>JAMAFV010000009.1:210910-1551854 GCA_023625935.1 Eurotiales sp. R13A2 | reverse complement strand
TATTTAGTGTATATGCCATAATAGGATTAGTTGCCGGTGGGGCTTACTAACATTATTTACCTACCATACCATAGTAGTGCCGTCGTGCTGTGTCTTTTTCAACGAGAGTCGTAAAGAAGAACAGCGGCGAGGGTTGATGTCGCATGCAGCGCGTGCCTGAGGTGTTTACTGGCAGCGCGCTAGGCTTCGTTGGGCGTTGGATCAATAGAAGCAATAAAGTAACCGCGCATTGGCCAATCAGGGCTGCGGCATTACTATGGTTGCCCCGATTAGTCTGTTTCCAAGTGGGCCGCCAGATCTGAGCAAACCGACCAGTCACAGCCGCCGCCACCGCATCGTGGACGGCTCGTCCGACCTCATTCCTCGCTGTGCTCGCTCTCCGCCCTGCATGCCACAGAAGCTGCCCAGTTCTAGTGCCAACTAACCTCACTCATGCGTGCTGCCTGTACGGATCCCGGCTAACTCTCCTCCCACGTGCGGACGGGAAGAGGAGAAGCGAAGCACCTGCAACGGGAAGGTTGTATTCACCCGCAAGGGAAACAAATCGCATAATAAAAGCTCCCTCGCGTCGCCCTTGCCCGCTCTTTCCCTCTTCTTTTTTTCTCCAACAACAAAGCTCGCAGCCTTGCTCCAAATTGCTCGTCAATCGAGAGTGAAACAACATGATGAACTCTGCTCTTCTGTTGCTCGCCGGCGCTGGTGCCGCTGTCGCCCAGCTGGCTACCGTCTCAGAGCAGCCGCTCGCTTCGGTCGAGGCCGCTGCTGCCACCGCCGTCCCCTCGTCTCCCGTCTCCAACGTCGAGGGTGTCGCCTTCAAGCGCTTTTTCCAGGTCTGGATGGAGAATGTCGTAAGTATACGCCTGCAGCGTACCCGCGGCGCGAAGAGGTCGGACTAATCTAATCCACGCCGTCAGGACTACGACACTTCTGCCGACGACCCCAACCAGCAGTGGTTGGCCTCGCAGGGTATCTTGCTGACCAACTACTATGGTGTGGCTCATCCTTCCGAGCCCAACTACCTCTCCGCGGCTGCTGGAGACCAGTTTGCTATGGACAACGATGACTTCCACCAGGTTCCTTACAACGTCTCCTCCGTTGCCGACTTGTTGGATACCAAGGGCATCGCATGGGGTGAATACCAGGAAGCTCTCCCATACGCCGGCTTCCAGGGATACAACTACTCTAACCAGAACAGCTATGCCAACGACTACGTGCGCAAGCACAACCCTCTCATTCTCTTCGACAACATTGCCGGAAACGACACCCGCGCTGCTCAGATTAAGAACTTCAGCAGCCTGTATGACGACATTAATGCCAACACTCTTCCTCAATGGGCTTTCATTACTCCCAACATGACCAACGATGCCCACGACACCAACGTCACCTTCGGTTCCACCTGGGAGCGTGCCTTCATTGAGAACCTCACCACCTACAACGACTTCTGGAACGAGACCCTCCTCTTGTTGACCTGGGATGAGACTGGCAACTACACCGTCCGCAACCGCGTCTACTCTATCCTCCTGGGTGGTGCTATCTCTGACGACCTCAAGGGTACCACTGACGACACTGTCTACACCCACTACTCCTCCCTGGCTACCGTTGAAGCTAACTGGGGTCTTCCTTCTCTTGGTCGCTGGGATTGTGGTGCCAACATCTTCCAGATTGTCGCCAACAAAACTGGCTACACCAACTACGATGTTGACAACACTAACCTGTACATCAACTCCACTTTCGACGGCCCTTTCTCTGATGACGACTACTCCAACTACACTGCCGGCTGGGCCGTTCCCCTCACCGGCAACGAGACTTGCTCTGCCGGTTACGGTATCCTTGACGCCGTCAAGACTACCTGGGCTGGCTTGACTCCTACCTACAACTACACTTCTCCCTTCCCCTTTGACACCCGTGTCAACAAGGACGTCGGTGTTGCCTTCTCCCGCAACGGCACTACCTGGGTCTCTGGTGTCAACAACACCGATTTGACCTCCACCAGCACCAGCTCCAGCACCAACTCCAGCACCAGCAGCTCTGCTTCCTCTAGCACCTCCGCTGGCGCTGCCTCAGTTGCCGGCGCTCCTGGTGTTGCCGCTCTTGCCCTCGGCGCTTTGTTGTCTTTCTTCCTGTAAATTAGACTGTGGTACATTCAGTTGTTACCAGGCTTGTAATGCGCGTAGCAATTCAAGCTACGAACATTTCTTTTAAATAATCGAGACATCAGTCTAATGAATTCTACTTTAAAAAATCGGAGCCATAAATTAACCGGCTATAAATCAGAATGAGCAATGATAATGTATTATGTGCAATTTTCATATTCACTAAATCACTAAAACTTTGCATTCTACGTTAATTCATTCTTTTATGTGTGTGTATATAATCAAGTATTATATCGGTGAATTTATGGTATGTACATAGAGCACATCGCACGAGAGTGTTGACAACCGCTCTTCCTATCCGTGGCCCATACCTAATTCCTTTTCTTCATTATCCAACCCGGACAGACAGCTGTTTAAGTCGTGTAGATTTTAAAAGTTGGTCCGTTGTACTGGAACCCCGTCGTCACCGGGACGTCGCTCTTGAACCATCCTCAACTTGTCTTCAGGGCCTCCGGGGCCTTCAAATTGCTTTGAATCTGTCATTCTGCTCGCAGTCAGTACGCTATCCCATTTATAGACAAGCATATGATTTTTGAGTCCACTCGCCTTCCTCGCTCATCGAAGCCACCCCCTTCTTCGGGTGGAATCTTCCTGCTGCCGCCACCGCCATGGTTTGCCCTCTCGGCGTACCGAACCTCAGCGCCAGGGAAGTCCTTCTCGACCTGCGCGTTCACGCCTGATTCGGTGGCTGTATAGTGTTTTGTCTTAGCAAGAAGGATTTTTGTGAATGATTGAACCGGGTCCTTTTACCTGAGTCGCTCTGCTTGCCAGTGCCTTGTTTCTTTTGGTGGGAGTTGAGGTTCCTTTCGGCCTGGTAGGCGATGTCTGTAAGATCCGACATATTGATGGTGTTGTGCTTTGTAGCAAAAAAATCAAAAGTGTTGTACAGATTGGGCCGTAGTTACTGGAGGATTATGTCTCTGGAATTCTCTGCTATCGGTGAAAATGTGGTTGTGATATGGATATATATATCAGATGCTGACGAGCAGTTCTAGGGTTGCATCATATTTTATCATGGCGATGTCATCTCCCCACATCTTCCAAACGAAGAATCCAACAGATGGTTTTTTTCAAAGAGTCTTATTCCTTGCTTTCTTCATTGGGGTCCTTCTTTCTGCTTCTTTGGAATGGATTCTACTTTCTTGGTGCGGTATATGTCTTAGTAACCTGAAGATATATTGCCATTCTGTGCCCTTGTCCCGCCACATGCTCCCGTCCCGCTGCATGTTCATTGCTCCCACCCCCTGTGATACAGCTGTATGACTCTCAACGACACACCATGGTTTAAGTATTATGGACCTTGAATAGTAGTTTGATAATGAACGGTCTTATTTTCTAATATTGATTTATTTTCGAGCAGAGGCCGAAGAGCATTATTGAGATGACGTATTATGTGTCGCTCAGGTTGCTCCATGTATAATGTTTCATCACTTTCCCTACTTCTGTCGTCGCGCAGCTGCATTAACATATCGAGTCTCAATTTTATAATTCGCGTCCCAGAACCACAATTAGTATATTAGCCGCTTGGTCCCTGGTATCTCATCATTTTCAGCCATGCGGACTCCGGGGCCAGTATAGATTGAAAGAGCGGGGTACCCAAAAGGGAAGAGCCTTTCAAATTTCTTCTAGACGAAATAATTCTAGTACATTAAAATAACATAGTCTGAGGTACTGGCTGGCACAATGCGCAATCAGGTAAATTTATTGAAGGTTCTATAGATCTCATCTGAACAAACGATGCAGTTATCTCAGGGCCAAACCCTGTCACGGAAAAACAATCGTCCGTGCGTGTTGACCGCCCGGCGATCGAAGGCGGGGGAAAGTGTTGTTTTGTCTGCAGGCGGCAGAAAACATAAGGTACGCCTATTTGTTGGGCAGTAAATAGCTTGCTTGCTTCACTCCAGGCGATGAACCCATTATTCGTCGACTTTGATGCATCTTCGTCGTTCTTTGCTGCATGCTTCCTGGCCGAACCTGTCATCCAGAACGTTGGTTTGCATGATCGAAACTCCGTGACCCTGTATCAACGAGGGGCAGTGACTCTTTGCGTTGCGTAGTCATGGTCAATGCAATAGAGGTGCCAGGCGAGGCCAACCCTCTTACTGCTCAGAACTTATTTAATTCCTTGGCGGCAGCAGCAAGCTCTGTCCAGCAACAAGTGCAGATCGGCACTCAGCAGCTCCAGCATTGGGAAAAGCAAGATGGATTCTATCCTCTCCTTCAGGTTTGTCCTTTTGGTGCATATCCCAAGTCCATAATCTGCTGACATACTCCGGTGTAGGAAGCCTTTTTTGACCACTCTCTGCCCTTGGAAATACGCTATCTGTCTATCATCCAGCTGAAAAATGGCATTGATCGGTATTGGCGAAAGACAGCTACGAAGTATGCTTCTTATTCGCCTATTGACATGACCCTATTACTAAAAGCAATTAGTGCAATTAAACGAGAAGACAAGGAGAGTATAAAGAACAGGGCTCTCGAGGCAGGCATTATAGAGCCTGCCCCTCTGTTGGCTCTTCACAATGCTCTAGTGATTGCCAAAATCTTGCGCTTTGAATTTCCTAGTGACGAATGGTCTGCATTTCCCTGGTATTAAGTTGGCCTTCAGATTAAATACTGACTAGTAATATCATCTCCAGGCCCAATGCTCTACCATTTCTCATCTCTACGCTACGTTCGTCCACACAGCCCGGTGCAGCTCCGCTACAATTCCCTCGAACTCTCGTTATCTTGCTGCAGATCATCAAGGAACTTTCCACTGCGCGTATGCAGAGGGTACGGACAAGCCTCCAATCCGTGGCTCCGGAAATCTTCCGTCTACTAGGTGGAATATACGTCGATAAAGTAAACGCTTGGGGTGCGCTTTTGGAATATAACCGCCTGGATGATGCGTCATTGCCCGAACTCCTTGAGCAGACTTTAAGTTCCCTGAAAGTACTTAGACGACTTACGATTGCCGGCTTTGAACACCCAAATCGGGATAAGGACGTACAAGGGTTTTGGCAACTAAGCCACACACAATTCGCAAAGTTCTTCACTTTTCTTGAAACCACGACCAGCTCCTCCCCCAGTATCAACGCATTAATCAAAAAGCATCTGCTACAATTTTCAAAACTTCATGTCGAAATGGCTAATGTCCACCCTGCAGCTTTTGCGCTCCTCCCAGATTGCGTGGGTCTTGTAAAATCCTACTGGACTGTTGTTTCAAAACTTGGTGAGGTATACGATGCGGAAGGCTCTTCAAAAGAAAGACAGAGTTTTGACGGTGATGGAGATGAGAAAAACGTCATTGAGATACTCGGTTTGAAAGCATTGTTATTGATCCGGGCATGTGCCAAGATGGCCTTCAACCCAGTCCACACATTCAAATATCAACAGCCAGAGGATAAAGAAGAAAAGAAAGGAGCAATGGAACTCATCAAGTCTCAGTTATTCACACACGACTTTGTGGTTATGGTTATGGAAATTATCGTCTCCAAGTTCTTGAGACTTCGCCCATCCGACTTTCAAGAATGGGAAGAAGAGCCCGAAGAATGGGAGAGAAAAGAAGATACAATGTCTGAGGCGTGGGAGTTCTCTGTTCGGCCGTGTTCAGAAAAACTATTCCTAGACCTTGTAATCCATTTCAAAGCGCTGCTCGTACCGCAACTGTTGAACGTTTTCTATAATTTTGCGAGTGAGTTAGCAAGCCTTCTAACAAACATATTGAAGCTTACGAAAGTTGTTTCCAGATCCGCAAAACAATGACATATTAATGAAAGACTCTCTATACTCTGCCATCGGCTTAGCTTCCGCGAGTTTAGAGCAACATATGGATTTCAATGCGTTCATAGAATCCGCGCTCGTTCCAGAAGTACAGATAAACGATCAAGGATACAAGGTTTTACGACGAAGAGCTGCCATTGTCATTGGTCAATGGATGCCTATTCAACCTGAGAAACTCAACCGGCAATTTATTTACCAAATATTCCAGCACCTTTTCAACAAATCTGATCCTGTGAACGATCTCCCTGTTCGCATCACAGCAGGGCGACAATTGAAAAATGTGCTGGAGCCGTTTGAATTCTCGCCCCAAGAGTTCCTGCCTTATGCGACCCCAATACTGCAGAACCTACTTACTCTAATTCAAGAGGTGGAACTCTCAGAAACAAAGATGGCACTGCTAGAAACTGTCCGAACGGCTGTGGTGAAGATGGAGGATCATGTACGTACAAAGCATGCTCAAAGTTTTGTACAAGAGAACTAACTTATTCTATAGATATTGCCTTTTTCGGACCACATAATGTCACTTCTGCCTCCACTCTGGGAGCAATCGGGCGAAGAGCACTTGATGAAACAAGCAATATTGACACTTCTCTCATCCTTGATGAACGCGCTGAAAGGCTATTCGGTGAAGTATCACAAGGACCTTCTTCCACTAATACAAAATTCGACGGAACCCGAATCAGTGAGTAAATTCTCTCCTCTCTTCTGGTTGAACCACCAGAGTACCGTAGATCAGATACCCTAACATCTTTGCAGGAGACTATTGTGTACTTATTAGAAGAAGCTCTCGAGCTCTGGTCGGCAGTACTATCACAGACACCAGCGCCAGCATCACCAGAGCTTATGTCGCTGTTCCCCAGATTATTTCATATCTTCCAAGCTGCCACAGACAGTGCGCCTATGGCACTTCAAATTGCGGAGAGCTACATTCTCCTTGCCCCACAAGAAGTACTCAACGACGAGATACGCCTACCTTTCCTTGCGTCGCTGGAAACGCTTCTCTCGTCAGCTACCCGCCAGCGCATCGGAGTCATACCTCATCTTGCAGAGATGCTCATACGTGCAACAGAGCATATCGACGGGGGAAGTGAAAACTCATACAACGTCATTGCAAAGACACTTCTCGACAGTTCATTCTTGCATGCCATTCTTGATGGTCTCCATTCGGCTTACGAGGCGAGCCAAACGACGGGCCCAAATAGAAAATCGTCTCACATTTACGGCGTCCTTGAAACGGATTATTTCAGCGTATTAGCACGACTAGCACTGGGGAACCCGAGAATTTTTGTCTCCGCCATATCTGCCGCAGCAGGGGCCCATACCTCCAGTTCCTCGTCTGCTTCTCCAGAAGAGCAAACACTCAGCTGGCTCCTATCCGAATGGTTCTTCCACTATGACAACATCGGCCTCGTCACGCAAAAGAAACTTCACGTCCTCGCACTGACGCAGCTCCTAGCCATCAATGCTGCAGATGCACCGCCACCTACATTCCTTCTAAATCACCTCCAATCCTACCTCACTGTTTGGACTGACATCGTAACCGAGCTTGCCGACGGCTACGAGGAAGGAACCGCAGCCAACCCCGATAACCCCAACACCAATAAAGACTACTTGATATTCTGGAACAAAGCCGAGACCAGCGCCACTGGCCCAGACAATGACATCAATGAACCTCCCGAAAGTACACGTCGCCGAGAATGGGACTCGTCTGATGCGGTGCATTCCCTTAATATTCGCCAATTTATCCAGGAACGTTTACATGCTGTTGTGCATGCTTGTGGTGGTGGCCAGCGATTCCAGGATGAGTGGTTAGTGAATGTGGATCGGGATGTCGTGAATGCGTTTGGTGCATTAGGAATTCTATAGAGCGCATCGCCTTACCTTCATCTTTCAAGTTACTGGATCGAAATGCGGCTCCTTTCATATTTGGCAACTATCGATTGCATGACTCGGATTACTGAAACACAGAGGAATAGAAACAGTGCAATTGTTCATGACTTAGATATCCTGCAGCAAGATACACCGAATGATAATTTATTCGTCTATATCAAACAATATAAAGAGTATAAAACTGTAATTATCCATGGATATATTCCGTTATCTCCAAAGGAATTCCGGGTTATACCTTAAACTAACAACCAATTAACTAGTCAAGGAAAACGACTTTGCAAGAGAATAATCTACTCCAAGAAAGCAACGAAAAAAAATTTAAAAAATAGCCAGTAATATTGATTGAGCAAGGAAGAAAGAATAAGTCGGAGAAAGCGTCGCGTGAGTTCTGAACATCAATGGACTTTCCAGGCGACAAAAAAATGTTCAGAAAGAAAAAAGACGACGATACGGAACCCGGATTATCCATACATCTGAAATGAAACTATTTGATAAGAACAAAAACGTAGAAGCTAGGTTTCCCTTCTTGTTTCTAGACTAGCATTGTCCAGGGAATTGGCGGTCTGTAACCGGGTTGGGGAATACATTGGCTGCCAATTGACGCTTCATGTCCCACTCTGGGGCGCCCTCAGTTGTCCAAGTCCAGTAAACCCAACCAGTACGCGATTCAAAGGCGTCTAGTTGAGCTTCGATGAAACGGCGGATGTTGGTACGAGCATCGTCGGAGAGAGAGTCTAATTCGCCCTGAGAGTATCCATCACAGGATCCATGGAAAGAACTGCCAGATCCAAAGCTACCATCCCATCGAGCACCAACACCGCGACCGTTGAGGTATTTGGCACAGTCAGTCAGAGCGCCGGTCCACTCGCCAACGATCGTCCATTTGTCGGTAGCAGAAACCTTACCGCCAAAAGCACAGGCAGTTTGAACATGTTGGTCAATGTTTTGAGCAATGAGGCCTTGGTCAAAGATTTCATAGTGATGGGTGTCCATCATCACATTCCAGACGCCGGAGTCTGGTCCCATGAAGCCATTCCAGGAGTCAATGTCTTGGAATCCGTCGTGCATTGTCAGAGCGGTATCCTGGTTGACTTCACGCAGGCGGCCCCAACTGTCATAGTAGTATTGCTGCAGGTTGGACAGATTGACACCCGCATCTCCCATAACGCTCATGGGCTCGTTGAGTGCTTCGATCGACGTTACCACATCAGGTTGCGAGGCATATCGCTCAGAGAGAGCGTGGATTGCGTCCAGAGTGATGTTGACGTTCTCTGGGACTTTGTCCCAGTCGATTGAGCCGCGACGTCCACTGTTGTCAAATCCGTTTTGGGACCCAGGAGCTGCATGTAGATATGGATTAGCGCTAGTCATCAAGATGAAAGAGAAAGCGTTCAAAGAGCAAACGTACCACCGTGCAAGTCAACAATGACTTTTATACCAGCAGCTCGTGCCCAGTCGATAGCCTGGTCCAACACATCAAGCTGACCCTGGACGTATGGCTCTCCAGACTGAGGTACAACTGCCCAGTAGCCTATAGGGATTCGAACGTGATTTAACCCAGCGGCACTCATTTGCTGGAAGTCATCGGCGGTGATGAAAGAGTTCCAGTGCTGTGACAAGACCCCCTGGCAATCACCGCCGAGTGCCTGGGATAAAGACCACTCGTCGACGGCACCATCTCCTCCCTGTTCAAAGAGCGATGGTGTAATCCAGGGTTCGAGGACCAGCCATCCACCGAGGTTGACACCTCGGACTTTCTGGGAGTCATAATCGAAAGAAAGGTTCCGCGACCCCAGACGGCTAGATATGGCAAACTATAGCTCAGTAATGGCTCATAACGGGGAGGCGAAGGAAACTTACGCTCCAGGAGCAGCCTCGGCCAAAGCGAGAATCGTAGCGAGCGCCGCCAGGGCCGTGTTCTGAATCTTTGAAAACATAGTTTTCTGGAGGCTGAATCAACAGCGCCAATTGGAGAATATGTGTATAGTGTACGTGTGTGCGTGAAGAGAGTGTAAGCGCTATCGACGGTTGTAAAGTGCTTCAAATCAATTGAAGCAGGTGCAACACGTTGGATGACCGACGGTCGATTAAGGTTAGATGGAAGGAATGAGTTGGGGATATATAAGCAAGAAGCAATACGAGTTGCATCCGAATGCAGACTTGGATGGTCCTCGAGATACAACTGTGGAGGATCAGTGAACCAGAATCCGATCCAGGGGAAGAGGATATCCCGAGGAGAGCGGTCCGATAACTTGGCGGCGAGCTTGTGTGGATCTAGAATATGCTGGGGGTTTGAGAAGTAACGATGGAGAAAACAAGAGTCACGCCAATAGACAGATTGGCCAGCGACAGTGGAGTTGGTGTCTGAATTCAGAGCGAAGTCGAGACGGAATAAAAAGGGCAGCCGGCCAGCCAGCGAGGAAGGCGCCCTATCTCTCTCGTGCTTTCTCAGACAGCCACAAGACTATGCCTTTTCCAGGACACGCCAGGGTCACATACTGCACAGTCTGGGGATTTCTCGCTTCTGCCTGTGTGTAGGCAGCTTTCTAGATCTCCCGGCGAGCCCCAGGCCAGGTCCAGGTCCAGGAATGCGGAGCCACGGTCGAGGTGCCATGAGCCACAAATTCTGGCTGCTGCGACTTGCCATCTACGACAGGCTCTGATGTCATGCCAGGGTGCGTCTGATGCATCTTGTTTCCTTAGAAGTAATCTGGTCCACGAGTGTTCCTGATAGTTGCCAACAGCCGCATTAGGCATCAGGCACAGGCCCGCTCTGGGTGGCCTTTCCAGGAACGAGAGATGTGGAAAGAACACGAGCATAGATCGAGATATTTATTTATTTATTATTGGCTTATCTCGCTAATGACATGCCATTACAACGACCCCATTGCGATCAATAAGCATCTCCCTTGCTTGGGACCTGCATGGTTGGCATGCTATAGATTTCTGTTGAGTGCACGAGCCATAATGCAGCGATGTCTTGGAGCCTAGACAATAATCTGCCCCAATATGCGGCCTAGTTATATGGAGGGTTCAGAAGTTACGTTGTGCAGCACTGCCAAATCAACCTCGGAAGTGGTGAGTTAGGGCTAAGGCTACGAAAAGGGCAGGAATTTGCAAACGACTTCCGAAAACAAACAAACAACTCTTTTGTTTGCAAACTTAACCACCCCTCAGTAGCTTGTTCTTTACTGGGTAGTAATAATAGTTCTTTATTGAAAAAGTGTGTTTGCTGCGCTGCGAACAGTCGTAGTACGCGTCGGACTCCGCATGCGAGCGTTTATGTTGCGGCCTCAGGCAGCAACATATCCGAAAACAGCAGCCGCCCAATTAGATATTCCTACTACAGACCAACCACAGTTGTTGACAACTTGTGCTTTTTGCATAACTGGCTAAGGCAAGCAAAGACAGGATATCATGTGGTGATCAACTAGCTAGCACATCTGAGAGTTGAGAGATTCGGGCAGATCCTGTCGTCACTGCCCTAGCCCTAATTGTCTACCTTGTCTATGCAAATAGGACGTGACGCGCATCGCATAGTACAATCCTTTTATGACCGGCATGTAAATCCATCCTATGATATAGTATCTATCTTCCAAGAGAAAAATATCAAATAAATAAGAGGATCGCAAGGCCAGCTACGCGAGTTGAGCAAAGTTTGTTCGGTAGTAGCATCAGGACTTATTGCCGTATTATCGCCGATACCCGAAACATCATGCCACCCCTTCGGACTTTGCAGGAGATTGACTCACGATGGAAAAAGAAATTCCCTCACTTGTATGTAGATACGCACCTACGAAGGTTCGTGCTGTTGGCTATTTGGACTCAAGCTCGCTTCGCCATGCTGACAGCGGATGCAGGCATTTTCTCAAATCTCCCCCGCAGCACAACCGTGTGATCCCAATTCTATTTCAGAAGCAGACGCGCTAGATAGCATACTATATAAATGCAAGATGGATGTACATAATTCTGATTGCTCAAAAATCCCATCGAATCGCAGACACTTGGACGAGTATTTCATGATAATCGGCTTCTCCAAATCAACGACGCATCCATCTGCAAACTAGGAAATTTGACCATGACCGCATCCGAGGGTGATACGGCTGTTGAGCAGCCCAAGGCTGCACCAACAATGACTGTCAGTAATACTGCGACAGCGTCATGTCCAATGAAGACGTGGCCACGGCCCATTCTGCATATTGACCGCAAAGATCTCTACACCAACCTCGAAGACCGAGTACACTTCCTGCATACCTTTCTCGACTTTAGCTCTAGTACGTTGGCGAACAGTAAACATATGCTTTTGTTGTTTGTATTTATTTGTCAGCATTAAGCTGACATAAAGATCTCTAAGATGACATCGAAGCCCTCATCAGCGGATCCAAGTACATCAAGGCGCTGATACCAGCGGTCGTGAATATCGTCTACCGCAAGCTGCTGCAATATGACATCACGGCGAGAGCCTTTCAGACGCGAAGTACGAGCTTTGAAGGGCCACTTGACGAGTTCCCCAGCGAGGATAGCCCGCAAATCATGCATCGAAAGATGTTTCTGCGCGGGTATCTGAATAAGCTGTGCTCGGATCCGAGTAAGATGGAGTTTTGGCAATATCTGGATAAGGTCGGGTATGTTGTTATTCTTCTTTAAATTCTTTGAGCAGCTTACTGACAGTACTTCCCAGAATGATGCATGTCGGTCAAGGACGGGAGCACCCCCTGCACATAGAGTACATCCATATCGGCGCGTGTCTGTCCTTCATCCAAGATACCTTCACTGAGGCAATCCTTTCCCATCCGCGAATGCAGCTGCATCGCAAAATCGGACTCGTCAAAGCGCTGGGCAAGGTGATATGGATTCAAAATGATCTCTTTGCGAAATGGTATGTGAGGGACGGCAGCGAGTATGCCGACGAGAGCGAGAAGGTGGAGATTGAGCGAGAAGGGTTTTTGAACGGGAAGAAGATAGTCAATGATTCGGATGACTCGTCGATGGATTCTAGTGATTAGATAGGAATATATTCTGGCTATTTATAAGGGTGCTATTGACGGTGTGCTAGAGCGTGTGTGAGGTGTAGTGGTGCAGGATGAGTCGGCGGAAGTAGCTGTCCTTGAACAGCAGTCGCTGATTCTGGCAGGGAAATCTTCACATCATCGCTTTGATACAAAGGTCCAGCCTGACTCGGCTGTCTTGGTTGCAAGAAGCTAATACATCAATTTCTTTTCTTTTTCGGTCCTCTTCTCTCCCTCCCCATAATGCAGCCAGCATTCATCTCTCAGCACGCCGTCCTCGACTTCTCGAACCCATTACAACGAGACTCAAACAAACACAAGCAACAGCACCAAGCCCTCTCACCCCCCGATCGACCACGCCAACACTCCCCCTTTGGCCTCTCTTGGGAAAGAGATCCCACAAACCCACGAGTCTTCCTCGAACCGCCGCTCTTCATAGCCCAAAACCAGCTCTTCACCGTTGAATTTCGCATCTTATTCGACGATGTCGACATAAAGGACCCAGCAGAAAGCGTGCATTTGATCGCCTACTTCTATGTCCAGCTCCGCCCGCGCAATAACCCCGAGTACGCATTGGCATGCGAGCCCATCAAAACAGGGCGGGTGAACCGTGTGCCCCTATACATTGAGCACGAGGGCGTGTACAATCTGCAGATAGTGATTGTGCCGGATCTGGGGAGTAAGGGATTTCGGCCTGCGGTGTATGTGCATGAGAATCGGATTACAGTTCTGCGGCGAGAGTGTGAGTATGTGCCGGCTGAGTCTGGTGGGCATAAGGGTGTGACCGTGATTGATACGCCGGAGCGGGTTGATATGGAGGCTAGAGCCGAGACGGGGATGGTAGTTGAGTCTGAAGCAGCAGTGTCGGAAGCAGATGACGATATGGGGCTTTCAGAGGGAGGTAAAGATGATACAATTCAGTGGCCGGATTCCAGTGTAGAGCCGGAAGATATGGACAAGTCCGGGTCTATACCGGGCTATTTGTCACATCATTGACTTGTCTGACTCCCTTTGACTCATGAAATTTCGCGTTTGGTTTGTGTAGCGTTACATGTATTGATATCGTACAAAGTCAAGGTTAGTCAACCGCACGATGCATCCGAGCCATGGATAAGATGAACTTCCATTACTATCTAGAATTCTAATTAAAACTAAGTGATCGATTCCTCCCATAACACTAATCAGAATTCGTTTCATATCATCATATTTCTATTGCATCCCATAACACAGTCAGTATTGGTATCCGCGATCTGCCAATGGCAGCAAATATATCCTATCCCATCCCATCCTGGCGCCAAGTAAAGTAAAAGCCGATAAAAACAGACGGCAGTCAATTTCATATGAACAATATTGTATCGTTCTAGGTCGTGTATATTGCATCTCAGACGGCTTGCATTGCGTGACTTGGACTGTACTATCACCAGTTGCGCAACAGCAATGCGTTAAAAGCGACGAAACTAGCCGCAACAGTTCCTAGTGAAATCAACACTGGAGACGGCGAGAAGAAGAAGCTTGAGCTAGCGTCAGAGGAGTGCACCGAGACAGAGCTGTTGGCTCCTAGAGAACTAAAATCGCTGCTGCTGCTGCCTGTTGAAGAGGTGGAGGAAGCATTGGCGCTGGTCGTTGTGGATGTGTTGGTGTAATACGCCTTGATAATGTTGCTGGCTTGTTCGGCCACGCCGTATGTGGAAGCCATAAGATGCGTTGACAGGGCAATGGGGACGACGCTGGCGTCGGCGACTCGCACGTTGGCAAGACCATACACGCGAAGGTTGGCATCGACTACACCGCCCTGTTCGCGAGGAAGCATTGCGCAGCTAGATGAGGGGTGGTACTCTGAGGAAGCGGCCTCTCGCAGCCAGGCGACCCATTCATCGTCCGTCTGGACCTGAGAGCCCGGGGTGGTCTCTGCTGTCAGTGTGTTTTTCAGCGGTGCGGTTTCGCCGAGCTGTCGCGCGAGTTTGAGGCCTTCGCGGAGGATCTCGTAGTCTGCCAGGTATGTTAATCTAGGTTCAGTTGAAGCGAAGCAAATATAGACGTACCGCTTGGATTGCCGAGGTAGTTTGGGTCAATCACTGGGTAATCCAGTGGATTCGAAGAGTTGATGTATAGGCGGCCGTGGCTGTATGGATGTTGGAGAGCAGCAGTTATACCGATATCCCCGTTTGAATCGCTATTCATAAACAGAAGCTCAATCTGGCCAACGGGGCTGTTGAGAATGGTGGTTGCAGTGGCATTGTAGATGGCCTTGTAGCCCGCAATCACCCCAGAGTCGTACGTTGTGTTTGGGGCGTATTGGTCCATCAGAGCCGTGATATTGTTCTGCAGCGACTCCAGGCTGCTGCCGTACATTGCTGTTGCGTTCACATAGGCGACAGCTGAGTCGATGTATGAGAGATAGAGGGTATTGTTCTGGGCCTGTTAGACTACACTCGATGGTTTTGCGAATTCGGTAAACGTACCTTCAGAGACATGTTATCGTAATAGATCATGCCTGAAGTAACAGCACTGGTGTTGAATTTGACGGTGGCGCTCTATTAAATTATAAGTTCGTGTCCGAGCTTGATGGAAACAATATAACTCACAAAATGATCTTGGAGATGTTGGCCCACTCCAGGAAGCTCGGACACAAGCTCAACACCAGCATCAGAAAGGACATCCTTGGGACCAACACCGCTGTAGAGCAGCACCGTAGGACTGCCTATCGTGCCAGACGCCAGAATGACTTCCTTGTTGACTTGCACTGTCAAGTTCGTCTTTCCCCCGTCGAGTGTGTACTCCACCGCGCTCGCTGTGAGGTTGTCAGTAGACGACGAAGTGTCGAATAGAATACGCGTGACATAAGCATCGGGCAAGACATCATAGTTGCCATTGTCGGCAAGTGGATCAAGGTATCCCGTCCGACTGTACGAACGGGTCCAGTTCGTCGGGTTGATGGTGGAGGTGGAAACTTCAGCGCCATAATTCTGGCCTCCGTACATCTCGTCGGAACTAGCGATACCCATGTTTTCCAGAGACATCACCCATTCGCCGACTTGCGGGAAAGTACTAAAGGACTATCAGCCCGAGATTGCCTACTATATAACATGAATAAACTTACTATCCAGGATAGGATGCATGAATTGGACCCTGAGTGCCACGGGTGGACACATCATAGGTGATATTCGCTTCTGTGGCAATGGCGTCGGAGGGTGCGTCAAAGGTCTCGCTCTTCTTCATTGCGGCGTAGAACGGATCCCACGACCAATTGTCGGCTCCATCCATGTCTCCCAGCAGGTCTCTCCATGCATTGATCTCGTCTTGGCCGGGACGGGTCAGATACAACCCATTGATAGCGGAGCTGCCTGGTCTTCATGTCAATGGCGCACAAAGTTTTGTAAGTTATTGGAAAGAATATACCTCCCAGGCCCTTTCCGCGTGGCCACTCCAGCTCGCGGTCGTCGGCATTGGGCTGCGGAACAGTGTAGTATGCCCAATTCATTGGCGTCGTCCACAGAGACTCGTAGTAGGAATATGCAGGAGTATCTGTGGAATGTCAGTCAGCATTTGAGTACGCGCGCACGGGCAGACCGAGATACAGACCTATGCGTTCTCGGTACTCGTCTCCATTGGTGCCGGCTTCCAGCACCAAGACGGTGTAGTTGGCCATCTCTGACAGGCGACATCCCAGCACGAGGCCTGCTTGGCCACCGCCCAAGATGATGAAGTCGTATGAATCGGCGATCTCGGTGCGCGGTGCCAAAGCCTGCACGTGGGACACGGTGAAGGCGAGGCCTGCGCCAATGGCGTAGACTGACCAGCCAAGGCGCATTTTTGGTGAGATTGGTTTTGTCTGCCAGAAAGTATACAGAGGCACGAGGCAGACGATGGCAGGGAGAGGTCGCAGGTGGAAGAAGAAGGGGAAAAGACGAAGAAAATAAGAGAGGAGGATCTGCGTAGACGCGGCGATGGCGCTAATCAAGGCTCGATCGCTGGTCAGGCAGTGAGATCACTGTGTTGCACAGACATGCCCTGGAAGGAGGAATGGAGATCTTCATCCCAAATAGGCAAGTGCCCTGGCTAGCCCTACAAGGGGGTTAGCGCCAGGGCTGGTCCCGCCGCCGATCGGCCAATGGGGCGCGCGCGATCGTGCTGTGTCAGCAATGCCCCCCAATTCGACCAAGGACAGCGCGCGAAACACGTGTTGGGACCCAGCGAGCCCTCAGTCTGGGCCTGCTTAGCAGTCGATAGATACACGCCGTAGTAAGAGATTTTCATATTAAGCTTTGCGATAACAGGACGGCTGCGTATGCCCGTTGCGTATGCCGTGTCTGTGTTTGTTTGCACGGCCTCGTCCGTTCTACCGAGATGACACTGTTGCGTGTTTCACCGTCCTCCGCCACTGTCTAGAATCCCTCTGATGGGTGTGCACTGTAGTGACATTGATGAAGCCATTGGGGGCTGGCGGGAGGTCTTGCCTTTGGCGGATGAAAATAGATTGTTTCATCGTCCTGCGCTGTGTAGAGAAGGATTGTTCTGGGGATGTATCTAATCTCAACGGTCCTAATGTCCTGATCTGTGGTCCTATGATAGATGGATGATGAAAATTGCGTTGGCAGTTGGTCGGCCGGGTTACTGGAGACTTCCTTATCGAGTGAGTCTTCGTGCCGGCCGATTGCATCAGCCACGGGGGTCAAAAATCCACCGCATAGTATGCGCGATATGTGTTAGGCTGTTAAGACCAGGAATGATTATCAATATCGCACCCAAGGAGGGAACACAGACGGTTGATCTTATCGCATCTTGTCCATCTAATTTTGTACCTGCATCTACGCGATAACGATATGACGAGATATGATGGAAGTTTATGGGGCAAACAGGGATGTGGAAATGAATCTAAGGACCCGGGCAAAACTAAGCCTGAGACAGCTAGTCTGCCAATCCCTGGGCCTCAGGGCTCAGGCCTTTAATATCACGTGATCAGATAACCTATCCCAGCTATCCCATAACTACTGAGCAGCAGCGTGTACGTAGAACAGTCGAAGTTATTGACGTCGATGTCGGGCAGCTTAGATCCTCAAGCATGGACCGTTTACGTCTTGAATCCCGGTCATCTCTAGACGGAACAAAGAGGGCATGTCTGCATGAAGATGTGAAGCCGCGACGGAATTTTACTGCGTGTCACGTGCTTCTTCAGGAGACAGGCAGTCGACGAGATTTGGAGAAGAGATAAGTTTCCATTTTATCCTCGTACGGCTAATCCGCCAACCGAATCCATTTTTAATTCTGCATCCATCCTTCCTAGATACTACCCGAAGCTGCCTGGTTTTGTGCCTCTGTGAGCATCACATTTATCAACTAGAGCAAGCCCACACTTGCTCCACTCTAATCATACTTGGTTGAATTTGATGTCTCCAAAATTTGAAAGTCCAAATTTGCCAATACTGAGGCGATTGGCGAATCGCTGTCATTCGCTGTTGACAATTTACCCGCTTAGTCATTTACCCGTTTTCCGAGCCAGATAACCATCACGCCTCCTGAACAATCCATCAATGCATTCAGCAAGAGGTTTATTTCTATTTTTATCTTATGCCGCTCGATTTCTACTTTGTTGGAGAGATGTGAAATATATAGGTAGTATTATTGAGCGAATTGAGACCATCGCAGTCTTGATGATGTTCTCTGGCCGCGATGCAGCGAGACTTTGTCGTGGTGACAGCGATTACCCTTGGCAAGCGCGATCAAAGGAATATAATCGATTACTGTGGTTGACTCCGCCACTCCGCGTCGCCACTCCGCGTCTACATAGTATATTCAGGGGCCATGTTGGCGCAGACAGACAGACAAGTAGTATGTGGAGATTGAGGAATAAAGCGATGTAATGCGGTACCCGCTCCTACGGAGTAAGCATTCAAGCTACTCCGTGCACAGATGGCAACGACCACGTATTTGTATGACTAGGCACGATGATAAATGCTCGATTGATGTTGATCATCGATCACATCAATACATCTGAACTTTTCAAGACAGCTTGTCATTGATCTCCCAGCACAACAAAGACAGTTGGCGGAATGGTTCGTGTCGATTGGGCGGTCTTTTATAATGATCTTCGCCGGTTCCTGGCTAATGTAGGTACGTAGTATGTAATCGCGCCGTATCTACTATCCGTAAGTTACGGCTTACGGCTCGGCGTTGCAAGCGAGATGATAGTCCAGCATCGAGTACGTATGCAAGCACTAGTCCACTAGATAGCTAGCAAGTAGTTGATACATGACCAGATAATAATCCACAATACGATATTAAGGAGGATTCTCAATGACGCTGGGAATATGCGACAGACGCGACGTATGGCATGCTGGGTGGAAAGATTCCGGGCAACCGACCAAAAGCGGGCATCTGACTCAGCACATTCAGAATTCAGCGCTGTACTGTTCCGTACTGGTACAGCACCGAGTATCCGTATTCTGTACTCGAGAGTTGCAGCCAAGGAGTATGAAAGGATAATAAAATTAGACACGCCAATGCTCTTGTCTCGGCGGTGCCAGAGACTGGTATAAAAAGCTCGTAGCGCGGGCTCATGGCGCACTTTTAGCTCTCGGGCGAGGGTATTTGCAGCCAATCAGGGAACTGCTCGCTCGTATTTTAATCTTACTCGAGTCCCGGATTACTTCATAGTTCGTACTAGCTGCTTACCGTCTTAGCCTCAGTATTAGCCTCAGCCTAGAGATGGGAAAAGTGCTAAGGAGAGCCCAACAGCCAAGGCCACCCACCCACCGCATGCACGCAACATGCTTCGCTCGCTTGGTCTATCGGCGGGAGCCACGCACGGCAATGCCAAGGTGAGTCGGAGCTATAAATATGGTTCAACGGCCGTGCGGCACACATTTCCGCAGTGTTCAAGATACGTGTTACATGAGACTGCGTACAGCTATTCTCGACCGGCGACAGACATAGATTAAACAATCACCGCAATATAAAGAAGACAAAGAAGACAAAGAAAGGAGAGGCCAATCGGAAACGGTGACGAGGCGGCTGCAGCCGCATCAGGCTTAGCCAGGCACCGCTGGAGATGAAGGACGCCGCCAACACAGCCGCCAGCGCAAATAAATGGTGGTCTTTCAGCTAAGCAGCCTAGCACCGCTTGTTTGTGTTGGTCTTGCTGGTACGTACTGGCGGTACGTACCGTCCTGGTCTTACGGTGTTTTGGTTCTGGCAGTACACAGGACACAGTACACAGTACGATGTAGAGTAGACAGTAGCATCCGCTACGCCAAACACGGACTAGCGCGGGGAAGTAGCTTCTTCAGCTGTGGCCCTGCGCGCTATGATTGGCTCCTCTCTCTGCGCTCATGTCAACAAGCGGGGCCACGTTCTCACGTGTGGGCGGCGGACGTGCGCGCTGATAGGCCTGCTGCCCCACTTCTGTGAATGCTGTAAGGTACGGTATTATCGCGTGTATCAAAGTGGCATCTATCTCTCAGGGAATAATACGGAGCATGGCATGGCATGCCTGCTGCTGCTGCTGGAAGGGGCGCAGGCCAGAGCCGCAGGGCTGCCCTCTTTTAATCCCTTCCCTCCTGCTCTTCCCTCCGTCTTCTCTCTCTCTTCCTCTCTCTCCTCACGCAGCTCCGCCTCTCCAGCCTCACCTCAGTCCTTCTTTTAGAGTCATTGACTCGTGTCGTTCTTTACAACCAACAAGCTATCAACTCTCTTCAGCTGCACACTGCGCCTCCAGACGTTCATCTCGTCTCGTCTACTTAAAGCAGAAGCCATCTCAATACCAACTCGTTTCCGAGCATAATCACACATACACACATCACAATGAAGTTCCTCGCTGTTGCCGCCGGCCTCGTCGCCTCCGTCTCTGCCTTCACCTACCCAACTGGCTTTGACCCAACCGCCAACGGTGCCGGTCCCAGTGGCAATGCCATCTACACCCCCGACACCACCAGCCCAGCCACCCTCGGCGAGGCCTACAACATCACCTGGGACCCTACCACTCCCGGCCCTGTTGCCTTGGTTCTCTGCCAGGGTCCTTCCACTGACTGCGAGAACATCTTGACCATTGCCGACTCGATCGCCAACAGCGGTTCCTACATCTGGACTCCCTCTGACCTGACGCCCTCATCCACCTCCTCCGGTGGATACGGCATCATGCTCATCGACTACAGCACCGAGGCCTACCAATACTCCACACAGTTCGGCCTCCTGGCCAACCCTGACACCAGCTCCACCAGCTCCAGCTCCAGCGTCTCCTCTGCTGCCCCCACCAAGACCTCGACTTCCACCGTCGTCATTGTCCCCAGCAGCAGCGCTGTCCGCACTCCTCAGAGCACTGTCACCCTAGGCGTCGTCAGCACCACCACCGTCTGCCCGTGCGAGACCGAGACCTCTACTCCCGCCGCCACCGGCACCGTCTCTGCCCTCAAGACCACCACCACTGCCCCCAGCGTGCCTTCCTCCGTGTCGAGCACTGCTCCCACCCAGCCCGCCTACACCGGCGCTGCCTCGCACAACGCCATGAGCTACGGTGCCATGGGTGCCGTGGCCGGTCTTGCCGCTCTCTTGGCATTCTAAATGCATTCTTTCTTGTAAAAATTTTTCTTTTAGTTTCTTCTATCGACTAGTGTTGACCGCCTCTTCTTTTTTTATTATACAAGAGATGGGTGGGAATCTAACGCGAACTCGATGTTGCTTTGCATCTGTGTGAATCCAGCAAAACTGTATCGCCATTGAGAATCAGCAATTAATAATACTTCTTTATAACATGCATTTTCCTTGCGATTTGCGTCCTTGCGACTACTGTACAGGGGTGTTTCGTCGATGTGGTCTACTGTTACGAAATGGAGCCATGACAATATTATATACCATTGCCGTTTGCAATTTACCATTCCACCTGTCCATAATTTCTGTTCGTGTTGATAGTGAACTGTTTAAATCCATATCACATTTCTATAAATGGTGATAATGCGGGACATGTAAGGACGTACGTAGTAAGTACCAAGGAACCAGGCAGAAGCCCTAATTAGCCGCAGCCAAGCGCGTAGTCGCTATTCAAATGCCGACCTCTTGTCTACCAAGACAGCCAGTGCAGACGTGATGAGCCAATTGATTAATATTGGACCAATGAATTAATTATTCCTTTCATTTTGTGTTTTCTCGAATCTATTTACATACATGAGCAAGCTCAGCTATTCTCCGGCAGAACACCGAATGGAATTCCGCAAGTTGATTATCGCCACATCCAGCGACTCCTACTAATAATAGCACAAGAATCATCATAATAATGAAAAAGAAGAGGTGACTTCTTTCGGTTTTCGTTATCGTCGTACAAGGTCATGACACTCCACCCTTTAAATTTCCTTTATCTTCGCTGGTTTTCTTTGTGAATCTGTTGGATCACCAGGGAAGCTAACAGTTAACCTCCGAAAAAGTCCTCGGCTCTCAACGGTCGAGTCCAGCTGGTGTATCCCGGCGAGATGGCGTCAGCGTCTATGTCATTGTCAATGTCAATGTCATCCTCGACAGCGCCGTCGTGGCCAAAGATGTGCCGGTTTGTTTGTGGTGGGTTGTTATTGTCATTGCCATTATCATTGTGATTGTTGTATCTCATAACCGATGTTTCCCCGTCTGATTCTGTTTCTGTCTCCGTCAAGACAGCTTCAGGACCATATCGGACTGCGCGCCCGAATGCTATGACCATAACAACAGAGAATTTGGCCCACATGGCCAGCGAGTGACCGAAAACATTGTGCTGCTGCTGCTCGTGTCGCGAAGTACGACTGACAGAAGAAGAGCGGTTAGTTTCATTATTAGTATGACGCTCTCGCGGACTCTGCCCGCATGTGTAGCAAGCCGGTGAAGACCTCATTATCAACGACGAGCCCTGCAGCCATTCATCCCGCTGCCGCGATCCTAGCAGAATCCCCAACACCCACCAGGACACCATGCCCAGCCGTCTCATGCTCTTTTGCCAGATGCCGGCAATGAGGGTACGCGCAAACGTGCCAACGGAGGAATGAAAGTCTCGGAAAGTAGCCGGCACGCTTCGACTGCTGCTACACGTAGATAATGGTTTTGCGGGTTGTGAGTGTGGTTGAGGAGGATTGTTGTAGGCTTTTGGCGTGCTGTAGCTATCTGATCTGGCGCTGTGGGTTCGGAAACGCCGGGATCCTATCGGAGTGCTTGGGTTGGTCATTAGAAAGGAATGACTACCCCGCGATCTGATTGATAAATTGCGTCTCTCAGCCTCTTCAAGTTCGGAGAATAATGTTGACGCGACGGCGTTCGAATGAGAGCTGGACCCAAGCCGACTAGACAGTGGAGAGTCGATGTCGTCTTCAGGCTCTGACATGGCCTCTTCGAATGTTTGATATCGATGTGTGCGCCCTTCTAGAGCGGCGAGGGTCTCCTCTTGGGCTGTGTTTGGCATTCCTCGATCGGAATATGGGCTGTGCATTGAAGGATGAAGGTCAATTGGAAGCGACTGCCGCTGAGGAGATGTGGGTGTAGGCGTGGCGGTGGCTGGTAGTATCAATGGTTTCAGAGAGCATGTCCCCGATGGGAAGCGTCGCATGTTTCGTGATCGGCCTGGTGTCTTGCCCTGCAACTCAGGCGAAAAAGGCAAAGGAACGCTCCATCGAGACGAAGCTGAGGACGGGTGCGAGATGGTCGACGAGCGCTGTGATTTGGATGCTAATGACGATGCTACTGTAGAGTCATCAGGGATCAAGTCTGGAAGACCCCCCGACTCTGAGTCGTGTTTCTCGACCCCGGCCTCGGGGTCTGCGCTTACAGTCGGGTCAACCAATGGCTGATACGCAAGGTCTGTACGCAGCGACACGGATGGAAGCATTGACTTGGGTCGGGATAGACGGGGCCCAGGGCTGCGCGTGGGCGAGAGTTCTGGGCTCCGCGGCTCAATTCTTGTTGGCGATTGCGCAAGAAGTTCAGTCAAAACATCAATGCGTCTCTCCAGGCCGCGATTAGTTGTCCTTAGAGACTCTACATTTCTCAGCTTTTGCGCCTGCAAATCGCGTTCACATTCCAATTCTTTGACTCTAGTGGCATAGTCCTCGAGTTGGCCCTCGAGGAACACAATCTTGGTCCGCAATTTGCTCTCGATGTCGGTGCGTAGTGAGACTTCTTCGCTGACGCGCGTATCGAATTTCTCCTCCCACTCCGAGAGCTCCTGTCGCAGCACTTTGATCTCGGCACCGAGCGATCTCAGCTTGGTGGCCTGCGGTTTGCTTGTCGACGCCGCCTGCATCGGGCTCAACTGGTTTTGTGCGGCGGCTAATTGGGTTTCGAGATGTTCGATGTACCTCTCATTTGCGTGGTTGGTTCTTGCCCGATCACGGCTGCTACTCATGGGTCGATCCTTGTGCCCGGATGATAGCGGCGAGCTCCGGGGTTGTGTATAGGTCGCCATCACGGGCTCAGCATGGCGATCTGCCAGAATGGATGGCGACCTGTATCGCTGCTGGCTGTAAAGCTCGCTGTCCTCTAAAGGTGGCCCAAAGAGCCGTGTTACTGAAGGGCGACGCGATTTGCGGCCTCGCTGCGACGAGTCGTGGATTTCCTGTAGAATGCTGACTCTTCTCCGCACCGAGCCAGAAGATTTCTGGTATTCGTCTAGCGATGCTGGCTGGTTTTCTTTGTCGGCTGAGATGTCAGAACCGGGCGACAATGACCGCCATGTCGAGAAGCGATCAGACACCAATGGTACTTTCGTTGGCGAGATGCTGGCTGCTTGGAATCGTGCGTTCCGCAGCTGGAGTCGGCGCGTCTGCAGGTTCAATGGCTCTGACCGCGGTGGTGGAGACGGGGGAGAGCGCTGGTAATGGTAGACGGAGGGCGGGCTGGAACGGGGGGAGCTGCGGCGGCGCTGGTGATGGTTGTTTGACGATGACGAAATCGAGGGTTGAAGATGGCAGTCCATCATTCAGTCGGAGCGCTACCTTGGCTCAGACTCAGACCAAAACCAAGGGCCTAGGGAGGTCGCATTCCGACCACGCAAATGAGTCTGTACCGAGGAATGCCGAGCTCAGTTGCACGATCCGCCGAGACTAGGGCCTGTCATGTGGGAGCTGTTGCTGGATCGAGTCGTTGCTCCGACGGAACTATTTATTGCATATATTAATACGTGGTAAATACGAAATCATCGGAGAGCTCAGATGGAGAGATGTAGAGATGGAGAGCAGACGGAGTTACAAATACTTTTCAGCTCGTGCATCTACTAGCGACATGTTTGTTGTTGTCCCCGCCGTTGCTCTGACGCCGTACTACTAAAGTATACAGATCCACTGACCCGCAGCCTGTTTCACGTTATGTTTGTTTATGTTCTTGTGCCGTGTGTTTAAATTTTGGTCTAGGTAGGATAATAATAGAATTGTAGGAATAATCGCATGCTCTTAAAAATCAGTAGTCAGCACGAGGAGGCTTATTTTACCCCTGACTGAGCGTGGCCACGTGACACGGTCGCTGATAAGCGATAAGGATTTTTCGACGGCAAAATAACCTCACTTCTTCTATTCTAACCAGCATTATTCACAATTTTAAACCTCCCTCTTTCTGTTGTCTGTCGAGAAAGTTCACACATCATGGCTCAAGGCGCGCTTAAAAAACAAAAAGTGACTACTAGCAAAAAGTAGGTATTCCCTTCTCAGTCCATCTTTTGTATCGGAAGACAACTGAAAGTAAAAAAAGATCTTCATCCAAACTCGGTCCCCGCGTCATCGCACCCAAAAAGTCCTCCCTCGCAAAGCAGCGCAAGACAATGAAGAAGTTCTCATCGGGCCTCATTGCTAAAACGGAGCGCAGTCTCGCCTCGCGCGCCGGCCATCTGGAGTTGTTGGCAAATGAGAAGAAGGATAAAATGAAGGAGAAGAGGGCAGAGTTTAAGAAGAAGTGATTTGCTGTTGGCGCTATCACAGGAGAGGAAGATGAAGAAGGAATATTTCCAATTTTTATGAAGTTACGACTATAAGACTAATATCGATTGAATTGAATTGGATTGGATATGGGAGATGGCAAACCGAGAAGTCTGCTGCTAACAGTAGCAGTTCATCGACACTATGATCCAATCTCGATTGAACGGGATAGACCATTGGCAATCAATACCAGAGCTATTTATTCAGACGGGTTCTAGATTTATCAACAGAACAACACTGCAAGACTTTGCTCAAAACGAACTCATCAGAACGCTCACAATTCGGAATCAAACCTACATGACATCTAGATCCACATACAGATAGAATATTTCTGAATATGGTATACAGTACACCTGCACATATTTGGTTCCCACCCTTTATAATTTTGGCAATTATCACACCAAGATTGAAGCTATATGCAATCAATCAATCAATATGCATCTGAAGCAAAATGGAACATAATAAATCATGCATGATCCAAAGTGATGCCAAGACCCCGTTGTGCATCTCGAATTCTGCGGCGGAATTCTTCTTCGTGCTGAGGGCTTTCGAATGCGGCTTCGTTTAAACCTTTAGATGTATCCACACAAAGTTTCCCATCCTGTAAGAAGAACCTGAAAGGGGAATACCAGGCTAGCATTGTCAAATGGTAGATCAAGTGACTTAGTGAGTCCACATCCGTACGTACGAGCAACAAGGGTAATTGATCCAAGCCCAGCAGATATTCCCGAACGTCCCGAAACAAAAGTACATCCAAAGTTCTATTCATCGACAATACCCAACTGACTGCATCTACAGGTAGATCAGGTCTGCTCGATAAGAACATGGTTAAACCGTGAATCAAATCATCATCGCCTGATTCACGAATTGACATCAGTGCGTCAATATTATCCTTGACCATATCATGGCCATGGAGGACCCACATTGCCCGATGTTTGACTATCGAAGTTGCAGTGGGAAGAGTGTGTAAAATTAACTTCCATATCTCTTCTGGTAAACTGACTTGTTCCGATAGAATTTCAAATGCTATATCATGCTCCAATAAATGTACCAACGATTCAAGGATTCCGTGTGGTAGATCTCGCATGGTATGTTCCCAAATAACCTGGAGTGCGATTTCCGCAGCGTTGCCCTTCATTTTCAGGGCTTGGTTGATATTTTGAAACACACAAGTTGATACAGAGTACTGATGAATCAGGTTCGTGACACATTCGATTCTATCACGTCCATCATTAGGAAAGGATTCACTAAGTGCCTCCACTATATCAGACGCCAGCCATGACCGGTTAAATGAATAAAGAAAAATGTCCATGTCGTCGTCAACCATAGTGAGGTTTCCTCCATATTCACTGCGACTGTATAACAGTCTGAGACCGACCCCGTTATCTTGAAAACGAACCGATGTATAAGCAATTATCACCTCCAAAGCTCCGATCTGTATATCGGAGTCAAGACTGAAAAGGAGCCTGATCATCGACTCAATGACAGTTTCAGCTAGGTGCGTTTTCGCCTCGCCCACGCAGTCTGACAAGGCATTAAGAAGAGTTAGTTTTAACTTTTTGTCCTCCTGTTCAAGGAGCGGGAGCATAGAATGAATATATTTGGGGGGGGGGCACTTTTTAGCACAAAGGGCCCGGATTGCCTCGTGTCTCACATCTTCTTCATTGTCACGAATTAATGAAAGTGTCTGGTCGCATACTCTTTCAGTTTTGATAAGTGACAAGCCTAGTATCCTTGCAGCTCTTTGACGCGTGCTCTTATTTGAATCTCTGAGACACTTAATGAGATCTTCAACAAATTCATTTGGGAATCCGTTGTGCCGAATTCCCTTCAAAAAAGTACAAACATTGTCAAAGATTGTATCGTCTTGCTTCAAAGCCATCTTCACCAATATATGAAAGGTTTCAAGGGAAGGCATTGATGTAAAATGAGTACAACTAGATGCAAACTCACTCAAATCCCTAGAGGCACTCCCTATAAGCAGAACAAGTCTGTGTATAATAGGTTTCGGTAAATTTGATTGAAACTTAATGCTCCGTCGTACTGCATTGCGTATTCTCTCATTCGACGTGTCTACTAGGTCGAGCATACAATAAAGCATCGTTTCTGGTAAATGCTCGAAGAAACCAAGGGATTCGAGGAACTTAATAGCCATATCTGGGTGCGCGTTCCAGATAGTATGGGTGAGAATTTGAATAACACTTGGCGGGCAACGCTGATGGTGATGAACTAATGTGGAGAAAGTTTCTATCTTCAATCTGTCTGATACGCCATTCTGTAACCTCGAACAGGCAATTTGTAAAATCGGCATCGGGATATAAGGCGCTCTTCTTATGGACATCATGATTGCGGCCAAGAAGTCCTCGGACGCAGAATCCACAAGGCGAAGTAATAAATAATCAGGCAATGAGGCATAGGTAGCGAAGTCTGATGTCTTGAATAGCTGATATTCAAGCAACATCCACTTTAAGAGCCGGGTCTCTATTGACTTTCCACTTCTCATAGTTGATAATACCTCTGGCTCTGATATCTCTTTGAGACAAGAAGCCAGTAGGTGTTGATGCGAAGGTCCCAAAAGGTCACGGGGTTCGTCATCAAGACATTCAAAAAATCTATCAAGAAAATCAACTGTAGGTGTGCGTTGGCTCCAACCCATGTCGAGAAGGCCTGTCGTAAATTGCCAAAAGATCCGATATTGAGGGTCGTATTTTTTCTTCTGCAAAAAAGATGAAGGCGAAAAATTAAGATGCTGAGGTCGTAACCCATTGATAGTTAAACAGTGTATATCCTTCCCAGAAAGCCATTGTTTCACAAAATATCGAGCAGCGAAAATTTCTTGAAATGTCAAGTGTAAGAAATGGTAGTCTCGTGAGTCTGCTTTTTGATCAGATGATCGTAGGAAGGAAAGATTCTCGATGACCTGATCACACAATCTCAGTGGCCCGTTCTGGTTGCGTTTTAAGTACTCATAAACCTTTTCACGATCACGCAGTTGAAACTCGATGAGATTATTGTAAAGTCCAGTGAAAGCCAGAGTTTCAACAATTTCCATTTCTGTCGAGGCGATGTCTTCAATAGCATATTCTTCCAGGTACTGAGCGCTTTCTTCTGTGATTGTCCTTTCACAATCCTTCTTCCGGAGGCGAACAAGATCTTTTTGCCACAGCTTGAGAATCACCGCTTGATAGATAGATGTCATTGTCTTTGGCATGACAGAAAATGCTTTGTTATTCCAGCTATAACACATTGCATCCAACTGAATCGGGATCTGAAAAAAAGTTTCAAGTTGTGGATTGCCATGTAGAAATGTAGAAATCTCTTCTGCTGCAATTTTATCAGGCACGATGTCAGGATTATTAATGTAGCAAAATATTTCTTCACGTTGAAATCCAATAGTTTCAGCTTCGAGGTCGATATTCTTCACAAAATGCTGTCCAGAAGAGTATGGCCGTGTCGTCACAAAAACACATGGCATGTCGAGTATATGGCGCAAGAATTTGTCCATTGCTGTTCCACTTTCCCATTCATGCCACACCTCGTCCAGTCCATCGAGGAGAAATAAACATCGACCGCGGGAATCTTTGGTCTCGAAGATCTCCCATACTTTCAGTGCTAAGGACTTGCCATCTGGGCAATGAGAGAAGTATTCTTCATAAAGAAAGTCTCCAAGGCTGTATGAAGACACATCCCGACTTTGCTTGAGTCTTCGGAGGGGTATCCAAATCACCCAATCAAACATATCGCGCCACATATTGCCATTTAGAAACTCATAAACTATCTTCTTGCACAGTGTAGTTTTGCCAACGCCCGCGTGGCCTTGAATGAGAATCCGTTTTACCGGCTTCATATTTCCATTGGGATCCGTGAGGCTTTGAAAGAGGTCTTTTAGCGATACAATCCCTTCTTTATTAGAGCCCTGACTTCTTTTCGTACTCCACCGACGCGGTTCGGGGTGGTGACTGGACCCCTGGTTCTTGTCCTGCGAGGCTCGAACAATACTCAAATTGATGTAACATCCGTCCATTGGTAATCTTGCTTCGGATATTCGCACAATTTCAAGTCGACCTAGGGCAGAGTATACGTTTCTGAGAATTTCAAACACATCGACTGGAGTAGCAGTTGCCTCTACGTCCATGCTATCAGTATTCATTTTCTTTTCTATTTAGAGACTTTACTCGCAAGTCCCTTTTAGACAACATCTGCATACCTGGTACAGGGTATTTATATCCAAGTAATTCCTTCGCGATGCCAGCAGCAGCGAGAGCAGCGTACGATTTCCATAAGTCGTTCTTGTGTGAATCGGCATAGTCAGATATCCCTCTAATAACGATACACCTAAAGTCATTCATCAAGGCAGCCGCTTCCATTTCAAAACAGAGGACATCATTCAGAGATTCCATAAGTTTTTCTCGCTCGGACGCATCTTTAATGACCTGATCTCCCGAGGCAATCAGGCCATAATGAACCTGGGGGACTTGGGACTCCTCACGCGCAGGACGCTGTTCGATTTGACTAGTATCGCAATCTTCGCAAGTCCTTTTCGAAGATGTATGATGGTATTTGGAATTGTACAAAACGTCCGTTGACTCTGGTGGTCGCGAGTATTCTTTATTCAATTGTGGGTATCTTTTCAGCGCCTCGCTAATGAATTGGGAAACATTAGAGCGGTGCAATTTATGATCGGATGCCATCTGGCGGAGCGCGTTCAACCATTCAGTTGGTGGAGGACACAGGTAGCCTTTCATCTGGAAACCTGTAGGTGTACGCTTTCCCAAATCGTATTCGACAACGCCACCCTTGTCACCAGATGGCATACTGATCACAACATCTCCGCGCCTGATATCGTGCATCTGACTTGGAATGCCACCTCCGATACCAACAAGTATGCGAAGACTAACCGACGGGAATGATTTTGGGATTCCGCTCGCGACCCAGGCTGCTGAGGTCTTGCCCAGATAGCCTGCTGGCAAAGACGCGACAACAACATTATGTCCAGAGAGTTGTCCGAGGGTATAACAGTTGTTATCGTCAGCGAGAGGTGGAAGTCGTTGATATTCTTCATCGAGCATGCATCTGACGGCAGTCAACTCGACTTCTAGAGGGCAAAGAATGGCAACGGTGTAGGAACTTCGGGGCATGAAACGCCTCATGACGGAGGTCGCCATGGTTGTAGCCCGCCAACTGGTCTATATAGAAGACTATTGGAGCAATACAACAGAATGGACAGGAAAAAGAATAAAACTTAGAGTTTAGAAGAGCTTGCCAGAAGGAATCCCCCAAGTGAGAAAAGGAGAAACAGAGAAGGAAAAAAATAGGAGCTGAGGCCTGAAGTCAACAAGGCTGGCTCTCTTTCGTGACCAGGGTCCTGATTGGCCGCTTTGGGCTGTGCATAGCCTAGCAAATCGTTTATAAACACGCATACACACCGACTTTGTAGTGTCTTAGTTATACATCCATTAAAGAGCTAAACATCAAGGCAGTGCAAATATTGTCACCATATAGAATGAAAGGCTTGGGGAAATTGTTAGGGTTAAGGCAGACTCTCCTATCAGATATCCATGGAACGATCCGAATATTGCCCTTTTGCGGCACATGGCTTCCCAGCCTTGCGTCTCAGTGAGGCTTGGTCTCATATCATAGGTTTGTACCTGGTTTCCTTTCATACTGTTCCTCACATGGGAGTAGTTTCGGGATATCGTTGAATACTTAACCGCCCGATTTAGCGGACTATGCATAGGACCATAGTTTGAGCTGTCCCATCACAATGGGCGGATATTTACCACCCTTAACAATATGTTGATTAATGTCACGTACATGGTTGACAAGTAACATTAGATGTCAAGAATTTCAAAGGATTATTATGAACTATGTACCATCAAGTGTAGGACAAAAAAGACAAAATCAGAAAGACAAAAAGATATGTCATTATCATTAGCTTCTTCTTTTTCTTCAATGTTTTCTCGTATATTAGGTCGAATGCAATTAACAAAGAAATATCGCTTTCCCAGGGTATCTTAACGCTCCAACTATCTCCCTCCTATATCCTTTCTTCCTTCACCGGCAAAGACCGACGGAAGACTGTTTTAATTGATTGATCAAACATTAACAATTGAAATGAAAAACTGGGGGATCACTTTGCTTGTCAAGCCATGGTCCTCATCTGGTTGTCATCGTGGAAACCTTGGCTCATGCTTTGGCAATGCTGGCCACCCGATGAGGACTGCCGGCCAACTCGATCAGTTCCCGACCATGCTCCATCCATTGCTGGAATCCAGTCTCGGAAGGATCGGCTGGGAAGTCATCCCAAATCTCCTGCTCGGTGTCTGCATAGCGGGACCATTTCCCTTTCAGATAGTTCGTGGTGGACCACGACGGCAGTTTGATGAGAACGCTAGTGTAGTACACGTAGAGGATTCGGCAGAGCAGCTCGACACGCTCAACGTAATGCTGTTGGCCGGGATCCGGCTGCACGCCGCCGTCGCCCAGTCGCTTCCACCATGACACTCGCCAGCGTAGCGATAGGAGGATGTGGCCGAGTTCCTCTAGGAATCGTAGATGGGCGTCCAGAGAAATGCGTTTCCATTTGATGTTGTAGAAGTCTCGCTCGAGCTTGCGGAAACCTTCGACTTCGAGGATGCGGCAGAAGATTCGTGATAATTGTGCTGCAAGGAGAATGTCCTTGCGGTCTTGGGCGCTGCTGACATCCATCAATTGATCGTCATGCTCGCCGTCGAGTGACACGAAGCTGTACGATGCACGGCTTGGCATGTTGTTCCATTGCGATAGGAGTTTCTGTATGAAATCAGTCAAATGCCAGAGTGAATGGATGAACAGCACACTTACGTAGACATTATTCATAGGATCGCAATCCTTTACGCAACTAAGCCAGTTCTTGGTTTTATCCTTGGAGTCGATGACTCGGTGGTCGATGAATTCTAGGAATGTCGATCTGGAATTATCGTTGTACTCGCTGAGACTCTTCAAAAATTTATACGTTTCCGCAAGGTCTAAAACGTAAAGAGATCCCCATGATTGAGTCGCACGGATGTTGAACTTGCCGCGGCGTTCGCTCAAAAAGGAAAGCAGTTCGTTGAGATCGAATGCCTCGGGAATTTCGATCCGCACACGTGCGTCGCCGCCATTCCAGGTGAGATGATTGATTGCTCGTTGTGCTAGTATTATGTCAGTTGAAACACTCTCAACAAAAAAATTTGGTTCTTACATATGTAGTTGCAAGTGCCGTACTCGACGATGCTGGCGAAGCAGGCACGCGCACAAGGTTGCTCGTGCAATGTAGGGCGGCATGCATCGCAAGGGGCGTTTCCATCACACTAAAATCAAGTCAGCCCTGTCATTAAAGGGATCAAATATGACATACCTTTCGTTTATTCAAACGGCACTGGACACAGGTATCCTTATTCTTTCGTCTCAGCCCTGCATTGGCCCTACCCACAATGGTCAAAGGACCCTTGCGGCGAGCGCCTCGAGGAGGAGATACAAAATCCTCCGACGATATGGCGCCTCCCAGCCCGTCTTCCTGAACAATCTGCAGCGGTCTCGGTTGTTGGATCTGTTCGACGTTGACGATCGAGTCCCGCTGTTTGCGTTTACGCACAACCGAAGCAGGCTGGAGCGATAATGGAGTATGGCGGGAGACGCTGTGGGAAGCAGTGCTAGGCCTTTCCTGCTCAAGAGACATCTGTGGGATGTCTGACGTATCTTGACTGACCATGAACCCACTGACTTTGGGGAACTCGGGAGAAAATTTCACAGTCTTTTCCGCCACGGCTGACTCCTCCCATTCCACAATCTGGAATTGCTCTTCTTTGACGCTAGTCTCTGTAGACACTGGCTCACTGTTGTTTCTCATCGCAGCATACTGGTTCATAGTAGCCGGGATGCTGTTGCTCTGTATAGACGGGCTTCGTGATTGAATCTCGGGCTCCATCTTGACCGGTTGAGGTTGGCTGTAGACGGAAAAGTCCTGGGACACGATAGGGAAAGGATCAGAATTAGTAGTCAATGGCGTGTCGGCAGTGAACATCCATTGTTGGTTAATCGGGGTGCTCGCAATCGAAACATTATTGCTAGTCGTCTCGGACTGTGCCTCTAGCGGGGGTGAAATTGGCAACTGCGTAGGAGCGTACGCAGACGGATAGCCGACAGAATCATGCCACCCATTGTGCTTGTTGATGTTGTTCTTCTTGTACGAGACTGACCGGCGGAGTCGCTGTAGCGAGGACAGGCGTGACCGTTGTATATCCGTCAGAAGAGCTCCATGCATTCCCCGCTCGCCGTCGTCAATGATAACAGAGGTGTTTGAATCGAGCGCGCCTTTTGTATTGGTGTACTGGCTGGTATATACCGGCTCAAACGGCATCATTAAGCCGGTGGCGTTGGCGAGCTGGAACTGCGGCCAGCCATGGTCGGCGAGCGCATTGTCGTCGACGGAGGGCTGCGTCTGCGGACTGAAAGTGCCTCCGATGAAATTGACACCGTCGGCGACGCCTACTGAGGAACTGTCCCACACAATAACTCTGTCAGAAATTCCAATTCTCACATAGTCTTGAAACGTCAAGAAACGAACCTGATATCAATGCTCGCGTCGATGACCGAGCGATCAAGACTGTCGCGACTGGGCGGGCCCTGGGCGGAGAGAAGATCAAACAACTCAGCATCGCCCTCGTTTGAGTCCTGGTAGTAGAAGTCTAGTTCCGGCACGTTGTCGAAAGCGCTCGGTTCCCATATGTCGGCGAAGGTGGTGTTGTTGGCGTTGGCGTTGCTAAAGTCCCAGGCGTTGTCGACGCCTGTCGCTGTCGCAGCAGAGCCGGCGGTGCCGCTGTCCATAAAGGCAGGTGTAGACAAAGCGCGCGACGAAGCGACTTGTCTGAGGATTCAGGTTTCAGGTTTCAGCGTTCTCGATTCACTATTCAGCGATGAGAGTGTGGGAGGAGACGTTCGTGGTTGAAAGTGTGCTGGAGGAACTGGAGGAAAAGCGTGCACGGTGACAGTCAGCGGGGTTTGGCGGACTCGGGGCTGGCGCTTGCTTTTTTTTTCTGCGCGTTCCAACTTCAGCGGCGGTCCCTGGCCAGATGCCCCCACCCATGCTGTTTTACATAGCACTAAACGTACATATTTACCGTTACTGTCTGCATGCCATTTGCTGCCAACCAGCTAGCCTGTCTTATTAGCGCATCGGCCGACCATCCCAACAACACGAACGTGCGCATCGGCCGGCACTCGGAAGGCTCTATTATTCTGCGCCCGTATTCAGATGCTGTGGCCCCGAGTTGGGTCGCTACGCCGCGGAGTTTCTCAGCACACCAGGGCGAGAGGATGGTGAAATTACACAAGAGGATGACAGGAATAGCAGCAGCATTGGTGATGCTATGATGTGACTACGGTGCCCGAGACTGCACTGGTTACACTAGATCAGCCGGGGTTTTAGTTTGCTGGATGGATTCGATTGAATAATCGAATGATCAATAAGTAATCAATAATCAATCCATCGATGATCGCTGATACAGCAGACGCGCAGTGCGCCAGAATTCGCTAGCAGATCTACTAATCTAGCGTGGCATTTTCCTTGGGCTGACTAAATGCGACAAGGCAAGACAGGTCAGCAGCGCTTGGACAGATCTTAACAATACAGTACAGTAAACAGGAAATAGTAAGAATAATCAAAACCCAACAATAAATACATTCACAATTCATAGGTAATTCATAAGCAGAATCAATAAGCCGCGCTTGGCCCGTCATGCCGTGACCCCGTTGAGTCAGTGTCACGGTCACCTCCGGACTGTTGCGCTCCGCGACGTTGTCTATTGGGTGCCTCGAAGCATCGCTTTTGAGTTTTTCTGTCTCTCCAATAGAAGGAGCAATAAAGTCGAGTGCGTGGTCGTGAATATATTGCAATGAGTAATAAATTATGGTCAACAAATCTTAGCCTAGAAAAGCCGCATCCACGACTAGCTGATAATTCTACAGTCCTGGACAACTAACTCTACTGACAACCCTGATCAGAAACCCAGAACGAAACAATTCCATAAACTGAGAACAATTGTTCTGACGCATCATTGCCTATATGTGCGATAGATTGTCGATCAAAACACGCAACAAATTTCAGGTTTTATGACCGATCCATGTCCTAGTTCTTGTCTGTTAGTTAACTGGAAGATTCGCCCAAATCCGTACGTCGTTGGGGTTTTGCCATCTTCTATGTCCTGAGAGCGTTTTATCTTTCTTTCAGTCAGCCTCCATCAGGTAGGCATGTCGTATCGAACTCCAGCATATGTAATCCCGACAAATCAAAAGCATAATAGCTCGCAGCATCTTAAGAGACTAGTATTTCGAGCACAGCTGAGATCTGCGGAGTAATGCTCTATGCCACGGCATGGAGTTGCTGGAAACAGCGGCTGGACGCATGCGCAATGTCGAGTTCTTGAATGCAAGCTCAAAAGTGTGGAGGCACGTCGAACTTGCAAATCAACAATATTGACTGCTCCCTCTTTTTAGTAGGTATGCTGGATAACACGATCTGTCACTCGAATACGCCGTGACGTAGGATTAGCGGTGTTGTCCGGAATTCTCGATATCAAAATTTCGGCAACCACGGTGAAAGCTCTGTAGGCGATTAGTAAGTAGTTTCCCAAACATAACTAACTACTGCCAGTGGCCATGTCATGGAAACTACATCTGGACAAAAAACGCCCATGTATCCATGGACTGACATGAAACACGTTCAACATTAGCATTGAGACTGTTCCCGTTCAAGTTGGCACGACGTGCGTGACCTGCACTGGAGGTTGCATTGGAGATGTTGGTGTGACTTGAATGTTGCGGCAGCCTCACCGGCAGCAGTTTCGAGCCTGGAGCCGCCAAGATATCCGCCAGCGAGCATCGCTTCATGTACGAAGCCGCTCGATTGAGCGAAGAAGGAAGATCGAAAGTATATGTCAATACTCAATAAGCAGTCGATCGCAAACTTCACAAGTTTTCTGTGTTGATTGCCTCCCAACCGAGGATGAGTGGCCACTCAGCGGACTCGCTGCGGCTAAAGTCTCACCGAGATCCGAAAACAAACCCGTCGGAAAGCTGTTTCTACAACGTCAACCCTTGTACCAGCAAATCGCAATGCAAAGCAGCTTGCAAACAGCAGCAATAATCTATGGCCACTGGTCAGTGCCTTTCCCGATGCCCCGCGTCTAACGGCCAGACCAGGTGGTGCGGTGAGAGCTGGAGAAGCATTTAGCCCGGTGAGGAGAGATCAGTAACTTTATATCTCCGCTTGGTTCAAGTTCTTCTTCTCCCAATTATTTTTTTTATTTCCTTTCATTTTCTCTCTCTCTCTCCCCGTTCCTTCAATTTCTCATTTACTGCGAATTCTCAGTGGAGGGTCGGAATATATCAAGCTTTATTATCTAGTAGATTCCAAAGAAAGAAAGAAGGAACAGAAATAAAGACAACTCGGGAGTTTCAGGGTTCAAGTTTCAGGAACCAACTCTTGTAATCATCGCAGTGTACACGCAAAATCAATTCTGTGTCTGTCTTGTTAAACAGCCTCAATTGCTCCTTTTAGAGTCGCTCGTCATCTCCTGCCAGCAGCCTGCGTTGTTTAAATAACTGCCCAGAAAGCTTACCTTACCTTACCTTACCTTACCTTACCTAACCATGCACATTCTTGTAAGTCAGCCTGCACAGCCCGACTCCAGTCGCAACTAACAACAAACAACAGGTCGTGAATGATGACGGGCCCCCGTGTCACAAACTATCGCCTTATGTCCGTCCCTTTGTAGACGCCCTGCAGAATGCTGGGCATCGGGTCTCAGTCGCCGTGCCCGCCGCATCGCGTTCGTGGATTGGCAAGGCGCATATAATCGGCGCCTCTCTGACGGCCACATATGTACATCCCGACTCGTTCCGCGAGGATGGAACGTGGGCGGACGAAGAAGAATACGAAGCAGAAGAAGAAGAGAAGATCACAGCTATGCCCACCGGGAAACTACCGCCCACCCCAGCAGCATCTAGCGAGCATCTACACGTTCCTTCCACCGAGGAAGAGGACTCGCAGAAATGGGCTGTAGTCAGCAACGGCACGCCCGCCAGCTGCGCCCAACTAGGCATATACGAGCTGTTCCAGGACCGCGGCGAGATCGACTTGGTTATTTCCGGCCCCAACCATGGACGAAACGCCTCGACCATCTACAACCTTTCCTCAGGCACAGTGGGCGGCGCGCTCGAGGCGGCGACCTGCGGCAAGCGAGGCATTGCGCTGTCCTTTGGCAGCAAGGAAGAGCAGCAGACGGAGGTAATTCACGCCGCCGCACGGTTGTCGGCGCGGCTGGTTGATCATCTCTACCGAAACTGGGACGAGAGTGTAGAACTGTATAACCTGAATGTGCCCATGCGCGCAGACGTGGAGAGTCGCCCAATTCGATATACGCGCGCGCTGCCCAATGTCTGGACAAAGGGGAGTCTGTACGCCGAGGTCCACGACCCTTCTTCGACTGTCAGTCTCAGCAATGGGGCCGGAAGTGTGCCGAATGGACAGCACAAACCAAACAAATCAACACGCCGCGTGCGACACTTCCAATGGTCTACAGAGCTATCCGATATTAAGAAAAGTCTCGCCGAGAGCCCGCAGGGAACCGACGCACGTACCGTACTGGATGGGTATACCAGGTGAGTTCCGTCTTTGCTCTCTTCTTCAATATTGCCTCGAGCAGAAAGAAGCTGACCTACAAAAATCTAGCGTGACCCCCCTCCGAGCCAATTTCTGGCATCCACCGGGTTTCAGTGGTGAATTGCACCTCGACAATTGAGCGGATAACTTTTCGACTTTTATTAATTCTCTATCATATTGTCTCCTTCTGCTATCTAGATAGACTGCCATATACCCAGCTGCGATGAATGTTTGAGAATGCGGGGAAGACAGGACTTTTGACGGTGTGTTTGATACATTTACCTTCGTTGTTTAGGTAGAAGAATCATATTTGCACAATGATGGACTGTCTATAAATACCTACAGGCTCACTGAGGAACTATTGAAAAGAAAGGTCGATCTGAGCATGCATTGTTCATGGATCGGATAGAAGTATATAAATCAGGCGTAATCCGACAAGATTGTAAATTTGACAGACGTGGTAGAATTAGGTTGTCCGCAAAGCTGTGAGATAAGACTGGGTGTGGAGTATCATTCATCAAAAGCATAACCATAGCCATACACAATTGGGAGGGGAAAAAAATTATAAAAGAAGAAGATCTACTGATAAAGTCCCCTCGCAGCCTCGCCCGCCCCTCCTTCAATAGTCGTAGCTTGTTCGGCCTTCAATTTCCCCTTTGCAATACCTCCCTCACCAACGCCCATGCGACGCGCGACATACCTCTGTGCGACAATACCGGTTGACAGAGTCAGAGACTCCTCCAACCATTCGGCAGCCCACTCGCGTGGGTCTACGCCGCCGCTCTCGATGATATCCGCTATCGCCTCAGGAACGATGGCACGCGGAACGTTGGCGGCTTGAGCATCATCTTCCGTGTCCACCGGCGGGACTGAAGCATCGAGCCAATCGATCCATTTGCGGGGAATCGTCTGCGAGATGGCGTGGAACGCGATTCCGTGAACTGGGTCGTGCAGATAAATCGCAAACAGGATCTCTTCTTCGTCTTCCTCTGCCACTTCAACTACACCGCCGGCGCCGGGGGTGGCCTTTTCGGCAGTTGGGCCGGCTTGAAACAGCTCCTTGGGGCTCGTCTGGCTGACTGCCTGGATCGAGAGGAAAATATCGCTGCTGCGCACAGGGTTGGACTCGCTCAGCACGGCAGTGGCTTGCTTGGCGGCTTCTTCGATGCCACCTCGAGTTGCGTAGAATTCCGTGGCATAGGCCTCTGCGCTGGCGCGGGCGAGCTTGGTGCCTTCGACTGCTCCCGGTACAGCTGCAATGCTGCGAGGGTTGCCCGGGGTCACTGTTCGCCACCACGGCCCATCGCGCCAGCCAGCAGTCGAGCTTTGGAAGCCAAAGTCTGTTCCGCGGCGAGGCGATGATTCCTGGCCCTTCTGAATGACGAGTAGATCGCCACCTTCCACCTGCGACATGACACGTGCAAATACGGAGTATATCAACGGTTCGAGACTAGGGTATCCGGAGAGGTCATGCGTTATATGTATCTGTAGTCGCTCATGCGATGAAATTGGAGGCGCGAGGGTGTGAATGATGGATGTAAACGTCGGGAGAGCTAGAGTTCTCAGTTCTCCCCCTGCATCGACGTTAGCGGACACAGAAATAGCAAGAACATGAAATATACCTACCCAGATCTCGAAGAGCGCCAACGTTTCCTCTGACCTGCTCTGCCCATTTCTGAGCCTCTTCATTCTTCTGGATTTCCTTCACGGCGGCTTCCGCCTGCTTCATAGCCGCCGAGGCTGTGGAGAGGAAGCCTCCCCACCAGCTCCCGCCAGAGCTTTTGGGGCCGTCTTCCGTCGCAGTTGACGCCACTGTGGCTTTCTCTGATACCTGTTCGTCCTCAACTGTAGTGCGAGGGGGGGCCACAGCAGCAGCGACATCTTCAGACTTGCGCTGCGCTGATCTGTCTTCGCTTGTCCGCCCGGAGGAAGGCTTCGAACGGCGCGCTTCAGCGGACAGACGCGGAGTGCTAGGCCGTTGGGACGCGAGGGTTTCTAATTCGGCTAGAGGGTCTTTCTGAGCATCCTTGGGAGCATCTGCAGATGACGTCTTTGCGGTGGGAGGACTTTGTGGCTTCTGTTCAGAGGGCTTTGATGTGTCGAGGCCGAGGTCGTCGAACTGAGCTAGGAGCTCGTCATTCGTGGGTTTCGTGCTCTTGGGAGGCATGGTTGGATGTAAAGCAAAGGACGACCAAGTTACTGGTTGCCTTTGCGGCGAGCAGATTAACGGAGGGTGGTGTGGATGGTATGGCGGCAGGTAGGTGGGAGTTGAAGGTTGTCGTCAGCGAGGGTGGAGCTCTGGGTCGGTATGATCTGCGCCGCGCCAAGCATCACCAACCTCTCTGCATTTCTGTACTCTGGCAAGGGCTACCTATTTAATGACTGGGAAGATGTGACTTCAGACAACTCTAGACATCTAAGTAACTAGAATCTTGATTTATTTAGTCGCAAATCGTGAGAAGTTGCTGGCTAACATGAAATGAAATCGGACTATTCACATCCCCTTCCAATGTATATATATATATATATATACTCGCTCAGTAGTTTCTCGCACACTAGTAGCTGCGCAAAGCCATAGTTGCTTATTACATGATGCCACACCCACCGTAGGGGAATGGCACTTACAGACGATGCCTTGTCGAGGTCTGTTGCTCCACATAGAGATAAACGCTCTTCGAGATTTCTGCCACAGCTTCTTGATAAATGCGCCCGCTGTGCCCGCCTGCTGTTGGGGCAGTCCACAACTCTGCAACAATCACCCTCGCTGATTCGGGGCATAGCTAGATCGTAACTAGCTACATCAGACTCGAGACTGCTCCTTTGCTGCGATCATCTCCATGCCCATGCAGCGAGGATGTTCTGCAGGATGCATCTGCACTGTGATAATGCGGGCGCTGTGATTGGCTGGTGTATAGTAGGCCGAAACAGGCCTAGCAGACCCGCTGCATGCTTCGATCGTGTGTCTTGCTCAATTTTGTCGTCTTCGTCTTCTCCTTCTTTCTGCGGCATACTTTATGATTATTATTACTTCCGCCATCATCATTATTGCCCTGCATCGCTGCAGCGTACCTTCACGCAGCCCGCTTCCTGTTATCTCGGCCTGGTGGCTGCTCAGCTGTTCTGTTCGTGCGCCGTGCTCACGGAGACGGCGTTTGGCGCTAGCCGCTCTTGACTGGCCGTCACTTTGCCTCTATTGACTGCTCTACTCATCATCATCGTCACTTCTCTTCTTCCAGTCGCTCCCTCCCTCTGGCCGCTCTTCTTCTCTTTCAGTCTCGCCTGGCCCTCATCTCATCTCCAGGCTGCCCCGGCTGTAGTCATTTTTGACCTGCCTCGCGGTATCCTGTTGCGCTGCGTCCTCGCGGCCGACCTACTTCAATCTTTTTTTTGGCCCGGTTTTCTCGACCACGCAGGTACCAGCAAACTTCATACGTCTCTTCTCTCCTCGCCCACGAACGAACCTAATTGTTTCTTGCTTCTGGTAAGTGGCGGAATCTCCTTCTTAAATCGGGTTTTTATTCTTTTTATCAACAACACGCCCTGCGTTGCATCATCTCGCGTGTCCTTTTTCGGCCGTTCCCTTTCCCAGGACTCCCAAGAGTCCACCACGCCTGACTTCATTCTCCCCTGCCACAGAGTTTCGTCGCTGCTACTGTCCCCTTCCCATACGCCATTAGTATCGTTGTTTCGCAACCTCTATTATCCGTGGATTGCTTTTTTATTCTGCTTTCTTATTCCTCCCCATACATTGATCATACGTCCCATTTTTCTGGGCTGCCCGAGCTCCCATTGGGCGATCGGCCCACAGTTGCTCGGTTACATAATCCGGAGTACTTCTTGTTGACTTCAAACGCCACAGATATTACTTTTTATCATTCTTCTTTGTCGCTGCAAGCAAACAACCTGTCGGTGGCTTGCGCCACCTGCCATCCAAAGTCTCTGTCTGCTGGATATTGGCACCGTTTTCTTCTTGCCAAGCAGATCAATGATGGCCCCAGCAGTGGATCGTCAAGTTTATGACGACGAAACCCAGTCTTCTGACTGGGCCAATGATGGCGCTGAGCTTCCTGTAGCCAAGCGTCACTGCTCCGAGCCAGCTCGGGCAGGCTTCAAGACTCACTCAATCGAAACATCTCTATCGCCTCCTCCCTCAATTCAACATCAGATTAAATGTCCATGGTGCGCCAAGGAATTTGATGCTCCGGAGGATGGCGAGGCGTCGGAATACCATGTGTTGAAAGAGCACATGGCTCTCATGCATCCACAGGTCGCTAATATGCCAGTACACGATCTCGCGGGCAAAACCCTTGACAGCGACGTTATTGTGGACAGCAATGACGGTCTCAACACCTTGGAGACAAGCAATGTCACTACTGTCACAGCCCCTGCCACGGGCGCTGATGCAACTCCTGAGAATGACAGTAATGCTGGTGACGGTGACTTAAAGACTGACGCCACAAAAGCTCTTCACAGCAAGCTTCATGACTTGAAACGTCAGCAAACACACGAATACATGGAAAAGCGTCTCCTGGCATCGTGGAACCTGCACGACGTCCGTGAATTCAACCCAGATTATGATGACACTACCGCCGGTCTCGAGCAATCCTGGCTTTATGTCTTTGACCAATCAAAGAAAAATGAAGGGGATGCAGGCACGAACCCTCCACGACCCAATCCCTATCTGAGCAGTACGACTGATAAGGGAGAATTCCTCAAAATAACCCCCGTGGAGGATTTCCTTGATTCGCTCAATGACTATGCATCGATGCCCACCGACAAGCTCCACGCTTTAGCTGCCAATGTGGCCCATACACTCAAAACTTGGCAAGATGAGTGGATAGCGATTGAAAAACTAGGCAAAGGGATCACACACAAGGCTGCGAAGAAATCAGCTAACCCGCGCGCACTGGATCCACCTGAAATATTTCAAGATCGAAAAGAAGCGACGTTATATGGCTACAAATATGATCCTACCATTCATGATCTCAAAAAGCGTGATCCGAAGAAGGATTCAATGTTCAAGATTCAGGATCCATTTGTCCAAGGTGGCTTTAGACCTACTGCTGCTCAACTGCGCAAGATGCAAGCAGAGGTTGGCAGAAACAACCCGAATCCTGACGGATTCCCAACAATGATTAGGCATGGGCAGGAGTACATTCCTCGCTTCCAAGAACCTCCTTTACTACCCTACGATGGCAGAGGGATGACAACCCGAAAACGCAAGGTGCCTCACAGCGAGGTTGCAGCACTCAGACAAACGAGTGTTCATGATAGCACTACCCCAGCCCTCGAGTCAGACATCGACGGACAGCCCTTCAAGCGTCTTACGCGGTCTATTGTCAACAAGGTAGAACCTACTCATGCCAAAACTGCACCACCGAGCCCTGGACCTCGAGGTCGTGGCCGAGGCGGAATACGAGGAGGACGTGGCCGTGGAGGAATCTCGAGGACGTCTCGACCTGCACTGGCGACGGCAAAAGTCATCGCTTCCAAAGCTGCTGAACCTCTGACTGGTGACAGTACCGAAACCGCCCCATCGTTGTCGGTTACGACTTCGCAAACTGATGGCTTGGCATCTGATGAAAATACTCCTGGGTCCGCTAGTGTAGCCCCTGCTTCCAAACCTGCTCTTGCTCCTGCGACACCTGGCGCACCTCCAGCTCTGGCTGCTTTGCCTCCGAATCTCACTCAGCCTGGCGAGGTAGTCGATGCTTCGGAGCTAAACCGGCGCAAGTTGCTCGCAAAGTCAAAGAATCCTCGACGCACTCAGGCTATGCTTGATCACTGGGCCCGTTTCAACCAGGAAGGACGGACCAGGAACCCTAAGCGGACCAAGGCACAGATTGAAGCTGATAAAGTGGCGGACGCCGAGCGGAAATCAAAGGAGCCTCTTAAAGCCCCGACCACGAAGCCACGCAAACGAAAGGCCCTGAATACCGATACGACGGACGAACCAGCCACGAAGCAGTCCAGAACTGCTTCCATGGCAGCAACTGCGTCCCTTCAGCCTGCCCACATCCAGCCAGCTCTTACTACACCAACCCCAGTGATTCCTCCTTCCCCGGCGTCAATTACCCTCCCTCAAACTCATCTTATGCAGCCATCTGCGCCATCCAGACCACGGTCTCCCCAGGGTTTCCTAGCCTCGCACAGTTCTGCTCATGCTGCTATGTCCAATCCTCAGCCTGCGCGTGCTTTACAGCCAGTTCTCCCAGGCTTTGATAGAAACCCTCGATCTTCTATCTGGGACCCACCAGGACGTTTCTATTCTTTTGCAAACCCGCTGCCGCCTTATTCGTCTTATGGGCAAACCCCGTTTCCACCTCCGCATGTTAATCCACCGCATCGTCATGATGCCAGTCCTCCTGAGATATTGCCGCCGGGTCCAACATACCCTTTTGATGCCATCCGACCTCACCAGCACCTCCAGAACGGGCGTCCAATGCAGCGTCCTTGAGGTGTGCCGAAATACAGATAGTTCTAAGAACATAAAAGCCTTCTCATAGTGCATTTCTCTTCTCTCCATGTGATTACTAGCTTTTCTTTGATCTATGGTGGCCTCCTGAAAAACACATGCCTTTCTGCAAAATCATACCTGTACCACTATTTCATTTTCTTTCTCTTTTTTAACCCCAACACATTTGCATACCTGATGTGCCGAGCGTTTAATACATTTTCCTCGTCCTTTCTGGCTCTGTTTTGTTAATGATTTTGAGATGATTGATGGAAATATCGGACTTTGCATATGCATGTTGCGGGTTCTTCGCTTATAACGAGGTTGGGTTACCTGCATTTCAAGATGGACCTCCAGCTCAGAATGACTTGAGCATATCTATAATTTATAGATGTGTTCGTCACTGCTGGGATGGGAAATCATGTCGAGTGGGTGTCTTTTCCTCTTCCAGTGTCTATCCCCGGTCCATAGCTTGATACATTGGTGTTTTGTTTGTTCTCCCCCGTTCTGGCATATTGTGAGGCTGGGCTGCCGACCGTGTTGATGGGATTGTCCGCTGGGTGAAGGCCTGCTTTATATGCTTGTACATTACGTTGTTCCCGAGGGATATGGGATTTTCAGTTTCTTACGGGTCAAATGGGGTTGGTTTTGCTTTTTACTGCACTTTCCAGCTTCTGTGTTTATTTTCCCTTTTGTGTGTGTGAATTCTCTCTGAGGCTTGTCACAAAACAATTGAAGACCATTTACATACTTTCACGAGTGCAATGATATTTTTTTTTCATAAGTTCATTATGTACTCGAATTATAATGTTATCGTTCCCATGATTACCTATCTAACCGACATGTGCGACGCTAAAATGCTCGGTGAGCATCACAGTGCGTTCCTCTTCGAGTCCTCTAAAGACCTTACAGGCTGCACTGGCGATAGTGAGATTCTAAAGTTTACTCTACTTAGAATCGTGAGTACACTGGCAAAGACTGCCTGGACTAGTGTCGTCGCGATAAGAGGCCATTACATCTGCATCTTTGCTGGGTATATCCTTGCACAAAGGGGGACTAGGGCTGCTTACTACCTTGCTAGCATTTTTTCAGCTGCTTCATACAGGCAAATCTCATGGAATGGCATGCAATACCTACTGGTCAATGAAGGGTGAGAGAACACACACAATAAAAATATTGAATTAATATTCATAGAAGACAATGATGATGGGATGGATGAATGGACGTTCAGAGCAAAGACAGCCCTACGTGCTGCACAGTACTACATTTTAGGAAAAAAAAAATACATTATATATTAGTTCAATACAGATATATATACATATTTGTTAAAGTAAAAATAATAGAAACACAGATTATAGGAGAATCGCCACCATGACACCTATCATGCCAGCCAACTTAAGTGACTGAGTAGTCGCTGAGGCGGCTCCAGTATAAGTTGGGCTCACTGTGCTCTTTGTAGTGGTGGAGGACACTGCTGCAGAACTTGCACTGCTAGAAGACTGACTACTCTTACCGCTAGCTCCAACGGAGGCACCTGGGATAGAAGTCGTGGAGCTGCTGTGTGCTGTAGTTGTGGTGCTGGCTGAGCCGGTGCTGGCGGAACTACTATGACTACCAGCACTGCCAGTGCCAACAGGGCCGCTGGTACCAGTGGAGCTAGATTTAACAGATTCAGTAGAGCCAGCAGGGCCGGTAGAGCCGGTAGTACTGGCGGTGCTGACGGTGCTGATAATGCTGGTGGTGCTGGTAGAGCTAGCAGAGCTAGTAGAGGTACTCTCACCCGCGGAACCAGTTTCGGTAGCTGTGACTGGGCAGACAGTTGTGTACAACGTAATGATCTCAGTGGTAACATAGCTGGTTAGAGCTGATGAAGCACAGGTAGGCAGATTCGAGGGACAGGCTGTGACGGTAGATGTCTGTGTGGAAAGGACCGTGGATGTCGTTAACTGGACGGATGGTGTGGACGATGTACTAGTGACCGAAGTAGTTGCAGATGAAGCCGTGGACCCAGTTTGGGTAGCTGTGACTGGGCAGACAGTTGTGTACAATGTGATGGTCTCAGTGGTCACATAGCTGGTTAGAGCTGATGAAGCACAAGTAGGCAGATTCGAGGGACAGGCTGTGACGGTAGACGTCTGTGTAGAAAGGACTGTGGATGTTGTCAACTGGACGGATGGTGTGGACGATGTGTTAGGGATCGAAGTAGTTGTAGCTGAAGCCGTGGAAGTCGTGGTCGAAGAGGTGGTCAAAACAATTACTGACGAAGAGCGTACAGAGGAAGGAATTCCAGACGAAGATTTCGGGCGGCAGGGAGTTTTAGAGGAGCTGATTGCCGACGAAGACTGGACAGACGAGGGTACGGTGGATGAAGCGGTCGTTGAAGCAATTGCTGATGAAGACCGCACGGAGGAAGGAACTGCAGACGAAGATTTCGAGCGACAGGGAGTTTTAGAAGAGGACGAAACAGCTGACGAAGATTGAATTGCTACAGAGGAAGATGTGGCAGTTGAGGAGACAACAGCTGACGAAGACTTCACTGCAGAAGAAGACGAGGATCTCACTGCAGAGGAAGACGTCACCGCTGGAGTGGATGAACGAACGGCACTAGACGACGAGCTCGTGGGCGCGGTACTGGACGACGGTGTGGAACTCTTGGGCAACTTCACCTTGAAAACCAAAGCCTGGTTATCGAGGTTGTAACCGCTGGAGTCGGCATAGGGGAATCGACCAAAGTTCATATAACCTGTCAAAGGGTGCACATGGTCAATAACAGAGAGCTTGCAAGTTGAGACGGAGAGGCGAAAATTCTGTAATTCTTACCATTTTGCGTGATGAAATCGTTATCGCTGAACGAGAACAGAAAGTACTCGTTATTCTTATTATCCCCATTCAGGTCCACGGGAAGCAATGCCAGACTCTCCCACTTCTCATTCAGGAGATATTGATCCTGATCACCACCATTATGAACTCCAAATCGATTCAATTGGCTGTTGACGTTAAAGTCAAGCCACGGGCAATATAGTGCTGGTTCAATGCTCGAGTCCAAAACACCATCGGGAGAAACAGTGCCATTGTAAGCATCATAAAGGTCAGACTTGATGTTGGTAGCATTTGAAATGTCGAATACGTCCGCATCTCTGTACACGCTCTCTGACGAGTCCTGGCCATGGCCAGCATTCTTGTCGCGCGCAAGGACAAGGAACTGCGTGTCTGAGATATAGTGAATCTCAGACTGGGCAGCGACCTCATCATCATCATCATAGAATGGTAGCGGAACGACGTATTCGGCAATATAGTCAGGGACGGAGCTTGTCAGATCATACACCACCAGTCGTGCATAACGGCGCTTTTTCTTTTTCTCGCCGCCATCCTGATTGAGGGCAGACTGGACAAGTGCGTAGAGCTTGGTTCCATCTCTTGAAATGGTGAGACCCTCGAATCCCTGGCGATACAAAGTTCACTCATTAGTTGATAGGTAAGAGAAATAACGGTTAGGAAATAAATGTTCCACCCACCTGGTTGTTATCCCGGCCGGTAGGATTATCTTCCGGAATGATCTCCTCGTCCGGGTCGTAAAAGGGAGGAGAGTCAGCACTGAAGCTGACAGAGTCGTTACGAAGTGGAATAAAAGCATCCGGGGGAGCAATAGCCTGTAGGAGTTGTCCTTCCTTGGAGTATTGATAGATGTATGGTCCGTACTCGTCACTGATCCAGAAAGTGCCATCAGCGCCCAGGGCGAGACCTTCGGAATCCAGCGACAGATGGAAGCCACCAGGACCAGCAGCACCAAAGCCATTGCCTGTGTAGTTTGCCGACGGCACCTCGGGGAAACCGGGAAAAGTAAGATAAGGACCATCGACGTCGGCATCGAGGCCAGTCATGAAATTGCCGTCTGGGTCACGCAGCAGAAGGCTGTCAAGATATTCAATCTCCAAGTTAGGACCCGATGGGTTCTCAACAGTGGCGGTTTCATTCAGAGTCAGGGTCAACCAGAGCTTGTAGATACGGCCCTGGAAGTTAAGAGTGCCATTGGTGTTCCAGCCTCGGTCTGCATTTCGAGACACTTAGTAACAAGAACCTCTTATAGGATTTTGAAGAAAAAAACGCATGGGTGAAAGAAGAATCCTGTCTCACCTGGCAGAGCGTACATCACGCCCTGGTACACGTTGCCCTGTTGAGTCCAGGTGCTTTGGTCGAGGGCAATGGCAGAGCCTAAGCTCAGACTGTCGCCGTAGCGATCCCGATAATCACTGACTAAGTATCCATAGCCAGCCATCTCTTCATAGACATATGTCTGGCCATTGCACACAGTCGTGTTGACGGCTGAGGAAGCAGCAGCAGCAGCAACGCCGCTGGCAGCCGCCACGAGCACGGCAGAGAGAGGGCCAAACATGGACGGCATCACGAGAGAAGACCTGGATTGACTGAGGTGGTATTTCTCATGGTGAGAAGAGGCCCTGCTCGTATGAGCACAAGCGAGCTCTTTATAGCTTTGTTGGCGCTATACGACATTTCTGGCGCCATACGACGTTTGCGCTCCCTACAATCGCATGCGGGACACACTCACCAACAGCTCGAAGCAACGCGCGGGGCCGCCTAGTCTACGATCCGGCGCATTTCCCACGCTATAAAATGAATCTAATCGACGCTAACTGCGGTTCTCCGATGACTTAGTAGACACGAGCTCAGGCACAACTGTGCAATTGGCTGTCGGCCACGTCAGCACGAGATGAGTTTCCTGATATCCTCTTGGCTGTGTGGGCAGAGCCACCAGACGGACTGCGACAGCAACGAATGCTATACCTCCCAGCAGCACACATGCAGCTGCCTAATCAAACTATTATCTGATAGAATTTTCCATTAGCTTTTCCAGGCACCGAACCGAGTCATGTCGTCGAGGTCACTTCCAAGAAGACAAGAGTTGCACGCGGACTTCATCTTCATGATATCACAAAGAAATGTATCTTCACTCTCTATTGAAATCCCAAGTTCCACCCACGTATTAAAATAACTCGGATCACGTTCAAGGTAATTGAAGAACTTGTACAGCAACAACTGATTGAGTTCCGAGCTACTGAGCAGCAGGGCACTGTATTGTTCAGTGTACACGGCCAAGCGACGTTCCATCAAACTATAAAAGCCGACTAAAAACGGTGGCCCGTTTTTCTCGTTCTAGACGACTTCCTAATGCTATCAGCAGGTTATGATTATTATGATTATCAATATTATTACTACTATTATTATTATTAGCATCATGATTATTCTTTTTTTTTTTCTACGTATTAAAACAAGGAATGAAATAAATCCCGCACCATCGCACACCTTCTCCGCATACTTTCCTTGCCGAGTCCCCGTCTCACTGCATTTGCGATAGTCAGAACGAGGATCTAACACCGCGCAATTAGATTGGGCGCCGGCAGCATGGCTTTCCTAGATGGCATCGCTCTTGCAGGTACCAGGGGTAGCTCGCATCAGCCCACCCACATGACTCGCACGCGATATCGGCGTGGAAGATGTCGTCATCAGCCTTGAAAGAGTTGGCTACTATTGCCCTAGAACACTGCTAGGTTACTTCTCAATTCTGCTGTAGCATCATTAATCGATTGCTCCTCTTTTTTGTGGTGGTCTAGTGTTTCTCCGACTGTTTCGATCTTTCAAACGGCTTATATATTATACAGCACCCGTAAATGGTGAAGTATTTACTTTAGCATGGTCTCGTTCACTATTTTATATCTGTAGTGGTCTCTCTATACATCTCTATATGGTCCTTTTTAATTTACCGGACACAGTGAGATGTTGAAACAAAAATGAAGAAGTGTTTTAGCGGATCATCAAGCATGAAAGATAGACAGCGCCGGCTTATGCACCTTTCGTCATCACGATATTCATCGTGTATTGCCTTAGACATACAGCAAGCGTCGCCAAGTCAGTACAGTAGTTCCCGATCTCGTCACAGACACGGACACCCTCATGTGGGATGGTGATCATGCGGGCTCCAATCTGCTGTGGATCAGGCAGACTGATACGGACATGCTGGATGTGGCGTGCGTTTTTGCGGCCAATCCGCTCAAAAAACTTGACCACAGACTCGGGCTCGAGGGACCATGGGCTGAGATCAAAGCTATTTCGAGCATAGAGCAGTCCGGTGGCTTCTTCGTTGACTCGTCTGTTCACGTAAAGGATATCCAGGTCTATATCGAGGTATTTGGCTCGGTAGGGAGTCATTGGGGTTCTGGACACTAATAGAGTTGTATATATCATGTTCCGGAGTTCACCGGGAAGACTGAAGAAGTTGACTGCCATGCTACGGCCTAGGTATTCCGAGCTTCAAGTGCGAGACTGGTGGGATGCATTCGGGTCAAGGCAAGATCTGCGAGTCGAAGCCTCGAAGCACCTAAGGCATGTATCCGGCAAAGCTGGCCTCAAGGGTTGTATGCAACAGTCATCAAAAATGAAGCAAATGTAGCAAATGTAATCCGGTATGCTGCTTTGATTGAAGTGTTGCTTTTTTGAAATTCTTCCTTATTCGACTCTTGACATGAAACGTTCCACTATTTGTGTCATTGTCTTGCCGTCTCATGCGCTTTGTACACGATGATAAAGGGCAGACAAAGTTACTGTCTGAATATTTGAAACCACCAAAACGTGTGAGACAGTGCAAAAGCACAAGTAATCGATTGGCAGCTTTAGGGTCGTCCACGTCGATCCCTGGGTGTCGCCGCTACCGTCAAAACTTTTATGAAGCATGTAATTGAATCAGATTTACCAGTGAGTCAAAAAAGTCCTAAGCCTTTTAACTTTGCTGCATTTGAGTTATGTATTTGCTTACATGCGCGTGGAAAGGTATCACTATAAGTCGCAAAAGGAGAAAAACATAAGAAACGACAGCAACTAAATGTTTGAGAGCTTCACTCTGCCCCCAAATGCCGCAGTGCAATTTTCAGTTCTTTTATAGCAGTGTTCACATCGTCGAAACTTAAAGCTGACACAGCCCATCGCGCGTGTTTTTGGGCCTGTGTGATAGATTGATCGTTGGCATCTATTTCATAAGCCGACTGCGAGGCTGCGCTTGCAGATGGAGCAGGAGGAATGTTTCCAATCACGGGAGGCGTTGCATTGGGAATCACGGGTTTGGCAATGTTGCTGGGTAGTGTAGGTTGCTCAGCGGGATCAGCAGCGTTGGACATTTGGACCACTGGCGGGGGAGGGAACGATTGGAAGGCTGCTGACGAGTCGGTGAAGGTCTTTGGTGTATCGGGAAGTGCTGATGGAGCTTGTGGAAGCGCGAAATCGGAGGGCGCGGATGGAAGCTCTGGAGCTGATTGCGGATGTGGTGGAAGCGATGATGAGCGTGACGGGTGGAGGGATTCATCCAAGGTTGATTGTTTGGCAAGGCTGCGTTGTATCCGGTCTGCTTCATCGGGTACTTCTTCCACTGAAGGCTGGCGCGCTTTTTGAGGTGGAGGTGGTGGTGCATCGCCGGTGCCTTCAATTGCGCGAACTTCAGGGTCATCCGGGTTAAGGGCCTCTACTCCTTCGCCTTCTTGGGCCTCAGGCTCCACGACAGGATTTGACAGGTTCGGATCTTCCCCGTTCTTAATAGCTTTGGCAATCCGGATGGCGTGGTATTTGGCAAATTTGATCTTGGATGTAATGTCGGGATCGACGTCGCCCCATATTTGGCAGAGCTCAAGGAACGTGGCTGCAGCGAGAAATGTATCGGCGGTTTGTCTGGCAAAAGAGAAATCCACTGTGAGCTACTAGCACTGCAAGCTACAGATAAAGAACTCGCTCACTTTGAAGCTTTGTTGGCGCGAACGGCGTTATCAGCTCTGCCAAAAACCTCGAGTCCAAACTGTTCAACGTATGCTTGCCCGGCCACATTGTCTGTCACTGCGTCGTTTTCCGAGTTTTCGTTTTTGAACTTGCAGTGCGATAACACGGTTAGCTGAAGTCAGACCAACTAAATCAACTGGAGCGGGGGTGAGGGTACGTCGTACTCGTTCCAGCTTGTCCATCAAGCTTGTCGTAAATTGCACTGACTCTTCATCGGCGTTGTGAAGACCCTTGGATATAATTTGGTTAACTACCCAGTAGTCGCCTGTAATTACAGTCGTGGTCACGTTAGTTGAGAGTCTCCCCCAAGGCAGCAGGCAAGTGAAGACCACGAACACCAATATGCAATCACCGGTTTCGCGCGTTCAATCTGCGCTGCGCGGGTGATGAAGCGCGTAATATCTGCAGACTTCAGGCTGTCTGGCACGGTCGTCGCCATGGTTGCTTGTTTATTGTGCACAATAATGGCGTGTGTTGCGGTGAGGTTGAGTCGAAAAGACCGAAGTTGGTGTGCTGATGATGTGGGGGGTTGTTGGCTTATGACGTTTCCACATCGGCTCCAAGTGCGGAGAACCAACGGCATATCTACTCCCAGAGTCTATTACATCTACCCGGCTTCAGGGATTGATTTTAGTTAGATTTGATAATTAGGTGGTAATTGTCATAGCACACTACGTATTCCATTCTCCAATTTCGACACGCTCTTCGCCTAGCGCCTCCACATCAATGTAGTCTGTCACCTGCCCGCCGGGTCCTCCAATCCTCTCAATAACAATCCAAATACCTCCCTCCGCTGCATATTCGGGCCGTGCGTCAAAATCAGCAACTCTGATACCAGCAATCGCATCACTATATTCTCCATCCTCAGATGATGCCAAGATCTCTTTGTACGGTCCTTGGCCGAGCTCAACTGTCATGAGCATAGGCGACGAGGTGACATGGCGAGTGCCAATAGTCGAATTCCGGCTGCGACCTATCAGTTTAAGCCTTGTGAGACGCGAGACCTTTAATGGCGCGTAAATGCGATCGACTCCCGGAGACAACGTGCCAACATCGGAGATCACAGCTAGTCTGCCTGCTGCTTCGGATGGCAGTGCCTTGACATGGCATCTCTTCGTAGAGAACACCCAAAGATTGAATTTTGCAATCTGCTCTGGAAGGAATGTAGAGCACACCAGGGTATATGAGCCTGGACGCAGCTGGTTGGTTTCGGAAACAACGCAGCCAGGGTGGTAATGGCCGCTGTCTGTGATGATATCACGTTTCCTCACAGTGGACACGCGCTTGCCATCTGACCAGAATAGTTTTGTGTGGATAGCTAACTCTGGGTTTGATGTCTCGAGTAGTATCAATACATCGGCTTCTTCCGTCACCTGTAAAGAGTATTGTGGATTAGACGGGTATCTCGGTGATTCTGTATTTCCTCCTCCACTAATAGGGCTCCACTCCCCTTCGATCTGTTGGGTGTGTGAGAACTTATCCTCAGCCTGTCTCAATGTTAGCTCATTTCTCGAGAAAGCGGAGAGCGTGAAATTCTGAGCCATCAGTGGCAATGATTGCTCCGCTATAACAATAGTATACGTCGAATTTGCCTCCATCTCGATTCTGGCCAATGTATTTGGAGAGTCTACAAATGGTCCCCGGTAGAAAGCATCATCGCTGACGAAAACACGATGGCCTCCTCTTTTCAGCACGTAGATGCTGATGAAACCCGACTCGTTAGTAGCACTTGAGCTGTTCGGGCTTCGGAAATGTTTGCTCAAAAGCAGCCAGACGGGACCTGCAGCTGCCGTTGAGACTGAGAACTGCGGACTGTTGGCGAAAGATCCGTGATCTAGATGAGCCTTTGATAGATCCCAGGCGAAGTGAATGTCTTGACGTGTTGTGAAAAGGCCCGGGTTCCAGTTAAGATACATGTTGTCAAAATTTTGAAATATCTGATCATAATCCATCCAAAATGCTCCAGGCAGAAGAGGACTGGGTAACGGGTTGGCTTCAATTGCGCCTTTACCATTAGCACGACCATAGTTTTGTGGGGTTCTGGAGCTGGAATCGGCCCAGGGATTCTTGACGAGCAGCTGGCGATATCCATTGCTTTCAGTGAGATCCAGAACTGCATAATCGTGTCTGCTGATCAGACCCTGCAGGCGCTCCTCACGTTGATTTAGCTCTCCAGTTCCCAAGGTCAAGATGACGTCCCCGTATTGGAAAGCTCCGAGGATACGTCGCCAAAGTTGGTCCGGTGCAACGTCTTCGTGATGTAGGAAAATCTGCTCTGGAATCCAGCCCGTGAGAACCCAAAGGTCAGTACCTGAATTGCTTCCCGGGAAGTCGTAACCGCCACGAAGTTTTAAGTATGCCTTTTCAACAAAGGCGGGCCATAGTTGGTTGGAATTTTTTCGGTCAATCACAAATAATGACCGAGATGTCTTTGATGAAGGGAGTCGGTCGTCTATAACTACTTTCCTGTAGCAGCCATTGAAATAGAACTTGAATATGTACTTTCCCGACTTTGAAACCCCGGGGGTATTGTGGTCGTAATCATATGGGAAAACCACTGATTGAAACAACTAGTAACAGAGTCAGCACTATAAAGCAAGGATTTTAAAACAGAAGGTGGAATAATGTACGCAATTATTGCCACGTTCGCGTCTAGCTGTCGCTGCGCACAGACTTGCCACTACAGAGCAATCCGTGGTAATGTCTTGCACAAGATCCTTTGCAGCCTCGAGCTCACCGGAGGTTGAGTCAAGATGATAAAAGTCCTCAACAAACTCATCGGGCCGTCTCCATCCATCAAAGACTTCTTTCTGAGGGGTAGAGAGTCTGAGAGTCTTGTCCCTATCCGAAACAACCCGGTCATTCAGATCTAATCACCGGTGATCAAAGGTGCCGAGTTGACTTACTCGAATCGATCTCCATTGTGAATTAATTCAAACTCTTGTGGGTCAGGGGGCCCTTTCCAAGGAGGAAATAAGAAACCATTCAATTTGGCACTCTCCAAAATGATGATTTCCTCTCTTGTCGTGAGCTTCCGCTTGGACACTGGCTCACTGAGCAAGTAATTCTCGGCTTTGGGACTGGAAGCCTGCCAGCTTTTGCCGTGCTTGATCTTTTCTGCACGTGACAGCCAGTCTTTGCACTTCGAATCCAGCCATTGCTTTTCTCGCGGGGTTTGGGCTATCCTCAGTGCTTTCATATAGTTCTCGGTGGCAGCGATTGCGGCTTCTAACGCCTGAGGCTGCGAAGAAGCTCCAGACACTTGCCGTTCATAGCTCTGTAATTAATACCATCAGCGTCGTCTAGATAGTGGACGAACGACCATGGGTTAAAATACCAAAGCTCTTTCCACATGGATGTTTGAGGTGCGTTTGGTAGTAGACTCCGGCATGGCTCCGGTGAATCGCTATCTGACCACAATGGGCCACCTCTATGAGGCCAATAGCATGTGCAGGATTGGCTGTAGAATGGCAGGCTGGTTGACCATGTCAACTCTCATGACTTGCAGTCTTCCATGCAAATTAGTTGCGCCTGACAGTCACCAATGCATCTTCGAAGTGCTGCGGTAGCATTGATTAGTCAAGCACATCATGCGAATTAGCCCGCTGTGCCTCACCTACTTCAGTTTCATGTCGAGCAGATCAGATCAACGGCATGAAATGCGTACAAAGAGGGGCGCGGAGTGAATACCCTCACTGTTGCTTGGAGGTCGCGATAAAGAATGATAAGATGGCGCTAGTCCAAAAACAGGGATAGCTGGCGGGAAGCTGACTGACCCCGAGTTCCGCTCCCGCCCCAAGTTTACCTCGGCTTCTTCGGTCTGTGGTCACCGTGTACCGCGCTGTCTGCCATGCCCACGGCTTGTCCGTCGATAATATTCGCGGCATTCAGTTTAAATCCTCCATCCTACATGTAATGACTGTCGCCCTCGCAATCTGAATCCTTCTGACCAGGATTCTCTGCGTTTCAGTCTCAAGCCGTGGTCTAGAGACCGCAACGTGCACCAGCTTCTGCGAAGCGTGCTCTTCCGCCTGAACCCATTCTCAAAAAGCCCCTTCAGCTTATATTTATAAACGATTTTTATGACTGGACAATCAAAACTCTCCCCTTGGGAGAGCGCGCTTGCAGGCGCAACGGGCGCTGTTTTGGCCAATGCTCTTGTCTATCCTCTTGACATGTGAGTGATGTCCTGCTCGCCCACTATCCTCAATGATTCTGATAATAGTGTGATTCTAGTGTTAAAACTAAGATCCAGGTCCAAGTGAAAAGCCGGAAGGAAACGGGTGACGCCCTCTCGCACGCTACACCTCATTACGAGTCTACGTTAGACGCCATCAACAAGATCCGTAAACATGAAGGCGTGTCTGGCCTTTATAGCGGCATCAACGGCGCTCTCATAGGAGTCGCATCGACTAACTTTGCATACTTTTACTGGTACTCGGTGGTACGTGCCGTGTATATGTCGTCCGGTCGTGCCTCACAGCATCCAAGCACAGCCGTCGAGCTATCGCTTGGTGCTGTGGCTGGCGCTATTGCGCAGGTTTTCACCATCCCAGTATCGGTTGTGACCACGCGTCAACAAACACAGAGTAAAGACGAGAAGAAAGGACTTCTTGAGACCGCTCAGGACGTTATCAACGGAGAGGATGGCTGGACTGGTTTGTGGAGGGGTTTGAAGGCGAGCTTGGTTCTGGTCGTCAACCCTGCCATTACATATGGAGCATATCAAAGGCTCAGAGAGAGATTGTTCCCAGGAAAGATGAATCTCCGCCCGTGGGAAGCATTTAGTGAGCAATTTCTTCTTTCTTGTTTCTTTTTCTCGCATGCGTAGAATGCAATGCTGACGGGAAAATCAGTGCTGGGAGCGATGTCGAAGGCGCTGGCAACTATTGCAACACAACCACTGATAGTTGCCAAGGTCGGTCTGCAATCAAAGCCTCCTCCGGCTCGACAAGGAAAGGCATTTAAGGGATTCATTGAGGTGATGCGATTTATAATTGAGCACGAAGGCCCTCTGGCTCTTTTCAAGGGCATAGGACCCCAGATTCTGAAAGGTCTCCTCGTCCAAGGTCTGCTCATGATGACGAAAGAACGGTAAGACGACCCTTCCGCTGTGTCCTTGAGGTAATGCTAATCGGCTACATGCAGAATGGAGCTTCTGTTCCTTCTATTTTTCGCCTCTCTTCGAAAGCTCAAGGAGAAGAGATTGAAGAAGTATGCCGAAAAGGCGGCCGAGGCTGCCAAGACGAGCCTCCCGGTCACACTGAAATAATCTCTTTCCTGGCAATGACTCACCTGTGATTGTACATTCTTCATTTGTTTGAGGACTAATATTGTGAAGGCGGCGGTATATGAGGGCGCTGCTTTGAGCTTTTGGTTGGGCATATTAGAATAGAATACAGCTGCGAATGCCATCTATTCATTTGATAAATACCACCGGCCGTAATGGAAAGTGCGGGATCATAGGCTGTAACGGCTCAAAGATGTTAAAAGGCAAGAGCCATCAAATAACAAAGCGGCCTATTCCTCAAGGAAAGACTTTTCGAGAAAATATTTGAGGGGTATAAAAAAAAAGAGCGGGAAAAAAAAGAAATAGCATGACCTAGTTTCGATCTAGGGACTTCCAGGTTATGAGCCTGGCACGCTTCCCCTGCGTCACCATGCTGATGTGTTGAAAAAGCTGCCCATTTTTTGAAATATGACTCATCATGAAAAATATTGCTCTTCTATATAGCGTCGGGTTCTATAGGCGCAGCTCACGGACGAACTGGTGCAACACTAACTCACTAGTCGTGTCAGCCTCCTCGGCTTACAAGACCGAATTAATAATTTCTACCGCTCAGGCGGCGTTGGTATCCCACTTGCAGTTTCTAGCTTTCTTCTTTCCCTCGTGTACCCCCCGTCCGTTGATCATTCGACTGTCCAATGTGCTTTCTCGAGCTGGCGCAGAATCACCCAAACAGTCAATATTGATACCACCCATTCTGCTCATAAGCCCGCCACCCCCGACCAACGCCATCGCTGTACGCACGATACCATAAAAGCCGGTGGCGATACAGAAAGGAAAAGCAAGAAAAAAGCAGGCGCGAAATAGGGGGAAACGAGACCAAATATCAGGAAATCGGAGATACAAACGCAATCAATCATCTTAACGTGGCTGCTCTGCCCCTCATTCACCCGATATCAACATGGCCACAGACAAGCCCACGGTGCTAATTGTCGGCGGCTTAGGTGTGTTGTCAACCGACTCGACATATACCAAAAAGGCGATTCTGCTTGTCTGACGAATTATGCTGCTTATAGGCTTCATCGGCCGACACCTCGCATTGCACATCCACCAAAATAATCTTGCCTCTGAACTGCGAATTGTCGACAAAGTGCTGCCGCAATTGGCGTGGCTGGCCCCGGAATTCGAAGAAGCATGCTCCCAAGAAAAATTTGTACAGGCAGATGCTAGCCGCGAACGTATGTTCTGTTCTTCTCCCTACATGTCGCATGTAAAATATGCATACAAAGAAAAAGGGGTCAAAGTTTATCTAACACGGAAACCTGCAGAATCATACCCCCGAATCTTTGACCGAGCGGATGGAAAGCAATTCGACTATGTATTCAACTGTGCTGGCGATTTGCGACCTCAGCAACCCGAAGAAGTCTACCAATTCCGCAACCATGCGCTCTCGATGGGACTCAGCAAAGAGGTCGCCAAACGCGGGATTCGGGTATACGTCGAGACTTCGACAGCAATGGTGTACAAAGGCGGCTCGAAACCCAGCAAAGAAGACGACAAGAAGCGACCCTGGCACAACTTGTCTAAATGGAAATTGAAGGTCGAGGAGGACCTGCAGAATGTCCCCAACCTCAACTGGGTGTCTCTCCGTATGCCGCACGTGTATGGCGAATATGATAAAGGCGTTACGGCCACTGCGATCACTGTCGCGCGGACACACAAGTTTCTCCAAACAGATTTTGATTTGCTCTATTCGAGGGATCTGAAGTCCAACATGCTCTACGTCAAGGATGCCGTACGTGCTCTCTGGATGGCAGCAGTGTGGCGTGACGAGAAAAAGGACGACCCTTCCAGCCCGCGCATCTTCAACGTTGTCGACCACGGCGACACCACCCGCGGAGACATTGGAGACGCACTGGCAAAAACGTTCGATGTCAAGATCAATTTTGCGGGGACTCTTATGTCGACATTTGCCAAATTTAGTATCGACGACATTTTAGATGACGCGAACGAGGAGTTGTTGCAGGCATGGGCTGACCTGTTGGAAGAAAAGGGCATTTCGCGTCCCGGTCCCATCGGTCCGTTCATCGAGATGGACTTGCTCACAGACCATGACTTGTATATTGACGGCTCCCTTTTTGAGACTACGACGGGCTTTAAGCCTGAAAGGCCAGCTTTCAATGCTGACGCTATACGCGATATAGTGGCTTCTTATGAACGGATGGGCTGGTGGCCTGCATAGATGAGATGAATGCATGATCTTGTCTAATGTTTTTTTTTTGTATCGCTCTTCTATTTTTGTCCATGGTTGACTTTTCCGCTGCTTTCGTTCGCATTCTCATTCACAGCATTTCATTGCATATCGTACAGCACAGTTAGCTAAGGCTATCTACATCTTGCAAGCATTGCATTGTCAGTCATCGAGTCTTCTGTATATTAATACCTTTAATTTCGTTTCATATATACCTGTCTTTTTCCGTCCCTTCTGTTGCTGTCTCTTCTAATATACCAGGACTTTCTTCAGATAATATCATTACTTTTTGCATAAGTTGTTCTATCTTTTAAGTATACGAGAGCTTTTTAGGGGTATAGGTGTACATGACACCACAGCGCTTTTAAAGGGAGACTATAATACAAAGAATGCAGAACGCTGGTAATCCAAAAATAAATAGATTGTAATATTTTATTCTAGCTAACTGTCTGTCTTGTAAATATAATATATGCCAAGTTGATAGTCTTTTTCTTAGTTTGTTTCATCTTTCTTAGCACTCTTTTCTAGGATTAGAGCCCGCCCACCGAGGAAACCACCAAAAATGCAGCAACACCATCGCAAAACGCAGAGATATGATGCAAGTACCTATTGATTAAAACTCCCAGTCCTCTTCAACAGACTTGATAGCCCAATCGAATTTCTCACGCAGAGTCTTGGAAAAGAACTTTTCAATAGGGACATTGAACTTCTTCGTGAAAACTACAGTAAGACGGGGATCAATGTAGTTCTGCGAGGCGTGTTAGACTTGCATATGAAGGAATTTTCAGTCGATTGCTTACGATTTTCGAAGTTCCAAGTGCAACTTCCTTATTATTTTCCTTGTCCTCGGCTTGGAGCGACATGTTTTCGATTCGCTGCTCGAGCTTGATGACATTGTTTTCGAGCTTCTCGACTGTCTGGCCCTTGCCCTCTGCTTCCACCTTGCCGGTCTTGTTCTCTCTCTGGAACTTTGCCTGCATTTCCTTGACGACTAATAGCCGTTCTTCCAGTTCCTTGGGTTTCATTTCCTTTTCGCCCTCGGCGGCCAGCTTCTCGTTCTCTTTTCCAAACTTCTTGGTGATCTTCTGCTTTTGCTCCTCAATGAGAAACGCCTGATGCTCTTTGATCCATTCCTTATCGAGATCCGGGTCCAACTCAAAATATTCGGCACCCTTCTTCCTCTTCAGGTTGGGTTCAATGTCCAGCATCATCATTTTGACCCGCCATTTCTGATAGCGAAGGCCCTTGATCTGTTGAAACATCAGTTACATATCTTTTCTTCGCTTGGACAGGCGCAAGGAAAACATACCCTATCACCGAGTTTTTCCATTTGATTCGCATGGCCAGCGGTAACAGTTCGTTTGTGGTTACACAAAATTGCCACCTTGCGGTTAGCATCATTATATTGCTTGACTTTCTCGTTCACTGTGCCTTCCGCCTTCATTTCCTTGAGCAACGTGGCGAAAGTGTAAGAGGCATTGTAGGTACGGAACACTTTAGCCGTCAAGCCGGTCATATAGTTCGACAGATGCTTGTTGAGGGCAGAAGTCTTACAAGCAAAATTAGCAAAAACTAGGCATCACCGTTTGCTGTATACGTACCGTCAGTCGATCAAAAATTTCATCGCCTTCCTTTTTGGGTTCTTTCTTGAATATCTTTAAATTTTTGAACACCTGAGGGTCGACCTCCACCTCATCGTAAAATCGAATGCTATCTTTACCAAGGAAATCAAAAATGACAGTATTTGGAGGTCGAAGGCTGATGTTCTCGTACTTCAAAGAACAGCAACCAACAGTATCTGCTTCGTCTTCACCCTTTTCGTTTCCGGCACGGAGAGCGAACTTGTCGATGAGATAGACAGCAGTTGCACGTTGTCTCTCGACCATGAGCGAAGACTTCAGACCTTTTCGATAATCGGAGCGAATCTTGTCAATGTGCTTTTTCAACTCGCGTGCTTTCTCGAACTTCTTGTAATCACTCTGGCCTTTAACATCGGAATTGGCAGCAAGCATCACGTATTTGTAGTTCTTATTGATGTTCTCTTGCCACATAGCCAGCCAAGTACCTTCTTGGTCGTGTTTAATTTCCTTCCACTTATGACCCTCAGGAGGTGCAGGAACCTGCGCATCCTTGCCGATATTGATAGTGATTTGCTCAGGCTGAACACGCGTTTTCACCTTTCCTGTCTTCGGATGCTCACCACGACCACGGAAAAGGCCAGGAGGTTCAACTCGGAAATTGCCCACTTTCTGCTTGCGTCCATCCCACATACAATACAAGTAAGGTGCTTCGGCTGCGTCCTTCTCAGCTTTGAGAGCTTTCTTTTCAGCTGCCGAGAGGCTCTTCTTCTCCTGCCGTTTCTGTTCATAATATTCGAAAATTGGTTTGAAGTCGCATTTCTTGAAAACCTTGATGTCTACCGGTTCACCCTTCTGGTTTTTGGCACCACCCGTCTTCTTGATGATATCTCTGAAATCCTCGAAGAAATTCTTCTGGAAAGTCGGGTTTTCAACGTTGTGCGTAGAATTCAACATCCCACCAAAGAAGCCGGCGACTTCCTCCGCGTCTGGATGCAGAACAATGGGAACACCGTCGTACTTCATCTTGACATTCTTGGGCAAAGGTTCGTATGGAGGAGGAAACACAACGCCATTGTGTTCCAGTGTCTTCCACTTGATAGTGCCGTCTCCTTTGGTTGGGTCCTCCCACCAGCGATACTCCTCTTCTTCCTCGCCGTCCTCGACTTCTTGGGACTCCTCCTTCACAGGAGTCGCTTTGCCTTTTGCTTTCTTTACTGGCGTTCCCGGCTCCTCTTTGATTGCTTTCATCTTCTTCGCGCTAACGCCATCCTCTGGTTTGATCCCATTAGTCTTTGGCTTTTTGCCGTTGACCGCACCTTTGCTAGCTGTCGCGACTTTCTTCGCGGAGGTAGTCGCCTCGGCTTTGCGAATTGCTTTGGCCTCTTTTTCAGCCTTCTTCTCGATATTGGATTTTTGCTTGGAAAGTTTCCGTTCGATAGGTTCGTCGGAGTCTGATTCCGTGCCGATCGCTGTCTCGGAGGCTTTGGGCAACCGGGTGCCATTCGCTTTCCGAGCCAAGGGAATGTCTTCCTCCGAATCAGAATCGATTTGTTTCTTAACGGAGACGCGGCGGCGCTTGCTCTACTTGGGAGTCAGCATCTAGAACATCACATAAAATGAGTTCAAATTCAAGTAATACCAGAGGCTCCTCGTCTTCACTGCTCTCAGCCTCTGCGTAAGACTGTTTGCCCGCACTGACACGCGCCCTTCTTTTACTGGAGGCGGTTCCATTTGGTGCATCCCCCATCTCCACATCCCCGTCTTCAACGGGACCAAATCGCACCGAGATGCCTGGGTTCAGAGACCCGTTCTCTTGCTGCTCGGCATCCATAGCTTTGTCCGTGGTGTTGGGTATTATCTTTGCCGAGCGTACAGCCGCTATTGCCACGCTTGTTAGTACGTGGTGATGTTTTCTTCTTATTCTTTTTACACGCAATTGACGCAGTTCCAAGTGTAAGACAACTTACCCGGAGAGCGGCTGGCATTGAGAAGTGGAGCATCGTCGTCAGATGAGCTCATTGTTTGAGTTGAGCGCAGACTGACTCGGAGATGCAACGGCCAAGTAAGAAACGAATGTGCTTGGAGGACTTGCCACCGGAATGGTGGGCGACACGCGAAGAGCAGTCGACGGGTAAGCGGTTATTCGAGTAGGTAAGACTACTAGCAGTTCACTAGCCTAGCACGTTAAGGCGAAAAGAGAGATGTAAAGAAGCAAGCGCCGATAAGACAAAGAGACAAGGAAATTCAAAAACCGGGAGGTGGGTGGTGGTGCCGTGCCAGAACAGAAAGGACGAGGTCAAGGAAAGGTGAGGTGGAAAGCAAAGGAAGAACGCTGAACCTTGAGCGAGAGAGAGAGCGCCGGCCACTCGGGAACCAAGAAGAACGAGGAAGGAAAGGAAGCCACAGAGAGAGAGCCAAGAGAGCGCATCCGCAATGTGTGCCTGAGGCATCAGTCACGTGACGGAGCGGTGGAATGCGCGCTCCGAACCAGCCCGGGAAAGACCTCGCTCGCTTCGTCGCCCATCTCTCCTGCGAAGCCTGGCATCACTCGTCTCAGCTGCCCCGTCACTGCAGCGTCTCCCGGCGATCACTCGTCCTCTCGACTCAATTCCTCACGACAATGCTCTCCCGCTCTGTTCGCCCGGCCTTGAAGGCTGGCAGCGCCGCCGTCGCTCGGTAAGTGTTTTTCTTCCACTGGCCTGTTCGACCCTCTGCAGTACCGCAACAAAGGACTTCCATGAGACGGGTCACAGGCTTCTTTAGGCTGCATGCAAAGCCCAGCTTGAAGGGAACTCAATTGCTGATATAATGTAGCACTGCCCCTTCCAATGCCGCCAATTTCGCTACTCTCCGTGAAATCGAGGGCCGTCTCAAGGCCATCCGCAACATCGAAAAAATCACGAACACCATGAAGGTCATCGCCTCCACCCGTTTGACCCGCGCCCAGAAGGCTATGGAGGAGTCTCGTGTCTATGGAACTACCTCCAACACCGTTTTCGAGTCGGCAGAGACTAAGCCTGAGGAAGACAAGAAGACGCTTTACATCGTTGCCAGCTCCGACAAGGGTCTCTGCGGTGGTATCCACTCCGGTCTCAGCAAAGCTACTCGCCGTATGTTGGAGAAGAACCCCGATGCCGACCTCGTGGTTCTTGGAGAGAAGGCCAAGGCTCAGCTTGGCCGTTCCAATGCCCAGAACATTGTTCTCAGCTTCTCTCAGGTCTGCAAGGACATCCCCACCTTCACCGATGCCCAGTCCATTGCCGACCAGATTGCTTTGCTTCCTACAAACTATGGTACCATCAGAATCATCCACAACAAGTTCATCAACGCTCAGAGCTACGAGCCCACCACTGTGGATGCTTACTCCGAGGAGGCTATCACCAACTCCCGTAAGTTGCACTCGAGATGTATATTTGTGAGATTTTGCACTAACGTTGACTTCTTAAAAGCCAACATCGCTGCTTTCGAAGTTGAGGAGGAAGCTCTCACCAACCTGCGCGAGTACGCTTTGGCCAACAGCTTGTACTGGGCCATGACTGAAGGTTTGGCCTGTGAGATTTCTGTGAGTAGTATATCAATCGTTTTAATTCCAACAAATGTCTAATTATATAACAGGCCCGTCGCAATGCTATGGAGAACGCCTCAAAGAACGCCGGAGAAATGATCCAGAAGTATGTGTTACACTTTGTGCCAGTTTTCTTCAATTTTTGACAAAGCTGATCGATGTCCTTTAGGTTCCAAATTCTCTACAACCGACAGCGTCAAGCCGCCATTACTGGCGAACTTGTTGAAATTATCACTGGTGCTGCCGCCAGCGAAGACCAGTAGACGCTTTTTCTACTTCAGTTCGTTGGAAGCTTTGACTGAATGTAAACTTGTTCATATAAATACCTAGACCCGTCTTAGGCATGTAAAATCATTTACTTCATTATTGTTAGTCAAGCAATATTTCCTTTGTCGAATATCTCCAGACATTCAGTTTTAGCCTGCGTGACAGCTGTAGTGGCAATATATGGCAATGCCCGCAGCCAAGTCATGCTAGTAATTGCATTGTAGAGGAAGTAGGCTTGTAACATAACTCTGTATTTACAAAATGGTTTACCCCAGAGATTGCTTCGAATTGACGTCTTTATACGTACATAATCCGACCTCGGCGGGTGAATACATCACTTATCTCTGGAATGGAAGATACTGTGTTTGACTCGAGTATTTAAATGTATTTCAAATCATCAATGGGACTCTTAAAACCGCTGCTATCTGTGGGTATCGTTGATACTATGTAAAGCTGACACTTGAAAACGCCTCTATGACATGCAGGTCCAAATTATTCACTTGAAGTTAAAAGACGTACTTACAAGGAACACCTCAGAAATGCAATACCACCAATTGATTCTGCGCATTTTCACCGACGACAAATCGTTCATCGCCACCTATCTTCCCCTTGTAAGAAATCTCCTTGGCCAAGTCATAACTCAATGTTCTGATCCCTCGCGGAGTATGAATTGTCATCATGAGTGGATCCGCTTCGTAACGTGTCTGGACTCTGGACGATAAGTATGACAGACAAAAGGATACATGGGCTTCCCAATCAGTACTCTCACAAATACCCCAATAGCATGGCCATGGTGACGTTGCGGTCCAGGGTGAAATTTCCATGCTACAGTTACCTCGGTATGGAGGATATAAGGTGGGCACTTGTCTTTGCCACGAAGGACCCTGGCCGATGAATGGTATGGTGGTCACCCAAGTACTAGGCGCATATTCCAGGATATTATAGTCCACTCGTCCAGCATCTGATACCTCGGTTATGGAAATGGTGTTCGAGCTGCTGTCAATATCCATTCTCATGATGTCCGGGAAGCCTCCTTGTCTGACACGATGGAAGGCTAGTTCTCGAAATGTGAAAAGTGCAACGACAAATGGTCCCGTGTCGGTCGCCGTATCTCTCAACCGGCCCGTGGGATCTTGAGAGGCCCTATATGCGGAAGGCTCGGAAATGTCCCACACGGATAGAGATTCGATCGGGGCGTCTTCCTCGGCTGTGTAGAGACTGCGATTCGGCTGCCATGCATAGATTGCATAATGGCTACGACTATGGGTTGAGTGGAACCGGTCTCTGTCACCCAAGGGATGGCCAAGGAACATAATCTTCCATTCGTTGCGCAAAATGATGTCCCAGCCATGTCCGGCTCTGTTGATTTCAAAGGATGTAGCATAATGGCGATGAACGCTGTCTCTCTCATTCAGCCAATGAAAAGGTGCATCCTCAGCCCATTCTACCACGAGCAGTTTATCCTGTAGTCGTATTCGTCGAATGACCTTGTCCGTCGTCACAAACGGGACCATGAACATATGCTGCGTTTCCAGGTCCAGAAGCACCAGGCTACATTCGTGCGCATCGGGAAACACGACCAGCCCATCTTCATATGTCCAGAAAGCCTGTTCAAACAACATATCAATCTTGAACCCGGAATGCGTTGAATGCATATCCCATGGCGGCACGCTGAAGAAACGGCGGCCACTCTCCGGGGTCTCGGGCTCTTGTAGCTCGTATTTCTGCACTGAACGAGGGGCACCGCAGTTCAAACGATGATATCGCTCCGTAACTTTGTCAAAAAGAATTCGCCATCTGTCTTGTGGGCCATCGTAGATCGGTTGGACGTGATTGTTTGGCACATCCATTTGAAACACTTCTCTTACTTCCTTCGCCAACGGATAATTGCTTTTAAGAACTTGGAGCAGGCTGACTGGGTTTGTGAAAGCACGGTACCAGGCTGTGGACACGCGGCGACATCGAACGAAATCGACAGGCTCGAAATGGCAGACGATCATCTGGAAAATCTCTTGGGGAAGATACGCCAGATCCCCTCGGAGGGTGAAAGCCATGATCTGTAGCTCGTGAGTTGGTACATCTAGAAGATCGGTAGGTGATTGAGAGGACACTGCACGGAGGAGCAGTCAAGGAGTTTCAAATGTCTGCTTAATCAAAGCAAGTTTTGTATGGCATGTGGACAAAACAATGTTAGTTGAGGCTGCATAGTTAACTTAGTGTGGTGCCTGATTGATAAGCGCGGAGGAGTGCGGAGAAACCAAACCGAGGTTTCCCCGCCAAGAGCTTCATCCTTCAGGACACCTGGCAGCTTCCTCTTTCAGATCACTTATAATGCACAGTTGATCTGTCCCCAGATCAGTCGGTCTGTCCAGATACATCGAACTGCGATTGCTATTCCTGTGTCAGTGCCTTGAAAATGCCGAGTCGTCTACACTGGGCGTTGCTTCTCTCTTCACTGGGAGGAGCATCAGCTGCTGGACTTTACACTAAAAGCTCGCCTGTCCTCCAGGTCGATGCGAAGAACTACCAGTCACTAATTGCCAAATCAAATCATACATCAGTATGTACTCACCACAAACTCTGTAGCTTGGCAGCTAACAAATGAGTCCTAGATTGTAGAGTACGCATCATCCCTCCCGCATCCTCCGACTGATCCACCTTCACCGATTGAAGTTGAGATGGTTGACGATTGTATGCTGCAGATTTTATGCGCCATGGTGCGGCCATTGTCAAAACCTGAAACCGGCCTACGAAAAGGCGGCCACCAACCTCGAAGGTCTCGCCAACGTAGCAGCAGTCAACTGCGACGATGAAGACAACAAGGCCTTTTGCGGCCAAATGGGCGTCCAGGGCTTTCCGACACTGAAGCTTGTGGTACCCAGTAAGAAGCCCGGTAAACCGCGCGTAGAGGACTATCAGGGACAGAGATCAGCCAAGGCCATTGTCGATGCTGTCATTGACAGGATCCCGAACCATGTCACCAGACTCACAGATAAGGATTATGAAAAGTGGCTGTCAGAGTATCAGTCCCCCAAGGCTCTCCTCTTCACTGAAAAGGGCACCACTAGTGCGCTATTGCGTGCTTTGGCTGTTGACTTTCTTGGAGGAATCAAATTTGGCCAAATTAGAAGCAAGGAAGTCAACGCAGTCGATGCTTTCGAAGTCACCTCTTTCCCGACACTGGTGCTTCTTCCTGGTGATGATGCAGATCCAGTGGTGTACGAAGGCGAGCTTAAAAAGGCACCCATGGTGGAATTCCTCAGCCAGGCAGCACAGCCCAATCCCGATCCACGGAAGAAAACAGTCACATCTCAGAAGAAGACTACCTCATCCAAAGGCGCACCCACGGAATCACCAGGACCAGAAGGTGAGGTATCACCAGAGGAAAAGCCAGTCTCGGTGCCAATCAAGGCTCCTGAGTTGAAGCAACTCTCTACCCCTGAAGATCTGGAATCAGTCTGCCTGAGTCCGCAGTCCGGCACCTGCATCCTGACTCTTCTGCCTGAGACTGAAACCGAGGATTCTGAGCTCTCTGATTCAGCCAAAGAAGCTCTGTTAACCGTTTCAGAGCTTTCTCACAAATTCACTAGTCATCATCTTCCTTTCTACAGCGTACCAGCCATCAATTCCCGTTCGAAGATACTGCGCAGCGAGCTTGGCCTCTCAGATGCAACAGAAATCATTGCAGTCAATGGACGACGCGGCTGGTGGCGTCACTATTCTGCTTCTGATGAGGACAAAGCCGAATTTAGCCTGCACACTGTCGAGGGCTGGGTTGATGCTATCAGACTCGGCGAAGGGTCCAAGAATAAGCTGCCTGAAGGCGTGATTCCCGAAGAGACGAAAGAGCCTGAAGCTGAAACTGAGGAGGCTGAGGAAACCGAAGTGCCCGTGGAGCAAAATGAGGAAAGCGACAGTGTCACTGAAGAAGTGCCGCATGATGAACTCTAGAGCCTGGGTACTGAACTTTTTCAATCTGTACGATACGGCAATGCTAAGAAGTCAAAATGAGGGAATGTAAGTTCTGGGCAGTGTGATATATATAGTGATATTGAATTTCTGATGCAAATTGGACAAGGATATTCTTTATTTACAACACATTCAATTTTTATAGCTCTCTAACCTCGATGCTATTAATCTGTCACTGATACGCCAAATGATCTCATACCAGGTAAAACATGTAAGAACGCCAGTCACCATATATGCAAGAGGGGGACTATAGTAACCACTTTTAAATCATTAATCCAATCGAGCTCTCATTTCTTCCTTCCCTCCGTGCCCCGTTTGATCTTCTTCTGAATTTTGGACTCAACTTCCTGGTCGTAAATTTCACGCGCTGACTCGCCGACTTTACGCTTGGAAGTTTTGCTGCTTTTCACGCTCACGGTGGCTGCACCGCCGCGCCGGATCTGCTTTTCTGCTTCGTCCCAACCGGCTGCGCCGTTACTGATCTCGTATCTGGAGGCTTGGAATCAGTCATTATTCTCGTTTTCTCATCTTTCATGGAAGATTGTGATAGATTTGGTGTGCTGCGGTATGTAGGTGGATTATGGCTTACTGGTCAAGAGGTAGAGCGTCAATCAAGGCTCGTTGTTTCTCTTTCAATTCCTGGTCAATTCTCTCGCCTCCTTCGCGCAATTCATCTTCCAGGCCTGTTTCAAGAGGTTGGAATTTGTCATCAACGACATCATCGTGCGCACCAGAGGCATCTGTAGTAGCCAGCTTTTCGGGGAGGGTGGCAGCTACAGCGCCTTCAAGCAGGCTACGGAAATAAGTTGAAATCTTCCTTATAATCTTGATAAACATAGCCAGGAGCTGGGAGGATGGAAGATTGAGTTCCTTTTCTAGCTCATCTATGTTTTTTCGTTGCAGGCCAACTGCGAGGAGAATGCATTGCTGGACTCCGGACAGACTGACTTTGCCTTGGAGACTGCCCAGGAAATAGAACTGTGCTACCATAGGTATCATGTCCAAAATGACATGGTAGTCGAGCATATTGTTTGCGTAGCTGTCAAGGCGTTTGAGATCAAATGGGGAGAAGGTGCTATCTAAGACAGCCTTTGTCAATGGCGATGGCGAAAAGGACGGGTCTAGTTTGGAGCCGGCGGTAGCAGACTCGCAGATGCTAAGTGACGAAACGGATGGAAACTCCTTGAACTGATACGATAGGAGAGAGAGGAATCGTTTGTGGAAATCTCTTGTATATGCGCTCAGCCAGCTGATGTCGTTGGATCCGCTGGCCAGTGCTCGGAGCATGACGCACGAGTGCTCGCCGGTCAACTCGTTGGGAGTTTGACGAAGATACACCGGGCTAAAGGATGAGCGTTTCCAGAACTTGTGCAAAGACGGTGTCAATCCGTAGCTGACGCCGACGTAATCAAGCGAGTCAGCTCGTCGTTCTGCGAGTTTGCCAAACAACGGAGGCATAGAGCGAATATCGCGCACGTGGATATCGTCATCCAGGAGGTTGGCATTCTCGAGTTGGTCATCCGTGACACGCACCATTTCCTCTGAAGGATACGATGCGTCCTCGGAGAGATTTGCGAATTTTCCCTCGTAGAAATCTATAAGAAGCTCTAGGGCTCGCGATCCATACCCCATACTCAGGTATTCAGGGTTCGTGGCGATGCGAACGACGCGAGCGCCAGATAATCCAGCAAAGTCTTCATCTTGGAACTGCTGACTGACAAGCCATGGGATGAGATCACCACCAGCACGCTGGCCTCTGCTGAGACTATTCAAGACGCTCTCGCGGCTAATGCGACCTTCGAGTGCGACCTGAATAACACACAGTGGCTCTGGGAGTTTCGTGGCTTCTTCGTCAATCGGTGGCACCAAGACAAAAAGCTGATGGGCAGGTGCATCGCTCATGAGCTGAAGATCATTCGGTGAGTTTTTGTAATGACTAGCCACGTAGAGCGCCATCATTTGTTGGAGGAATTTCTCGGATACAGGGTGGAAAGAGAATAGAGTGTCGCGGTTGACATGCAACAGCTCACACTGAGACGGATGTGGACAGCCTTGGGTATTCATCTTAGATTTGGGAAGAGTTGCATCCAGGCAGAGAACTCTGTTGAGCCACTTTTCAACAGAATCACCGGCGGCATAACGAATAGGCTCTGAAAGTGTCACTTCTCTTAAAGACCGACTGCTGATGATACCTTTGTCTGAATGCTTCGCTGATTTTCCCGTCGCACGATCAGTGATATCGGTATCTGCGTCCTTAAGACCGGCTCCACGGCTCTGTTCTCGTAATTGCTGGATGAGTTTCAGCGACAGCGACCGGCCGGTGCCTTCGTATCCGTTAATGGTTGACGCCATAAAAACCAGATATGGACCCAAGAGTTTCCGCACCAGCGGCAGAGGGATGGCAGCAGCTTCGTCGATAACCAGAAGCTCTGCTTGTCCGAGAGCGTAAGCATCTTGAGGTTGAATATATTGGATGGTCTGACGATGGTTTCGGTGAATATTAACACGAACAATAGCCTTATTAAAGGCTGGATTCGTGGATTGCAAGATATTATAATCGACATGGTCGAGGTAGCCCAAAGCATCAAACCCCTTGAAGACAAATTCAAAAAGGGTCTTCAAGTTCTCCGGGCTCGGAGAGGTGATAAAGATATTGCTGTAACCATGAGCGACAGCAGCAGCTATGGCGACACCCAAAGCAGCCGACTTTCCACGACCACGACCAGCAGTCAGAGTCACAGTGCTTCGCAAAGTCTTCTCGGCAATGGCGTCAACAAAAGTGAGCAGGGCCTTGGCCTGGTCAACTGTTTTAGCCAGCGTGACCAACGGTCCGACGGGCTGTGAATCAGCAAGACTGTCCTTTATCTCCTTTAATTCCTTCTGCGCAGGCGACTTATTCTCCTCCGATGGATTGGGTGCCGGAAGAGGCGCAACGTTCTTTCCACCGGAAATTGGCAGCACATTCAACTCGTCGTCGACTACCAGGCAGGAATCGCAGCTCCCTAGGGACAATATGAAACGTTCGTTGAATCGTGCAACCACGTCGTCATGGGCCTCGGTTCGGTATCGTGAATGGATATCCATAGACAAGGTATAAAGCTGCTTCAAGCTCTTCATTCCTTTCAAAAGAAGCAACACAATGCCCCCTCCCTCGACCGTCTCGATAGTCCTCGCCAATAAATTCGGGGTAATCGCTTCAAAATCCTGCAAGATACACATTCCATAGGTATTTCCCAGAATCTTCTCGGTTTCCTTATAATAGACATATCGAATCTGGTTCAAACTGACGAACAGCTCAAAGGCGTCTTCGGAATTTGGCTCGCGGATACCTCGTTTAATTTCCTTCTTGATCTTGGCTTCGCGCTTCTTTCGATGACTGCTGAATCCAATCAGGTCCTTTTTGTACGCCCAGAGAACTGATTTGTTCTGCTTGACGTCGGTGCCGGACATGATCCAGTGCAGGTTGACAATGGCCTCCTTGGCGCGGTCGCCCACGACCACGAAGAAGCTTCGTTTTTTCTCTTGAATGCCATTGCGGATGAGCGCAGGAATGCGCGAGTCAATGGCTTTTTTCGGCATTTTCCCGCTTTATTATCTCGAGACCATTGAAGTCGAGACTGCGTGCTGGTGAGCAAAATTTCCGCTATCTTTTTTTTTTATTGTACTGCCGCTATGGACCGCCATCAACACTATAGTGATCTCTGATTGGCTGTTATAGTCTGACCGCTTTCACACGTGACTTTTACAACCCCATTGGACAATCTTTATTGGCCGGAGAAGTATACAGCCCTAACCCTATTTCGTTATGTCTTGCTATCACCTAGTTTAAACTCAGTCATTCACAACTTAATTACTGACAGACTTTTCAATAGTATAAATTTCTTAAATATAATTACGTGCCAAGTGCGTAGAATGTCCCTATTCTGTACTGTAGAAAAAGGCCAGATGAGAAAAAAAGGTCTCAATGTGTGTGTAATTGAATATATACATCGAAAGCGACTGTTAAGCTGTAGGTATCTGTTCTTTTGCACATCTTATTTACTTCACAAATGGTGTATGTGCTTGGGTATCAGAGAAAGAGATAGATATACACGGCAAATCTGGAAGGGTATTTGTAAAAGCGAAGGAAGACAAAAGTCACATATATAATGCGAAAACAACAGACAAGGCCAATGCCATTCTCCGATGGATGATTTCGGTGATGTATGGCATGACTTTTCGGGTATCATATCCTTCTGCTCTTTAGGATTGGTAGACTTTGAGCGAGTTTATGAGCCAGTAGGTGTCCTCAAAGGCAGAAGGGTTGTTCTGAACGTAGTCGTCGCAGGTGGAGGCGTAGGAAGCGCAGGAACCGGTGGTCCAGACCTCGCCGGCCCAGTCGCCGCAGAAGGTGATGTCAAAGACCTATAGGAAGATATGGTCAGCCTGAAATTTTAGCAATGGTTGCGGGAGAAGGAATAAACATACAATGCTGTTATCCAGGAAGTGCTCGCTGATATCGCAGTCACCTTCAAAGAGGGCGGCAGGTGTGCCCCAGGTAGTCGGGTCAGGTGAACCATCGGTAATGTCGGCGGGGATATCAGCGGTGTTCCACCAGAAGATTTGGATGTAGTCATCGGTCCATTCCATGGCATAGACACCACCATCGAGATTGTTCCAGGTGGTCGCGAAGCTGTCCTCGTTCTTGGCCAGGATCGAGCAGCCCTCGTTGTCGGACTGACCAGCGGCATCAACATAGCAGTTGTCGCTTTCCAGAGTGCCTGCAAAGCCCGTGCTGTCGATGGTGCAGCCGTCGCTGGTGTGCAAAGTCATCTGGTTGGTGGTCTGCAGGTTGACTCCTTCGATGATGTCGATTTCGCCATCATCTGGCCAGTCTGGTCCATACATCCAGCTGTAAAAAATTGTTAAAATCAAGCTCTCCATTTTGTGAGCAGGGCATAGCTTACAAGGCAGGCCAAGAACCGCAGGCAGAGCCGGGCATGTGGGCAATGTCAAGAATGACCAAGCCCGTGGTGTAGGTAGCGGTACTGGTCAGACGAACACTTTGACGACCGTCGCCGCTAGCGACATTGGTGTAGTCAACACCAATGTAGGTGGCATTACCGCTAGCCTTGATCAAGCCAGCGCTTTCAGCAGTAGCTTCATCGACGTAAGTGACATAGCCGGCCGTTGGGTCGGTATCCTAGTGCTGATGTTAGACGTAAGGCGAGAGAAGCAAGAGAACAAGCAGTCTTACAGTGTAGAAGGTGAACGAGTCGAAGAAGTCCATACCGGTTGGGTAGTCGTCAACCAGGGTGTAAGTAGCAGTGCTCAGGCTAGCAAGAGCAGCCAGCGGAAGGAGAGTTGAGTAATGCATGTTGATAGCAGAAAAGAGTGCCTGGATATCAAACAGTGGTGTAGTATACTACTTGGATTCTCAAAATCAAAGCTTTGCAGGGAATGAATAGATAGTCTTAATGACTATGAAAGGAGTGAAGTATCGAGCACCAGGCTCAATTGAATTGTTTGTTGAAGGAGTGGATTGGACTGCTCAAGCACCGTGTTGCAGGGTGAGAAGAAGGAAAACGCAGAGATGAAGGGATGGAAACAGGCGTGATTTATATTCCGCAATAGAGATGAATAGAAGGGGCCATACTCGATTAAGTGCCCACTAAGAGTAGAGTAGAGTAGCAGCGGCGCATCTCGTTCAGTCTCCTCAAGGGAGTAGGGGGGCCATGAGAGCAAGCCATGAGGCCGGCCAGAATGACTACCCCACCGACGGCCATACTAGAAGACTGCATGCGAGAAGCTTGGCCAGGAGACAGGCCAGGCTGGGTCGAGTATCGCTGTATCACCAGCATGGCTGGAGCAGAAAGAAGCGACGGCGAGCGGCAAAATACCGGACCAGGAGCCGGATTCGCATGGCCAAAGCGGATGACTTCCTATTTGGTGCTGGTTGTCATTTTGGGGGAACGAATGCGACGGCCTGTTGATTTCAGTTCTGGGGGTTTGCTGCTGTGCTATTTTGTTCAAACGACATTGTCGTCCGCGAGTGGGAAGTCATAGTTGCCGTCCGCCGCCAATCGCGAGGGCCAGAAGACTCGCGCTCCGCGGGCAAATCCCTTTTTTCTGTGATCTAAAAGGCACTAGAGTTACGAAAGATGTTAGTGGGAGCACTAACTGGATGGTAAGTGCTACCTTGTGTCGCTTCACGATGCAGATTGGACGAGGCTAACGGAAACCAAGCTTTGTTTAGCGCGGTGTGTGTGTTCTTTGCTACTACACAGTACGACTATGTACGATGGCACGATCGGTGAACAAGAGACTGCAGATGCTATCTGCAATTCTTGACTTTTCTAACCACTTTTCTAACCGACACTATATGCCCATGTACCTAGGTGTCATACTGTGGCCAGTTGCATGCAATCTGGAAGCTACGATTTATTCTCTCTGAATATCCATGCGAAGCAGACACCGGCTGACTCGATATTGCCCCTTTATTTAGCAATGCTCCATACTCCGTTCTGCACGTCCATACAAAGAGACGAATCAGCTAATGCAGGCAGACAAGTGCCGAGTGCGCTGAAAGGCATGCAGTAGTTCGGGGCGCCTCTGGGGATCGCCCTTAGCTTGGCTTTCCACCCGGCTTCGTTTTGTTTCTCTTACAGCCCAAGACCAAGTCCCGGACCTACATTAGCGGATCAGACTTTGAGTGGCTTGTCTGGAGTTGCTGCCGCCTGATCCCTGAAATCTCCTCTCATTCGCCCGGGCCGGCAGTACGGAGAGCGCGATCCATAGGCATGTGTATGTCTTCATATCATTAAATCTCCGCGCGTGCCACTGTGGCACAGAGCCGGGAACATATCTCTCAAGATATATCCTTGGTCAGTCGACTTGTCCGATCGCCGGCCAGGTAAGGGCATCTGCCGCGCAACCCGTGGCGCGAGGCACATAGTAAGTACGATGAATCCACCTAGGAACCTTCGCTAACGCTAAAAGCCCGAGCAGCGAAGAAGACGATAACATGTCCGTGAAGCACGTAAGGATAGAACGCAGGCTAATCTGTCGAACGTTGTATCGCCTATATCTCATGTTCCATAAAGTTAGTACATGCGTCTCGGGAAGCCGAGTCTTTTCTCTGCTTGGTAACTTAGTTAGAGGGAAAGTAGTCAGAGCGGGTGCTAATGTTTCATCATACTCAGTTGCAAGCTCTATTTCTCCTGGCTGGGTAAGTCACTACAAAAGAAGCACATGTCGGACGAGGCATGCTTCTAAATTTCTATACAACGGACCACCGACCGATCACCTGCACCTCTAGCCCCAAGCCTCAAAATCCTTCAAATGCCAGTCAAAGAAAAGTACTCCATAGATAAATTTATTCACATATACTCGACGTATATGAATGCGTAGACTACTTATCCGTCCTCCGCACAATGCGGTCTAACAACTTAGCCTCTTATGTGATACGTAGCTGGAAATTACTGGGTTGCATCCATTCCCGCGCTGCTCCGCGACTTTCTCCAGTCGTTTCGTGTCAGGGTTCAAGGATTACTCAATTGCCTAGGTGGGTCGAGAATAAAGACGTTTCCTTTTGTTTTTCCACTCGTTTTTGTTAGTGTGCTAGGTAGACAGAGCTTTTACCTGTTTTATCTCCCCCGTCTGGACCACCCCGTACCCTCTACATCTATAACGGCGGGAAGAGTTTTATTCCATGCTGCTAAACCTGAGTCAATAGCAGTATTAGTTACCTGTGATGCAAAACGTTGCACATGAATTGATGATGGCGGATTGTCGGCATACCTTATCAAACATTCCAGGCCAGGATGTAACTGCATAATCGTTGCAGCGCGTAGCAAGTACCAAATACAACGGACTACCTACTAGTTAAGTAGTGCGTAATGGACAGAGCAGGCACCAATTCCTGCTAGCATAGGATAGATATGCAGGTACAAGTAGTAATTAAATCACACATTGGTTAATGACTATATGTTCTTCCTTCGCAGCTTGGCTAGTCATAGTTGATTCTTGATTAATGCGTCGACAGAATGACTTGCGTCAACTCTATCAGACTCGATTGAGTTGTATGTTCAGACCAGCTATATTATACAAAGTATGACCTGCAGTTCGAATTCGCGCTGATAACGTACACGAATGTACTTCGGTTGGCATTATACAGAAACTATATACATTCAGTTGATAAATAAGCTGGGTTACATTGCATGATTGTAATGCAGTAGCTTCGCTGCAGCCACTCGCACTGAGTATCGACTGTGTGTTGGCTATACTGGATTATACTGTCGAGATAATAGAGGATCATGTACATCTTGTGCACGCAAGTCGGCGACTCGCATCGTGCCCGACGCTGAAGGATCGCGGATGTGACTCTATAATTGCGTTGGCTGACTTGCCTGTAGCAATCTCGTTCAGCAAGCAGCTCCGATGATAAAGGTGTCGACAGGCGAATACAACCACTGGGCCTGAACCAGGCGCCCTCGAGTCTTCGCTCTGCATCGGTTGGCCATTAGCGGATACCTCATCGGGGTCCGCTGTGCTGCTATCGCTGCTGGTGTTGTCTACTGTCAAGTGACCCTCGTCTTCGCGCGCTCTGCTCGGCCTCTTACCCTTTGAAAGTGCGTTCCTGTCGTCAAACTGCTGTGCAGACCGGTGTTGGCCTTCGCTGACTTGCTTCCTCTCCCAGGCTGTCCACAACGAAGCCCCGGCACCAGGTCCCCAGACGCGACGCCGACATATCTCGCACACTTGGCCTCTCGGACGCCAACCGTGTTGGCGCAATTTTGTCACCTCGTTCACGTGAACAAAGAGGTCCTTGTCTAGCATGCCATTGGCCAGTGATAGTAGGGATTCTTCGTATGTGTATGCAGAGAAGATGGATGCAAGAACCGCGCGTAGTTCGGACAACGAAGGCGAAGAGGTCGCTGCTCGTGCAAGGAAAGCACGGAGGATGCGCAAAAATGACACCCCTGTTCGTTCGACCGGTACAGGTCCGCCAGCCGTTGTGCTAGTCAAGAGAGCCGTAAAAACTCTCTGTACCAACCGACGAAACGACGAAGTCATTTTTAACCCGTCATCGGATGTTTCGTCCGGACCACCGGGAAGACTATCAGAAAGCAATAACGAATCCAACTTTGTCGAAAGCGTTGTTCCTTGCAAAAGGGACGAAATGTGGCGCGTCATCTGCACAACCATATCGATCAAGTCCAGCCAGAGATTTTCCTCAAACGTCAGTGGCTCCTGCAGACCCATGGCTGATGCACGTTTACTGCTTCGCGCATCACCATTCCGAATCGGTTTGGCGCCTTTTGTCTGCCCCTGGCACAGCCATATTCCCACGCCAAAATACTTCTCCACGCCTTCGAGAAGATCACTAACAGCCTCAGCAGTGCCAGCTAAATCAGGAGTCTCCTCTGCGTTGGTAAGAATCCCAGTAATGCCAGACTCCAGGGTGCCAAGATATGCGAGTAGACGGTCCATGGCCTTGCGTACTTGTCCTTGTCGTGCAAGCAGCACGACTGCAGCATCTACCACGCCACTGCCCTCCATTGCTGGAAGGACTTCGTCTAATCGCAGCTCGTTGACTCGTAGCGTATCGACATAATCTGCCACGTGAGATCGATTGTATCGACACAGTAATTGCACATAAAGCTCGACCATGGAGCCTTCCAGACTGGCAGGAGCAATTTTCACGTCGGTGTCGACATTTTGTGGCTCCAGCAAAGTCGCCAGGTAATGGAATTGCTTGTAGTCATCTTGGCTCAGGGCTTCTAGGAAAGTCGCGTGTAATGAAGGCATGAGTTCTTGAACTGTGTGCGCTGTCTTGGAAACATTGATACGTGCCAAGTCGCCGGCCCGGCTCTTGATAGCCCGCAAGACGTCGTCTTGCTGCTTATTTGTCAAACCACTTCCCGGTCGCAGGCATTCATATATACATGTGTAGACCTGCTCCCGTTCACTGCTGTCCTCGAGATAAGTGAGGATGAGCTCGGCATATTGCCTCTCTGCGCGATAGGTGGACTTCAAGACGCGGAAATACCCCGCTTCTTTGAACAGAGGTATGAGGCTCTGGAGATCCGGCGGATGGTATATAGACAGTAAATATTCCACGCTTAGCTCGCAATCTTCTTTTACTTCTTCAGTTGGCCACCGGCATAATCTTTCAAGCATCTGGTACAGGGTAGAGCCCGAGAGTAGAATATACTGGGGATACTTCGGCAAATTCCTCGCGATAAACATGTCTAGAAATATAGTCTCAAGAGGACTGAATTCGGCGTTGTTCATGACATCCAATAAAATGCTGACGATGTATTGGCGGTTAATAGCCAGAGCTGGTGAATTTGACCTCTGCTCAGGTTCATTGGCCGAATCACCTGAATCGTTCAAATAGCTATCCTCAAATGCCTCGTTCAACATGCTCATGAAACTAGAAGAATCGAATCCGAGAACGGTTCGCAACGCACTGAACGGGGTTTGGTCGTGACCGGGAAGATTACTTCCTGCAAATAGGTACGCGTAAAGTGTTTGTTTGGCTTTCGTTGCCTGCTCTTCGCTCATCTCTTCTCCGGTAGGATAAGTGCGCCCCGTGAGAATGAATGAAAGATAGGGGAATATTTTCATGGCATTTTCGTACTCGCTGGAATCGATGCTTCCGTCTGCAGAAGTCATCATACGAGTAGCAAACGATAGGAGCTCCTCCAATGGTCCAACATAGTCCTCCACAACGCGGTTCCAAACGTAGATGAATGCATCGTACAGATTATGCTGTTTGCAAAGCGTGGTCACTTGCTCGATATCCATAGTAGTAGGGTCAAGAAGACAAATGACTTCCTCGAGTCGAGTTGACGTGTAGGTAGACGAGTAGTGGGTGACCAGAGCTTTCAAGGCCGACGGAGGTATAGATCTGACTTTATCGTCGCGTATGAAAGGTTCGAGGACATCCAAGAAAATGCCTTCCGATTCGTGTTCTTCATACCAGTCATAAACCTCGTCCCAGAGAAAGTCAAAGTTCTCCATGCAGGTACATGCAGTTATGCTAACTTCAGCAAGAGCTTCCAGCTGCTCCTTTTGAACACGCTCTGTGCCTGCATCTTCGTTCCTCCCAAAAGCAAATTTGAGTGAAGCCGATATCATTTCTAGTAGTTTTTCTTCAACGACAGAGTGACGCAAATCGTCTTCTTCCGGAAGGCCAACGGTCAACTTCTCCGTATCTCCTTGGTAATAAGACGTTGCTAGGCGAATCGCCGAGACATAGTCGCCCGTCTCCATGTATGCAAGCAACCGGTCGGCCCAGTTGGACAGGCTTCCTACAGATAGGTCGTTGTAGCCTAGCAAGAACAAACGCCCTTTATACGATTTCAGGCTTTGGTAAAAGGCATCCGCGACAACGCCATGCATCGATTCATTTTCTTCGTCATGCTGTTCTACCAGTGTTTGGAGCTGAGACGAGAATACGTCGACGTGATATATGTGTTTGTGGAGGAGATCAAAAGAGTCCGTCACGCGAAGCGTCTTGTCTTCGAGAATCAGTAAATGCTGGGTGATAGTCAGCACAGCGAGAACCGATCGACTCAACCACTGCACGGCCACGATGGCTTCGTTGGCTCTCCAACGGCTTCTAGGGCGAAACTCGAGGACAGGCGGACGGTCCTTCGAGGGCTCGCCATCTGGTTCAGATTCGCAAACGTCAAGCACGGTCAAAACGTTGGACCAGCAGTAGACAAGCTTTGTCTGTGACGTTTCTTCCTTTCCTTTCAGCTTGATGGCTGGGAACCAAGCTAATGCAGCGCTCATGACACTGTGAGAACCCACTTCCTTCGGCCGCGGCGCTTTGAACTGAGTATGCGCTACAGGTGTAGTGGAGACGATGACGAGTAGGTATGGCGTTAGCATAGCGACCAGGCCAAGACCATCGGTTGGCTGGTCAACATTGCCCAGTGGTAAAGGCGAAAACGCCAAGACAGAGCTGGGTTTGCGAGGTCTGGCTTCATTTAATGCCGGTTCTGGATATCGCCCTAAAATCCTGGTAGTCTTGACTGTTCTGGCGACTGCACCCATACCTCGCGTCGCGAGGTGTGAGAAGGCCATACCGCGATCATCAGCTGAAACCAGGGCGGTGCGCCTGGTGCCTAGAAAACCCACATGGACGACAGAGGCGCCGGCTATGTGGCCATCGGGAGCGTTCCCCTGGGTACGTTGAACGGCTTGTATGGGGGTAATATGGAGAAAGGGTCTGGCAGATCGAGAGATTTCCCATGTGAATATTTCACCTTGCGCATGTCCCGCGGCGACGGTTGTATGATCCGCAGATATAGCTAAGGAGGTGACGGCACCAGCTTCAACGGCTAGTTTCTGTCAGTTAGCAAGAGAATATAAAAGGGCGTCGATATAGTACAAACCTTTAGTCCCTGGACCGATGATGGTTTTCAGATTTTGTTGGTAATCGTAAACGAGAACAACACCTTTGGACGTCCCCAGAATGATAGCCGTGGACACCGATATACAGGTTGGTCGCCCAAAATTTCGTCGGCCTATTTCAGAAAATGACTGTCCGGCAATCTTGCGTAGCTTTGTCCATCGAACCACCTCCCACGGAGCCTCCGAGTCCTGCTCAAGGTCTGGAGTTCCCGAAAGCGGTAGTTGACTCGCGAATGACGAGTTGCGCGAGTGTGTATGCAGCAGGAACGGAGACGACGGCCGTGGACTGCTTAAAGACGAAGACGACAGTCGCGATTGGAAACGCAGGTCGAATGGGCGGTGGGCAGGACTGGGGCTGGATCTGGCGGAAGCTCGAAAGGCTAGTGCGCTGCTACTAGGCGATGACTGCAAGGAGCCCTGAACCGTCAGATGGATATAAGAATTGGTTACTTCTTGCATCACTCACATGTAGAGATGGCGTGTCGTCTGGGATCGACGAGGCTTCGTCAGCGCGCTCCGGGACTTGCGGCGGAAGTTGAGATGACCCTTCGTCCAGAGAGTCGTCTTGCAAGTCGCGTTCAGTAGTAAGCACGGGTTGATCGTCCGCTGATCCGGCCTGCTCAGCGACTCCGTCTTCTCCACCACCAGCTGGTCCCTCATCGTCGCTAGACTGCGCAATGCCGTGGGCATTGTCATCCTGGCCGAGATCAAGCTCATCCTCGCGGGCGGCGGCATCAGTCCCGTCGTTCGTGGAGCTCATCGGCAGGACATTCGAATGCTCATCGCTTCGAGATTGGGCGGGCGGTAATTATTGTAGTCTCGGTGGTTTCCGAGTAACTAATCGTCGCGCTGGCGATGCGTTGCAGCGGATGGTTGCCTGGCTGCGTAAGCTTATCTCAATTGCGTCGAACCAGCACGACTGGAGTTCTTAGGCGCTGAGAAAGAAGAAAGATGGCAATTAGTTATCTTGCTGCCAATTGCGCGATGCTACCAAGCTGAGGGCAGCCTGGACATGGACAAGAAATGTTGTCTGTCAGTCTGTTTGTCTGCTGGTGCCAGCTGGATGTTGACATGCGAGGCAGCTGCAGTCACCGCCTTCCCCTTCCCCCGGGGCACCAGCCACAGCGGAGACTGCCCGCTCCGCTGGGGCTTGCGTCTATCGATACTGCGCCTACACATTAGACAAGGAACACATAGATGCTTGTACTTTGGTTCAGCTGTGCGCATACCTTGGCTGGTCATCTTGTGTGCACTGTTGAAATTTTCTATCTGTAGGATAATTGTCCTCGCCAACCTACAGCCACACTCCCTGTCCTGGCCCGCCACCAGGCGAATCTCCAATGGTCGATATATATTTTCCTCGTCCTCTCATCCCTAGGGTTTCTTACTTTCTTTCCTTCTTCCCCTCTTCCTTGGTTGCTAATATCGCGAAACAGACTGCTTCGTCATGCAGATGCATTCGCTGCATATGGTGGTATCGGGACGTTTAGAGTGAGGGGTACTACAGTACTACTACACGGTAGACCTATACTATAGCATAACACTAGGACTAGGAGAAGGAGCGGAATTAGTCTGCTGCAATTCTTCTCTGTGCGCCGTGTGAGGTCTGCTCTGTGACGCCGTAACATGTCCAGTGAGCCTATACATATCAGCACGTGTTTTTCGTTCCTGACCGTTGTACTGCTCGGAGAGTGTGCAGATGTGTATACATATACATACGTATATGTATACTATCTACATTAACCGCAGGAGAGAGCCAGACCAGCCAATCCGTAGACACAGTGCTCACATGCCTCGTGGAGCTCGGGACTAGCACCCCTGAGGTAGCATCGATCCTTCTTCACGCAATTTTCCAGGGACGCTGTGCTTGCCGCGTACACGTCTGTTTACTCGCTGGCAGCTGCTGACTCGGAGCAAGTGACCGCATGGGTATGATTGCCGATCCGATGATCGCCGAGTCAGGACAAGCACAACCTCTGCCGCCAGACACGCCTCCAGCTACAAGCAAGCCACCTGCCACGCCATCCCTACGCAGGTCCTGCGATACGTCCATCCATTCGCGACATGTGACGGCTAAGCCAGCCATGGAATTCATCGCTGTGCGACGCTGCATGAAACCTTATGCCCGGTTGATTCGACGGCCGACAGAGGGACTTCCCCGCATGGGGGATGCTACCTGGCGAGTAGGTACGATGCCATGCTGCTTGTATATGCATCACGCACAGTATACACTACATGCATAGGCATGGGTATATATATGTATATATAAGCGGCATGGCCGTGGAATGAAATTAAGGACAGCATTCCTCACTGGTCTACTAACTTAGATGAGCGCAAGTTCAGTATAGCCCCTTCCTCTACAGACCTAATTTCGCAGCCTTCAGGAGAAGAGAAGATGCTGTCCCAACTCTCCTTTGGCCTGCTCTCAGCAGTGCTCGCTCTTCCCCTCGCCTCAGCACAATGCAACGGCTACACCGAGTACTGCACGCGCTCATGGTCCAACATCACCACCGTCGGCTCGCACGACAGTCCCTTTGTCGGCGACTCGCTCTCCGACAACCAGGACATCAGTGTCACCGCGCAGCTCGACCTGGGCATCCGCTTTCTCCAGGGTCAGACACACATGGCCATCCTGGGCGATGTGCTGGACATGTGCCACACGAGCTGTCTCCTCGAAGACGCCGGCACCCTCACCAGCTACCTAACCACCATCAAGACCTGGCTCGACGCAAACCCAAATGAAGTCCTGACCCTGCTGCTAACCAACGGCGACTACGTCGATGTCGGCAACTTCAGCGCCTCCTTCGAAGCCGCCGGCCTCGACACCTACTGCTACGTGCCGCCGACCAGCCCGGACGTGCTGCCGATCGACGAGTGGCCGACGCTGCAAGAAATGATTGACAATGGGACTCGCCTTGTGACGTTCCTAGGTAAGCGAGAAACCCCCTCTCCTCTCCAAACAAGCAATCGGCAATCAACCCTAACGAGACATGCCTAGACTACGACGCCGACATGTCCGTAGTCCCCTACATCCTCGACGAATTCAGCTACTACTTCGAGACACCCTACGACGTGACCGATGCAACCTTCGATGACTGCAGCATCAACCGACCCTCAGGCGCCAGCGCCGACGGCCGCATGTATATTGTTAACCACTTTCTGGACCTGGACATTCTGGACATCGACATCCCGGACAAAGCAGCGGCGGCCCAGACCAACGCCGTGTCTGGCACGGGCAGTATCGGCGCGCAAGCGTCGCTGTGTGAGTCGCTGTATGGGCGCGCGCCGAATGGAATTTTGCTCGACTGGGTTGATATTGGAGAGCCCATTGAGGCACAGGATGTTTTGAATGGGGTTTCTACGTAGTTGGATTGGTGTAACGTAGTGTAGTGTGGTGTTTGGTGTGGTGGGATCTATGAATCTATCTGTATATAGTCTCATTATATACATTATACCTGCCATGTCTATGTGCTTCTGCTGGGTTGACATAATATACATAATGCAAGCAGAGTCATTCGTCAATTTCTACTTGCAACTGACGTTCTATACATGCATTAGGATTGTATTCTCGCTCTTTCTAGAAAAGGAAAAGCTTACCGTATATTTTATTCGCAGATGCAATAATAACCTCTGCCTTCCGCGTCAATTTCGCGGCATACCGCTCAGACTCTTCGTCTGAACCCTGCGGCTGAGCTTTGCGCGAACGGGCCTAACAAATCAGTATCGATATAAGAAGTGAGGGACAGAACGAGAGAGGGGGAGAGGGAGAGGGAATACCATAATCAAAACAGGGACAATGTCCTTCGCGTCCGCCGCTGCCAGCGCCTGCACACTCCGGAAACCATTCTCCCAAAGCAGCCGCGCCGTCCAGCTCTTGACATGCGTCACCTGTGCCATCTCGAGCAGATCGTCGCGCGCGCCGGCCTGCAGGCGGTCCCGCATGTGGTCGAGTACTACGGCGAGCATTCCCCATCCCATGCGCTGACAGAACTTGACCATGCCCGCCGCAAACCCATGGCAGGTCTGCGCCAGAGTCTGCACGACGCCGCGTGGAACACGGTATCGGCTCGCAATGGTGGACAGGGGGATTTCGTTGCTCAAGTCGCGTAGCTGGAAGGCTGTGTAAGCGCGGCGGTAAATTCGGGAGAGTTGGAGGGTGGTTGGGTCGTCGTCTTTGAACGTTCGTCCTGATTGCACCCTATGTATAATCAGATGTGACCTATCGTAATCATATGAATAGGGGGAACATACATGTTATTCACAAATCCAGGCTGCACACCCACAAACTGCAACGCTCGGATGCCGCTTTCATCCAACAGATCGAGCTGGTCTCGGAAAATAAGCCAGTCGATAGTCGTGTTCATCGCGACACTGAACGGGGTAAACATGTAGAATATGTGCATCTCCCCATCCATGACGAATGCCCGGAGAGCGCGCTGAAGCTCTTCGTACACAAAAAGACCGTCATCAGGCGAGAATGAAGACACCACAATAGCAGCGCCAAGGGTCGTGGGCTCGTACGAGTCATCGTCCCGCAGACGGATGAGTTGCGTGTCGACTAGCTCCTGCAAGCTCGATTCGATCAATCTTTGGATTTCAGCCTCTTCCCGCGTCCGGCTGAGCAGAGTGCATCTCATGAACTCGTCGATTGCTTCGCGACCGGATACCAGCCGGGTCGCGATGCCTTCAAGTAGTGCTCTAATAATCTACATTAGTATGACATTAACTGGGGGAAACAATTAATACATACCTTTTGACTCCTTTATTATCCTGCGCCAAACAACTGTCAATCGCCGGAGTCTCTGCGTCCCAGATCTCAGAGATCGCTTCCAAGTCTGCTTTTTGACAGATGAGATAGGTTTCCCCAACGGGGTCCTTGCCTTTGCGTCCTGCGCGGCCCCTCATCTGGCGTCTGTCTCGCGTCAGTAGTGATTAACCGAGTCGCACGGATTCGACATACAGCAACGCTGGTCCAACAAGATCTCGGCCCATCCGAGCACCCTGCATAATGACACGTCTAGCAGGAAGATTGACACCCGCTGCAAGACTGCATGTTGCCACGATGACCTTGACAATTCCACGGTCATACGCGTCCGCTACCAAGTCTCGTTCCTCGGTAGTAAGTCCGGCGTCTTGGTTGATACCAGTAAGCTCATGCTCGTTCGTATGGAGAAACTTGACTCACGGTGAAAAGCAACTCCCTTGACAATAGTCACCCGAAATACAGGATCCAGACCGCACGGAAGACTGCTTAGCTCAGCCAAAAGGTCCAATCTCCTTTCCAAAATGTCTGCATCCAATGTGGTCGGCGGAGGCATCGCCTCGCTAATTAGCATAGCGTTCAATTGACAGGCTTGCCGGCTGCCACAAAACACCAACGCTCCAAACCCGGCAGTGGCTGTCTCAACAGCTAGAGAGACCATTGCGTTTACGGTGGGGTTGCTCAGTTCCTTGAACGGCGACGGGTCGACCTGGCGGCACGGAGGCACTGAGTCGTTCTGTAGCTTCGCGACTGTCTGAAAGAATTCTCTCGAGTTGGCGGCAGCATAGATGGTATTCTCGTAAACCAAGTGCTCGTCAATTGGGACAGGTTGATGAGAAGACGTGTGAAAGGATGCATGCAGCCACTCGGCAAGGAGCTCGGTGTTCTATAACAGGGCGCACCGTTCAGCATATCTATCTTGGTCTAAATCCTTATGGGCGACTCACAGAAAGAGTCGCACTCATGCCGATAATCTGGATGTCTTGTTGCAACAGGAGCAGCTTGCTGACCATCAACTCGAGCAGATATCCGCGACTGTCATCATCGAGCATGTGAATCTCGTCGACGACTACTACAGCGAGGTCATTGATGTTGCATTCCTCGATGGCGGTATTGATTAACGAGTTTGCCTAGAGCAGATGAGAGGAGGTACACGAAAGAAATAGCAAATCCAAGATTGTCAATAACCCACCTTTTCAATTGTACAGACTGCAATATCAGTATCAGCCCAGGTCGCCCGCGACTTGCTTCCGCCGAAGAAGCCCGTCACACGTATCTCCTTTGATGGCCGTTGCCATCGCTGCTTTGCGGCAACGAAGACATCGTCATGATCAACATTCTTCTCGACATCTTGCACTATACGACGCAGCCATTTGAGCTTCTCTTGCACGAGAGCTACATAGGGCAGAACCAGGATGGCCTTGCGGTGGGGGTTTTCAATGACTCGTTTGAGCATCAACACATCAGCCACCAGCGACTTGCCGCCCCCCGTTGGCGCCGTGTACAGCAGATTCCGCTCAGCGGTCAAATGGCCGCGGCCTAGCAGACACGAGGCCTGCCATGGATAGATGCTGTGGATGCCGACGGCCTGGAAGTTGGCGACTAGGGCTGGCGGCAGGGCGTACTTGGGGTGCTGAAGGGACAGCAGGGGATTTGTTGTGGCTGCAGCGGCGGTACTTGGCGTGCTGGCAGGATGAGCAGGACTGGCAGCAGTGCTATCGGAATTATTATGCGTGGTGGTAACAGAGCCAGTCAAGCAGCGAATCGGGCTAGCCGCGATACGAGCGCCGTGAGTGGCCGACAGGGAAGACGCTCGCACAAAGTCCAGCGGCGGCCGTTTGGGCCCAGCGTCGACTTTGGCTGTTGTCCATGTTCTGGCAGCTGGTTGACTGGCTAAGGCAGCCTGGTGTGGACGCTTCAGTCCGACCGAGGTCGTCTGTTGACGGGCCATGTCCACTGATGTTCGGAAGCCATGGGTCTGGACAGGCGGGCCAGACATGTCGCCAAAGCGTCAAACCATTGCTTTGTTGTGGGAGGAAGAGCACAGCACGCTTAGTCTCGACAAATATCCGGGGCCGGGGGGTCAATCAGTATAGGTCCAGTTAGTTGGTTAGTTGGTTAGTTACGTAGCTGGTCTGAGTCATGAACGAGGATGGGATGAGCATGGAGCGTGGAGCGTGGAGCGTGGAGCTGAGGTGTTTGTTTGGCAGGCGCGGAGGCCTCAGGTGTCAGTCTGTGCTCGGCCAATCACGCCCCGCCATACACGTAGTTGCAGCTCTCATATACCGGCCGCGCTTCGATGCGTATCATGGAGGGATGCACCGTGGACCGAATCCCACAGCAATATTCGATTTTTCACCACACTCCATGCAGAATGCTGCGCACTCTCTCCTCTCTCGCAGTCGCCGACCCAATCGGACGGGTGCACAGGCTAGCCGTACACAGCCTAGCGCTGCACAGGGCCCATCCGATCAGGCGCTATGCTGGCATGGGAATAGCGCCAGCGCGTTCTCCAGGTTGCCTGCCTGAGGCTGCCTTAGGGATAGGTTTAGCTTGTATGATTCTCGCAGTTCTAATCATGTTAGTTACCTGTTCCGTATGACTGACTGGATGCACACATCTATGTATCTATTGATCTCTCTTTCTCTCTCGATATTCCTCTGTATATGCACAGGATATATACAAGACCAGGTCTGCGTGCTCGCTGGACTGTGGCTGCCGACTATCACTTATCAAGTCGCACAGCGGTCGTTCCCCAGTTGCCATACTAGGGATGTGCCTCACTCTTATGACTTGGCGGGTTAATCATCCAGGGCGACTCTCGTACGAGGCCATTAATTCATAAAGAATATCGCGATACAGCGATCTCGATGATTCTACGACTGCTGTCACAGCTTTCCCGTATGTACGTACCATGTATGGTTCTTCAGTGGCAAACAGCAGCCGCCGGCCCGCCAACACGCAGTAAAATTTGCCGGTGGCTTCCCTGGCGGTTCCACTATAACGGCTAGTCGGAACAATCGATCCCTCTGGAGGATGTATGGAAAGCAACCGTGCCAGTAATGAAGAGCGTCGTGCCCCCCAGCCAGTGACGAGAGTTATGGCTGCCATTAATAACGTGGCGAGGAACTGATGATCGCACCGTCGGCCTGCCAGACGAACAGTCCGGAGGAGGCGGTAGGTAGCATGGTGTGGTGGAGGCCAGGGACGATCTGACAGGGCGGGTCGTTGGTGCACCGCATCAATCGCTCCTTATTCTATGTGTAGTACTGGCGGTCGTCCATGAAATGAGTTAGTTCATTGTGTGAAGAATGACGCAGCAACCAAACAATAATATTCCCAGAATAACGATTTACTACTGCTGGTTCTATTATGATTATGAGTACGATTACGATTACGATTATGACAACTATTACTATTATTATAGCTACCTCAAACAAGAAACGCACAACTCAAAGCGGGGCTTGGCGCATCAGTTCGACGGCCATCCTTGCTCTGCCTGCGATCTCTTTGTCTGGCTTGTTTCCGTCGTAAATAGTAGTTTCCTTTTAGTCTATGCTTCTGTCGCTGCGCACGGAGGAGCGGCCATATCGTGTGCGTTGTCCATTGCCCAATAGGAAGCGCGAGCCCGAGAGTTATAAGATCCGCCGGCGCCAGGTTTCTCTCATCGATGACTGCCAGTGAAGGCAGCAAGCAGCAAAAGCAAACAGAAGACCACGTCCCCCGAAATTCCTCCATCCAGCGCGGGTCGATGATGCGCATCTTGGCAGCTCGTTCTCGCTGGGATGTGGGTGGCATTCCTGGTGCCGCAAGCCATGAGCAACAATAATCAAAATTAAATAACCGTCGCTCCCCTCCCCAAGAAAGCCAAATCAATCATTCCACTCGGCCCGCGCGCTTTTCTCGCCCATCGCGTGCCCTTCCTTCTGCCACTCGCCAACAAGATCTGACTGACGAGCAAGGGACGGGAGCTTATTGTCACGTCGCCATGATTATCGCGCTCCACGGCCTGCGCACAATAATACGTAGAACACGCCGGCACAAAAAGGAGCAGCAGGCCATATAGATCATAGGCATCATCAATCAATAGTAGACTGGCATCGCTGGCAGTGTCTGTCTGTTCGGGACTAGCCCAATATAAGATTACCATCGGGACTAGACTGACTAAGGATGCCTTCAAGGTTGGGCGGGCTTTCACTACTGACTTTCACTTTCCTTTCCACTTTCCCTTGATTCATTCTCTCTCTCTCTCTCTTTTTACATGCCATCAGCTTCCACTTCTTCTTCTCCTCCTTCTCTCTCTTCCTCCTACACTTCCCACCCGCACATTCTCCCACCCCGACTCTGCGATCCACCCTTGCTCTCTGTCCTTCCCTCCTTCCCGCCGTTGTCCTCTTCCTTCCTTTCCTCCTTCTTCGCTCGCCCTCCTCTACTCTTACGTCTCCCAGCGCCATCTCGGTCCATCTTCTTGGAACAGCTGCAGCGCTGTCTGCCTGCCTGCAACTTCCACCATCGCATCGAACCTGGACTCTCTCCTGTAATCCTCTCGACTGGGACTGAAAGATTCCTGTAGGCCTCCCACACTCTCTCTTCTCCTTCTCTCCTTCTCTCTCTCTTTTCTGTCTCCTTCTCCGTCTGCGTGCGGTCTGATATCATTTCCGTCTGCATGTGCGTTTTGCACCTCCGGTCTGACCACGCTTCGCTTGCCCACTCTTGTCTTCCCTGTCATTTATTCTATTTTATTTTGTCCTGATATTGTTGTTCCTTATTTTTTTTCTTCTCTCGCTCGCTCCTGCTCTATAACTCCTTCCTCTTCTTTCTCTTCTCGCCCTATACCACCTGCGTCAGGGCGCCCAGTGTTGTCGCCGCGTATCCGCTCCACGCGCGCCGGTGCAGATCTACCCAGGCCGCTGGGATTATTTCCATTCCCTCGCTTTTCCACTTTTCCCGCCCTTCCTGTATGTATGCTGGCTGAGGCTATTTGAAACTGGCTGCCGCCTTATTACTCGCAAACACGCGTGGTTTTACGCCGTCTTGTTCTACGCTACTCCTGTTTCACTCGGGGTTTTCCATTTGTTGTGGTTTCTTGGCTTTGCTGGTCGAAGCTAGCAATTCTTGTTCCCGCCCCGTCGTTCATCTGGTCTTGATATTCTGCTTTCCCTCTGCTTCCCTCTGCATCGCCACTGCCATCACCATTCCTGGTGTGCCACTATTACCCGCCACCTGAATTTTCACCATCTGCACTCTATTCACCATTCACTACTCACTATTCACGGTTCCATATTTACTATTCACCATCCACTCTATCATTATCCCATATTGCAATTTCCATCTTTTCTCGCTTCTTCCCACCCCCCCCACACTGCTTATGCACCGCCGCCCTTACTTGGTCTAACTCGCCTTTCCCTCTAGTCTTGTTCCATGTCACAGCGGCAAGAGTGGGTGTTGTTTTTCCACACAGGACACTAGCCATGTCCGAGGACAGCCAGGCCACGCAGTCTCTGCCACCGTCGGCTGAGCAGTCCGACTCTGGCACTGCTGCTATTTCCACAGACTCTGCCAGCAACAATAATACTAATTCGGCCACTCGAGGTAAATCTCGACATGCTGCTGCTAAATCCGCCCCTACTGACAACCCCGAAGAGGCCAAACCACCCAATGGTCTTCACTCACAGCCCATGACGGTCTCTAATTCCACCTCGTCAGAAGTGACATCTGTTACTGACGCCGCCGGTGCCGTTCCATACAGCACCCGCTCACGCGGCCGCAATGGTGCACCTCGTCCCAACTATGCCGAGGACATTGAGATGGACTTTGAATTAACCAGTCCTGTCCCATCTGCCGCGGTCAAACCCGCCTCAAACTCATCAACCAAGCGGAACACCACCACCTCGAGTGCCAGTGGCTCTCCGTCAAGGTCCGCAGACAGCGAAAAGGGTCCAGCTGCCAGCACTCGCAAAAATCAAGCTTCCACGAATGGCGTGCAGTCTAATGCGGCAGCAAAGGACGCCATTCCGGGCACTTCGACTTTCTCTGCCAGCGTCACCAGCAATGGCGGTCCGTCCGCAGCGGCAACCTCGCGGAAGCGAAAGCAGCCGCCCAATGGCGTCACCGGAGCCAACTCCAATGGCTCTGCAAAGAAGCAGCTCACTTCAACAAGGCTCAAGCGAGATATTCGCCTGTCAAATATGATGTCTTTTGAGAATTGCGGTGCGCGCCTGAAAAATGGGAAGCTCCGAGCCGATGATGGCACAGTTTTAGAAGTCAACGGTATGCCTTTTTTTCTCTTTCTTCTTTACAAGAAAAAAAATCCTAACACTCCTAGATCACGTTTATTTGATTTGTGAGCCCCCCGGCGAACCATATTACCTGGGTCGCATTATGGAATTTCTTCCGGCAAAAGGGAATCTCTCCGGTCCTGTAGAGATGGTGAGGGTCAACTGGTACTACAGACCAAAAGATATCCAACGCAGAGTACCGGATCCTCGACTGGTTTTTGCATCGATGCATTCTGATCCATGTCCGCTGTCGTCTCTCCGAGGCAAGTGCACGATAAAGCATGTTTCTGAGATTCAGAGCCTAGACGAATATCGCAAATTCAAAGACAGCTTTTGGTACGACAAGATGTTCGATCGATACATGCATCGCTATTACGAGGTTGTCCCGACCAAAGACGTGATCAACGTGCCGAGCCACGTCAAGAAAGTCCTCGACGAGCGATGGAAGTTCGTGCTGTGCGAACCTGCGCGAAGGAAGGAGCTTACGGGTGCAGTCAAGACGTGTATCAAGTGTGGGCTGTATGCTGCTAGGTAAGCGATTGCATCGGTACAAGTATTACCAAACAACTAACAAGAGATACAGTGCCGAGTCGGTAGACTGCGCCGTCTGCCATAATACCTATCACATGAACTGTGTTAGGCCGAAGTTGACGAAAAAACCAGCGCGTGGATTTGCCTGGGCATGCGCTTTGTGCAGTCGCGCACAAGAACGGAAGCTTGAAGCACGCAACACCCCCCTGATGGGCGACTCTCTACCAGAAGTGGAAGAGGAGCTACCCGAAGAGGAGGAAGAAGAGCCGGCGAACGATAACGCCGTTACCACTGGACGGAGTAGCCCTGCTGAGGATGACAAGAAACCTGCCCCAGCCACCGCTGCTCAGATCGCACAGGCAAAAATGTGGCCGTACCGATATTTCGGCATCCATTGTCAGTTGGAAGACGCACTAGACTACGACGACCGCATTTACCCGCGCGCGAGCTCTCGCATCGGCACACGGCATCAAGCCATCGTTAGTCCCTGGTATGGGAAGCCTGTGGAGTATGTCAAGCCACTTGACGCCAAGAGAAAATCCAAAGCCACGACCAAAGGCGGCATCAGCAAATTATCCAAGGAGACCCAAGCAGCTATTGAAGCCGAAAAGCAAGACAGATTGAAGCGACCATGGGTTATGGATGAGCCTGCAGGTTACGTCCGCCGAGGCGAGGATGAACCAGTTCCGCTCAACGGGAAAGAAGTGCGCACGGCAGAACTACACTTCAAACTGCCTGAGCCCAACCAAATTCCCTCTGGGAGAGGCGAGGACGATCACCCAGCACCCGAAATGAGCCAGGAAGACCGTGAAAAGTTCATCGACGAATACATGACCAGAGCGAAAGATGTTGCGGCCGAGAGGGGCCTTCCCAAATATCACACAAACTTCCTGGACAAGGCTCTTGAATATCTCTATTCGGAGAGCTTCAATGTGGACGCTGCATTAAAACGTCTGAAAAAGGCCGATCTCTACAAGGAGCTCAAAGAACCGAAGCTTTCCAAGGAACAAAAGGCGCTGTTTGTTGAAGGTGTCTCTAAATATGGCTCGGAATGGCTGAACATTCGCAGGCACATTGGCAACATTGAGCCTCGACATGTGGTACGTTACTACTACATGTGGAAGAAAACACCCGAGGGACGCAAAGTCTGGGGAAGCTATGAGGGACGCCGTGGAAAGAAAGAGGCCAAGCGTGCTGATTCTTCATCCAAACTGTTGGATGACATTGCCGATGAGCATGATGACTCTGCATTTGACAACGACAAGGCGAATGAAAAGAAGCGCGGTTTCCAATGCAAGTTCTGCCTGACTCGTTCCTCTCCTCAATGGCGTCGTGCTCCTCTTACAACTCCGGGTGCTACCGTGCCAGCCGATCCCTCCGCGTCAGGCAAGAAGACAGGCCAGCAACTCGCCGTGGCGCTGTGTCATCGATGTGCTATCATGTGGAGAAAATACGCCATCGAATACAAAGACGCCGATGAGCTGGCGAAGAAGCTACAGGCCAGCGGAAACAAAGCTTGGCGCCGCAAGCTGGATGAGGAGTTAATGACTCAGATGCTAGTCTCGGACGAGACGCCACCAGCCATTGCTACACCTACGGGAGCCGCGAGCGGAACTCCGGTTGAGACTACAGAGCCCGCGAAGAAGAAGACACGACTGCTGATGGAGAAAGACAGCGCAAGCACATCGGCCAGAAACTCTGTCGAGCCGCCTGTGAAGAAGAAACCCGCGGAAAAACCGGTCGAACCACCACTTATTCCAGACCCACCTCGTGCGAGAACGTTGCCTTGTGCTGTTTGCAAAAAGATCGACTCTACTGGTGAACATACTGTCACATGTAGGGATTGCCGGCTTACTGTCCATCAAAGCTGCTATGGGGTTGAGCCTGGTGACGGTCATCCAAAGTGGCTTTGTGACATGTGTTCAAACGACCGCAATCCAGTAGTTTCGACCCGCTACGAATGTGTTTTGTGTCCTGTTACTTTGACTGAGCAGGAGTTGATGGAGTCTCCCAAGCCAATCAACCACAAAAAGAAGAGCGAGCGTGAGCGCGAGAAGGAGCGATTGGAGAAGGAGATGGTGCTTGAAGCTATTAAGCTCTATCAGCAGCGACAGGAAGCTGTATGCAAGCCTGTCAACCCACGCGAGCCGTTAAAGCGGACAGTAGGCAACAACTGGGTCCATGTTAATTGTGCGGTCTGGAATCCGGAAATCAAATTTGGTATCGCCGAGGAACTGGAGCCAGCAGAAGGGTTTGGTCTTATTCCACGGGACCGCTATCGGGAAACGTGCAAGCTTTGCCAGACGACGAACGGAGCATGCGTCTCGTGTCATTTCCCAGGTTGCAACGCCAAGTTTCATGTTGGATGTGCGCTTCGTGCGGAGTACACTTTTGGGTTTGATGTAATGCCAGTCAAGGGATCGCGCAGGGACTCGACTGTTACGATGAAGATGGGCGGGGAAGTCGGCTCTGTGGTACCCAGCATTTGGTGTCCGACTCATGTAATTCCAACGATTGTTCATGAGATTAGCGAGGCTACTGAGGAGGGGCAAACTGCGTTGGAGCTTTATGTGCGATCCTACAAACAAGCCGATCTTAGCTTAACAGGAACTGTTCGTAAGGCAGCGCATGCATTACAACACATCCACCCCACGTCCAATGGACCTGCTCATGCGAATCGACGTGCGTCTACAATTAACACTGTCGCGAGTGAGAGGGCGAGTTCTGCAGCTACTATTCCGGATGACCATACTCCGACCAGTGCAAGTACTGAGCCTCGCTTGCAGTTTGAAGGCAAAATATGCATACATTGTCAGACTCATTGCAGTCCTCGATGGTGGCGGGCGGATTTTCCTCCCCTCAAGGGCACCATGCTTACCAACGGCATGAGTCATCTCATGAATGGGGGGCCTATGCAATCACGTTCGGTGTCAGGATACATGAATGGCGACTACATGCGACAGAATGAAGCTGTCTTTGAATGCCATAAGTGTCATATCAAAAAGCCAACACCACAAGCCTCGCCCGAAACGCGCCCGGCAGCCTTCACAGCTCAGCCTTCGCTTACTCCGATTCAACCTACGCTTCGGCCGGCTGAATACACGCCATTCACGTCTCATGGACATCCAGGTCCGCAGAATGTCCTCCCAGGCCGTCCTCATCCTGGATATCACGCCCCAGCGACAGCTCCTGGTCCAACACCACCAACTCCTTCAGGTCCTGAATGGCACAGCAGTTACGACAAGCATCGGCAGGCCAACGGGTTTGGATCATTCGCTGGGTCTTTGCCTCATTTGAATGGATATGGAGCCGCGCCTGTATCGGGATCGCACAATCATGGCCCAGGGGCTGGGCCAGGTCCAAGGTCTCTCGTTCCATCTCCTCACCAACACTACGGAGGCCTGCCTTCAACCTTGCCGCCGCCGCCACCCCCACCGCCACATTCATACGTGTCTCCCAGTTTTGGACCACCAACGATGCCGTCGCCGCATGCGCCGCCAGCACGGCCATTTGGGACGTCGATGTCGCCGCCTGAACTGCACGCGAGTATCGTGCGTCATTCACCACCGCATGCACTGAGTGCCGGCGCTCCTGCGCAACGACCGAGGCTATTTTCCGTTGATCGAGTGGGACAGTCACCTTCGATGTCCAAGGTAGGATTAGACGGACCGTTGCCCGGTTTGCAGAGCGTAGCCGACGAGCGTCCGCCTAGCAGCGGGCGATACTCTGGTGCTGGCCCTGGCCCTGGTCCCAGCGGAACAAGTGGCACGGCTGGCAGCAGCGGAGCCAGCGCAAGCCCGTCTCTGAAGAACCTACTTTCTTGATCATGCGACGTTTTTGTTTTTGTTTTTGGACAGTGTGGCTGCATTTAATTGATTATTTACTTATTATATCCTCATTCTTCATTTCCTGGTGTTTATTCTATTTATCTTGTCTCTTTTTTTTGGGTTGTCTTGGTTTTTGTTTAAATTCCAAACAAAAGGATTGCCTGACTGTTTGGTAGTTTTTGGTTTGCAATGTTGCACAGTCGCTATTTTGATAACATTTTACTTACTCTAGAGGGCAAAAGCCGCAAAAGTAATGGTAGAGCAATTTATTATTTCTCAACATCGATGACAGCTATTCTTTTTTAAGCGACCAAGTGTAGATCTTCAATTTGACGTCATGCCTAGTTCTTTGTGTTTCACAACAATTTGCATGTCTAACTTAATTCTCCAGGTTTTGGGATTACGGAATCCTTAAATTCTTACCATGTGAGTAATGCAACCTACATGATATGATATACTTGGAATATCACTACATTAGACTCAACATCAACACCCATCCCCCCTGCCCTTCATTCCTCAGTAGTCAATAGACCCAATACTATACTCCGTATCGAGCTACGCACTAAATTAGCGCTCCACGGCGACGCCGTAATTAGGGGCACAACGTCCAGCCTAACCGACCGCACTAGCCGGCTAGCTCGCTGTTCTAGTAGTCGTGCGGGACTAGATTGACTTAATCAAGAAGGCAGGAATTGGCTAGCATGGAATGCATGGAACGACTAGAATCTGAGTAGGAACCTGATCTGGAATGGTGCGGTTGTTTGAGAGGGGACTAGTTGAAAGGTTAGCAGATTAGTCAGTAGGTTAAGGGGGAAAAAAGTGGTTAATGTCTGTAGGGCTATAGCATGGCTTACATATGGATGACTATCGTTAACTTAATAGTAGATACGTATGGAGATTTGGTTTCTGGGACGGGGCCCTGAGTAACGGCTTATATTACGTGCATGGACGATGGGTGGTGGCTTTTTCTATATCTGTGAGTGACAGTGATAGTGTGCGATTGCTGCAAGTTATGGGCGGGTGTGAGCTTCCCGTCCGGCTCGTTAGATGAGGGAGGCAGTCGATGGCGGCTGATAATTTATTTACTTTTCCAGCCTAGGAGCCGACCCTAACTAGTACGTACTTTCCGTGGCAGGATTGTATCTCCCCCACACACTCACTTGCAGTTTGCTAATGCTGGCGTAGGAAGACTGAAGCGGTCGATGGTGACACCGCGTTAGTACGACTTGAGACTACGTACATAGTACGCCCCCGACCGTGTTTAACTTGCTTAAGCTTGTTTGCGGCGTTGATCGTGTGTCCGGTTTTCTGTGTTTGTTGGGCTGTAACTTGTTAGTCAAATCCAAAGGGGGGCCAAAAGGGTCGGTGTTTCGGCTTGGAGGCGCCGGAATACCTAATTTTACATGCCTGGAGCTTGGAGACTGGTAGACTAGCTACTGTATTATACTGGATGGATGGAGACGCCATCGCATCGCAATGCTTCAACTGGAAAAGGCCTCCGTGGTCGCACGTATTTGTATGTAGTACTCGAGGTCATCAACAAACCGATCCCAACAGCACGAAGGCGAATGACGTACCCACTGTCGAAGCGTTAGGCTTCATTCAGGGGGCCGGAGACTTAAACTGGTCGAACTCGCAGACTTTGAGACGCGACAAGACAGATATGCATAATCCCATGATCGACGGCAAAGTACGTACGACCTTGCCTCATGGCCGCGCTATCACACATGTGGCATGCAGCATGTATGCACTAACGTCTAGGTACTCGCATCCACTGGTTTGTGTGCCATCTGGGCATGCAGGCTGCTGTACATAGTCCTCCCGCTACGCCGTAGAGGGATCGATTTACCCGCCGAAGACTTGGCGCCCCCATGGCTTCGAAGCTATACTATACACTGTGGACAAGATCAGGGTATGTATGCAGTATGCCTTTTGTCGAATCGATTGGCGTCTATTATTAGGATTGCATGCGCGAGCCGATGGAACGGGGTGGTTGAGACTGGGATTATGGTGTGGCTTGCGTGAGGCAGGGTATATATCGTATTCGCTTGTTTGTTTGTCTGTCTGTATCTAGTGTGTAGATCCGGAGATACTCGAGTTCAATCTTGCAAACGGAACGGGCAGGGCCATGTTGGATACGATACTGCGAGGTATGGCGATTTCCGTCAATTTGCTGTGATCGTCCTGAGGGGGTAAATATTCATCAACCCGGTACCCTGAGTAAGCGCATGCATCTCCAGCATCGGCGTGATAGGCTGGGGCGTGCATGTGCTGATTTAGATTATGTCACTGTGATAGAGCTAAGACGGTGCATGGGGTGAAAGAAAGAAAGAAGAGGGCATGGTGTGGTGGTCCAGGGTAGGCTAGGCCTGGTTCAATGATTGCGGAGTACGTGTGTAGGATGCAGTCATACAGCTTACTCTGACAGCCAGTCGGTCTGACGGCTTGGGATTTGTAACTTGTACGGCAAGTGCGAGTGTGTGAATGCCTCAGGCTGCGAGTGGCCCGGCTGCAATCCGCCGTTACATAAGCACTGCCCTACCCCGAGCTGCGCGCGCTGATTGGCCCGTCCGTGATTACTCCGGACTTATTGTATGTAAGAAGTACATAGTAAGTTAGTTATACTTTAAGCCCTTTGGCCCCAGACTGCCTGCTAAGTGCTACCATCCTGGCCAGTCCCTGCCTAAACCGGCCTAACCTCCGTGCCTAAATGATAAATATGCATTGAACATTCCATCGCAGCGACAATGGCTCTCTGCTGATAAGAAAGTTGCGATAGCAGAATTCTCCGCACAGAGTAGACGCGGCGGCTGATGTTACGTACTATGTGCCTGTCGCTTGCCATCGCCAGAGGACGGCCTCGTAATCACCACCCCAGGAGCAAGGCTCACTGGACACTTGTGCACACGCGGTTTAGCCGAAGAAGGATTCTAGAAAGATTGGGTGGATTCAGCAATCTACTTGAGTTTTTCGCGCAGTCCTAGCGGTATCGGCAGTGGGGAAGGAGAACTGCCGAATCAGATGCTTGTTAGCCGTCCTGACGCCATCTTTCCCTCCTGTGCTTCCCTGTGCTCCCTGTCAACGCTCCGTCAGGCTCACATAATCATGGCAGCAATAACATAAGTTAATTGGTTCACTAGAGAACGTCGGAGTATTATCACAGGACGGAGTACGCACAGTGTAGCATGTATGTGCTAAGGCCCGTACCGTACAGTCTGTACGGCGAGTATGGTAAGATCGGGCTATTGGGCGGCGCTGATTGGCGACGGATGCAGGATTAGCGGGTGCAAATCGTCCAGGTATGATGCACCGCGGTAATTTACCAGCGAATACGGTAATATCACCTGCGCCCGAGCGGGCTGGACGGTACGGTACGGTCACTGCTGACTCGCCCACCGCCAATCACGCGGCGCCGGCCCCATTGCTGGGCCTTCTGGAAATCTTCGACGTTCTCACTAAGACTTCTCTCCCTCTCAGCCACCCTGACGGACTTATCTACTCCACCTCCTCTAGCCCGTAGCGCCTGCCCGACCCGAATCGACGCTGCATGGCCGGGCCTCTTTCTCTCCCTCCCACCATACCATACGTTCTATCTCTATCTACACTGCCTACAGTATATACACACCACGCTTGCAACTGACCATCTACACCCTCGCTGTTCATATCCATCCCCCGTTACACCGTCCAACGGTACACTGACGCCTGTCTGCCTCAACACTTGCAGTCACCGCAAATCTCCTCGACTGAAGGCGTGGTTGACGGGAATCAACAAGACATTCAATCGATCAACAGCAAATTCAGTAATCCAGCAATGCCCTGCGTCTAATCGTCGCCCAGTCGAGACAAGCAACGTCGGCTCTCACCTCCGTCGCTACCAACATATTATATCCTCACGCATTGAACCGAACTCGTATGAGTCCCTCCGCCCATGTCCCTGTGGATCAACTCCTACTGCGTTCTCTCGTCAGCCGGTCCACGCAACGCACAACACCACTGAACAATGTCTGCTGATTTATGCGACGCCGTCTACATCGACGAACGATTCAAGACGGAGCGATGGCTGTACCGGGACGACATCTTCAAACGCGAGGCCGCCGACCAACTGCCAGCCCTCTTTCCAGATGAGCCGACCAGACTGCAGAACACGGTCAAGGCAATTTCCAATATCTGCAAACAAAGTGCGCCCAAGCCCCATAGTCCTCGCTACTGATAACAAAATAAAAAGCCAGCAGCTAACGTGTCTAGTCTACTTGTGCAATTCTGGCCAGTCTTTCGCAGCCGCTCTTGCCCAACTGAGCGATCGAAGTGGACCCGAATGCACGCCAATCTTTGCCTTCGTCGACGTTGAGTCCGATGCCGATTCGCATGCTTTGCGGCGCCAGGAAGCGCGAGAACATGAAGCCAGTCTATCGGTAGATCCCGTCTCGAAAAGATTCAGTTTCTTCTCCGAGTCCGCCAATTCCTACGGAGTCCAGCTGCTAGCCCTTTTATCGTCCGATTTACAGCTGCAGGATGGCCCCAATCTCATCACCCCAGTTGCCATGTTGCGGACACCTGGGGGCATGGGGGAAGAGGCCGAAAAGGAGGCCGAGAAAATGCAGGTGTCGGCCCTGCAGCGTAAAATGTGCGCTACCTCTCTGACGCTTCCCAGCCTCCCGTCACGCTGTCTGGATGCTGGTGCCGCCGACGTACTCTGTCAACCTCTACAGGAAGCCCGCGTTCAGGGGCTGCTTGTTCATGCTTGTCGAGTCCGGCGAAACGCCCAGAAAGAATTGTCCCGGTTTATGTCGGTCAAGAAAAGCAGGAAGCAGTCATGGGTCGGTGTCAACGCCGAGAAGCCATATTCTTATCTACGAGAGGCGATGTAAGAACCCTTCTTTACCATCCATACTAGAAGTCTCACCTAACGTCAACAGGGTATCAAAACTGCTCAAGTCGATTTGCAATCCGGAGCAAGTTTTCGAAGAATTTTACGACGGGTAAGTCATCTGACACTCAACTTACCTCACATAGACTAGGCTCACATCTTCAGTGACTTGAATATCTCGCCGGAACGAAAAGCCATGGTAGAGCGTGACGTCGGCATGTGGAAGTTTTCTGCCCACAAGCTTTCGGATGACGAGCTGGTATACGCCGCTTTCTGCATGATTGGGCATGCCATGAAAATGCCCGAGGTGGGATCCTGGCGATTAACCCAAGGTTTGTCTGATTCACTTCTGGCGGTATGTGCATTATTAACGCATCACAGCCGAGCTTCGCACCTTCTTACTGGCCAGTCGGGCTGCTTACAACTCATTTGTCCTTTACCATAACTTCCGTCATGCAGTTGACGTACTGCAGTCCGTCTTTTACATCCTCATCAAAATCGGCGCTCTCCCCTCCTACGACACATCCACGATCTCCACTTCCAAATCTCCCATCGCATCGCTCATCTCACCCTTTGACGCTCTGTCTCTTTTAATTGCAGCGATCGGCCATGACGTCGGCCATCCCGGTGTGAATAATGTATTTTTAGTGAAGCTGAATGCACCCCTGGCCCAGTTATACAACGATAGCTCCGTTTTGGAAGCGTTTCACTGTGCGGCCTTTTCCCAGATTCTACGCCGCTACTGGCCTGCTACTTTTAATGATGTCAATCTGCGAAAGTTGCTTATCAGTTCCATCCTTGCTACCGATATGGGCGTGCATTTTACATTCATGGGTCGCATGGCTGAGCTGCAAGGCAAGTATCTTGAGAATGAGGATCTGTCTACGTGGACGGCACAGGAGCGAGATACCTACAAGACTTTGCTGTGCGGGTTGATTATCAAGTGTGCTGATATCAGCAATGTGGTAAGTCCTTGTTAAGCTCGAATATTTCGTATGGTGCTGATCTTGCAGGCCCGACCTTGGAAAATCGCAGAGCAGTGGACGCACCTATTACAAGAGGAGTTTGCCAACCAAGGCGAAATGGAGAAGGAAATAGGCATGGAAACGGCTCTGTTTGGTGGTCCGCCCGAGCTAGGCAACATGCTCAAACTCTCGACTGGCCAAATCAACTTCATGTCCATATTCGCGTTGCCGCTTTTCGAAGGAGTCTCCCGCGTCTGCCCCGAGATACACGGCACTGTCGAACACATCAAAATCAACAGAGGCCGATGGCAAGAATTAGCCAACCATGAGCAAGCACGCCTGGCTGCAGCTGACGATGTGGACCGATCTCCACGCTCTGTCAGCCCTGCGAGGAACGAGAATTCCGTCTCGTCTGTACAAGAGAATGTTCCCGCGGATGAAGGCTCGAACGCGCACATCATTTTGGACCAGCCTCCTGACCGACTAACCTCGCCACCCTCACCAACTACTCAGAAGAAGTTTGCGGAAGACCACATAGACTTGTCGCATACTACCATCTCAGGCTTTCAGACCGAGGCGGATGAGAGTCAGACCTACGACGAGGACAGCAGCAATACCGGCAAGTCATCAGGCGCAACCCTGACGACACGTCACGAACAAGCGACGTCTTCTGCGAATGCGTCACGTCCGACGAGCTCATATGGAGTTGGTAGGGACACGAGAACGCAAAGTGCAAGCACTACTACGAACACGGTCGCCACACCAACATCTCCGGCCACGAACGCAACCAGCTTTGTTACATTGGATAGCAGCGACGAGAAGGACGGCGGACTAAGCAGTACGAGTGATGTCTGCCCGCTTGACGACAACCATTCCCGCCCGTCCTCATCCGGCGTGTGCACTACGCATCGACTGCACACCAACGGCCATTCCGTCCCGCCCAAACCGCGTTCATCTCAAGGCTTCGAAGATTTCGGCAAAAACCACCACGTGATGACCGCCATCTTGGGGAATCATCCTTTCACCAGTCGCGATTCCTCCGCCGATGGCCGCAGTGTTAAGCCCGAAGCTTCGCATCGATCGCACGACCAGCTTGCATGTGCACCTCGTCTACCACGAAAGAAGAGCCGTCTACGGTTGGCATTTTGGAGGCGCAAGTCTCAGTATCAAGCGGAAGCAGGTAATTAGCCTGTTTTTATTCACTATAAAAATATATAATCTGTGCTTGGGCGAATGGTGAGGCATAATGGAGTTAACGGTGACTTGGCTTGCAGTCGGGGTGTGATCGAGATACCTATAGATGGAGGACGAGGCGTTGATTTGCACACAATTACGAACGACGACTCGAGTTGCGGAACTTGTATCAACTGGATTTATATTGGCGAAAAAAACGATAAATTGGGTGGATGATACCAAGTCTGTTTGAGCATGCATTTGGATGGTATATATAGGCGTTTGTTCTGTCGATATTCGCGGGGTGGTATTGTGTTTGAGCGTGCATTGATAATCCAATTCTGTTGAATATTTATCTATTTATTTATCTATCTATCTATCCAGATATAGGAATCTATTACGGGTATATAATTTGGTCAGGTTTCAGCATTTCAGAACGGAGTCTCATAGGTACAATTGTATCAGTCAGCTCTCTGCTTACCCGATCAACTACCTTTTTTTGCAAATGTCTATTGACAATCTTCACACGTCTCGTGCGATTGGCCTTGCTTCCCCTTATCGTCCTGTCCGTGACTGCTGCCGCTGTCCTGACTCGCCTTCTCCAAAGCCCTGTCGACGTGGCCGAGGTGTCTAGTCGGATCGACGATATTGCGGACCAGAGCCTTGAGTTGTTTGACCTCTGCCATGAACCCATTCAGTCGTTGGTTAGTCAGCCTAAATTCGAATCTACGGGGCACAAGACCAATTGAAACGATTCGCAGACAAAGAAAACTAACCCGGAAACCCGCCCTGCGTCTTCCGATCCCAGAGCAACGTCTCCACCAGATCCGCGCCGTCCACGGCAACGGGCGATGGATGCAGGATGGTCACGGTGAATATGCCGCCTGTCGCCGGAACCAGGGCGACTTCGCCGAGGGATGTGCTGAAAGTTGATAGGAGTTCTTGGCCGAACTAGATGTGTATATTTCAGATCATGGTGAGCTTCAGTTTTGATTGGACTGGACTCGGGAGATGCGTTGTTTCTTTCTCTTTTTGTTTGGCTTTGTTGTGCTTTTATTCATCTTACTGGGTAGGACGTACGTATGCGGCGCGAAGCATCCATTTGCATTGCGTGCAGTATTTGATGGAAACGCGGGGCAGGTTCACGTTTTGGTGCGAGGAGGAGCTGCGGCGCGAGTGTGTCCGGGTAGTTTGCTCAAAGGGGGCGATTGAATCGGCCATTATCCTTCGTCTCCCTTTTACCCCAGTTCGTGCTTGTGGCAGTGGCAGTAGTAGTGGTAGTCGTCGTGTAGTAGTGGATTGGTGTGAGTGACTGTGAGCAAGGAGAGGAAGAGCAGCGCAGTGGAAACATGACGTACAAAATGATAACAGCCCCGGAACCTTAAGAAAGCTTGGCATATGGTTTATCCCACCGGCGACTCGGCTCCCACTGCAGCCTGTCCATTCCAACAGGAATCGCTTTTAATATATACTATACCTAAATATCTACCTAACTATCTGACTACTTACTTAACTATTCACATTCATACAATCGCACAGCTGAAATACCATGCTACAATGTCGTCAAAACCCCGCTTCGTCTGCGCGCATCCCGGCTGCGCAGCTTCCTACGCTCGCAAGGAGCATCTCGTGCGGCATGCGCAGTCTCACTCTGGCGCGCAAGAGTTTGCATGTCCTGACTGTGGTATGACATTTAGCAGGAAGTATGTACTATCTAGCAAATATTAGTTTGTTCCGTTTCTATGGCTACATATATCCATGCATGAATGTAGCTGCGCATTACTAATTCTTCCAGCGACTCGCTCCGACGACACAGCAGACTGCACAGCAAATTGCACGCCAGATCCCAATCTAGACCATCCCCTACACCCCCAGAACGCGTCAGGGCCTGCGATTTGTGCCATTCCTTAAAGACCAGATGTGATCGCGCCAGACCCTGTGCGGCATGCGTGCGGCGCGGGGTGCAGTGTACTTTTGATAGGCTCCGTGATGAGAACGGGATGTTGACTCGCAGTTCGAGTGTGCTATCTGAAAGCATGAACGGAACTGGGGATGAGAAGGTTATTTTTTCACTTTGTCCCTCTCATCTCATCCCAGAGATATGGCCTAACGATTAGTCACAGAGCCGAAAACGTCGACGCACAGAGGCGTTGGACTTCTCCGCATCAATAGCCTCGACAGCAGAAGCCAAACCAAAGGTGCAAGAAGAACTACTCGAAGAACAGCTTCGCATGGTGATGCGCCAGCAAGAGTCGCAGATACAATATGATCTGATGAAAGTGCCCGACGCCACGACCACGCCGACATTGCGATTGTCCGATCTGTTCGCCAGGTCTGATGATTTTGTCGTTGGCAACAACGCGAATGGTCATACTGAACCAGCTGCCAAGGGTGTGGATGAGGACATGATAGCATTTATGAGCACGATCGATGTGCAGCATCATGTCGATCTGTTTTTTGAATATGTCCACCCGCATTGGCCGTTTTTATTCCGACACTCCTTCCGGCTGGCAACCGAGCCGCCGCTGTTGGTCCTTGCTGTGGTGATATTTGGGCTATGGATTACGGAAGAGGGGCGTCTGATGAAGCTTGCGTGGGTGATTCACGCGCGCTTGAGGGTAATATTCGAGACGCAAATGGTGCGTTATTTCTGATATAGCGTGTGTTTCTCTCCCATTATTTTACTCATCGTGGGATTTACGAATATAGGAAAATTGGGCTGTGACGACCCCCAACCTCATGCCAAACAGGCCCAGGCGCTGGCCAATGGTTACATACCAGTCAATTCTTCTATTCACCATCTTTGCCATAACTGCTCACGACCCGTCAGAAATATACAACGATGACAGTGACAACGACGCGATTGACCACGTGTATTCCATATTCTCCCACCTGACGCACACCTGCCGTGTGCAGGGCGTCCTGCACTACCCATCCATGCTTGCACAAGTCAGCATCGACGACCCCATCATCTTCAAATTCACCAACCTTGAAGAATTCAAAAACTTCGCGCTGACGCTGTACAAAGTTGACCATTTGCTAGCGCAGATGCACCACCACCCCTCTCACCAACAGATACAAACAGGAGAACGTGGACTAGAAGGACACCACCTCCTCATATCAGACCTGCAATTTCCGCCGCCCAACTCGGGCTACCTGTTCGAGACGCCGTGCATCCGCGCCTTCTTGCGCCGGCGCGAGCGGCAATCGCGCGATCCGTCTGTGGCGGCGGCGAGACAGGGTGCGATTGTCGCCGATGACCGGGTGGCGATGCTAGACCGGGAGAAGGCGCCGTGGATATGCGACATATTAAGAGTTGCTTACGGCCAGGAGCAGCAGCAGAAAAGGAGAAAGGCGTGGATGAGTCTGGGGCCGTGGTTGGGGTATTTGGGGGGCATGGATCCTGGATATACAAATCGGTCGAGCCGAGGCGATAAATCTAATGAATAATATAATTTAATTGTGAAGTCGTGAAATGGGAAGAGTACCTGATAGAAGAAACTGCCCAGATAAATGTGACAAACATATCCATATCAAGTGTCAATATAAGAACAAAACCACATCAAACATCAAGGGTCACAGAAAAACGAGAAAAGAGAAAATGAAAAAAAAAGAGAGAAATCTATTATACAACGAAATAAATATGTAAAGTCAATATCTCAAACACGCAAGCTAGTAAGTAGATCGTGTGCAATAAAGACAAGAGAATTTTAGCTTTTCACACATGGAAACTTGCAAGAATTCGAATCTGTCGCGGCCGTTATCAAAAAAATAAATTGGTAGATACCCGGCTTTCTTTTTCGATCCTCTTCAGAACAACGACGGACTGCACCGAGAGACAAGAAAGATATTGAGACATGAAGAGTAGGGCCACAAAAAGGAAAGAAACGTTAGGGGTTGGAATACCCTTTCCGAGCGCAAATCTCGGCTCACGAAGTAAAGAAAGATAGAGAAATAGAAAGATTTGCCGTCACGATCAACCAGTCAATCGAACCGGCGCTGATAATCTTGCTTGTTAGGAAATGGTTGTTTTTAATTTTTTGTTCTGTTTGTATAATGTAAGACCCATAGACATCAAGCTCACGCATGCATGGCTGAGAGGGTCGCCGGTCATCGAGTAGAGGAATATGCAATAGCCAACCGAATGGATCGCATGTGGTAGCCGCGAGCAGTGTACAGGTGGGAGAAACAGCTATCGTCGCAAAAGGGGTATGATTAAGAAGTCGAGGAAGCGATGAGAAGAAAGAAGAGTCCGTCCGGTTCATTCCGGAAGCATTGAACAACATCATTGCTGTTTACATCACGGTACAGCAGCCGCCGGATTGTTGGGGCGCATATGGATCTTCTCTCTTATCGACCTGGGTCTAGGTGAGCATGCGAACAAGGTAGGGGGTCGACGGGATACATACCTGACCCCAAACAGAGGGGACCATAAAGTCGCGGGTGTTGTTACAGTAATTAATGAGCCTATTCACACAACGCCAGTGAGCAATTGATCTTTTATCGGCGGTGCTGCCTGCAGCTGGTGGCGGGCGGTTCCCGCGGGCCAGGGGAAGCAAGACTCACGACAGCGCCGCTTCCGACACCTTGACGCGAGGACGGTCCAGGTCTTCCTTCAGACGGCTGTTCAATTCTGTGAGGCGACGGTACTTGAGGTCGGCCATGCTCTGCTTCTTGTTCTTGACATCGCCGCCGGAGCGGAGTTCGTAAGCGGCCATTTTGATTCGTGGTGCGATGGATGAGGGTTTGATGGTGACGGTGCTGGTGATGATGACTATTGTTCGTTCCGACGGGCAGTTCGTTCGTGGCGCGGTGTCGTCTCGTCGTTGGAAACGTTCCCCGGAATGCGGACGGACGAGGCAGACGATGGGATGTGTCAAAGCGATCGGGAGGTCCCTTTCGATCGCGGGTGAGACAGGGCTGGTAAAGAGAGTGAGGTGTCTGAAGGGGGAGAGCGAGGGACGAACGGGACGGGGGGCGAGCAGCAGTGAGCAGCAGCAGCAGCAGCGAGCGACGAGAGAACGGGTTATTTGGCGGCGTTAGTCTGGTCTGGTCTGTTGTTAGCAGGCGCTTTAGCGAAGGCCCAGGGGGGGATCGCTAGTCCGGTCTTGGCGGGGCGGCTGGGGGCTGATTGTGCGCAGGTTCGACAATGTATGCGATACTATAGTGCGCATGCCAGAACGATGGAGAACTGTGATGTTTAAATGCAAGTGTATAAGATAGTTATAGGAAACAGCTCTGAGTCCGTGCTTCACACTTGCTCTCTATACAATCTACTAGCTGTCAAGCCCTCCACGTCGCTATTGCGCGCATCTTCATCTTCAGGCTGGCCACTAGCGCCGCCGTACGATCCTGTACAGACCGGGACGCGCTTTATTTTCTTCAGGCTGCGGTATATTGTATATTCTGTAAATACTAGATATTCTGCATTCTCGACTGTTCTTGGACTATACAATGACGAGTAGAATCTCCTCACTGGCCAGCTAATCTTCTAGCTCTCGTTGTGGGCGTCGATGAAACTAGAAACAAACGTGAAACAGCACCGCTGCACAGACCCGTCACGTGATGTATGCCTTAGGCACCCGCCGTCCGCAATTTTACGCACAACGCTAAACGCTCCTCGCTCGCTCGCCAGCCAGAATTTGCCTTGACTTCCGTCGCGACTCACCCCGCTGCATCGCCAGGCCTGTACTTTCCGTGCATCTCAGACGCCTGCTGCAGCCTGCCATCTACCATCAGGCACCGGCGTCGACAAGTCTGAGTGTGCTCTCTGCAGCTCGCTACCTCCCACACAAATCACTCGCCTAGGGCGCTTGCCCACCATGCCTCCACCACCTCATATCAAGCCCGAAAATGTCCTCAAGGTACGTGACCAGCCTTATCCCGTTTATTTAGGACAGCGTCACTGACAGCCAGCAGAGGGCTAGGGAACTCATCGCCGTGGGCCAGGCTCCGGCCGCCCTGACCGTTCTTCACGAACATGTTACCTCGAAGCGTACTCGCAGCAGCCCCGTCGCATCCTTGGAACCAGTCATGATCCTTTTTGTTGAACTGTGTGTCGATCTGCGTAAGGGAAAGGCTGCCAAAGACGGTCTCTATCAGTACAAGAACATTGCGCAAAACACCAATGTCGGCACTATCGAGGTAGGTTTGATGACTTGGCAAAAAAAAAAAAAAAATAATCAACAGTCTAACTCTCTCAGACCGTCCTCAAACACTTCATCGAACTGGCCGAGCAAAAGGTCACCGAAGCCCAGGCCAAAGCCGATGAAATCCAGTCCTCCCTCGAATCCAGCGCCCCATCCTCCAACGTGGACGATCTCGAAGCCATCGAAACCCCCGAGACAATCCTCCTCGCCACCGTGTCTGGCGAACAGTCTAAAGACCGCACCGACCGTGCTATTGTCACCCCCTGGCTCAAATTCTTGTGGGAAACCTACCGCACCGTCCTCGAGATCTTGAAGAACAATGCCCGTCTCGAAATCATGTACCAGACAACCGCCCTCCAGGCCTTCCAGTTCTGCCTCAAGTACACCCGCAAGACCGAGTTCCGTCGTCTGTGCGAACTTCTGCGCAACCACGTCCAGAATGCCGCAAAATACTCGGCTCAGATGCACGCCATCAACTTGAGCGATCCCGATACACTTCAGCGTCACCTGGACACTCGCTTCCAGCAGCTTAACGTCGCCGTCGAGTTGGAGCTGTGGCAGGAAGCCTTCCGCAGTGTCGAGGACATTCATACCCTTCTCAGCCTGAGCAAGCGTCCTGCCAAGAACGTCATGATGGCCAACTACTACGAGAAGCTTGCCCGTATCTTCTTGGTCAGCGAAAACTACCTCTTCCACGCCGCGGCCTGGAACCGCTTCTACAATCTGTTGCGCCAGTCTTCTGTTACCCTCGCTGCTGGCCAAGGGACCAAGAAAGACAACCCTTCTGTCACAGAGGCGGATATGACCAAGGCTGCATCCTTCGTCTTGCTCGCCGCTCTTTCCATTCCGGTCATCAGCACCTCTCGCTCACGCGGAGCCTTGGTTGACGTTGACGAGGTGCGCAAGAACAAGAATGCTCGTCTCACCAACTTGCTCGGCATGGCCCAGCCCCCGACCCGTGCAGCTCTGTTCAAAGACGCTCTGAACAAGGGTCTTCTCAAGCGTGCTCGCCCTGAGATCCGTGACTTGTACAACATTCTTGAAGTCGACTTCCATCCGCTGTCGATCTGCAAGAAAATTACTCCTATTCTCAAGCAGATCGGTGCTGACCCTGAGATGGAGAAATATGTTGTTCCCTTGCAACAGGTCATTCTCACTCGCCTGTTCCAGCAATTGTCTCAGGTTTACGAGTCTGTTGAGCTCAAGTTCGTTTACGAGCTTGCCCAGTTCCCTGACCCATTCCAAGTTACTCAGTCTATGATCGAGAAGTTCATTATGAACGGCTGCAAGAAGGGCGACTTGGCTATCCGCGTCAACCACGTCGCTGGCGTTCTTACTTTTGATTCTGACATCTTCTCTTCTGCCAAAGCCCTGCACCCGGGCAGCGCAGCCGGATCTGCCGAGAGCGAAGTGGGATCTGTTCAGCGCCTGCAGAGCACACCGGCCGAAATTGCCCGTTCTCAGCTCACCCGCCTGGCCAAGACTTTACACGTTACTTGTCTATATGTTGATCCTTCCTATACCGCGTCCCGCATCCAGGCCAAGCAGCGTGCACATGCTCGTGCTCTGGAAGGTGCGGCAAAGGAACATGAAGAGACACTGGCTCGCCGAGTTGTCATCGAGAAGAAGAAGGAAGCAGCAACAGAGACCCTCCAACGCAAACAACGGGAAGAGGAGACTCGCAAGCGCATCCGTACTCAGCAACTGCAGGAGGCCGAGAAACAGAGACTGTTGGATGAGCATCGCGAGCGTGAGAAGAAGCGCATCAAGGATGAGCAGGATCGCATCCGTAAACAGGAGCTGAAGAAGCAGCTCGACGAACTGAGCGGCGTCAAAGGCATCGACATCAATGAGATTGACCCCGAGGAGCTGGACAGCAACCGCCTGCGTGCTATGAAACTCGCTCAACTCGAGAAAGAGAAGAACGAGCTTAATGACCGCATTCGTATCACAGCCAAGCGAATTGACCATCTGGAACGTGCCTTCCGCCGGGAGGAGCTTAAACATATTCCAGAGGACTATGAGAGACAAAAGCAGCATGACATGGAGATCTACGAGCTCCAAAAGGAAGAAACCCTCAAGGAAGCTCAGCAGAAACACAAGGCCGATGTTGCCCTCAAACACCGCCTGAGCCGACTTGTCCCCTCGTTTACTGAATTCCGTGACAGTCTCAACGAGAAGCGCCACGAGGAATTTGAGAAGCGCCGCAAAGCTGCTGAGCGTGAACTCGAAGCAAAGAAGAAGCAGCGCATTAAGGAAGTTCAGGAACGCCGCCGTCGCGAGAAGGCTGAACGGGAGGAAGAGGAACGCCGCAGACAAGAAGAGGAAGAACGTCTCCGCCGTGAGGAGGAGGAGCGTGCCGCGCATGAGGAGGAGCAGAGACGCGTCATGGCCGAGCGCAAGGCTCAGCGAGAGGAAGAACGAAAGTATGTTGATTTTTCAGTCTTTTAAGCCGTAACAGTTGCTGATATATTACAGGAAACTCGACGAAATCGCCGCCATACAGAAACAACGTGAAGAAGAAGCCGAGGCTCGACGACGAGCAGCCCGCCGTGGTCCTGCGGCACCAGAGCCATCTCGCCCAGAGGCCACAGAACGAACAGCGCCACGTCTCAATATCGCGCCTCGCACCGGCTCCGGTGGAGGCTGGAGAGAGCGCTTGGCTGCGAAGGAGGCTGCAGGCGAACCAGCCGCTGCTCCCGCTCCAGCTGCTCCAGCTGCTGCTGCTGCTGCTACTCCTGCCACAGAAGAGGCCGCTTCTCTTCCACGCAAGACCGGAGGCTACGTGCCGCCTCACCAGCGTCAAGGCGCTGGAGGCCCAGCGGCCCGACCAGCTGCACCCCCCGCCAACGGCGGCGGAGCTCCCGAGAAATACGTTCCCCGTCACCTGCGCGAAGGAGGAGCTGCTCCAGTTCCTTCAAGACCTTCTGCAGCCGAGAAACCCGAAGAGGCCGAGTCAGCAGGTTCCGGTGGTAAATGGGTACCTGCCTGGAAGCGCAAGCAGCAGCAGTAGAAAACCCTCTACTCCATTTTTCTTCTTTCTGATGACACATACACACTCTCTTCGTTCACACTTGCGTTCCACTTTCAAAAGTACGGCTATTTCTCTTTATGTGACCATGTCATTGTCATGTCCATAGCATCATCATCATTCCCAGTGTTTTCCAATTGAAGAATCTTTCCTTCTCTTTCAAATCCCCGCAAGACGGTATAATCTTTTTAGTTGTTTCCCCCCAGTCTTCTTTCTGCATTTGCTTTTTTTCTTACTACGTTCCCCCCTTTGGGCTTTCGATTGGCTGTTTCCTTGAGGAATGACGTCGTTAGACAAATTGAATATCACGATGGAAGGAAATGTTTGTTGGTTGATTAGGATTAGTCGTGTTTGATGTGATGTAGATGAATAAGACAAAAGGCATTCATTTCTTCGTTTGATTTTCTAGATTTACTAATTGCTTGTCAATCGGTGGTTTCAACTCCAGTTAGGTACGTATAAGGCTGGAAGTCGGATCTCTAATAGTCCTGAATTTGCTTCCTAACTTTTGCCCTGTTAGATAGATATCTAGACATATGGGATAATATGATATAGTGGCAGAAATTGTCATAAGAGAATGACTCTAAAAAAGCAGCTTGGAAAGTGAAAGATGGTCAAATTCTTGTTCTTTGAAAATGGGTGGATATCTAGCGTTGTATGTATGTATATATCGTAATGCCAGAGTAAGTGCAAAAATGAGACACGAAATTAGAAACTGAAAAAATAAGAAATAGCAAAACAAGTGTCATCAGATAGGTTCGTGGTATCGCAAGTGTTCTTCCTTCAGAGGAAAACGCAAGTGAGTAAATAAGTCTAAATCTTTTTCTATCGTCACCTCGCTCTTTTCATTTTCAAGCTTTTCCTTGCTTTTATGCAACAGCCTCTGTTGTTGTTGTTGCCGCTGCTGCGCCAAATAGTTTCCTCCTCCATTCGCCGCAAACTGCTTCAAAGCCACTCACTACCTCTCCACAGACGCGACCTGCCTCGCGCTCGCGCAGCTTGCGATCCCACTGGCCGCTTTCTATCCAGCGATGGCCCTCTTCGCGGTCCTCGTCTTCCCGGTTTAGTTCTGCAATGAGTTCGCGCGCTGATCGGAGGCGGCGCGATGCTGTTGATGTCAGTTGGCGGGATTCGTGGAGCGTGTCACTCAACGTGCGGAGCGTGAGGGTGAGGTCAGATGTTTGGTCGAGTAGTGCTTGGAGCGAGAGAAGTGGGTCGATGGCAGTCGTTGCTGTTATTTGACTTTGTGCGGATCGCGTGGACGAAGAGGATTGTGGTCGGAAGGAGGTGGTGTTGTGTTGTGTTTGGATTGGTAGAGGTAGATTGGGGAGGAGACCCTCGTCGATTAGGGGTACGAGGTCGTCCATGAATTCAGAAGATAGTAAAGGGAAGTGGGAAAATAGAAGTGGATGGATTAACGTCTGCAATGCTCGGGTTTGATGCGTGAGATGTGAGGTGATCGAGGTATGAGCGGTGATTAGTCTGCGATTGTTAGTTTTCTCATCTGCAGCTTGCAAATGGAACAAGAATTAGGTTTGTATACCTTGCAGCTCCATTTTCTATCCCACTCTGTGCACCCAGATCTTTTAGACCCTCCACAAATCGTTGGATGATCTGATCATTTGAGCTGCCGTTCTCTTCAATACCTCGTCTAGCTAGGCTCTCAATCCCTGCTAATCGCCTTTCGAGATTGGGGGAAAAATCGCTCGTCTCGTCAAAGTCTGAATCATTTCCGTAATCAGATCCGTCGTACTGAGACTCTGTTCGCCGATGAGGCCGTTGTCTATGCCTCGGAGGCTGTAGGTTATGTGTACGACTGGGTGACATGTGCTCACGGGGCGTGTGTTCTCCGGATGAGTTTCCGTTATGTACGCCGTTCGCTTGGTCGGTGACTTCTATTCCCGAGGCGTCTTCATATCCCTCGCCATCAGCCCAAGCGTCGGCCAGCTCGTCTGCTAGGTTTCCTAGACCGCCGCCAGGGTCAGCAGACTCGATGTATTCTACTGACATACGCCGATCTCCCGTGGAGGATATAGAATGCCGCATGTTCTGGCTGTCTGTAGAAACGAAACTCAGGGGCCGCGGTGACTGTAGGTAGAAGTATCCGTTTTCACCGGTATTGTTGATCGCGGGGGAGATGTCGAGACTCGAAGGGTGCCGACGATGTCTCGGCGAGACTGGAGAAGAGGGCGTAGACATGTCGATTATCCCGTCAAAAGTGCTGAAGGCCGACAAAACAATAAATTCATTCAGTCGTACGCGCTCACACGTCACAAGTAGGTCTAGTCACGAGAAGTCGTCGTCCTGGCGCAGAAGCAATAGGGGTGATGGTTTGCTGAATGAGACGCCGCAGCCATTCACCAGCGCAGGTGTCGAATGACGTGCAGGAGCCACACGTCTTTCTAAGAAGTCAAGTGCTGAGTCGTGACGAGAGGCCTCGCATTTTGTTCCTTGCGTCAGCGGAGTAGAGAAACTGCGGCTGCCGGAGGTGAGGACGTTTGGACCGTCATTTTATGGCGGCGAAGCGGAGCTTCCCGTGAGACAAGCAATCAAGGCGGTCAGGCTCCCCCACCTCAGCGTATAATTTATTCAGTGTTTTGTTCGATTCTATTCTCGTTCACTTATTGTATACCTTCACCTCAATAAAAATTGCACAATGAGCTACATCCGGCGCATGACGCCGACGGACCTGTTCTCTTTGAACCTGACCAACCTCGACGCTCTAACAGAGAACTATGACCTGGGCTTCTACCTCAACTATCTAATGCGCTGGCCCTCTTTGTTCAGTGTTGTCCAAGACCAAGATGCCGGAATTGTGGGCTACAGTAGGCTTCCAGTCTTTGTTGATCTTATATAGTGAAAGGAAACTGACGGCGAGAGTTAGTCATGGGAAAATTAGAAGAGCAACCGCCCGCAATGCGCCACTCTGAGCACTACACACCGTGGCATGGCCACATAACAGTGTTGACCGTTGCGCCTGCATGGCGGAGGCTGGGCTATGCGCGGCGGCTGACGGAGAGTCTGGAGCATTCGTCCGATATCAACGATGCGTGGTTTGTCGACTTGTACGTTCGCGCAACGAACAGAGTGGCGGTGGACATGTACAAGGGCATGGGGTGGGTTCTTATTTAGCTTTCAGATCTATGCGTGAGTCGGATGAACTAATGCATTTACTTTTGCTGCAGATACTCGGTCTTCCGGCGGGTGGTGAGCTACTATCAGGACGACCCAACCGGGCTATCTGAAGAGGGCGAAGATGCTTTCGATATGCGCAAGCCTTGTAGTCGGGATAAAAACCTTCAACATATTCGGGAAAAGGGGGAGGAGTTTCTCGTCAACCCTGAGGATGTTTATTAGGGGCTTGACTCCGTGATTCATTCGGCAGGTGACTCTTTAGCAGGCGCATGGCGAAAAAACCTTCATGAATGCATGTACATATATCGGCGTTGGGATTGATTTCGCGAGCAGACTTTTTACACAGCTGCAGCTACAGACATCGAGCATTATCCTTATAACGACTCAATTAGTGGCCTACCTAATTCAGGTCACAAGATACGAGACATAAATATCTGTCTATGGTGAAAAATGATATAATATGCAATAATTGATGCCGAGAGTATCTAGTAATATATGACACGAATAGTCGAACAACTTTTGAAATATGTATAAAATCGGAATCCCGAGTTTCAACTGACCCTCGCTATACGTGAACCTGTTGGGTAGTCAAAGAACCAATATCTGTGAATTATATGCCGTGAATATGCAAAATATGCAATGTAGAATATGCAGTCCCACGTCTCCGATCGAACCGATCGGAGTAGTCAATATGCAAGAAAGCCATGGAAAATTAAACGCCAGCAATGGTATGTTGTAGACAATAATTTGCCACCCATTCTCAGTATCTAGCTTGTCTTTTGCTCTTCAAATGCTGGATGGCCATTTTCGTAGAAGACGAATGCCATGCTACGTTTTGGTTGTGATGCTAAACCCGACACGCATAGTCCGAATGATAGCCAGGATAATAGCGCACGAGGCAAGACACGATCCGCAAAATGCCTTCACACCAAGGTACGAACCGGTGCTAGAAAGAATCGCACCCCCAATCGGCGTACCAATCAACAGCGCAATGGAGCAAAGAGAGAAACACATGCCCAGTCGAGTTCCAAGATCCCGGAAATCCTTTGTGATAGTCATCATCACAACGGGCGGCATGGAGACAAACCCTCCAGAAAAGAAGCCGTACAAAGCAGTTAGAACAATGATGCCTGCAGCCGAGTTCACAGCAATCCAACAGTAAGCTATCAGTGCTGTGATGGCGGCGGCTGGCGTCAGCATATTCAATGGGCCCGTGTAATCAGCAAGCATGTTTGGTGTGATACGGCCGAATATGGAGGTAGCGTTGAGGATGGGGACGAGGTAGAAGCCGAGAGTTGCATTGAGAATGCCATTCTCGATTGCCCATGGTTGGACGTAAATAAGGAAATTGTAGAAACCCAAGAATCCAAGGAAAAGTGCCAACGTGAAGAGCGAGTACTGGATCTCTTTGAAAGCAGAGAGCTGCACCAAGGCTCGTTTTTGGGTAGGTTTGAAACGCGGGCGAAGGACAGAACACGAGAAAGCACAGGTGGCCAAAGATACAAAGGCAATAGCTCGCGTAGCCCATGGAAATCCGACCTGGTTTCGGAGCTGGTTGAACATGACCGGATAGATGACGCCGCCAAAGCTGCTACCCGATGCTGCAAGCCCGTTTGCTAGGGCTCTCTTTTTCTGGAAATACTGAGGTAAGATTGCAACGGATGGCACAAACAAACATCCTGCGCCGAGGCCAACACAGATGCCCTGGGCAAGCATAACTTGGTAGTATTCGGAGGCCAGACTCGTCATCATATAGCCAAATATGACCATAAAACTGCCGAATGGTAGCAGGATATATATGTAACCAGCATCGAAAAGAGGGCCAGTGATGACTCCTACGAACATGAGCAGAAAAGATTCAACAGATCCAATCCAGGCGAGATCAGATGAGCTTTCATTAGATAGAATTTGTTCCTCGTAATAAGTTTGAAATGCACCCCAAGTATTGATAAGGCCCCTGTGTCATTCACACTGTTAGGTTTCTTATCCTTGAACAAGTCTGATCATAGACACTCACCATGAATTGAAGAAGAGAAAGAAAGATCCTGCTACCTGCAACCAGGCATCAAAGCCCGTATCAAACTGGTTCTCGGAATTGTTATACGCAGCAGCGCCGTCCTGTTTCTTCTCTTGTTGCTGAACAGGAGCAGAGACTTCATTGGCCGTTGTGTCGCTGCCTTCTAAGGAAATATTAGAAGTATCGAGAGCCTTTTCAAGAGACTCTGGCGTAACATCTTGACCCATCCCGTCTTTGTCCAACGCAACACACGCACTTAAACTCTTCCGGTCTTGCTCTCTGTGTTTATTCGGACAGGTCAATTTCCGTATTGATAAGAAGATTACGGTCGTTGCCACAGGGTGACTATGTCGATATCTAGCAGAAGCTCGTGGAAGCAACGCTGCTCGGTTGAATCACCGAAATACTACTAGTGGCAGTAGCAGCAATTTGTGCAAATGCGACAATTTGCGGTTTCTTTTCTCTGCGCAAGGTGGAAATCAAGTTATATATCCGTCAAGCAAAAGCCCCCTAAATGAGTGAATCAGTTTCAGCGGAAAAAAAACCAAATAGACCCATCATCTCCATTTTCAGGATGTGTCATCAGGCTCGCATCGTGTCCTGGAAAAGTCCTCCTAACAAAAATCCAGGGTCGTTAGCCATTCAGCGTGTCTGATTCGCCTAGAAGCCATCGACTCCACATGGTTGTGCCGATTTATCCAGACTGTCCACGCTTGGCTGGACTAGGAGCGGAGTGGAGGGGAGCCCTTAGTGGCGGTTAACACGAGCTAGGACGGAGATAAACAAGATGGGGAGTATGTACGTGAGGCATGCAATGCACGTGTGGCGCGGAGATTTGGGCCCTGGAGTCGTATTTCTTGCCGGTTTCAAAAACCTGTGGTCGGCATTCGAAGCGAGTGCTCTACGAGATCACCTGGCCAATAAGACGAGGGAAAACGATGGTATCAGCCTTCAACCCTAACCCTAATATCCGGCGCATAACACGCATCTTATACATACTATTCTCCATAGAGCTTCATTCGTGGGTGAGTCAGAGACAGATACTGCCGGTGGAACTGTAGAGCACGGGAGGAGCTGCATGTGGTGTTTGTGTAGGGTAAGTGGCGCGGTATGTACCTCTTCTCATCGCCAATCACTTCCTGCGTGGCATGACCTCGGAGTCAGCAATCCGAGATTAACTTATAAATCAATTAGAAAGATGATGCCTGGAAGATTGCAAGAAGGCGGATATCAATTCAGCCCTCTGGGTCAATGGAAGTCCAATGATATACTACATAGTAATCGGTTTCTGCAACCTTCGACGCATCAACGTCTAGTCTGTACTCCGATATTCGCTGTATGTTTCCATCCTTGTTTGAATTGTCAGACGAATAGTCCGATTGGGAGTAGCTAAATGTTGCATGGCTCATGCGCATTTCAAGTCCATGAAAGAGTTGTCAACCAACACATTTGAAAACGACGCAGCTAACTCGAGAAAGTGCATTAATAGTATAAACATTTCGAAATCTCCGGGAATACAATATCATCTCTATGTCTCTTCCTTTTTCACTCGATTTTTCTTTCCAGAGAACCGTCCAACACCAAACGCTATGCAAGATAATGAAATTGGGTGATTGAAACAGCATTCAGAGAAGCTCTTCGCAAGTCCAATCCTCGTAACTAGTAATAACAGTCAGACAACACGATCCTCGCTATTCAAATGACAGTAGGAGGTACTTACAATCCGTCAGGAAGGTATCTCCTGATAATGAGAGGGATTTTCTTCTGATTGAGTTCCTTGATAGCAATTTGCAGCGGGTCGGTTTCTCCTTCGAGATCAACCAAGACGGGGGCGTTCATGCTATAATGCTACCTGTTAGTACTCACTGCATAAAATAGAATGATCTGCTTCATGTACCTGATCTGAAGAGCCCTCGTACCCAAAACACGAGCTCGCTCATATTTAGTCATATACGGAGTAGTCGTGCGCTGGTCGTTGGGAATTTTCTTCTCTCGCGGCTGCTCCATCACACCACGGCCTCCACCAGCATTGGGATCGCCAGATATAATAGTTCGTTCGCCATTGACCCCATCCTGGTATATGTCTTCAGCGGCGCCTACGCCTTCGGCTTCCGCGTCGTAATCTTCCACAAAGTCTTCTGGCTCCGCATCGTCATATTCGGGCTCACCGCCATCGTAGTCGTAGCTGAATAAATTTCAAACAATCAGCATTCTTGATACTTGAATACCGTGTCCAATCACAGCAGGCAACACAGCTTGGAGAGCGTGTGCAAGAATTTTTCAGCTCTTTCGGGATCGTCAACTCACCCAGTATCTTCGGCCTCGGGATCGCCGTAGTCAGACATTATGAGGCGCGGAGCTTGCAACTAGAGACTACTATATGTAAGAAAGATCTCGAGGAAGTTGGTTGCAGGGGAAGGTGTGGTTCCTGCGAAGTTGACCTGATCGCGCGCAGCTCAAGTTGTCTTTTGGAGCAGCCCGCGGAGCCTGGAGAAAAAGATCGCACCGCACTAACAACGGGCCAATCACATCGCCTTTCCACCTTCACCGCTTCTACGCTCACAAATTATTTTTATTTATTCAACGTCAAGCCTTATCTCAACGTTTCCATTTCACTGCCATTGGAGTTGAAAGCAGCTGGGATGCCATTGCGCCGATGATTGTCGATATGGAAAGCTTGTTTATTTGATATTTTTGAGTTCCAGCCTGCCGTCCAACATGCCAGTCAAACGCAAAGCAGTCACCGAAACTGCGAGGCAGCCTTCGAAATTTGCCAAATATACGCCTGGTGAGTTCGTATTTATCTAGCCGGCTTACCTACTTCTAATATTTGTACGTACTAGAATACATAATATCAGATACCTCGTCGGGATTTCATACTCAGGATGAGATGGACGAGGATGGACCAGATGACGAAACGCCTACCACACCTCTCTCACTAACCTCTTCCAAATACCCATCAGAGCTCAAGACGCACCTGTGTCCGTTTGAAGGCTGCACGAAGGCCTTCAACAGACCTGCACGACTCCAAGAGCATCTCCGATCTCACAACAATGAACGCATTTTCCAATGCACATACGACGACTGCGACAAGACGTTTCTACGAGTCTCACATCTCAACCACCACGTCAAAAGTGCACACACAACCGTTCGTGATTATGTGTGCGACCGACCGGGCTGTGGCAAAGCGTTTGTGACAGGGACAAGACTTCGCCGACACCTAGCAGCTCACGATGGTAGAGACAAGTTCCGCTGCACTGAGTACCCTCCATGCAACGAGACATTTCGGAAACATGCAACACTGAACCAACACATCATGTCAGTCCATCTCAAACAGAAGCCGTTTCCTTGCCAACATACAGACCAAAACACGGGACAGAAATGTTTGCAAGCTTTCGATACAGCAGCGCATCTGCGCAGCCATGAAAACCGCATGCATGCCGAGAGTCGCTTTACCTGCGCAGAATGCTCGAGTGATGAGGGCCCGACTAGTTTCTCCTCCTATGCAGAGTTGCAGGCGCATATTAAGTCTGTGCACCCGCCTGAGTGCCCACAGTGCTCGCTTCAATGCTCGACGCAGCGAGAGCTCCGTCGTCATTTAGAAATCGCGCACGGAGACGTCGGGCTGGAGGAGCGACGTCAATTTCCCTGCACGGTTCCCGGTTGTGATCGCAGTTTTACAAAGAAAGGAAACCTCTCCGTTCACATCCGCACAGTCCACGAGGGCGAAAAACGGTTTGTGTGTGGTGAGACAGACCTGTCGACGTCGAAGAAAGTGGACAGATGGAGCGCTGCAGATGGATGCGGAAAGCGATACAGCAGCAAAATAGCGTTAGAGGAGCATGTCCGCACGGCTCATCTCGGACTATTGAACAGCAAAGCCGAGCGTCGTGAGCGGCTGGGACTGAATACGGAACCAAAACGGAGAAAGGCGCCGCGAATGTCGACCATGGCACTTCTTACTGGGGAAGGGTATGCAGAGGAAAGTGGGAGACATATTGCCTGCTTTATCACGGAGTGCCAGCACCGCTTCTATCGCGACTACGATCTCTGGGTACATATGCGCAGCAAGCATGGTTACGAGGAGAAGGATATTGAAAACCTGTTTATGGGACGGGCGCTTTTTGGACATGAGGATACAGACACCGTGTTTGGCATATACGGGCTGGAGTTTGATGACGACGCTGGCCAAAGTGCTGCAGTGTCACAATTATTCTCGGATTCGCATATGATGGACAGTAACGAGTTTGACGAGAAGATGAACGACATTGCATTTTTCGGTTCTTTGAGCGACGGTAACATGCCGACTGAGGGTGATTCGCTTGGGATGGTCGTTGATGATGATGGTATCGCGACGATTGATCCAAGCTTATCTCGCTGACCGGTTGGTTGCTTCTTGATGTGTTATGACAGATGTACAAACGATGGTCTTGTTGAGTATGCATAGCGTTTATTTTCGAGTAGGAGATGACTGAATCAACTTTTTCCACCTGCCACTTACCTATCACAATCTAGAAGGGTCTTCATGATAATATTCTACGTAATGTTCTATATACTTCGAATATTGAAATCCTTAGATCCCTTACATACCCTTTCAACTATTCTAGTTGAAGTATTTCTTATAGTTCTGGAGGTTTGATGCCAGATCAATTGGCTTCCTGGCCAGCAAAATAATTCCACGCATCCCTCATAAACTTTACGGCAAGTTCATTTGCTTCCTTATCACCCACAGGTACCAACTGTGTACCAAAAAGCATCCCCAGCCCCTTTTCCCGATTCATTGCCCACATGACGTTCGGCATCCCCTCCCAAACCACTGTGCTGCTAGGCATTTGCGAGAGAGGGAGCTCTTCCTCAGCCAAAAGTCCCCCAGCAGTAGCCCAATTAACAGCGGGCAGAGTTTCCTTGTCGCCCTTTAACCTTCCGGCACAAAAGGCGTAGTTCTCATCATCTTCGCGCAGACGCTTAAGTGCGAAGCTCGACTCCGCTAGTTGCCCTGTAAACAATAGCTCGACAAACCGCGGGCTGAGGAGCTGCGACCCCGACTCCGAGACTAGGTCGCTCAGGATACGGCTCATGTCAGCTGCACTGCACATGAGGCCATGGACAGCCCCATCTGCTGGGGCAAGTGTGCCATTTTGCTGCCTTTCGACCATTTGCAACCGTCTGTCGAACATTTCTGTATCTTTATCTACATGGTATGTTGATGAAGCCATGCCAATACGGTCAAAAATATGCTCTTGAACGTATTTAGAAAAGCTTCCTGTCAGACGCTCTACGAGTAACTGAGTCCAGTAGATGCTAAAGCCATATGCAAAGGATTCTCCGGGTTGAAAAATGAGCGGGATAGAGATGTATTTTACCATGGGAGATGCATCTGTCCCGATTTGTAATTCCGGTACCCCTGGGGTACATCGGTATGCTTCTATAAGAGGATTTTCCGAGTCAGACAGACCGCTGGTATGCGATAGTAAGTGGCGAAGTGTAATCTTCTTGGTTGCAGGACGAAAGCTAAGCTGCCCATCATCATCGCCACGAGTGACCAGAGGGAACGATTCCAGCTCCGGGAGATGTTTATATACAGTTTCGTCGAGGGTTATTGCCCCCTTCTCAACAAGTTGCAGGGCTGCGATGTGGGTAATGAATTTGCCAGCAGAGCCGAGTATGAAGGTAGTGTCGGAATCAAGCAGTGAGGCATTTGATTCCAGGCTTCGAACACCAGAGGCATGGCAGTAGAGGGTCTCACCTGGTCTTGATTAGTACAAGGATGATGCCCCATTCAGATCCAAATCATCTGCTGCTATGTCTCCGTACCGTTTCCATCTACTACAAGTCCGATTGCGCCAAGAAGAGATCTGGTCGTGGGCACTGTGGCTTCTGCAAGTTTTGCTTCGAAGGCTTCCATACGGGTCATCATGAAATGGACTATTGTCGAGACTTACAGAGTACAAGGGTACGGCGTATACGGTTTAGGGAAGCTTGAAAAGGGTGAAAGTTATGAATAGTAAATACACCAAAATGGAGCCGCTCATCGTTTATGAAGGGATATTTAGGCGCTATTTCATGATGGTATCAGGAACCAGGCAGGATACGGTATGTTGGGTGTATTAAAGCCACAGTGGATGTGCTGCTTCCGTACCGTAAATTACATCGATATGTCCGCACTCGGCAAGCATGGGGGCATCCGGCCAACAGCATTGGTCCGCTCTCAAATGACTAAGCGTAATTTTCGATGGCCTGTAACCTCCATACTCGCGGTTATTGTATTATATTGAATGCTGGCGGGCTCCGAATTTGTGGCTCGTTTTAAAACAATATTTACATAAAAAGAGAATGCGACGTTAAGTTAATTCCACTAGGAGCCCCTTTACTTTGGCAAAGATGGTTGACGGCGTGGCATGTGCTGTGTCCAGCAGACACTGGAGAGACTTGCGGTGCAAGTGACCCAGTCTTGACCGTTGTCTGTACGCGTAAGCTGCGGTACAGCGTAGTTTAGAACTACGTATCAATCAATCCCACTCAATTACAAACTAACCACGCTCAATGTCGTTGCGCGATATTCACTGGACCTTCGTGGCACCTGGCTGGTACTGGCTCCAACGGCGGCGCTAGCGACGGTCGTGCGTAGTATTCGTGATCTCTTTAGCATCGGCAGTCAGGAGGTACGGTCGGTGTGTGTTGTTGGCCGTGGCCTGCTTGGCGGCCAAAGTGAGACATGGGTGCATCTACTATTTTTATTTCCTATTAGGCTATTAGTAGTAGACCAGGCCTGTATGGGCGATCTCCAGAAGGCCAGCTGGCTGCAACCTACTAGACTGTATCAAAGCCATAGCCATAGCCAGCGTGGCAAAGGCTCAGCGCGGAGATTAGAGAGATCTGCTGGCTAAAGAGGACAGCCGAACCGTGGATCCGGACGCGACGTCATCCGCTCGTTCCCGCTGAGAGACTGAGAGACTGACAGGCCGTCCTCCACAGTCTTTGCTCTGTCTGCTCTTGCACTCTCTCCCTCTCACGTCAATCGCTCTCTGCGTTTCAGGTTGCCGACCGAGTAACGCTCCCCGCCGACTGCTCCATGGCAGCAAGCGTCTGTCGATCATCGCCCAGCACTGAGATGAGACGAGCCCGCGGCGGGATAAGAAAGATCTAAGACATTGTTTGATAACCTCAGGCCTCAACCCTCCTGAATTTCCACCCACGCGCCCCGCCCCTGACCGCGCTCGAATCGAGCATTATTGCTTCCAGTATTCCGTGATCTCAGACTTGTCAACATCTCTCCTGGAAGCCGCTCATTCCGTCGCTTAATTTCGTGCTGGCCGTGACAGCTGCCTGTGGGGATCGTTAAGTGCTGACAGCCGGCCAAGCGCGGCCAGATCGTTTCGCAAAGGCTAGACTACGATACATTCCTCCCAGCATGGCACGCTCGCGTGGTAAGCAAGCATCCTGTTTCTCTTCCAATATCAATAGCCATGTGTTCTCCCTCTTTGCGTAGTTCGACGTGCTGATCTCGACATCCCTTGCGTTCTCCACAGTCCTATCGTTTATATCAGCATTTGGCCTGCCAAAAAGCGAGCATGCGACAAGCTCGAAAGAAGGCAGCTCTTCCGCAGCGCCAGCGGCGTCGAATAACCCATCCAAACTCGCAAAATCTCATCATGTCGCGGCCAGAGATTCTCCTCCGCCAAATGGCCCGACACAAAGGTCCAATACCAACCAGTCGAGTCTCACGCGCCCAGCGTCGATGGCCTTCACCTACCAGCCTCACCAGACACAAATCGCCCATGATACGCTACCCGAGTTGATGCCGATTTTTACGTTCATGAACGGTCATTCGAACAAGTCGTACCAAGAAGGATACTTTCTGAAGCTTAACGACCTAGATACCCGTACGTATATCGCTGATTCCGCTTTGTTGGAAAGAATTGTTACTGATAATGCCATGTTTTAGAGGGCCGACCCTGTGCGGATCGAAAATGGGTTGAATGCTTTGCGCAGCTGGTGGGGACTGTTCTCTCAATCTGGGATTCCGCTGCGCTGGACGCAGGACAAGGGGAGATTACTCCTACCTTTATTAATCTTGCAGATGCCTCTTTCAAAATGGTGGGTGTATCTATCGTGTTTTGAAGAAAAAGACTCTTGCTGACTGAATTCTATTCTGCAGCTCGAAACACTACGAACAGATAAGACCGGAAAAACTTTGCAAAATGTCCTCAGTGTCTCGACAGCCGGCAGAAATCGGTACCTTTTTCATTTCAATTCCTTTCATGCGCTCACGCAATGGACTGCCAGCATCCGACTTGCTCTTTTTGAACATACCTCCTTGCTCGAAGCTTACACCGGGTCCATCATTGCCGGGAAAGGTAGGGAATTGAACAATATCCGAACGATCATGGAACGTTCTCGATTCAAGTATGAGGACTGGGCAAGAGTCAGATTCGGTGCGGGCACACCGTGGCGACGATGCTGGTTTGTAGTAACCCCACCGAGCGACAAAGACTACCAAAAGTTGCACAAATCGGGAAAGAAAAAGTCAGTATATGATCGTGCAACACCGCTATTGACCGGAGACATCAAGTTCTACGAAACGAAGAAGACAAAGAAAGCACAGCCAATTGCAACAGTCACCAATGCCTACGCTGCGTTTGCCATCTATCCTCAGTCAACAGCTCTCATAGACAAGTCTACCTTGATCAAAATAGAGGGAAACATCACCATGAGTTCACAGCCGCAGTCCACTACGGAAGGGTTCGTTTTCGTCATGCCAGAACTTCACCCAGCCGTCACCGGTCTCGAGATCATGCTGCGATTTCTCTTTCCTGTTTTTGACACGTTCGGTCTTTACGGACGGCCAAACCGGCTGATTGCGGACACAAACAACCTGAAGAGTTTGATGTTTGCTTTCCCGAAAACACGCAATTATGGTTATTTGGATATACTTGACGTTGCCAATCTAATTAACAAATCTGGCAGCCAAGGCTGGTCCGAGAGAGAATGGAGAGCCCAGCTACGGGAAGCTACTGGGCAGCGCATGTCTAATCTCAACAGTGCTGCGAGCAGCATTAACGGTGGCCGGCCAAATCATTTTAGCCTCCCCAACCGTCGCAACAAAGCTCGATTCCAGGAACCTCTTTCTCCTGGCTTCAACCAGTCTTCTGATGCCATCATTGAAACTCCTGTTACAACCACAGAATCTCCTCTCCCTGATTCAACACAACCTTACGGACATTTCCGAGCAATATCAGACACAGGTGCCCTCAACACCATTGGTACAGGGAAGACATATACCCCTACAAGACTGTCAATTCAGGATACGCCACCTGAGCCTCCTATCCATAGAGTTGCCACAGGAATATTACAAGAGCGTCCTGAAACTAGTCATTCTAGTGGTAGTGGATCCGATGACAACATGCCACTACAAAATATACCTCGGTCGGATGTCCCTGTCCAGAGCTCTCACCCAGATGGACCGCCCGCACCTGTTGCTGTACCACCAGCTTTTGCACATCAGCCAGGCGAAGTCCCAGTCACTCGACCGCAAACGTCGTCGGAGTTGCTTAGAGCGAACAACCGGATGTCTAGCTCAACTCTAGCGCAACTGGCTGACGTGAGCAAAATGCGAATGGCCGCAGCCGGATTTTCGGACATTCAAGAGAGACCCTATTCGGAGGACCAAGGATCAAATATACCAACAAGCGAACGTTCTTCTGGCCGTTCTTCTGGCGATTTGGATGCGTATCATGCTCAAGGCCAAGCCCCGCCGGTGCCAATTCATGCTGATATGAGCGATAACCGGTTCCACCAGCCCACTCCCCAAAGATCTATGCAGGAATTGCCAAGTCTTCGGATTGATACATCCAAAGCCACCAAAAGAAAACCAGTCCCTGCGCACGGGGTTTCTTCGTCCGCCTACTCCACAGAACCGGCGAGAGGCGAGCTCAACTCCCCAGACGACACTGTTTCTGCTTTGTCTGACCCGAGCTTGAGAGACTTACAGCATACCTTCGATGAGGGTGCTTTGAGCAGGATCTTGCCTCGCCTATCCTCTTTTCCACGTGAAAGAAGCATGACGCAAACTTCTAGACCGGATGACGAGAGCATCTATGATGACCGCTCAGTTTCACCCGACTATGCGAGTACGCGCAAGTCAACAGATACGAAACGCTCGGAAGCTTCCATTCCTCGTCCGAGAATGGGTGTTTTGAAGACGGTGGGATCAGCGCCACCACCCAAGCAGGAGGTTACCATCGGAGATGCTCGTTATTTTGCAAATCAAGAACCTTTAAAGGAAAACCCTGATATTCCAAACATCGATTTTGGACCAACTATGCTCCACAGCTTTCACGCACGAGGTCCTAGTGAGTCTGATTTGTCAAAAAACCGTAAACCCGATGCTCACCCGGCTGGTCGTCGTGATGGCGCGGGGGATGGCCATGCTCGCAAACCTTCACGTTCTCCTGCCGGAGATGAAAAGCGCAGAAGCCTTGCCTGGCAGCCAGGTCTAGCAAACCATCGTCCAGAGTCTCCCGGAAACTACACCATAACACCTGAACAGTTCGTCCACCAACGGTCCAGTTCTAATTCACGTCCGTATGATTATTCAATTGGGAGCCCAGCGTCCAGGCCACGTTCTGGTGACTGGGTGTCGGGAGCTCCTCAGCTACCGCAAGGTCGAGAGTTACCCCCGGGACCCCACTCGCGAAATTCGACTATGATGTTGAACCAGGGTGAAATTCCCATTCGTCCTCATTCTCGAAACTCGACCATGATGTTGAATCAGCATGAACTACCTGCTCGCCCACATTCTCGAAACTCGACCATGATGTTAAATCAAAATGAACTGCCCCGTCCGCATTCACGAGGCTCCACCCCTTTGTTGAATCAGAATGATATCTCTTCTCATCTGTCCGCCAGAGAACAAGAACATATTGCTCGCATGACTGGATCAGCCTTTTTCAATTTTTCTCACAACAAGACGCAGCCAGCTGTCAGCTCTGGCGGTCTCATTGGCGCTATCGATGCCCGTGAACGAGAAAAGCGAGAAATGAGGGAAGGCCTAAGCAACCAGCTGGTTCAAAGTGCAATTGCACAACGCCAACAGCAGCAGATGTATGAAGCGCAGCATATGCAGCACCCCGGGGCTGGCAGTATGTACAACATGCCGGTCGCCAGCTACACTTGGGACAATCTCAACCATAATACCTATAACCAGCCGCAGATGGTCCCGCGTCCTGCAACAAGTTCGGATTGGCATGCCTGGAACGGGGCTGTAACATCTCAAACCCCACCGCCTGCTACTCAGCAGCCGAACCATTATTTCCAGAGCTATCAGAATTATTAGTCGCTGAACCCTGGCAATCACATTGCATACACTCCAGTATAAGCATCACAATCTCTTTTCAACTCTCTTATTCATCTCCTTTCAATCGACCATTGTGTTCTTTCCGTCAGCGCATCAGCACAGTTAGAATACTTGGCGCCGGTTTTACTCCATAGACTTCATACTTCCCTTTTTCCATGCCTCAAAGAGTCCAAAAGCCTCATATTATACCATACCCAATTTGTTATCAGTTGCGTCTGAAGTTGTTTGAGTGGATTACAATCCTTATCCTTATCTTTTCCTGCATAGATTGGAGTTAAAAGAAGGCAGACTGTTCTTCAGGCTTGCTCCAAACTTTCATTACACTTGTCTCTTTTTGATGTTTACATACTCATTTCAGATACTACCCTCTACGTTTTTTTGTCGCGGAAGATAAAATGGTAGCTATTTATCTCGCTAGGGGTTAATTATTTCTCACCATTGCATTGTGAGGTTCATGGCTGGTAATAGATATCTCATAGTTCGAAGTCTTCCCAAGAAACTCAATCCAACATAAGCATAGCGCTATGATTTGGTTCCACGACAAGGCTTCTTGAACAACGCACAAGAGGCAATTCAGCATGTCTCACCTTTGCCATCTTAATCGAATAAAATCACCGTCAATTTCCCGCTCATCTCTAATAGAGGGGAGGCATACTTGAGGTATGAGACGGGGTGTGAACTTGGCGTGCTACCTTCTCGGGCTCTCTGATTGCATCTTAGAGTCTTTCAGAATCCTGCCATTGCAACAACCCAGGCACCCAACCCGCAAAGTTGGATTTGCCTGCATGTTGTGCCGGATCTACATCTCTTGGCCCATCGTATTGGCAGGTGCCAAGAAAACTAGGTGGCATCGAGGATATGCGGGGACGAATCCTATGACCCTTCCGCGAGCGTACTTGATAAAAGCTGCTCAAAGAATGGGTAATATTAAGAGCGAGAATTAACGCGGAGGACTGACCTCGAAAATCGCATGATCCCAGCATGCGGCTTTTTTTTTCTAGTGAAGATCATCGAGTTGAGCCTCAGTGGCTGGCTCTTGCATCCCTACTATCAATATATGGAGAAGGATATCGCAGACTATGGATGGAAAGCATTTCAATTGTGTCTTTCGAATACATATATATACTTGCGGTGTTAATGTGAGGGTTATCAATATTCTTACAGACTCAATCTTGGATGTCTAGGGAGGTAAATTTTCGGTGAATGCAAACTAGAAGAGGATAAAATGACTTTATTTTAAACAAATCGGCATATACGGCATATACAACCCAAGAATACTACGTTGGAGCGCCTCAATCCCCAGAAAACGAGCGAAGATCTTGGAGGCCCCTGTTGGACCTCCAATTCATGTATCTTTACTGTAGCTGAGAATCAGAATTGAAAAGTATAAGAACACAGCTTGCTCTCGCCCTTGGGTTTTTTTTTTCTTTTATCTAAAAAAAAGGGAAGTATTCTAATAGCTATCAAAGAAAAAAGTTGTATCTAGATTACCTCCTGCCGGGGAGATATCAAGATGAAACTCATCAACGTCTTCGCGGCGACTTTGTCCGCAATTATAACTGCTTGCTCGGCCCTTCCTGAGCCTGTCACTCCGAGGCAAACCTCGACTGACCGTCTTGTTTTTGCACATTTCATGGTAAATACCTCCTTATAATTTATTTCATTATGGTTAACATTATTAGATTGGTATCACCAGTGACCGGACAAGTGCTAGCGACTATGACGCCGATATGCAGCGTGCCAAAGCTTACGGAATTGACGCCTTTGCATTGAATATTGGTGTGGACTCCTACACTGATCAACAGCTAGGGTATGCCTACCAGTCTGCTGCAAACAATGGCATGAAGGTTTTCATTTCATTCGACTTCAACTGGTGGACCACAAGTCAGGCCACTGCGATTGGCCAAAAGATTGCCCAGTATTCTAGCTTACCAGCGCAGCTCATGTATGATGGTAAAGTTTTCGTCTCGTCGTTTGCAGGTGACGGCGTAGATGTAGCCACTTTGAAATCAGCTGCTGGTGGCAATGTATTCTTTGCTCCGAACTTCCATCCCTCATATGGGACAGACCTGTCGGATGTTGATGGTCTCCTCAATTGGATGGCCTGGCCCAACAATGGTAACAACAAGGCTCCAACCCCCGGCGCCAATGTTACCGTCGAGCAAGGGGACGAAGAATACATAACGGCTTTAGCCGGCAAACCCTATATTGCTCGTCAGTTAGCCCTAACAGCTTTCTGAATGTGTTCAGATAAACTGACTCGATACTAGCGGCTTCGCCATGGTTTTCCACTCATTTTGGCCCAGAGGTCTCATACAGCAAGAATTGGGTTTTCCCCTCTGACTTGCTTTATTACCAGCGTTGGACTGACTTATTGACTTTGGGTCCGCAATTCGTTGAAATGGTCACTTGGAATGACTACGGTGAATCGCATTATGTCGGACCGTTGAACTCTCCCCATACGGATGACGGATCCTCTCGATGGGTTAATGACATGTAAGCCCTATCGTGTTGTGTTGGTGTCTCCAAGCTTATATGAATAGGCCCCATGATGCATGGCTGGACCTTGCAAAACCATATATCGCGGCATTCCACGACGGAGCCACTTCTGTCGACTCCTACATTACCAGTGACCAGCTCATCTACTGGTATCGGCCCCAGCCGCGACTTATGGACTGCGATGCAACTGACAACTGCATGGTTCCGGCTAACAATGATAGTGGGAATTATTTTGAGGGCAGACCCAATGGTTGGGAAGACATGGAGGATTCTGTCTTTGTAATTTCTTTGCTCCAGTCTGCTGGAACAGTTCAAGTGACTTCAGGCCCAAATACCCAAACTTTTGATGCACCTGCTGGTGCAAGTGCGTTCCAGGTCCCCATGGGGTTCGGTCCGCAGAGCTTCTCCTTGTCGCGGAGTGGTAACACCGTATTATCTGGAACAAGCTTGAAGGATATCATTGATGGATGCGTATGCGGGATCTACAACTTTAACGCTTATGGTGAGTTTGTCGGTCTCGTCTATGAATCGAATACCTTTAGGTTAACCAGACATTAGTGGGCTCTCTACCAGCAAGTTTCTCTGATCCTCTTGAGTCACCTTCACTCAACGCCTTTAGCGAAGGATTGAAGGTCACGACATGCAGCCCGACACCGTCTTTGGGATTGACATCAACTACGCCACCAGAGACTATTCCTACTGGGACAATTACTCCAGGATCACCTATCACAGGTCCAACGACTTCTACCACAACTACAACTACGTCGTCTTCCTCTAGTCCTACCAGCACTACTAGCACTACCAGCACAACGCCAACCTCCACTACCTCCACTACCACGTCAACGACGTCAACTACCTCCACAAGCACCGGGTCAACTTGCATCGGCGGTACCGGCCCTGGAAACTATGTCGGCCTGTGCTCTTTCTGCTGTAACTATGGCTACTGTCCAGGATCCGGCGGGTTGGCAGGGGTATGCACATGCACAGCCTACGGCGCTCCAGTCCCTACTCCTCCAACAACAGGAACTGTTGGCGTCCCGCTTCCAGGAGAGGATGATAGTTACTTGGGGTTGTGCAGTTTTGCATGCAACCATGGATATTGTCCTTCCACTGCCTGTGAAGTCGAGAGTTGAGAAGCGCTTCTATCTAATCAAGTATCGAGACGTGGTCGGATGAGAATGAGTATGTCCATTAGTCGTTGAATATTTTCATACTATATGATATAATCTGCCCTGTTTAGGTATTAATAGCCTTCTAGCAAAAAATAAAGCACCTGAGCATGGTTTTATGGTTGCCGAATAAATTTCACATGTTAACAAAAGTACCCTACAATGACCTTCGTAATGGTGTGCACACACTCTTTCACATCGCACACGTAAGAGCGTAGTTATCAGTGAAAGTATATAAACTTATAGCAATTTTAGCAATCTGCATTCAAAAAGCTCTACTCAGTGCGTAAATGGGGCAAGGTAGCAAAGGGAGGTGTACACCAGTTTACAATACCACCGTACTGAATTATGTCGCTTCGAACCATCATAGGAATCCCAAGGACAACTTGAACACTGCGATACTCTTCGACTTGGTTTGATATGAGAGGGTTTGCTCCATACTAACTACCAGGTGGGAGCAACTAACGAAGATGAATTGCCTCGTCAGCAGCCCGCGCCAAATCCAACAACCGCTCTTCCCCAAGAGGCTGACCAACCAACTGCAGGCACACAGGCATACCGTCGTAAAGCTCAGGATCATAAGACTCAAAGTTCTTCCTATCTGCTTCACTGATCGGTACGTACGTCTCATTTCGGATATCGATCCTTTTATCAGCTGTGGTGATTGGGAGAGTGACGCACGGATAGTCAACTAGATTGTATACAGTCACGTAATTCCACGGTCTAAGGTAGGGTTAGCCTTGCTCAGAAAGACAATCTGTGGTATAAGGAGAATAGAAGTACGCACTGCACATCGTCATGAGGAAAACCTGTCGACCCACAAGTTGGAAGAAGCAAGCCGTCTACCGGATGTCCGGTGTCGGTATGGTTGGCTGTTTGCATCCACCATTCGAGATACGCATCTTTATAAGCGTTCCATTCTCTTGTTCAAGTAAGTAAATAATTTGACATACATAGCAGCAAATGACCCACTTCTGTGTATTGATTATTTCCTGTGCCGATCCCATTCTCTTCCCCAACTTCGTACTGATAGCTGCAATTGGTGGTTCTCCTGAGGCTTCAAGTTCGGACTCTATAAACTCAGTTCCCGTTCTGGCAAATAGGCGACCCTGAAAAAAAGTTACTTAGTATATTACGTCGTGGTTCTGTGTAGTCATGGGCTCTTACTGATAATTCGTACGCATACGCGTGTCGAAATGGCTTTAGTAAGACAACTGTGTGGGTAATGTTAGCTGAAGATTCTGAGATCTATCCCGACTACATCGGGAGTTTACCTTTGTGCCCAGCCGCTTCAAGTTGTGTCTTCGAAATATACAGGGCTCTTTGAATTGGCGGATGTGGCATCACTACTTCATCCCACTCGATCAGCCCAATGACAAACTTTGGTTGCGTTCGATCTTGTTCCATAACAACCCATGGTTTTTCCACAACAGCCGCATCTCTTAGCCACGGCTTGTCATTAATAAGGACCTTTGCTATCAACTGTAGATCCCTCACGCTATGTGCCATTGGCCCTATTGATGATCCAGAACCGAGCCCCGGGGAATTGTTCATGTTTCCCTTATATGATATCCGTCGGTTAGTTGGTTTGAGGCTGTACAACCCGTTGAAAGCTGCAGGAACACGGATGGAGCCTCCACTATCTGTGCCCATGCCCAATATTGAGCCTCGGCATGCAACGAGAGCCCCTTCTCCTCCAGACGAGCCTCCCGCTGTTAGACTGGTGTTGAATGGATTGAGAGTCCGTCCGTAGATGTTAGAAACCGTTTCTAGGCACTGAATACTGATAAGTATCTCGCCATTTGCCATCGAATCTAAAAAAGTGTTTTTCACTCACCATTCCAGACTGTGGCATGGTCGTTTTCACATAGATAATAGCTCCAGCTCTGCGAAGCGAGTCGACAACAGTGGCATCTTTTTTTGAAATCCTATTCGCCCACGAAACATAGCCCATACTATAACAGAAGCCCCTGACTGCGGTGAGATCCTTGAAACTAATTGGCAAGCCATGTAGAGGCCCAACAGTTTTTCCTGTATTCGCTAAATAGGCATCTAGTTCCCGAGCTCGTTTGATTGCGACATCGAAATCGGCATCCATGAGACAATTAACAAGTCGATGTGCGATGACAGCCCGCTTGCAAAATGCAACTACAGTCTCTTCTGCTGTCCATATACCACTGTGGATATTTGCAAGCAGTGCAGTTGCGTCTTCAATCTCGGTGATATCGTGTTCAGTGGATGAGAGGCTCTTCGTAGTTTGAAATATCGGTAAGACATTTCTAGGTGTCTTCTGTGGAACGTCGTCTGGTTGACCTTGTATCTGGAGTTTTCTCAAGAGAACTTTTTGAACTTTCTGCCACGTTCAAAATTAATCTCAATTGAATGTAGATGTATTCAGAATGACGATGACACTACCTACCGAGGCTTTTTCCTCCCAAGAGAGGGTCGACGTACTGCCCATTTTAAGAGTGCGAGTGCAAATGAGAGTGAGGATGGAATCTCCATGCTTAGCAATTTGCGAATCATTCGATTTGGACGACGAGTAACTATTTATACTGGCGCTAGCCTAATCATTTACTTCAGGGATACAGAAACAGCAATGGTGGGTCTCCGAAACATGGACAAATCGGATACAATTGCGACACTATATCGTTAGATTCAACGATGTTATTAACTCGACGCAAAAACATACGATTGGAGATTGGCATAAACAACACTAGAAAATGAAAAGTATGTCTTAGTGTAAATGTCTGCATCCTTGCTTAGAATAGATAGGCGCGGTGGTTCGACATTCTAGTAGGCCAATTTCAATGTTTTGGCGCAAATGTCTATGATTGGCGTATGAGAGAGAATGACACCATTTCGTTGCAAGGGTTTTTTTCCAGCTTAGACCAGTATGGTGCAACTGGAAGATATGAAACCATGCATTGCTTATTAGTTGGAGATCAGGCAAGACTTTATAGTATTAATCATATCCTAGCTCACCACTCGAGAACGACCAGTTCATCGTTTGTAGGGAACAAGGAATATTCAAGTAGCAAGCAGACCCAATCCAAGATGGACAAGGAGAAGCCCGGTTTCAAAGAAACATCTCGCAATAAGGTGAACAGACTACGCAATCGAGGTAGGTTATACATCCTTTCAGTACATTCCTCAAGCTAATCACGATTAAAAGCAACATATGATTTTGCAACAGTTCACAAAATCGTGAACACCACCTCCGTCCTGCATGTCTCCTTCATTCCCAATACTTCCGAAGTTTTTCCAATTGTACTTCCCATGATCGGGCAGATGGGCTTATTTCCGAGCTCTTCACCGGACAGCCTCAACCAGCCTCTCGATCTTTACCTGCATGGCTCCATTAGCTCCCGCATCATGAAACTGTGCCAGGAAGCGAAAGCTCGAGGAGAGGAAGGACTTGCAATTTGCGCCGGAGCCACCAAAGTCGATGGCCTTGTTCTGGCGTTGACACCGTTCCATCACAGCTACAACTTTCGCTCAGCCGTGCTGCACGGTTACGGACAGGTCGTCGAAGATCCCGAAGAGAAACTGTACGCGTTGGAGCTCATCACCAACAAGGTTGTCCCGGAGAGATGGCAGAATACGCGTACTCCACCCAGTAAAGTAGAGATGCAGTCCACGCATATCCTGCGAGTGCGTGTGTTCTCAGGAAGCGCAAAGCTGCGCTGGGGAGGGCCTAATGGAGATCGCGGAGACTTTGATAGCGCCGAGGTTGTAAATAGTTATTGGTCTGGCGTCGTTCCTATGTGGGAAGCATTCGGAGACCCCGTCGCAGGTCCTCAAAATGTGGCACCATTGCCAGTGCACATATCGCGTTACGTGAGCAGCGCCAATGAGTTGAACAGGCAGGTGGCTTTTGAGGCGGCTAAAGAACAAGATGAATAACGGAAGCATTATTTAATGTTAATATTTGTTCATCTGTCCTTGTGTTTTACTGTGGCTCTTCGCCAGTCTCTGCAAGATAATAGAGGGCATGGTAGCTGTGGGTTAGCCGGACGAATTGCTAGTTTCAAAACAATCGACCATATTTCTCTTAATTTGACCATCTAATATCAAGCTTAGCCCCGAAAGATTGATTCCGTCAAAGTGGCCAAAAGGATTGTGTTCCGGGATGTGATTCCAAATTCTCTCTTCCAAAACCTTCTGCACAGGCAGCACAGTGCTGCTGTTGCTCCGCTTCAGTATTTCATCTAGAAAATCTCGCACGATTTTGATATCGGATTGACGTGACATAGTTGCCCCGATGATCGCCAAAGGCCATAACAAGTACTTCCCCCATGTTCGGCGAAGATAATTTTCCAATTTTGCTAGAAGTGTGGTTGCCTCTGCCATAGTGAGGTGGAATTCGGCTTTGATTGACTCGCCTGCTGAGTCCAGTATCTCATCGGCTGATAGGATATTGTGTAACAGTAAAAGGCGAACTGCGACGACATAGGGCTTCCCCATCCATATGCTAAAATTTGGTGAAAGCTCACATGCCATGTCAAGCTTAGACTGGCATTCACGTATCCTATAGTAGTCGCACCAAATTGCACTTTTCTCTTCAAAAGTCAGCGCTTGGGACACTCGAGCCCTGCGTGTAGCTCGTAATAGTGTCACAAAAACATCAGAGGGTGCGCCTAGAGTAGGGGAGCGAAAGACTGTTTCCTCGATGGCTTCAAGATCTCTCATGCCAGAGACGTCATAGTATAGATTAGACAGCTTGTCCAACACAAGTTGGACGTCTACAATCGGATCAAAATCGCTGTCGAATAAGGTCACTACAGCACTGTGATAAACGAAAGATTCAAAAATCGATCGTGCCCAAGCTCGAGCTGTCGGAGGTTTAGCTTGATAACCCTCGGCCGCACGCATTAGGAGGAGTTTTGATAGTGCCTTGAGATGCATGCCGCTGTGGAGACCCGCTTCCAACTGCGAGTTCTGTTTTATACTTGTCATTACCTACATGCAAGTCCCTGCTAATGCTAGAAAAGTCTTACCTCAAAGACGCATAGCCAGTTCACAGCGGCCATCAGCTGGTCCTCTTCTCCATTCAGAGACCCATCAGCAAGCGCGGACGAAGTCCTCTGCACTGCATCGAGGTAATACCTCCTCGCGGTTCCTTGCCATTCCTCTTTATTTGTCCTGACGGATGTCATGGCACAGGCTGCTACCGCGTTTCGGAGAATCAAAGAGTGTAGACACATTGATATCAGATATGTCAAGTCTGTAATTACCACAAAATTGGGTTGGTGAAACTGAACAGGAAGGAAGTACTTGAAGCAATATTGGAAGAGGAAAGTTGCGTCCACGTCTAAATCTCCACCAGAGCAAGTATCAATCAAGCTTTCAGTGTGCAATAATGTTGGGCTTAGAGAGGATTCTGGGAAAGGGCAGTTGCAACCATCATAGCCTCGCTGTGAGGCGTCATCACGTCGAGCAGCGCTGGCGCGACGTCGGTCGATGCGGTTGGAAGAGGGCCACACACACTGCAAATTGCGTCGACTACATGCACGGCATACGGGTTTCAATTCATCGCATTTCTTGCGACGTTGGCGGCCTAGCAAATGCAGTCAGAGATCTATCCAGTCCGCGAGAGGAATGGAGTAGCCGTACAGGCGGAGCAACCGGTACGGGTCCGTAATGAAGGCGGCATTCTCGCTGATGTAGACTGAGATTGTCAGACAGGGGACCAGAAGCTAGAGACTGCTACATGCTAAGACGGATATTCGTTCCCAGTCAGCCATGCGATGTGATGTGATGGCAGAACGGCTTCCGCAACGTCAGCAACCAAAATTACCGCGTTACCGAATTGTACAGTCATTTTTGATTAAAATTATTAACAAATCTGGTCGCAAATACTGACGATTGGTTCAAATCTGAACCTGGATACCAATCTGTTAAATACCACAAACATTAAGAGCGAAGATAATGTGAGAATAAACAAAGTCATGATTCGATAATTTGAATGATTAAGCTTATGATCAAAATTAAAATCAGAATATAGAACCAATGATCGGATTGTAAGTCTGGGTGCTTCAGTCGGCGCAATTGCCACTGATTGGCTGACTTCTTCACCTTCAAGCTGTCAATCAACAAAGTCAGAGATTGTGCAGCAAAATCAGCAGTATACTTTTGTACAATAACTAGCCCGTACAATTTATACGAACAATTTCTTATATTATTTCTCAAGCTAGTTTTAACCTTTGGAAACCAGTATATCTAGAGGCCATAAGGGGCCAAGGCCACAAGATATCTGAGTTATTCGGCATTCCGAGACATTTCACGGGATTACTTGGCCTTGGATACTTTGCGTATATGGTAACTACTTAGCTAGGGTAAGAATAGTTGGAAATAACCACCGTATTTTCATTGATGAATAATATTCCGTACATAATGCAGATAACACCTGTCCTTTCTCCAGATACATCAATTGTATATAAACCAAGCAAAACAAGTTATCGAAAGCGAAGAGAGCAATGCTAAATGCAAGGGAGAAATAGAATGACCTGACGTGGTCTTAACCATTTTGGGAGTCTTCTACGTCTCTTTTTTGAAAACCGAAATTTCCTTCAATTTTTCATCCTTTACGGGGCTTTAATTAGTATGCGCCTTTGACTTGCGAATCCGCATTGTCCCTTCGTACAGGAACCGGTCCACAGCAGCAGCAACAGTCAAAGTACCACCAATAACAGCACATACACCAGTCAAAAAGCCCGTGAAGGTTTTGGGCCGGTCCTCGCGATTGATCACCTTCATCGGGGAGATATCGTAGTTGAAGAATACGCCGGGAATACCACCCTGGGCGTGTACGCGCTCCTTGTGGCCCTCTGCGGCATCGTTTCCACCTTCTACAGATCGCTTGTGCGAGGTTACAGAATATTGGTGCGTCTCAATGCTGCCTGCTGTGCCGTGAGAGGCACCATGCAGACCAAGTGGAGTCGATTCGTCGTCACTATGCAAGAGGTCGGAGCGCTTGCTATCCCAGCCTAAGGGAAGGTAGGAGGTGGAAACCACTTTGACGTAGTAATTGAAATTGTACGCCGGTTCGTCGGTTGTTTGTTGTGTGTCGTCTAGTGGGTTGGTATGGTGGTGGTCGGTCCATTGCCAGCGTTGGGCCACTTCATCCGACAGCTGAGGGCCAAATCGTAGCTGGTGAATGATGTGCGACATTGTATGCCTCTCGTTCGCGGCTAAATCTCTGTCCAGATAATTATCCAAATCGTGGACATGCATGTTTGCGCGCGAGAAACTTCGGCCTGGCGCAATGTGGAAGTTGCCAATGACCTTATTTACTCGAATGTCGCCTTCGATGCGGCATCCTTCCCTGCGCTGAGCGTCGATGCGCTCTGCATAACCTTCTCGCTGACACTGTTCAATGTTCTCGCCCTTTCCAAAGGCCCATGATTTCATCGCATACGCCTCCCGGACCTCTTCGCAGGTGTTGCAGCACCCGGGCTTCTCCGCGTTTTCCGGGGGAGGTGCGCCGCCACATTCACCACAGTACTCGGGATCAAGATGGATAGCCAGGTCGTTTTGGGAGTGTCTGCATGAAGAGTAACCAATTAGCGATTGCAAAGAAGATAAAAGACCTGGCGTCGTCACTCACAGTTCGAACTTCGTGACATCAATCACTTTGCTCCCTTCGGCGGCTGGACCAAGTCGTACTTTGTTGAGACCGTGAATGACACCCATCTGCTGCTCACCAGAGACGTCCATGACATCCAACGTCAGGAGTTCGCACGGTAGTCGGGGGAAGCTCATGTTCAGATGGATTTCCATTCGTTCACCTGCAGGGAGCGTCTTCTGTTAGAAACAACCCCCCAGTTGCTCTTCAACCCGATTCTCGGCATACTTTACTTACCTCGCGACTTGTCCACAATCAGCTCAGGAAGCACCACCACTCGCCTGTAGTCTGCCCATTCACCCCATACTAGCCAGAGTATGACAATCAATGACACCAATGTAACGACTCCACCAGATGTTGTTCGAACGCGAGCATCCTCGACCGTCTTTGCGAATGCATCAAGCCTCGTAAAGCGTGATTTGGGGGGCATGTCGTGGCTGCTGGCGGTCCCGGAAAGACCATAAACGTAGAGAAACGAAGCTATCCGTGACGGACAAACAAACAAAGCATCAGGTAGCTCCTACAATGAGGGCTTCTGGGCGCAGGGCGTTTACAGGCGAGCAATCATGTACAAAGACCAAGACCAAGATCAATTGAGGTGTCGCAGTCGGGGAGAGAGAGCGAGCACTGCGGAGTCGAGATCTGGCCAGCTTGCGATTACAGCAATTCTGAATCGGGAAGGCAGCGGGCGCGCGCCCCACTTCTTGCCTGTGCGGGACTAGCCTAACGCACCGGTCACGTGATGCTGGGTGCCTACAAACGTCACTGCTGCCTCTTGCTTACTTGCGGCTCCCCTCCATCCATTCTTTTCTTTCTCAGCTCCGACGCCGTCAAAGGGCTTTGCATACGTCGCAGCGCTAAACGGCCGTGGTTTCAGCATAATTCCGTGCAGACAATGCCGGCTTGAAGCAGCGTTGCGGCTTTCAAAGTGTCCTGGCAGCCCGTGAAGAACTTTTGCAGACCTCAACTTGCGCAACTTCTCCCAACAACTAATTGCCCGCTTTTTGTCCGCGCCGCTCTCCTTAAACCCTCTGACTCTGACTGCAAGACCGTTCCATCCTCCGATCCGGTCTGCTGACCTCGTGGCGCTCTACTCCATCTCCCGACGCCTCAGGTTGAACAGCCTCAACCGACTTGTCATCTCTGCTTCTGACCATGCCTATGCTGGGCGTGGGCTCGAGAAACAGTCAAAACATGACAAGGCCCAAGACCGCACCAAGCCGTTCTAACGCGCTGAGTCGAGGCGGCATTCGGAAACGCGGCGCTCCTACGCGGACCGACCGAGATGGCGATCTGGATATGGGGGCAGGCTCCCAGAGAGGACGCGGCGGCAAACGTGGACGTGGACAAGGCGTGACTCATCCACGAGAGTCAGGTAAAATGGAACTCGACCGCGATCGCCTCCAGAAAGCCATCGACAGCGGCGACGCAAGCTCACACGCCAACATTCGACAAGCAACCAACAAGTCACGTCTGGAAGAGATTAGCGTCACTGGTTGGAAACAGAGCAAGGCCGCATCCAACACAGACGGAGGCGTTCGAGGCACCGTTGACTGGCTCGAAAGGAAACTTCCAACGAAGCCTGGCCGTAAAAACATAATCAAGGTATGTGCAACATCAGCATTGGCGGTCACCGACTCAGTATCCGCTCAATATCGTATCTTTCCGAAATGTGCTGCTCATTCCAAAACGGACTATCTCAACTACGATCGATACTTCTCGGGATTCTTTATTGCTTCTACTTTTGGATGATTGCAGCACATGCCTTCCTTTCACGCCTTACTAACGTTCACTAGCATCGCGTCGAAGGCGACGCTCTCATAGTATCTATTCGACCGGAAGTTTTGGACAGGATGCTACACATCAATGGATATTCATTTGCTGGAGCCGAACTTACGGTGGAAAAGTACGAAGATGTACCATCAATTTCTACTGAAGAAATGAAGAAAAGATTGAAAGCTTTTCTGAGCAATCGTTACTTGCCCGCAAACAAGATATTGAACTTGCAGAATCTCGCAAACGATCCAATTCTCGTTGAAATGGGCCTTTTTCGGACCCCTACAAGCGAAACAAAGTTCTACCAAGCCTTGATGAAAGTCTGGAGTATGGAGTTCCCTACACAACAGGCTAGCCGAGAAGCCGTTGAAAATCTCAGCTTAGCCAACAACGGGTTGACGAACTTACAACCGATCACCACCCTTTCTCAGAGTTTTCCAAACATCAAAGCCCTCGACCTTTCCAACAACAACTTCCAGGACGAGAAGGCCTTGAATTTATGGCGATGGAAGTTCCGCCAGTTGGAGTTCTTGGACTTGAGTAACAATCCTATCAGCTCAGTCTCTACCTTTAAAGACACGATGATGAAATGGTATCCCAAGCTCAAGACTCTCAATAATGTTACAGTTCGGACCGATGAAGAGGTAGCAGCGCAAAGCAGAGCCCCAATCCCTGTCCAACCACCCTTCTTCCAAGATGAAGGGGGTATCGCCGAAAATTTCATTCGAAATTTCTTCATTGGGTTTGACAAAGACCGAAATGGCATTCTGAACCTCTATTACGACAACAACTCCTCTTTCTCATACAATGTCAACACAGCATCTTCACGCACAACGCAAGACAATACACGTGCATCCGACTGGGAGCCCTGGATTAAGAGAAGTCGCAATCTGAAGAAACTCGACCACCTGTCTGCGAGAATGAACCGTATGTATGTGGGTACGGAAAAAATTCGGGAAATTTGGAACTCTATACCACAAACCCAGCATCCAGGTCTTGACCAAGCAGCTCAGTGGTTGATTGAATGCCATTTGGTGCCCTGCCTTCCTGATCCTACTGGACAGAGTCCATCTGGGGTTGGAGGTTTTCTCATCATGATTCATAGTCAATTCGATGAGTCTAGTGGTGGCAAGATCGAAACGCGCAGCTTTGACCGCACCTTCATTCTCGGACCAAGCCCTGGTCCTGAGAAGGTCAAGGTTATTAGCGATATGCTCACCCTTAGAGCGTACGGGGGATACAGTGCGTGGGATATCAACAACCCAGTCAATGCAGCTCCCGCCGTCGGAGCACCGCCAGTTCATCCCGAGGCACCCCCAGGTTACGGTATGCCAGCACCAGGGAAAGCCGATGCCGATGTCCAACAGGAACAGCTCGTTCTTCAACTTAGCTTCACCACAAATCTGAAGCTCGAATTTTCGCAGCGGGCCCTGGTACAGCATAATTGGAATATCGAAGCAGCTCTAAGAGCCTTCACAGAATCAAAAGTGAGTCCTTACTTTTTAATTTATCATCGAAAGTTTAGTCACTAACGAGCCTCGTTCTCCAGGAACAAAACCAAATTCCGCCAGAAGCTTTCCTGGCCTAAGGACCTTGGAGGTTCTCACTCTTACCATTTCTATGTGTGTGTGTGTGCCGCACGAGCTCTAAGCTCTATTTTTTTCATTTCTCTTTTTCAATATTTTGGCTATATTTGGTGGGATAAGATCGGTTGCGGCGTGGCGACTTCTTCTCTTCTATGAAAATGTACAAAATCGATATGTAGCATGATGTATTTGCATGGCTTGATGGAGCTTGGTGATTATTTTTCTATTCCTGTTTTAGATCTGAAATGTATGAAGAGTGCGAAGTATTAAAAGACTGGCATGGTTTGCCGCGGAGCTTTGGAAACCCAATGGGACTTTTATTTGTTGCTTGGACGTGTAATATTCTCACTATATCTATTATATGAGTGAACTTAAATGAAAGAGTAATTTCCTCTCACCGTTGCGAATTTATAGGCCTAGAATCGAAGACATCTTGTTTGCATGTTGGCACGTACGTAGTAGCTTAAAACGCCAAGACATTCAAGCTTCCGGGGGATACTCCCCAGAAGCTCTCCTCTACCTGCCATATCAATTGATGTTTGGCTTACCTCCGGTCTGAAACGCCATTGAATATATCTCTCGTCCGTAAATGATTATCCGTTCCTGACAGTTACCCGCCACCGTCTGCACATGTTCTTTGAATAAGGCAACTGCGTACCGGCTTGGATCGCCGGAAGAAGACTGCCAGCCACATGTCCGCCAACGACACGCCGCCTTCAGATCCGCTGGACGCAGGTGAGTTGCCCTCGAAAAATTGTACCTTTTTTCGGAGTGCTTAAATCAATATATGTGGCAGTTGAATATGACCCTATTACGCATCTAAATGACATCTTTTCCCACCCTTCGACCCTTTCTGCCGTGTCGCAAACCTCCGAGGCTCTCCGCCGATACCAAAATGAGTTGGACAGCGATATTGCACGATTAGTGGAAGAACAAGTCACCTCCAATGCGGAGAGTGTGCAACGTATCCAGGCCGCCAAGGCGGATTTGTCGGAGCTTTTCAAGAAGATAGACGATGTGCGCGAGCGTGCCTCGAGAACGGAGCAATCAATCACGGATATGACGGCGGACATCAAGCAACTGGACAATGCGAAGAAGAACTTGACGGTTTCTATGACGGCACTCAAGCGTTTACAGATGCTGACGACGGCATACGAACAACTGCGAGCGCTGGCGAAGACACGGCAGTATCGCGACTGCGCGCAGCTTCTTCAAGCGGTTGTCCAGCTCATGGCCCACTTCAAATCGTACCGGTCAATTGATCAAATAGCAACTTTGAGTAGGAATGTAGCAGATGTTCAGCGCGAGCTTCTCGAACAGGTTTGCGAAGATTTTGAGGTCACCTTTGCCAAAGGCGAGGTACTGCAGAGACGAATTATGCTTTCCGAAGCCTGTCTGGTCATGGATGCTTTGGGCGATAACGCGCGATCGAGGCTGACAACATGGTACTGCAACACTCAACTTCGGGAATACCGCCAGGTCTTTCGCGGTAATGAGGAAGCTGGTTCTTTGGATAATATATCTCGTCGCTACTCGTGGTTCAGGAGGATGATCAAAACCTACGATGAAGAGCATGCGTCCATCTTTCCTCCTCCGTGGAGAGTGAATGAAGTACTATCGAATGCTTTTTGTGAATCCACTCGTGATGATTTCAAAGGTATCTTGTCAAGGTCTGTCCGGAGCGGACAGACAATAGATGTCAACCTCTTGCTTTCTTGTCTACAAGAAACACTTGATTTCGAACATTCTCTAGACCGAAGGTTTACGCAGACATCAAGAGCTTCCACGGATACAGTTGCTTCTTCTACGGATTCTCCCATATCTTTGCAGAGCATATCAGAGGCTTTTGAGCCGTACCTGGGGATATGGGTTGAAGCGCAGGATAAGCAATTGGCTACTTTGCTACCTAAATATCGGCAGCAGCCGCTGAAGCGTGAAGACGAGGAATTCCATGCCCAGCTTGTCATTTCATCATCCACGGAACTCTTCACCTTTTATCGGCATTCACTCGCCCAATGCGCCAAACTTTCTACGGGCGGAAGTTTGGCTGAATTGTCAAAGGTGTTCGCAAAATATTTAGATCAGTATGCACAACAAGTCCTCCTCAACTACATCAGCGAGCGGAGTACGGCTCAATCACCATCTATCGAGGATCTCATTCTGGTGCTGAACACAGCAGACTACTGCTATACCACTAGTACTCAGCTAGAAGAAAAAATAAAGGGACGCATTGATGAGAACTTCAAGAATGCCGTTGATTTCGAAAGCCAGGCCGACGCTTTTATGGGTATTGCGAGTGCTGCAGTTCGCGGACTTGTCCGCAAGGTCGAAGTGCAACTGGAACCTTGTTGGCGTGAAATGCGAAACTTCCCTTGGAACAAACTGGAGAACGTCGGCGATCAAAGCCCCTATGTTGGAGAGTTGCTCTCTAAGACCAAATCACAGGCGGACGATATTCTGCAGTCTCTTCACAAACAGCAGTATGCGCGAGCTTTTGCTGATAATATTGTCGAGTTTATATCAAACACTTTCATCAGCACTGTCTATTCATGTCGACCAGTATCTGAGACTGGCGCTGAACAGGTGAGATCCAGCCCTCTAAAAAGGTTTTTTCATGTTTGATCGCCTTTTCTAACTTTACTAGATGTTGCTTGATCTGTACACGTTAAAAAGTGGATTGACATCACTGCTACCATCCCCCGCGCCTGCTGGTTTCGTTAAACGGGTTAACTCAAGTTTCACAAAAGCCGACTGTCTCCTGAAAACTCTGCAAGTCCGCCCATCACCACCTGAAGCTTTGGTTCAAGCCTATCTTCTACACATAGCAGATCGAAACGAAGTCAACTTCCGTCGAATGCTAGAGATCAAAGGCATTCGATCCAAGCAAGAGCAAAGCCAACTCGTGGAACTATTCAATTTGCATCGAGCGTCAGACCGCCACGCCCCAAATCTCCAGCAAAGCAACCCGCTATTCTCAATCTTCCAAAGCTCTGCCACGACCTCGGGGCCTGGCACGGCATCCACCGTGTCTCAAGGTCTGAGCCATTTGGGTACAACCGCTAGCACGTCGATAAGCACACCAGCCCGCTTTGATCCAACTATGCTCGGATCAGCCATTATATCCGCTGCAAAGGACGGTGTTGAACGATTCCCGCTTGGCTCTGGTGCAACAACTGGTGTCGGAAACCCGTTGTCTCACGCGAGTTCCGGCAGTCCTGCATCTCCAGGCCCAGGACTTGCCGGACAACGCATAACGAGCGACAATCTCGATGGAAGCGGTGCAAGTACTCCTGCTACGGCCGGTATGCAACTCAATGAAAACCTGAAGAATATTGGGAAGTTTTTCCGGCGCGATCTTGGAGGGTTTGGAGGCCGATTTGGACGCTCTGCCGATGATGCTACTCGGTAGATCGTTGAGATGTCTATATCTATTTGAATCTAGCTGTGGGGACACTATCTATCTTATACACTTTCTTGTTCTTACTAGATTTTGCGAACAAGGCTTAATCTGGCCCTGAGTGAGATCCACGGCGTACGGAGTACTCCATAAGCCGTGGGTTTTTATTGATTAAACATACAATCGTCAGGAACCTACATAGACAAACTTATAGTGACCTTGGCTATGAGCTAGCCATTGTCGTTCAATACACCATATACGTGGCCATTGGATGTAAATATACTATCTTATATAACTATTGGCTAATTAAGTTAATGGAGAACAGGACCACTTCCAGAGCCAGTCATAATACGAACAAATATCAATCTCTTGGTGGGCTGTAATTTTATTCTAGCTAATCTACCGCGAGTGTATATGCGCACATGAGCTTTTCGCTACACCTGTTTGCCCCCAAGGCTTGACATTGAGCATGGCATATCAAGCCACATTTTCCGCATCGTCTGTCGGCACCTTCGGAATATCCCCGTCCTTGAGAGAGGTAAAACCCACAGTGATCGCACCAATTGGCTGATACATTGAAAAACGGTACAAACTGATGTCTTCGCCACCCCTTCTCCTTCACACTGATTTGCTTTGTTTCTTCCGTGGTGATTGGACAAGTAGGCCTTCCGAGATCTGTCAGGCACATACAAGGACACGCCATCTGACACTTTGTGCATTGCACACCGTAATGAAAGAATTTTGCACAATGACCACATCGCATTTTGTAATCAAAGTCCTTGTAAATAAGGTCATGCCCGAGTCTTACACGTTGATAATCATTTAGTCGAAGATGTCTCTCTTCCTCACTCTGCTGCTCAAGATGCTCGACTAAATTGACCCCAGTCAGTAATTAGAAGCTGTAGTGATTATTGAAGAAAAACCTACCAAGAACAATGCTTAGGTGTACTTTTCCTCTGGGTGCAATTTTGAACCATGTGTCGATTTTGTTTGTGCCGTGGTCTTGATGGGAGGCAGAAACCGCATTGATAATGTCAGAGACACGAAGCCAGAGGGCACCAACTGGAACCTTGAGGTTAGTATTGTCGTTCACATTCTTATAAATCATCAATTCAAGCTCGGTTCTAGTATTGACATCTCATAGTTAGGGGCAATCTCCTCGCTTGCCCACTCTGTGTATTGTATTTTCTTTGGATATGGGATAGCAGTGTCCATTCCGTAGCAATCGTATGGTTCGAAGGTAATGAATGTTCCGGTAAATCCTATAATCGCATGTATACGAATTGATAAACGTCCTTTTGGTGGCATAGTCTTAATTTCACGCATGATTCTCCCTTCTGGTACAAGAATGGAGTCAGAACAGACGTATCTTCCTCAAAGACACTCGACACAGGGCTAGAACCTGATAAGAACGATCTCAAATTTTCGAATTTTGAGAAAAGATAAGATCTAGAATACCCCTCAAGGAGTGATTCGTAGTGGCGTAATGTTCGCTCAATAAAATTTATCTTTTGGTCAAGCATTGTAAATACAGCTTTCGCGTCTTCCTCTGCTTCTTTCTTCGCATGGTACTCCTCGACTTCTAGATTATCCGCACTTTGGATCGCAAACATTCCATGAAATGATCGCGAATATTCAACTGAATTTCTTGTTCGATAATTGTGTTTGGTATCCCACTAAAGTGGTCTGAAGCTGAACTAACATGAAACTTATACCCAAGACACAGTTGGCTACGTTTCTATCTTGGGTCAACAAACCTATATGGTCACATCACAAGTTAGCAGAAGCAGGTAGCTGTGTTCGGACTCGGGCAGGTAACTAATTCACCAAGTTTGTGAGATTCAGGTATGATCTTCTTTAGGTCTGGATCGGGGCCCGTATGCTTCCAGACCTCGTCTTCGTCATTTTGATTCTGTATAAAGAAGATTTCCCAACCTGCTGCTTGTTCATCAAGAAGTAAATGAAGATTTTTCGGTCTTTTTTCAAAATAGTTGATCTATGTTTTAATAGCGGATACTTTTTTGTCTCTTTCCAAACGAGTCGATGGTTGTCTCGGGAGTTTGGTAATGAGTTCCTCGTAATATTGTGCATTTTTAATAAATCCCTTTTGAAGCTGGATTTCCTTGTTTATTGAGATTATCTCATCTTGAATTGTAGGCTGCTCGAGGATATTCATCCTGACATATACACATATGTAGATGAGATCACGGCAGAGGAGGGTAAAGATATATGAGAAGAACAATAAATGAATGCTCGTTGCATAAATACTAGCCAACGCCAGTACCTGGGAATAGTAAGTCACACGCTTAATTTGAATATGCACTTATGTGCCTAGATCATACGATTTGCAACGTATGTGCTGTTCCATTGAGAGTAAGTCTTAGGTAAGGACATCCCGATATAATAAGTGATGAAATGAGCAGTACTCTCCATGTATACATTTCTAGAACGTCTTTGGCTCACATATCATGCCGTACAGCGTTGCATTCGGGTAGGCGGTCTCTTCGCCCACAGAGAAGGCGTCCACAAGTTGGAAACCAAAGTGGCGATAGACATCTCGCGCGTGTTGACTAGTAGCTTCTACCCAGATTGGGAGACCGTCTTCTTGGGCGCGTCTCTTGTAGGGATCGACTACGGCACGGATTGCACCTTGTACTCACCACTGTCAATAGAAGGGCTGAATAGGATAGTAGAAGCAATTAGCTAACCTGGAACGATGTCATTAAAATTACGCACGATTACGTGTAGATACCAGAATCTGCGGTCCCCAAGCCATCGGCGCCTCATGGCCTGCCGCTTTTCAGAGAAGTCGTGCAGCATAGGAAACCTAGCGGGATCTGGCGATGGGCTTGCTGCCACTAGATTGCTTTCGGGTGGTCTCCTGTTTTAAATTTTTGGGTAAGGTTTGTTTCGTGATAAACGATTGCAAGCAGATTCCAGTCCTTACCAGAGAGCTGCCCCGGCCCACGATCCTGCCTCTATGATTTCCCCTCCGAGTTCGATACTGTGCTCGATAAGAGGGAGGTAGAAGGTATATATTCGGCTTTCGGTGATGCTTGATAGAGTAGGTAAATTGTCTTGTTCTGCAATGAAGAGGCGTACGAAAATGTCGTTTGTGAACGCTGAGCCCACGATGCGAGTGAATTGCTCCACATATTGATTCTTCCCGACACTTACGCTGAGCATCATAAATTCGGTTATTCAATAGTTTGTTTCCAAGTAAAGCACGATTTTTGTCAGTAATTGTATCGTGTTGCTTAGTGAAAAGCCTCTTCAACTCCTTGAGTAGATTCAATCAAGTTTGCTCCGTTTGAAAAAGGATCTGGGTTGTCCACAAAGAGTTGAAGTGTTTTAGGACATTCGTGTTTTTTATCCTTGCCGGCTTCTTCACGAGGAGAACGAGCTGTCTTGAGACGCAATGACTAAGCCAACTTGGGCCAACTGTTGCCCTCAGCTGGATGCAGCGAGATCATGGTTTAATATTTTGTGAAATAACTTGCGACAGCAGAAGGCAAAAGTCGTGTTTAGACATAACTGTCAGTGTGCTAGCTATGAGCAATATGTAGTTAATTATATTTGATTATTCAGAACTAAATATTACCACGGACGAGGAAGCGTTATTGAAATTTATATGCCATTCAAATCTACCTATCCAACCAATGGTATAGTCGACTCTGGAAGATGCCGAATTAATCCATACTCCAGTGTGACCTCCATCCAAGGTGCTACGAGACAATCCAAAAGGACTGGAACTACACTACGAGCGAGTCGACCTAGATAAATACTTCTCGAATTAGCCAAAATCCTTGCACACACACAAAAAAAGAGCAATATGTTAAAAATGATGATTGGGCGTCAGCAAAAAATTAGAGTGTTTGTTGTTGCTATTTTTGATCTTCATAGCTGTTGGAACAGCTTGGGGTTAAAAAGGTATAATCATCCGCCGGGAGAAAAGAAATGCACGAATAAAAAAGCACGCAAGATAAATTAGAAGAAAGGACTAACCTTGAATGCGAGAATGCGTAGATGTCCATGCTGAATCTACTTTCCTGTTGTTTGCGTTATGTTGACCTGCTGTCTTTGGTGAAGAATATTCATTCGTAAATCTATCACGAGTATCGATCATGTAAACTATTTCAAGTACATTGCGTTCGTATCCCGTAACAAAAAATGGCCGTTTCAGACAGTTTAGTCGAACAGACCACCGAATCCTGGAAATTGTTAGTTTCACGAGCGTCGACAATTGGGGCTTTTCAAACTCACCTTCGTCACCGCTCTCCTCTTCCTCTTCCTTCTCCTCCTCAGCAGCAGCAGGAGCGTCACCACCGCTTGGAGCAGCGGCGGCAGCAGGAGCAGCAGCAGCGTACGCATCAGGGTTGGCAATACGGTCCTTGAGCTCCTCAATCTCAGGCCAGCTGTATTCAGTCTCGATGGCAACGGCCAAAACCTTCTTGTAGGTGTTGACAATCGAGTGGATGACTGATGGCAAACTGGGGTAGGAGGCGGCCAAAGAGATGGCGGCAATGGTGGTAATGGCGGTGCTAAGAGCCTTGAGGAGTTGCGAGTCTTCAATGTCCAACACCTCGGAGCCGAAGGTCTGGCCGTCATCGTAGATCTGGGTGACGGACATACCGTAGGTGAAGGGAGAGATGTTCAACATGTTGAGAAGAGTGGCCTCGGAGGCACCGACCTTGGCACCAGCCTCGACGAGCTTGAGATCGCTGGTGATTTCAATGGTACCACGAGCAATCTTGGTTGGGATACCGAGAGCCTGGAAGAAAGAGGTCTTACCGGGTTCCATACCGGTGTTACCAGCAGGAACGAAGACATCGGCAGGGGCAACGGCACCAGCACGGGCGGGAGCAGCGACACGGTTGGAGAGGATCTTGTCACGGATACCCTTCATCTCAGCATTGGTGAAGATGAAACCAACGTTGCCTGGTTTCAAGCAATGTTAGCACGTTGTTCGGAAATCAATTGCAATTCAAGCGATCGAAATGGGAGTAACTAACCCTTGACGTGAGGCAGGAGACGCTCGAATTCGGGGTTCTCGGTGATGAAGCCCTTGAGAGCACGGCGAACCTATGAAAAGAGCGTTTAGCAACATCATTCGTCCGAACCTGACGAGTGGCCACGAGCGACTTACCATGGTGTTCTTACCCATGAGGACGACACCCTCGCCACGGAGACTCAGACGAATCTCGTGCATCTGCTGGGAGCTGACATTGTCGACGGAGACAATGAAGATGGTCTTGTACTCGTCGAGAAGGGCCTTGAGCTTATCGAAGTAAGCGGCCTTGGTTGCTGATTTGCCCCCCATGTCTTCTTATTGCGTGAAGAGAGGATATTTAAGGGCAAATGGAAGGTAATTCGTGATTTGATGGGTGTCTCTGTGGACGTGTGGTGTTGAGAATGTCAGATGTGTGCGCTTAATTTTTTTGGTGGTTTCGGCTAACCGGGCCCCACTTGTCAGCGCACCAGCCAATCAGGCCGGGCCGCAGCATCTCGCCGCGCAAATTATCAGAGAGCATCTTTGAAGCAGTCACTCCGTGTTCTCTGCTATACGGATGATATTAGTTATGTGCTTTTCCGCCAATTGATTTGCTGAGGGCTGTTTTTGGTTTATGCTTCGTTGCGTGGCTTCAGTCAGAAGAGTCTGTGAAAGTGCCCTGCCTTGGTTTCCCATCAAGCTGCGCTCGCAACGCTCGTTCGCCAACAACATATCTGTCAGCTCCCATCATTGTAATCACGCAGCAATGCCTCTCAAGGCGCAGTATCCATTTAACTGCATCCGGTACACCGGTGCCGGTGTGATTGTTGCGTCAGCAGGGCCAAAGTTGTACTCTTTCTCCGCCAGCGACGGACACAGGCTCTGCACATGGCCGGAGAGCAAGACTGATAATATCTCTGGCGAAGCTAAAGCAATCAGCAGTGATGAACCCCCGGAGAAGAGAAGGAAGCTTTCTCCGACCGATGTTGCCAAGGATGGCCACGAGGAACCTCAGGCTAGTCAAAAGGACAACGGGTCTGCCACAGCTTGGTCATCCATTCTCCTCTTAGTTGTGTCGCCGACAGGCCAGCATGTAGTTGTTCAAACGGGTGAAGACAAACACATTCGAGTGTTTGAAATTAGCCCAGAGGGGGTGCTAACACAAGTAAATGAAAGGTGAATATTTCGCTTCCTACTTATAATAACGTGATGTACTAAATTGCAAGTAGACAAGCGCCCAAGAAACTGTGTGCAATCACATTCTCATTTGACGGCTCCACAATCTTTTGTGCTGATAAAAGCGGTGATGTGTATAGCATACCTCTGCTCGGCCGTGAGGAGGACTTTTATAAGCCTGCAATTGCAAAGAAGCAGTTTAAACCGGCAGCAAACACTTTCGTTGTCCATTCAAAGAGAAATCTGGAATCTCTGCGTCAACAGCTTATTCACCAGGAAAAAGGGGTTGTCTATTCTAAATCGGATCCCATCCTTAAAAGAGATATCCTCCTTGGACATGTCTCTATGCTCACGGATATGACTATTGCGTACTTGCCATCGAAGACGTCTTCCAATGGCTCGCACTGCTACATTCTGAGTGCAGACCGCGATGAGCAAATTCGCGTCTCTCGAGGTCCACCTCAAACACACGTCGCCGAGGCTTACTGCTTGGGTCACGAATCTTTCATTAGCAGAATCTGCGTGCCTACCGCCATGCCACACCTTTTGATATCTGGGGGTGGGGATGACTTCATCTTTGTTTGGGATTGGAGAAACGGCAAACTATTGCATAAAGTACCAATTGCTTCGGAGGCGAGCAAGAATGAAACCGTTGTCAGGGGCATATGGGCGCTCAACATTGCGGCAAGCTCATCCATTGCTATTTTCGTGGCTATTGACGGGTGCGTAATTTCTTTCTGGATTTGGAAATCTTGTTCTAACAGTCAAGTTACAGGTCAAGCGAACTACTTAGCTTCTTGCTCGAAAGCAGTGGAGAAATCACCCCTCAGAGCTCTCTCCGACTCTCGCGAAATATTTTGGACTTGACTTTCATCGAAGAAAGTGGCAGCCTCCTACTCTCCGTTGACTCTTGTCACGAAACTGGTTCGACCAAATCCTGGAAGAGCAACTTCGACGATACGCAAATACTCGTTGAAGCCTATAAAGTAGGCATCAATGGTGGAAGATTGGAATTCCTGCCTACCGACGGACCAACAGTCGAAATCAATGCCCAAGGTACAGAAGAAGTTCTTGCGAATGTGGACCAATCTGCATTGCCAAAGGCCCAAAAGTTGGTCAGTGAGACCTTGTACAACCTAAACAATCTTCGGAAGAGAGAGTACCACGGTCGAAGCTAGGTCTCAGTTGTTGTATAATTCTTTGAACTAAAAGACCCATTCTGGTACAATAAGCAGCTCCACGAAAATATAGCTTTTTTTATCACAACTTATCTTTGAGACTTATTCATTATTATTGCTCGATGGCATTGCGTGAGATAAAGAACTAAAACATAATCTCAGGCAGTGGAGCATCCTGCCTTGTTTATGCCGTTATTAGTGATTTGCCTACCTCCATTGATGCGTATCGAAAACAAAGTCTGAATGGGGTAATTCGACATGTGATAGCCACAATTTGATACAATAAATGTCAGAATTAGGACTATTTTAGAAAATATTAAAGTAAGAAGACTACATGAAGTAGTAATGATACGAGACGATATTCCTCAACTATTAGACAAGTTTATATTTTACTGCCCCGTGTCGTATTTTGATTTCAAAACTTCAAGTAAACTAACAGCTGCTACAGGAGACGCTCGCTGTCTATCAAGATACTCATCGGCAATGCTATTGATGAACGCGTACCCTTCGTGCAAATGCCGAAGCTCACATAGTCTCTGCCTTGCCCAATCGCGATGAGTCTGGTGTTCAGTTTCGATCATAACCATGAAAAGCGACCAGGGCACTCGCTGTAGTAGCTTCGAATCGACCGCATACTGCTTATATAACATATCAATGAGGCTGGAAAGTGCTTGACGGTGTACCGCACTTGATAAATTGGATGCGGGATAGAAAAGCCTTCGATGATATAATATCTGCGCGTAAAAGGTGCACACAGCGAAGTATATGGTGTATAGGGCGCGGTGAGAAGAAAGAGACTTTGTTACTTTGATGGTGAGGAATAGGTCGCTGTATTTCTGCGAGGAATTATGTCAGTATGTTGGCACCGAGCAATGGAGGAATAACTTACGTTTCGAATTCTCATCATCTCCGAGAATAAAGTCTCTGGAGTTGAGACTACAAAGCGTTCACTTTTCCCCAGAGCTAACTGCCAGATTTGGTTGTGAAACATAATCGCATGGTGTAGGAGTTCCAATGGTCGATGATTTTCCATGTCATCCAGAATCTGGTCGTCAGGGTACTCGTTGCCCCATAAGCATCGACCCCAGATGCGCGCGCACTGATGCAGGGAATCAGGATGCAGCGCCGCATTTCCCGAGTCGAGAAGAGTATCATAGAGGGAACCATTTACACCTCTAGGGTTAGCGGTAATCTCGATATAACTGTTTGTCACTGTCAGTAATCTATATACCGGCGTCGAAAGGTACCAACACGTACAGTATCCAAAGAAGAACCTGTGCCGCCATAAAGGAGAGTCTCTTCTGTGTATTCAAGTCTGTTTCTAAAAGATCATTGGTCACGTCTTCTAGAACGAACATTTCCGGGTTAGCTTTCACCAGACACCGCACTCCCTGCAAGTGGATTTGGAGATGTTTCACAGAGTGTCCAAACTGCCATTCATATGTGATCATCAAGAACATAGTGAGAAATATCATTTCACATTCTGATTCTGAGTTCCCCTCTCTTAGCTGATTATTCTTTCCCCGATCTTCAAGATATTGCCGAAGTTCGCGCACAGCTAGTTCATAGTGGTACCGGGCGTGGTTTTCGGATGAATCTGGCGCTGCCATGCCGGAAACTAGCCCTCGACGGTGCATATCACTGGCTGCAATGGCGAGAATCATGCGCATGATCATTTTGCTAGTGGCCGCCGGCCCTTGATAAAGAAACCCGAAGCTGCTCCAAGCCCATGATTTCATGTAGTAAAAGACTACTGAGGAGGAAGGGAAGAAGCGGAAATAGGTCTGATCTGCGGCTGATAGTACCAATGAGTTTGCACAGGTTATCTGAGGGCTGGTGAGTGTCGTGGCGTAGAGATTATACCGCGGTGAGCCCATGTTTGTCATTCGAAAGGCTCGAACGGAAGAGGTTGCCCATTCTCGGTCTTCACTGCCCGGCCACATATCACTCGAGCCAGGCGACATTTGATCCAGGCAGTTCCTACTGGCCCATAACGCTCCAGAATCGCCGTAGTGCCGCCATAACGCCGACAAATACCACTGCTGATTTCTTGTTACTGGGTGGACGTCTCCGAGCTCAAGACATTTTGATCTTCTACTGCTCGAAAACCCCCATTTACAGCTCAGTCTCAAGCGAGAACAGCGACTGCACACAGGCCGGGCTTCGTCGCATTTGACTTTGCGCTGGCGACATGTCTGGCAGCCTATAGGAGCGATCCCATTAACGCTCATTCGTTCCTCACAGCTTTCGCCATACTCCATAAGGACTTACCGCTTTTCGATCTAGGAGCATTTCTTCCGGACATTAAATATACCGATACACTTAGCGACACGACGTTTCGTCGATTAGGAAAGCCTTCACAGATGAGAGTTTGAAAGAAGATAGCGCCGACGTCTGGGGCCTCGGCAAACGCCGTGAGATGATAAGACCCTCTAAGTTCTGCCATATGGTTGGGTGGGTGGAGACCCCAAATCCCCCCAGACGGATAAGTAAAATTCCCTTCGCAAGCTCGACCCGCATTGTGCCGGTGAGTGATCCATTTTAGACTTCTAATTACTTGTTGACGACTACCTTTCTACATGAAACCGGGCATTGACTATATACGCCAGTACGTGTTCAGATACTGCCTCAAGGGTGGCGCATAAATGCTGAATAAATCACATAACATATCGAAAGCTGTGGTTTTCCTGGTCCGTCACATTCATCACCTCTACTTGCAACTCCTGGCCAACCGATAGCGAATCAGGAGTACCATACAGTTTATCCCTTCGTTGATTCTCCCAGACGTAGTACACGTATAGAGCTACCAATGCCCCAATGCTAAGAACAAGTCCTGCAATAGCAGAGCGCATCCCGGTCTAATTTAAGTGCATGTGTCAGAATACAGACGTCAAAAATAGGGATAGCAGAACAAACCTCATATACAGGGTCTTGGGAAGCCAGATAAAACTGCGGACCCACGATATTACCCACACAGTATGCGACAAACAGCATTGCGCTAACCACGCTCCTCTTGGTCATGCCAGCCACATTCGAAGTGATCAGACTGAGAGAGAGTGGAATGTTCGCCGCGAAGACAGCGCCAAGACACAAGCCTGCTATTTTTCCAATCTTAGCATCACTATCTAGCTTATAAACGAGTAAGAATCCCACTAAGCCGACTAGACAGTTGACTATCATCATGAGGATGCGCATAGAACGGACGTAGGTAGCCATAATGGAGGTGAGAGCGAGGAAAAGGATCTGGACACCGCCTGAGGGCATGCTTCCAAGAAGGACCATGAATCTTGAGAAACCAAACCCTTCCGCCAGAACTGCAGAAAACTGTCTTTTCTTAGCCACGATCCTCTTTGCACAGGGAATCAAGGAGAACCTACTGTGGTAATACCCCCATTGCATATATTCACGCAAAATGTGTAAATGAACAAGAGCCATGCTTGTGGATCCTTTAGAGCGAGCCAGATCTGACCTTTCTGAAAAGTGTCGCTATCCAGTATGCCCGTTTTATTTTCCAATGTTCTCTGCAAAGCGATTGCTCTTTCATGTTCTTTCAAAAAGATAGCATTGGCTGGAGAGTCGGGCAAAAAGAAGAATAGAACAACCCCATACGCTGATGTCACCGCTCCAAGAATGACGAAGATCCATTGCCATGTGAGTAACTGTGTTGTGCCGATATGTCCGATTCCGTAAACGACAAGACCGCCGATAGCATTCGCTACACAGTTTCCGACGAACCACGCTGCTTGTCTGTCGTCATAATGATTTAGCAAGCCGTTTATATAGAAAGGATGTACGATTGGGGGAGTGTGTATACCGTAATGGTTGCTCCTTTCTTTTGTAGAACATGCCTGTCAACAAGGCAAATCCCGGGGCGATGGCAGCCTCTCCAATGCCGAGGAAGAATCTAGCAGCCATCAAGCCACCAAAGTTTTTGCAGGCCGCATGGCACATGAGGATTCCTCCCCAGAGAAATCTTTGAACGAAGTTAACAAATTGTCTGTCAAGCAATACGAGTGGAAATACGCACACTGATACTCCAAGGAACTTCCCCAGGGGTAGACGGACAATCATATACGAGGCTGGCCATGTCCAGATAAAGTATCCAAAATAGAAGATAGCCGATGTCCAGGAGTATTGCATACCTACAAGGCCCTGATTTAGGAAGAATAACGTCAGTTTCCGTCAATGCTGGGAGGGGTGGTAATAGTACCAAGTCTGCACGAATGTTGAACAAAGTCGCCTGGCTTAGTGCTAATTTGTCCATGTACTGTAGCATGTAGCAGAAGCCCATCATTGGAATCATGCTTCAATAACTATTTTAGTATCATATCAACACAGGAATCATAAGCGGGACACAAACATAAAGTCAATTTTCCGCAAGACTCTTCGTTCCAGTTCCGGTGAAGTCTCAACTTCAAGAATCTGGCCTAAGCTGATGTCTTTTCCTTCACCCAGAGGATGTTCATCATAACCGGCCTTGATGTCGAAAGACTGCATTTTGGCGGATTTCTGAGTCTCCATATTGATTGATAGTAAGGGTCATACTCCGTAACGTCCTGACGGACAGCACGACCATTTATATATACACGGACACACGCCAGACACCGATTCAATGGCGCTCGTCGCCACCAATGTCCATCATTGTCCGTTTATCTTTACTTCGTCACATTATCAGATAAGCTTCAGCCAATGATACGCTCAGTCCTTCATAAATCTGGGCTTGTCCCTACGAACCCGCTTTTCCCCGCGTTTTATCGGCAGTTCAAAGCATATGATTGGTTTATCGGCAATTTGTATGCACGTCGCCAATTAGCGGCTTGGCGGGCATGGATCGAGAAGATTTACTAGATAGAGACCCTCTTAGACTTCCAAGCCTCATTGTTCCACGAGAAAAATGCCTCGGCGTGAGATAAGAGCTTTGATTACTTAAACCGTTGAGTATTGGCTTTTTCGCAGATAAAATGTATTTCTCTAACAAACAACATCTTCCGGTTTACCGTATCTTCTCTGCTCCTATCAATCATGTCCTCCACCACCGTTCCTGGCCACGCTATCGCCGAAGTGAAGGCGGTAGTTGATGCTGCCATCGATGAGCTACATGCTAAGTTACGAGAAGTTAACAGACAGGTAAATTCTCTTCTTAAGCCATAGAAACACTTTTGTAACAAGATTATAGATCTGGTCTAATCCAGAGCTCGGGTACAACGAGCACCATGCCCACGACACCATTTGTGACTTCTTAGAATCACAGGGCTTTCAGGTAACACGGCATGCATACGGTCTCGAGACTGCCTTTGAAGCTGTTAGCCGAGGCAGTTCAGAGGAGGGGCCGCTCGTCAATTTCAATGCGGAATACGATGCTCTGCCTGATATTGGACATGCATGCGGTCACAACTTGATTGCGACAGGCGCTATTGCCGCATTCCTTGGCTTATCTGCTCTACTAAAGAAGTTCAATATCCCCGGGAGAGCTCAGCTGCTAGGCACACCTGCAGAGGAGAATGGCGGAGGTAAAATCCAGCTCATCGAGAATGGGGCATATAAGGGGGTTGATATTTCATTGATGGCGTATGTCCCGAAAACATAATCAATACCTTGCGTTCTGCAGAACTAATAGAATGAAATCAAAAACAGTCACGGAGGTCCTTCCGGAGTGATGGGTGATGGTGTTGCTGGCTTACCCTTCAATGCCCGCAAGAAAATCAATGTTGAATTTACCGGCAAGAACGCACATGCCGGAGGTAATCCCTGGGAAGGTATCAATGCACTCGATGCCCTGGTGGCATCATACACCAACGTTTCTCTTCTGCGACAACAGATCCTGCCAGATGAGAGACTCCATTGCGCATTTATAGAGACACCAAAGGTCTCTAATATAATCCCTGCTTACACCAACGCTTACTGGCAAGCTCGGAGCCCGACACTGGCAGGCCTGAATAAGCTTTGCGCGCGTGTACGAAACTGTATCGAGGCTGCGGCGTTGGCGACTGGCTGCCAGGTTAAAATCGAAGAGTATGTTTGCGTGTGGCTGACCATATTGAAGAAGTAGCTCCTCAACTGACACAATTTTCGCCTTACAGGAGCAGCTTATACAAGGACATAAAAATCAATGACACCCTGTGCGAACGTTATCAAGCCAACATGATTCATTATGACCGTAAAGTCGTCAAAAGGGTTGACATAGTCGCGACGGCTTCGTCTGATATTGGTTCGTGGAAATCTCACTATATTGTACCGACTGAAATATAAGAAGCTAAATCTGTGTTTTAGGCAACGTGAGCTATGTCGTCCCAACTTTGCATAGCACGTTCGCAATTCAGGCGCCAGTGGGTGCTTTTCCGCACCATCCCTCTTTTGCCTCTGCAGCTGGAACTGATGCTGCGCACGAGGAGGCTTTGATCGTGGGAAAGGTGCTGGCATTGACAGGATGGGATCTCTTAAATGATGCTAGCTTGTTGCAACAAGCAAAGGACCAGTGGAAGAAGGAAGTGGGTGACGATCAGTTGCCCAGCCAGTAGATATACGCTTTCGGTCTCGAGGTCATTATGAGTGTACATATAGTGTATAGATACCAAAAGTTTGCTTTAGCTTCTGGCCTGGTTGCTAATATACGCCTGATTTGAAAGCGTCACAACGATGCCCTGGCACCTGGGTACTTGTCTAAATGCCACATGTATTTTAGCTGTAATTAGTGATGTTTGTGGTAGATTTGGATTTGAGGCTTATTATTAATCGGATTGTACAATTATGAAGTGGTTGTACAACTCGCCGCAATTTCTAGAGCGACGAGCCAGGGTTACGTACGGGTTGAGCGATAACCCGCGCTAAATATGATCTAAGATAAGGGCTCAACCCTTATCACCCCGCCGGCCTCTCAGACCTCGAAACTGCTCGACCATGACCAATGAGAATTATTATCGGACCGGTTGCTTTCCAACGTCATTTAGCTCATTACCTTCCCCAGTTCGATCGAGCAATATCTCTTATAGCCTTTGCAAAACCGGCACATGACAATGCAGGAACAGTTTGAGCCATTGAAGAACGACCTCTTGTTGAGGGCCGCGCGGGGTAAGATTCACCGTGTCATTTTAATCATCACTGTCTACATTACATGACTTCATGGAAGAGGGGAGTTTAATGCAATCTTTCATTATCTAGGTGAAACCGTTGAGCGGCCGCCGATATGGGTGATGAGGCAAGGTACGTAAAGTCGCTTTCTATGGATGGTTTCAAACACCGTACTCTACTAACAATCCAATTACGAGTAGCGGGTCGATATCTGCCTGAGTACCACGAAGCAAAGGGTAACCGCGATTTCTTCGAATGCTGTCGATCGCCGGAGATTGCATCCACACTCACACTTCAACCCATTGAACGTTACGCGGGACTGATCGATGCTGCCATCATCTTCTCCGATATCCTCGTCATCCCACAAGCGATGGGCATGACGGTGGAAATGATCGATAAAAAGGGACCGTCTTTCCCGGAACCACTGGTTTCTCCCGACGATGGACAATACGAGAAAATATTGAAAAATGAAGTCGATGTGAAGAAGGAGCTAGATTACGTCTATAAGGCCATTACCTTGACCAGATTCAAGTTGAAGGGACGAGTGCCTCTCATTGGATTTTGCGGTGCGCCGTGGACGTTACTCTGCTACATGGTTGAAGGTGGCGGTACAAAGTTGTTCATCCAGTCCAAGAAATGGATCTACAAATACCCTAACGAGAGCAAGGCGATGCTACAAAAGATTGCAGAACTTTGCGTCGAATATCTTGCCTTGCAGGTCTCTGCTGGTGCGCAACTAGTGCAAATATTTGATTCTTGGGCCGGTGAACTGTCGCCTGCAACATTCAAGGAATTTGCTTTACCATATCTCCGTCACATATCACAAAATCTGCCGAAACGTCTACAAGAGCTCAAGTTAGACCCCGTCCCTATGACTGTCTTTGCCAAGGGCGCTTGGTATGCACTTGATGACCTTTGCGAGAGCGGATATAACGTTGTCGGATTGGACTGGTTGCACGACCCTGCCGAAGCATACAAGATTGCCGCTGGCCGCGTAACGCTGCAGGGTAATGCAGACCCCGGCATTCTGTACGGCGATCGTACCGTTATCACAAAGACTGTCGAGAACATGGTGAAAGGGTTTGGTGGAGGAAAGAAAGGCTGGATCGCCAACTTGGGCCATGGTACGTGGACCGAGGTACTAGAGAATCTAGTAGAAAAACTTGTGCTAACTGAGTTGAGTAGGTATTACTCCATTCGTCAATCCGGAGGATCTCAAGTTTTTCTTTGAGGAGATTCACAGGCTTTCTCGGTGAGACTTGCGGCAACGTGATAGTCAAGCTTTGTGTATATAGAACGCTGTGACGTTATGAAAAAAAATGTTTATGAAGTTTGACATACGATACAAGAATCCGTTCCATGACCCAAATTATGATCAACTAGCGTAGTCCGTTGCCTTAGATGTGATGGCCACCATTTATTGACTCAGTTGGTCTTCCATGTAGACGACAAATGCCTGAGGCACAGCACGCTCATTCTCAAGTGCCAACATTTCTGCGCTAGCCCTCAGATAATAGTATCGGGTGGTTTCTTTGTTGCAAGTCACGTTGTTTGCTCTCTTTGTTTTCTCTCGAGTGTAGCCTAGGCGTCTGCTCAATATCTCCTCCGCTTCACTTTCTCTCTTCGGTCTCTTTGGACATCTTCAGGCGCAGGCTTCTTCAACTCCTCGAGAGATAAGCAGAGCTTCACAATTTTCCCTCATGGCCAAAAGAATCGCCCTTTCTTGTCCATATAAATGCTCGTACCCGCTTGTTTCTAATGAAATGCACTTTTTCGATCGTTGAATCCATTCATTCAGCACCCCTCACTTCCCCCTCAACTTCTTGCTACGGTCACCACTTCAATCCTGTCCAACCGCGATTTCTGCGTCTTACATCGAGTACTAGGCGCGTCTTCATCTCACTTACGGTCATATTATCATAACTGAATCGACCGACTCATGTCTGAAGATACACAGGGCTTGTTATAAGGAGAGGAGTGCAGCGTTGTTGTGTTGCTCCTCCGTCCTCTGTAATATTGGTTCTAGGTTTTACACAGTATGTCTCAACAACTTATCACCTTAAACCTTTACTGATTCTATATCTTAATTGCGCAGCTAGTCCAACATTACTATCGTCTGTTGTTACTGAAACTGCGCTCACGATGTGTCGGCATTCATTGGATCGCTGGCTATGTTTGAAGTTTAAGGACTCCAAACACCAAGAGCGCTTGAGGTATTGCGCTAAAGTACGCCCAAAGGTTTGAACAACTTTGTATCCTTGGAGCGAGGAGAATTCCAGCGACTCGTCAGAGTTCAAAAACGCCTGCTTAGAGCTGCGAAGCCGACATCCAGAGATTGGTGTCTTCAGCGGTCATTCATTCTCAGCGGATTATTGGATTCACATTTGCAAGATAGATCTTGGGGACTATGCCCGAGTAAGGGATGCATCGCTCAGAGAATCGAAAGATGTACCAGAACGGATTACTGCAACTGCGAAGAAGCAAAAAAGCGATGAATTCGATGTTCAAATTCACCATACTCGTCCAATCCACTGTTATCTAGAATTCTTGCAAGTGGAGGACCGTATTTCGACAACAGCTGGCTACCTGGCAAACTATGACTATCGAAGGAGCAAACGCAAACCGAAGTTCAACATTCATCTACTCAGATTCAATTTATTGTTTGATTGGGTCAAACAATCGCCTCTTTGTGCCAGTAAGGAAAGTCTTGAAATAGGCTATTACGCATATGGGGACCACAATGATACATGGATCAAAATTGCCAACGACCTGGAATTCCGGGCAGCGATACTTTACAGAATGGGGCCTGGTCGATCGATTAAGTTATATGTTAAAGATGGTACGTTACGAGATCTCGGCGTGAAAGCGTAAATCAATTCTAACATTTTGGAAGTGACCGAAAACCAGTCGTCTCAGAACGACCTAGAAGCCAGCACTGTGATGAACGCGAAGAGCCTCTTTCCCATTAGGTGGCTTCTAAGCAGAGATCGAAAAACACCCCGTGAATTGAATACAGAGAATCAAATGCACATCAAAAGCTCAAACACCAATATCTTCGTTCCTATCATGTCAAATTCATACCGAAGGTTAGTGTTAAAAGCGGGTAAGAGAATAATGGAAACAGGGGCGCGTGGACAGATAGGGAAAGATAGCAAGGAAAGTACAGGATGAAGAAGCAAGGGAATACAAAAATTGAAAACAAGAAGAAAAGGAAAAAAAAAACATAGACTTACCATAATTCAGGCTTATCACGAATGAAGTCTTCCATCAAGCGAATGCAATCCTCGTTTTGCAAAACAACCACCTCAACACCACGGCTTTGCAAGTATTGCTCGCCTCCTAGGAAATTCTTGTTCTCCCCAACCACAACGCGCTTCACCTTGTAGAGAATACAGGCGCCGGTGCACATATCGCACGGCGACAAAGTCGTGTACATGGTGGCGCCCTCGTAAGCAGAAGCGGGAAGACGGCCAGAGTTTTCAAGAGCAGATATTTCACCCTGCCGAGAAAAGATAAGCAATTAATTACTTCCTAGAGCTCGTCTAATCGACAAGCAGGTTTACATACATGTAAAGTTGCGCTTCCTTTCTGAACTCGCATATTGTGGCCGCGTCCGAGGATTTTCCCATCCTTGGATACCAGGCACGCACCAATGGGCACGCCTCCTTCAGCCTGGCCCTGGCGAGCCTCCTCGACGGCAGCAATGAACCCGGGGTCTGACTCCATCACGAATGATGTGTTATGGCGAGATGTGAGGTTGTTCTTGGGGACGAAAATGTTCCTGATGGATCTTCCAATCAGAGCAGGAGGGGCACATGCTTATCGATAAGGATGCCCCGAGCCACCGCACCGCCACCGCTAAGGCTGACTGCTTGCACGTGATTCGCGTATTCGTCGGGGTACATTTGGCTGAGCAATGCTTAATTCGACGCGATATACATGTTTGCTCGATCGGCCAGTGCCAGGCCTTGCTGTGAACATGCATACCGTAGTTACGCGCTGCTAATAATGGCCCGTAGTAAGCAATCGGTGGCAAAAGAAGAGCGCCGAAGCCATCGAAACCCATAGAATTCCTCGGAATTTGACGGGCGCCGCGCTAAGCCGTTCTGGGCGCGCAGTCAGCTACCGCCAGCCCAGGATGCTTCAGTATTTACTTCAGAGCGGTTTCTATTCTTTCTTTCTTAAGACTTGCTATTTTATTTGTTATCGCCTGCTCTCCCGTCGCTCTCTTCTGCCCTTGCGAAGCACTCCACTTGATCAACGCCTGTTGCGACAACGCCCTTGCGGCAAGCCAGAGACAGCCTTTTCCAGGGACTCCCGAAAGGCGGTACGGTTCATCTTGGCGCTTTTCGCCGACCAGATTTTTAAAAAGAGTCGTTTTTAACTCCGCCAACCAAGCTTGTCAATAACTACCACGGAGGCGAAAATTCGATTAGACGGGCTTCGTTCTTAGACAAGTTCTCTCTTTTTTCAAAATTCCCCTCATCGCTTGGTCGCATATTTCCAACGACTTGAAGTGCTGCCGTCTATTTTCAGCCTTCTAGGTTCTAGCCCGCTTGTTACCCGACGCCTAAGTACCGACAGGCGACCTGTGGTGCTGTTCGTGTTATTTTTGATAATACTCCTATATTGAGAGAGAGAGACACTATGGTGAAGGATACCAAATTCTACGATACTCTGGGGGTAAGTTTTTCTCATGGATTTGCTTACAGAACGGCTGGCTGATTTTGGGCAGGTTCCCCCTACGGCTACCGAGGCCCAACTGAAAAGCGCATACAAGAAGGGTGCCTTGAAATACCATCCTGGTATGTTTCTTCCTATGTTGTCGATGATGAAGATGGAAAAGAACAGAAAAGAGGGGCAAAAAGTTAATGACAAACTAACAAGTACTTCTCAGATAAAAATGCGTCCAACCCCGAGGCCGCCGATAAGTTCAAGGAACTATCCCACGCATACGAGATCCTTTCCGACCCACAGAAACGCCAGATTTACGACCAATATGGCGAAGAAGGTTTGGAGGGTGGCGCTGGTGGTGCTGGCATGAACGCTGAGGACCTGTTTGCCCAATTCTTCGGCGGCGGCGGTGCTTTCGGCGGCATGTTCGGCGGCGGTATGCGCGATACTGGCCCGAAGAAAGCGCGGACAATCAACCATGTTCACAAAGTCAGTTTGGAGGATATCTACCGAGGAAAAGTATCCAAGCTCGCTTTACAAAAGTCAGTCATCTGCCCGGGATGTGATGGACGTGGCGGAAAGGAAGGTGCTGTTCGCCAATGTAACGGCTGCAATGGCTCTGGTATGAAGACAATGATGCGCCAGATGGGCCCTATGATCCAGCGATTCCAGACTGTGTGCCCCGACTGCCAGGGCGAGGGTGAGATACTCCGTGAGAAGGACCGCTGCAAGAAGTGCAATGGCAAGAAGACCATTGTTGAGCGCAAGGTGCTGCATGTGCATGTAGACAAGGGTGTGAAGAATGGCCACAGGATCGAATTCCGCGGCGAAGGTGACCAGATGCCCGGTGTCATGCCTGGTGATGTTGTTTTCGAGATTGAGCAGAAGCCCCACCCGCGATTCGAGCGCCGAGAGGACGACCTTTATTATAAGGCGGAAGTTGATCTTCTCACTGCCTTGGCTGGTGGTACCGTCAATATTGAACACTTGGACGACAGGTGGCTTTCAGTTAATATCGCTCCGGGCGAGCCTATCACACCTGGTACGTTTCTTTCTCTCTTCTTCATTCCTGTCGTTATAAAATTAAAACTAATGCCCTCTTCCAGGTGCCCTCAAGGTGATTAAAGGCCAAGGTATGCCCTCGTTCCGCCACCACGACTTTGGCAACTTGTACATCCACTTCGACGTCAAGTTCCCTCAGGGATCCGAATTAAAGAACCTCAACCTCCTCGAGCAAGTCCTGCCAGAACGCACACAACAAGTGCAACCACCGCCAGATGCGATGGTTGAAGACTTTGAGCTGCAAGACATTGATCCTTCAGAGAGTGCACGAGCACAGGGCGGAGCTGCCTATGACGACGAAGACGAAGACGGAGTGCCCCCGGGTGCCGAGCGTGTGCAATGTGCATCTCAGTAAACAGCAGGAACAGCAGGCCGGCAGTTGTCTTCTCCCTCTGTGGTCGTGACGACGTGCACATGCACATTGACGGGCCCGAAAGGTACAAAAGAAAAGGAAAGAGACGGAAAAGCAAAAGTAAATTCGAGTTTGCGCAATGTTAGCCGATGCTTGAGACGCGATATGTCAAGCCCGCCATGTCACGCGAGATATTTTCTTGGCCGCATCGGCGTTCTGATCACTCAAACGGGCTAAAACATTCCCATGCGGATGGCGCGGTCTACAGATTTAGCTACTTTTGAATTGAGCTTCGACCTCGCATAGTCATTTTTGTTTTCTCTCCTTTCCTTTTCCCTTGGGAAGAAGACGGGTGAAGGGACTCTACTGGTCGTGTTTGTTGTTTTTATTAATTCCTGTTCTCATGATGTTCATTGGAGACTCTGATTCCCGGGTCTCTGGTTCTGGTTCTGGTTCTGCTATGCTATGCTATGCTATGCTACATTGAATGACGCGGTTACGGGTTTCTTTCTTTTGTCCTCGCCTTGATTACCACTTGCACTATTCGTACCATGGGCGTTTGCACTTTGCATCCTTTGATTCCTCTTCCTTTTCTATTAGAATGCATGGCTTTGGGATTCTACTGCGTGTCGCCGTAGGTTGTAATTCGTAGGTTATTTAAATGGTTCGCCAGCTATTGGCGGAAGCTGTCCACTAGGCATCTGATCAACTGCTTGGCATGGCCGGCGGAACGAGTGACTATTTGTCGTGTAAGCACCCTGTTTGCCCAAGTGGACAGGAGTGGACTCAGTGGACTCTGGAGAGGATACAAGCCTGAATCCTGGACGAGGAGTCCGAGTCCCTGGAAGAGCGAGGTTAGGGCTACATCGGGTAATTAATACGGGTTTTGTAATCTGACAGCCAAAGCACGCAATCGCCCGTGCATATTGCCACATGCTAGCGAGAACATCACTTACGCCATTACATACATTACAGCAGACTTCGTCGCCAGAAGGTGCAAAAATACAGCATCGGTACGGCAAATACAGCTGACGACAGGTGCTCGCCCTTCCATCATCGACGGAGTCGATCACGCCATCGCGCCAGGCCAGTCGCAGCCCGCGGGTGGGTCATGTACTTCCAGGTACTCGCCCAGCGTGCAGCCTATGGGGCGGGACTATGGAGTACATACGCAGCGGCCGGCGTCATGTAAAATCTGTACGTAGTAAATATTATTGTGCATGCTCTGTCTGCAGATTCTCACGTGGAGCTGTCGTTCTTCCAACTTCCAGATCTCCTCAAGAACACTTCTCTCTCTGTCTTCTGCGAACCGCCAGTCCGCTGATTGATTGGCATTCCAGAAGCATCTTGCATCTTGCATCTCGTATCTTGCATCTTGCTTTGCATTACTGCATCACTGCATCACGGCATATTCGTCAACTCCCCCGGTCCTCCACAGACACAGCTGGAACTAGGTTCTGCACGCGGCGTAAGCTAGCCTGATCACGACATCGCTGGCGTCTTCTGCGGAAGCCAAAAAATATTAATCTTCATTGTTCATCATATTTCTTTTGATTGCTCCTTCCTGCCGCTTTGGCCTACCACACAACTTGAAATAAAGTCGCCTTCCTCCTCCTGCGTCTTCTGCTTGCGTCGACCTTGTCTCCTACTGCCAGCTTCAACATGATGCGGTAGACTCTTTGAATTTCTATCATACTGCAGTAACCGGACGTCCAATCCGGGCGCATTGCTACATATCCACTTCTATAGAAACACATCAGCATTGATCTGTGTTTGGATTTTCTACAGTCGACTTGAGCTGATTTTATACCTTGAACTGAGCGCGATTGCCCCCACACAATGTCTGACAAGACAAGTACCAAATATGGCCATGCCCTGGCCAAGGGACTGGGCATCAAAATCCCCTACCGGGATCCCTTGGATTCCTTTTCGGAGCCCGTCACACGGGGAGAATCTGTCTTCTCGTCAGGCACGGCCGAGACCTACATCGAGCCTGAGCCAACTGTCCTCGAGTACCTAGAAGATCTCATTCCCTCCGGTCATGATATCGGCCAATACTTGTACAGCCTGTTCCCGTTCTTGAAATGGATCGGGCGCTACAACTGGACCTGGTTTGTTGGAGATTTGGTAGCCGGTAAGTTTTGATTCCTCGACTGCCTCAACTCACGCTGAACTTCTGGTAGGAATTACCGTTGGCGCCGTTGTTGTGCCACAAGGAATGTCGTATGCCGAATTGGCCGATCTGCCTGTCGAATATGGACTGTACTCGTCTTTCATGGGCGTGCTTATCTACTGGTTCTTTGCAACGTCTAAAGACATCACCATTGGTGTAAGCAATGTCATCCCCTCGTCACAACTTAGCTGACATCGTGACTAGCCTGTCTCCGTCATGTCCACTCTTACCGGAAATATCGTCCTCTCTGTCCAAAAAGAACACCCCGATATCCCTGCTCCGGTCATCGCGTCAGCGTTAGCCGTCATAGCCGGTGCAATCATCACCTTCATTGGTCTCATCAGATGGGGTTGGATTGTAGATTTCATCCCATTGACTGCAATCACCGCTTTCATGACTGGCTCTGCCTTGAACATTGCAGCTGGTCAGCTCAAAAATCTGATGGGCGAGACTGCCTCTTTCAGCACAAGAGGAGCCACATACCAGACTATCATCTACTCGCTGAAGCACCTTCCAACTTCCCAACTAGATGCTGCTATAGGCATAACGGGACTTGTTATGTTGTACGGTATTCGGTCTACATGCAACTACTTCGCCAAAAAGTACCCCCGCAAATCCAAGACGTTCTTTTTCATCTCCACACTGCGCACGGCATTTGTGGTTCTTTTTTACACCATGATCAGTGCCGCGGTCAACATTCATCGCCGCAAGAACCCCGCTTTCAAAACTATTGGTCACGTTCCGCGTGGTGAGTATTCTGACATCTGTATTTGATAAAGCAACCTGTTTTCTGATGGTATATATGCAGGCTTCCAAGATGCTGGTGCACCCACGATCAATACCACAATCATCAAGGCCTTTGCGAGCAATTTGCCCGCCGCAGTTATTGTCATGTTGATCGAGCACATTTCCATTTCCAAGTCGTTCGGCCGTGTGAACAACTATAAAATCGACCCCTCGCAGGAGATGGTCGCCATTGGTGTCACGAACTTGCTCGGTCCCCTCCTAGGCGCCTACCCGGCTACTGGCTCTTTCTCCCGGACGGCCATCAAATCCAAGGCCGGTGTCCGTACGCCTCTTGCTGGTCTCGTTACCGCTATTGTCGTCTTGCTTGCTATATATGCGCTCCCGCCGCTGTTTTGGTACATCCCCCAAGCTACTCTCTCGGCTGTTATCATCCATGCTGTTTTGGATTTGATCACTCCTCCGAATGTCGTATATCAGTTCTGGCTTGTTTCGCCATTTGAAGTCATCATTTTCTTTGCGGGTGTTTTGGTCACGGTCTTCGCCAGTATTGAAGATGGTGTTTACACGACCATGTGTGTGTCCATCTTCCTCGTGTTCTGGCGACTAGTCAAGGCACGCGGCCAGTTCTTGGGCAAAGTCCGGGTGCACTCGGTCATTGGTGACCACCTACTCGATAGTGATGGTAAATATGGACCAGCGGGCCCTGCTCCCGAGCAAACAACATTCGAACACGACGACCCGAGTGAGGCATTCCGCAACGTGTATCTCCCTGTCACACATCATGATGGATCAAACCCTCAGATTTCCGTTCAACATCCTTACCCAGGGGTCTTCATCTACCGCTTCTGCGAAGGATTCATCTATCCAAACGCCAACGCCGGAACTGATACCCTTGTGGCAACCATCTTCCAAGAGACTCGACGCACGAACTTGGAAACCTATCCAAAACTAGGAGACCGTCCATGGAATGACCCCGGTCCTCGACGAGGCCGGGCTGACAAAGACGTCAGTGGCCTACCAACCCTTCGCGCCGTCATCCTAGACTTTTCCACTGTAGACCATGTGGATGTCACATCTATCCAAAACCTGATCGACGTGCGCAACCAACTGGATCTCTACACTGCGCCTGACTCGGTACAATGGCATTTCGCCAACATCAACAACCGCTGGACCAAGCGGGCTCTCACATCCGCTGGCTTTGGATACCCGACTCCCGCGGCCCAGGACGGCTTCCGTCGCTGGAAACCCATCTTCAGCGTTGCCGAGATCGGCGGCCGGAGCTCTGCGGCAGCCGTTGCAGAGCGTGAGCGCCTCAGCCACCAGAAAGCAGACGACATTGAGCGGGTGCAGTCGACAGTCACGACCACTGAGCGGGACCGCGATGTCAGCAGCAACGAAGGGGATGATTACATCAAACAGATCAAGACTTCAACTGCATCCAAGCACGGAAACAACATCGCCCTTGTGTCGGGACTCAACCGGCCGTTTTTCCATGTTGATGTGACTAGTGCCGTGCAAAGTGCGATTTCTAATATTGAGGAAAGCGGCGCAGGGAAACTTATCGAGCCGTGATCGGATCTGCTTTATGTCGTTTTCTTCTTTTTTTTTCTTGGGGCACTTGGTTTCTGAGTTCACAGCATACCCGCGGATGTCAATGTTCGCATGCAATAGTTAGTGTTGAATAATCTTTGATTGTTTGTTGGTTAGATCGGAAAATCTTGATTTCAATTTGATTCTCCTGGCCTTTGTATATTTTGCTTCAACCATGCTACGTAGAATAGACAATAACACCTACGCTAGGCGTTATACGAAGCTGCTGAATTCAATGTGTGAATGATATACAAGAGAAATTCGCAATGGACAGCCTGCCCTACGCCGATCGATAGAGTCACCACTGCGAGCCTCAGCACTGTTGAGCTGTTTCTTGATGCCTCGCCGTTTTGGCTGTGGTTGCGATTGATAGCGCGCTAGACCGCATTGAGAAGGAGTCCGCGAGACCCCGCTTTTTTAGAGCTCATAAACCTAACTTAAGGTTGAGAGTGCTGATTGGCCAGACTGTGCTTCTGTATACCGTAGTAAAAACAGAGATGGATCTAATCAATCTGCTAGACTCTAGACTGAAACCTTTCTTCTCTGCCTTTTTGTGCTATTATGATGAGATAATGGGTGGTAAGGATATAAATTTTGTTGCCAGCTGAGCTGTCTGGCAGGGCTGGGGATGGCCGGTTGTTGGGGGCTTTGTTCTCTCTTATCTCTTCCTCTGCCTCACTTTTACTAGTAATGGCTGATATGACTGTTCATGTACTTAACGAATGTTAGTTTGCCCAATAAGTGGTAACTTATTACTTTACTTTGTCTACGCGAACTGTAAATATGTGTTTGTGATATCCATCCCTGTAGGCTCGAATGTCCTGCGCTATCTGCAACATTGTGAAGGAACTGACAGTATAGATCGCGGTCGCTGCACATGTCATCATCTTCCTTCTCCGCAGACAATTCATAGAAGGCACCCATCACAAGCATGGCGCCAATTGGTCCTGGACAGCCCTGTCAGGGACACACTACCATCGACATTAGCGGCAGCGTGCTAATCATCTTCGGTATCGGGCTTGTCATTCTGGACACGTCATGGGGCGGGTCTGCCTACCCTTGGGAATCAGCCAAAGTGCTTGCCCCTATTGTTGTCGGTGAATATGTTTCGCGCAGTTTTTTAAATATGAGCATTTCTTGGAACCGGGCCATTTCTGGTCGAGAGTGATGTTTCTGAAACAAGTGGCGATGATACCGTTTAGATTGTTCTCGAGGCTGGATAAGTTGCTTGTTGCTGTTCTCAATTGTTCGGCTGGTGCTGGTGAGTATCCCCCCTGAATTTGAAACCCGTGTGCTTACGACTTTAATTACGTATGCTGTGTTCTATTATCTTAGTGTCTACTTCATCGTGGCTGAAGGGTACTCTGCGTCTAAATCTGATGTGAATCTGTTGCACTGATCCCGGGCATGGTAGGTGAGCACTTGATTGATTTTGGAAATCCTCAGCATCGTTCACACTAATCGAAACTAGCTGGCGCCTACCTAGCTATCGTTATGTGCAACGTCACTTCACACAGACTTTCTTCACCTTACTTGCTGGCACGTTCCAAGAAACAATAGGCATCGCCACCCTCACCTGGGCCATGCATTCCAGCAACAACAGTCTGATCAAGGGCATGTCGGTTCTCGCCGGGTCCGGCACGGCCTGTCGCTTCATACCTGTCTAGACCTCTGCATGTTACAGCCATCCGGCCCGAGAAGATTGCACCAGCCATGTCACTGTTGCGCTTTGCACAGCTATTCAGCAACATCTTGGCATTGACAATCACGGGATCCGTGTTCAACAACAAGTTCAATCTCGGCGACAGGAACAGCAGCATTCATGTCAATATCCAAGTTATGAGCAGTCTCGATAGTATTAGTAGTCTGCCAGAGAACATCCAGAAACCTGTGCGCACCGCTGGTAAAGATGCGGTTACGGTGGCCTTTGTCGGTATTATGCCTATCAAGGGCATCAGTCTGTTGACGAGCTTGTTGTTGGGTTATGTGTGGATTAAGCCGCAGAAGGAGAGGCATGCTGAAGATGGGGGTGGATAGGGGACGAGCGAGGTTATTTATGTCCCATATCTGTATGCTCTTTCTTAAGGTATTTGGCACCCATCCGTACCTTTGGACTCACTGGACGCATGCTGAGCCCTACGTCCGTTACCGATTTAGGGCAATATCAACTCGAATAAACATACACCAAGACCCCTGTCCCCTTCAGGATGATTGCATGAAACACAGCCCGTATTGACAAAAACCTAGCTTGTAGTGGGGTTTAGTGCACCAGTGCTTACAGTATCAAGAGAAGTCTTAGCTTCAAATTGCGGCTTGCATTTCTGAGATTGCTTGCACTTTACTTTTCGCTTCTTTCTTCGCTTCTTTCTCTCGTCTCATGCATGACAGTAAATAGCATAAGCTTTTTTTTCCTCTGAAAAACCGTCCTTTTTTTGTAGAATCTTGCTATATATCGAAGTCAGTACTTGGCCAGACTTTGACAACATCGGAGAAGACGTTCTCGTATATCAACTTACTATAGCCACCTTCTCATCTAAATATCTAACAATACATATAGACCCAACCTCTTCGTTTGAAGGGGAGAAACGCAATTCACCGCAAAACACCACCCACACCTGCCCAACCAAGTATAAACCCACTCATAGCCTCACCGAAAACACCACCGCCTAGCCACACATCTCTCCAAGCACCTTTTCGCTGAATGCCTGCTTTTGTGTAGTTGCCGCGGATCTTGCCAAACTCGTCGATTCCTTCAATCTCCCCGCCGCTTGCGCCTGGGAAGAATGCCCCTGCGCCTGCACCTGTGTTTGACCCTGTTGCTGCTGACGATGATGAAGGACTGAGAAGAAGTGCCTGAACCAGTGCAGAGACGATCACAGTGCCGACGAGGTAGAACACAAAGCCAGCGGTGGACTGCAGACCGAGGATGCCGGCTGAGATACCCAGGAGGAAAGCCGTGAGGGAGCGGAGTTGGGAGAGGACCTGATAATTGTTTGCGTGTTAGTGGCTATTCTGCGCACGAGAAGGGAAAGAGGGTCTTTTATTGTTTCTGTCCCAGCCCCAGCTAGGGAATAAGCTTACTCGGTTGTTGTGTTGGACTGATTCACCCACTAGAGGGTGGATTAGGAGGGAAAGCTCCTGTTTCGTGGGGGGCATTTTCCCTTCTATTTATCCGATTTGATCTGAATTGATCGACTATGTTGGTGGATGAGATTGGTGACGAGCTACCTGAGGAGCAAGATCTATGCGATGCTGAGAGTATTGAGGTGGTTGAATAATACTGATACGTATGTCGTCGCCGGGGAGTTTTTGCCAAGACCCGTATCGGCCAGGGCCTGTTACCGTACGAATACATAATACTTGCTGCAGTCGACGTAATTAATCTTGAGTTATGCCTCGACATGACTCCGTCAACACCGCGACTGCAACCCATCGCAACGCCAGGATGTTTAATTCCGGCGGAACTAACAAACTGGACAGTTTCCCAACCTCGTCAACTTGATTCGCAAAGCCACAGAGCCCCGGCTGATAGGCACATTTGTTGGTGCGAGCTCTTTGAGCCCGACTGACCAACAATGTCGTCTCAGCCTCAAACGGTACACCGACACTTGGCCGATTTGGCGAACAATGATGCTTCAACAGAAATAAACCCCGTGAGAGGCGCTCCTGGCAAGCCACACAAAGCCTTACTCCGCGGCTTTATTACCCTGTCCGCGGCCGAAGATGAAGAGGATGATATGCGGGTAAATTTGCAATACACGGAAAAGCGCGGGGCTTTCTACGAGGAATTGAAGAAGAGAGAAAATGACATTAAAAACGTGGTAGCTGCTCATTGTGGGCTGGCGAGTGCTGAGCTGGTTCATGTGCCTGAGATATTCGACGAGAAGAGAGTCCTGTGGATACATGGAAGCTTCAATGTGTGCATTCCAGTTGTGATTAAGCGGCCAGGCCTGGCTCTGCCATCGAAGATGGCATTCCGGGTTCCCTTGCCTTATAAAGTCGGTGAAGATTTTTATCCCGGAAATTGCGAGGAAAAGTTGAGATCTGAGGCTGCTACCTATATCTGGTTAAAGGAAAACTGCCCGGATGTCCCAACCCCGATGCTGCGAGGGTTTGGGATTCCCGGTGGACTTAGTGTAAGTACTGGACTTCAACGGGTGGTTATATTCTCTAATAAAAGGGTTAGTTTTTTCAGCCCACATCACTCACAGCCTGGCAAAGAATCAAAACCTACGTCAGGCGTCTTTTCAATCGTCTCTATCGAAGGGCCAGCTTCTGTGATTATATTCCCCATATTAGGACCGCGTTCTTGGACCATGGTTATACCTTGGTTGATTGGATCGAGAGTGATGATGAGCAGATGCTCTCTAACGTATTCAATCAGCCTCATAGCGAAGCCCAGACGCAGAATCTCTATCGGAGCATGGCAAGGATCTTTATCGCACTTGCAAAGCTCCCACAGCCTCGAATCGGGTCCTGGACTATTACCAATGATGGTCAACTACGTTTATCCAACCGACCATTACTTTGCCATCTACAGAGATTAGAAAATTGGAATATTCCCACCGGAATCGCGCGAGATACAACCTACACAAGCGCTGATACTCTCTGCTTGGATCTACTAGCTGGCCATGATAATCGCCTCCGTTATCAAAAGAATGCTGCCTTCAACGAAGACGATGCACGTTTCCAGGCTGTAGATCTGGTACTTATGCGGGCAAGTCTTGCGCAGTTCACCGACCGATCTCTGCGCGATGGGCCATTCGTGATGCATCTGACAGATATGCATGCCAGTAACATCTTTGTCGACCAAGACTGGAATATCAAGCATATCATTGATTTAGAATGGGCATGTTCGTTACCTCTCGAACATGTGCTGGTTCCATCTTGGCTGTCAGGCAAGGGGGTCGATCAACTTACTGGCCCAGAATATGAGCGATTCGGGAAATGCTACAATGAGTTCACCAATGCTATCAGGCACGAGGAGACTAACGCAATTCTTAACTTTAATGGCAAGAAGTACTCCCTAGCCGCAACCATGGACAAAGCATGGGAGGATCGTCATTATTGGTACCTCAGCGCTCTGCAAACCCCAAAAGGTTTATTCAATATTTTCAGAGAACAATGCCGACCCTTGTACGAAGACCTGCCCAAAGGGGCCCTTGCCCCCGTTTCTACACTCTGGACACCGAGAATGAGCTCATTTGTCAGTTCAAAGCTGAACGATCTGACGACTTATCTCGAGGAAGTACGAGTGATTTTTAATAGCGACAGGAGCGGAAGGTTTTATGTACGATGAGAATAGCCTTTGAATTATCAGGAACATACGATTAACGCTATCTTATATCAACCACCACCTCGCCTTCGTGCCTGCGCATTAGCACCACTGCTACTCAACTGTTGGGCCGCATGAGGATCCTCGCCAACTCGTGAAATCACTGCTTCGGCAATTCTATCGGAATCCGGCGCACGTTCACCATTTTCCAAGGCAATCAATGCGCGTCTTCGTGCTACCTCGACAGTATCGACGGTGTCTGTCGAGCTATCTGTCGTATTTGTCGATATAGATCCCTGGTTGGCCGCAGTACTGTCAATACCCGACCCAGTAGATTGCTGCGCGCGGCTACCAGTGGCGCTTGCCAGTCCGCTTGATGTACTGGGGCTCCAACGACTGATTTCGCGGTTCTGTTGATCGGCAGTGCTTTCAATTGAACTTGTCGTAGATTGGGTGTTCCCCGAAGCGGGGTTGGTGTCGGCCCTGGCGCTAGACATGATTACCCTATAGACGACTGGCTTGAGCTGTATAGCTTTTAGCTTTGAAAGATATGATGAATTTCTTGAAAAGGAGGGCGAAGAATGAGCTGCATACCTGATAATCAAGAGGAGAAATTCAGAGATCCCATGCTATGCCGCGTCCTTGACAATGGAAAAATGCTACCTAATAGCCTTGTGCGAGATAAAGAGGGGCATTTTGAACACAGGCTAGATACTTCAAGGCTCTCAGCCTCGTCTGTAATTATTCTTCGTATGGTACATGGTGTTAATGATTGCATCGTTCCAATTACAAGCTCGGTTTATATTGCTTGTTCTTCTTTTGTTCATTGAAAAGTCATGGTCAAAAGCATGTATGATGACCATGTTTGATATTCACCCGTGGTTTGTAACTCCAAATCAATTACACAGCTAAAAATTATCAATGTGGTGTCTCAAGTAAAAAATCCAAAAGAATCCCATTTATGTACCTGCCTAACCCCTCAGTATCGTCCAGAAATAAGAGGAAGAAAGAAAATACTACAAGCGAAAGCAAAATTGATCACGCTTGGTCATTCCACATCACATCACGTCACATCACGTTGCATCACATACATGAATAAGCTGGTCCAAATACAGGCAATTCCAATAAATACAACATATTTTAGCAAAAGGAAAGAAAAGAAAAGAGCAGAAAGAAGAAGATATTTGCCATGGAAATTCACCTTCATCCTTCATATCATTACGTATTCATGCATGTTCGACCCGCATCATATGAAACATACTCCCACAAACCCAAATAGACGGCCTCCTTCACCTTTTTAACCCGCCATTCGCGTTGATTTTTCATAGTTGCAAGAAGGAATCAGTGTACGTCGCTAGCTCACAGAGCCTCCTCGAGTTTGCCATCGGCTCTGGCCTCCTTGACTTGTTCAAAGACCTAGTATATCTGTCAGAAACTTTGTTGCCAAGACACTATATATTATCTCACCTTCAACATCTTGTTTCGGGCACCAAGAGCATTGACGCCGCGATCTTCTAGTCCCTTGTCATCCAACTCAATCAGGTCTGTCCACTTGAGGTCCTTCAGGTTGTCCGTGTATTTGTGTAAACGCAGAGAACGCAACCAGGCCGGAATGTCCTTCAGCAAATTTGGATCTGTGGGGTCCTCTGGTGGCTTTGAGCTTCCACGTCGACCACGTGGGGATCGTCCGCGTTGCACCTCAGAGTGGTCGGAAAGATAGCCCTCATGGGACCCAAGCCCGAACTGGCCGAGACCAAGAGCGCTCAGGTTGTTTCCTAAAAGGTTGTTATTAGGGTCATAAGCCGCCAAAAACCCATTGTTTTGTGGAGACGTGAATCCAACTTGGCCGAGGGGTCCCTGCAGTGCAATGCCGGGAGAGCTTGGGCGGGACCGGCGACCAGCCAGGGCAGCTTGCTGCTGGGCTTGTAGAGCAGCAATCTGCTGCGCATTCAAGACCTGACCGGCGTCGTTGACCATGACGAGGTTGGCTCCTGGTATGCTAGGGCCGAGGCCAGGAGATAAAGGTCCGGCATTAGAGTTCTTCCCGTGACCGTCATTAGATCGTGCTCGGCGGTATTTGCGAGCATCGTCCAGAGCAATACGATTGTTCACTGTTGACAAGGCAGCCAACTTCATTGCTGTAGCATTGGCAACCATGTCAGCTTGAGTTCCTGCACTCTGCTGTGTATTGAACGTCGGCGCCATAGGGGTATTGGTCATCGAAGCCCAGCTCGAGTTTCCAATATTGTAAGGAGACAGAAGAGGAGCGTCTTGGTGTGAGATTTCCGGGGCGGTGATGGTCTGATTCTGTACAGTGCCGAGACGCGGAGAGCGAAGTCCCGAGTTCGGCTGGTTAAACTGGCCCATTGGCTGTTGCTGCAATTGCCCGGAAGACGACTTGGGACGGGCAATAGGTGGCTGTAATTCAGGAGTGCGTTGAGCCCATGGAGAGGAGGGTGGCTGGCCCAGAGAGTTCTTGTTGCTATCAGGGGCGGAAATAGTCGGTGCCACCAGGGACGATCGATCACCTCCAAAGACAGCGCTGTTCCTATTCGAAGCAGGAGCATTTCCAGTTTGCTGGGTAAATTCCGCCTTCTTCTTCGCAATTGCCGCGGCAGCATCAGGGAACATAGCATTAATAGTAGATGAATCAAGGCCAGAGTTTCGTTTCGCACCGGGCGACGGGGGAGGACGCCCCAAAGAATTTCGCGAGCCGTCCGCAGTGGTAAGCTTCGACATTGCGTCGCTCAAGCGGTTGGACATTGGATCTAAAAAGATGTCAGCAGACCAAACTAATGAACAGGGTGAACATCCTACTGACCCTTTTCTCCAAAATTTGCCGGAGACAGAACTCCAGACATTGGGTGGCTCTTTGCCATCTGCTGCAAGACTTGGATGAAAAAGCGAATTTGCACTTGAGTTGTCTGCTGCAGCAGGGCGTACAATGCGGCAGTCCTTTCGGCTTCACTCAGGACACGGAACCATTGTTCAATAGCGCTTAGCTCGTCTTTGAAGTCCTGGTCAATCGTGGCAGCGGCCATTTCTTCCAGCGTGGTCTCAAACTGGTCAATTTCGGCAATCCATTGTTGAGCAGCCTGGTCCAACCCATCATCCCCGTTGCCCTGGCCCGGTGCCTGCTGGTTGAAGAAAACTTCGGAGGACGGACGGATGCTGCGTGTGGAGAGCGGGCTCGGAAAACCAGACATGTCCGCGGAAGCCCGCAGCTGGTGGGAGCCGCCCAAATTCCGGGCAGACGACGGCGGTCGCAAAGTTGCCTTGGATGCCTCGGGGGTGCTGTTCCTGTTTCCGATAATGTGGCTTGCCATTGTGGAATTAGCAGCACACAATACGATGCAATGGTATGTTCACCGTGCCAACGGGGGGGAAATGTATGGAAATGAAGATAGATAATGATTAGAACGATTATTTCGCTGCAGTGCTTGCTGAAGTCACAATTTCGTAGAACGGGGAATCAAATTTGATAGATGTCTGCGGTATGGCGATGCTCGGTTTCTTCGGTTTCAGGCGGCGGGGGGGATCGACGCTGAGATTTCTCGACAGCGATCTGAAGATTAAAGAAGCGTACAGACCAGTCCAGTGGCTGCACAAAATTAGGTATTTGCAGGTGGCTAAGTCAGGCTCAGATAACTGAAGCAGTGGTGCAGACGGTTGGCTGGCGATGGCCAAAGGTCAGGCGAACAACGAGAGGCACCCCGACTGTGGTAGCGTGTGTCAAACACAACAGAACGACAGACGTGGGCAGAGACAATGGAACGCACAAAAAAAGAAAGAACAGAAATAGATGCAGAGAGCAACGCAAAGAGGCGGCGGAGAAAGCAGGTGCTGCGAGGGTGCGAGAGGCGAAGGAAGGAAGAATAAGGATGAGTGTTTCGGCAGGGAAGGGAAGGGAAGGGCGAGGGGAGAAATAAGTCAGCCAGCCGTTTATTTTTGGAGTGGGAGCACTGGGCCGGGGACTATTTGGGCTGTGTCGTTGCTAGCGCCCACCCACTGGCCAGACAGGACCATTCTTCAGCTGCGATGTGCGTCTGCTGGGGGAACAACCGTCCACATGCATCAGTAGAGAAATATTGAACAAAGGAGTCGTTGATGATGCTGGTCTAGAGGGCGAGCTATGGGCCTGGTGGCAGCACAACGGCAGGCACGCTGGTGGCCCTGAGTAGGAGCCCTTAATAGGGAGAGTAGTGTTCTTGCCTCGATGTTATATAGTATGTAGCAAGGTGTCTAGGCTAGAGTACAGAGTATGCGGTGCTTATAGAATGCTGGCTGGTGTTTTTGTGCCTCTGTAAAAGCACGGCCTCTGATTGGCTCCCGCTGTCTCCATCGCCATCGCGCCTTCTGTCTGGGAATGCATCGCTCAACCTCGAATATTTTCTTTTTCTGCGCTTTTTGCTCGCCATCTCCCTGCTCCCTGACATGGACCGCAAGCAATGAATGGAATACCAAACAGACCTTCCTTTCGTCTCGCTTGAGCTATGCCTCGCCCTAGAAAATCTATTCGCCACGCCGGGTATGCAGGCCATGAGGAGCCTGCCAGCAGCCCGCAGCCCATAGACCCGGCCATCGATCCTCGTCTCTTCGATGCGAACTATCTCGATCTCGAGTCTGAGATTGGCCATGATGTCGCAATCCAAGAGAGCACGGCTATGTCACTTGGCCAGCGGAGGCTGCTTCAAGAGCAGGTCGATCTAAGCGAATCAGAGTCAGATGATGACCAGCTATGGGACGAGCCAGACAATCTATATGGCTATGAGCCCGATCCAGAAGCGGAGCAAGAAGAAGACGACGGCATCCATGATAGCGATGTCAGCAGTGTTGAACACGATGACCATGATGTGAATCCTGAATCACCTCCGCGGAAGCGTTCTCGTAGAGGCCAAGGGCCGTACAGCAGTCGTTATGGTGCACGAGGAGGCAAAGGCATCAAACGAGGCCCACGCCGGCCCCTCGAACCTAGCCCGGAGTTCAAAATGCTTCATTCGCAGGCCACCGAGGCATTCATCGATGGGAACTATGACCACGCAATCGATTTAGTGCAAAGAGCCATTCTTATCAATCCCGAAATGTTTGCCGCACACTCGCTGCTCTCCGAGATTTTCCTGGCCCGAGGAGAGAAAGACAAAGCCGTGACTGCCCTCTTCAGTGGTGCCCACACTCGACCACGAGACCCTTCTGTGTGGTACAAAGTCGCAAAACTGATCCAGGATAAAGCTGGAACGGAACGGCAGAAGACTCTAAATGACATAATCTATTGCTACAGTCGCATTATCGAGATCGATCCCAAGAATTACAATGCTCGATTCCAAAGAGCTGCCGCATATCGCGAACTTGGACACAACGGCAGGGCAGCCACCGAATACGAACGTATTCTCAAGGACATACCTCACAACATCCGAGCTCTTCGGCATCTGGCCGAGACATATATTGACATGCATGATGTTCAGAAAGCAGCTGATTACTACCTGGACAGCATCCAACATTACATGTCTCTTGATACCGAGGCTAGCATGGAGTTTTCCTGGTCCGATGTGAACATCTGCGCCGAGTTATTTGCCTACATGGATCAGCCTCAATCGGGATTGCATCTGGTGTCTTCAGTATCGCGGTGGCTTCTTGGTCGGAAAGATGACAACATCTGGGATAGTTTTGTAGATGATGATCGAGAATGGGATGCCGAGGACTCGCCTCGTCGTATCAAGACTAACGGCTTCATTCCTGACATCTATCCGATCGATTCGTATGGCTTGGGTCTTCCAATGGAATTGCGCATCAAATTAGGCTCTTTTCGTTTGAAACTGGGTGCGCGATACCTTGACGAGGCACTGGTAATTACACAATCTCTCTTCGCTTATGCCCGTACACTATGACTTTAGTCTCGTTTCCTAACAAAGAATGACAGGCACATTTTGAGTGGCTAAACCCTGATGACACGTCGGAAAATTCCAGCGTGTTTGACTATGCCGATCTTTATAGGGAAGCTGCCGACGCGTTAAAAGATGCGGGCTTGTTTGAACAGGCACTTCGCTTCTATACGCCCCTACAGCTTACTGATGATTACGCCGATGTCAGCTTTTTCCTGGCCATGGGCGAATGTGCCTTTGCATGCGAGAACCACGATCTCGCAGAGTCCTGCTACCTCACGGTCGTGGAAAATGATTCCACAAACCTCCAGTCTCGCGTGAATTTGGCTAAGCTATACGAACAAATGGGCGAGAAACAGAAGGCACTTTATTATGTGAACCAGGCAGTCTTACTGGGACGCGACGAATACGGTGGCCGAAGCCACAAGCGGCGTAGGGATCGTCGAATTGCACAACTGGCAAGGGAGTTCCAAGAAGCTAGTAGGAACGCGGCCCCGAGCAATAATATTGTGCCCAGATATTTGATGAATGCGACTCGGGGTGAAGTTCTACCAGAGAGTGATCAAGAGCGCCCACAGCATGTGCAGTACTTGTACTCCAAGATGAATGACCTCCGACCGGACATGCGCGCCGGTAATTCTGATGCGACAGAAGATTGGCTTGACATTGCAGACGCGTTGTTGCGTGATTTTCGGACTAACCGTGTGTTCTACCCGCTGCAAAAAAATATGACATTCCTTGGATATTCGCGTGAGGAGCAGCTCAAGGCCACTAAAAGAAAGGATACGGTTTTGGATGAGATGCAGGAAATGGCTGGACGGTTGCAGGTGTTACTGGGTATTTTCTTCTACTCACAAAAACTTAGAAATCTTATTGACGGTCTGTAACAGGCCAAAGCGAGAAAGACGATGACGATACCACCATCCCTAATGATTACTATGGAATATCTTTTGATGAATGGTTAGAAATATTTCTCGAATATGCATTTGTGGTTTCTGGACAAGGCGAAACAGACGAGGCCTACAATGTCCTGACTGCTGCTGCGGATGCTAGTGTCTGGTACCACTCAAAGGAAAAAGTTCGACAAATCCATATTTGCTGGTTCAGTAAGTTGTTCAACTCAGACTTTCCAAACATATGGATTTCTTGCTAACTTGCCGAAGCATGCGCCCTTCGTTTACAAGACGAAGATACGCTAGTTAGTGAAGCACGATGGTGGACTAAAGAATACCAATTCGTAACAGACACCTACCGTTTATTTACCATTCTCAGCCAACTATGCGGTGATCCACACCGATCACTCTTCCATGCCTCGCCGAGCATGAAGTACATGCTTCGACAAATCAAATCCATGGATAACACATTACCTAAAGAGTTTTATCTGGCCGCCGGCATGGCAATGAGAAACACGTCAAAATCAAAAACTCCGTCACTCACATCACGCAACGACAAAGGTGAATTAATAACCGCAGAAAAGATGGATGTTGCCCTCCTAGTCTTGTACGGACACATTCTCTACTCCGGAAACAGCTTTTATCCCGCACTTAATTACTACTTTCGGGCATATGCGCTCGATCCCGAGAATCCGTCAATCTTGCTATGTATTGCATTATGCTATATCCACCATGCACTCAAACGCCAGGCGGATAATCGTCATTACCTGATTCTGCAGGGATTATCGTTCATGTCATTATACCGCAAAGCACGCGTGGAGAAGAAGGGTGGAAAGGGGGAAAAGGTCAGCCCGTTGACTGTCCAACAACAAGAAGTGAGTTTTAATTTCGGTCGTGTTTATCATTCTCTCGGGTTGCTGCATCAAGCTGTACCATGCTACGAGCGTGCGTTGGAGATGGGCGACCAAATCAAAGCGCATGAAGCAGAAAAGACCAGCCGCACCACCGACCGGGAAGACAGCTTTGTTGAGGATTTTTCGCCAGAAGCAGCGTTGGCCTTGCAGAATATATATGCGCTGAACGGGAATTTTACTGGTGCCAGGAAGGTTACGGAAAAGTACCTTGTTATTTGATTATGGTTTTTGCATGGCTTGAAAATATGGTGTAGTAAGGTTATAACTTGATCAATGATACCCTGGCTGTTCTGCTTTATGATGAGGGCAAAATTCAATTCATAAGTACCAAATTAATGTGAAAAAGGGAAGTTGAATGGTTTATCGATAGTATAAATCTTTCTATTTGAGCTCAGACAATCCGATATGATATGAAATATTGACATGTACATAATAGAAAAGGATATCGTAGTTCCGAAATACATAATAACTACTAGATGCATGAAAATCAATCATCAATCATGATGACTGCTAGTGTCATCGCTAGTGCCACCGCCACTCACAGGTATATGCGCACCTTCATAACTCTCTTCGCCGTAGACATCCGAATCGTCGAAGAACACTGCCGATTGGCGTCTCATTTCATCCATGACGCTGCCTCGACGACCGTGATGATAATGATACTGCTGCTGCTCATCTGGCGTCTTCGCTGAATCAGGGACAGTCAGATATGAAGGGTATGTGGTAGTGTTATCATAGTCTTGACCGTTAGTGTCATTCGGATCCGGTAAGGAAACCAATCTCGTCGCTTCATCAAGTTCAGTCCGCTTGGTATCGTCATCTCCGTGACTACTATCTGTATCATCATGTCGACGAGCAAGTAAAGGCGACAAATCTTCATAGTTTATCCGTCCATTACGGGCAGAGGACGAATTTCGCAACAAACCCTGCATAATCAGGTTTTCAATCTTGGCCATTCGGTTCTGTATGAAGCAGATCTTGGGGAAGGCGCTCTGCTGGCCGACATGTAGCATACGCGCTAGTCGTTCGGTGGATGGGTCGGATAAGATGTTCCAGAAATCCGAGAGGACTGATTTCGGCCATATTGTGATTGTGCCACTGAACGACTGTTGGAGCCATATCTGGCTCCAGTCTTGGCCGAGTGGGCGTGGTAACAGCTCCAAATGACGCAATACGCGGAGCCATTTATTCAGGTCCAGTTTGACGTACTGCTCTACAGCAGAGCCTAGAAATCCGCCACGCCAGCCGCGGCCCTTGCGATGGGTCACTGGTCGGCCGACAGAGCCTCGCGAGCTGAAGAAGAAAAGGTTGATGTGGGGGTTGACTTGGGAGACGATGGTGAAGTTGACGTTGAAATGCAAGTTGAGGGCTTTGACAGGAATATCAGTTCGGAGACTGCCGTCTTTCCATTTATGTCCGAAGGAGTACGGGGACAAGCTGCCGTTTTTATTCTTTTTCATAAGGACAACTGGATTGAGGATTCCTGGCACTGCGGCAGATGCAATTACTGCACTCCATATCACGCAGTCCGGAGATGTGAGGTAGTTGGCCAGGATGGCTGGAGAATGAGGGTCAGATGGCACGCAGGAGACGTTCAGAATCCGGCCTGTGCGCTCGTAGGCTTCCCGGAAAGTCATAGAACCCCTGGTAAACCAACTGCACTGTCTGGCCCAGTCGAGTGTGTCGAAACGAGCACCTGTCTTCCACCAGCGCTTGACCCATGCTGGAAACCCTTCGTGGCAGGCTCTAATGCGGTGCGCCAGGGCAGGGATGAGCAGCTGTTTTAGTTCCTCGTTGGTTCTTGTTGCCACCAAAGCCGCTACTAGCGCTCCGCCCGATGTTCCAGTGATGATATCAGGCAAAACACCGTTATCTAGCAGAGCTTTGACCACGCCAAAATGGTAATATGCAAAGGTTGCACCGCCAGACAAGCACAATGCAGTTCGTCCAAAGTTGGTGTCCAGATGCCTGAAATGGCGATATTTCTCTTCTTTCGTCAAATCTCGACTATTCAGCAGCCACTCCAAACACATATGTACTTCGTCAACGTATTCTTGCACCAAGTGTTTGGTACCAGAATAAGCCTCGCTGTATAATCGTCGATTCTCGATTCCAACGAAGTTATTTTTAACACAAGCCTCAAGGAGAGCGCGTAGGTCCTCGACGGCTTGTAGACGGGTCCCACTGTCAGTCTCTGTCTCAACTTGAGTCCTCAGCTGCTTAAGCTGATTTACGACCTTCCTCACTGTGAGGTAATCATAGTAAGCATACTCGTCATTCTCCTTCCACTTTTCATTGCCAAGGTATGTATCCAAAAGTTGTGCCGCTCTCTGCCAATCTTCATAGTTCCGTGTGTTGTGCAGCGAGCGTCGCAGTCGCTCTCTACGACCGGTCCAGGTCACGAAGTGTTCGTAGAGATATATGTATAACCGCGTGAACACATAAACAATTCCGAGGATCCCAATCCATGCGAATACAGTGACAAGAAAAGGGTATTTCAATAGCGTATACAATACCCCCTCTCGCGTTTCATCCTTTGTTCGACGAGGTGGCCTCGTGGTAGTCGCTGATGTCTGCGCTCGCGAACGAAATGGCCTTCGTACGCGCTGGCGAATCGGACGCCAGTCATTGATTGCCACTAATGGCTCAACTTCTGGCGCCGCCAGGGCCTTTTCGAATTGGTGGAGGTCATCGGCAGTGATGAATTCGGTCTCGTAGTCGGGGAGCGACAATGGATCATTCCGAGGATCGACAGGTTGCCGTGATGTGGAAGACGAGAAACTACCGCTGGGGCTCATCGTAAAGGGTATTCAATGTGCATGGTGTTTCTTTCTTATCGCTACCATGCTTTTAGTCTCGTTATTTATTCACTTGGACTAACGATGTGTTGTGACTGGGGAAGTTGCATGTTGAAATGACGTCGGTCGTTACGTTACGCCACAGGCATGTGAAGCACTAGCCACACCATGAGGAGGTCATGTGGCTGTGGCTGGTAGTTGTATCACGTGAAGATAAAGGCCCAGATTAGGGCAAGGGCTAGGGCTGTGTGTATACTTTTTACAGCAAATTCGGTGTTGCAAACGAAAAGCTCATTGACAAACAAACAAACATATAACGATTGAAGTTATCATAGCTAAATTACTATCTCTACTTAGCCTCGGGGAATTTTGGAGCTGCAGCTTTCATTATTGCCAGGCAGCTTAACAGCACGCAGAACTGGTGTCACTACGTGGGAGTATAGGCATATAGCTCCATTAGGATACAACCGTTTCCAGTGTTGTAAACGTAGCCTCCTCCATAACTGGACGATGCAGGAGCTTCCTCATTGGTGCAGTAGAAGTCAGTGGAGAATGCATCGAGGCACTCGTCGTAGTCCAGGTCGGAATCAGCGAATGACCATGCTTGCATAGTACCACAACCTGACTGCGAGCCTGCCCAGGCAGCGGATGCTACCACACTATATGAGCCTGCGTCGTACTCCTCAACCTGGCCGTATGTATTGTCAGGCTCAAGAACGTATTGGGCTTCACAGAAGCTTTTGACAACGGCTTGAGCGTCTGCCACTGTGAATGAATCGTATCCCATCGCTTTAGTAAAGCAATAGCCACTTCCGACATTGATAGCTGTGTTCGTCGGCCAAGCTGTTTCTGAGCTCGATGTTGAGGATGACGTTGTTTTGCTCGCTGTTTTGGTCGTTGATGTGGTAGCAGTAGTGCTCGGGGGATACATGGAATTCCACGCTGACGCGATTGCGGAATTCATTGCGGAGAGGGCAGCGGTCCCAACTGGAGTTAATGCAGGGTCCACAGTGAGGAAGTCCGGAGCCAGGAGTGTTCCTTCCACCGCCGAACTGCTCGAGCTAGAAGAACTTGATGTCGAGGTGCCAGTCTCGGTTTCTGTATTGCCGTCGTCACCACCGCCGCCGCCGCCTCCGCCACCTCCGTCCTCACCACCGCAACAGAAACCGCCACTTATGCCTCCAAGCCCTCCGAAGCCAGGTCGACACCAACCACAGCCTGGATAACAGTGATATGTACCTGTAATAGAGACATCAGTCATGGAAAAGAAAAGTTAAGTCAACAACATGAAAACTCACAACCACCGCCGCAGCCCGATGTACAGCTTGTAGTGGGTTTTGCGCTCGAATAATGTGTGGACTTAGAATTCAATGTCGGGTCTGGCGTAGTACTTGTTGTGGATGGATATACGTTTGGAGTTACTGTCGTCGTGACCGGAGGACCCGTCGATCCACCTGTAATTTGAGTCGTCCCTCCGAAGATATTGGTTTGTTGAGTTTGAACCCAGGTATATGACCCCCAAATGACCGTTGTCGAATTCGTAGTAGAGGTTGTGCCGCCTATAACATTCGTAGTTCCACCCCAAACTCTAGGAGGCCATCGATTGTTAGCTCGCATACCTACGAATATCCACAATAAAAGACAGAATTGAAAGACTTACGGAGTGACAACGACTGGAATGGGATCCGGTTGAATAGAAGTCGCTTGCGTGACAGTACCAGTGGAAGACCCGCTATAGATAGGAATACCCCATACAGGAATCATGTTTCCCACATCTACACAGGCAAAGTTAGCAATACCATAGAAGTAAAATGGTGGCAAAAGATAGTTCCAGCATACATGGAGGTAGAGAGACTACAACAGGGATTGTTTGAGGAACGTAGGAATTCAGTACAGTTGTTGTTGTCCCAATGGTCGTGGTGATTGTTGTAGAGCTAGAAACCGTCACTACCACCGATTGCGCAGGAATTGTTACAGTGGTAGTAGCGGTCAGAGTAACCGGAGGCATAATAAATGAACAAGGTGGTATGCAGTTCAAAGTTGGGTCGTCGTCCGTCCAAATGCTTGGAGGAACATACGCCAATCCTGAACCAGTGTCATTACTACCGGAAGTTGTGTCCCCAGCGCCTGCTGTACCATTGCTCTGAAGGTCAAGAGCCCAATCCACGGTACCTTTAAAAGTAAGAAGCTTATAAAGCATTTCTCTTGTTAGTTTGTTGCTGTCCGTCATGTACGATATCCATTGGTCACCGTCATAAACAACGATGTCGGAGAAACTGTCGTCTGTGTACTGAAGCAGTCCAGAAGAATTTTGTGCAATGATATCGTTAATCTCACCATTGCCTAGGTAGCCTGCCGTGTCAGTGCATGGGCCAGCTGCACCCGGTCCGGTGAAGGTGCACATTGGGGTGTCGCAGCCGGGAGTTGTCATCTGGAATGACCGGCCGTAACTGGTAACCCCAACCACAATCATATTAGACGGTACTCCTGCCTTTGTTATCATAGACAATGCATTGATGGTCTCAGTCAGGTTGACGTCTGATCGCAGGCAATTGCCTCCTGGACAACCTGGGTCGGAGAATTTGTTTCCATAATCCCACTGTCCGTGAAGATCATAGGTCATATAAACGATATAATCGACAGTGCTGGATATGGCTTCAATTGGATAAGGTTTTAAGTACCAGTATGACGAAGGTGTGGTAATAGAGAGTGTTTGGCTTGAGGTCAAATACGACTTCAGCTCCACCAAGAAGACGTAGAAAAGGTCAGCGTCTGTGTCAGTATCTGCTGGAATATCAGGAATATCAGGCTCTCCAGGATACTCCCAATCAATATCGACGCCGTCCAAATTATACTCATTCAGAAAGTTGGCAATGTTTGAAGCAAGCGTTTGCCGGTTCTCATCAGTACTCATAGCTTGGCGGAAGATATCATATGTGCTGGGATCAGTAGAGAAACTCCAACCTCCGAAGGACAAGATTCGTTTAGGGCCGGATATGGTCATAAACAAATCGAAGTTGCTACCCATTGAGGTAACATTCACAGAGAAGTCCGAGTTCAAAGTAGCGAAAGCAAGATGTATATGTGTATAACCACTGACATCGAAATCCAAAATGCTTCCGGCAAGGCAAGGCCTGGTATAGTCAAAGCCTTCGAAATAGGCAATCCTGAAAAAGTCTGCTGGTGCATCTGAATAAATGATGTCGTCTCCGCAGTTGGATATACATCCATTCTGGTTAAGGGCTGCGGTACCAGGTGCTCCAGTTGTAGAATTACTCTGTGTACAAAACTCGGCCGTAGTTCCGCATTGTCCCCAGATATCGCAACTAGATTCATCTTAGCCTCTATATGTCTTTTTCCTACCCCTCGACTATTCTCGTGGAGCAAAGGGGCGAAATGCGACTCTTACCATGCATTCAAAGGACATTCGTTCAAAGTACTCAAGTCTGTGCCAGCAGGTGCAACAGCTGTCCCATTTACCTGGGGCCCGCAGACAGCATTGGAGATGACTGTAGGCATTGGGGCACTTCCATTGCTTAGACACATATTCATACCAAGCAACAGATCTCCACATCCCATCCAACCCCAAGTATCGCTGTTCCAACTGTCGATCTCATCGACAGTGATATCATATGAAGCCGCAAGCGAGCTACACGTATCATTTGTTTGAACAGTGTACGTATAGCAAGTTCCATTTGCATATGCGCTAGGTGTGGTGTCTGGAAGTGACCCAGATGAACAGCAAACATGCGAACCCACAACGAGGTTGTTGCAATCTATGCTTGGATTATAATCGTCAAACTCAGTACTGGTAATTCCACACTCTGTAGCCAGAGTGGGACAAGTGTCTCCGGAAACGATTTTTGCCGTTGTGCACGAACTATCCCTTCCAAATAGATGTCGACTGGATAATGTGCCATTGAGAACAGTGCTATTTGAAGTCACGTTTTTCGAGGCTATGGCTGGCACCAAATAGTTAATAGTGTTCCAGCTTATTGACTCGTCATATGTAGTAATGCAGCTGGAATTGCTCCATTGTTGTACGGCCTCTTGTACAGAGGACCAGTCATTGTCAGTGTTCAGTACAACACCAAGAGAATATTTTGCGCTGCTGTTGGTACACAACTGCGCAGCTAGCGTGCCGGAGACGTCATTGCTCTCCAAGTAAGATAGGAATTGCTCGAGCAATGCTCCAGTGAGGTTTTGGCGATTCAGTCCCGCACCTGCGTAAAGTCCTATCACCGCTTTGTTTGAATATGCGAATGCAATCTCCTCCTCGCATGAGCCCTCCGCTTGTACATATGACTGCAATTGCTGTACAGCAGAGATTCCGTTATCCGTACTTCCAGGTGTATTCGAACCTGACCAGGCTAGCTCAAGTGTTGAGTTCACGCTGGCGGAATGCTTGAGTGTCGCGCATGACTTGCCAGTTGTCTCAGTGGCATCTTCCACTGCGGATGAACATGCGTACAGGGTAACATGAGTGTTGTTATCATTAATATTGTTATAAAGCGCAAAGTCAACGAGCATGGACTCATTACAAGATGAAAGACGGTTGAAGTCATGGTAAGCCGTCCAGTTTCTAGAGTCGGTCCCGGCGTCAGCACAGCTTGCTGGGCAGAGACTTCGACGAAATTTGGGTGTTGCTGATGACTGCTCAACGAGGCCTTGTCTCGCACCACTGTTTGTCTGATTTACGGATTTAACAGAGATTGGATGAGCTTCCAGGTAACCTTGCAATGCTGCAGGCGGGTCGAAAGGGAGAGGGTCGGCGTTCACGGTAATTATGGCGAACAAAAGAGAAATTAGCAGCATAAGCAGGCTGCCTGAGGTGGTTGCGAGAGCCATCATCATGAACTGTGTCATGAGACGGCCTCAGAAAAACAAGTGGAAAAGGGACTCCTCAGAATAGGTTTTGTGAGAATGAGGAGAATTTTGAAAACGAAGTCATGTAGTCGGGTCGACATATATCTTACTTTCATGGGCCAGTCGCGGAAATCATTTCTTTTCTCACTGAAATATACTACCCCTTCACTATTGTAGCTCGGTGATTGGTTGTTGTTGTTGTAGTTAGTTGTTTATTATTATGATTATCACTATTTTTCTGCGTTTGGACGGAGCAAACAACCTCACCATCTTACTGGATCCACATTTGGCCTCAGTAAACAAAAAACACCAAAGAAACAACAATTGAATTAACCAAGAGCGTAGCATAACATGGATCGTGGTGCTGCAGGATCCTACGCCACCAAGTATACGAGGACTTTCTGTCTAGGTCGCAGCTATTCGTTGGTAAGGCGGATCCGAAGCACCCACTACAGTACAGTAGGTACGGAGTACTCCTTAATAGATGCAAAGCTGGCAGTGGAAGGACATTGACATTCTTGTTTTTAGTTGGTAGTATTAACTTAGTGCAGCCTGTGCGGGTCATGAAGCCTTAGCAAAGCACTAACTTCCTGAAAATGCCAGGAGGCTCGGACGTTGGATTCTCACCGTTGCCTATATGCACACGAGTATTGACACGCGATTGCCTGATTTGCTGCGAAGTCATCTCGCGCCAAATCCTAAGTCTCTGACGATGGAAGTGACCTTGCAGTAACTCACCGGGTAATTCGGACTTTAGCGTCTTAAGATATTTGCTAAGGGGTCGAGGCTCTGTGAGATATAACCTCGTCGCACTAAGTGTTGAAAACTTAGCTTAGACTAGTCGATAAAGCATGGGCTGTGTTAGCTTTTTATTGCCTCGCAGGTGATTCTTAGATACATTCGGTGCCGCCATTTGTGCCTTCTTCGAACTTCCAGTGTCTAAGTCTTTGAGAAGTTAGGCCCTATTCGGTGTATTGTACATCAGATTATTCGAAATCAACTTTAGATCTCGTGCACTCCAGCTACTACAATCTGGCTACAGATAAGTTGAGCGCACTGAGCGCGCAAGTAAGCCGTATCCATTTACGGAGTATACTCAGAGAGTAGGCGTCATAATTTTTATATACGCACGTACTACGTAGTCTGTTATTATTATTTGAGGTAGCACCAGTTGGTAAGCATGAACTGTCTCTGCGAGTGTGAGATTTTAGATCACTTGATGAGTCCATCATGATGAACAGGAAATTAGTACGCTAGTACATACTTCAGCGTACCTTAAAATTGATTAGCCTTCTAGAAACCCACCCAACAGTCACATCGCGTCCCTAGCTTGACTCCACATCAGTTTTAAGCATTACACGTGCCTTGCTTTAGTCTTTCTATTTTAGTGAAGACATTAGAGCCGCGGAGCAAATATAGCTCCAGGGGATTGACTCCATACTCAGTGGAAGGACTAATGAAGGTGATTTATGACAACCACGGACCTAACCATCCAAGATTGCACGCCTAACAGGTTAGCAAGAAATGCAACATGCAGCGTCCAGATTGGAGCAGTATGGATGCGTGCACCGACTAGATGCCAACGAGTAACGTCAAATAAAACGAAATGATTGGTTCAAAGAGCCACTTGAGGCGAGAGACGAATTTGAGTGGACCTGCTTTAGAGCCAAAAGCATCAACATCATTCCGCGATTCCCGGGAAGAAAAAGAAGAAGAGAAATGATACCATAACCCGGATATCTTACCATTCCCGCCGCGTTCCTTCTGCCACAAGCAAGCGCGGATCTTATTCTTGCTCCCTTCTTAGCCTTCCTGATCTGTATGTTGACGGCTTAGGTAACTTAATACAGTTAGAGGCGTAGAGTGTTTGCTGCTCGTTCATTTAAATTGTCGACTCTATCTAGCAGAAAGACAAGCTACAGACCTACCCAAGGAGGTGGTCTGCCTTTTATCCATCAAGAAACGACGCTGCTCTCGCTGCACGACAATTACTCGCAAAGATGCTGTTTCCATCCTTGCGCCACCTGTCTGTGGTAGCCCTATGCTTTGGTGCTAAGTTGTCGCAGGCGCAGGTCTTCAACTGGGACGATGTCGAGACAGGTAATGGAAAATGCTCATCTAGCCAAGTTACGTCCATTCAGGGATGGCTTGATGATGCCTCAACCCTCCTCGATGCGGCACTGTCTGCAGTCGCAAAGAAAAACACAGCAGATGAGAATATTTTGGCATTTTTCACCTCCTATTTCGGTATTGAATGGGATTACAACACGCCAGGGGCCTTCAAGAATGATTATTCTGAAATAGTATTCGCCTCTGTCGCATGTAAGCCCAACTGACTGGCCATGTCAGATACAATTGCTGACTAGATATTTGCAGCTACATTAAGAGCCATGTCAAACTTTTTGGCTGGCCAAGGTCTTACCGAAGACGCTGCTGGGTCGGCGACGGCAATGGGACAGAAGCCGTATGGTTACTGTGGCGGCGACAATTATCAGGCGTACAGCTGGAACGCCGCGGCATTGTTCATGACCGGCGTCGAAATCCCAAATCCCGAAGGCGGATCTTATACGATCGCAGAGATCTTTGCAGCTTTCAACGGACAGGGGAATCCATTCTGGGCAAAGACAGAGCAAGGATATGCCTTTGTCTCTTCCGCACAGCCTTGCGCCGTAGAGACTGATTCTACAGGAGTTACACAGGTTGCACTCGCTTTCGTCTCAAGGCCCTATCGGCCAGACTTCTTGCCTATAACGGATGTCGCGCTAGCGTTCCTTTATGGCCCAGCAATGGCAGTTTGCGATCCGCTCTTAACAGGAGAAAATTTACCGAGCAACTATGTGGATTCCCTCGCAGATTTGGTATCTTCATACCCCACTGCAGATTCGCCTATCGAGTTGGACGAGAAGATACCGAAGGGAGCAGCTCTTTTCCATGAGCTCACTCACCTCTGTACGAGTGAGGTCAAAGACCAGTGGTGTAAGTAGAACAAATACCATGTGCAGTAGGGCAGGACGTTGTTTGCTAACCCTGGAGGCTGCAGACCCTCTTGATCTCTGTATCAAAAACGCAGTGATCGATGCAGGCTCTACAACGGTCAGCGCACAGAACAATGCTAACAACTACATGTTCTTTGCTCTGGCGGTCTGGTATTATAACAATCCCCAAAACGGCTACACAGCGACTTTCTACAGGGGCAATTCCAACGATGCGCTCCGCATGAGCAAGTAATTACGAATCTTACCTCGAGTCTTCTTAAAAGTGATACAATGAGCCTAGGAAAGGTGGAGGAGGGATTGGGCTAGAAGTGGAAGCAATCTACCGAGATGTCGATATGTTTGTAGAAGAAGGATTCAAAAAATGTATATGCGCTAGCAACAGCTATATGCAGATTTATTGTCATATTGACCATTTGCGTCTTGTCTTACCTGTATGTTAGGTAGATGGCAATAATGGGGATCAGAATGCAACATACGAGGGACGTCACGGACCAATATTGGCGCCACAGCGGACTTATCAAATGTGGGAAACGTAACAGAAAACCCACAGACCGACCATTAATTTGCTCAAAACCAAAGAAGAGTTTTTCGAAAGCTCTTCATTTACTCCTTGACGGCGGCAAACGACGATGTGATGTGAAGAGTGTGGATTCATGTGCCATGCTCAGTGGCAAGCACAGGTAGCTGGAAAATAATAGGTGCATGCACATTCGACGATGTTTAGCCGATATCAAGTTGCGCTCAAAGGGAGTTAGTCAGTCTACCTAGAAACTAGCATTCTTCTGTTTTGTTGCCTGGCTGGTTCGTATTATGATTGCTAATTCCAAATTGTGAATACATGAGAGTAACATGGTTACATCAAATGCCCACTGCTTGTTTGCGAGGAGCTAAACTGAATCAAAATCATAACTTGATCCCCACAAGTCTGCGGGCGTTCTGCCTGTTAGTGTCTGAGAGTGACATGTGTATCCAACGACACAGCTGCGTGGAAATAAAAATGCTTGAAGAACGCCAGGGGGCGTAAGTTGGGGGCGATTATCCAACGCCTTTGCAGGGGGCTCCGGACGGAGAATTAGCATTGGTAGATTCCCTCAGGGTCTGGCCTCTCCACTGAGGCTAAGCGTTTAGTTTTGTTGAAAGTGCGCATTTAGAGGTTAGGTCCCCTGTAATTTATACTAGTTAGTCTTAGACCCGGCCTGCACGAACTAGTCAGGCTTCAACCTAACGTGAGGTCTAAATTAGAAGCCGCACCCGTAGCTTTAACTTTATTCGAGCTCGCACGTACGCACTTTAAGCAGACCAACAAAGTGTTTGAGCATCCCAAACGATGATAGGTGACTCCGGCTGCCTGCGGCTACATGTTATTCTGAGTAGTCACGGAGGAACCTTCACAAAGCACCTTCCATACTGGCTACTAGCTTCAATTGCGACTACTCAATACGACATGCCTCGAGGAAAATCGCTTAAGAAGAGGCAGGGAAATGACTGATCGGGTGGCAATGGTTGTAACCGGGCTTTCCTCCGAACGACCGACCTCTGTGGAGAATATGCGCATTCAATGCTATCATGCAACCCCTCAGCTGAGAGAGTTGGGTTGCTTAGCTGCTCGTTGAATAAAAGCATGCATACCATGCGGCTCGCATCCTACTGTTGCAATTTGCAATCATAGCAGCACGTGGATTCTACCGAGATTTCACACATGGAAACTAAGGTGGAACGAAATTGCATGTTGATCGAGCTAATGTAAGGAGGATTATCACGCTAATAGTTTGTAACCATTTCTATCCCGCGAAATGAGAACCCCAAAAGGCAGGTAGATGGACTAGTTCTGTCGAAATTGTATGCTTGACATGACATCTTGATAAAACTCAACAACTTATGATAAGTTAGGAAACGGCGTTACTCGACCCATAGAGCTACACTATAGTAAACTTTAACTACAACTACTCAATGCCGACGCAGACGTAGTCTCCTAGGTCCAGGTAAGCACAGCTCGTGCCAACAGCAGGATTCCAGGCGTAGAAATCGTCCAGGGTAATGCCCTCTGCTGTAGCAATCGAGCCGCATTCGTCACCGCTCTTCACCAAATAGAACTTGTCACAATCAGACACCATTCCAGTCTGGTGAGGTGTGGGGGTTGTGATGCCGTTGCCTGTAGTTGACGTTGCAGTAGAAGTAGTAGCGCTTGGTGTTACACCAATAATGTCAACACAGACATAATCACCCACGTCTAGAGAGGCGCAGCTAGTGCCAACTGCCGGGTTCCAGGCATAGAAATCAGCTAGACTGATGCCATACTCTGAAGCAATAGTTCCACACTCATCACCGCTCTTAACCAGATAGAAGGCGTCGCAATTAGAAGCCATCCCAGTTTGGTGAGGCGTAGGAGTAGTAATGCCGTTACCAGACGTTGTGGCACTAGGTGTTACGCCAATAACATCAACACAGACATAGTCCCCGGCATCAAGACCCGCACAGCTGGTGCCTACGGCAGGATTCCAGTCGTAGAAATCAGCTAGGCTGATGCCATACTCAGAGGCAATAGTGCCGCACTCGTCACCGCTCTGAACCAAGTAAAAGGCGTCGCAATTGGAAGCCATTCCGGTTTGGTACGGGGTAGGAGTAGTGATCCCATTACCAGGCGTGGTTGCCGATGTTGTTGTAGAGTTTGGCGTCACGCCGATAATATCAACACAGACATAGTCACCGGCATCGAGACCCGCACAGCTGGTGCCCACTGCTGGATTCCAAGCATAGAAATCAGCTAGACTGATACCATACTCGGAGGCAATAGTACCGCACTCGTCACCGCTCTGAACCAAGTAGAAGGAATCGCAGTCCGAGGCAATGCCGGTTTGAACCGGGCTGGGAGTGGAAATGCCATCTCCAGAGGTCGTGGTGGTAACAAGAGTGGTAGACGTCACGCTAGTGATAGTTCCTGAGGAAGTAATAGAGGTAGAAGTTGAAGTCGCACTGGCCGTGGAACTCGAGCTTGAGCTTGTGTTTGACTCGTAGTTGATCTGGACACAGTAGTCTAGTCCTGGAACCAGATTGCAACCGATGCCCATCTCAGTAGTGACAGGGTTCTTGACACTCAAAGTCAGAGATTGCCTTCAACGTGCCCGATGAGAAAGAACTGTCACTCACCCACGACTCGAACATGGACACCGTGATTCCATACGCCGTCGCAAGAGAACCACAGGTATCGTCATCTGAATAATCTGCCCATTCACTGCAGTCTTCGTTGGTCCCGGGAGCCGCAACACCGGGAGGGGCGACCAAGTAGGCTCCCACGATGGGGAGGATAAGAGCTGGGGATAGCAATGACAGGAACATTATCGTTGTTTAATTGATACGATCCTCGGGTCCTATGAAGAAGTTAGAATTCGAAGATGGCAAGACCTAGATGTCAATTTATAGATTACTACTAGTTTGCATACCAGGGAACAAGTATGCCCATACTAAAGTCCATTGTAGACTAGAACTTGATAGCCTTTGCTATATGACCTGGCTACTACATTGAGACTACCTACGAACCTATCAGAAAGGGAGCGTCATTGCACGTCTACCAGGACGAAACTGGAAGCACACTTCCTTATCTGAGTAACCTAATGAAATGTCTCGTACACGGACTCTGGCGTGAAGCACTAACGGCATAGTCTGTAAATCTACTCGGTTCTAGCTACTCCGTAGTCGTTTTCTTTCATCAGGTCTAATTTGGAACCAACAATAAACAGACCCACAGAAATATGTTCATACTTAAAACATGGCAACTAGTTTAGTTAAACGTTACTGAGATGACTAAAAGAAATTTGTGTGTAAAGTCATGTGAATGCTGTACGTTTAGCCGATTGCTATATCCGAGCATATCCGTTCCGGGTACCACCGTAGGAACATACGCATTGTTGAATCGACAAGCATTCTACAGGACATGAAGAGGAGAAACGTAGTGATTAGACACGGCATGCACAGTCATAAACACTCGAGTGCAAGTTATTAATGGGTAGGCTGTAGCTCTCCGCTGCAATAATGCTTACCCATCATGCTTTCTTCCTCTATTCTTATTTAGAACGACACAAAACATCGTATCATTTGTTCATCACGCCACTCCATATATTGCAGCGGTTTGGTATGGGTTTTGGCAACAGTGATTTTTTTTTTTCCGTGTTGGGTGTGTTCAGCTCGGGCCACGACATGTGCTCCCAGAAAGAGCACTGAAGGAAATCTATAAATATCTTTTACAAGTCTCAGAGCAACGATATGATCATTGATAATTTCTCAACCTGTTTCAATTATTTCCCGTGCCTTGCCAAGGTTTAAAGAGACGGCGACATTATCAATATACAGCAGGATCCCCGCAGGTTCCGTAAGAAGTTGTCCATGATCCATTGAACATACACGGAGATTCCAATGAATCCAGTGGGAATATAGAATTAGCGACATAAGCAAATTATATTGAGCACAGCCCATCTGAAAAGTTCAAACTGTATTAATATTGTATCAGCAACAGAAACTAGACAGAGATAATGATTTAAAACCCGAACCATGAAGACGAACCCTGTGATACCTGAAATTAACAGCAGAAAAGCAGCATCTACGGTCTCACACGCTATCTCAAAATGTCCTGTATATAATTGGCCTTTATGATACAGACATCTCATCTCCAAGAGTAATACAAGGACTATTCTCCTTCTCCGATATTATCACCCTTACACTTCCAGCGACTCGGTCACCTCCTGAACCGCGCCACGCTTTCTTTAAAGACGATTCACCCATCTTCTCATATCCGCTCCTCACTGCTTCGGCAACTGCTTGGCCACCCATCGAGCTGGCAATCACTGTGCTTTTTACGTCCTGAAAATCCAACTGTGGTAGTGATGCCCAGAGCCGCGTTCGTACTGCTTCTTCCACTAGCAACAGCAATGCTGCAGCGTTGATTGCAGTGATAAGATAGATGTACAGAGGCTGGCCAATTCGATACGCAACAACCTGGGCAACGACATCTCGGGCCTTGGATTCCTGTGCAATCACCAGCTGGGCACTCGACTCGCCTACGTACGCCGCATCCCAGAGCACGTGAGCAGTATCCTGCATCGCGTGCAATGGATTCGCCATACTGTTGTTGGCAGCAGCATAGTACGTACGGTTGATGTTGCGGATAAACATGTCACCAATTAGAGACGTATAGGATGTAGTAGCGATCATGGAGAGGGAGGCGGCCGTGTCGGCACCAGCCCAGCGTACGTACTCTGGAGATGGAGTGAAATCGTCAACCTGGGTCTGTGTCTCTAAAGGCTTAACGGTTATGAGGTGCTGATTTAGGTCGACATTCACAGAAAACAGCATTGGTGTGTAGGTGGCATTGCAGACCGTTGCGTTGAGGACGCTATATTCGCTAGAAGCTCCCAGGTAGAATTCCCAGTTGCGCGTTCTCGCTGCAACAACGGCCGGCGTGATGCCTTGTTGGCCTGACAGGTAGAAACCACCGCTATCACCAGGAAGGTATACGTAATAGACAGGAACGGGTGAAGAAACTACTTCTTGGAGCTGGACGGCCAAGGTCGTATCGTAGCCACATGTATACTCTGTTAGATATCCGGTGTCATTATAGTCGTAGCTTTGGATATATGGGTTTGACGTGAAGGTGTCGTTCAACCCGACAGCAGCACCCATACCATACGACCGGCCATAATATGTAAAGTTGGTGTAGTCGCTCTTGGGAAACTGCTGCGGTGATTGGGTCATGCTGGTAGCAGTAGAGCCGTCGTTGATGAAGGAGCTGAATCGGTCGGAATGGTATGCGTAGGAGAAGATGCCTAATCGGCTGTAGATTCTGGGACCACCGCTTGTCTGATATCTATACCAATTGTCATTGTTCCAAAGATATGAGGTTGCATTCGTCCATCGTGCTGTAGGAATTGAGAGAGGTGTCTGGTCAGTCACCACAGTGAGAACGGGTGTGATAGCGGCTGCCCAAACAGCAGCTGGAGCCAGAGAAGCTAAAGAAGTTAACAGTATCGCAGGGAGTCTTGATGCTGGCAAGGACCAATTAATTTGGGACGTCGTGACGGAGCTGAAGAAATCAACAGTATCAAGAGACATCGATGTTCGGGTCAGTCGATGGCGCGCCCAAAAATTAATCATAGTCGTCAATGTCGTCACCAAGGAAAACCCCAAAAGACTGGCCAGTGTCTGAACGATCAACTGCGTTGTAGCTCTGTTATCTGATATCCAGTCATACTGTAGGCCCTTGAATGTCCATCCATCATGTGATCCTGCGACTAGGAAAATACTGATGCCATTGCTAACAAGCAGAGGCGGAAAGAGTAGCCGCTTTTTGAAACATGTCTCCAAATTAGAATTCAGAAGGCGACGTTCTTTGGAAGTTTGACGGGGAGCTGAGGCTGAATTCTCTTCTTGTGCGACGTGCTTATACGATGACATTTTCTGCACTGAACTGCGACATGAATATCATGTAGCAGATTGCTTATCAGGAAGCAGCGAAAGCGATGTTTAACCTGTCTAATTGAGAAGTGGGAAATGACATATATTATATATCTGATGCTCATGTCAAACAATTAATCACGCAAGATCTATTATCTCTGAGGAAGGCTGAGAATTGGTGTATTAGCGTTGCGCCTCTTCGGTTCGGGTGGCTCTTCATCATATGTTATAGGGCACAGGCAGCCCTAATGCAGACATGAATCAGAAAAATGCTGAAATTCGCCGCAGTCAGCCCGCACTTCCGCTCTATGCTATGTGCCTTGCTGCGCCACCACCCACGGTCATCTATGCTAGTACCGTGTACAATGGTGCTGAGCGCAGTTCGCTTAGAAACAGACGGTGATAGGTATGGCCTGAATATCGCTGAAGGAGTTGATTATGAACCGTATACTAAATTCGTTACTCATTTTTAGTAAAAACATAGGGAAAGGGTTATTTATAAATTATATCATACTACTCTGACATTGTGTATTTAATGGTTAGACATGTGATGGTCTAGTCAAAGATGCCCGATGTGCCTTGGATGCTACTCCGCAGCCTTGCTAGATTATCGATCCTAAACAAGGCGTAAACAAAGCCCTAGCCTAAAAGCAGCCGGAGCCGTCACATATTTCTGCTAATAGTACCACACGCCGTCTTGGCCAAGCTTTCCCTCCTGCTTGATCTTGTCCAAACAGTTCTTAATCCGCTGCACGACATGTTCTGCATATCCTGGCCCAACTGGTGGTTTAGGCACTGTATGGTCCATCCGCAGCCAGGGTACAGCACTAACTCCCTCGGCGGCTTGGTGCATAGCATCAATCTCTGCATCAGTATACACTGCGCCTATGCAGATAGCCACAGGTGGTGAAGAGTCCTGGTTGAGTCGGTCGACAGAGGATGGCTTGCCTTGGAGGATAAGGGGAATGTCGACAATACCAGACTCGCTGCTTGTAATATGGTAGACAACTACAGTTGTTAGGAATACTCTTGAGGGTTCAGTAATCATAGGAATAGCTTACTTTCATACTCTGGTAGGTATAATGGTTGAATGGCATTGAAGACCTGCGGGTTGGCACTGCCACAGGCAATAATTGGGAGGGCCATTTCGTAAAAATATGAATGTGTGTTCAGAAAGTCGCAAATGCCAGATTTACTCCTCCATGACATCTTGGATATATCTCGTCTCTTTATATTCCTCGATAATGTCTTCCTCTCGTGTTGGAAACGACCTGTCATTGGCCGCGCGAATCGACTGCCAAAAGAGGCTAGCTAAGCCATCTACGAGGACCCGCACTGAAACCATTTACCTCAGCATCTGACTCTTCTAAGATCAATATAATACCAAACCTGGAAAATCTTTTTGCAGATGTCGACCCGGTTCACCAAAGTGAAGTCGATTTTAGCTTCTCCAGTGGGCCTGCAGAACCTCGAGGAGAAGCGGCACGGTCTCCACTTGGTGATATAGGGATCTATAGGGTCTATACCCAAATCATTTCCATCGTTCTTGTCAAACATAGTATACTCACCAAAATCACGGAAGTAAGTTCATCTTCTCGAAGATTCACGAATCAGAGAGGCCCCAACAGCGAGCCTGAAGTCCTGTGTAGAGACTGATGTCTCCTGTCCGCGCACGCTAGATGAGGCTGAACGGCAGAACCATGCATGCAAACAAATAACTTCCAACAACTGGGCGAATCAAATACCGTCACGTGCTCTGGGCAGTGTTATTATTGCCGCTGCCAAAAAGCCTCGTGGAGAATCTGAGGCTGAGATGATATGTAGCCAGCACACTTGAACTTTAAATAACGAAACTCGCGGGGGAAAGAACACAATGCCAAACACCGGAAAACCTAGCAGAAGCTGCTTTTCTTGCCGACAGCGCCGGATCCGAGTGAGTTCAGCCACATCATTAAAATAGGGTTCGCTGCTGATAACTAGCAGTGCGATCTGGCGCGCCCCGAGTGCACGCAATGTACACGACTACGCAAGACCTGCCCAGGGTACCGCGATGAGACCACCCTGTGCTTCCGGAATGTCAATGCCTCTTCGTTTCAGCAAAAGGGGCGTGCTGGCTGGAGGATAAAGCTGCACTACGACCGATCTGGGGACACTAGTAATAGTTTAGCAGTGGAGCTTCCCCAAACATGGAGCCAGCATGTCATTCCTCTCATTTTGGACAAGTTCTCGACCGGTCTAGAAAACAGCATCTTTGTCACGGTCAACCGGATGGTTTCAATAGCCAAGCTGGGCTCTCCACTATATGCTGTCTGCAACGCCATTGCCTGTGCTTATCAAGCAAGCACTACAGGCCTTCATAATGCAATGGCTAATATGGTTCATGCATATGTAAATGCCCTCCGAGTCGTGAATACAGCGTTAGATGATCCGGTAGAGCATAAAGAGGACAGCACTCTATTGGCTGTGTGGATGTTTGTCATCTACGAGGTATATACGCTATTCTATCGTGTCGTTGTACCCTCTAATGGTCGTCCCCTCTGACAGTTTCTTTCGAATGCGCGTCTCACTGTCATTGCAGGCTCTGAAAAGGGCGACCGGCACTGCCAGGGAATGGCTTCATTGATCGCTCTGCGTGACCCCGAGCAGTTTACTGTAAAAGACGGGCGGAATCTCGTTTGGTTCGTCTGTCATTGCACAGTAAGTTAGCTGAAAGAAATATAAGTGTTGTATCTCTAATATCATTAGCAAGCAAAAGCGCTCATTGCCAGGCGCGAATCTCCCGGCGAAGTACTGACTTGGCTCCATCGATTAGACAGCCAGATGTCGGAAGACGCTTCATTTCAAACCTGCTTATTTGCATACCACTGTACCCGACTGTGCAGTCGAATCAAAGAATTACTCTCTAGTACTCTGGAGCAGGTGGCATACAATGCGTCCTGCATTATACAGCAGATGGAGGAGGTTGAAAAATTGAGATCTGGTACAGATGCTCATATGTTTCCCGGAGTATACGTCTACCAAAAGAACTTCCAATTACACCTCTCCGCAAGCGTGCTGGTGTTTCTATCAATTGCAAACAAAGCAGATGTGTCGATCCATCAACGAATCCAATTTACAGAAGTCCAACTACACTGTTTCTCTGTGTTTCAAGAGATGGCATCCAATATTTTGGCCATGGACTACCACTCTATTGGCTGGGGAGATGCAGTTATGGTACTAGCTGGTCTACAGACTATTGCGGCATCCCACATTTCATTGCCCGAGCAGAGAGACGCGGCAAGGAGGGTATTAAATATAGTTAAAGCTCAGTCGGGGTTCAGGGTTGCTAATACATAGTTTTAGCTACATTTGCTGCAGGTGGCAGATTAGCCATAGTATTATAGCAATTCCGGGCCTTTCCACGACATCGCAGTATTCCAGGACGGAGAAATTTTGAAACCGAAATAATATAATATACCGGTGAAGTCTGCTTTTCTTGCTTGCTGTAAATCGCCGACTTGTTACGACTGATTCCAATCGGTTCATCTCTGATGAGCTGTGCTGGGAGAATAGTGTCTACAGGACATGATTCTGCTCAGCTTGTCAAATAACCTTGGCGTTCTCACAACGACGATATATCAAGAAACATGATCTGGAACGGAAAGATTGTACACAAGTCATATTCATCCAGTTTGAGCAAGCTCAGTTTCTTCCAACCAGACATGGAAGCGAGTGAGCAGAAACGTAGAACGAGTCTCACTACAATATTAAGAAAGTGTTATAATCCCAATACCAACTCGCAGTTTAGTAGCCGATGAGTGCTCACTATCTACTTCACAACTCCACTGTGTACAGAGTATATGGGAGCAAAGTGCAAATAAAATGATATTTGCTATATGGCAGTGTTTCTTTCGCGTAAATCTGCGGCAGAGCTGAAAGACTAGGCGTCATCTCGATGGTCACAGAGTACTATCAGATAGCGTGCTACTCAGATTACGTCCACGGCGAATCCAACTAGAGAGCGCATATAGAACTACACAGTAGGCAGCATTGCAGCATCACACCAGTAGCGGCGACAGTCAGGTCTTCAGACGGTTAAATTCTACTACCGGTGCTTATCATTCTCTCAAGCACAGAATCCATGATTAAAGCCGTCCTTCAAGGCTATAACACAAACTTATGCTCCGTACTCGGGTCCGGCAACTTTGAAGACTGCATTAGCTCTCTGCAAAGCAGTTTCTGGGATTGCTGCCTTCCTAGTCGTATTTGCGTGAATGAGGAGCAATGATTAGCCTGAAACGAAAAGGGCTTATCCTATCAAACAGTCTCCAGAGATGCATGCAGTTGATCTGAAGAACCAACCAAGACAAGCGGTCAATGTGGTGTGTGTTATAACATGGATTTTATACTCAAGCGGCTTCATTACCAAAGGTAGTCGTGCCGAAATCCAAGGTCATACATACATCTTGACTGGGGTACATAAATTTTAGCGGTCAATTTCATTTAAATCAAAAGCGACGATTGTGCACACGCCACATCAAGTGAGTTCGAGAGGAGAGACGCTCGTGTGTGCTCGGAGCCAGGATATGCGTACTAGCTAGCTTAGATGCGGGGCTGTGACCCGATTGGACTGCGATAAGCAGCCGAGCGTTTGACTGAAAAAGAAACGACTGCGGGCAATCAGCAAGTACAAAGCGTCGTCGACACCACTTACGAGGCTTCAAAAGAGTCGATCAGACAAAAGACCAAGAATCAACTCAGAGTAGATCTGCTCCACGCTAATCCATAGACGGCCAAGATCGGGACGCCCAAACAGGCTAGCTCGTGTCAACCTGAAACGGCAAAGCGCCTGCCGTTTCATGTCTCTGATTGGCTCAAAATGACGTCGAGCAGCGTCTCCGGCAGGGCATTCTAGCCAATCAGCGCGGCGGGATCTTCTACGAACATCCTGCACACTAGCCAGATAGCACGAAGTATAAACAAAAAGGCCCCGTATAAAAGTCAATAATATAGAGGACGAGGAAATCGTTTCGGAGCGATCATCTCTCGCATCTTTCCCACTCATTACCAATGCACTGTTATAGATCGACTGCAGCGCTTGCAATGTTACTGGCCTCAGGGTCCCCCTTCCCCCCCTCCCCCCCTCGAGATAAGTTCCCGGGCGGGAGGGCAGGCTAAGGTGGTACTGCTAGTTCAGACTAAAGACGTGCCTTTGCACGGATCAACTTGGCTGATTGGAACGTGCTTCAACGCTACGATTTCACCAGACAAGTCACGGGTTGTAAAATTTTCAAGAAAAAAAAAATCTAAGATACGGATATCAATCGAATCATTTGATTGTTCGTCGGGATAGATCCATGTCAAAGTTTGGTACGGACGGGACCTGTTTCGTCGCTATCGTGAAGTTTGGACTCTCACCGCCAGTTTCCTTTGGAAGGTTGCGTTTGATAAAAACATTTAGAGGAAGATAAATTCCAAAACAAAGGTATCTTGAATCTCGATATATAACTTAAATGTTGTTTTCAGGGAGGACGACCGGCCAATAAGATGGCATAGATACCGGACGAGAAATGATGCACGCTGCAGTGTGCAGGCTGCAAAGCGTAACCCGAAAAAGTACCGTCGCAGGCGAAGAAAAAAAAATGCCCTAGTTTAGGATCCAGCGACTAGGAGTTTCTTTAATTTTCCATTCTGTACGGAGTAGCGCGTTCGAACTTGAATGATTCGAGGGATGTCTCGGTTGAGTAACGATGAATGTGGTGGTATATGCTGCCAAGCTGCGGTCGCATAATTAATACTCACTCTTGTGTGCAATTTACACTTTTACAGTAGTTATCCTACTTGCATGATATTTGACCGAGTTTGCTTACAGAGGTCAAGCGAGGCGTAGGCTGTAGGACCGGTGCGAACTAAATAACGAGTCACGACCAAGAGAGACCGGCTGCGTAAGGCGTATGGGTGGTGCTCTCTCCCTCCTCCAGCGTCAATTTTTCGAAGTTTCAACTTTCAAGCATCAGTCCGGTTACGCCGGTATGCACGGAGTCCACGTGAACAGCCAATCAGCGGCAGATTCAGCCTCGAGGAATGACTGTTTTGTGGCCGTCTCTGAATAAGTGTGGCTCACCCTTGACAGGATCGGCTCTTATGCTTCCGAGTTGCCATTCCGACTGCAGCAGGTGACTTGCTTTTTTTTCCTTCTGTCTTCTTTGCTTCTTTCCGGAGAGGCCAATGATGTTTGCTGTTGGATGGTGAATTGGCCAGTCGGCAGGTGGCTTGTGAAAGGAAGGGGGGGGGAAAGAGAGATCGATGGATGCGGGGCTAGCTGATCGTGTAGGTCAATAATCTCAAGTCTGTCGACGTGTACAGGATGAGGCCCCGTCGACGGGCGGGAGTGACGACGGCGATGATGCTGGTGATGCTGGTGATGATGATGACGATGGCGACGATGATGAAGATCACGGTGAGGGCGACAATATGAAGCGCGGCGATAATAATAGGGAATACTAAGCTTGGGTGGTGAGAGAGCGAGGGATACCGAAAGTGGCAGCTAGGCGTGCCGTGGCTGTGATTGGCTGCAGGGAGCCAGCCTACGTAGACTGCTCCGTCAGCGCGCGTCTTCCCAGCATGGAATTATACTTCTTATATCTGCATCTGTCGCAGAGAGTTTTAAGATTAGCAGCCGTGTTATTACGGTGTTTTGGACGGTTTAGACGAAAGTTGGGTCTGACAGCAGGTTGAAACAAACTGCTACCGTGGAACCCATCTTTAATCTAAACACCCGCCAAGGCAAATGCCGATAAACAGATGGCTGACCGAGCGGGAGTATGTAAGTTAGGTTAACTAACTAACTAGTCAAATAACTTGACAATCAACAAAGTTATCCAGCATGATCACACATTATCATGAGCACAGTGCCCACGCGCAGGGTTGATTGGTGCGTGGCGGGCTAGTCGGCGCTCAGCTGGGAGCACTCAGACTCGGTCTGAGGCAGAGGGAAATAACGACAGAATTATTATGCTGTGTACGGTACCGTCCAGGAATTATAGTATCAAAGGCCCGAGTCGGCCGCGTGCGCCAGAGGTCATGGTCAACATATGCTGCATACTGTATACTATATACTACATGTATACTGAAGTAGCAACGCATATGTGCACTCCGTAGACATACACATCACTCACATCGATCAGCACGAAGGATTCCTGCGCCCGTCTCGTATGTTGTATGTATAGTTACAGGTGAAGTATAACTAACTAACTTATCAGCAGCTATGATTGGCAACGAATGATAAGCGAGTCAGATGCCACCCCTCCATGCCACTGCGAGGATTAGTCGCTGCTAGGACGTCAGTTAGTGAGCGCTATCAGCGCCGGTGGGGACCGACTAAGCCGTGCTCGCCACAGCTCGCAGCGCCAGGAGGGGCGTGTGCACCTGTGAGCATGCGAAAGCAGACGGGGATGGGCTCACTAGTGCAGTTAGTCGCACCGAGTCGTAGCGCCAGCTAGTGTGTGAAAGAGTACATTCGAGGAGATCGCGAGCGAGCACGGAGTCGACAGATATTAAATAATAAAAATAATAAATAACTACACAGTAAGTTAAGTATGCTAGGCAGGCGACTAGCAACTTAGTGCCGCCGTCCCTTCTCATCCTCCCCACCGCCGCAGTGGCCCTTCCCATCCGAAGAAAAACAACACGCTGCCCCTTCTCTGCTCTGCTCTCTCTCTCTCTTCTCCCGTGTCTCTCCCTTTCTCTCTTGAACCTCGTGTCTGTGCTGTTGCAGACAGACTCATCTATCTCGCAGCAAGAACCTGGAGAACACTCTCTCCAGAGCCGATAAGTCTTTCGGGCCGATATCGCGTTTGCGGTACCTGGAGGAATAAAAGGCAACACCTTTTTATTTATTTGGCTTATATTTTCTCCTCGCCATTTTTGCTTCGTTTTCTTTCTTTTTTTTTAATCTTCTATTTATTCATCTGTCGCTTTCTTTTCTGCGCAATACTTCCCTCCCCCTCGTCCATTCTGCACCACGATCGGCAGCAGACTGCAAGGAGTAAGACACCGGCCGGATTCAACATCGTCTGAACCTCTCATTACTCAGCCATCGAATCATTCCTTGCCGGAGCTGTCACCGTGCCAAGGTCAGAAGCAACTTTGCCCGGTCTCGTGAGACGAGTCGCAGCCAAGTCAACCTCGTGGGCGCCGCTTCCCCTTGGATTGTGTTCTTAAAGAAAAGCAGGTACGACTCCCTCTGCGCACTCATCCGCTACTGCTTGACTCTTGTGCCGTGACTCGGCTTTTCCCGTTGCCTTTTTCCTTCTTGTTGGGCTTTTATATATACATCTATATATATACATGCCTGTTCACTACGATGCGCCCTGCTAATCTCGGTCGTTTCCAATAGCACACCTGAGGACCAGCGAAAATGTCGAAGGGGCCCCTCAACCGTCTCCCTTGTTTCCCTTGAGCGCTCGCTTTCAGCGTGCCCTTTTTGCCTGGACCCTGTTGCGTTGGGCAGATACAGTTCCCACCTCATAATGGAGAAACTCAACTCGGAGGATGGCCACCTTTTCATCAAGGTGGGTTTGTTTGTTGTTAAAGTATGAACTTGGGTCGGTGCTAAATGTTTGTTCCTCGCAGAACCTCGCCAGCTTCGTGCGAACACATGAAAAGGCCTTGGCCAACGCTCTACAACTGCGACGCCAGTCCGTTCCTTCCACAGGATATGTATCCTCCACTTCATCGACCCTGGCCGCAGCTCTCTCCTTTGGCGCCTTGAAATTCGCATCACAAAATGTGAAACCCGCCAAGCTGACCCTCACCCCGCACCACCTCTTTTACCTCCTCTCCCAGTTCGAAGACCTCTCTATCTCGGTAGGCTCTATGAATGTTCGCTTAGAGAACATCCATAATGACTCGTCCTCCGCGTATGTGTCATTCCTGAATCAGCCGCGCCGCTCCCGAGGCGATCGCGACTCCATCCACTCTGTATCCAGTGTTCGTAGTGTCATGTCCGGTATGAGCGCCATCTGGTCGTCCTTTGGAATCGGCTCGAAGGAGTCCTCTGCCAAGTCCGAAAAGGCAAAGGCCGCTCTGGATGCCGACCTCAAGTACCTGTATTCTGCATTCACTAAAATCCCTTGTCTGCGACTGGCCCCAGATCGCCGGGCTCGTCTCATCCGTGGGTATGAGGAGTTTCCTTTGGACACTGCCGTTCCTCTGCATGCCTTTAAGAATCTGAGTGCACTGGAGATCATCGATATCGACTTCCGCTCCTTCTATGGCTGGGATCGTCTTTCTGAGCAACTACGTACTTTGACCTTGAAACGAGCCAATCTCAACGACCCGACGGATCTGTTGACAAAGATTGTTTTAGACGACGTTGACAAACGCCGACGTCGCTCGTCAAAGTCCCACCCTTCGCCGATTCCTAGTGGAGGTAGCATCCCAGCAACCCCGCAGCCTGTCTACAAGTACGATGACTTGGGTAGTAACCCTCACCACCATCAGCATAAACCCATTTCAGCTCCTGGATCTCCAACTCCCAGTCCAGGTAGCAACCTGGCAACTAGTACCAGCCCCAAGTCTGTTCCTATGATTCGGGGGGCATCAGATGGCGAACGAGGGCATCGACGTGCTGGCAGCTATTCTCCCACGCGGCCGCAGACATCTTCAAGACACCACAACCAGACTCGCCACTCGCGGGGACATTCGATCAACAAGATGGCTCGATCTAGCTCGGGCAGTTCGAACTCGAGCGAAGTCTCTCTGCACGGAAATCGCAGTTCGTCGAATCTCCTCAATGGAGTGCTACCTCCGACAAAATGGCGCTTCCTGCGCCATCTTGGTTTGGCCGACAACTCCTTGACAAGCTTGCCATCCGACTGCTTTCTGCCTGTTGCAAACACATTACATTCACTGGACTTGTCTTCGAATCTGTTTGCTGAAATTCCTGACAGCTTGCCGACGTTGGTAGCGCTGCGCGCCCTGAATCTCTCCAGCTGCATGATCAACTCGTTGCGGTCGATTGCGAAAACGCCACTGCCTGCCATTACTGCTCTGAATCTTCGCGGGAACCGATTGTCGTCTCTTGCCGGAATTGAACGACTCCTCTCCCTAGAGCGTGTCGATCTGCGAGACAACAATCTGACAGATCCCACGGAGATAGCCCGGCTCACTGGTCTCCCTGAAATACGAGAGATCTGGGTGTCGGGCAATCCGTTCACCAAAACCCATTCAGGGTACCGGGTCACGATTTTCAATCTGTTCCGGGCCACACCTGGATATTCCGAAGACATCGTGATTGATGCCTCAGGACCGGGTTACACGGAACGCAAGCAGCTGGTAGATCGTGTCGCTGAGCCGGAGTCTGCTCCGGTTGTCCGTCCGGTCGACCCTGAACCAGCAAAAACCGTAAGTAAAGTGCCAGTAACAGTCCGCCAAGATTCATCAACACAAGACGCAGAAGGAGCAGTGGAAAACACACATCGCAAGAAGGGGACCCGTCGACGTATCGTTGACATATCCCGAGAAGACTCTGCAACGCAAGTTTTCACCCCTCCCGTATCTCATAACAAACCTTTACCTCCCAATCCGCCAATTCTGGTGGACCCCTTTACCAAGAGCAGCGCACTCAAGACCAAGGATGCGGCAGTAACACCCTCGCCGTTGTCGCTGTCATTGTCCGAAGATACTGAGTCTGTGAAGAAAACACCGACGTCTCCCATCGAGCCTAAAAAAAACGCCATTCCGGCTCAGAAAGCCCTACCAGCCAAGCCGGATAGCATTGAGTGGAATACTAGTTTTACTCTAGGTGGGGACACAGATTTGTTTCGCCCGAGGCTAGAAAGCATTCATAGCAGCGGCAGCGGCAGCTGCAACAGCAACAGCAACAACTGGCTCAGTGTGCTGCAAGACGGCAACTGGCAAGTGCAAGCTGGCAGGCCGCAGTCGGGCATGTCAGCCATTCCACGCACCGGGCCTGGCTTTGATGCATCCATCATTCGACCAGATGCAGTCAGCCGTCCTGAGAGCCACCTGATAATCAGCGGACGAACATTGGGATGATCATCTTGACATGACATAAAACTACCAACTGACTGTAAATCGCCGTTTGACTCGCCTTTGACTCGCTTTTGACTCAACCGATTTTGTTGATTCATCGATTCCCCGCAAGCTGCTATCTGTCGAACGCTTAAGAATCATTATACCCTTATCATGTTTTTGTTGTATTACTGCATGTGCATACCCAGGCGTTTTTCATTTTAATTTCTTTTTCTCCTCTCTTTATTGTTCTGGCTTTCGGGTGGGCATGTTTTGATCATATATATTTTTTGACTTCCGCGTGTGTGTTCCAGTTTGCAGTTTTACAGTTTTGCGGTTTTTTGTTCATAAAATGGACCTGCGAGTGGGCCAACTTCTTGATCTGTGCCATTGTCTCATCTAGACCGCTTGTATATACGTTATAGGCGGCGCTCTGATCGATTTCCTGCCGTGTCTGATGCGATTCTCCATTCTGCAATGATTGTCTGATTTGTGCTATTTCTCTTTTTTTGTTCATTCCACGCTCTGTGGAAATTCTGGTTTGGCTCTCTGATTAGTGCGTTGTTTTTCATGTTATACAGAGAATTGTTTTTTTGTTGCTTTTGTATTATGGCTAGATATGATTACTACGACTTATGGATGGTTGAATCTCCTTCTCACTGCTGAGCGTAGCGGTAAAAATTGATATAGAATATTGGTCGACTTGTAAACCCCACCACCAGTGGCATTATAGATGATACAGGATGCTACAACATGATGAGGGGCTGCGTATCAAATGGTATATCATACGGGAGATGCTAGATACGTAGTTAGATGTGCACGGTAGCGCTAACTAGCGCTGCTTCTTTTTTTATCCCCCGACTAGCCGGCGTCGAGCTGTCCACTCAGGATGCAGATGCGATGGATGGCTAAGGTAACGACAGACAAAAGAAAAAGCGAGAGGGAAAAAAAATAGAGGGGAAGGAGGGGCGGTGGTCGATATTGATTAGCTATCGTCGTATTGAGCTGGATCTAGAACGCGATGGAGTCTGCGGTGATGAGGCGTCTTGTCTGTCGACTGGCCTGGGTCTGAGAGAGAGTATTTTACATTTTATTTTGTAAGAAGAAAGCAAAGCAGACCAAGCAGCACGCAGGCTGAGATAGGGTGGAAGTAAGCAGTAATAACAAACAATAATGATTAATCTGGGAGATCTTCGGACCGCCTCGGGGAGTGGACACCTCAGGCAGCAATCCGCGCGCCCCTCCTGCCTTCCTGCTCTGCTCTGCTCTGCCTTCCTCTGCGTCGTCGTCGTGCTCCTTCCTGCCAAGCACGCCGCCGCCGCCTCCTCTCCTCTTCCTTCCTTCTTCCTCCCTTCCATCGCAGCATCTTCACCTTCACCTTTTGCTCTGCTCTGCTCTGCTCTTCCTCTGCGCTCTGTCTCAAGCCATCTCTCAGCCGATCCAGCTCCGGCTCCTGACTGTCCTCCCTGACCATCACTTCGCATCGCACCGCCATCGCGTCTGCCGCACGACCCGCCGCCCGCCCTTGATTAATCGAGATTCTCTCTGCCTGCCTGGGCCGTGTGATTTTCTCCATCCTGGTTGAAAACACCAACCCCCCAAAACCAAAGACTCGCACGTAGCCACCTTCTTCCTTCGCTGCTACACCTCGTGCCTGTCAAGCGATTTGATTGTTTGATTTGTCAGATAAAATCAAGAAAAAATTAAAATAAAAAAAGGTCGAAAGGCGTCGTCTGAATTCTCGCCTTTTTTTGCTCCCTTTTTTTCACGCCTTTTGGCTTCCCACCCCCCCCGACCTCGACCATCCATCGAGCTAGATCGTTATTGCTTGCTCCTTCGCTTTTCATTGTTATCGACGCAGGTCGCTCTTTTCAGTGGTACTTGCTCTGCACGTCTTCGGCGCCACGGTTGATTGAATCCTATTCATCGACTCGACGGAACGGTTTTTTTCCTTCCCTTATCAAGCGCCCATCGTCAAATCTCTCTTACTGTAAGAGATTTGTGCCTGACGGACTGCTTATCTAACCCAATTCGATCGAGACCCTTTTTTTTGCTGCCCATCTAGCTAGCTTCTTTTCACCAGGGAGCCAGAGTTCTGCGACCCAGGCCTGCTGGCCTAATATTTTCTTTCCTTTCTCTTTTCTGTCGACGATTTTTCTAAAAGAAAAATCTCTCCTCAGATATCATCAGCTCCACAAACTTGGGAGGGTTGATTCGGTTTTTAATTCGTGGTTTTTTTTGAGTCAAGGTAAGCAAGTCGATGAGTTCTGTCCTGGTTGTCGGATGTTGCGGCATCAAAAACGCGTCGCTTGGCGTGCCTCAAGTGTTCAGCCGCGCTTGAACTAAACATTCGTGACTGTGTTGCTAACTTTGCATACTATCAATGCAGAAACATCGATCGGTCGAGTGATACACATCCTTTTCATCGACTCTCTTTTCCTCCTCTTCCTTTTCTTCCTTCTCTCCCTCCCTCCGCCTTAATTCGCCCGTAGCCTTGACGGCAAGCACACCATGGCTGATCAAGACGTCGATCTGGATTCTATTATTGATAGACTGTTGGAAGTGAGGGGTAGTCGACCAGGGAAACAAGTACAATTGCTCGAATCCGAGATCCGTCATTTGTGCACCAAAGCACGGGAAATCTTCATCTCACAGCCCATTCTGCTCGAGCTCGAGGCGCCCATCAAGGTTATTCAGCCCAATTCACAGTATTATGCATGACACCAGCTGACGCGAAATTCTAGATTTGCGGCGATATTCACGGCCAGTACTACGATCTTCTACGTTTGTTTGAATACGGTGGCTTCCCTCCTGAGGCCAATTATCTCTTCCTGGGAGATTACGTCGATCGCGGCAAACAATCGCTCGAGACTATCTGCTTGTTGCTGGCATACAAGATCAAGTACCCCGAAAACTTCTTCATTCTCCGTGGCAACCACGAGTGCGCGTCGATCAACCGGATTTACGGATTCTACGATGAATGCAAGCGCCGATACAACATCAAGCTGTGGAAGACTTTTACAGACTGCTTCAACTGCTTGCCAATTGCTGCCATAATTGACGAAAAGATTTTCACCATGCACGGTGGCTTGAGTCCGGATCTCAACTCGATGGAGCAAATTCGTCGTGTTATGCGTCCAACTGATGTAAGTTCTTTTTACAATTTCTGCCGTTTTGTCTTGATGGAAGCGTGGAGGAGGAAAACGAGGGATATCCGAGCTTGTAGCTCAAATCTAACCCGCTGACTTGAACAGATTCCCGACTGCGGTTTACTCTGTGACTTGCTATGGTCTGATCCGGACAAGGACATCACTGGCTGGAGTGAGAACGATCGAGGCGTTTCCTTCACATTCGGACCGGACGTGGTGTCGCGATTCTTGCAAAAACACGACATGGACCTGATCTGCCGAGCCCACCAAGTTGTCGAGGACGGATACGAGTTTTTCTCGAAGCGACAATTAGTGACGCTGTTCAGCGCGCCTAATTATTGCGGAGAGTTTGACAATGCGGGGGCAATGATGAGCGTGGATGAGAGCTTACTTTGCTCATTCCAGGTTGGTGCTACAACTCTTTTTAAGATAATATCATTCTAACGTTTTGGCAGATTCTAAAACCAGCCGAAAAGAAACAAAAGTACGTTCACGGGGGTATAAGCACTGGCAGACCCATCACTCCTCCGCGAAAGCAGAAAAAGAAGTAAAGAAGAAAAAATACGAGCTTTTCCATGTGCAGCAGGTTCGGACGGAAATAAGAGCAGCAGCAGCGCAGCAGCAGTCTTTGATTCGAATCGGCAATGTTCAAATTCAAATATCCCGGCTATTGATTCTTTCTAAAATTCTTTTGTCGACTGTCGACTGGTTCAACGGACTTTTACCATTCTTGAAACATCAGCCTCAAAACCTCAATCTCTTACCTTGTTTCCCCGACCACGGCGATCGATCGATCCTATCTCAAGACGAACCCAACCGATTTTTCTTCCCTCTCGGCCATTAATTACTTCTCCGTTGTACTACTATTCATTTTCGTTCTTAGTCTGGTCTTGCTTTGTACGATGGTCGGTCGCTGGGATTTTTCTCTCCCCTCCTCTCCTCTCCTTTACTCCTCACTTCCCTCCCTTTGCATACGTCAAAATTACCACGATGTTGAGCACGAACAACGACGAACGAAAATAAAAAGAACGAATTACGGACATTAAATATTGAATACTGAACAGTGATATCGATCGAGTCTGGGACAGACAAAAAGTGGGTGACAATTTCGCCAGATGCACAGAGCGAGAGAAATTTGGTGTGATGCGATGGGCACGGGATTGGCACGGTTTTAACGGCATGGCATGGTTTTAGGTAGGATATGGTGGCAGTGGCAGGGATGTGCCAGGATACGATGGGAACGAGAAAACGAGGAAGAATTTCTTCTCCCTTCTTTTTTCTCTCTTCTTTTCTTCTTCTCTCTTCTTCTCATTTCAACACTTTGATTGTCGATGTGTCCATTTCATGCTTAGCATTTGTCATTTCTTCTTTTGTTTTTCTTTTCCCTTTTTTTTCTTGTTTCGCTTCCTCTTTTTTTACCCGTCCTGTTTCGTTTTACTTTTTTTTTCCTCCTCGTGTCTGTATGTATCTATGTACTGTCATGCCATGCCATGCAATGCAATGCAATGCCTGCCATGGTATAATATTCATCAATCCGCGGTTCTATGCCGGAGTCTGAATCTGGAAGTAGTCGCATACGTATTACGTAGGCAAGTATTCTTACTGTTATCGCTTACATATACATCTATCTGGCATATGCGCCACATTGATCAGCTACCTCACTTAATCATGGAACGTGATTGATTATTATAAAGTATAGCCACGAAAGAAAGAAACGAGCAAAACACGACTCGACTCGACTCGACTTGACTCTAGAATTATAATTTTGTGGTTTGACTTGACTGATTGGTTGGTTGGTTGGTTGAGTGGACTGATTCGATCGGTGTACTGTGAGTTTAATTGGCGTTTCCCATTCCTGCACTTGTCTGGTTAGGTCGTCGTAGATAGGGGCATAGATCGATAGCGAGGGAGAGATCATGTGGGTACGAGTAAGCGGACAGGCTTAGACGTATTGAGAGAGCCATCTGATACCCTCTCCATATCCTGGAAAACCCAACCCGCATTAGCATATGATCATCAATCACCAAACAAGGTAAGTTGCAGATAGTATTTTGGGGAAGGAGGAGTTTACCCTGTCTCATAACAACACTGCACATAAAAACCTCAATAGGCCGGATCCCCTCCAGCGGCACCTTGCCTTTACCCGTAGTCTGCCACAGACCCATGTGATGGCGCAACTCGTCTTCGCTGACTGCATCCGGATGATCGATTTTGTTCCCCAGGATCAAAAAGGGCACCTTGGACAGTTCTTCCATGGCGAGTAGTGCGTCGAGCTCGGCTTTGGATTCGGGAAAGCGTTCGTGGTCTTTGGCGTCGACGAGGAAGACGATGCCGCTAACTTCGGGGAAGTAGTCTTTCCAGAGGCGACGGGCTGGGAGAGGTTAGTGCTTTGTTTTCCTTTTTTTTTTTTCTCTTTGATGAATGTTTGTTGGAAAGGGAGAGAGGAAAAGTACCCTGCTGGTGACCGCCCAGGTCGAACGTGGTGAAGCGGTTGTTTCCGATGGCCAGTTCCTCCGAGGCTGTTGTTGGCGGAGAGTTAGTGTGAGCAATGGTAGAGACGTAAAAGAGTCAAGTATGGTGTGGCAACGCACTTGGGTGAGCGGTAGGCTGGAGAATGGCGACTCTGTCATTCTATTCGTCGACAAAATGTTAGCTTTGTCAAGCGTATAACTTATATAGCAGGGCAGAGAGACGGATCGCACCTTCAGCATGTGCAGCAGCGTAGTCTTGCCGGCATTATCGAGTCCGAGGAACAGCAGTTTTGCGTGCTTGTTCAAAAGGCCCAGCGATGCGAGGACATCGTAGACTGGTGGGTATGTCAGTATCTTCTTGCTTCTTCTTTCTGCACGCTCCTAGTCTGGCATGAAGATGAATTGCAAATGGACAACGCCTCGGATCGAAGTATTCGGCTGGATGATAACAACAACAGCACGCAGCAGAGCACTTACACCAGTTAATAATCCACATGGTCGCAGGTCGCAAAGGCAGGCAGGCGCTAAGTCGAGATCCTAAAATTCAACGGGATACAAAACAAAGACCGTGGTCTCGTGAGGGCGGGCGTGGTGTGTGTCTGTCTGACTGTCGATAAGAGAAAAAGAGAGCGAGCGAGGTCAGGTGTCGGCCGTTCATTTGGCAGGACCCAGCCCGGTCGGGTCTAGCGCTGCGGCCTGCAAATTCAGGCTCCCGTATTACGTCCGTCGCCTCTTAAGCAGTGGCGATCCTTCCTTCATTACCACACTCTACAGTGGACTATAGGTCTACAGACAGAAAAATTTGAAGGGGATATCATAGATATAATAAAGTAACAATTGTAATGATTCCGCTGAATGCTAATTCATGTTATAGTATGTACACAAACAGAATAAAAAAATATGTATCAAAGAAGGTAAATCCAGTCTAAACAGACAGCATCAATTGGGTATCTTTGCCAACACCATATGCTTTAAATCGCTCAGCCACTTCCAGCCCGAGCTCTTTCATACGCTCTGCGCCTTTTCCGCGCGCCGCGCGACGCTCTGATTGTTCCTTGGCTGCAGCCTTGCGGCAGTGCTGCCGCCAGAACTTCTCCTTGCGTTTCATTCGTTTACGTTCCAGCCCCTGGATGATGTCGATGGGGCCGCGGGTGTGCGGTTCCCGACTGCGCGACACCGCGCCTCCAGAATTCGAGCTCGAATTCGAAGACAGCGACGCGCGCCGGGTAGAAGAAAGCCTGGATCTTTCGAAGCTCACAAAAAATGGATTCGGGGTACGAGGAAGGGACTTGGTCCTGCTGTAGTAAGGCCGCTGTACTGGTCCCGTGATGTTTACTCCAGGTATAGCAATCGGCGGCAACCCAGCAGCCAATGCAGTTCGAGATTTAGGAGGCGCTGGAGACTTGGTCCGCTTAGGAGAGACTTGGCCGTGTATACGCGGAGGAGGAGAATGGAGACGTCGAGGAGAAGCACGTGCTGACTTCTTGGTAGAGGCTCCTTTGGATCTGCCGCGAAGAAGATCATCTTCGATCCGAGCAGCAATTGCTGCTGCCTTGTCTTCTTCGATCTCCGGCTCTTCAACTTCGTCTTCCTCTTCCATATCGTCCTCGTTGTCTTCAGGGTCCGTGGTAGGGAAACTGGGATCGATATCCTGTGGAACCGGAACGTGCTTTTTGCGACGTCGTTCTTCGATGCACGACATGTAAGCCACTTCCAGCGGCCGATCCTCATCGAGAGTTCCACAGACGAAATCAGTGCTATCCGGCAAATCAGGTGTAGGAGCTCGGGGTATATTGATTGCGCGGCGACCCTTGCCCTTTCCGACAAGCGATGGGCGACGTTGAGTGTCTTCGTGTTTGAGGGAGTCAATCGACGTGTTCGAATTGCGACGTTCCGCTGCCAACCGCACGAGGTCCATGTTGTCGGCACTTGTCGCCGCAGTAGTCGTTGAGGGTGCCCAAAATTCGTATTCGGAGTTGCCATCACTTTCGTCGTCCGAATCAGCGAAACCAGCCTCATTGTCTGATTCATTGCCGTCATCGGAAGAATAGTCGTGTATAGTTTCAATGTCCTCCTCATCATCATTGAGATCTTCTTCCTGGTCGTCGTCATCATCATCTTCCTCCTTGTTTTCTTCCTCCTCTTCTTCAGCAATAGCCTCGGCTTCAGCCTCCTCGCCCAGTTTGCGGATAGCCATCTCTTTCTTCATGCAGTCGGCCACCGTGATCTTCTGTTGATATTCCGCCGAGCGTGCCACCCACTCATCGACTTCATCAAGAGAACTGGCAAACTCGTGGAATCGGGTCTCTTCGGAAGGCTGAAATTCACCAAGACCTGTCATGTGAATACTACCAGGCTTCTTGGTCAATATGATAGCTGTAGTTGTCGGCTTTGCAGCTGCCGCGGCGTTCCTATCTGAGTCTGGAGAAGTACGGCGAGATGATGGTGCAGGTGACCGATTAGAGCGCGATGTATATGAAGGAATGCGCCTGTTCGCAGGTCTCTCTTTGTCTTCACTTTGACGTGCTGGACAAGCAAACTTCAGAGTCGTCTTGCGCTGAGGCTTCGCCGCGTCGACATTTTCGAGCACTGTAGTTGTTGCCACGGTCGTCGTTGTTGTTGGTGTCTTCTTCTTTTCGGGTTCCTTTGGCGGTTGTGGCTGCCTGGCACAAGCAAAGCTGATGCAGCGTTTACGGCCGAGGTCGGCCTCAACTTTCGATTCGTTAGGATCCGATGGTGGCGAGGCTATCCTTGGTTCCAGAGCGGGCGCCAGTTGCAGCGCCGAAGGGTGTGGAGGGCTGGAGGTGTTGGAGTAGGCAGGACTGGTGAGGTCGCCGTCGCTAGTCAGCTCGGCGGTAGAATGACCGCTTGCATTGCTGATGGGATATGACCCTTTCTGCACACGGCCACGATCCGCTGGTGCAAGATCGGGACTTCTCAAGGCACGGGTGAGCAAAGACTCTTTCTTTTCCGCCACCACGGGGGGCGATTTGATGTATATCGAGTCGTTCTGGTGATTGTGTAGACGGTGCTGATCCGGTGGCTCGTCGCCGTCGTCGACGACCTCAACATCCTGCCCTGCAGACATCGAGGGCTGCTCTGAAGAGAAGACCATCCTTAAAATCGTTTGCAGCTTGGGTATTTGGTGTTCTCGACGGTGTTGGTGATGGTGGTGGTGAGCCATGGTATATGTAGGTGTGATACTTGATTGTGTAATCGGTCAGGCGTCAATGGGAGCAGAAGCAGGAATAGCTACTGTTATAAGAGGTGTCCCAAGCAGGACGCAAATTGTCAGAATATGAGTGGCAGCATAATGGCGGGATTTGCAGAGATCAATGAGCTGGCGTGACAATCAGGCGATGAGTTGTGGGATGTGCAGGTTGCAGAGGAGCGAGTCGAATGAGCAGGGAGAGAAGAGCAGAGCAGAGCAAGAGTTAGAGCAGAGAAGAGAGATCCAAGCGAGAGCGAAAGTGGGTGGATAATGAGTGGTATGAAACGAAATTTTACTGGAGATGAGAGGGCGAGGGCCGGAGTGTTGGTAAAGAGAGTGAATGATGGAAAGAGGCACAGCCGATCGCCACTTCGTCTCGTGCGGAAGGGCTGCGGCGCCCCGATGCGGCTAGCCGCGTAATGCCGTACCGTATCCACGTGTATTATTGCAATTCCGTAATAACGGCCAACAAGAAAAAAGAAAACTGGAGCCGCTGCGGCTTTTTTCTCGTTTGCCAGTAGAGCCCACTTCCTGCTGTGCTGGCGGTGTTCCTTGTTGATATTGGGTTTAGATATCCATTATTCATCGGTCAAGATTCTGATACATGATGCAGATGTAGCTGCAGCTGCAGACCCAGCGAAGTACAGTGCAGTGCAGCGCAGCGCTGGTCTGGAGACGCAGAGCCAAAGGCTTGTCACGTGACTTTCCCGGCCGGAAACAGACTCGTAATAGCAGTACAGCGCGGATTACCGTGCTCCGTACAGCAGCTCGTCACGGCTGGAAACATTACACCCGAGCAGGGCCCGTCGGCAGCTGTGATTCGCTGGCAAGCCGGGACGGATTAGGTAATCGCGTGGCTGGTACGCCACAATACAACGATACCAAGTGAGTAATTATGCGCCTCGTATTGGCGGGCTGCTGCTACTTCAACCTGCTACTACGCACTCCGCACGCTAGTCACCACAGACTTCGGAGTACTACTTGCGGATCGGAGCGAGAAAATAGACAGTTGCAAAGGCTGTGCACCTGATATTTCATTTTCGTGCTGATAAGCAGTGGAGAGCACGAGTCAGCCAGCAGCATGCTGGTGCAGATGCTCACTCAGCAACCAGATCTTCAAGCCTGTCGTAACCGCCATATACTCCATTGGCCCGTCCCGTTGTCGATAGCGATATGCTCGCCACGCCGGATGCAGCCATGCCTGCTGCTCCAGTGTCTGATCATCTACAAACGGTAGGCATCATGTTTTGAAGCTCGACATGACATCATGAAACACGCGACGTTGTAGTCGATCTCAAAGGACCGCGACGTCTCCTTTTTCCACAGAGTGCACGGCCGCTTTGAGATGCGAGGACTGAGCGGGTAGAGCAGGTGGTTTCAGATTGTATACAGCTACAGAGTACGTAGTACTACGTCTTAGTTAGCGTACACTTGATTGGTGCCATCTTGAACCCTACACCGTAGTGGCCGTACTAGTCAGGTCGAAGAGGCGAGGAAGAGCGGTGAGATCTTCAGCAAAACTGTCCGAACAAGGACACGATCTGATTGACAAACATTCAACAACATTCAACAGCCTGATTTCTTCACCGAGAACAAGCAAGCATGGCCAAAACAAAGAGCTGAGCTGGCTAAGTTGTTCCTGCGTAGCACAATCGGTATGCATGTTGGACTGAATCACGATAGTGCCTACACGACGTGCGTACGTTGGACGCTTGACTGTAAACAGAAAGGCTGACAAGTGACAACACATCGCACTGACCATGTACATCCACATCGAACTACTAGCAGCTTAGCAGCTAAGCAGCTAAGCAACAATAAATACTTATGGGCCACGGCAGCTAAGAGACCAAGACATATAGCAAGAAAGTCGAGTTTAGTATGCAACCGCAGACTGCTGCGGGTGCGGTTAGGATAGGAATACAGGCTAAGCACGCGACGGCAGAAATAGCAGCGATCGAGCATGTTGTGCATTCGCCGAGCCAATGGCCGCGTACAGCTCAGCGAGCTAGTTGGTCGTTTCTAAGCCGTCTGCTAGTTAGTAGCGTCGCTGAGTCTCCGAAAGACGGGAGAGTCCTGAGAAGCGGGGGAGGAGTATCCCATACTTTGTAATCTCGAGCTTCCCAAGGTTGTTTCTGATCCCGGTCCTGATCGAGATTAAGCAATAATATCCAGGAACAGCTTAACAAGAAAAACGGCGGTCTACGTCCTGGTCTTAATTGAATATACCTCAGCCGGTACCCGGAAAAAGTGGACGGACCCAGTAAACTACTGGTGTATCAGGGTGTATATACTCTGGAAGACTCCACCATTTGTCCCTGAAATTGATGACTTGACCAGGGAACACGCAGTAAGAGATTTATCGTACGACAGTGGACGTGGACTGACCCCCCGTTCCCACATCGTCGTGTCGAACTTACGACGTAGCTAGCAGGAAAGAGTAAGTTGTAGCTACGTACTACTAAAGTACTCGGTTATGCGAATCTATTATACTATAGCAATGCCTCGGAATAATAACCGAGAAATGCAACCCGCACACAGGCCACGTCCGATGCTGTCGTAGTAACCCCGAATGGGCACGTTTGGAGGACACGGAATGGCTCAACTTTCCACGACAGTGCATTAGGATGGCACAGACCACGCGATCATTTGCTAGCGTTAAAGCGTGTCGGACGACGAGAAAGGGAAGGAAAAAAGGGCACCGATATGCATGCATAGCTTACTAGGCACTCCCACTTTGGCGACGTGCATTATTAGACAAACGTAACTTTGTTAGTTTTAGTTTAACAGAAAATAACTACGGAGTACTAACTAGAGAGATTCCTCCGGACCAAGAGGACTACTCCTGCTAGTACGGTAACTACTAATCCTGTAAGACTTGACTGTAAGCGACTAACTACTCCGTAAGTAGTGACAGTGTAGTACTCCGTAGTTACTCGGGTATTTTATTTTACCAAGTTACGTTTTTTGAGTGAGGGATTTTTGGTTTCCATTCAGTCCAACGCAGCCCACGACTAGCTGCTAATTACGGTGGACACCCCCCTGTGAGTGGCGGCTTGCTTTATTTTGCAGCTGTTTTACCTGGTATTTACAGGTAATCTTTCCATGCAGTGTCATCAATCATGATCGATCATGATTAGGTCTAACCCTGACTGAGCCAATATAGTCAGTCAGACATATAATTACCGAGGCAAGGAAAAGTAATTGCAAGTGTAAAGAAAATTATAGCTAACAGCTTGCTAGGGTTGCCGGTTTAGGCAGGTCCAGCAGAAACGTGCATATATTGTACGACAAGCAACGTGCAAGCTGTTTGACTTAGTATGCTGGGCATGGAAATGCACGCGTCGGCACGGCGATTGGATGGCATTTCGATGCGAGTCGACAACTCAATGGAGATTCAGGCAGATCTAATTTTGAATTTGAACAAGTTACACTTCTGTTTACATAAACCTAAACCTAAACCGAGTCAGATTGAACATGTGATTTACTACTGTTAGTATTGTTAGGACTTCGTACAATGAATAAGGAAAACACTCATCGTCGCTGCTGATCAGTCGTGTTGATAATCGACTAAACAGTCATGGCCAAACACTACAGCCACGAGTGTCACGGGTGAAAAAAGGAAAGTCTGTGCCATTCCCAGCGCGCTGGGTGACAGAGGGCCGCTGACGTAGGGCAGCTTAGGGCTGAGTCGCTGACTCGGTCGATGGAAGAGTGACAACGAGCAGGATGACCAATAAAAGAATACAAGAGAAACGACAGGCAACGGTTTGCTCCGAGGATAACCTTTTCGTTGTTTATTCTTACTCGTTTCTCTTCCATACAGGCAACAAGCACGGTCGATCCGATTATGTCCTACCTCGGAGGCTTCTGAGAAGAAAAGCAAAAAATAGACGGAAATTGTGCCATTACGTTAAGCAAGCACTCTGACATGGTGCATATAGTATATACCATGCAGATAATAAATAATGATGCCTGCCGTCGGTATATGTATCCATCTCCCATCTAGGATGCGACAAGTGTAGATCATCGCTGGCTGTCCATACAATATGTATATTTATCCGGCAGCCATGCCACATGTTTACCTAGTTTCCGGACGCGATATGTCAGAGTTGCCCCTGGCCAATAAGCTGTGCTCCGAACTTTCATATTGTTCTATAATATAGCTTTCGCTGACATCATTTCCGGCTCGTTTATAGATACAAATAGATTGCGAAACGTAGATTCTCAGGGCTGTGGACGGATTTGGGCCGTTGTGATATATATCTATGGATGAATAAGCGCAAGGATGCGTGTCAACGGCGCCGGGCTGACATCATAAACAAACAGCACCCGTGTCCCACAAAAGACAGCCATTTGTGATGACGGTGTCTGATTATCTATCACTACGTACCTAGCTGGTAACGTTAAGCAAGCTGTAGCAAACAGTCCAAAAAAATAAAGGAAAGCTTCGATTCAGTTATGCACAATAGTATCAGAAAACACAGTATAGACATGCCCCAAAAATAGCATATAACGATATGGCCCTGCTAAACCAACGTAAAAGTACAGAATAAAATGAAAAAAGCCTGAACGGCATATATATGTACAGCGAAAAAGATATCAACAAGTACACCGGCAACGAATAGTTGCTATTATGTGGTATTACATAGCTTGTAACAGGAGTAAAAACAAATGAAAAGAACGCCAGTCACCGAAGATACTGTAACAAATCGAGACAGTTATATGCTGGTAATTCGTTGAGGTTTTTTGTTTAACTGTGGGCGGTGCTTGATCACCGTTTCAAGCTCTCGAAGCATATTCGTGCTGGCGTCTGCTCTCTCGCGAGCTGCCGCCTGTCGAGCTCTGTCTTCTTTGACCCGCGCAATCCGCTCTTCCCGCGTGAGTGACTGTCGTTTGCGAGATGAGGGCATAACAATGGCCTCGAAGATTTCCTCTGCTTCCGCATCGGCCATGTTTTCTGCTATCTGCGCCGCGAAGCTAAGAGGAGGCTGTGTCTCCCCGTTCAACGCCATCAATGCCGCAGACGGACTCCCGTCTACTGCCGTCACACCCCCGAGACTGCTCGTTGGTGATAGCGGCAGTTTCATATCTGATGATGAAGCTCGTGAGGACCGGTCAAACGACGGCTGTTCCAGGGAGCTGAGTAGTGCTGTCTTTCCTGCTTCCCATTCCTGTAGAAGCCCTCGTATATCTGCACCAATGGATTCGTATTGTGCCATCAGTGATGCTCCAATGTCTGAGTCGCTTGCGTCCTGCGCCAAGCTGTCGTCTGATTCTTCTCGCATTACATGCATTTTGGCATGAAGTGCGCGGATGCCTTGAGAGAGCGAGTTCAAGCGTCTAGCTTGGGCTCGAAGAGTGTCGCGACCGGTCGAAGCTGAGGGTGAAGGTGATGGTGGGGGAATAGATCCTGTCAAATATTAGCAAGATGCTTCAAATTGATAAGTACTTATCACTCACGGTCTTCTTCATTCAAGATATCGGCAATCCTGTTGGCAGCATCAGCCGTCACCGAGGCCAGCTCGCGCATTTCTTCAACCGCCGACGTCCATGCCGGAATGTCGCTACCGCCTCCATCGGCTTTGATTGCCAATAAGCAGCATAAAACGCTCTTTCGCACGGTATACAGTCGGCTGAATAGGATCCTCAGACATTTCAGGGAATATTTATCTTCTACTAGAGGCTCCAGCCCAGCGCGAGCTTCGGCGAGCTCCTCCAAGGATAATTCATAGATATCGTAGTACTTCTCTAAGCTAGACGCATCTGTGAGAAGTCCGATGGCGTGCTGTGCTTGGATATACCGGTCGAGCACAGTAACGAGGCTCTCCGAGACAGCACGGCGCAGTCTCATGCAGCGCCGGATTTGCGTCGTTTCCTCTAGACGGCTGATTGGCGGCAAGGGTGTGCTTCTGTTTAGATAATACTTGTTAGACCTGTATCAAAATGGAAGAAGACGAGAACCTTACATCCGGTACCCTCGTGAGACAAGCTCCACCTCCTGTATGAAAAGCACCGAGGACGACACCAGCGAATCGAAGCGCTGAGAACTATCGATGAAACTAGACGCCCCTTGTACCACCTGCTGTCTCACAAACTTCAGCCACTGCCGTCGTGCAAACGCATAGAATACAATTCCGACTAGTGGCAGTACAATCAACAACACTGCTATTCTCCGTGGGTTAAACCCTGCCCGCGACCGACCCCAATGAATTAAACCGACGATTGAGAACGATGTGGCTGCGGTAACAACCGCCCCGGTAAGACCGACTGCTGTTGAGAATGATACAGCTTCATAACCCGGCACATTCAGTTGCGCGGCATCTTTTGCTACCGCTGTGGTGTGAGACGCAGCGTTGTACTCGTCCAGCAGGTGAGACGCCACAAGCACGTATCCGAATTGTTCTAGAAACCTCTCGTTGTCTCGCTTACCGATGCGAGAACTGACTGCGGCCTGGTTGTATAGTCAGAATAAACCAATCCAAGGGGAGACATCACTGTATAGTTGTATAGGCATACCGAACATGTGCGATGCAGCTGGTCAAGGATACCGGTACCTGTTCCTTGAAGCGGACGCTTTTCTTCTGACGAATCTACAAATGTGTCGCGGATACGGTTCTGTAAGGATGGGACGCCTTTTGGTGCGAAGTTCTGTGTGTGGCTTTCATGCGTCGCGAATTCTTGAGGGGTCCAGTCTTGGTCACGTTCGCCTTCACCTACAGATTTTGGAGACATGGTTAGCTGTATGCTCATTCCACAGGATCAACCTGAGCCGCAGGTTTATGTACCTTCAAGATAATCTGCCAGTGGCGAGTCCTCGTAGACCAGGGATTCCATGGTCCGTGGACACCGACGGATCCAGCGTTGTAGATACCATGAACGGGTCAAGACCGAGGACGAGACAAACGGATGAAGCGGAGCGAAGCGAACAAATCCCGGGCGCGCGAGTGTACGATTTGAAAGGAACCAAGGGCAAACAAAGGGAGTTCTAGAAAAGACTGATGATCATCCTTTCTTTGATATAGCGAGCAGAACACGCAGTGGGAGTGGCAGGGGCAGGTACTAGTCCTCGATAGTCGGCTTAGTTAAGGAGGGATCTGGAGACGGCTAACTGGAAACAGGCTAGCAGTCGACCTTAGGCGCAACGGCGTGGCCACTCGAGGGATCTAGAAAGACGAGACTTGAAACGAGGGAGTCAGCTAGCAAGATGCGCCGTACGTACTAGATACTTGTGCGTCAAAAAAAGAAGCGCGATGGCACAGCAGTTCTAAATAGTCGGAGGGTTTTGTTTGATTACATCACGCAGAGGCGATCTCCGTGACGGTACGGTACGGCAACTGGCCACGTGCCGGCCGGAGAGCCGCAATTTACTGCCTGTATTTTACATATTCCGTAATGGCTCGTTTGGTTTCATGACCCCGTTGAACTGCTCTTTTGTTTTACGCGATTCTTCTGCAGAATGCCTTGATTGGCAAAGTTCATTTTGTCTAGTTTGTAGCCCCTTGCCCGAGTCTGTCCGAGTTGAGGCCGTCTTCTATTACTCTTAGTATTGCCAATTTGCCATGCTCAATGAATTGTCTCGCCCTTGCATCGCAGCGGAAATAAATGACGCCCATGCCGCCGGAATAGAGTAATGCATGGTCATACATTCGTGATTCTGCTTTTGATCCGAATGGGCTATATGCAGTAGGAAATTGTCATCATCGTCATCGGTGCGCTCGTCGTTTGGGTTCTGTTTCGTCGGTTTGTCCCTGTCACGGGCTGATTGGCTCAGAGCTCGAGATTACCAGAAGAAAGGGGGATTATGCTGTGAGCACACTGGCTGCTGGAGAAAAGAAAAAAGGCGATACTCGACCATGCATGCATCACTTGATTAAGAGAGAGAAGAGAAGAAAAGAGCAAGAGAGATGCGGCTGTCCTAAAAGGAAAGGAGCGTTGCGGGGGCAACCGCGTAAACACGTCCCGATTGGTTAAGCGGCAAACAACCGCGCTGCTTCACCTTCCTATGCTCACCAAGACTGCGGGCAAAGCGAATGATTATAGTACTTGCATTCTCTTGCTCACACAATTTGCGCGCCTTTAAAAATACTACTCGATCTAGCACACGCCATCTACCTATCGGAAACATACGCTACGCTGGCGACACCGCAATCACCAGTCGAACAAACGGTCAATGGATGCAATCCGGTGATCCGACAAGATGAATACAGAATTTGACAGCCCATGTCCTGAGTCTAGATCTGGAATCGGCAGCAGCCAATACGGCACTTTCTCAAACGTGTGGGACGACGATACTTTGGAAAATCTTGAATACACAACGGCAATAAACTTCCCACCAGAGACACGTGCGCCGACGCTGGCAAAAGCTAAACCTCGACGAGCGTTGAAAAGACCGTCGTTTGCCATTCATGAAGATTCAAAGCCAGATCATTCCAGAGATGCTGTGGCATCAACTAGGCAAAGCACTCTGAAGCGAAAAACACAGGATGGGGGCCTATCAATTCTCGCACAACCGGCACAGCGCTTCCAACGACCCCGAGTTAGTTTTGCGGATGCGCCAAACAACACTGTCACCAAGTCGAGATCGGCCGTCGACAGCACCGGCAAACAATACGTGGAGGTGCAACCGGAGGATAAACCGCAAACCCACCAGAGACTCCCTGATACGGATGGCCTGAAAAAGGATGTTCGTCGTCGCACGGTGTATATTCCGAGCGAAGACACAACTGTGCCAACAGTATTTATGACTTTATTTAGCCCGCTCAAATCGACAGATACAAATATCAACAACACCAACGCAGTTCGAACAGATGATACAGTCCCTATCTACAGTTTGGAGGCACGTATTGCAGCGAAGAAACAAGCTCGAGCATCTTCCGTTGAAAAACCGCGTCGAGCACCTTTGCAACAGAGCAAAAAAGTCTCCCAACAGTCAGCAATCACCAGGGATGTCATGGGGAGAAACGGAGGAAAAGAAAATGTCCCGCCAGGCTACATGATAGATGAGAAGAAGTATGCTGCAGCAGAAAAGCCATCTTCCGTTATCAAGTCGACATCAGAGCCACTCAAAAAACCATCAAAAGCAGTCCAGAGCTTGAACACGATCAAGACTCGGAACACGATCAAGACTCGTCCTGTGAAAGTTGAGAAATCTGCCACTAAGCCCATGGGCGAGAAATCGTCTACACTGTTGGTGGCTACGACTGATATGAGGGATCCGAAAACCTCCTCAAAGAGACAGGATGTAAAACGCAGTGTCAACAGTGGCTCGGTCAAGCCCTCGCGAGTTTCAAAAGAATCCATTCCAGCAGCAAACTACTCAAGTACTCCGACCCAGCTATCAATTCCCAAGTTTCGCCCAGTGAGCATTGACCAACAATATCCTCGGTTCGGCAACGACATCTCACATCCAGTCATGTATGAGGACGACTGGCTCTTGCATCAAGAGATCGTCATTACACAGCTAGTCAATGGGCTTTTTGACTCTGTGGAGGGGAAGTTGCACGTTCACGAGCCAGAATCCCTACGACATGAATTACTCAGTATCTATCAAAGCGATGCTCTTGTTCTAATTTACAAACGACTTCAAGCTTCGATTCTGTATGGAGCCTTGGCGCCGACAAAAGACATCCTCCACCGCGGCAGTCGTCTAGCGGATGACCTGGGCTTGAAAAGGTCTTTCTTGAAATTTTGGTCGGACACATACGAGTTGGATGCTCTACGGGGTGCAGCTGAAACAGTAATTGGACGCAAGATGATAGCGCAACCAGTTCGCACAAGTGATGGATCGTCGAGTTCGTCAGCCAAGCAAGAAAAGAAGCTAAGGCGCGCGGTGGAAGCGTTTTTGGACACTTTCCTTATTCGCAATCTGGACAAGGAAGAAAATGAAGACGCCCAAAATGATGTTTCTGGACGGCCCTACCGACGAACACTCCTCCGCAGTATCATGATTATCGTCCTTCTTGATAAAGCGCGCCTTACACCCGGGAATTCGCTACCACGGTGCTTGTTTACTAGCTCCTCTCCTCACAAGTCGTCATCGGCAGCATTGCAAGCATTGGCTAATCTCTTGCTTCCTTCAATGGGAGATATCAATCGCCAAGTTAACCATCTGGACTGTCATTTGTGTTACAAACAACATCAGTTGCAGGATTATAACTTTCGGATCAAAAACCTGGCTGTTGATTTACGTGACGGTGTGATCTTGACTAGACTCGTCGAAGTATTACTCTATCCCAGTGTATCGCATCTTGAGGAGAGCCCCGATTCTTCAACGTCATTCAACGAATCACCCTTTTCGGGAGAAACATCAGAATATCCGCTTTCGCAGAGTCTGAAATTTCCATGCGTAAGCAGAGCAGCGAAGATCTTCAATGTACAAATCGTTCTTGGTGCTCTTCAAAAAGTCCCGGGCATCAACACAATTGCGAAGGAGCTTTGTGCGGAACACATTGTCGATGGGTACCGTGAAAAGACAATTGCCTTGCTATGGCTCCTAGTTGGAAAATGGGGCTTGGCAGAGATGTTAGATTGGAATGATGCCAGGAATGAGATTGTGCGCCTGCAGAAGAAGCTCAACCGGGATAGCAAAGCACGGGATCTGCGAGAGTCGGTCCATGGCTCGCACGAGGATCTTCTCATCACATGGGCATCAACGCTCGCACAACTGCAAGGGTTAGAAGTCGCCAACCTCACGACCAGCTTCGCAGATGGAAGGGTATTCGAAAGCATCGTCGACGAGTACGAAGTCTTTCTTCTGGATCGACAAGATGAATGCAGAGACTTGAGCATGAAGTGTACGTCTACTGCTGACAAGGGTTCGTTGCAATCACGTCTGCAGGCCCTAGGTTGCAGCTCTGAGTTTGGTATGTGATCATAACCCTTTTCTGGAAACGGATTACTAATAGATAAGTATCTAGCAACCCTTGTCGCAGGATCCACTTGTGCGTCGAGAATATTCGATCGAGACTTTGTCCTCGGAGCTTTGACTTTCCTGTGCTCTCGCCTGTTATCCTCGTCGAAACGTATCCGTGCAGCTATTACAATTCAGACAGCATGGCGGCGAATAACGTCTCGGGAGGACGTACGTCGCCGCAAGATTGCGAAAGACATTGCCGAACAGTGCGCAGCTGTTGCCTGCACACGCGAGCGTGTTTTGTGGGCGAAGACGACGATTTTGAAATGGTGGAGGGAGCAGCGTATGGAGAAGCGCAAGACCAAGACCAAGTCTGCAGCTCTTACTGCTCTTACTGCCAAGGGTAGAAACATGACCAGGCCTTTGCGCCGGCCTGTCTCATTGCAAGAGAAACGGCGCAACTTCTAAGCACAGCAAGTGTTGGAGAAACAGAAGTAACGTAATGACGGCATTTCATTAACGGCGTCTTATTTATCGGTGACTAGGGTGTTGAAAGCATTGCACTGTGGAGTTATTATTGATGATTATATATGATTTGGCCAGCATACCTTGTTTGTACACATACCGTTTCATTTGTTAGGACAGACAGCAAGAGATACCTGTTCGCTCCTTTGAGGAATTCCCGAGTAAACGCGCTGCGTTCTGGCCGGCGCCGTCTAAATAAGCTCTCCCCTCATCGGGATGCTATCGATAACCTTGGAATGCGGTGTGGAGGCGCCACGTTACCATGTGGGCTTGGCTGCCAGTCTCGGTCCGAGATCGCACAGGTGTGTGTTGGTTTCCCACATCATGGCCTTCCTTGGATGAGTAAAAATGCACTGAAAATATCCCTACGTCCTTGAGGAGTCGATATATATATATATATATATATAGGTATCATATAACAACAGCAGTCATTATGAGAGAAGGCAATGCCGACCAAATCGCCAATGCTACCATGTCCCGCCCCACGGGCACAGTGGAGTTAGAGCTGGAGAGCATGCAGGGCAGAAACGCAGACACCAAGGGCTCTTCCGTCACCAACGCCAAAGCAAAAAGACGCGATAGTGAGGCCACATGTAGTTCAGTATTGCGGAACGCCAGTGCGGGAGAGCAAGACCGGGATGCTGAAACTTCCTCTTCGGGACAACAGCACGACGGCGAGGGAGCCGTGGCGCACGCCCTCGAGCAGTGGAACAACCCGTCGCGGAATGTGTACCGGTTGTTTGCTACGTTTTGGGCTTTTGTCATTATGGGTGCGAACGATGCTGCTTATGGAGTGAGTTATCCTCTGTTCATGCTTTACCAGGCATACGGCTAATCAGTTGCATGATAGGCTTTAATCCCATATGTAAGTTTACACTTCACTTCCCGCAAGGCACTCTATCACCAACAAGTCCACCTATATAGCTCGAAATATACTACAACCTCAGCTACACCGTCGTATCCCTCGTCTTTCTGTCGCCGCTCGTCGGCTACGCCGCCGCGGCGCTTCTGAACAACACGGTCCACATGAAAATGGGCCAGCGCGGCGTCGCAGCCCTGTCGTCCGTGTTCCATCTGCTGGCCTACATCGTCAATGCAGTCCATCCTCCCTACCCTGTTCTGGTCATCTCGTTCATGTTCGCGGGCCTTGGCAACGGTCTCTCTGACTCCGCCTGGAATGCCTGGATTGCGAACCTGGCTAATGCAAATGAGCTTCTGGGATTGTTGCATGGGTTCTACGGCCTGGGTGCGGTGCTAAGCCCGCTTGTGGCGACATCATTTATCACCAAGGCGCATTGGCCGTGGTACAACTTTTATTACCTGATGGTACGCAAATATATATACACCCCGTGTTATTCCATCTGTACTGTACTGAGCGCTGATGAAATGAGAGCAGATTGGCGGTGCAGCTATCGAGGTAGGCGTCGCAACGTCCGCCTTCTGGACCGCCGACAAACACGACTTCCGCAGACGCACCGCCTACAGCGCTGCGGACCACCAAAAAGAGAACCGCCTGAAGCAGGCGCTGTTCTCCAAGCCCGCTGCTCGCGTCACCTGGCTCTGCGCCGCGTTCCTGTTGGGCTATGTTGGCACTGAAGTCGCGCTAGGCGGCTGGATTGTGACGTTCATGATGCGTGTGCGTGACGGCAGCGCATTTGCCAGTGGTATGACTGCGACTGGGTTCTGGATTGGGATTACAGTGGGCCGCGTGGTGTTGGGGTTTGTGACGCCGAGGATAGGCGAGAAGATTGCCATTATCGTAAGTCTGCCGGCAGCTCGCCCCTACTTCACCCTCTTCACCCTCTTCACCCTCTTCACCCTCTTCACCCTCTTCACCCTCTTTGACCCTTCAGTTCGGGCAGTCTACTAAAGTGGATAGACATATCTCGCTGCTGCAATGGGGTTCGAGCTTATATTTTGGCTCGTGCCCCAATTCTACGTTTCGGCCGTCGCCATCGCCGTCGAGGGTTTCTTTCTGGGCCCCTTGTTCCCGGCCGCGGTCGTTGCGGCTACAAAGTTGCTGCCGAAACACCTGCATGTATCCTCTATTGGCTTTGCGGCTGCGCTGGGCGGGATAGGGGCAGCTATATTCCCGTTCGCGGTAGGGGCCGTCGCGCAGGCGAAGGGGGTGCAGGTTTTGCAGCCGTTTGCGCTCGGGTTACTGGTTGCTGTGCTGGGGGCGTGGTTGTTGTTGCCAAGGTTGCCTAAAAGTCGGAAGTGATGGGAAATATGGAAGAAATACGCATATATACATATATAGAAGACTATTGTCAATAGTTTATTTCGGACATAATAATTAGGACTCGACATTTGTGAGGTTTATATATAAAATGTCCGTCGTTATATAGGCTTCAGACTGACTAGCTATTGCATAGATTAGATTGGATGTATGTTCATTCATTATTCATTAGTCAAGAGGCTCAATGCTTTGGTCGCTTAGGGATACATCTACGTCGGTATGCTTTGCGTCTTTTATTTCTCTGTCTGGATTTGAAGGCAAAGGCGTGATGGTCTGCTCAGGTACCTCGACTGTACGTTCCTGAATCGTTGGGGGAGGGTATATGGCAGTTCCGTCGAGTTCATATGGTTGAGCGTCGCTGTGCTCAGGTTGTAGTTGAGGAAGTGGAGGAATGCTTTGGATATTTGAACCAATTCCCAGCTGTGTCTCTAGTCGGGACTCCAGCTGAGTTAGTGATCGCGTCCCTGCTATGGTCGCTGAAGGTCGCATGGCCGACGGGCTTATTATCTGAGGTTCAGATTGAGGTTCAGGTTGTGGGCTGAGGCTGATGGTATTGTCCAGGTTGATTGCCGATAGAGGAGTGTGCGAATTTGATGAGGATGCCAAATTTGAGGAACTTTCTTCCTGGATGACGGCATGGCTGGCATCGGCTATATTTCCTCGGTGCATATGTGTTGGGGTTGCAGACCTGCTGCTTGGTAGCCCTTGCTCCAAACTGCCGGGAAGCTCGTCTGGCTCGGAATCTTTGTGCGCGGAAGTTGTTCCGTAGAGTGGTGAGTTATATGAGGTCGACGAAGGAAAAGCGACAGACTCTGCATGCGAATGCATATTGATAGGCGCTTGCCTGGAGTGATACATGCTATCTATTGACACTGGTCGTCTCTGCGACTGGGCCAGGAGTTCAACGACGCGACTCTTCCGATCCGAGGAAATACCAGAATCTGGTGCGAATCCAATCTTGTCAGGAGACATGCCAAAATAATCAGGGGAAAAGCTATTGTCCAAGCTCATCGCCGCTGAAGGCTCAGCCTTGATCAAAGCCTCTAACACATCCGGGTGTCCATAATATGCCGCATAGCGTATCGGTTGCCAGCCCATTTCGTCTTTGCTCAACACCGATGCTCCACGGCCCACAAGTAGGGACACGACAGACAAATGACCACCCTTTGCCGCTAAGCAGAGAGGAGAGTCTTCATGCGATCGAGTGCTGAAGCGCAGGTGCAGTGGGGATCCAAAGTCTAGCAAAGTCTGCACTGCAGCTGCATGGCCGCCTTTTGACGCGACACATAATGCACGATCTCCCGCTGCATCTCGCGCTTCTAGAGAAGCACCCTTCTCGCACAACTGCTTGATCAAGCCTATTGAACACCCTGCCGCAGCAATATGAATTGGCCTCTGCTGAGTTGTCTCCGTCTGGCTCTCGATGTTGCTCCCTGATGTCAGAAGTAATCGTACAATCTCTACACTATCTGCCCTACACGCGTAGTGCAGAGGGTCAAAGCCAGAGGCACACTTCGTTTCCAACGAGCAGTTCTTTCGCACGAGGAATTCGACAACAGCAAATTTCGCGTTCATGGCTGCAAGATGCAAAGGACTTCTGCCTTGAGCATTGGTCCACGCTAGCGAACCGCGTGCCTGATTTGCTAAAAAGCTAACGATTTCAACATGACCATTAAAGGCGGCCCAATGCAGAGCAGTCATTCCACCCTCATCCAAGCATTTCAGCTTTGCCTTTCTCCTGACGAGCAGCTGCACAGCTGATAGTTGCCCTGAAGCTGCGGCGCATATCAGCGGCGTTCGTCGCTCGCTTCCGGTGACGTCGATATTGAATTTGCTATTGAGTAGAAGTTCAATGACATTTAGGAAGCCTCCTTCACAAGCATAATGTAGAGCCGTCATCATAGAGGCGTCCCGCGCATCCACATCAGCGCCGTAGGTCACCAGCAAACTGGCAATGTCAATATCTCCCTGCTGTGCTGCCACATGCAATGCAGTCATTTGGTTATCTGCTCGCGCATTGACTTTTGCACCGCTTTCAAGCAGTAGTTGGGTAGTCTGTAAATGTCCGTGATTGGCCGAAACCCACAGTGCTGTTCTCCCCAGTTTAGTTTCAGCCTCAAGATTTATGGCTTCCATCAGGAGCAGCGCCACGACATCAACGTGGCCCCGAGATGCAGCGAGATGAAGAGCTGTTGAGCCCGATGTATCGGTCCGGTTTAGATTCGCGTTATTTTGGATTAGTAGATCAGCAATGTCTTCTTTTCCGCAGTGCGCGGCGACCATGAGAGCGTTCCGGCGGGTATGCAGATGGCACGCTTCGATGTTATGTCCGCTACCGATCAGTCGTTCAACGTCATAGCGTGCACCTGACTGAGCTGCTTTGATGATCTCCGGAGCGCTTTGGCCAGCTTGTGTGGTGAGATCGATGCTCGTGGTGAATTCGCTTTCGCGGCCGCGCCTACCTCTGGTAGATCCTACAGTAGCAGTAGGGCTCATAGCTGCATTACGTGGGACCGAGGGCATTGAATTCGTTCGACTGCTTGTGCTCAGTCTTTTGATTGTGGAAAAGAATTTGCCCCGCTTGGAGCCTCCTGGTGACGGTAAAGAAGAGGCGTCGCTAGTAGACACCCACCGGCGGACACCCTGTGGCTGTTGAACTGATTGCAGTGGCTGAGCGCCGAAAGATATGCTCTTACTGCGCTGATGGTCTGGAAAAACGGAGTCATTTGGACCCATGTAATCACCTCTGCGCAAAGATGAATTGGGAGACAGCGAGTGATTCGGCGTGGGATTGTGACTGGCATATCCTTCATCGCTTGTCGTAAACGAGCTTTTAACAGAGAACCCTCTTTGAACGCCAAAAGTCCTGCTACCTGTGACGGCAGGCTGTCTAAGCGGTAAGATGACATCTGACTGTCGTTGATAGGGCGACGTCGCTAGCAATGTCTCATCGAACTCGAATTCAGTTTCTCCGACTGACGACAGCTGCCGGCTAGTAATCGATTGCGCATCAATTTGAGATGTGGCTGCGCTACCAATCGTGCTGCGAAGGGTCGCCGTATCGTCAGCTACTTGCTTGATTATGTGGCGGCTTTCAACTTTCCGCAGTAGTTCGAGCTGTTCGGCAGAAGACCGGCTGGAGAGGAAGTCAGAAAAGTCTGGCTTTGCTCATCATAAAGGTAGAAAGTCCCACCATTGACAGGCCTGCAGTAGCAGATTCAAAGCGCGCAGCTGACTGTGCAATCGTCCTTGCAGACCGCTCATCATTTCTTCATTCCAGAGCACCTTGATACGCGCTTTAAAGGCGAAGATTGCCGAGTCATTTTGCAGCCCTGGCGCGTTATTCGCATTGACTAGTTCTGCAACTTTTTCTGAAAGCACTTCCATGATCGCATTGCAGCCGTCGAGCGCGACGGCCAGGCTCTCTTCATACTCTTTGTGGCTGGCGTCTGCTGCCGCATTGTATTGGGCCAGTTCGTGCAGTTGCGTGATGGCGGATTTGATGGTCGATAATTCGCCGATCATGGAGCGAATGGTGATGTCTGCATTTTGGTATCTTCCTCGCAGCGCAGACAGGCCAACGATTGTCTGGCTGATGACTTGCACCACCTGGATGGCGCCGGTGAAAACACCCCAGGCAGACACAGGGTCCATCCTCTCTCACTCAGGCCTTGGGCGAAAATAGGGCGAACCTCGATTCCCAGCCTCGCACAAGTCGATTTAAAGGGAATCCTTGAGTTGGCTGGCGTGGTGCAAGGGCATACATACATAGCCATGGGGCGCAGCAATGCGTGGGGGCTGAGCAGCCGCGTCTGTGCCTGAGGAATTGCATGCTAGCAATTGTTCCGCTTGGCGTGGCTGGTCTTAGATCCCATCGACTTCACATATGAAAACAATAGCCCTTGTTCATCACCTGATAAAATCACACTGTCAAGTTCTATGGCAGCAAAGTAGTGAACATGGTTAGGTATGCTGTAACCCCGCACATCGGTCCTGCATGCTTTTGATCTACGTCCACCAATGCCGAGAGGTCTAGGTGCGAACTATTTACCGCAGTATAAGAACAGCAAGAAACTTCTATCGATGCATCAGTTTCCGCCCTAACAACCCCCAGTGGTCATTATTTCTGCTTGTCATTATACAATCCGCTTCGGAACGAGCGCGGGAAGTGAGACCCTTGCCGCCACACTACTCACAGAGTGTTAACCCTGGCCCTAGAGCCTGATTGGGTAAGACACCACGAAGTAGATCTAAAAGTGAAATATGCTTCTAGATCATTAAGTAGGTTTTATCGAGAATACCAGTCTTGATTTATTCATTTATTACCTTTATCCGTCCAACCTTGCTCAATAGGAAAAGGTTTAGCTGAACGTTCAGCCTTTAATTTTGAGGGCCAACAAGCTCTCCACAGTTTCAAAGTCTACTATGTATTTACATGGTGTTAGTGGGAACCAACACGGCTGTGGAGTCACAGGCGCTCCCCACAGGCATGGTACGTCGTAAACTTGAAGGTGGTACGTGGACCTTTCTGATGGGGGCTGAAATGAGGAATGTAGTGCGGAAGAAAACCTCGGGCTTATAATCTTTGAAGTTAGGCTACCCAAAAAACATTCGCTGTCGTGTTTCTCGTGTTTCAATCAACAGCCGCGATCTTCTCATTAAAAAAAAGATTCAAGTGTCCCTGCGTCTCGAGTCTGCACGCCATGGGCCGGAATCCGCTCCTTGACCCTCTTCATTATGCAACTCCGGAGCCCCGAGCAGGACCACCTGTCACGTACGCTACCGCGCAACGTTTCTATAAAAGCTATGATTATGGTTTGTACCTATGCTGCTCCTCGGCTTGTGTCATATTCTAATGCTTTTCGACTGTCTCACGACGGAAACTCCTACTGCGATTGGGGTACAGTTGCAAAAGAGCCGCGATGGCCAGCTCTTCAACGTTCATGCAAGGCGAGAGGTCATTCTCTCCGGTGGAACTATTAACACTCCACAAACGCTGCTTCTTAGTGGCATTGGTCCTGCAGATGAAATGGCTGGGCTTGGAATACCGGTTGTTCACGATGGCAGAGCCGTAGGGAAAAACCTCAAAGACCACCTCTGCTCCAGACCAATAATTTGCAAAGCCAACCCTTCATACACTCTAGATTATCTCAGAAACCCCATCAAAGCTCTCCCGGCTCTTCTCCAATGGAAGCTCTTCGGAACAGGGCCATTGACTAGAAATGTTGCTGATGCCGCTGCTTTCATCAGAGCCGGGGATTTTAATTTCCCTGAATCTCGGGCGGACCCCCGGTCGATTTCACGTCAGGCGGTGCAGGCCCTGACATAGAGCTGATTACCGCCGCACTGTCATTTGTCCATCATGGCGAAGAAGTGCCACTCGATGCTGATGGGGTTCTAAGCGTCGGCCCTATTCACCTTCGTCCACTCAGCAGCGGAGTCATTTCCCTCAAAAGTAGAGATGCATTCGAGCCACGTAAGTGAACTCCATGAAGCCGCCATAAGAGGTCTTACAGCTAACACATAAAATCGTCACAGCAATCATCGACCCAAAATATCTGTCAGATGAATCCAACAACGACTTGAAAGCCCTCGTGGTGGGTCTACGAGTCGCGCTCAGGGTAATGCGGGCGCCGCCTCTCCAAAAATACCTGGAACCGGTCCCAGCAAACGACGATCCGACTTCGCCCTGGTGGCCGTACTCGAGTAGCGATATCGAGAAGATTTCGGACGAGGATCTTATCCGCTGGCTGAAGGAGAAGGCATTCTCACTGTACCACCCAGAAGGTTCAGCGCGCATGGGGCCCGATCCAGCAACCAGTGTCGTCGACATGCAATGTAAAGTGCATGGAGTCAGTGGGCTCAGAGTCATGGACGCCAGCGTGTTTCCGGAACAGATTAGCGGACATCCAATGGCGCCTGTTGCTGCCATGGCATTCAAGCTTAGCCAGATGATTAGAGAGGAAAACTGTGCAGATGCTCAGGTCTCGGCCCAACTGTAGTTATTTTGCATTGGAATAGATGTCCGATGCTCGCCAATATTAGACTCATTACTTCTTCAATCTGGGTTTACTCGTCAGCTGTGGGTATGGCTCGTCAGCTGGCAGAAATATTGATCTCAAAATTGATTGTGACCACCAGTGTTTGAGCTCTTCGGAAATTTCGCTCTTCAAATCCCACGTGCGACAGCTCATGCTGGCTATATGGTGAATTGATTGCGACCGGTTTGTTCTTGTTTACTGCTCGCCATTGAAAATGGAGTCATACCCAAAGAGTTTCGGATTGGTGATTCTGTCTTGCTAATTTCAAAGCTTTGGCGGTTACCAGTCACAGTAGAAAAGCTGGTCGCATTGTAGTCTCCTCAAAGGGTCAGCACAAAAGCCGTTGATGGAGTAATTTACCTGCCAGAATCCAAACTTGAATATTTCGGCGTCAGATTGGCCCGAGTATCCTTTCCAACGAATGGGTTTATAATGGTTGAGTTAATAAGATGAACCAAATGCGAAATGATCTACAGATGGCAACCGCAGATCAGTGAGTATTGTATTTTATTTGGGACAGGGACTCTGATTTGTAAAAGGACACGTGACGATCAAATATCTCATCAATGCCAGTTCTAGTAATACGAACTATGGATGCTGTCTGAGGACTTCGTATAGACACAAATCGGGGTGACTTTAGACCGAAAGACACGCTTCCCCGCAACCACTGTTTGCGTCAGTGCAACGTCGGAATTTCGGTCTAATACAGTCTCAAGATTGGATATGGTGCTTATATGTACAGAAAACTTCTTGTTCAACGAAAATGGAAATAAAAAAGCAAACCAGAGTTGAGATCAAAATCCAAGATGCGTTTGCTATTTGGCCGAGTCTTGGTTTCTACATTGATACTGGCTGGTGTGAATGCAGCTGTGTTATGTGATACGCCTGAAATATTCACTCCCATTAGTTATGCAGTAGGGAATGCTCCTGTGGAATCGAATCTGACGGCATATTCTGCCAGTCAAACATATTCACTATCAGCAAACTCGCCAGTGTTGACCTTGGACTATGGCTGTGATGTAGCAGGGTTACCATACATCGACGTGGTCTCAGGGACTGGCCAGGTAGAATTAAAATATACAGAGGACTGGGATGGGCTGAACCAGCCATATGGTGATGGACCATGGAGTTTCGTCAATAGTCTCTCCAACACGTTTAGGACCGAGACTTTCAATATCACCGGTCCGGGAAGGGTGCAATCTTCGCTGCTACAAGGAGGCCAACGGTGGCAAACGATTACTCTTTTGACCAATGATACTATTACTTTCTCCACTATTGGTTTCGAGCCTACGGTCGAAGTCTGCCGAAGAGATACACTGCCTGGCTCATTTTCGTCTTCCATCCAGAATTACTCGGATATATGGGGCCTCGGATCACGAGCGGTTCAATTGGCATGCCTGGACAAGGAAACACAACCTCAGACCTGGAATATCTCGGCAGATGGAGCTTATATTCCCGGTCAGCAGCCAGCAAACAGTCCGTTGGGATATGACTTGTCTGACTACTACACTTTAACCTTTATGACGAAAATCGTTAGAGGCGGTACTGGCTGGCGAGTGCTTTCATCGAGCATTCGTGACGGGCCTTATATGGTATTAACGAGCAACTATCCCAATGATACTACATTTGTGAATGTCGACACCTCTTTACTGCCCGCTAACACTCTGATTGTGGGGGATGGGCCAAGCCTGGTCAACCAAACCCTTCTTCCTACCAGTCCCAATCAGTATTACTCCATCTCCACCACTATCCTAGAAGACACATGGTATAATATCACTACAGCCACGAATGCTAATGGGTTTGAAGTATACATCAATGGGACATTGAGTGCGACTGTTTCGCTTTCAAGCACTGGCACTTGGGGCTTTGGGCCGTTCATGGACCAGATTGCCTATGTGAAAGATGTCCAAGTGACAGCCTCCAATGGTACATTAATATACCAGAACGACATGAAATCCGAGAAAACTCTGTCAGAATATGGCGTTCGGTCAAATACTCTAAACGTATGTGTCGACGGTGCAAAGCGAGATCGTGTTATCTGGGTGGGTGACTTTGTTCATACTGCCCGTGTTCTTGCAGCCACTACAAATCGTGTCGATTTCATCCAGGGGATGATTGAAAATTCTTTCAACTGGCAACTCCCGGAGGGGTCGGATGGTGCTGGACTTATTGCTACCCAAGCAAGTTTAGGATATGATACAGCATACAAGCAAGACTATTTTAACGCCGAGTATGGCATTACCGACTATCAGATCTTCTTCTTACTCGTCGTGGGCGATTACTACACCTCGACAAACAATCTTACGTTCTTGTCAACCTACTGGACACAATTGAAAGCACTTGTGTTAACGCTGGAGACCTATATTGATCCATACTCAGGCCTTTTGGGTTCCAGCTTTGACGACTACTATTTCACAGCCGGTGGAGATGTAGTAAATGCTACTGCGCCGACAGCTCTTTTCGCACTAGCCCTTCAAAAGCTGGTCCCTTTAGCTGAAGCAGTTAGTGATAAAACTACTGCTGCAGCATACAACTCTACAGCACAGGCTCTTTGCAACTCAATCAACAGTCTCATGTGGAATCCGACAATCGGGACTTACAGTCTTGCTGTATCAGACGCAAGCGACTACTCCATCAACGCAATCGCATTCACAATTCTAGCGGGTATCGCAAACTCCACCCAGATTGAATCATCACTTGCTACCGCCTTACCCAAGCTTTTCTATCTGACTGGATACAAAGATTCGTCGAGTACTGCCAGTTCGCTGACAACCCAGCTTTCACCGAATACACAAGGTTTCCTGTTCGAGGCTTTACTAGTGACCATCAAGAATAACCATACAGACACTGCTTCCTCAGCCGCTTTAACAGGAGTGTCCAATCTTCTCAATCTTTACTGGCCCATGATGCTTAAAACAAGCCGATATTACAGCGGAGCATCATGGGAATACGCCTTTCCAGATGGCAGCCCTGGTATTGAGTTGTTTACCAGCTTGAATCATCCATGGGGTAGCGCGCCGACTTATCTCCTTACCCAATATGTTCTCGGCGTCAGTCCTGTTACTCCAGGATATGAGAAATGGGCATTCGAACCGTTACCGGCGTTTTTAAAAGGTGGGCTAGATGGATTGACTTGGGTAGAAGGAGCGGTGCCAACGCCGCACGGTGGAATTGAGGCTTCTTGGAATGTCGATGCGTCCTCTGGGACAGTCAACATTACTGCACAGGGCCCGGGGAATACGACTGGTGTGATTAAATCAGCGGTTTTGACAGGTACATGGAACGTAAATGGTGTTGAAACAGCTTTGAATGGGTCGTACACCGTTACTGGAGGTGAAAAGGCCATCTTGCTGGGTAGTCTATAGTTATTCATCGTCTTAACAGCAATGATAAACGACTGCATCTAATCAGAACTCGGATTCATATCTTATTGATACTCAATCACGCTGCGTGAAAGACTGAAGTATTCCCCGAAAGTAAAATTATAAGATATTGTTATGCAGGATAGACAATGGGATAAATGAGTTTTCAATATAAACAGCTATGAAGTCCTCGTCGTCTATAGAGGTAACCGGATATCAAAGGGGTATTTGGCCAGTTTAAAGAGAATCTCTGTATATTATAATCAAAAGACGTTGATTGCTACCTTTATTGAAGCAATAAGCTCAAAATCTACTTCCTGCGATAACTCCACGTTCATAGACTCGCATAGGATAATAAAGCTTGAGATTGTCAGATATTAACGGGAATGTCCACCCAACCACATATGTGGACAAAGACGGGGCGTCTTTCGGAGCCACCACCATAGTCTTTGTTTGAAATTTCAAAATAAAGTCTCTTGTCTTTCCAATTATAAAGTCTCCAAATCTGAAATTCATAACAACATTTTCGTTCTTCACTCTCGCTACATCGTCTATAGAAACCAAAGCACGTACCTAAGTAACATCGTGAGTGAAAAAATGCTCACTAAATGTCAAAAAATCAGAAAAATGGTTGACTCAGGTACAGCGCCGCCTCCTCAAGCACAAGCACAGCATGTGTCGGTCATGCCAGCAGGGCAGCACTGGAAGGCCCCAATAGTAACACTCTACGATTCCCTCCACGTCACCATCAACGATATTCTTGAGAAGTCAAACAAAATTGGAGAGGCTGTTGTCCTTACAAGAGCCTACGTACATGTGATGCAACCTCTGAGCTGAGCTATGGAAGTGATACTGGCCCAGGAACCAGTGGCAGGAGGACAGGTATCATCCAATTTCTAACCACATTGGCTGATTTACTAATAATCAACAGCTGTCATTACAAATTTCACTATCTGTAATAGTCCTCGATATCAAGCAAAAAATCAGCATGTCTGCACGAACCATTTCCATTGAGAGGAGTACCTCATGCGGAGGTTATTGCAGCTTTGGCGGGTGTCGAAGCAACGACCGAAGAGCTTTTCAAATACATCTTCGATGATATTAAGATGCTACAGGGAAACGAAATAAATATTGAGGGGTGTGAGTAAAACCTTGGTATATAGAGATACAAAGTACTGATGAATTATCACAGACTACATCAGGTCCAGCAACACCAAGAGACATATATAACAAAATATATCCAAAGTTCTAGTGGCAACTTGGATATGTTACAGATCAGCGCTGTCAGGGCTACTGGAGAAGATATGGCAGTCAGTCAGTCAGGTGGCTTGCTTAAAAGACTCATCGACCATATAAATGCCGTTTAGCAAGGACGGCACGACACACCCCGTTATCACGTGGCGTGGAAGGGTCAAGGTCATCGAAAAGCAAACTTCATGTTGCTTTGGAAAGCAGGGAATCTGCTAGAGGAAAATGAATACATCCATACAGTCTACAATAAATTCTGGAGATGGCGATGCGTCGAATTTTCGAAACTCTTCCACACTCAGCACATTGGAATGCTATACCGAGGCACTCAATCAAGCAGAATCGTATTCAACGCTTGGTTTGAATATAATGCTCCTAGCCCTACAAGCTGTACCGCTAAGCACTTCCAGAAGACGTCAATTTAATTTTGAGCTTCGAGAGTCCCTCCTGGACCTGGATATACGAGAATGACCGTCGGCTCGTGAGGCTATGAGAACACCGGCTCAATCTACACCAACCAACACGCCAAGCCTGACAATTGAGACATGACATTTGGCATTAGTCTATGCCGTGTCATAGATACCGGGCCTGCTGGGCACGAAACACCGCTGAGTGGATGAATCTCCTCGAAGATCGAATTGCGGTTTGAGTGTTGAATATAATACTGAATCCAGCCGAAAACTATTCGATATTTGCATTGAGGGCTTCATGTCGCAATGGTAGCGAGCCACTTTCCGGTGGTGGAGGTTGCGTGTTCGAGTCACGCTGAAGTCGGATGCAACCTTTTGCCACTCGATTCTATGGTAAAGTCGACAATTTGAGCGGGGACTTAGTCCGACGGATAACGAGCCTACAGAGTTTGATGCTGCCGACAATGTTTTTTCATCTGCGCACAAGACGTTTCTTTGGTAATGTCGTTGGTGTTTTCACACACTACGCAATGAATGGAAATATCGCGAATGGAACGAGACCGGTCGGTGGAAATTTCTCGGGGATTGGAAAATTTCGAAGCTCTTAGTAATGAATCATAGTGAAAGGCCGTTACGATGTGTACTATGAAATAATATGGATTTGGATATGCATTTAAACTATCCTCTTGCATTGTCTTTGTCATGCTTTATGAGTCTTCTCGATCTGGCTCTATTGCTGTCATCTAATTAATGAACCATACACAGATCGTGTACGAAGCTCTATAGGCGAATCAGTAGGTACATAATTCCTGCTAAGGACGTTATATCTGTTCTTTACTAGATATCTTTCCTAGAGATTATTTATTGTTGTTTATTCATGTTAAGAGGCGTGTAATGCTCATAAAAATGGCTTATTATACTTTGGATGAAATAGAATTGGCGTAGTTGACTACTCGCTTGATTAGATACATTTAAGATTAATGAAGGGTTGCCAAATCCCTTGAACAAAACATTGGGCCATGCTATGGTATCATTTTTGATTTGTAACCGGAACAAATCTCACCAGATCACTTTCAAAAGAAAGAAAACAAATGAGGCGATTATAAGAATAGTATACAATAGGTTTCTGACAGTTTGCCGATTTCAGATATAGGATGAGATCTCGGCAGCAACCTTCGTTAGCTTCGCGATCAATTCGTCCACAAACTTCTTCTGTATCCGCACACCCCTTGAATTGGTGACTGAGTGCGCGGGCCTGGTCAAGAAAGATATTTGTTAGTATACTATGTAAAGTTTCATAAAATCACGTTCTAAAATTGCTTACACTTGAACGTGACAATTGCTTAGATATTGTCCGTTGGTTTCTGGTCCTGAAATCACTCCGTGGACCAATGCCCTACTTCCCTCTTCAGTGCTTCTAGCCAACACCTTTTCAAAGAATTTTCCTGACGAGCTTCTGCCTGCTGCAGTACCTTGTGCAAGGCCTGATTTGCAATAGCTCGGATTTGGCGTGTTGATGACGATTGTCGGTGATGATTTACTCGCCGAAGCATTGAGCCGTTGTGAGAGTTCACGGACCGCATATACGACAAGTAATTTGGAGAGATTATATCGCGCTCCCATATCCGCTGTCGTCGGGTTGTTCAATCGAGTAAAAATTCCTGATCCATCTTCAGAATCGAGCTCCTTCACCGAAGCAAAATAGTGCAACGCTGAGTTGACGATGCTGAAACGTGGCGTAATGTTGAACTTGGTTGCCGATTCGCGAAGCTTTGGGGTAAGAAGTAGCAACAGCAAAATTGTGCTGACAACATTGATGGCTAAATTACTTTCGTTGTCTTCAAACATCCTGAAGGTGTCAACCATGATACCTGCATTTGCAAGCACGCCATCGATACGAGGAAGGGTGCTGGACACGCGAGCAGCAAACTCCTTGACAGAGTCATAGCTCGCCATATCCAACTTCCACACTTCGATCGAGCTTTCTTCACGGCTTGTCGATCTCAATATATCGGCTTTGGCTGTCTCTCCTTTTGTTTCACTTCGCACAGCCATGATTAATTTTTCGGCCCCGAGTCTGTTCAGATGACGACTTGCTTCAAGCCCTAGCCCGGTGTTCGCGCCAGATACGATAAAGGTTTGGCCTCGAAGATCAGCTTTGGGGTAAGGCAAGGTTACGAAGAGGTTCGAGGAAAGGATCCCGAAGGCGGCTGAAACGGCAGACATTGTTGTGATGTGATGGTGATTTACCAATGAGACGATTTGTTGCAAATAATATTTACTGTAAGTGCTTGATGGAGCGACGTGCAAAGTACAGTTCCATTGAGGTTATTTACTCGATTATTTATATTTCCGATAGACATTCCTATGGAATCTTGGGTTTGTGGTGTGTAGCTAGACATCGCGGAGATACCCCAATTGCGATACGGAGTCGACTCGTGCACCTCTACATTCCAACCGGAAAACGGTCAGGGAATAATCAACTCCGGTGGATAGAAGCTCCAAGAGACGGAAATAATTTAATTTCGACTGAGATGACGTTTGGCATTTTCTGAAAAACTGAAAGCTGTATAAATCCGGCGCTGCCTTAGGGCTTTAGGGTTTTGCCTGAGCGGAGATAATAAATCCGCCTTGGCAGCCATATTTAATTCCGGGCATGAACCGATTCGCAAACACCCGTAATACTCCCCGCGTATATTCAACAGCTCTGCAGGCAGCTTTTCTTTTCTGTCCTTATTTCTTTGATACAAATGTCAAATATATAGCACGAAAAATTACCGTCAGTGTTTATGGGGTCGATATGTTCTCAGGAAACAAGGACGCGATATACAAAGACAGCAAGCGAAACCGCCGTCCCACATCATGCGAACAATGTCGTGTACGGAAGTATGTCGAAAATCTTGGAAAAGCCATATAATCGGTGCATAACTTACACAATGTAGAGCCAAGTGTAACCGTGAACTACCATGCGAAGCTTGTATCAAGCGTGGCGAACGATCGCAATGCAAATACGCGAACAACGCCATCAGACACACCAAGCCCAAGAACAATGTAGGTGAACGGCTTCGAAGGGTGGAAAAGCTGGTCTCAGAACTTCTCGAAGTTGGAATCGAACGTGACATACCTGGGCAAAAACGTCGTGACTCTTCTCATGGCAGCCAAGCCGGAATTCAATATAATAATCTTACTCCAACCATGATTTTGCAGAATGACGGAGAAGAGGCTACGCAGCAACGAAACATCCAGCAGACACCTCTCAACTCTGCCCACTGGCTATCTATCCTAGACGATATCAAGGATGTCCGAGAACAACTTTCCCAATCGGAAATAAATACCCCAGAAGAGGATGTTATGGATAATGAACAAGAGGTAAACCTGATTCTGGGCCCCACGGAAGCCTTCCAGCTTCAGAATATTATTCAATCTCTACCACCTAGACCGATATGCGATAAATCTCTATCTCTATATTTTAATACTCCTCTCTCACTGCGTAAGTTCAAGTATCGGCACGCGGAAGAAAATCATTACTAATACCTCCAAAGCAATTATTCATACAATAAAGTTTCAGAATGAGGTTTGCATTTCTGATCTGTCAAACTATAAATACAACCGTACTGACTTATCTTGATTAGTACGAAAGATTTTGGCAAGATCCATCAAAAGCACCACCCTTATGGATTGGGCTTTTGTTTTCTATTCTTGCCGTAGGTGCCGCCGCCAGCCAGGCGATGGGCGCGGTACAGGAAAATGACGGAGAAGTCGCACTGTCAGTAAAAGCCCTACGAGCCAGAGCAGCACAGTGTCTTATGATGGGAAACTACATCAACTCATCTCAATACTCTTTGGAGACTCTGGTACTGTACTTTCTCAGCAAGTATATTGGAAAATCCGACTCTAGTTTCGGTAGCTGGTTCGTCATGGGTAGTGTCATACGCCTCGCAATACGGTTAAACTATCACCGTGACCCAAAGACCCAATCGCAAATCTCGCCTTTCGATGGCGAGATGCGCAGGCGACTCTGGCACATTATACTGCAGCTTGACGTGCTACTTTCTTTCCAAATGGGCATGCCCAGCATGATTCCAGCAGAAATATGCGATACGGAGCCTCCAAGAAACCTCAACGACTCTGAACTTTCCCCGAACCTTGAAACGCTTCCTCTATCTCGACCTCTGTCCGATTGGACTCCCATTCTATATACAATAATTAAAGGGGGCATAATGGGTGTCTTCAGGAGTATCATCGGCCACACGCAATCACCATCCACGTTCTTTTTCTCCTATGCAAAAACCATTGAACTTGACGGAAAGCTTCGAGAAACATATGCAGCAATTCCAGATAATTTCAAGATGAGACCTATAAACCAATCTTTTACCATATCTTCCGGCCTCATTATAAGTCGATGCACACTTGAGCTTCTATATTTGAAATCCATCATAGTCCTCCATCGGCAATACCTCAAGACAGAAAGAACGGACCCGCAGTGGGATTTCTCTAGACGCGCTTGCATCGATGCAGCACTTCAAACTTTAGTGCGACATATCGATCTGCATGAAGCCACACAACCGAATGGACGTTTATATGAGGACCGCTGGATGGTGTCTTCGCTTACCGTACATGATTTTCTTCTTGCATCAATGGTGATCTGCCTTGAATTGTCTGTTCTGATGCGATCGTCTTCGACTCATTCACTACGCCCATCGTCATCATCGCTCACTTCCTCTTCGAGCTATGTCACACAACTGCTGGAGGCGTTGATAAATTCTCAACGTATCTGGTCATCCAAATGTGCACACTCGAAGGAGGCCAGAATTGCAGCATTAACATTGCAGCTTATGATAGAGAAAGTACGGGACGATAGAAAATCATCGAGTCTCTACAAACATACTAGGCAGTACCAAGTAGACGAATCGCCGCAAGCTGTTCTGACTTCAACCTCTATTCTTGAAGCATTCCCAGACACTACCACTGAAGATGCGAGCTTTGCCGAAACTATGACAGATATGATTGATAGCAATGACAGTCTAGATTGGGTAAGTTATATCTTCCATCCTCAAACACGCAATCTCGTATTCAATGCCATGAAACTGTTACTAATGCAACCAAAAACAACGATGCAGGCTCTTCTGGATCAATATCTTCAAAATATGGGACCTTCAAATACTCGATTGGACGTTTCTGGAGATACTTGGAGCGCATTTGACATTGGACCAAACGATTCCTCATTGTTTTATGATTCATATCTAAGTTAGGTCACGTATAACAGGTGATGTGATAAGGAGCATACCACAAATAGGAAATCATAATGAAAAAAGTCCTATCATTATGTGATTCTTGCAGACAGAAAATAAATCAAAACGTTACATTTCCGCCTAACAGCTCCATAATTTGCTGGCTATCATAAGACCAATCATACAGCCCTTGTGTTTGAAAACTGTTTGGGTGAGTAAAGTCCAATTCATTCCAAAGCTCTCTCAGATCCTGAGCCATCGTCGGATCTGGACCTGCAGGGTACGAAGGGGCATTGAGATCAAAATAAAGCCTGGCAGCGTCGCAAAGGAGCTTATAGAGTCGATAAGGATGTGTAATTTCATCACGTGGAACTGTTTCTGACTGCAGCGAGGCTGCAAATCGGTCCAAACGATCTAAATCGGCGACATCTCGGACCTGGACTGCACGAGTGAAAAGTATGCTGAACGGAGCGAAAGGACAGTATAGAATTGCCCTACCAAGAAGAAGCGTTATTAACTAGCCGATGATTTGCTATCAAAATAACAAGAGTTTGCCCCTCGGGATTGTGAAAAACAGCGGGTGACGCACCAGTTGACATATTTAGCAGCCATATATGGATCGTTTTTGCAACCACGCATATCATTCATGCATTGCTCGTGCATGTCTAATGCATCGCGAGCTACTGCAACGCATTCCCCGAGAACACTGTCCACGGATCCTCGAATGCTCGCCCGAAGCACCAACGCAAGAAGCGAACATTGACAAACCAGGTCACACCGTAGATACACGATCCTCATTGGGTCAAGATCTCCAGTATCGGGTTGGCTAGCTAATTCCTGTTGTACTACTGTTTAGCAAAACCATGGAATCCATGAAAGGCTCTCATGACGCACAGATATCTCGGCATGTGTATCGTTGATGAGTCGCCGCAGGTCCTCAGCGAGGGCATCAGCTACATAATCACGTTCATCAGCTGGCCTAGACAGACCAATAGGACTAAATAGTTGATCGTAAACCATTCCATTGATTCTGCCAAGTTTGATAAAGCGTGGCTCATTTGGGTTCGAGGGTAAGGTAATATCAGCGTCGCGGATATTGGATGACCGACCGAGCCGAAGCGACAACCCCTTTTCCATTGAATAGACAGTCCACAACAATCGTTCCTGAGCAGCGCGTAAGGGATTGTCTTGGTCGCCTCGGGGATGGGGACGATGATATCCCAGGGTCTGACAAAGATCAGCCGCAACTGAAATGAATTTCCATGCTATTTTCGCCTGTGAGTTTTCTACTGCATGGTATGCCTGAGTCAGAGTGTTGGTTAGTACATCTAAGAATTATCCTCTTTCCTGTGAGATTACCCACTCCAAGCGTCAATACGGCAATGATCTCCATGGAGGCTGGTAAGAGTAGTGGGAGCTGAGAAAGAGCTTCGTCGAGGTTGCCCCGACAAAGTTGGCAATATTCTCGATACTCTTGAAGGCCAGATACAACAACATGTTCTGCAAATACGTACGACAGATACGCATTGGTAAGAATAAAATCTACTTCGCTGTACTCATCGACTGCGAAATATACCTTTCGGCAAATATCGGTAAAGGTTTGGAGAGGCAATATTTGAGAGATTCGGGTCATCCTCGTGAATTTCTCATGATCTAGTATTCACATTAGAAATTTTGAAAGAAAAATAAATGTTCAACAGCATACCCTTAGCCCACCGCAGCACATTAACTACAGCCTCTAGTGGGGGCATCGGGGGGTTGTTTTTATGTTTTGCGGGATTCGCTCTTGGAAAAGACAGGCTTCGAGCCGCAGCGGGACCTTCCAAATTTTGCACGAGTTTCCTTAAGGATGATAGAACTTCACTTGTTTCAGAGTCATTTTCCCAAGACCCTCTATCCTCCAAGATTGCTTTGATAAAATCGAGGGTCTGAGCCGAATGATCCCATGGAGTTTCGCCACCCGGTGTTGTGATTGATTCGCGATCACCCAAAGGCGTTACCGGCCCATTTTGACGAGATTGCTGTATAAATCGAGGCTCCAATTGTTCTCTATTTGGAGATACAGCGAGTCCCTGTAGAAGAAGCTTGATACTGTCGATGTCTCGCGCAATGCCATCGATTTTCTGCTCGCTTGATGACGGTTACGATCATGAGTGCTTTGGTTGCATGAAAGAAACGATTAAATGTCAACTCACTATTGTGCTGATATTAATACCCTCTGCTTCGGGGTGCTTGTTACACTTGATGCAACCGCACTATGGGTACAATCGAGCCTGGATTGCTTGCAGTTCGAACATGGTGAAGCTCTATCACAACCGACCTTCCCGAATATTTATTTCATGTTAACTAACTGTTTGTTGCCTTATCTCAAAGAATAATGGAATAATCCTACCTTCCGTACACGGCACTGATCACACTTTTTTTATTTATTCCGACATTAGTGTATGACAATCTTTCATTAATGATGAGTCCACCACGATTTTACTTACGGAGCGGCGACTTATTGCCAGTCGGTCTTTTGCACGCTTCCCTATGCTCTCTCCGCGGGATTCCATTTCGCACCTGTTACTTGAGGACAAACTTATTTACTAGTTTGCCATGAAAGCCATTTGTCACATATATTTGTCGTCGATGACAATGTTGAGGATGACAAATTCAAATCCAACAGCGACCGGAAACCCGCGCGTCTCCGAGGACCACTCACCGTATAAAGTGGATTTGATTGGTTGCTGAGCTTATACTATGTAGTCAAGGCAAACAGCACAACACCTTTTTCTTGCATTTAGTTCGCTAAATCGATTCATATCTGGGCGCGAAATGAAATTATATATAGCCATGTTTCTCCTCGTCCAATTCTCGGAAACAGACACTTCCTACTGAGTCTTAATCATCGTCTACGCCGCAACTTGTAACATCATGGGACAAAACATTCTGATCACCGGCGCTGCCGGCTACATGTACGGCATCCAATTCATGTTCGAGTTTTCTTTGGCTAATATTACTTCAGCGGAGGTTCCGTTCTCGCGGATTTCATCTCTCGCACTAGTGGCCCTTTCAAGACCGCCCATATCATTGCAGCTGTTCGCTCCGACGAACAAGTCCAAACTCTGTCGAAACTCGGCATCCAAGTTATCCAGGTTGATCTGGGGAATGAAGATCAAGTAAAAAAAGCCGTGGTTTCCAATCAGAGTGCGCCGCCACAGTGAAACTCAATTACCTGGTGACTAACATTGTGCTAGTTGATATCATCGTCCATACTGCAACTGCCGTGGATTCCGATGTTATCTCTTTCTTGATAGAGGCTCTTGGTGAGCGCCGCAAATTGAGTGGAAAGGAGACTTACTTTATACATGTGAGCCGGTCGTGATGGTATTTTTCTTATCGACAACAAGCCACTAAATTTGCACTAGTCCTCAATTGCTACCCTATATTCAAAAGATGCTGGCTGGCCGTTTGGGGAAGTTAAAGATACCGATCCAATATATGAAAAAGAAAAGGAAATTGGAGGGCCACACCCTGTTCGACGAGTGAGTTCTGATCCTGCCATAGCGTGATTTTCTGACTGTTGGCTTCTGACAATCAATCAAGAACAACATCCTTGTCACTGAGTTAGCTAAGGAGCAAGGCGTGACAAGCTTTATCATCCCAGTGCCACATGTCTGTAAGTGCACTCAGTACTCTACTCCAATTTTAAAATGGAGTCCGGACTGACTGTCTCATAGACGGAAGAGGCACTGGTGAGTGGAGAAAGGTATCTGTAAGCATTCCGGCTTATGTTCGGACCAGCATCAAGTACAAAGTGGTTTACAGATTTGATGTAAATGGCGTAAGTTCGTTTCTTTCCATTTTGAAATTAAAAAAGATGGCCCAAAAAAGGGCAAATCGAATATGCGTGCCCTATCTCGAGTACATTGGTGCTCATTCATTTGCATCAGAAGACTACTTAGCTGATGTATTTCTTGCCAGAGCCCTCCCTCGGTGCATATATCGGACCTGGTATCGCTTTATGCTATACTTACGGAAAAAATCCTACAAAGGCAGCCAATTTCGAGCGGCGAGAAGGGTTACTATTTCGTAAATGCCCACTTCATTAACTGGTGGGATGTCATGCAACGTCTCGCCAATTCTTTACATGCACGAGGCCTTGTTGCCGAGCCAAAAGTAGAGACATGGCCTAGCTATGATGTTGCAGCGGATTATCTGGGTTTTCCGCGTCTCTATATACGTGCCATGGGGACTGCTAGGTATGAGCTGCCTTTGAATTCTCTTAGCCTCCGTCTTTATGAGGACACGGGTATCTAATAGTATGTATATTTCTAGTGCGAGACCTGTTCCTGTTAATGCTTACCAGCTTGGTTGGCAGCCAGTGTGGAATGAAGATATATTCCTCGAAAGTGTGGATGATGAAGTACAAGCAGTGTTGGAGCTAGACAAGGTTAAGCCTTCTATCTTCAATGCGCTTATCGCAGAGTAATAGATGCATATATGGGCCCAAAGTGGACAATGGGTTTAGTACCTTCTCCTAAAACACCATATGATCTGCCGGAGATCATTTGTGCAGCTCCTGCCATTCAGAAAGTTCATCTTTGCTAGACTATATAGTGAATTCACATTCTTTTTCGAGTTTTGAGTTAGGCATTCAGAACTTTTTTATTACCGTTCCATTATAGTACCACAGGGCTCAGATGCCCACGTATTTGTCCAGACTAAGCTATGTATTGTAATTCATGATAGTGAATGTCGGAGATATTGTATAGGAACAGCACGTTACGAGACTAAACGTGTTGGCGAAAATTCATTTATGAATCCCTGCGCCAGCCTCGGGCACACTTATAATGAGATACTGCAAGTCTTTTCATCATACAGCTCACAGATGTAATATGAGGATAGTATTAGAAAGAAACGCAAGCAAATATCCGTCAAGGAGGGTTAAACCCCATGAGCCTCACTCTAGGTTAGGGTTATGTGCGGGGAAACCAGCAACCGCTTCGGCTGCTTTCCCATTGGCTCGTTTGCCCGTACTGATAAGCCGTGTTGTGTTCCCCAGGCACCGATGTTTTTCAACCTCCAATGTTTGTTCCTCGGTCGGCACTCTAGAGCTGGATGCTCCAGTCAAATTTGTCTTGTTAAAAATACCTTTAAACGTGGTTTGACGCCTTGCTATATTGAGTCTTTCTCCGTGAGCACTTGAACAAAATGCGACTCTTCTCTTCTGCCATGGTCTTGGGCTTAGCCTATGCCACTGCTAGACAAACTCCATTGCAACTCCACGATAATTCCAAGGGTAGCATCACTGAGGATGGATTCCGTGTGTTTCGCAGCAGTTATGTACCAGATTACTCCATCCGCATCCGCCAGCAAAATGAATCCATCTGCGCGGCTGGCTCCGCACAGTACACTGGCTGGCTTGACATTGGGCCCAAGCATTTGTTCTTCTGGTACTTTGATAGCCAGAATGATCCAGCAAATGACCCACTGACTCTATGGCTAACGGGAGGACCTGGTGGCTCTAGCATGCTTGGCCTCTTTCAGGAGATGGGGCCTTGTTTGATCAATGAGCACGGGAATGGTACATATCACAATCCTTGGGGCTGGTCCAAGAACACTTCACTACTATTCGTTGACCAGCCTGCTGGAGTGGGCTTCTCTTACGTGGATGAAGGTTATGAATTGGCACATGATTCGGAACAGGCGGCTGTTGATATGCAGCGTTTCCTCCAATTGTTTGTTTCCGAGGTCTTCCCTGACAAAGAGTTCCTTCCCCTGCATCTGTCCGGAGAATCATACGCGGTAACGATCCATTTAATTTGTGTCTTTTGTAAAAATATGTTTATTAAACTTAGAACATTGATTTGCATGATGCTGACTTGTATAGGGACATTACATACCATATCTGGGCAAACAAATAGTGCAGCAAAACAAACTCTATCCCCATGAGACTCAGCTACTATTGAAGTCGTGCCTAGTAGGAAACGGCTACATGTCACCAAGAGATACGTCCTATGGCTACTGGGAAATGCTCTGTACCACCAACCCGGGGGTTCCAACACCCGTGTTTAACAAAACGCGTTGTGATATAATGGCCGCCAACATGCCCCGATGCATGGAGGTTAGTGATGTATGTGTCAGGAACCCAGATCCAGCATTGTGCGAAGCTGCGAGTAAGGTCTGTTACGAAGGCATTATTGGATGGTATGATGATGAGTCTGGAAAGGGGGGTCGTAACCGATTTGATAGTACGTCTGACAGAACGAAAGAAATTTGCTCCCATCATGCCCTTTACGTCCCAAAACTCTCAATGTGAAGATATCTAATTTGTTGTATTGGCGTTAATCAGTCACCGCTCCTTGCGAGCTCGACGATCTGTGCTATGCTCAATCTTCTCTCATACAGGAATATCTGAACTCTTCGGTGATTTGGGACGCTCTTTCACCACCTAAAGAGATAAAACAGTATGAAATCATATCAAGGGCCATATCTGATGTGTTCAGCACTACTTCAGATGGTATGACATCGACAAATGACCTCGTTCGCTATCTACTCGAAAACCAAGTGCATTATTTGGCTTATCAGGGTAATCTTGACATGGCGTGCAATACACCAGGCAATCTTCGCTGGGCAAACGCTCTGCCCTGGAAAGGACAAACTGAGTTTTCATCTAAATCATTGCAACCGTGGAGTTCGTTTGTTGATAAAAGTGGAAAAATCGAAGCCGTAGGCACCGCTAAGGAAGTCAGTGTTCGTGTGGGTGATGCAGATATTGAATCTCGATTTGCAATTGTGACTGTAGATGGGGCTGGCCATATGGTATGTATTGATTCTCTTCACTCCTATCCTTGGTCAAATTTGGAATCAGGAATATGTCAATCAGGCTAATTTGATGCATGAAAACACAGGTTCCGCTAGATCGACCTGATGTTGCCTTTGACCTGATGACTCGATGGATCACTGGCACACCCTTTGTTTAAGAAGCAAATGTTCCATGATCTCAAAGTAAAGGTATAGTTGCAAATTCGGAAATGGAAGTAATATAAGAAAGCTAACACCTTTTACTGAAATCCTACAGTTTTATCGCAGAGAAGACAGACGAGTCCATCGATTGATTAAACGTAGATATATGAGATCCATTCAATCGCGGAAGGTGGAATCGGTACAAGGCATATAAATCAGGCAATATAGGACAGAGATACTCAGACTCAAATATGACTTGATATAGCAATGATACATATACATATAGGGGGTTGCATAGAACTAAACACCTCTCTGATAATTCCTGAGGCTATTGGACCTTCCTCACAGTTTATGATTTTCAGCCAACCATTTGTCTCCAGCCAGTAAGAGACTAATTGAAGCGAAGTTAACAGCCATCATACTAGACCCGACTTTGGAGCACATGATGTTCCTTTGAGGATATGGCAGACATCCCAGCAAAGATAAAACAGGCCAAACCAGCAAAGAACGAACACACCTGGGAAAAGGAAGTAGCAATTTCAAGAATAGATAGAACAAAAGAAACGATAAAAACCAAAATCCAAAAGAGACGCCAAAAAGCGTAGGTGAAAGCACCCAAAGATATCTGTTCAACCAATTTGTGCCGCTTTATTGATTTGCTGATCTCATTCATAGTTGACTCGATCCTTAGAGTTTTCTGGTATACCTCATCTATGCTTTTCAGAGCTTCATTGGTTTCACAGTCATTCACTGGCTGGTAAGCTGGGGACGCGTATGGATTCATAATTCCTGAAACAGCTCGAGTGATGTATGGACTGGCGGTTGATGAGTTGTAACCTGCGTGCCGTCTTAATTTTTTAAACAAGCTGAATAGAGAGCAAAAATTGTGGTCAGGGACAAATGTGCGAAGCTACTGCCATGGCACGATCTTGAAGTTTCTACTTAGGTGCCTGGGTAGGCAGAAAGCCGACTTCCCTTCAATTGCGCAAGGATGATATAAGTGACTTGTAGGCAGAAGTCTATTAACAAGCAAATGAAATCACTATGATAAAGCCTACTAAAGCTTGTTTTAGGCGTCTATCCATGGGTATCATTCCACAGGTTCTAAGTCTAAGTTGAAGCTTGGTTCATGGACCTAGAGTTACAGTTGTAGGCTCGTCGCTGCGTGGAGGTTGACATCGTACAATATGGCTAATCCAGACATATTCGGTTCGCTGGCAACAACCGTCAGGTGCGTATTGGGAGGAAACGGTTTCCTGGTGAAAAGATACACGATACACGACGGAATGACAAATATGAGAGTACAAGCAGCACTGGCCGACCGAAACGCCAAAACACACATCATCCACCGAGGTCTTGACAACTGCAGAGAATGAAAGTTATGCCACCCAAAGATCTATTCTTAGCTCATCTTTAAGGCTGTAATTTGATTCCGTGTGGAATAGTGATGCGAGCGATAATGTTGACTAGATAGATTACTGTATAATTCATGCAATTTGACCCCTCGCCACTGGATACGGGGCCTTTATTTGGATCTCTCAATTACCGAGACTTGATCGTTGGATACGGTTATGTGATTTGCACTTTATGTAGGAATTCCTCCTCTTTCATAATTCCAATCTTGTTTGAGCTATGTAATTCAGGATATTAGTGTTTACGAAACACCTTTTACTCTCCCACACCAGTATCCTTTTTTAGAGACATTGTTTCTATATACACGCAGTATGGAAGAAGTACCAGTCTGCTAGTATTACTTGAGTACGAGTCTTGCTAGTCGACGATCAGACTGATTCTATTGTTTATGGCAGCCGCAAGTGATTGGACGAGTGTGATAATTAGTTATATTTGAGCGAAAGTCTTCCCTTATTATATGTTTGTATAAGTGTACTTGGCTGACACACTATATCTGTTTTTTCAATAAGATGTCAATGGTATAATATCGGCCTACAGTATCTGCTTCTGATCCATCAGCGTCATATTTGTCGAAATGCCGAAAAACTGTCCCCAAGAAAACTATCGGCCTAGAAATGATCTTCAGTCGGCTTTGGAAGATAGCAGCTCTTATCATCTCAAATGTGCATGATTTCGTCTATTCATTTTTCCTGCTTCTTTTTCTTATTCCTTGTTCCTTGTAAATGACGGTGTATAATAATGGAGCAACAGTACTCACGTAGACACCAAACAGATATTATGTGGAGCCGTAGAGAAATTTACGCTCTACTAGCCTAGACGACATTAGTGATAACATAAACTTCCGAGGATTGGTCAACCAACTCCAGCCCTACGCGTAAATGAAATGAAGGGTAAGACATCTTCCGACTTATCATCTGACATCAGATGAAGAACAACCTATGAAAATGGCCTATTTAGGCAAAAATGTTGCTTTTGAAAGTATCCGTCTCGGAGCTTCACTTCACTTCGCAGCTGAAACTCCACAGCTGCGAAGTGGTGGGGTGGCGCGACGAATCAAGGCACAAAACGGGCTGTGCTGCCGGGTATGGCATGTTCGGCTTACGATTCAATGCTGGTCGGAAGAGTCGGCGGTTGGGTCGTCGTAGTGATTTCAACCTGTTGGGCAAAATCGGGCCTCGTCATGAAAAGACACTCTCATCATACTTATTTAATTAGGGCTTACGGGTGATTAGACCCACGGAATATTTTAGGACTAAAAAATCGATTCCGGAAGTAAAGCTTAGAGAGAGTAGAGGCTTTGGAATGTTTCCATTAAGGGATGACTCGGGGATAACTTTACCGAACATGCCCACAAAGACTCATCTAAAGAAAGCACAGAAAAAGGCGGGTTTTTTTGGCCTCTAATCCAATCTTCATGTTCGCTTTTAATACTCAGCCTCCGATCTCGCGCTTCGCCATTACATAACATCAGCCACAGCCATGCATGTCAGACGCTAAGCGGGGGAGAGGGGCTCCCTACCGACAGCCTTTTTAACCCTAAATTTATCCTTCACTGTTGACATTAATAGATTTGTCTACTGAGGAACCTTCTAATTTAGGCAGGAGGTCTACCTTTTTGAGCATGGTTATTTTTTTATCCTTTCTATATCTGTGTTTCTAGTTGAGAAGGCGTATTACCTAAGACCAACTGTGCATTTTGTGAATACAGTCAGCCCAGTGCACTACCCCAAGTATAAGCCATGAGTTGCGCGATGCCTCTCCACTGCAATTTCCAAGGGAAGTATAAAGTGAGGATAGAAGGCGCTTTCAAGTAAAAAGTAACAACCACAACAAAGCCATCAAGCAGCCTCTCCACAAACAAAATCTCCCTTGACTTGACCACGGTTTCAAATTTGAAGTGTGACTTTACATTTCTTCCTTTGGTATGGGAAAAGGTCCTCAAGTACTCCCGGTTGCAACTAATAAAGAAAAGTATAGAAACAAGACATTTCCCGTCAAAATGATGAAACAAAGCTGGACCGCCCTTGTAGGGCTCTCGTTCCTCTTCGCACGTCCTGGTTTGGCTACCACGTACGCTACCTGGAGCTTTTGGGAGGATGAGTGTTATGGGACAGAAGAGGAAGCATTCGTCATGGATAAAATCGGTGTATCGGATACGTTCACATTTCCTGGCGGTCACTTCATTGAGGTGGGTGATGCATGCGGAGCAGGAAACTGTTTTGCGATCACCTATGAAGACGAATGCAACGCCTGTCTAGAATACTATGGCACTGGTTGTTACAATATCGATTTGGGCTGGGAGCCAACAGCATTCATTGCATGGTGTGAACCATGCTCAGAAATTCCTTCTTCTGCTTGTTACAATGCATGCTTCTAAGGTATTGGCGGAGGAGCTGGTGACTTGATTCTCCTTTTAATATTTCGAACCTATTTCTGGAAATTGTTAGCTTCATGGAAAAGTTTCCTCCAAGTTCATTGAGAAAGAGGACTTATAAAATTTATGATGTCCATGAGCCACCCCTTCTCCTATACGAGTGGCAGGAGGGTCGCGACATTTGTGATGTGGTGGGATATTATGGGAAAGAAATTGTCTAATAGCAGCAAGGATTCTATCGTGCCTAGACTAGAATTTCGAAGAATTATTACACTTTATTAATGACACAATTTACTGTTTTCCTATAGGAATTTCGACCTCGAAGATTTGAGCAAAATGATGGTACGACTAAAAGTCTTTGTTACTATGTAGGCTCACTCTCCATTTTCACAGCAAATATGCTCTTTCTGAGTTTGACCTCTATTTAGATTCTTAAGATCGTATATGAGTTTAGATCTACGAGTGTCATTGACGAAAATCATCGTGGTCCCAGTAGTTGAGCTCCCCTTTTCCGACTGTTTGCTCGTATTGTGGCCCTGCGGCTGGATGATCTTCTTGTCTGGCATTTGGGGGCAAATCACGAGTAATGCCGTATATCATTCTCCGTCAGGATGCCACCGTTGTTCTAGAGAGATATACTTGAAATTTGAGATCAGATGACCACAGCAAGCTCAATATGCGAAAAAACCTCGCGTCATATCAATGGAAGTCTCCCTCCTCCTGGTTGTATGAAATTGACCTTTTAATTGCAAGAGTAGGGAAATTTTTTACCGCTTTTATACATCATGACTGATGAACTCAGATATTCGTCCAAACTTTGCTGGCAGACTGTAAGCCTGTTAGCCGCAATTTCTGGATTACTTAGTCTGGTCGTAGGCCGCGAATTCGGTGTCAGCCAAGTTCGGCCAAGTTTTCCGCAGAGATTGAGTTGATATGTAATTATAGACCTGTTGATCTAGCACTCCATAGGGCCTAGTGATCAACAAAACGGCTAGGTAGCATGGAAATGGGGAAGGAGAAGATAGTTATGGCACTATAGAGTTGCTTGGTCGACTCTCCCAAAGTGATGGAGTCACCTACAAGTTATTTTGGAAGTTCTTTTGGAAAGCGGCTTGGTAGATATACAGACTCTAGAAGCCCAGATAACTTTATTTTAGTGATCAACACTCAGACGTGACTGTACGAGAGGACATCATAGGATTGATTGCGAAATATCCTCTGATGAACGAAAATGGAGACGAAAAACGGGCAAGTCGTATCCTGCAAATGTCAACAGGCCGTCACGCTGGGATCGATTTGCAGAGTTGTGATCTCACGGAAATCAAGAATGGTACGGCCTCTGCCAAGATGACTCGCTCGAAAATTTTGGAAAGTTCCTCGGTTTTTACGTGAAAGCATTGAGAAACGGCAACAAAGAGACAACTCGAGCCCGTGTGTCAGTTTTACGATCCAATAAGGTAGTTTTCTTTACACATCATTTGTCAATTTCTGCTTGCCCAGATAGAGACCTCTTCAGTGTTCCGGTGGGTATCATGCGGGGGATTTGCGGGACGTGCGGAGAAGTAACTAAAGGCTGAGAGAGTGTCCGGCAGTTCTCCAGAAACATTGCCGATGACAGCTCACCTAAGAGTACACCTTTTTTTTTAAGGTCAAAGTCTTCGCTATGGAGCACGGCAGTTCTCCAGAAACACTGCCGATCACAGCTTACTTCGACGTATGCCATCTCCAATATGGTGTTCGGCAATTCTCCAGAAAACACTGCCGATGACAGGAAAAACGAAATCACAGACGCTTCATAAACGTCACCTGAATGGGGGATTTTGGTAATGATCTATATTTGATGGCTTTTTAACCAACTCATCGTCGCGTCTGGAGTAAATAGTCTCAAGCAGCTTAAATGAGGGGCATTCGCTCAGATATAAAGGTAGCGAGTAAACGTCTGAAAACAAAATTTTTCTGAAACCACGCCTTCCTGAGGTAATTCTTAAATCTAGATATCAGTATATCTTTTCGATTTACCGTCAGATATGGCTGAAGTAATTTCAGCTACGGGGACCTCTCCAATCCGGCTTTTGTTGTCATGGATCTATGCTTATATTCCAGGCATCCTTTCTCTGGCTTTGATTATATACTCTCTCCGTAATCGCTATGCGTCCCCTCTGCGAAAATATCCAGGTCCGGTGCTTGCCTCCTTCTCACGCCTCTATGTGGCATTATCAGTAGCCTCAGGCAAGACTCAAGATCATATGATCGATCTGCATGCTCGTTACGGACCCGTTGTTCGGATCGCCCCTAATCAACTATCATTTTCTTCGCCCGAAGCAGCAAGACAGCTTCTGAGCGCAGGGAAAGGTTTCCACAAGACAGCCTTTTATGGCGTTTTCCCTCCACCAAAAAACCCATCCATCTTTACGGAAACAAGAGAGGATGTTCATGCTCAGAAGAAGCGAGTCGCCAACGTTCCATATTCTATGGGAGCAATGCAACAATTGGCGCCCTTTATTGACGATACGATTGAATTTCTGCTGACCAAGCTGAATCACTTAGGAGAAAGAGTCGAGTAAGTAGTCTTCTCTACTCCTATTCTTGATATAATTCTGGATCTAGTTTACCAGTGGGAAACCTTATCCAGAACATTCAGATCATTTGTTAATGTGAAATATTTTTGAAGTCTTGGGGACTGGCTTCACTACTTTGCCTTCGACGTGCTAGGCGAAGTTGCCTTTTCTCGCAAGTTTGGCTTTCTTAGGGAAGGCGTCGATGTTGAGAACGCTATCCGAACAATCGACGATTCGCAGTGGTACAGTGGCATTATAGGCCAAATTCCAGAATTTGACTATTTGCTCAGGAGAAATCCACTATGGAATCTTGTCCCTGCCTTCAATGCTAAGAATGCGCTCATTACGAGATTGGCATTAGCCGAAATTAAGAAGAGAGAACCTTTCCAAAAGCAACCGGTGGACGGTGTAGACAAGAACATTGATAGGAAGGACTTGTTACAAAGTTTGATTGAAGGCCACCTCAAAAACCCTGAAAGGTTTAGTGAAGGCGACGTCTTTGCAGTCGCTCACGGTGCAATGTATGAATCACCCGCCTAATATTTACACCCTGCCATGTACGGATTTGTTGACGAGACTATAGTTTTGCTGGATCTGATTCTACTGCGTCAACCATGCAATCGTTCTTCTGGCATGTACTTAATGATCCCCGTGTCCACTCGACTCTCGTTTCGGAGATTGTCTCTGCATCGAAATCAGGACATCTTTCTCAAAAAATCACATGGGCTGAGTCCCAACGACTATCGTACTTCCAAGCCTGTCTCAAGGAAGCAATGCGTCTACGTCCTGCCGTTGGTCTCAATATTACTCGTATCATACCTCGAGGCGGAGCTGAAGTTGATGGATTGGAACTGCCAGGCGGGATTTCTGTCGCGGTCAATGCCTGGGTATTGCACAGAGACAAGACGATATTCGGCCATGATGCGGAAGATTATCGGCCTGAGAGATGGTTGGAAGCAGACGAGGACAGCGCAAAGAGAATGGAGAGGTATATGTTTCAATTTGGAGGGGGGAGCCACTTGTGTATCGGTCGAAACTTGGCGCTGCTTGAGATGAACAAGGTTCTACCACACATTCTTAGGGAGTACAGTCTTGAGCTGGTGCATAAAGATCGGCCATTGAAGTCCAATTCAACGTTTTTCGTTGTTCAGCATGGGTTGGAAGTGTATCTCAAGAAGAGGTAAAGGGAAACCGTGTCATTATATCAAATTCAGGATAGTACGAAATATTCAAATTCTCATTCATATGTATGTGTACTTTTGTAACATCAACCTTCTTCCAGATGATCAGAAATACCAGATACCGTGGAGTATACCGCTTATGATGTAAGAAATGTTGCATTTTCCTGCATTTTCTGTCACAGGACCCAAAACGACCAACTTTGATCAATAGCTGCGAGGACTGTAAAGCAGCCATACAATGGTTCGTACAAGGCCGGAGTTCTGCTGCGCTCCATGAGTCGATTGTTGTTTTCTCTTTGCCGGTGAAGAGATCCAATACAAGATATGTGGATATTTTTTTTGTGCTTTTACAGTCCCCAAGAAACCTTGATAACCTTCGCAAGCCTAGCCATGCCCAAAGCCATATCCTGCTCCTGCAACGAAAATTAGCACGTTCAGTCACTCAAGAGAAAAATAGACGGGGGATCTCATCGTATTCAACTTACAGGAGCCATGGAAAACGCAAATCTAAAATGAGTTGTTTCAGGTTCCGTACCACGCGCCGCAGTTGTTACTTTATCTGCCCCTTGCCAAGGGTGATAGTATGAACCTGGAGTCAGAAGCACCTGGTTTTTTTAATATTCATTAGGTAAAATCCAAAGTCTGAAGAAGTAGAAACAGATGAAAATAAATCAAGATTCAGTTGGCTTTTTACAGAAAACGTACCAGGTTCTCTGCAAGTTGCATCCAAAATTCTTCGGCGAAGGTCTGCTCTGGATCCATGATTTCCTTATTTCGCTGCAGTTTCTTGAAGGATGGATTTTGTGATAGATAGATTTTGGACCAAATAAACATTCCTGCTGTCGGAGCAACAAAACTGAAAATCGGCACAAGATCGCCTGATGGACTGCGGAGAGAAGCAACGAGACCCTCGTCTTTGATAGTAGGAAATATCAACGCGTTGGATAGCTCAAAGTGCTTCCCAATCGCGTTGATCATCCAGTCACGGCGGATTTGATACTGATTTCGTAGATTCTGAAGCCATATGATATATCCGTCTATGCTCCAGCGTTGCATGAGTGAGAGCACAAGCGCCTGCGATAGGCCCGAGGGGTCTTGCGTTTCGACTTCCGACGCGCGAAGCAGGCGCTCCGTGAATGTAGAATTTGCTATAAAATATCCAAGGCGAAGGCCTGGCCCGAGAGTTTTGCTGAACGACTCGAGCCTGATTACTCGACCTTGATAATCAAGTTTCACAAAGGAAGGACTCAAGGTGGCAAGAAACTCGATGGGATTGAGGTCTTGTAATGGAAGATTTTTTCCAACTTCGTACTCCGGATACTGTAAGAAGAAGTATGGGTCATCCTCTACAATGATAATGTCTGATTCATCGTTTGATGACTGTCAGTAACAGATCAAGAATGAGCAAATGTTTCTTAAAAACGCACCATACTTTACGCACAAGTCGTAAATTTTTTGCCTTCTTTCTTCCCCCATAGTAGATCCGCAAGGGTTAGAGCCCACGCTCACGAGGTATAGCACATGAGGACGGCGCACTCCAGGATGGTCTACCTCCCACGAGCACAAGATTCTTTCTAAGTCTTGGTCGAGGATACCCTGACCATCCATCGCAATCGGTGCTGCATAATTTCCAAGCGGGATCCACAGCGCCTGAGCCGAGGGATAGGTATAGCTCTCACACAGAATATGATCGCCTTCTTCACAAAGCAGACCTACAACTTTACTCCATGCATTTGTGTTCCCGGGATGGAGAAGAGCCTCGACATCGTCGTATAAAGGGTTGTGAACTTTTCGGGTGAATTCCAAGCACCACTCTCGTAGTTGAGCATTTCCAGCACCGTTCCCTAAAATAGCTCCTTATGTGAGCAAAGCACGGCGTAGAAAAAAGACTATGTGAATGGGACGAGAAAGTCGCATACCATACTGAATGAAGTTGCTCAGACTGGGATTGCTTGAGTTACTTATATTCAGCTCTATGTCGCCACGGACATCTTTATTTGCAAAGACATTCGGGTCCGAGACTGTAAAACTTGCTCGGTCAATTGGGAACAAAGACGGATGGGGGAGGCCTTCAATCAATATTAGTAAGATTCTGCCTATAAATCATTCGCTGCCCTCTTACCCCCTGCAAAACTGATCATGCCCTGCTGAGACATGTACTTGATAATGTCTTTCAGCGGACTGGGATGCCTTGCTTTGGACTTTGCATTGATGTGGTGTGAAAGATCAATGGCGTTTCGGACGCCTTTGCTTGAATATAAGCTCCCCATGACATCCAAATCGAAATAACTATGCCTTTTAGAATATTTGCTGGCTTTCCGGCTACATATCCTGTAACGTTCTCAGTAAAGGGCCATACCACAACATTTAACCTCTAACAAGAGAGACCCAGCTGTGGGATGCGGTCCGGGATCCGTGCCTGGAGGGTGGGGAACCTTGAATTTCGAACTGATAAGTCCAACAACGCCTATCAGTAGACGCGTATGTATAAATAAGTCGGGGTTCACTCTGAAGTTAGTTGATTATTTCAAGTTGTTGTGTATGTCCATAAGAACATTGTTTTCAGACATTTATTCTCATTTCCGGCGCTCGTCTCGTCTGATCAGACCAATCAACATTATAGATAACGAAGCGATGGGTGAGATAACTAAGCCAGAGCGAGAGCCAGAGCCAGTTCCTATTGAGATGGCTAGTGTTCACGAAGGCAAAGTGGACGAGACAAATGCAGCCGATATTGTTTACGCCGCCGAGGAACAATTTACCCAAGAGCAGTACCGGAAGCTCCTTCGGAAAGTAGACTTCATAATTCTTCCTCTGATGTGGGTGAGTAGCATAAGCCAAAATAACACTGCAAGTGTGATAATGAACTGCTGACCCTGAAATCTCATTTTTAGATTGCCTCCGGCACCCAGTATGCCGACAAAGCGTCCATTTCCACACAGTCAACATTTGGCCTTCTTACTGATACTCACCTAGTGGGTCAGGAATATTCCTGTGAGTACTTGTGATAGAATGTTACTACAATGCAACTAACAATGCTCTAAGGGTTAACATCAATCTTCTACATCGCCTTCCTTGTCTCAGAAGCTCCGGGTAACTACATCTTGCAGAGGACAAACTTGAAGTACACAGTCTCTGTGTGCATGTTCATCTGGGGTGAGAAATATGAGAATAATAGTTTCATTTATTTTGAAAGCTGACTGAGCCCTTTTTCAATAACCACCCAGGCATTCTAGTTTTGTGCATAGCCGCTGCAAAGAACTTTGCTGGTCTCATGGTTCTGAGATTTCTTCAAGGTGTTGCTGGTATGTAACAGAAGAGAGATTATGGGATGAATGGCTCTCACATGCCAGTTATGCTGACGCATATTTCATACAGAATGTACTACATACCCAGCTCTTCTGATAATGACTGCTTCCTGGTACACAAAGGAAGAGCACGCCTTGCGAGTGGTGATCTGGGGAAGCGCAAACTCCGGCATGGATGTAATTACCAGCTTGATCAACTACGGAATTGGATCTCGCGCTGAGAACCACCCAGGTGGTCTTGCGGCATGGAAAGGAATTTCTCTATTTCTGGGAAGCCTGACCATTTTGATCTCGGTTTTTACCTTTTTCTTATTCGGCACCCCTCGAGAAGTCCGCTGGCTCTCAGAGACCGAGAAGCGCATGGCCTATGCTCGTATCGTCAAAAGTCAGACGGGCTCAGACGCGCAGAAACGAGATTTCAATTGGCAGCAGGTGTGGGATACCTTCAAGGACCCACAAACCTATTTCTTCTTCTTCACAGTGCTCATCAACTCCATCCCCAATGGTGGCACTACCTCATTCGGCAATCTGGTCTATGTAGGCTTTGGCTTCACTGCTCTGGAGACCATTGCTGAAGGGAAAGTCCCACAGCAAGCATTGTCAATCATATGCCTTTTGTCCGCAGGCTTTCTTGCATTCAAGAAACCGGGTCTCCGCCGTAAGTGTTCCCAGAAAGTATCTTTGCTAGGCGCTATTGACAATATACGCCTAGTCTACCTTTCAATGATCTCCGTTTTGCCTGCTTTTGCCGGTATGCTGTCTCTCGCCTTGCTTCCTAAGGAGGGATTGCTCTGGACACGGTGGGGGTTGTATTTTATAACCATTGTTGGCAATGTTGCCGGACCAAGTGAGTCAATATTTTGGCCCAATTCGTGTATTATATTGGAACACTGATGGGTTGGGAATTAGTGATATGGACGCTGCAGCCTTCCAACGTGGCGGGCCGCACAAAGAAATCAGTCACTGGAACAGTTATCTTCGTTGCGTACTGCGCGGGCAATTGCATTGGTGCCCAAGTGTTTCAGTCGAAGGATGCGCCCAAGTACATCCCGGCAATTGTGGTGTGCTCTGTCATGTACGGGCTGGAGATAGTCCTGATGGGCATGTGGAGATTGTATTGTGAGTTGAATATGCCTGCAATAGCAAAAGATGTACAAGCGCGCCGACATGACTAACTTCTGTTGATTAGATGTCCGGGAAAACAAAAGACGTGCACGCATCATTCGAGAAATGGGCTTCACAGAAGAACAATCATTGCACCAGGGCCGATTGAATGCTGAAGTGGATATGACTGATTACGAAAATATCCACTTCTCCTATAGCACTTAACTAGGCGAATGTTCACCCCACTATCTAGTACTCGTAGATAAAACAAGAGTTAATAATTGAAGTGAAAATGACTCTCAAATTTATACTATCCGCCTCCCTGTAAGACATGGCCCATAAGCGCATGAAAAGTACATCATAAACAAAAGAATGCACAGAAGAGTGGCCTACAAGTTGGCTTTCTTGGTGTCCTTGGCGTTTTCTCTACGGAATTAAACTTTGAATCCACCTTAGGTTGGAGGTTATTTATTAGTCTATTACCAACAATCGGAGACCAACAGGTGCCTGGTTTCGTTTAGCCTGGTCCCTCGGCAGCCAGAAGTAGAGCCGAGAAAGTGACAGAACACCTCTTCGATAAATCGATCAAGAGGAGAACTATGAGCATTAACGGCTGAGATCCGGCCGAAGGCTCGTCGCTAGTTTAGGGAATCTGACAGATTAAGATCAGTGCAGCCCTGTCCGTTGCGCAGCAATTAGAGAGCGATACTGCGGAACAAAATGGGGAATACTCTCAGCGGATACAAGATTGTTGACCACGAGGTCTCTATCCCTTCAAAGGGGACAATCAAGGGTGTCCAGTATGATAACAAATCTCGTCGCTACGCAGGCATTCCCTATGCTCTGCCGCCAACAGGGGACTATCGCTGGCGCAAGCCGCGACCACTACCTCCATCATACACCTACACACAACCAGATGGACGTCCACTAGACGCATCGGAATTTAGGGCAGTATGTCCCCAGGCAACATTTCATAGTGGTGCGGAAAAGGCACCGGGGCCGGACAAGTACAGCGAGGACTGCCTCGTATTGAATATTTGGACACCCGTGCCAACCGATGATTCCAAGAAGAAATGGCCCGTGTTCCTTTGGATACATGGTGGCTGGTTCCAGATGGGCGATCCATGTCAAGAAATAGGCATGGACCCGACAGAGATGATTTCCACGGGAAAATTAAATGCCATCGTCGTTGGAATTGGCTACCGGCTGAATATCTTTGGCTTTCTGGCAGGGGAGGCCCTCCTACAGGATAGTGATGGAGAGTGTGCAGGAAACATGGGTCTCTGGGACCAGCGACTCGCTATGGAATGGGTGAAGACTCATATTGGGGCCTTTGGTGGTGATTCTGAAAACATCACTTTGGCTGGACGTAGTGCTGGTGCCTATTCTGTACACGCACAAACTTTGCGTGATCTGCGTACACCAGGCTCCCAAGGGTTGTATCATCGAATCTTCATGTGCTCCAACGCAATTCCAGCGCAGCCGAAGACAGTGGCTGAGAGTGAATCACAGTTTGAGGAGGTATGCAACTACTTTGGTCTAGATCCCACTTTGTCTGGTCCAGCGAAGCTTTCAAAATTGCGTAAAATTAGCTCCGATGAGCTAGTCACCGCAATTAAAAGCCTAAAGAACCATACCTTCCGCCCTGTAACGGACGACATTTTCATCCATTCCTGCATGGTAGAATATCAAAAAAGTCCGGCTTTTGCAGAGGAATTCAAGAAACGTGGCTTGAGGTTGTTGATTGGGGAGGTTCTCAATGAGGAGACATTGTACTCGACCTATAATGCCCCTGGGCCTAGCAGAGAATCTCTTGCCCTTCAAGTATCAAACTACTATGCCCCAGCAACCACCGAGAGGATATTACAATACTATGCACTACCGGAATCCGATGACCCGGATGAGTGGGCAAAAGTCTTTGGGAATATCATATCCGATGGCCAAGTTCGTGCACCCTCACGAGCTATAGCTAACAGTCTTTTCAAAAACGGGATCCCTCTCCGAGATATATGGAGATATCAGATCGCCTACCGACTATCATTTATCGATGAAAAGATCGCACCCAGCTCTTTCGGAGTGGCACACGCAATGGATAAGCCTTTATGGAAGTGAGCATCGCAAAGATCCCAACTTAGACGAAGGCTTTATTCTAACATATTTCAAGTTTTGCTATTATGCATGGACCAACCCCAGAAGAACGAATATTGATGGAAGACTGGATCAGCATACTTGTGGCCTTCGTAAATAATGATCCCAACTATATGTTAGGAACTACATCTATCCACGAATTCAAGATATTGACACCGGAAGGCAAGATTGAAATTAAGGACGACTCAAGGTGGAATAAGTTACTGCATTTAAGCGAGATTTTTGCGGGTGGTCAATCATAATATAATCCTAATTGTATGTAGACGCATCGTCTAAGAGACATGACAACTTAAGTTGATAAAAGCAATCATAACTTTGCTTTCCCTCCTCATGTATAAAATTCTAAACAGAACTTATAAATTGGAGGACTAACTTCAAGCAGATTAAATAGGCTTCTCTTGCATCATTGCCGGATTGATACCGGTATCTTCAATACCGTCATAAACAGTGATAAAAAGCCCGCAACAATCCGCATTATCCTGGTCTTCGAGTCCATTGATTTATGATTAAAATTCCGAGAAATGGCGGTTTTAAAAAAACCTATTCATGCACCATAAAAGAAAAAAGCTGTTGCGTTAGATGTTTCTTACAGTACTATTGCCGATGACGGTGTATCCCCGATGAGGAAATTTCCATCCTGTTGATTCTCTTTCAATCTGGCTCGATATAGAGCCCAAAAACTGGAACTCTTTGTAACTATAGTCTTGCATAGACAAGCAGCTGACGTCTACGGAGTATCTAGATAGCCTGATCATGTATGTCACAAGGCAGAAGCCATCAATTTCTAGCATGCCCTCCGTTTGCGGTGCCCACCACGGAAAGCACAGAGCGTCCACCACTCAGAAATCAGATCTTCACGTAGATAAATTACTGATCTTTAGTCTGCATTCAATGAAGTTTCACCATTAGTGATTGAGATTGGGGTATTATAGGTACACTGTTAAAGCACTTGCGGTACGTACTGCATTCAAATTGCAATGGTAGGGCCGCCTATGCGAAGTCAACGAATATCTCTGAGGGGTATGATGATATGTATAGTAGAAAGTGAAAGCGCTAATACTGATATTGTAACGCTAACCGAGAATCTCGTGTTGTCTTTTTTTGAAATTGCAGAAGCTAAACCACATCCCCCTGAGCTCTATTTGACTCTAAACCCTCCACATTCAGGCTAGGGGCGCAGAAGCTCGTCCTGCACCTAGAGGTCCGACTGATTATAGGAGCAGATCTATCCAGGTCTACCACTATCCTCTTTCCTGAGGCCTTACCCTCTCGAAGCAAGCCTAATGCATCGTTGACGTCGGCCAAGCCGTTTTCCTTCCTCACAATCAAATTGGGTGGCACCAGTGCCCCCGTTTCCAACATGCATTCCAACCAGCTCATGAGAGTCTCGCCTATAGGTGGACAAGAATGGAAGAGTTTGATAGGCACAGTATGGTAGTGAATGGATTGGTGTCTGTCGACATCCTTGGGCAATCCTGTAATCCCTAGCAGATGGCTCTGGCCCTCTTGAGACAAGGCATCCTGCAATATAGTCGCTGTTTCGCGTCCAACCATGTCTATTGCATATCGAAGGTTTCCTTTGGTGACTCCTCGAATGATTTCAATACTGCGATTGGTGTCGTAGCGGTCGACTAAGAGGTCGGCACCTACCGAAAGCAATTGGTCTCCGTGACGTGCGACGTCAGCTACGCAAATCACTTTCAGTCCGCATCTTTTGGCAAGTTGTGTTACTATATAGCCAGTCGTGGTTGAGGCTTTGAGTCTGTTAGTACACATCTCTGATTTCTTCTTGACGCTTTGAATGCAGACAGAGACTAACCTCCCCAAATAGCAACCCAATCTCCTCCTTGCAGTCGCTGACCGCTGGTCGCACTAGATAAACACTCCTCTTCTATGTCTTGAGGAATCTCTATCCTCGTCCAATTTGAACTACTAATTATGGTGGACAAATTAGGACCTGGGGTAGGGCTTGCCGCTGAAAAATCAAGACCAAAACATATACCGAGCGAAAGCGCAGCTGCAACATAAGCGACCCCCAACGAGGCGCCTTCACAAGCCGAGACATTCTGTGGTATTCTTGCCGCGTTGTACCAGCTCGCCACGGTGTATTCTTGGAAGGCTGCTTTGCGAATATCTCTGTAGTCTGTTGACGGGACTAGAACAAGATCGCCTACTCGGATTCGATCCGACTTGGTCTTTGTCTCGATAACAACGCCAGCTAGATCACGTCCAAAGACCCATGGCAAAGCGGGAATGCCAAAGTTGAATGCACTTATGCACAAATCATGGTTAGCTTGTGGCCTTATAACGTATGTTGCGCCGAACACTTACGGCGCCTTCCAATCCACAGGGTTCAGGCCAATTGCAGAGACTTTGATAAGTATCTCGCTGGGGTCGATTAGGCTTGGAACAGCATGGTCTGTGACAAGAAGATATGGCTCTTTGACTGCACGTAAAATAAGAGCGGATTGGTGCTGAGGGCTTGAGCCAGATTGTGTGATCTGGTTGTCTGTAAGCTGCATATTGCAAGCTTGTTACATCCAGGTATTCTTTCCTTTTTGAGAACGCCGGGTGTATTAACCCAATTGAGTTGATCAGACAACAGCCGAACAATATCAATATTATGCATGTATAACCCTAAATACTAGTAGACTTATATGCATTCACTGACGCTGCATATCCAAAGCACACGAGATCCGGCCGGCGGACGGAGTGAGATCCGGAGCTCACCCTAGCTTGCCTATTCTACCTTTACTTGAAAATACGACATCTGATAGCACTGAAAGACCTGAAAATATTGTTTGTTATTTCTTCTGATCACAGTTTCATTGCTCTGTTCTCAAATCGATCTACGGAACATTGGCCACTCATGGCAGATAACGGTGAAAATCAGAGTGCGGGGGCCCAGCAGGGCCTCAAGAAACAAATCATGCTCAATGCATTCGAGATGTCAACCGTCGGACATATGTCGCCGGGACAATGGAAGGTATTAAAATGAAATATCATTGCTTGGAGCGCTGTGCTTATTATTTCCCAGGACCCTGAAGACCGTTCAAGCACGAAGCGCACTCTCGAGTACTGGGTCAACTTGGCACAGATCCTCGAACGAGGAGACATTACTGCTCTCTTCTTAGCAGATACTTACGGTGGTCATGATACTTATGAGGGCTCTATTGACAACTGCATCCGAAGGGCAGCACAATGGCCGATAACTGACCCTTCTATTGTGAGCACCCATTTGCAAGCCAACTACATCTACACCGAATGACACAAACGCTAACAATAAATGTAGCCCATCTCAGCTATGGCAGCAGTGACAAAGAACCTGGCATTTGCAATCACCTCTTCGACTTCATTTGAGCCTCCTTTCCTTCTGGCTAAAAGACTGTCAACCCTGGATCATCTTACCGGCGGTCGTATCGGCTGGAATATAGTCACGGGCTGGAAGAAAGGTGCTTTCAAGGCAATTGGGTTGGACGAGCCGCCGGACCATGACCGTCGATACGCACAGGCGGACGAATACGTGCGCATTCTTTATAAGTTAGTGTCACTCATTTTTATCGGCCCAAGAAGAGTTTTAAAAAAAATACTAATTGTAGAATACCATAGGTTGTGGGAAGGCTCATGGGCCGACGATGCCATCATTCAAGACGCAGCGAACGACGCATTTACAGATCAGACCAAAGTTCGCACAATCAAGCACCAGGGAGAATTCTATCACCTGGAAAGCAAGCATATAGTCGACCCTAGCCCGCAGCGAACACCATTGCTTTTCCAGGCGGGGACATCACCGTACGTAACTATGCTTACTTTGCGCTCATATTAATCCTCGACCATATTGACAGACCTCCAACAGAGCCGGCTCCCAGTTCGGCGCAACGCACGCCGAAGGAATCTTCGTGAATGCGCACAGTGCATCCGTCCTCGCTCCACGCGTTGCCAAAATCCGCGAAGCAGCACAAAAGGCCGGCCGAGATCCGCGATCACTGAAATTCTTCGCCAGCTTTACCCCCATTATCGGACGCACCGAGGAAGAGGCACAGGAGAAATACGAGAGAGCAAAGAAATATGCTTCCGCCATTGGTGGACTCGTTCTATTCTCTGGTTGGACGGGGATTGATTTGTCCAAGGTTCCACTAGACGAGGAGATTGACCCCGTGAAGCACTCCTTGGAGGTGCACAAGGTCACTTCCGTGGCGGAGATGTTGACAGCGCGTACACCGGATTTACCTTCCCTGACGCCGCGTCTCGTAGGTGAAATGGCTTCAATTGGAGGATTGGGGCCCCTGGCAGTCGGGACTCCGGCTCAGGTTGCCGATATAATGGAGAAATGGATCGAGGAAGCTGACGTTGATGGATTTAACATCTCCTACGTGACCACCCCGGGCACGTTTGAGGATGTGGTTGACCTGCTTGTGCCTGAGCTGCGGCGTCGGGGTCTCTATCCTGCAAAGAGGTCTGAGGATTCGGGAAGTAAATTGACCGCAAGAGAGAAATTCTACGGTCAAGGTCAAAGTAGACTTCGCAAAGACCATACGGGATCTCAATACCAGTATGATGTGTACCAGGAAGAACCTCCTTTTGTTGTTGCCGCGGAAAAGTCTGCATGATCTCTTCGAGAGCAGTTTGGTTTAGTATGGCAAATTAGCTTAGTTTTATCTATAAAATCATCTTGGGAACTTCATTCTATCTAATATTCCTATAAAAGTAACCCGGATTCGTACTCGCTGATTGATTATTGTCTGGCTTGTCCCAAGCCCTAACCCTAACCCCGACGGCGTTCCGAGAAAGTAAGTTACAGTAGCTCTTGCGAAGGAGAGAACAATTGTCCTGCACGCCACTGGCTCTCGGCCTCATTCTCAGCTGACGTACGTGAGCAATTGATAACTAGATAGAAAGCTATGTAGATTGCAAAGAAGAGGAATGCATTGGCCAGTGCATCCCTGACGGTGCGACGTGCAACGGACGGAACACGGACCGCGATAGTGAGGAGATAACCAACAATGATAACGGCGCTTCAGGCCGAGATCCATGTTCATCCCCAGAATCCTTTAAGACGCATGCAAAGGACCCGTCCAGTTCCAGTGAGCATTGCTCCAGACCCGCGCGACCCATCATCCTAGAATCCTTCTCCATTGTATTGCGACATTCTCTGGTTCTGTTCCATGACTTTGCTTGGCGAGGAAAAAATGGCAGACGAGAAACGTCCGCCCAGCCCATCAGGCGGCGAGGAAATCGACGGAGACAAAGAGACCCACGGCTTCACATGGACAGCCGAGCAGGAGACGGCTCTTCGGTGGAAGATTGACCTCCGCATCTTCCCCGTGCTCATTGTCTTGTTCATCCTCAATTTCATTGACCGCAACAACTTTGCTAATGCGCGTCTGAAAGGCCTCGAAGATGATCTGCATCTGAGTGATGTCGAGTACAATACTTGCATTTCGATTCTGTTGGTCGGCTATGTCCTCTTTCAGGTGCCATCCAACATGATCCTTAACGTCCTGCGGCGGCCAAGTTGGTACTTGACCGGGTGCACAGCGACATGGGGGGTCATTTCGGCGGCCACGGCAGCAGTGCAGAATGCCTCGGGAGCAATTGTCTGTCGTTTCTTTCTAGGCTGTGTCGAGGCATCCCTCTTCCCTGGAACCATCTATTTCCTATCGCGGTGGTATACTCGCAAGGAGATGCAGCTGCGTGTTACTGTTTTGAATTTGGGTAACCTGCTGGCCCAGGCCTTTGGCGGGTTGATTGCTGCTGGCGTTCTCGATGGTATGGAGGGTGCAGCTGGACTTCGTGCCTGGCGATGGCTTTTCATCCTTGAGGGTGTGCTTACCATTGTTATTGCGGGGATAGCAGCGATTATTCTGCCTGATTATCCATCTACAACTTTGTGGTTGTCAGAAGAGGAAAAATTGATTGCTCAGCATAGGATCAACCTTGATGTAGGAGGTGAAGTCGCTGATCCTAATGTTTCAAGCACGGCGGTCGCATTGCAAGGCTTGAAAGAGGCCGTGGCCGATCCCAAAGTGTGGTTACTCGGATTTGCATACCACTGTACTATTATGGGTCTTTGCGTAAATTTTTTCTTTTCTTTCTTTTTTTTTCTTTGCCCTCTCTCTCGTGTGCTTTGTGAACTAACGCATCGGTGCCTATAGTTCAGCTACTTCTTCCCTACAATCACCGAGTCCCTAGGCTATGGGACAACGACCACTCTTCTCCTCACTGCTCCTCCGTGGATCTGGGCTGCCATTGTCACCCTTCCTCTTGCGTGGCATGCGGATCGAACAGGTGAACGCTTTTTCCACTATCTAGCTCCAGCGGTGGCTTGTCTGGTTGGGTACATCATTGCAATGACCACCACTACGACGGCACCACGATACGTATCCATGTTTCTGATGACGAGTAAGCAAATATCGTCCCCTATCTTACCTATGTGTTTTATCTAACTCTTTTTTTTCTTATTAAAAAAATAGCTGGCTATGGCTGCGGCTTCATCATGCTCGGCTGGATCTCCAGCACCATCCCAAGCCCACCTGGGAAACGCGCTGCAGCAATCGGAATCATCAACGCCATGGGCAACATTGGCAGTATTCCCGGATCTTACATCTATCCATCCAACTATGGACCGTACTACGTCAAGTCATTCGGAGCCGAGTTCGCTATTATTAGCACCGCAGTTATCATTGCTTTTACCTTGAGGACGTATCTGAAACATTTGAATAAGAAGCTTGATCAGCAGGAGGCGGTGGAACAGCAGCCAACTGGAATTATCGAAAGTGGTGATGTTCAGCAATTCAAGTCGTTTAGGTATTTGTACTAGGATGTTTTTCATGTTCCATGTCTATAGGGGATAGACATGTCTTTCGAGAGTCCTGTTGGATAGCCCGCTGGCTATGACCGATTTGTTTCTATTTGATAGTATGGCAGTATAGTTTATTCGTGCCGGGATTATTTCCTGACTTAATTCTTTTATCATTTACTTCTTGTTCAGATTTCTATTGATTAATGTATCAGGCATTTGATTCCTAACGCGACTTGTACGATCGGACAATCCACATTGACCATCTATTTATAGATGAGTTTATAGATGAGTTTATTGCTCAATCTCCCTCATTTCGAGCCCAAACATCTCATTCGATGCCACGCTATTCTTATCAAGCATCTTTTGCGCCGCCTCAACCCCAGCGACTGGAACCTGGCACTCGTACTGTCGGGAAATGCTACTTTCAGAAACAACGCCATTAGGAAACGGCAAATACTCAGAGATGACACCTATTTGCTTCAGGACCGTCGCCTGATCCCACATTATGTGTTCGTGGTATAATCTATCACCGCGGATATTCACGATGGCCGTGAAGGGGATGCGGAGGTATCGGCCTGTTGGGGGTATGCCGGGTAGGCTGTTTTTCTAGTCAGCGAATTTCCCTTTCTTGACTGAGAGTCAAAAAGTAAACAAAGGAAAAACTCACATCCAGTTAACTTGCTTCACATGCGTAAACTTGTATATGAACTCGTCCACTACGCGGTCAACCCCAATAGTGCGGCTGACCAGTTCCAGTTCCGTGTCGTCCGGGTTACTCCAGATGAAATGGTCGCGGTAAAATTTAGTAAGGTCTTCTCGACCTATCCCTCCAGTCAACTGTTCATTGAGATCGGTCAGCTTGAACAGATCCACTATTCAAGGGCAGTCAGACGTACAGTTGGCACATGATTCACATACGGCTCCTGCACCATAGTCGCCATTGTATGCTCTACGGACCGATTCTCAAACTCATAATACGTATGCTCGTCCCATATCTTCTCTAGATCGAAGTACGGGCCGTTCATGTGTCGTTTCAAGTGTGTGAGATTGCGCGTGTGAGAGATGGCTTCAGTGCGGTAATCGAAGCTTGGCTGGAAAGGAAGTGCAAATGATGCCGTCTGATTAATAGCGGGATAATCATATTGAGTGAGCTTGTCGGAACGCGACAAGCCATTTGCAAGTTCTGCCTTGCCTGCTATGTGGTGAATGGCGGGCTGAGACGATGGTTTTATAGTTGTGCCAGTGTCCCTGTAAATTACTGTTGCTTTGATTTCATCAATGCCGTTGACAATCTCTGCCACTTTGTCCCATAGAGAAGCGCTATATGCTAAGGAAAATGAGCTTCATAATCCACTTGCACTAAATGCTTGCTTCAAACCTACCAACAAGCCCAATCACATTCTTCGGTTCGCACTCTGCGCTCTGGGAAATGGCATGCAGCGCCTGACGCAGAACCTCGCTGACATCTTGCTGATCCAGCACCTTCTCCTCCACCTGGACAACAGTGTATCCTTCCTCGGCCCATTTGATCAATGCAGATGGCACGCCGTGATCGATTCGAAGCAACTCGGCGTCTGAGTCGCCGCTCAGGTTGGGGACTAGAATTATCATGCCCGGCCCGGTACCTCTGCGGGACAGCGGTAGAAGCATCGCCAGGCCAGCTGCCGGCCTCGACAAGCGCGGGGTTGGGAGGGGAGGGACTGGGGGGAGCGCAGCCATGGTTAGGTTTCTACCTCAGTGCTTGGGTAGTGAATTGCCGAGATTGTGTCCTTTTGGCCGCTGTGTAGATCTATAGTATTTTTGTTTTTCCTGAGAGGCGATATGCTATGTACGTAACTATATAATATAGCAGGGCGCACTGCTTATCCGTATCTCTCCAGATAACAGCGGATCACGGCCCGAGATCGAACAACATCCGATGACCTGTAGATACGTCAATGTAGATTAAGCATAACCCAGACTTGATTACAATGGGCGGCAACTGTGATGGCCTGTCCATAAGAAATAGATAGTAAGACCAACAACATTCAGGACGCTGCCCTCCCGCATACTCGTCACTGGCGCATCCGGCTACCTGGCCAGCCATATCATCCCTACATACGTCGGGAAATGAGTCTTCAGAATTTTGTATACCTATTTTATGTTTTGGAATTTCTATACATGAATCTCATATCTCCCTCTGGGCAATCACTCCTGATTCATGATAACAATCTTGATCCCCTTCCGAGCATGCTGGGCAGCAAAAGCCTCGGACGCCTTGGTCAGCGGGTATTTTAAAGTAATCAAAGGCTTCAAGTCAACTTTTCCGCGGCTGATCAGATCAATGGCATCTGCGTAGCATCCGGGTGTAAAACGCACGGTTCCTGTCGATATCATCTTAGTCTAGTTATCTTCTATGCATGCATAGCAGACAAGAATGACACCCACCTTTGAGATTTAATTCTTTTGCTGTCAGCAAGAACAAGGGGACGGCGGCCAACTGTTTCCCTAATCCGGCTTGTATGCCTTTTTTTTATATCAAGCCAGCAGTCAGTCACCATGCATACCAAGAGTCTATTCCAGCCTTCGCATCTGTTGGCAACTTACAAGTCCCCCCGGCCTTGAGGATAGAAACAGCCATCTGAGCACAAGTCTCTGCTCCACTCGCCTCCACCGCAATATCCACCCCGTGACCCAGACCATGCTCGCGAATAGTCCGAGCAGTGAAATCCGTGATAAACTGCATGGTTTCTAGAGATTCGGTGTTTGTGGGTGATAGAATACCCACATCCGCGCCATATTGCACCGCGAAATCGATGCGAGCCTGGTCTACATCGAACACCACTATTTTGCGCACGCCGTACGCTTTGGCGACGGCAATGACGAGGAGGCCGAGGGGGCCGCAACCACTATTGTCATTAGAGATACTCTACAGCCGGAAGGATGTGCATAGAGAGAGAGAGAGAAAGAGAGCGGGAGCGGGAGCATACAAAATAGCAAGCGTCTTGTTCGCCGTTAGATTCGCGCGCCGCGCGAGCTGCACGGCTATGGCAAGCGGTTGAATGGCACCAGCCTCTTCCCAGGTTATGTTTTCACCAATAGGGATGGCCATGGTCTCGCGGCAGGTAAAGTACTGCTGTAGCGTGCCGTCCGTCGGGTCCATACCGCAGTATTCGATGTTGGCGCAGATGTTTGGATTTCCGCGTAGGCAGAACTCGCATCTAGTCGTATAAGCCGGGATTTAATAAGAGTAATCACATCAACAACAAGGAGAGAAGAAACATACGTCATACACGCAAATCCAGGTTCAACAGCCACTCTCTCCCCAATCCGAGTCTGGCTGACATTATCGCCCGCCTCCACGATGATACCAGCCGATTCATGGCCCATAACCAGCTGGCGCGAGACATGCGCGCTGTTCCAGTTATGCACATCCGAGCCACATATGCCCGTGCAGATTACCTGGACTAGGACGTCGTTGGGTCCGAGGGATTTTACAGCTCGGTCTTGGATTTCGATGGTGTGCTTGCCCACCCAGACGCAGGCCCGGTTTGTGCGGGTGGTAGAAACATTCACAGAAGGCGGAGCAGTGATGGTGGTCATGGCGGTGGCAGTGGTAGTAGTAGACATGGTGAAGAAATCTAGTCCAGTGAATGATGCTCCCTACGAGATATTGTCTGTTCATTTACGGAATTAAATTGAAGCTAGTCAAACTATATGAGTGTTGGGTTTCATCGGATCCCGGCCCGGTGAATGATTTACTTGCTTTGGAAACAACCTGAGATGGTATTGTTTCATGGATGTCCATTTTTCTGTAGGTTGGCTTTTGCTTATTTCCAGCATTGAAGAATGGCCTCTAATTATGCACATGGAAGACAGCGAGTTGGCGACGTGGATGGAGGATGCATATTGTTATGCCCGGAGTAGTCTGGATAGTTCGAATATTTGTACATAACCCAAGTTTTGCTATCTACAAATCTAGGAGTCCACATACCATCTGCATGCCCTGCATGCTCTCTCTGCCTATTGCCCTCAGCGCTGTCGCCGCTTTCATACAATTCTTATTCGCCAATGGCGCGGTGTTCGCAGCCGATTAGCACCCATCTGATCCGATGTCCGTTGATATTGAAACAAAAAAACAGAAAGAAAGAAACAGTAAAAAGAGAAGAAAGGAGAGGACAAGAGGATGATAGAGATAACTACGTCTGCTCCAAATTTCGCCACTGTTCTAGCCAGAAAGTAACCCAGAAATCCGAGCTATTGTTCTCCTGAAGGGCTGGGGCGACAAGACGTGGAGTGTGATGCTGTTGCTGTTGCTGATATCGCTAGTGTATAAACGGTAAAAGAAAATATTCGACCCTGAATATGTTCCAATCATTGCCACCCCATAATTCGACCCGTTATTCTAAATCTATCCAGGAGGATGCTACCTACCTCGCTCTAAATGCTTAATGCTAAGTTTATGCGGAGGCGAAGATAAGCGGCTTGCGTGTCTAGGGCTTACTAGGTACTTACCCGACGCTACGGACTGTGCCTATCGCCAGCTTCCCCCTCTTCCTTGCTCTCCTGCTGCTCTTCCGAACCAAAACACTCCCCGAATATATAGAGAAAATAAGAAGAAAGAAACAAATACACAATGGGCAAGCCAGAAGGTCGCATCTGGAAGGCATGTCTCTCCTGTCGTAAGAAAAAGGCCAGTCAACTACTTCTCCCCCTATCGATCGTCGCCGACTAACAATCTCCTCAGATCAAGTGTGACGGCGAAGACCCCTGCTACGGATGCCAGTCGCGTGGCCAGCCGTGTGAATTCCCAGATAGCAACGACAATGCATCTGCCAGTCGGAGGTATTGGGCATGGCTTGTTTTAGTGGACCGCGCTGACTCAATGCAGATATGCCACCTCGTTGGAGGAGCGCTGTCAGCACATGGATGACCTGTGCTCACGGCTCGAGAATCTAGCCAAACATTTATCCGACTGCATTCAGACGGCGCAGAAAGAGCACAATCTGGCGGAACACCATCAATCGACCCAAGATATCGATTCGAACCTTTCAGTCCAACCAATCCAACAGGCAGCGCCATCAGCTGCCAGCGCGGCTATCCTTCCGGTTGCTGAGATACTAGCCCGGTCCCCTCATTCTCTATCTGGACGATCGGGCAATTCTCAGTCGCAGCCATATGACAGTCCCGTGGACCAAGGCCATATGATATCAGATTCATATGGTCGTTTGCGGTACGCTTCCCCCCTACCTCAAAATTCTGTTGTTCTATCATCTTACGAGGATGAACGGACAGGTACATTGGCGGAGCAACGAACAGGCTCATGATTGAAGCTGTACAGAGTCTGTCGCCAGAGGGTAGTGCATCTATTACCCAACCAGTCTCGTATGTGGGCAGCAGCGATGTTGCTCTGCCGTTCTTCATTCAAGGGCAGGTCTGGCCGGAACTGCCCTATCTTCCCCAATCAAAGGAATTAGCGCGACCACCGCAGTATATCTCTGACTTGCTGGTTGGCATCTACTTTAAGCAAGTGCATTATACATTTCCGATTCTGTACAAGCCGGAGTTTATGCGACGCTACCAGGAAATGAAGACAGCCAAAGGTAACACTCTAGTTGACCGTGGCTTTCTGTCTGTGTTCTTTGCTGTATGCGCATGCGCATCAGGTCTGCTGCCCCGTCCAGCTGGCTCAGCATCTGGTATAGCTTCCATGCCGGGCATAGAGTTTTATCAGAAGGCTTTGCTTTTGCATTTTGCGTCAGTGGGCGAGGCATTCGTTGAGCAGGTGCAATGTCTCGGACTTCTTGCGCTGTGTTCCGCAGGTTGGAATACTTTGTCGCAGAGCTGGAGGTTTGCCGGGCAGGCAGTGCGGCTTGCACAGGATCTAGGGTTACATGTGTCTAGTTTGGTATGTCACGGCTTTTCTTCTTTTCTTCTTGTTTCTTTTCCTTTATTTGGTTCTTAAATTTAATATCACCATCAGAGAGAATTTTCCATGGAGAATCCACACCCGTCTAGATATATTGAGGTGCATATTGCCCGGTGTGTTTGGTGGGGAGTGTTTAGTCTCGACTGGTAATGAACATCAACCCCATCTCATTTCACCTGATTCAATCTGACCTTGGATCTCCGTAGTTTGATGTCAATATGCTTGGGGCGGCCAATGGCCGCAGATGAAGCGGATTGCTTCTGTGATCTCCCATACGATATAAGCAACGAGGATTTAGAGCATATAGGGTTGCCTCCGCCAGAAGACCATCATAACATCCAGGCCACTTCCTCGCCCATGACGGGATTCCTGGCTTTCATTCGTCTATGCAGGATCGCCGCACAAGTACACCAGCTCTATTCTACATCAAAACGCAGGAAATTCTGCGATGATGCGCTTGGGGATGATCTGACGCCATTGCTTCCTACAGTCCATATCCTGGTCGGTGAGCTGGAGAAATGGCTGAATGAGCTTCCAAATGATATCCGATTTTCTGCTAACTCGAATCAATGCGGGCCTAATCTGACCATGTGTGTGATTGTTTTTATTGTTCATTCGGCGACCATTATGAATCTATATCGGTTGGTCTTCTACAAACAGTACTATTTATTGTTTTTGTTGTTTTCTGACATCCAGTCTCAGCCCGCTCGCAGGTCGTCTTGACCTCGTCCTTCCTAGCAATGCATCGTCCGAATGCATCAACGCCGCTCGCAGCTGTATCCAAGCCGCAGAGCTAATTCGCGAACGCGTTCCGCCCTCCCACTACTTGGCTTTTTGCGTTCAATACTTGACAATTTCAGGCATACTGCTGTAAGCACCAGCCTCATCTTACCGGCTTATTTCGCTTCTAATAATCAGAAACAGATTGAACATGGAAGATAAAGACAACCAGTCCTTGTATCTGCCGGACGTCGAGAATGCGCTACGCTTTTTGGGAGACGTAGAAGCCATCTGGCCTGGTGCCAGTCGCAGTCGATCGATCATCAACCGGCTGCTTGAGAACCCGCCGCGGCGAATGGCAACGAGAGAGGGCTCCAATATTAACATCATGGGGTTTCCTTCGTTGCCTGCTCTGAACGGATTGCTGTGGGATTCTTTTCCGGATGCAGATAGTTATTTGAATACTATTTAGTTGAATACTACTTAGTGGGAGAACAACTGTCATGTGTAATACGCTACATGCTACATATTAGCATGCTGTATCTATATATCGGAATTTTTGAGTGTTTTCATGTCTTCACATGCCTCTACCACATCTTCTGAGAATTGTGCGGGTGAGACTACCAGCATAGGCGTTATCCATTATTTGACCGGGGGGTTCTTGTAAAGAGGCGTCGGTCTACACTCGTGATGATTCTAGGGATCAATGGAAGACTGGTAAGAGAGTGTGATAAGCAATTGTTTTATGCAAACAGATCAGTTAAACCAATGAGAGTAGGTTGTTTAAACAATTAATGCGGTGACAGATATTGGAATCAAACCCACTACACTAGTAAGCAGTATGATTGACGTTCTATGTCAGACACAGCGTTGCCGGCTTATATTTAATCTATCTGACTTTTCTATCCCAACAACTATCATCAAACTCAGTTTGTCGCACTTGTCTTGACCGTATGATTCACATATATCCTGTCATCTTTTCTCCACAGCAACTCATCACTGTCATTATTATGCACGGCCACCTCAGAACTAATAGTATGCTTTGTGCTCGGCTCGCCCTCATAGATACCGACATCTGGTTGCTCATCTCCGAGATGACGGACACCATCACTACCAGGCCGGAATTGCCGGAGATGTTGCATTTTGTGACTATCTTCCGTCAAACTGCCATAGACTCCGTCCTGCGAGGAGCCTTTTCGTTTATTTCTGATTCCGCCGAATAACCCCTTCAAAGCCGGCAACGAGAGCGCAATGATTGCCGTGCTGACCTCGGTGTCCGACCAAACCATGACCACGGAAAAATACCACGTTGCATCTGCATCTTCAATGGCGGGAATCATGGCCAGAATACGGCATATAGATGTGCTAGAAGTGGCGTCAGTCTTGTTTGATTCGAATTGCAAGGATGAGGGAACGGGAGAATTCACATCACAGCACTGTGCATGCAGTTAGTCAAAAGTCAAAGCCATAAAGAGTAAAGAACAGACGCTACTCACAAAATACCGAAGCACATAACACAAGCCAAGGCAACTTTCCGCGTCAAGTTTGCCTGGATTGTAAGGATAATATAGATTGGGAGAAACAAGATCAACGAATCACAAACAATGGTCATGCTAGCCGTAGAATAGAAGACGGCTTTTGATCCCAGACACTTCCCCTTTGTAGCGCCCCAAAGCGCGGATAAGGGTATACATTGCAGGGCAATAATCAATATCTGGGCGATGAAGACGGCTGTTACGAAGGCGAAAGATAGTTGCAGAATGAGGCTATAAGGGCCTATCCTCGGGTTTAGGCGTTTATAAAAGGCGATGCCGGATAAGCGACAGAGCCACAAAGCTAGCATGTATACCAATTGCGCAGAGACCAACCATTTGTATAAGTAGGGAACCTCTGATTCACTCAGGGCGTCGATGTGTAGGCCGGCACCATAGCGTAGGACTTGAAATGTGAGCGCCATGATGACTATGTTTATCAACTGTTCTTGTTAATTTTGTATCTTCTTTGGTTGCCAAAGTCACGACAGAGCACAGTTACCATAGCTAAGCATATCAGTCCATCATCATAGCCAAAGCTTTTCATAAACTTGTAACGAGCATATACGCGGATCAGGACTACGATTCCTGAGAGGGCTGTCACAACTGAGATTCCGATCCGTGCCTGCGGCCGCCGATCTTGAGCCAGATACTCGGCGCTCAATTGCGAAGCCATTATGTTACGGAAGAGGGCATTTCTATCACTCCAAGAGGTAAGAGATGAAGCAGAATATTTATCATGCACACGGCGCAAGTGGCCTCTGGCAGAGGTGGCAAGGCCCCTGTTGATCACCGCAAACTATCATACTTTGGGCATTTGGGTCGTATATCGTAACTTAATTGTTGTGTGACTCGTGTGTCAACAGCGAGTTGCGCCACGCAAGCGTCTGGCCAATGCTCTGTGCCGTGGACGGGACGGAACTACGTACATACTTGGTATGAATAGGCGTTCTTGAACTATAATTTAGTGCCTACCCAGGCCGACGTCGTCCCCTTTTCTCTACATATCAATAACGTCAGGAAAGTCCAGGGGAACGGTCTTTAACAAGAGTAATAACTTACACTCACATCTTAGGAAGCAGTACAAACTCATCTCAAGCCACGGCTTATTGAGGCTGTTGTCAAGAAGGTGAGATGACAGGGCACCGTCAGCAAATATGGACCGCGCCATTTTTAATTTGACCTCACGGGGCATCGCGGAACGTTAACGAGCCGTGTCCGACTGGCAACGAGGCTTCTGGCGGGGCAAAGAAGTGCCATCTCAAACAAACTAGTGCCCGTACCCCTGCTCGACCTATCGAAGTTAGCGGTCTAATCAGGACGGCGCCGTGGACTTTGCATGACGCCAGAAATTAGGATGGTCTCAATGCAGAGGGGGTTCCTCTCCTCATTTAAGCGCATTGCTAGCACTGGAAAGAAGCGCGCTAAGCAAACAAACATGCGGTCCCGGAATTATTAGTCAAGTAACTAGTTAGAATCGACTCCTACATTACTGATCTACACTGAGCCCCTCAGACAAACCGACATACGTATATAGGAATCGAGGCGGGATACAGCAACATGTCTCTGAACTTGCTGGCCAACTTACCAACTTCGATATGGATAGCGGCCGCAGCCATTGCCGTAGTGGCCATTGTCTTGAAAAGGCGCTATGCCTCACCAATTAGCGACATCCCAGGGCCTTTCCTGGCCTCGTTTTCTACGTTTTGGCAGATCTATCATCTGATCAAGGGGCATACGGAGAAAGAGATGATCAAGCTCCATCGAGAGTTGGGTAAGTTGCATTATCTGCCTTGGAGAGTTATCATAACTCATCCACTGAGTTCTGTAGGAAGCTTTGTTCGCATTGGTACGAACGAAGTCAGTGTCTCTCACCCGGACGCGGTAAAATTGTTGCTACATGGAAGCCTTGAAAAGGTATGATATGGCTATGTCTACACATCAACGTTTCCGCCAGCTGATCAACTCCGACAGGGACCTTGGTATTCAATCTTTAGTTTGCCAGACTATCGCTATGTCAATCTAATGTCGGAGCTGGACCACAAACGCCACTTTCAAAAAGCTCGAAATGCCGCAGCTGGCTACGCCCTATCCAACATAATCAAATCAGAACGCTATGTAGACGCGATCTTAGAGAAACTAGAATCACAGTTCGACCGCTTATCAACTTCAGAATCACCGGTTGAGTTTGACCGCTGGTTCAATTTCTTCGCCTTCGACGTCGTTGGCGAAGTCACTTTCTCTAAAGCGTTTGGATTCGTGGAGACTGGCACTGACATCCGGAATTCAATCGCAAACACGCGTGCTCTGGCACTCTATATTGCCATCATGGGGCATTATGTCTGGCTACACAATCTTACTTTGGGCCATCCGTTCCTCAGTCGCATTGGGCTGCAACCTTCGTCTCATATTTTTGATACCTGCCTAGCTGCTCTAGATGCACGGAAAGCCAATCCTGAAATACGGAATGATATGATGGAGTGCTGGCTAAGTGTTCGTCGCGAATACCCAGATCGCATGGAAGAGTCCGAGGTGTTTGGGGCTGCTGTTGCCAATATAGGCGCCGGAGCAGACACTACTAGCGCTACGCTGCAAGCATTTTTCTACTATCTTCTACGTAATCCGGAATACCTGCAGAAGGTTCGGGCGGAAATTGACACTCTTTTTGGTCCGGGACCTCACTCGTCTGTTGTCTCATATGCCGATGCCTCAAAGCTGCGTTATCTTCAGGCTTGTGTACGGCATCATCTACCCTCGCCCTTACTCAGAAGAGCACCAACTGACTAGCAATTCAGATCAAAGAATCTTATCGATTTCACAGCGCAACTGGAACTGGACTTGCCCGAGTTGTTCCAGCAGGCGGGTTGTCCATTGACGGCCATTTTTTCGCCGAAGGGGTAACACAATTCTCACCAAGATAATATTTATACCGTTTGCTGACTTTTGTAGACATTATTGAGCGTGAATACTTGGGTCTTCCACCGCAACCCGGCTCTATTCGGTGCAGACTGCGACGAATTCAATCCAGAGCGCTGGCTTGACGCAGAACGCGCACAAAAGATGGATCCGTTCCTGTTACATGTAAGTATTTCCTACGATATTCGATGGTTCAATCTGACTTTAGTTTCAACAGTGGGGAGCAGGCTCCCGGCAATGCCCTGGACGGAACTTGGCTCATTTTGAAATCTCCAAGGTAACCGCCACATTGCTGCGAGACTACGATATTGAGCAGGTCGATCCGAAACAGGAATGGAAGTTCGAGACGCACTTTACTGCTGTTCCGTATGATTGGCCGTGTCGGCTGCGAAGACGTTGAATATGTGGTTGATAAGGCGCATCTAACATGTCTCATTGTGACTGTCAGCGAGAACGGGCTTGTCTACCTGGATATGCCCATTCAATTGGCCATTAACAGCAGATAATTCATCAATTCCATCAATTATATCGATCTGCAAATAGAAGTCTGTAGAGCAGAATCCTGTATGCTGTATACTATATAGCGTGGCTGGATGCTGATTGGCCACCACAAACGCAAGGCAGAAAACGGCGCCAAGCCCAAACAGGCATCATAGGGACGCGAAAACGCGTAGGGCAGTTCCCCACCCAACGCGCTGTCGGTCTTTCTATCGCACATCCACCACCGCAGCACACACATATCACACATCGATTGCCACACTTGTCACATCACACTCTAAATCCTCTCTGCTTCTCTGGTTCGACTCGGCCAACCCAACACTCTAGGCGTATTTTATAATCTTCACACAATCCTCACATCAACAGTCAGTGCCCTGCCTCGTCTGCAACCCCGCTCATACTGACCTGCTATCCGTGTACAGTGTTTGAAGCACGCCTAGAACAAGCCGGCCTGCTCAAGCGGGTATGTCTGCGCTATCAGTGTTTCTAGCAAATTGCTAACAGTCGCAGGTCGTCGACGCCATCAAAGACCTCGTCCAAGACTGCAACTTCGACTGCAATGACTCGGGCATCGCGCTGCAGGCCATGGACAACTCGCACGTCGCCCTGGTCTCGATGATGCTCAACGCCGAAGCCTTCTCGCCATACCGATGCGACCGCACCGTCGCGCTGGGCATCAACCTGCTGTCGCTGACCAAGGTTCTGCGCGCGGCCCAAAACGAGGATATCTTGACCCTCAAGGCGGACGATTCCCCAGACGTGGTTAACCTCATGTTCGAGAGCGCCGAGACCGACCGTCTCAGCGAATACGATATAAAATTGATGGATATTGATCAAGAGCACCTCGCCATTCCGGAGACGGAATACGCGGCGACGGTGAAGATGCCCTCGGCCGAGTTCCAGCGGATTTGCCGGGATTTGAATGCGCTGTCTGAGTCTGGTATGTCTATACAGATAATCTACTTGATGTCATACTAATTGTTTTCAGTCGTTATCGAGGCCACCAAAGAGGGCATCAAATTCTCCTGCCAAGGCGACATTGGCAACGGCTCCGTCACCCTCCGCCAGCACACCGACGTCGAAAAGGCCGAGAATAACGTGACAATCGACCTTAGCGAGCCGGTCGCCCTGACCTTCTCGCTCAAGTACTTGGTCAACTTCTGCAAGGCGACTGCTCTGTCGTCGCAGGTCAAGCTTAACCTTTCGCAGGAAGTGCCCCTGCAAGTGGAATATGGCCTTGGCAGTGGACACCTGCGCTTCTTCCTTGCTCCGAAGGTTAGTCTCTTTCTTTCTTCCCCCTTTTCCTTGCCGTTGAGCAGGCTGGCTGACCCTTCCAGATCGGCGATGAGGACTAATTGTTTCTTTTCGCGCTGGCGTAACGGGGGTTTTCTACGAAATTCTACAAAATAGGACAAATGACCATGGATGATTGGTTTATGCATGCTGGAGGGGCCTTATTTGTTCCAATTCCATGACCTGAATGAAACAATTCTTGACCTTTGAACAGCCTGTCGTTGTTATTGCAAGCGTAGTAGTATATGTATATGTTTGATTTCATGGTGGTTAGACGGACGTATACAGTGACCTTTTTTCGTTCGTTCTTTATAATTACAAACTACGATACCGACAACAAAACTATACAAACAAACAAGTCCCTTAAAAAAAACATGGTCATCATTAGTAGCATTCTGGCAACCAGCAACTCCACCCCGCCGGAAAACATAGACATCACTTACATGGAAAAGGAAAAAAAGGTGAAGCGTCGCCCCCAACAGAATAATCGGAATCGAATGATACCAAAGCCGTGACTAAAAAAAGTCACGAGCAAACGGCATGCTGCGTATTGCACTAAAGTGTCGCATGTTCCAAAAAAGAAACACACACACCATCTTCGCAACGGCTCTCCCATGGAGAATGTGATATTCCCCGAAGTTTCTGATGCCAGTTTTAAGAGTAAAACGTAATTGCGAGCGCTACCTATCGCGCTGGACCCTCACGGGCAGCACCGACTCTATTCCATTCCGAGGAAAGGAACAAAGTCGGTTGGAAAAAAGGTTTGAAGAATCCTCCGAATTTCTCATTTGCAAGGGATGGTAGAACAGCGTGTAAAGAAAGAACTTGTTTCTCACTTCTGTTGTTTGTAGCAAAGAAACGCAGCATTGAAGGGGGCGACGCTTGAGAAGAAAGAAGAAGAGAAGAAAGAAAGAGGAAGCAGATTATTATGAGTCAAATAAATTCGTGTATTTTTTTCTGCTGCCTGTGACCGCCAATTCGGGACTCGCCCCGGGCGATGGTGATTGGCCAGGATGGGTAATGCCGTCACGTGGCCTATATGCCTCATTCCGGGGATGCCTCAGGCAGCGCGGGCCGTTGTGAAACACTGCCAATTTAAAACGACATGTTTCATTATTATCATAATTATTATAATTATCATTTTTTAGACGGAAACGACGGTAACACGAGTATCATTATCGAGCATGAGTAGAGACTGAAGACAGCACATTCTTGACAGACTCTTTTGATGTCATGGAGTTCGTCGTGCAGGCTAGTGGTGGCTATGTAATGCGCCAGCCACAGCCACCGATGAGTCCGCTGTATACAAATCATAAGATTGCCAATTAACTGCCGCGATCACGGGCAGCATCTCCAGAAGGCATACTCCGTCCTCGTCATGCAGTTATGCTATAGTGCATCCGAGACAGGCGTCTATCGATTCTGCCTGCGCATTGTGCAACCGCCCGAACTAGCGGTCGCACTATGCGCCCATTTCAGCTGTCAAGTGTCTGAGACGCTGGCTTGGCTGTCTTCCAGAAGGTCTGCGACGTAGTATTCAGCCTCTGCCGCGCATCTGGCATATCTGTCCCAGCCCGCTATTCTTCTCCCACCCGCCTCAACAATGGTGCATAGCAGAGAGCAGGAATTGGAGAAAATCCTCAGAACAGTAGTAAGCACTGTGTACTGTTAGTTACTACGTAGCAGTATTAGAACGAGATAATATTCGGGGACACGCACTCGGTGGGCCTGGTTTGCATGGGTCAGGGACGGGGCCCGCCAGTCAGCCTACGGCCCAAACACAGCCAGTCCCCGTCCAGCCTTCCCCCTAGCCAAGCTCTTCTTCTTTTCTGGCTTCTCACTCTTTTTAGACTCGCTCGCGCTCAGCCCAAAACTTTTCTCTATCAGTCAAAGCAACTGTCCTCGCATCACCTCCGGCGCTGCGGTAGTCTATCCTCGACTGTCCCTGCATCAGCCTGGCCATTGGCTGCAATGCCTTGTGTCTCATAGCAACTTCCAACCGGCAATTCCTTCTTGTCTGTCGCTCGTTCTCCGCCGTCTCTCTCCCCCGCAGAGTCGACTTGTCTTGTCTCGTGCCAACTGCCACCTCGTCCTAAACGTCGCTTGGTCTTCGATCGGAGACCACTCTTCTGCACATCATCACGGACTCTCTCAAGGTGGACAATCATCGCTCCGTGCCGGAGCAAATCTCCAAGATTCCTTCCTCACAATCCAGGGCCTCGCTTCTTGGAGGCACCCTCGACTCATCCTACCGCACCTCGACCGGTGCGTTCCCCGCACGACAAGGATACAGGCAGGTCCATGGGCCGCCCCAAGTGAGCAGGATGTATCTGCCGAATTCCAAGTGGACGTGGTCCTTTGTAATCATTGCCGTGGTCCAGGCAGCTGTTATTCTTGCTCTTGAATCGTGAGTTTGTTACTCAGTAGATCTTTGTCAAATGAACAGCCCGCTGACGTGCTCCAAGATATGTGTTTGCCAACTTCCAAGACCACCTGCTGTCCTTCGCCGACACTGTCAGCCAGTCCAAGACGATCCCGACGTTTCTCTCGCTTTACATCTTTGGGTTTATCTACGAATCGATCCTGGTCTACGATGCCCTCCGTCTCAAGAACACGATTCAGGTCATTGGCATCTGCTTGTGCAACGTCGGACTGCTGATCTACGGTGCCGTCCAGATCAACCAAATTGAAGATGCTGTCACCACGTTGGAAGACCAGCAGGCGTTGGACAACAACCTCTGGGGCGAGACTAGACCCATCCTCATTGCGATTCCTTGCATTCTAGCCGCCACCTCGATCATGCTGGGCTTCGTGGCGTGGAAGTTGTACGACGAATTCGCATGGACCATCTACAAACACATCAGTGCCGATCTGCGGATGAAACGCCGCTATCTGACTTATCAGGTATGTCACATGCCGTCTGATCAATACTCTCCAGCTAACTAAAAGTTGGTCAGATCTATATCGCGCTGTTGAAGTTTGATTTCTTCTTTTTTCTGGGATTTACCGTCCAGTTCGTCGTCATCGTCACTGGCAAGACCGATGTCGAGTTTGCGCTGACAGTAGCGGCTATCCCTGTCACCATTTTGATTCTGGTTTTTGCTGCTTATTTCACTCGCCGCGAGACCACGCTCGGCATGTGCGCGATCATCGTAAGTTTGGTTGTATATCATGAATTACTTTTCATAAACTGACTCGCTCAATCTTAGGTGCTGTATTTCGGTGGATTGGCATACTTCCTCTTCAAGCTTGTGCGCATGTACCAGCCATCCAAGTTCCGAGAATACCTTTCGGCGCGCCGGTCACTGACGTTTTTCGCCGTGATCACCATTCTTTTGATTATCGCCACCATCATCAACGCCATATGGTGCACGACCAATTTCCACAAGGGTCTGAAACCCCATCTGGTGCGCACACGCCAAAGCGGCGATGATGAAAAGGCCACTGAGCTTGGCACCCGCGTGCCTGGAGAGGGCGTCCCGAGCCGAATGATGATTGATTAACGAACTTCGCCATCTGCAGTATGGGGTTACCGGATCGAGTCGGGAAACAACAAAAACGAACAAAAAACGTACATATACCTCAACGCCTTGCAAATCTTAACGGGCAATCTGGCGACTGGTGACTGGCTCCCCAGATTTGACGGATATTGACACTGTGATACCATCTTATACCCTTTTTTTCCACATGAATGTCTCTTACATGATTGTCATTTTTATGTATTCTTTCGTCGCTTTCTTGGTATTGTACTTTGTCTTTCTTTTCGAGAGACAGAACTTGAGTTCATCACGAACGAATGGGTGTTTCACGGTGTTATCGAACCGGTTAGCGCTTGATGAATTGGAGGATTATTTACAGTTGTGTTTGATTTTACGATGACTTGACTACGGCTCGACAGCTGCTGAATTTGACAGCTATGTAGGTAGCTTAGAAAATTGACAATTGTAATCGAATTGATAATCATTCGAGGCTTGTTTCGACCAGTTCTGTGTTACATGGTAGGTACCGTGGCCATTGTTCGGTTCTAGCTGGCATACTAGTCTCATAGATTCGAATAATATTGCAAGGGTTTAGTGCACATTAATAAGAATGCTGGTGCTGTAGGTATAAGTAATGAAGAGTATAAAGTGGAAAGAGTAAACATCATGGTCTACTACGTAGTAGGTACGGCAGCTTTCAGCCGGCATCGGTCCTCTATACGCTCCCATTGGTGCGATAAGGATAGCTACTGAGGTCCCCCGCCATGCATGCATTGCTTGGAAATTTCTCAAATTTTCTCACAATCCTTGCACGGTGAAGCAGATACAGTGAGAACAAACAAAAATTACAATTATAATGTCTTCAATTACTCGTCAGAGCAAACAGCAGAACCGCCTTCCTGTTCTGACCCAATCGCTCGCTCGCAGATAATTGTCGGCCCCTCGCGAGGTGACGAAGCTCTACAGTCATCCATCCCCCAGCTCGGTATATTCAGTATCCGCTGTTCTATAGAATGTCTACCACTTTGTCTCTGGAAAGAGATGTCCATTTAGAAGATGACAACACCAGCAACAACACACCTGCGAACCAATGGACCCAGAAACTCGCAAATCTCCATTCCCGCACCCCTCTGCTCAAACGACTCCCTTTCGCGGCAGTCGGCATCATCACAGCTCTCATCCTCTTCCAGCTCGTCGCCTGGGCCATTGCCGGCCTCGTCCTGCACAACCACCTCCCGCTCCTCGGCACGGCAGCAATAGCCTGGAGCCTGGGTCTGCGCCACGCCCTCGACGCCGACCACATCTCGTGCATCGACCTAATGACCCGCCGACTCATAGCCGCAGGCCAACGGCCCGTCACCGTCGGCACATTCTTCTCGCTGGGCCACTCGACCATTGTAGTCATCACCTGCATCGTGGTCGCAGCCACCTCCTCCGCGGCCGCCAAACACTTTGACCACTTCTCCTACATCGGCGGCATCATCGGCTCGGCCGTCTCCGCCGCATTCCTGGTGCTGCTAGGCATGATGAATGTCTACATCCTCACCCGCCTCATCCAGCAGCTGCGCGCTCTGATGCGGACGGCGCCGGGCCAGGAGCCGGAATTCCAGCTGCTCGACAACGCATCTGGCTTTCTGTTCCGGCTGATCAAGCGTTTGTTCAAGGTCGTCGATCGGCCCTGGAAGATGTATCCCGTGGGCGTCATGTTCGGGCTCGGCTTTGATACTTCCTCTGAAGTGGCCTTGCTGGGTATCTCGGCACTGCAGGGCTCTCGCGGGACGTCGTTGTGGTTCATACTCGTGTTCCCCTTTCTGTTCACCTCGGGCATGTGTCTTGTCGATACTGTTGATGGCGCGCTGATGATGAGCTTGTACGCTAGTGCGGCAGGGTCGTCGCGGGATCCGTTTGTGGTGACGTATTACTCGCTGGTGCTTACAGGTATCACAGTGGTGGTCGCGTTGTTCATTGGTGTTTTGCAGGCGTTGCAGTTGGCGGATGCAGTGGTTCCGAACGCAGAAGGGCGGTTTTGGGAGGGGGTCGAGACGCTGGGCGACGCGTATGATATTATTGGTATGTTTGCCATTATTGCGATCTTGGGCGAATACAAGCTGATGCAGACAGGTGCGGCGATTTGTGGGTCGTTTGTCGTCTTTGGTGCTTTGAGTATCGTCTTTTTCAAGCCGTGGAGGCGCTGGGTGGAGAAGAAGCGAACAAGACGGTTCCTCGAGCGCGTAGACGAGCCTGTTGGCAGAGATGATATCCTTTCAACTGACGGAGATGTGGACATTGCAGACGTCGGGTCTTCACATGTCCAAGTAGTGAGCAAAGCTCAGGATGTAGACGCAAAACGTTGAAGCTTTTGGTGTAGTCAAGTGGATAGAGATATGTTAAGACGAGTCGCTAGGACCGATTGCCAGACATTCGCGGGCAGAAACGGAGCCATTCTGTTAGATTCCATGTCGTCCAGCTGCACGAAGCATCCATATTCCAGGGCAGAGTGTACCGTAAGAGTGGTACGTTGTAGAGAGCGGAGCACAGTCCGGAGAACCAAGCATTGGCCAATCAGCAGCCCCGCTTAGCTAGCGCCCCCCGGGAAAGCGTGACCCGTGGCCTTTTGCTCGGCCAACCTCAAATTCAACCTCCACGCTGTACTTCCAGCAGTATAATCAATCCCTCGCCATTCGCATCCATCCACCTCCTAACGTCGGCCGCTTTGCTTTCTTTTCGTCATTCCTTTCTGTTCTCTTTATACGACATTTAATTCCATTCCACTCATAGTCCCTCCCACTCATAATGGTAAGAACGATGTGACGATGATCTCCTGACCCTTATTCTCGGTTCCACGACGTGCTACGACCATCTATGTCTATGAATACAACTAACAAACTGACCAAGGCATCCCCCCGTGCTCCCTCCCCTCTCGCCTCCGGCGCCGAGTCCGGTCCAGAAAGTAAATCCGCCTCTGGCGCTGCTGCCGCCTCGGGCTCGTCTGGCAACCGACCGTCCTCGCCCACACCTCCCGGCGGTCCGCGTACTGCTCTGCGTCGCCGTGCTGCTGCTGACCACAAGGAATCGCTGCGCAACGCGCGACCAACATCGACCCGCGCTGCCGGCGCCGGCGGCTCGTCAGGTACGATGCTTAAGCTGTACACCGACGAGAGCCCCGGCCTGAGGGTTGACCCGGTGGTGGTTCTGGTGCTAAGTCTGGGTTTTATCTTTTCGGTTGTTGGCCTGCATGGTATGTACACTCTCTGCTTCTTCTGCATCGCCTACCTCTTCTGCGTCCTTCTGCGTCCTTCTGCGTGTGAGTGCTAACCGTTTCTTGTCTCAGTCATCGCCAAGATCACTCGCAACTTTTCTTCATAAAGAACCAGCGGCTCGAAGTTCTCTCTCACATCACTCTTAGAAAACGTGGTGACCTTTTTTGAAGAAGTCTCCTCTACACCCTTTTCAATATGCAACACTCAATACTCAATACCCCTTATTCTACCATCGTCGACCAACATCGTGTGGTGGTGCTCCAGCGCAATCCGCGTGGCCATCTTTATCTGAAATCATATAGTCTACTGCTTCTCCTTCTGTCAGGCAACGTCCTATCTGGGTGTCATCAATTAGTCATTAGCAAGGCGGGAAAATGGAGAGTTTGGAATATGTATTATAGCGCATGAGATTCCAATCAATGGAGTTTTGTTTCTGTTTGTCACTTTTCTAATGCCACGCCGTATATCGTGCTGGGTGAGGAGGTGGCGCATCTGCAGGAGCACACTGGCCTCGTGTTGTGGTGATAGTGTGCTCTAATGGGCATGGCGAACCAACACGGGATGCTGTGCTGATAGGAACTGAGATGCGGCTACCAAATCATTACATACGCGATTACATACATAATCTAACCGCACACAATCGCACACTGCCTTACGTATTAACTAAAACGCCAAAATACAATACGCATTCCGAGCCTGAGGCCTTATCTCTGCAGCCCGGCCAATCAGCGGGCGACTGTTGTATCACGTGATCTTGCTCCCTGATAAGCACGCCTCCCAGCCAATCAGGCAGTCGATATCACGCCGCGGCCATGGGTGATCTGCAGCTGTCAACTTTCTTAACTTTCTCTCCATGTTCGTCTTCACGCCGGAACTGTCCCTGGCGTGGCACTTAGTGCTGGCTAATGCTGTTGCTGCGGGCTCTGCTAGTACGGGGTAGAGAGCGCTGACTCGATCACTATGACAAATCCTTATCAGCGCACGTCTCTATCTGCAGCAATGTCGGAGTCCCCCGTATCGTGGGAGCCAACCATGGCATTGGACGTCGATACGACGCATGCATGCTCGATGGACATGATATTGCCCGACGGTAGGGGCGCGGTCTCGGAGACTGACTCCGGAGATGCTTCCTAGCCATCGTCGAGGCTGCTGAAGCCTCTCTATATAAACTGTGCATACCCACCTGCATGCATACATCATTCTCAGACACGAGACATCAAATATCAACAATGGCCAGCGAGATCCATTTTTCCGCGCCGTTGAGCCAGGGCTTCGGCTACGGCATCGTCGTCGGCCTAGGGTTCGCCTTTGCCTTGTTGATGATCTTTATTACATGGGCCCTGAAACGGTACCAGCATGAAGTCCAGACATCAGAGATGTTCTCCACGGCCGGCCGCACCGTCAAGTCCGGGCTGGTGGCATCCGCTGTTGTTAGCAGTTGGACGTGGGCTGCAACACTGCTCCAGTCATCTACCGTCGCCTACGAATACGGCGTTTCCGGTCCTTTTTTCTACGCTGCTGGCGCTACTGTCCAGATCTTGCTCTTCGCGACGCTGGCTATTGAGCTGAAACGCCGCGCGCCTAATGCCCATACCTTCCTCGAGGTTGTCCGAGCTCGATACGGGACTCTCGTTCATTGTGTCTTCATTGTGTTTTGTCTTATGACGAACATCCTGGTGACGGCCATGTTGCTGACTGGCGGCTCGGCTGTGCTGAACGCGCTGACCGGCATGCCTTCACCGGCCGCCTGTTTCCTGCTACCGATCGGTGTCGTCTTGTATACTGTCTTTGGAGGAATCAAGGCCACATTCATCACCGATTACCTGCATACTATCGTCATCGTCGTTATTATACTGACCTTTGCTTTCAATGCATACGCGGTCAGTCCCGTGCTGGGGTCTCCCGGTAAGGTATATGATATCTTGATGGCAGCCACCAAAGCCAATCCAGTGAGTGGAAATGCAGGCGGGTCTTACCTGACCATGCATTCGCGCGAAGGAGGCATCTTCTTTGTGATCAACCTGGTCGGCAACTTTGGAACCGTCTTCCTGGACAATGGATACTACAACAAGGCCATTGCTGCCAGTCCCGTGCATGCATTCCCCGGGTACGTCATCGGAGGACTGTGCTGGTTTGCCATTCCCTGGCTCTGCGCGACGACGATGGGACTGTCGGCGCTCGCTCTTCAAGGAAACTCGGTTCTAAGCCCGACAGACGTTACGGCAGGTCTTGCTCTGCCGTTCGCTGCAGTGCAGCTGATGGGCTACGGAGGCGCCGTGGCTACGTGTCTGATGGTATTCATGGCCGTGACGTCCGCGTTTTCCGCGCAACTGATTGCCGTCTCCTCGGTGTTTACCTACGACATCTACCAGGCGTACATCAACCCGACCGCAAAGGGCAAGAGACTTGTGTGGATCTCTCACACAGCCTGTATTGTCTACGCGCTGATTATGGCAGCCTTCGCCACCGGACTTGTCTACGCTGGCATCGGCATGGGATACCTGTACCTGCTCATGGGCGTGATCATTTCATCGGCAGTCATCCCTGGCTCGTTGACCCTCCTGTGGAAAGGCCAGAACTGGGTTGCGGCCGCAGTGTCGCCTCCACTGGGTCTTGCAGTCGCTCTGATCGCATGGTTGGTGACAACCAAGTCTTTGTACGGCGAATTGAACGTGACGACTACTGGTGATAAGTATGCATTTTTCCCTTATACGAGGCTGATTACTTTGGACTAACTAACAATTTCTAGCTACCCCATGCTTGCAGGCAACGTCGCCGCCCTCCTCAGCCCCATCGTCTTCATCCCAATCCTGACATTCGTCTTCGGCCAACAAAACTATGACTACGAGTCGATGCGCACCATCCGCAAAGTCGACGACTCCGAAGTCGCCGCAGCAGCACACGTCGATCTCGAAATGATCCCCGGCGAATCACCCGCCAACAACCTGGGGGCAACCGACATGACCGAAGAAGAAGTTCACAAACTCAACCGCGCCGCCTTCTGGGCCCGCACACTCACCGTCGCCATGACGTTGTGTCTACTCATTCTCTGGCCCATGCCCATGTACGGCTCTGGGTACGTGTTTAGCAAGAAGTTCTTCACCGGCTGGGTGGTAGTCGGTATCCTGTGGCTGTTTGGCACTGCTTTTGGCGTCGTGGTGTTCCCGTTGTACGAAGGTCGGGAAAGCATTGTGCATACCGTGCGGGCCATGGTTTTGGACTTTACGGGGAGAAAGAAACCGGTCAATACTGCTGGGATGCACGTGGCGCAGGAGAGTGATACAGCCGGGGGATCGTCGCCGGATGAGAAGTTGTCGATCAAGACTTGATTGTGATTATTCTTCTGATTGTGCAATTCTAATGACCTCTACTTCGATACGGCAATGTTATTATTATTAATCTTATTATATTTCGCTACATGCATTCTATATGCAGTATATTCAGTATATCCAGTCTAGAGTAACCACATCTACACCGCCAGCCCAATAATCTCCTCCACAAACTCCACCACATGAGGCAGCGCCTGCTCACTATGCACTAATCATCATCAGCACTACCGAACCCAGTAACCGTGAAAAGTGAGAGATGGAGGGAAAGAGAAAGAAGACATACAGATCGAAAAATCATGCGGAATCGCCGCGCTCGGATCGATCCTCGCACGAATATCCAAGTACTCCCGCTCGGGATCAAACGCCTTGGGCCCAGCATCGTCACAGTACTTGAGCAAAAACTCGTCGCGCAGCGAGTCGTTGATCCACCAGTCGTTCTCTCCGAAGAAGAGGCGTATGCCTACCTTTTTCTTCTGCTGCTGCTGTTGCTGGCCAGCGGCAGGTGACAGCGGATGAGAAGCGACGGCTTGGAAGGCAGCTTCCCAGCGGGAGAGGACGATTGCCTCAAGCTCTAGTTTTACTAAGGAGCTAGGATAATGTTAGCATGTGTATATATAGCACATATACATCAATGTGTAGATTCAGGGCTAGGTTACAGGGCTTGCGTGACGCCATTCCTGCTACCCATAAACGCCCGCACGGTGCGCACCGCCTCAGGAGGGTACGGAGTGAGATGGCCGGTGACAAATTCGGACCAGACGGGCAGCTTGGAAGCCAGCTTTCCGAAGAAGGAGACGACACTAGGGGTGTGTTTCCATCTAGTCATGGTCTATATATTCACGTATCAGTTAATCCGTTGGTATATGTTAGTGATAAAGGAGAAAAGTACACCAAATTTCTTCCCTTGAGGAGACTTGGCAATGTCTGGTATCGGCGGGAAAAGAAGTACGCTTCCTATGATCTCAAAGTCATCGGTGGCGTGTTCGGTGGTGTTGGTGAAGAGCCGTGTGAGCATCTCGGCGACGAGGAAAGTGCCGAGTGAGTGGCCGATGAGGATAACTTTTTGTTTTTGTTTTTGTTTTTCAGTTTCTGTCCCATTTTGGTCCGCGGCCGGAGTGTTGCTGTAGTTCTGTCGGCTTTGGGTTGTATATGCTCGTAGACGCTCCAGGCTAAAGTCTACCTCCTCGTCGAGGCTGTATATGTGGTCATTGTCGCTAGCATTGTTGGGCTCGACGTGGAACCCGGCGAGTGAGGTGCCGGTTACGTTGAACTGGATGCTGGACTGTTTTGCAGTTGGTGTCTGGTTAAGGCTGCCGTGTAACAGCTCCAGAAACCGCGCGTAGTATTCTATCAGGCCTGGGTTGCCGGGGAGGAAAAAGATGTGATATGGTGACGGCGCTGGGGCCGGGTAACTGATGAAGTCGCGCGGGGAAAGACTCATTTTTATCGCCTTTGCACCTATTCGTCCCTCTATTCTGTTTGCTATGATTTATTTTGGGATACTTTCGCGTCGGAACCATTGGTGTTCCAAGCGTGGTGTTCAATGCAGCTGCCTAGTGCTAGCTGCCGTAGTGGTAGGGCGGCCCCATTCTGCCCTGCCCGATTTTACAATATTTGTTGTAGTGGTTGATGGAACATGAAATATAACAAATTCTCATTATTGTGCTTGTCCTATATAACCGCGCTATGAAATAAAACCAAACTCATAAAAAAGACCGTCATGCCCCATCAAACTCAACCCCAATGCCCGTTCCTAGCCTGACCAGGATCACCAGTCTGCCTACTTGTATACATGTCCAGCTCCAGGATTCCCTCCTGACGCCACCGGCGGTGGACTTTGAGGTCCCGCTGGTGGTTGATATCCATATGCCTCTGGCCGAGGCGCGTAGGCCGGGCCCCAAGGCATGCCAGGTGGTGGTTGTGTATTAGGATTGATATCCGGGCGGATACTTGATAGAAATTAGTCATGTCAGAATAGGCAGAAGCAAAGCACGTGAAGGGAGAAGAAATGGCTGCAGACCTCATGTCTTGCGTGAACCCGCAACGGTAGCAGCGTACTTCCTAAGAGCTGTTAGCAGCTGCACGTTGTTTGCATGCGTGTCGTTTGTTACCTTGTATTTGTGTGTTGACAGCGGGATGACCGGCTTTGCATTGCATTTGTCAACAGACTCGGCCAGCAGCAGCAGCAAGAAAAATAAACTCACAATAAAGCAGATCGTAAAGAATGGCCTGTCTGATGTTAGCCTATAGATCTCGAAAGGGTAGCGCGGTAGACACACCATCTTGTCTCGCAGTGTCCATCCCAGTTTCCGCCTGCAGATTAGTCAGTTAATTAATATTCCAACAGAGCGCGCGCATACATACAATTCTGACAGTGTGCTCTGACTTGCTCGAAACCCTGGAGCCTGGAGGTAAATTCTGTCAGTGTGATATTCGTTAGCTGTGCTTCCGTTCTGGTGTTGGTGCAAGGGTAGCATGGTTCTAGATAAACATGGACATGGACATAAAGACAAACTATGATATCTTACCGTGAGTGCCAAATGTGATGCAGATAGCCATGACTACAAGCCTATGTCCTTAGTTTAGGCTCTGAACTGGTAGAATAAGGTAATGGTATCTCTGGCAGATGTGAGACTGGAGGTTGAAGGGTTGACTGACGAAGAACCAATGATGTGTTGCGGCGGTGCTGCTGTGGCGCAGCACTTGGCGTGCGTATGATTCTACGTATGAGGTATATCGTATTTTGGCTACCGTGTATGCCAGTATGTACATGTATATATTTAGGTGATATCATCTAATTCATATCATGCTAATGCTGCATGGCTTACAGGAGAGAGACGCTTGTGGTGAAGGCGCGGGTATCTTGGTCAAATATCTAAACAAACTACCTCATACACAACTATGAGATTACAAGCCGACACAGTCACAAATGACTATCCGAAACGCCGAGACTGCCGGTGAATATTCCATAATCCGTCGCCATCGCCGTCGCCACCCGCACGCCTTTTTGGGGAGGATCCAGTAAGACGAATTACCAGTTCGAAGCAAAAGCATCGTCGAGGATGTATCGATCATTGCGTCTTGAAGAGGAGAATGGCACAGTGGCCGAGGTAGAAGTAGATGAAGTGTTTCGTTTCTGGTTAGCAGTCAGCATGGAGCTCTACGGCATATCCAACATACTCACCGTGCGTCACGAAGCTGCCAAAGTTGCGGCCAACTATGCAGTGCCATGTAGCGCCCTTGCGTGAGTCGAACTATCACAGCAGTCAGGTCAGATCATATCAGCGCCAGCGTCAGAGACTGCGGACCTCTTTCTTGATGTGTTGTGCGATATCCTAGATAGACGTAAGTCGTGTACCCGTGCATATGAATAATTGTGCCCATACCTTTTCGATAGTGTACTTGGCCATGGCCTCCCTCGCTGCTCCAGTCAGCTCTCTGTCGAGACTTTCACAAACAACCAGCGCGATCCTTGGCGAGCTTCATACCAACTTCGATGGCCTCTTCTTGCATTTCGGGGGTCTACACTGTCAGTCCTTAGACCTGTCTTGTGGAATAACGCGACGTACCATATCGACCGACTTGACCTGGTCTGCACGTCGATTAGTACACGTATTAATCATCATCATCATCATCATCACCAGCATCATCATCGTCCTCCTCATCATTATCAATAGCGAGGCGAAACCCTCCGAGTGTCACTTACAGTCCTGCTTCTCCTGGCCTGGAGATGCAATCGCGGGTGCTATCTCGGACGTCGCCATGTTAACGGAGTTGTAAGCTTTGGCCGGGTGTATAGAAAAAGTCGACAGGATGGCAGAAGATTGTTTGTTTTGGACTGGGAGGGCTGGTGATGGTGCTGGCATGGCCCGCCGCGGTTGCCAGTAGGCTGCCCTGCGCTAAGCCTGTTTGGGCGTTTGGCGTCTGCCCCGAGTCATCCCAGTGCTTCACCGCCTTTTGCCGGCAGAAAAAAAAATATTATTTCTCCGCCGGTTCGACCTTCAAAGCTTCCTCTTTTCTTCTCTTCTCCAATCTTTCCCGCGCAATTCTCTCATATTATCGATTTTGCTGTTATGTCCTAGCAAACTGAGACAATATGGAGAACACCCGGGTGTTTGTCTCTGGGCTTCCGCCCACGCTCACTAATGAAGAGCTTGGGAAGCATTTCTCAGCGCGCTTCCAGGTAACAGATTCGCATGTCATCCCCAACCGCCGGTTCGGTTTTGTGGGATTCAAAGATGCAGACGCTGCCGCACAAGCTGCCAAGTATTTCAACAGAACGTATCTGCGAATGTCGAAGATATCAGTGGAATTGGCTCGTCCGGTGAGTGCCATCTTTTGTCTTTTTGTCCGTCCGGGCTGACGCATTGCAAGGTTATATAGATGTATGTAGCTGACCATAGAACAGGCTGGAGATAGCAATCCTACAAAGAATAGAAACAGTTCTGAACACGATGCTTTATCCCCCGCTACTAACTTGAAACGGAAAAGGGATGCAGACGGCTCAAAGAATGACGCGAAGCTTCAAGAGTTCCTTAGTGTGATGCAGCATTCCGCCAAAACAAGGACATGGGCAAACGATGATGACTTGCCTCAGCCAGTTGTCAATGACCCAGTCAACAGCACAACGAAGACTGAAGCAGCTCCAAAAGAGGAGTTGTCTCATCCCAAAAAGAAGTCCAAAGTGAACACTCCCGCTGCCCCTTGTCAGACGTTGGAAGACACCGACGACCAGACACAGTCAAATGGTGAAGACAAGCAAGACGAGCAAAAAGAACAAGCCGATCAAGATGTTTCAGATACTCCAAATGCTGAAGAGCAGCCGAAATCTGATGCAGACTGGCTTCGCTCAAAGACGAGTCGTCTTTTGGGTCTTCTGGACGAGGGGGAACAGGCTGACATGACTTCACGACCTGCACCGCCGAGCGAGATCAAATTCCAGCCAATTGAAGAAGACACCGAGGAGTCTGGAGCAGAGGAGCAGGAGCGACCTGTCGCGGCGGAGACTGCTGAACCTAAAGATTATAATGCAGACGTCGAACAGATCCGGATTTCTGGCCGATTATTCCTTCGAAATCTCGCTTATGGTGCTACAGATGCAGATTTGGAGAAAATCTTTTCTCCATTCGGGAAAATAGATGAAGTAAGTTCTAATTTTTCTTTTTTTTTTTTTAATCTTATCATTGTCAAGCGTCCGTCACTCGGAACAGCTCTCGTGATGATCATCCTGATAGGGACAGCTTATATGCAATGCATATATGATGTGAACAGGAAAGAGTATTTTAGTAGATGCCTCTTGGAATCTGAAGAGCAATAAAGAAAAACACGAATTGTAACAATCAATCTGCAACAACGGCTTACACATTTCTTAGATCCATGTCGCTGTCGATACTCGCACAACATCCAGTAAGGGCTTCGCGTATATACAGTATGTTAATCCTTCATCCGCGATCGCGGCATACAAGGGTCTCGATGGGAAAGATTTTCAAGGCCGCCTTCTTCACATCCTGCCAGCGTCTGCAAAGAAAACATACAAAATCGACGAATACGAGCTGTCGAAATTGCCTCTGAAGAAGCAGAAGCAGATTAAACGGAAAATGGAAGCGTCTTCGTCATCCTTCAATTGGAACTCTCTATACATGAATGTAAGATATTCTAGTCGGGTTACTCGATACGAATCGTTCTAACAGATAATCCAGACTGACGCAGTCATGTCATCTGTGGCAGATAGACTGGGTGTCTCGAAAGCGGACCTGCTCGACCCGACGTCTTCAGACGCTGCAGTTAAGCAGGCACATGCGGAGACACATGTGATTCAGGAAACGAAAGCCTACTTCACCGCCAATGGCGTCAACATAGACTCTTTCAAGCAGAAAGAACGTGGCATGACAGCAATACTAGTCAAAAACTTCTCGTACGGCGTGAAGTCGGCCGAGATCAAAAAACTGTTCGAGCCTTTCGGTCAACTTACTCGCCTGCTCATGCCCCCTAGTGGCACCATTGCTATAGTAGAATTCGCAAGACCTGACGAAGCCCAAAAGGCATTCAAAGGGCTAGCTTATCGGAAATTGGGAGATTCCATTTTGTTCCTCGAGCGTGCGCCCAAGGATCTATTTGAGTCGCCAGCCACAGCAGGCACAATTACTGAATTCCAAACGCCTCAGGCTAAAGCTCAGGGCTTTTCTGCTGCAGATACGTTTGCTGCAGAGGACGTCGAGTCACAGTTGCCTACGTCAACGCTCTTTGTCAGGAATTTGAATTTCTCGACGACAACTGCACGCCTTTCAGAAGTCTTTGGCTCTCTGGAAGGGTTTTTGTCAGCCACAGTCAAAACGAAGACCGATCCCAAACGACCCGGGGAGACTCTTAGCATGGGTTTTGGGTTTGTCGAATTCCGCACTAAAGAGCAGGCTCAGGCTGCATTAGCTGTGATGGACGGCTACAGCTTGGATCAACATAAGCTTGTGGTGAAGACATCTCACAAGGGAATGGATGCGGCCGAGAGTAGACGACAAGAAGACACAGCGAAGAAAATAGCAGCACGAAGGACAAAGATCATCATCAAGAACTTGCCATTCCAAGCCTCCAAGCACGATGTGCGATCCTTGTTTGGCGCTTATGGGCAACTCCGCTCTGTGCGAGTACCGAAGAAATTCGACCGGTCAGCTCGTGGATTTGCGTTTGCTGATTTTGTAAGCTCTCGCGAGGCAGAAAACGCCATGGATGCGCTGAAAAACACGCATCTTTTGGGCCGTAAACTGGTTCTAGAGTATGCCTCAGCAGAGGCCATCGACGCCGAAGAGGAGATCCGTAAGATTGAGAAGAAGACTGGTCAGCAGTTGGATAGGCAAAAACTCCAGAGTCTTACGGGGACCGGAAGGAAGAAATTTGTGGTAGGGGCCGAAGACGAGGGTTAATACTAGTCGCTAGAGCCTGTATGCGCATAGGGTTGAATGCAGGAAGCAGAAAGTGCTCTCTTCAGTGTCCATGTCTTGTGGTGTGTGGTTATCCCTTGCGTGGCGGATCTCTCGCATATGCTCCTTCAACACGTTCCTCCTTTTTTAGGGTTACTGGCAGACGCTTTATGCAGCGTGCGGCCGCCTGCAGAGGACCTCGTGCTCCCGCTCAAGCATCCAGGAACACCGCGCCCTTCACCGAAATCTTGAATTCTCTACGCGGATATTCTTGTGCCTGGATCGCGAAACGCAAACCAGGATTTGTTTCCATTTTTTTACTTTTTCTTCTCACTATGTGCCTCGTCGGCCTACATTCCTGTCTGTCAAACCTTTAATTTGAGCAGCATTCCTCGTACGACGACTTGGACTCAGTGTTGGACAAGTGACATTCCTCGAGCGCCATCGCCACTGAGAGCTAACGCCATCATCACGGTGCTCGAAGCTGTCTTGATAACGTCGCGGTTGGCAGTATTGGCTGAAAATCTCCGGGTGGTCCTTGACTGGGTCGTGCTGCTCGCCCGGCCCCTTGCTTGGCCCAGCATCTTGAACATCATGCCCTTCTATGTGAGCCCTTATCACAGGCAGTAAGGACCAAGCACCTTTGAGAGGCTCCTCCTCTCAAGTTCCCCCAGATGGCCGGCCCTGAAGACACGGGTCCCGCCTGAGTCGCGATCAGAGAGCGGAAATACTACAAAGGGGAAGCATGTTTATTATCCACCAGTTTTTAGGTGTAGCAGGGTCTTTAGGGCCCATTTTGGCCAGCCCTTTAACAGGAGAGAATAAACTAGCACAGTGGTCTACTATAAACACCATCTTTTCTGCTCTGGCATTTTTACATTCTCTTTCCCAGTTTCCAACATTCTCTTGTAGCATTTACGTTCTTTGCCCTGATTGTAGGTGCAAGTGTTGGTGTGTTGTGTGTTTGTGTCGGGACATTGTGACTCTTTGCTCCTCCTGTTTGGAATTCCAGTTGCCATTCTTTGCGAAGAAGAGTTTCGTCCTGGTCCACCACACACAGCATGGCAGACTGGCAAACTGCAGAATCCTTCGCATCGCAGACACAGCCATCACTTGACAGTGTTGGAGGAGGCACTCACCGAGCCCTTCAACACACCTCAGGCAATGCCCAGTCGTACGCCGACGGTGGTGCCAGTGCCATGAATGGAGATGGCAGCCGTGATGACCATCTTCAAACGTTGGCTCTGAAATACCCTCCTGCCCCTGTTCCTTCTTTCCATCACTCGGTGTCTAGTACCAGTCTTCATGACAGCCATGTTCTCGCGGCGCGTCTGCAGGCGAAGAAGCTTCGGCGACTTCAATCTGCCGCCCATACCATGCCTGCTATGCGTCCGAAGCGCAGCTACCTAAAGTCCCAGAAGTATCTGGAGTATAGGGCACGTCCACGTCGTGACACGGGCAAGGATGGGGAGCCTGTGTGGTCTGATGCATTGGAAGATGCGTTTCAGCAGGGTGAGTTGGTCTAGCCATGACTGTGTGGACTCGTTACTAAGGGGGAATAATAGCATTGGAAGCAAATCCTCCCATGGGTCGGAGGAAATGGTCTGAACGTGGCAAATCGTACGGGCGAAACGAGTTGATCGCGGAATATATATACAAGTTGACTGGGAAACGACGTACAAGGAAGCAAGTCTCGAGTCATCTTCAAGTGCTAGACTCTTTCCTCAAGGGTGACCCAGAGTGTAAGTGCTAGGCTTTATCAACTTCTGCTCATACATCTTTCTGACTGGTTTACAGGGGAAAGACTTGTTAGGGAAAAGCCAGACGCGCCGAATACACAGCCTCCTACTACAAATCCCGATTACCAGCGGCTATCTATTGACCATCAGCTCTCAAGAAGTTTCAATAGCCAGACTCATTCCGCATGTCCTGACTATGGGGCAACTTCCAATACGTACAACGGGGATTTGCCGACCCCAATCACGCTTGGCTCCAACATATATGACACTAGTTCTCACCTGATCCATGCTTTCAATTTTGACATGTGGGTTAGCGCGCCTCAACAAGCTAATCGAATTGACAAAGCATTGCACGTCTATACGCGTCTTCAGGGAGACCAGCATCGGCCGGTAGCACTTCCCATGCCGTTAGAGAATCTCGCTGGTTGGCGGTCGTCTTTTCCTTATCTTGCCTCACTCGTCGACGACGTCAACTGTGCTCTAGATTGTGATGTCATACTCTTGGAGGTGAACCTCCAGCTGATGACTGATTTCCCACCGCCGGGTTCCCGACTAGGTATCCAGCTAGACCTCGATTTCGCACATCCCACCATGGGAGACGTGTCTCTCGTAAGCCAGATGGAGGATTGGGCCTGCAGTACTCATCTGTATGAAGGCAGCCAGAAGATGCAAGAGACCTACCATGACCTTCAAAAGGCATCCTCCACCAAAGTCAAGCCATTCTTCGAGTCGTCATGGTGGGCAAAGCTGTTCACCCAACTGACGCAGGAGAAGCAAATGGCTGAAAGCTCAGGGCAACCTGAAGCCGCCCAAGCAGCGGATGATCACACTAGACAGTTCTTCCGTTCACTTTCGGCCATTCAAGAAATAACAGCCGTGCCTAACAACCACCGCCGTATGTCCAATAGTTTCACTGCCAACCAAGGCGATGAACGGAAGCGAATGGCCATGCTCTTGTGGAAATTCCGTCAGACAAGGCCAGGTGAGGTGGGCACCACAACCTGGAGACGTCTGATACCGCCTCCTGAACGCAGCACAACAAATAGTCCCAGAGCGGCGGCGGCTGGTATTGACCTGCCACCTCTAGCTTTGGAGTCGCTGCTATCCTCCAAGCCACCGGATAATGTCTATCATGGTAACGGCCATTTGATACATCAACACCATCAACCAGCGGCTGCTAGTCTCCAGCAACCGTGGCCGGTGTACACAGATCCCCAGGACAGTGTCACCAACATGTTTAATACTCAGGGATCATACGATTTCTTGGGCCATATGAATAAAGGGGACGATGGAATAGTCGACAAGACCTCGGTGACATCTGTGCTGGACTCCTTCACTGGCCTCGCGCCGGAGAGCACACAAGCCGGCAGTATCAACGTCTCTGCTGCAGGCGACCAGATGTTCAACGTCCATGATCTTTCCCATTCGCATCTTTCTGGTTACGGCCTCGGCGGGCACAGTACCCAATACATACCCTCGCAACACATCCACGACAGTAACAACAACGTGCTTAATTCCATCTTCGGGACGACCGCGCCATCCATGCATGGGATTCCACACACAACGCACGCCCCTTCTCTATGGGAACCACACCAGGGCGCAGATGCGCCGTCTATGCACCCAGACCTTGATACTGATAACTATGGCCATTTGCATTTTCCTGCAACAAGTAGCCATCACCAACAACACCAACAACACCATAGTAAGCACCATCAGCACCAACCTCACCACCCGCATCATTCCGGGGCTGTGTCCCGAGAGCATCAGAACGGTGGCTTAGACGGGATACTGCCTGCTGACGATCTGATCGACAAGCTGGTCGGCAGCGTCCCGACCGAGAGCCATCTCGGCGGGCCCAGTACAGGCAACACGCGATACGCAGAAGCCAATGCGGTCGAAACCGTCTAATGAATGTCTATTACCTGTTTAATGACTTGATATTTCTTTTGCATTCAATTCTTCTCTTCTTTTAAGCCTTTTACCTTTCTAACATTTGAGCTGGAGCCTAGCGAATGGATTCCATGGTGTCATTTAATTCCCACATATGTTCTTCTCGAATTTCTATTTCTATTTCTACTTCTATTGCTATGATTATGGCCGTTTTGAGCTAGCTGTATTAGCTTCTCGGACTAATTAAATTACCTAGCCAGTGTTTGTCACTACATATCTTTGTCTTTGTATTCATGCCAATTTCCCATAGAGGAAGGACGCAGTTAGGGCTTACACGCTGTGATGTCAGACGTCGCAGATTTTCAACCGCAAACACGATCTGCCTCCATTTTTTTTTTTTTTTGCAATTTTTTTATCCGCCTGTGCTTTTATTTTATCTCATAATTATTCAGCAAGCACCGTCTAGTATTCCACGGTGAACAGAAGAGAAACACACCGAACGCAGACTTTACCCGTGCAGCCTAAGTGCGGTTATTTAATTTAACCGGGCTTCCCTTTTTCTCTCTCCACCGGGCCTCCACCGTTGATTTCCTGGATCTCTGGTGTACTACGGAGTACTTTTGGAGCCTAGCAGTCTCCCAGAGACCAGATACACTATAATAATGCACTAGATCCGTACTCTGAGCATACTAAAACCATGCATCCAGACAGGGCCCGTTCTCGGTGCCAATGGCGCCACCAACGACTAGCCAGCAAAATGGAAGCTTGCCCCGCGCTTCTCTGACCCCTCCATCAGTACGGAGAATTGCTGCTCGCATTGCATGGGTGCATCTCCACTGTTGGCGTCTTGACTGGCTCGTCTATAGCTAGGAGCGCTCTCGTAGGAGGGATGAAAAAGACCGAGCGTAGCTACGTAGATAAATATACATCCGGCTCAATCCAGTCGCATTCACCCCTCTGGTATAAGAATTTATCCTGCCTTCTTCCTTTCTTTTTCCCTCTCTTCGTATTTCTTTTTCTTCTTCTTTTTTTTATTTTCGTTTTTCATCAGACTCACTCACGAATAATACCACCATGTCTTCTCCAACAGTAAAACTAAACAGTGGCTATGACATGCCCCTCGTGGGCTTCGGTCTGTGGAAGGTCAATAACGATACCTGCGCGGACCAGGTGTATGCCGCGATCAAGGCTGGCTACCGTCTCTTCGACGGCGCCTGCGGTATGTCCGGTCTAAAATCTTTGAGAAAAACACAAGCTGACAGCAAACAGACTACGGCAACGAAAAGGAAGTCGGCCAAGGCCTCGCCCGCGCAATCAAGGACGGCCTCGTCAAGCGCGAAGAGCTGTTCGTAGTGTCAAAGCTGTGGCAATCGTTCCACGACGGCGACAAAGTCGAAGGCATTGCGCGCAAACAACTAGAGGACCTGGGCCTTGACTACTTCGACCTCTATCTCATCCACTTCCCCGTTGCACTGAAATACGTCGACCCGTCTGTGCGCTACCCGCCAGGCTGGAAGAACGCCAGCAACGACAAAGTCGAGTTCAGCAATGCAACAATCCAGGAGACGTGGCAGGCCATGGAGTCGCTGGTTGACAAGAAACTGGCGCGCAGCATCGGCATCAGCAACTTCAGCGTGCAGTTGATCATGGACCTGCTACGGTACGCGCGCATTCGCCCGGCCACCCTGCAGATTGAGCACCACCCTTACCTGCAGCAAAAGTCACTGGTCAAGTATGTGCAGGGCCAGGGCATTGTGGTGACCGCGTACTCGTCCTTTGGCCCCTTGAGCTTTGTTGAACTGAACATGGACTCGGCGCACGAGACGCCGAAGCTTTTCGAGCATGATGTCGTCACCTCTGCGGCCAAGAAGCACGGCAAGACGCCTGCCCAGGTGCTGCTGCGGTGGGCGACGCAGCGTGACGTTGCTGTTATCCCCAAGAGCAACGACCCCACTCGTCTGAGCCAGAACTTGGATGTTACCGGGTGGAATCTCGAGGAGGCTGATATCGAGGCCATTAACGGGTTGGACATTGGACTGCGCTTCAATGACCCTGTTAACGTATGTTCTACTTTTTTTCCCCTGTTCATCGATGAGAATCATGCTAATCGTCTCAATAGTACGGCTTCGATATCCCTATTTTCGCATAGACAGGCAGTAACAATGTCGTGGTATGGCACGAGTGAGGATAGTCTCGATAGAGGTTGCGACGGTACCTTGGTTACTGGGATAGCTCATCCATCGCTCTATAGAAGAAATGAACCGAATATAAATCAAGCGTTATTTGTATAAACCTGTGTGACATGTTGTGTTGTATTGCGTAGTGTAATTGGTAGATCCCCCAATCAGGCGGGACAGACTATTGTAAAGTCGGCGGCGCTCCGAGTACTTTCAACCTTTTAACAAACTTACCCCCAGCAACGTATCTATTTTACCCTCCAAACCCACGACGCAAGAGTGGCGGAGAAAAAGAGACAGCAAAGGAGGAAAAATGTGATCAACTACAGCAATACAATAATTCACCACCGCAATAATACCAGAGAATGTTCTCCCCAGCTCGCATCCTCCTCCGACCTTACACCAACACCGTCCTCGGCGACACACTGCGCAGCACCCTCGCCCAGCGCCAAATCACCATTCGCCCGAGTCGCGCACTGCCCAGAATCGCCGACCGGAGATGTCTCCTCGCCGCGCTGCAACGGTTTGGCGAGGTGGCTACTTTTCTGCCTGTGCCTGTTCCAGCAGGTCGGAAGGTTGGTCTTCACATTGCCGGAGGAAAGAAATCATGCTAATTGACCATCTATGACATAGGATGACGCCGACTACACACTGCTAGCTATATACGATACGCCAGAGGCAGCGAGTAAAGCAATAAATGCGTCGCCGCTTACGATTCTGATTCCTGCTGCTACTACTACGACTACGACTACGACTCCTGCCAGCCATTCTACAGACGGAATGCAATCCGTACAATGCGACATTGCGCAGTGCGAGAAAACAGCGATTGACCATGAGAAGATGATTCGCGAGAAGGAATTATGGGACAAGAAGAATAGCGCTGCTATTTCACGGAACAGGCTGAGACAGGACCCGAGGATAGTCGATGTAGCTGCCGCGGGGATCCCACGACGAGAGTTTGCGGATTTTCTTTTCGTGAATGAGGGTGGTGCGGAGGGTGAACTGGAGGGGGAGAATGCAATGGAGGATCTGGTTGAAAGAGGAAGTTTGATGGCATTGAGAATGGAGAGGAAGTAACTCTACATGTGATCCTACAGAGACCTACGTATCGAGAGGTGCTGCAATTGATCAAGTCATGCCATATTATTTCCTACTACCTCGATCCATTTATTCGTCAATATCAATACATAAGTCATCATTCATTTTCGTCCTGCGACTCCAATTCTATTGAACGACTTTCTCTTGATCAAGAAAGACGCACATAGGCTAGACACTTTAGCATGCTTAATCCCACGAAACTTTCCAAGAGCAAAGAGTGGACAACTTACTAGCATCAATCTGTTTGACCTGCGGCAAAGCCAGGCGAACCTTATTCCTATACAGTGCTGGACTCTTCGTCTGCAACGGGTTGCCCTCGAAATACACCGTTTCCAGTTGGTCTTTATCCTTTAACTCGCGCTCGACTTCCTCGAAGCTGGAGAGCTGGTTGCTGGATGCCCAGACCTCCTCTAGCTTGCTGAGGTGCGCGATGTTTTCTAGTTTTGAGACTTGGTTGTTCGAAAAGTCGAGGACGCGGAGGTTCTTGTTGGACTCGAGCCCGGACAGGCTGGTGAGAGCGTTGTGCGAGATGTAGAGTTCTTCGAGGCTGTGCAGGTTGTCGAGCCCGGTTATGCTGGTAAGGCGGTTGGATTGGATGGAGAGGATTTTGAGATTGGTGAGGTTAGAGAGATTCTGTGTCGGCCATGTCCATGTTAGTTATTCTATGTACTGAAACCACCATGGGGGCAGATGAGGGGAAGCAAACCTTCATCTCAGTTATCTTATTTTTTCCCAGCCATAATTGCTCCAGTGCGCGGAGATTATCCAGATTTTGAATTTCCTACCCCCCCCCGATCATTATCAGCCATCTTTCTCTTCGCAGCAGACCATCGACTGACATACTTTTATCCGATTCGCGCCCAACTCCAGATTCTTCAAATGCACCAACTCATCAAGCCCCTCTATCGTTTGGATCCGATCTTGCACAAAATAGATATCCGTCAACTTCGTCAAATGCGAGATGTTCTTGATGTGTTTGATCTTGTTGAAGCTCAGATCCAGACTGGTCAGGTTGACCAGCTCGTCGAGTCCTTTGATATGGCTGATGAGGTTGTCGTAGAGGTCTAGTTCTTTCAAGGTAGGGCCGAGGTTGGAGGGGAGCTCGATGCGGGTGATTTGATTTTGGCGGAGGCATAGTGTCTGACAAATTTCTCTGCTTGAGTTGCTGTACGATTAAAGAAATAGGTGAAGGTTGCTTACCTCTAGTTTGGTGAATCGTTCCAGCTTCAATGCGGCTATAGAGCTTATTCGGGAATGCACCAGATTTATATCCTCGCATCCAGGTCAGCATGAGCAGTATAACATGGAAGAGCAGTGAGAAGCTTACTTCGACTTCGGGGTCCTCGTCTTCAAGAAGATCTAGACAAGCACGCAGGTATAGTCAGTAGCCATTCATTCAAAGTCCAGACACTGCGGAGAGGGGAAGAGGTACCCTCATCAGCGTTAATCTCCTCAACGGGCGGCGCGTCCTCGTCGGAGTAGTCTGGATCCTCCAAAGCTTCCGGATTGGCGAGCACGGCGCGGCGATCGCTGTTCGCATCGTCGCCCACTCGCAGTTTGCCGTCCCAGCCGTTGCGGTCCCTCATGGTTGCTGTGTTGGCAGGAGAAAGCTGGGTTAATGTCGCAGTAGTCAGATAAAATGGATGATGAAATTATTTGCTGCTGCCTCATACGTTATCTGCGGGGAAACCGGCGGGCCAATCACGGCTGTACATTACAATGACTACTACATCGTCATCCGACAACTACCACCAGTCTACAACTGCGCATGCAAGCAAACCGAATCCATCATATTATACGCATGTATGTACATCACAAATTGCAACAGTGAAGTACATGTACACAATTCCCGTGCAATCTAGGTTGCTTTCTGGGTGAAAACAAATACATGATGCCGGCCAAGGCGAAGCCGTGTATTGTGGCAACTCTCAAGTTGATTAATCAAACCAGGCAGAAAAAGACGATTAGGAAAAAAAAAAAAGGCAGCAAATTGGGGAATATGGTCGTGTGTGTATGGCTCAAAACGTTAGACAGGGAAGATACAGATAGGAAAGAGGATAACGAATGAAATGGATGACTGAATACGAAGCTGAGAGCACATCTTGACTGATAACCAGAATCAGACGCCCGCATAATGCTCAGAACCACACAAAATAGAAATCCAGACAGCAGGCTCGCTTGGAGCAAAAGAGAAAAAAAAAAGAAGTAGTTGGCAAGGCGGACGGTCTCAGCCGTCGTCAAATCAACGCAAACATTGCGCCAACAAGAAGCAGAAAGCGGAAGATACACAAATGGTGAATAATAGCTGCTCAACAATGCAAAATGTAGAATGTTAATTAAACGATTTCCAGTCGCTGTGTCACATATAGAACCACGTTTTGTTATGAGTGCAATCTTTCAGTTGCCGATCTAAAATGGTCGCTATGATCAGAAGGACGGAGAAAGTGGCGAGAAGATGAAAGATATGGTGGAGTGTTTCAAGGGGGGGAAGAGACGATTCGCGATGCAATGTATGTCGAGAAGATATAACGAAAAAAGATAAACAGGCTCTGTCGAAGTCGAATCATATTTCAAGTTATAACGCAACATCAAGCACCAAACTCACGTCTTGGACTTGAGCACCCGCGAGATCTTCTAGAACCGGGATTAAGTCGAGGAGTTCGTTGTCATGGGCGTCCGAGAACCAGCTGCTGATGGGTATAGCGTGTTGAGGATGGAATATATACGATGTAGGTGAGTTGTCAATGATGATCGTCTCTCGGAGATCGCGTCCAACTTGTGATAAGTCCTGTTGATGTTAGATGCTTGCTCGGATATGTGTCGGTTCAGTACTGACCTTGACATAGTTGCCCTGGTGATTGTAACAGCTGTCTCTGAACAGACGGTGGTGGACGACATTGTGAATATCCAGTTGATCTAGCAATGGATCGCCATACTATAAAAATCAGTAACTGTCCATAATTATTGGCAGGTCAACCCTTACTTTTGAAACCGATGCCGTAAACACAACCACCTCGTAGAGCTCTCCCACTCGTTTCATGAACTGATCGACGCCTGGCCGCTTGATCACGTAGATATTGTGCCATTGGCCTTCTATCTCAACTGGAATCGTAAAGTCGGCTCGTTCAAGAACCTACTTCATGTTAACTCTGTAAAAAGCAAAGAAACTAGACTATCAACCAACCTTAAAGCTACTGTGTACGAGAGTCTCGTCCAAGTCAAGCACGAGACATTTTCGGCCTCGGAGATTTGGCAAAGGTGGAGGGAGCAGCCATGCACCCTGCTTCGCAGGAGTGGGAGGTGGCCCCGGAAGAGGGGCTTCAGGTGGTGGTGGTTGAGGAGGAGCAACGACGACCTCTTGTGTTTTGAGCTTGTGCTGGTCTTCTGCATCAACAGCTATTGGTGCCTCCGACATATCCACATCGTGGTCATGCAGCTCTTCTGTCGTGTCGTGACTTGAGAGCTCCTCTTCGATATGATTCTCGCCATCCTTGTTGTTGTCGGTCGATGCAGTCTCAGGCACCGCGGCGAATTTCAAGGACGGCTCACGGCGCGGCGCCGATGGTTCCTCGGACGCATCAGCTCTTGATGTTGACGTCGTTGTAGTTTTCTCAGTAGCAGCGATGACTATAGGAGCAGAGCCATCTTCAGCTAGGTGAGAGCTTGGATATTCCGCGGCTTTCTCATTCAGTGTCTCCTGGTCCTTTTTGGGCTCTACGGGCGTGGAGTCAGAGCCCGTTGGAACTGACTTCTCAATCGTCGGTTGCCTGAGAGAGGCTGTCTGTCTAGGTTCAGCCTTCTTCGCAGGCAGATCGGGTCCTTCATTATCCGGCACGGACGAGCTGCAGCAATTCAAGATGGCGAAAAACCGCGATGGGGCCTTTGGCTTCCGTTCCACGGCAGCGCCATTTGACTCATCAGATTGATCCTTCCTTGTCTGCTGACTCTTGTCCTGCTCATTGCGTTGCGTGCGCCGACTGCTCGATTCACTGGGGTCCCTTCGTCGCTTGGTGAGGTTGGTGCGCGAGTTTGCTATGGTCACCGACTCATCTGGCACGGTGTCGGTCGTCATTTCGGAAGATTGGTTTTTGCTGCCCCTGGAGGATGTGCGAGAGGCTACACGCAAAAGCGAGCGTTTCTTTTTGGGTTGTGCGGGCGGAGCGGTCAACTTGTTTGCAGGGCCCGGGGTGGACGATGGCTCTTCATGGTCGGTCAATTCCTCGGCGGAAGGCTGCTGCGACAATACGGGATCTGGGCCTGGAGGCAAGTTAGCATGAGCAGCGGCGACCGCAGCTGTGGCAGCGCCAACTTACCGGAAGCGTGGTGAGCTGCGATTGTCGACATCGAACCTGCGTTGCCCTGGCGGAGAAGCGGTTCACTCCTGACTGGTGAGGAGGCGTCTCTTTCCGATTGGGGGCCAGCAGAAAGGAGGAGAGAACAGCGAGCGCGATCTCGACTCAAGAATCGAGAGGGCTGTGGTGGAGAGGTCACTGGTACCTTGTGGTGTGCGAGGGAGGGCAGCGGTGGTGCGAGAGACGCTGTCTGTCTCTGTCTCTCTCTCTCTCTCTTAGCCTGGGCGGCGATGCGGTCTGGTCAGTCGGAGGTCTGGCTGTACGTGGGATCGCCCAACGCAGATGAGCACTAAGAGCAGGACCGTATTGGTATTACGCATGATTTGCCCGCTACAAGACGAGAAACCGAAGTCCCTGTGGAAATACGGCGTATGGGTAATCAATAGGCTGAAAAACAACAGCAAATGGAGCGGCCAGACCGCTCGCGGCATTACGATACGATACCAATACCAATACCAATACCAATACCAATATCGTCCCATCGTCGCATCTCCTCTCGCTTGCATCTTCTTTCGCGTCTGCCAGTGCAATCCTCCCAGGTGCTGAAGCCTGATGCCATGGAGTGGCGTCAATATGTATCTATGGCTGCACTGGTTGTTCCCCTTCCTCGCTGTGCCGTACAGTACCTGCACCATCGATACAAGCGTGCAATGCTGGTTGCCGCAGCTAAGATTGTGATTACACTTAGTGCGAGATTGCTACTATTTACGACTGCCTCGTACGAACGGGGTCAAGACTCAAAGAGGGAAATCGGGTCAGGCCCGCAGGCGCAGACCACTGTGAGCGCTTGAGGAGTCGCTGTCACTTGTGCTGCACTACGCTACATTACGCTACTTTACACTCTACCCTGCTAGTCTCGGCGCTCCCCAAGCTCCTAGCACGGCCCTATCCGCCCAATCACATTTTCACTCTCGTCGTTTTCCTGTTTTCTTTTGCAGCCCCAGGCCAATGAGACGGGGATGACCTTGGGGGAGTGCCGTCCACAGCTGTAAGTGGCCGAGCTTGGACTCGAGGCCGGCGGCAAAGGACTGCACCGACTGGAGCTTCGAAGCAGGGTCTCCAATGTCACCGTGGTCCATACCGTAGAGTCGCATACCGTTTCTGTTGGAGATGCGATCGTTTACGGGATGCTGCGGAGAATGAATGCATGTTACATAGTGACTGATCTTGTGGCGAGTTGTGCGATAAAAGGAGTACATGAAGCCGCTGGTGACTGGTCTCAGTCATGCACGCAGCCAGCATGCATATGATCGACTATGCCTCGATGTGCCCAATATCATATAGCCATTGGTAGGGTATATCACCGTAGGATGATGCTGTTTGCATCTTGAAATCAAGCAATATAGCGTGAATGAATGGATACGCAGCCTGAGGCAGGCACGGCCCCAAGGCACGTGCTCTGTTGCGGCCCGAGGCATCCCTTCACATGCTTCGACGTCACAGTCCTCCAGCGGTGCCATTTCATCCCCCTTCCTTCGTGGGCTGCTCGCTGTGCAATGCAATCTGTGGCCAGAGGACCAGGTTGTCCTGTTGTCTACAGCTTGAACATACATCCACCACCACGATATCAACAACAAAGCATGCCGAGACGCTCGTCGGACCGCCGGCGGTCATAATTCCACTAACGAACCTCTTGCCCCTGCGTGAAGTCAAGCGCATCTCGACATGGCGTCTCAATCAACTCTCCGGAAACCGCAGCCAGAGGATCCGCTGGTCGCTCTATACCGACGATACACCCAACTGCTTCGCATCCGCCTGCAACGGACGCCAAAGACCACCAAACTGATCGCCACGCTCTCCTTGCTGTTGGCCATCATCGGGTCGAGCTATGGTGGCTATACTTGGTTTCGAAGACGATCCACGGAGCATGCCCAGGGAAGGCGTATGCTACGGAGGAATTCAGGGATCCGGGGGAAGGACGGGTCGAGGATTATCTACGTCCCGTACAAAGACAATTTGACCTCCAAGGTCACCATACACCCTACCAAACCAACCACCTTCGACGCCCACCGACGACTGTTTCTAAATCCTCCGCGGGCAGCGGGGCTTGGAGACGGCGAGTCTATTTCTCAGATTCCTCCCCCGTCGACAAAGCCCGGATTGAACCTGGCCTTCCTGCACCAGTTTCTGAGTCTGATGAGCATAATGAATCCGCGGTGGCATTCTAAGGAAACCGGGCTTTTGATGAGCCACGGCGTATTTCTTTTGCTGAGGACGTATCTATCGCTTCTTGTCGCAAGACTGGACGGTGAGATTGTGCGAGACTTGGTCGCGGGGAAAGGCCGGGCATTCCTGTGGGGGCTGCTCAAATGGTGTAGTATTGGCACATTTGCTTCCTATACAAATGCGATGATTCAGTTCCTCCAGTCCAAGATATCCATTGCCTTCCGAACTCGTCTTACGAGATATATCCACGACCTATATCTTAGTGAAAACCGGAATTACTATAAATTGACCAATCTAGATGGTGCCGTGGGCCAGGGCGCCGACCAATTTATCACCCAGGACTTGACTCTTTTCTGCGCCTCTGCTGCTGCTTTGACATCTTCCCTGGGCAAACCAACTGTCGACCTGATTTTTTTCACATACCAGCTCTATCGAGGTCTTGGACCATTGGCCCTCACTGGTATTCTGAGCGGCTACTTCACAACGGCCACCGTTCTCCGTAGACTCTCTCCCCCATTTGGCAAGTTAAAAGCCGTCGAAGGAAAGCGCGAAGGCGATTTTCGAGGACTCCATTCGCGCTTGTTAGCTAATGCCGAAGAAATTGCTTTCTATGGAGGTGCCGATATTGAAAAGGTCTTCCTGTCTAAAAGCTTCAAGGATCTCCAGCGGTGGATGAAGGGTATCTACAGCCTTAAAATTCGGTACAACATGCTTGAGGATATGATTCTGAAGTACACGTGGTCTGCATTCGGATATCTCATGACCTCGATCCCCATTTTTCTCCCAGCTTGGGGAGGTGTTGGCGGAACACAGGAGTTGGCTGACTTTGCAGAGGAAAGTGGCCGAGAACGAGGCCGTATGAAAGATTTTATCACCAACAAACGCCTAATGTTGTCTCTGGCCGATGCTGGGGGACGAATGATGTACAGCATCAAAGACATCTCTGAACTGGCCGGTTACACATCTCGAGTCTATACGCTGATCTCGGCTTTACACCGAGTGCACGCGAATGCCTACTACCAGCCTCGTGGCACTCACCCGGAGCTGTTTTCCCTGTCTGATGTCCAAGGCACGGTCCATAGTGGATTTGATGGCGTTCGTTTAGAGCAAGTTCCTGTTGTTGCGCCTTCCCTATATCCACAAGGCGGTGACGAACTTATCGAGTCTCTTTCATTTATCGTGCATTCAGGCGAACATCTGCTTGTGTGTGGACCCAACGGGGTGGGCAAATCATCCATCTCTCGCATCGTGGCAGGGCTATGGCCGGTATATCGTGGTCTAGTAAGCCGGCCAAGGAACTTCGGCATGGATGGGATCATGTTTTTACCTCAACGGCCGTATTTGAGTGTTGGTACTCTCCGCGACCAAGTCATCTACCCGCATACCGAGATAGACATGCGTGAGAGCAGCCGAACAGATACCGAACTCGGCCGCATTCTCGAAGAAGTCCATCTCGGTTATCTGCCTGCGCGCGAAGGCGGCTGGGACTGCCGCAAGGAGTGGAAGGACGTGCTCAGCGGCGGCGAGAAGCAACGAATGGCGTTTGCACGAGTTTTATACCACGAGCCGCGATATGCGTTTATTGACGAGGGCACCTCGGCCGTTTCGTCCGATGTCGAGGGCCTGCTCTACGAGCGAGCCAAGGAGAAAGGCATCACGCTGATTACGATTTCTACGCGCGCCTCGCTCAAGAAATACCACACGTTCCAGCTTACACTTGGACTGGGCATGAGCGGGGACGAGTGGGAATTTGACAGGATTGGCACGGAGAAGGAGAAGATGGGTGTTGAGAAGGAGTTGCAGGAATTGCGCAAGCGGCTAGATAACGTGGAGACGTGGAAGAGTCGGAGGGAGGAGATTGAGCGCGAGCTGCGCAAGGTGTGGGTATCGGAGGGCGAACTTGCGCCGCCTCCATATGAGGAAGTTTCTAGTGAGGCACCTCACGAGCATGCGTGAAGATGCTAGTAGTAGATATCCACCTGTCTAGGTAGGTGGCTGTTTGGTTACAAGTCTGAGAATGTTATTTATATAGCGTTATATATAAATATGTCTAAACACTTCAAATCATTGTGAGGGTTAATGTCGTAGATTATGAACGCGACTACCTAGAAATTCGAAGCTAGGTAGTTTTCAGAATTTAAAAAAATCTCAATCTAAATAAAACCCTGCATTTTATCATAATACTCCAACACACAAGGTGAAGTTGTGCTGAAACAGACTGACGCCCCAAGGCGGTGAACGCGGTTGAAGGCATCCCAGCATCATCTCCCTCCAATTTATTTATATGGTTGATTTAATTTTCAAAATTCAAGATATTTTCACGCCTGACCATTCTCAATTGGTAAAATTCGTTTTTCAGCTAGCCAGCAGCAATAGCTGTTTTACTCTCCTTTTAATTTGAATTAACTTGTCCAAGATACAATGAACGGCAATGTTGCCGCCCAGACTGAAATGAACGATAAAGGAATGAGAGCAACGACATAATAAATTAACGAGTTCCTTCACCAGTCGTTTCAATGAACGACCTTCGAAGGACTATCGAAAACACAGCTTGAAAAATAAAATTAAAAATAACAAGCAGTTTATTGAGGCAAGAGAGAAGGAAAATGTCACATTCACCACCTTCCGACGACCCCAGCAAAAATCTCCAAATCATCACGATCCCTTCATCGCCAGGTTTCAGCGATGGGGCTCAAGCCGTCTGGCCCAATGAGGCTTACTGGCGGAAGACCGACGACTGGCTATATCGCCACAAGTTGGCGATGATGTGGATGCAGAAGACCAATAAGCTCGTCAAAGGTATGCCATTCTATGGTGGTTGATTGTAGAGCTTGCCTACATTCATATATGATTTTTGAGTTTATTCCTGATTTCTTCAGGAAAACAATACATGCTGGATAAACTACCAGATCAATATGCCCTCTTGGATCGCCCTCGGTTTAGTGCGCCAACTATTGTGAGTGGCCCTTGAACTCACTTCTCGTTCATGACTGACTGCAACCAGAGAGACAAGTTCTTGTATGGCCACCCGTCAGGTGCGCCATTCAACTCTCCTAATACTTTTTTCCCTCACTTTTACTGGTTGATGAATGGTCGATCAAGTCCATGTACCTGTGAGCCGTGCAACAAGAAGAAATTCCAGGGCAGGGCTGGAAATGGGACTGTGCCAGGTACGACTTCACAACTCTACTCGAAGTTATAGAAACGAACAGACAATAACGATATATGTAGTTACTGCTCCTAAATCTCGTGGCCCCGGCCGCCCGTCTAGAGGACGGCCAAGGGGGAAAGCAGCTCATGCTGCATCTGCCACACCAAGACGCATCACTGACTCCGAGGGAGTTCCCGACATTTTCCGCGAAATGGTAACCCGTCTTAGCAAAGAAGGCGACATCGATGAACCAATCTCTGAGCCGCGAAGCATGGACTGGCGTGCAGAGAACAATTTGCTACGCCAGCAACTTGTGCGCATCAACATGCAAGGCTCGTATATCCCGCGAGTCGGCGAGGTCGTACTCTGGATACCGCAGCTCAACAACCACGAGGAGCTCCGGTATAACACACAAACCCAGTCGTATCAAATCTATTCCCATCAAACAGCGCGGTTCAAGGGAGTCCCTGGGTGGAGAGCCGGCACCGTCAGCGAAACCCCAGACAAGGACCCCGTTGTCCTCGAAGACCTCATTGAACCAACCCAGAAAAAATGGGCAGTCAACTACTCAGGCTTCCGTGTTGAGACATTTCCAGACCCAAATAGTGACGACAAGAGCGCATCACTTCAATACCGATATGTGCACATCTACGTCCTGCGGCCGTTCAACTCGTGGCCTGTATGGCTCGAGAATGTGCCGCAAAATGAGTGGCATCCATCCATCAAACATGCTATGACGGTAATGTCATCGATATCCATGATTAACAAGTACCATTTCAAGGGGTCCTGGCCTAATGCGTCGATTTACTGTCGCGGCATGTTCCTCGGCCCAGAGATGATTCTGGTCGGGGACACGGTGCGATTGAAACCGGAGAAGGCCCCGTCGCCTGCCAGGGTCGGATTGAGTACTACCAATCCACTGCCCGCTGTGACAGACGTCATGATCATCAACCGCATAGAATTCAAACTGAATTCTTGCATCGACGACTCACAATCCCCCCATCTAGCAAAATCATACTCCGTGCGTGTCCGCGGACACGTCTATTCGCTAGCTCCTCACAGAGCATACCACAAAGCAGGGGAATTCAGCAGTCTACCCCTCAGCAAACAAGCAGTAATCGATGCGTTTCAGCAAGTCGGAATGAGCGAGTATGGACTGTGGTACCGCACGCACAAACCGGGAACATGCGTTGAAGTGTCGCACGATATGATAATCGGACGCTGCTTCGAGCCGCCAGCCATGGAGCTCCTGTTTGGCCGGTCCTCGTCGTTCGATTTCGATCTCTTCGGCATGCTTGCTAGTCGCCACTGGGCGCGGCAGACCGATACCCGAATGGCGGACGGGCAGGACTGGTTTTGGGCTGACTATCGCGTGCAGGCGCTCGGTCTCGATACATTGAATGGCGAGGAAGTCGGTCGTTACTCTGAAGCACGGGATCCGCGGATGTGGAAGGGCGTGCTCAATATAATCGATGGCACGGCTACGCAGGCGGATTATGACGCTGCCAAGTTGCCCAAGACTGTTGGCAGGCTGCCGGGTAGGACCAAGTCGCGGTTTGAGGAGGTGCAAAAGATGAGTTCGCTGGTCAGCAGTGGGCTGTATATGGATGCTAGTGCGAATGCCAGTTCGTCGAGTGGCGAGGATGAGACGGTGAATACCTCTGAGGAGGACGAGGAAGAGGAAGAAGAAGACACGACTACCATGAAAATGTCTACAACTAATTCCCCTAGTGTGAGTGTTCCTAGGCCTGTTCAGGATGATGATGACGATGTTCATGACGCGGATGAACAAGGGCAAGATGTAACGGCGTTGATGGACTCGGTTCAATCTCGCCCTCTTCCTATCAGGGGCAATGACGGATCAGCGGTCGACGACCACCAGTCCAAACGGCCTAGATTCGGGCTATGACCATCTGCAATAGTATATTATTTGACGCGGATATTCATTAGACATAAGAAGAATACAATTCATTTCTAGTTCAATATACAACCCAGCTTATTTACAGCCTAATATGTCCTCTCGACAACCTCCCTTGCAAAATCCGCAAACGTTTTACCCTTCTGCACCTCCTCGCCCAGATTCGGCTGCGTAAAGACCGCCAATGTATTACGAGCGATTCTTCCTGCAGCAGCAGACGAGACGCCCTTGACGAAATGCGGCACAGCGCGGAATTTACCCTGCGTTATCAATTCCAGCGCTTCGCCAGTTTGGAAGGCGAGGCAATCCTTGGGGATGTTGACCTTGACAATCTCGCCTGTTCGCGAGCGAATATAGAGACCTGCTTTGGGGTCTGGAGAGGTTGGAAGCTCGGCGAGAGGTGTCATTGACGACGATGGAGTTGGCACATGCTGCGCTTCATCAACAAACATGGCTGATGTAAGGCCTGTAAGGCAACCATGATCAACATGCGTTGCGCACCAGTCATCATCATCAATGCCATCCTTTGCCTCTTCTGCTTGCGTCGCCGAACCCTCAGTCGGGAAGTAATGCAACAACCGCGCCTTCGTCGTCAGACTCGTCTTGACCACATGCTCCAAATACCCCTCCTTATACCCCTCAATATTAGCCAACGCATACCGATCACACGCCCTCGCCACCAACGCCGCCGTATCAATGATCAACGAGCACAGCTCTTGCACACTGTCCCGGAACGTAGGCAGCTTCTCCGGGGACGGCCAGATGTTTGGCGCTGTGTATTGGGGGAAATCCGGAAAGTCATCTGCCGGCGCATTTTGCAGCGCGGGGTTCTGATAGAATGCACAGTTGATGTAGTAGGAGCCTTTGAGAGTGTCAAAATGGCCGGACCGCAGGGTCTCTTTGCCGCAAGACCAGCCAACGAGGTATTTGGAAGCGGGACTTTCCAGTTTTTCTTTTTTTGACGGTACTGAGTCAGCGGTATTCTGTGCATTCGGTACCCAGGTTTAGAGCATTTTTGGAGGAGAAGTACGTACCTAGCTCCTCCTGCGGCAGCGACGCCAAATACGACGAGTTGGAGAGAACTTGGGCGCGCAGCTCCTTGAAGCGAGGAGGTAGGTCTTTGACCACGATGATGCCTAGAGACGACGGCCCAAAAGCTTCTGTCAATGCCTCGAAGGGAACGGCTCCTGTGTTGTGCCAGGTGTTAGCTATTAATCGGCGATGCTTTGTTCTTCTGCCCCTCACCAGAGAAAAGCTCTTGCAGGCTTACTGTGACAGGCTGCGCCTGCTGGATGGATGACTGCGCCATGGTAAATTGACGAGCGTGCCAACTAGATGCTGTGCATATTACGGAGTGCTGTAGCGTGACTGGGGTTGCAGAAGAAAAATTTATGGAAATTTATAGGAGGCTTTGACGTCGGCCGGCTCCGCATCCCCGCACTTTTGCAACAACACCATGGATCTAAGATTTTGATCAAGCTTTGGAATTCAGCATTATAGTACAATGGTATTGATAATAGATAAGGCTGATGAATAAACTCCCTAACTGCCAGACCCTCACAAGAATAACCAATTATAATACACATCATGATCAGGCCAACCTAATCCGAGTGCCCTGAAATGGCCCGTAAAGTCTTGAAAGGCAGCACATCAGCAATCCGTCGCGAGTTGGTGAACAGCATCGCGAGTCTGTCGATACCACAACCCCATCCGCCAGTCGGCGGCAGGCCCCATTCCATTGCCTGCAAGTAACCCTCATCAACACCGGCCGAGTCGTGTGTCTTCTGGGTGAATTTCTTCTGCTGCTCGAATTTGTGCCGTTGCTCCTTCGGCGAGTTCTCCTCTTCATACGCATTAACGTACTCCCTGCCTTCAATGAACAGTTCGCAACGAGCAGCGACTTGTTGTGGGTTTGTGCAGTTACCAATTGTGTGGGACTTTGAAAGCGGAGACAGGCATTCTGGTGGATTTATTATGAACGTCGGCTGGACGCATTGCGGTTCTAGGTAGATAGAGCTGAGCTTGTCCATCAAGCCGGGGAGGTTGGGAAAGTCTTCGTGGGGGATGGAGAGGTCGTCAAACAGCTCTCTGACTTGTGCTTCTGCTGTAGGTGTGGATAAAGATGGTATCGGGCGTTGAATGGCAGCCTCGAGTGCCGGTATGAAGTCAATACGGCGAAAAGGCCTCGAGAAGTCGATACTTGGATCCGGTATATCTGATTGTATGCTCTTTTTATATTGTGCAATATGCGCGGCGAGACCGGTGAATAGCTTCTCGGTCATTGACATGACGTCCTCTAGGTTTGCATAAGCCATGTACGACTCGCAGGTTGTGAATTCGGGATTGTGCGATTTATCAATGCCTATAATATTAACATCTTTGTTAGCTCATGGCCGGCGCCGCACTGGCATGATACTGTAGTAGTACATAGTACATACCTTCATTACGAAAAGACGGCCCAATCTCAAAAACTTTGTCAAACCCGCCTATGACCAATCTCTTCAACCACAGCTCCGGCGCTATCCTCAAGTACAACGGCCTGTCTGGAAACTCGTTCGCGGCAGTCACAAAGGGCCGTGCAGTCGCGCCTCCTGCCTCGCCCGCCATGATGGGAGTGTTGACCTCCATAAAGGCTTGGTCGACATAGAACTGGCGGATGTACTGAACAACAGCCGCCCGAATGCGCAATATATCCGACGTGCGTTTATCGGCGAGAAACTGGACATGTCGCGGGTATGCATCGATACCGTGCTCTTTAGTGTCGACAGGTATGTCATGGAGAGAAGGAGATAGCAGTTTCGGTGGCTCCGTCGCTTGCACGGTGAGCTCGCCTCGTTGAGTTCGATGCGGTCGTCCCGTGATGGCTATGGAGATGGATTAGCTACCATTGAGGCACGGAACCAGCGTAGCGAAAAGACGTACAGAAGGAGTCTCCGCGACGGAGCAGACGATACAGGCGCTTAAATCCCTCGGGCGTTACATTCTCGCCTAACTGGCGCAGGTTGCACATGACCTGCAGCTTGTGGCCATTCTGGACGATATCGAAGAAGATCAATTTGCTGCCAGCAAGCCTGTACGTTCGTATTCTGCCTACAAATTGATTCTAAGTACATGGGAGAGTAGAGAGCTAGCAAGGACATGTTTTCTCGAGACCGCAACCTACCCTGGACGACCACCGTTTCCTCCTTGGGCGCCTGGTCAGCCGCCAGATGGGCATACTGGCTGCGGAATTCCTCCACCGTGAGCCTGTTCTGACTATGTTCTATACGCGGATAGGGATCTGCGGTGAAAGCCTCGACTTGTTGCACGCGGCTTGTAAAGCCGGGCTGCTGGGCTGAGCTGCTGCTCCATCGCAGAGATCTTTTGGACAGGCTCAGCACCGACGAGGACGCTCGACTACTATGAGGCAGGAGTTAGCAACCAGGCTTCAGATCCGGATCCAATTGCATGATTTTTGTCATCGTAGTGTCGGTTCAGTAGCAAATAACCAGTTGTGATCAACACCGGCATTTTCATGCCGGCTCATTCGCAGCGGTTCTGAAATGGGCTTGCTTCATCTTGCGACTAGGAAGTACAGAGAGAAAGGAAAAAGACAGACATACCATTGAGGCAACCTACGGAGGAGGCACTGGGCCCCCATGGACTGCATGTCTGGCAGAGTGGTGGAAGGTGAAGGGAAGATGGCCGGAGCGCGGCAGAAATTTAACCACGGCGGCCACTTGGTCCAAGCTTCCGGGAACATCTGAATTCATGATTCAATCTTTCGCTCTGCACTGTCTATCCATATCATTTCGAACAGAACAAGCCCATCTCAAGAAGGTACGCCTACTCTACTGAACCGGTATTACCATTGGCACTTTTCTAATATTTAACATCCTCTCCGCAGCAAACAAGCCAACATGTCTTTCCTCTTCGGCGGCCAACCCAAGATGTCCTCAGAGCAGAAGATCGCTGCTGCTGAGACGGAGGTAGAGATGGTTTCAGACATGTTCAACCGGTGCGTCTCCCCGTCAGAGACGAAAGAAGCAAATCATAGTGAGCAGAGAAAAGCTGACAAGATCCGCTCGCAGCCTCACCCAATCGTGCACCGCCAAATGCATCCCCGCCGACTATAGAGAATCCGACTTGAACAAAGGCGAATCCGTGTGCCTCGACCGCTGCGTCTCCAAGTTCTTCGAGGTCAACATCAAGGTCAGCGAGAAGATGCAGGGCGAGGCTGCCAACCGACAAGGCGGCGGACTGGGTGGTTTCGGCATGTAATCGTCCACTTTGTTTTGACGGTGTTTCAGTTTTCGAGTGTGGAATAAATACCTAGTATAGGTCTTGTACAATACATATAATTTGTCTACATGGTTGATACCTAGGGATGTAGGGCAGTGACTGTAGCTCTGCTTATAGTAGCCAACAACTAACAGGACGAGCTATATTTAAGACTACCTATACCGATGCGCAAACCTGCATCCGAAGCATGCCGGATCATCTATCGAGAATGAATAAGAGAGAGAGAGAGAGGGAGAGAGAGAGTGTGTGTGTGTGCACTGCGTATTGCCAATGAAATTTTTACGCGGTCATTGAACAGGGACAGCCATGTGTAGACTGAATGTTTGATTTGGAAGCCTGCCGTGAGCTGGTAGACTATATTGCAGAGGATGTTGGACTGATGTTCTTAGGTCGTATATATGATATTGTGTTGGTGCCTATTGGAAATAAATAATTATAGATATTTAGAAGGCCGCCAAATATAGACAACAGAAAAGAAAGAAAAAAAAAAGGAAAAAAAAAGAAAACCAAACGCCCCAAATGCAGAAGATTTATGTGCTAGAAATGCCAAAACTTCCGGCCCGCCCAAGAGAACCACGAAGTATCATTCCGCTGCTCTCCTTGGACCAGGCGCTTGATACGGTTCTCAACGACTTCAACATTTCGCTGAAAATCCTGGAGTCCTTCCTCAACGTCTTCAATCTTTGATTCGAGGACATTCAATTCGTAATCCAGCTTCGCGCCTAGCAATTCCACCTTCTTCATCTCCTCGGTTAAGCGCGACCCTTCGTCGCCAAACAGCTGGTTGATGCGTTCGCGGAATTCTTGAATCGCTTCAAAGTGCTCTGGGTAGAGGTATTCCAGTTCCTCTTGCAGCGCACTGGCCTTCCGATACAGGATCTCCACGGATGTAACCTGCTCCTCAACCCAGGGCACCGTTTTCCGATCGAGTTCCAAGACTCTAGAGTGAAATATTTGCGCTTCAGAAAGAAGAATATTTTCACGGAGAATTGCGTCCTCTAGATTGCTGCTCGCTTCCTTGTCAGGCTCGACTTTGATAGCCTTGAAGCCGTCCCAGACAAGGACAACCTCCTCGACCGTGCTGAAAGACAGATGACGAGGGCACCCGCCATTCTTGAGAAGAAACGGATTTCTGTCCACCTCATCGGAGACACTCTGTGACCGACGAAGACGTCTAAATGCTGTTCCCTCCGAAGCGGCTTGATCACTCGAGACTTCAGTCGATCTGGTCTTGGACAGTTCCAAATCCTTGCTGTCGTCTTCATGATCTTCCTCTTTCTCCTCCTGAGTCGAAGCTTTCATCGATTGTGAAGATTGGTCAAAAAAGCCATCATCGCCTTTTCCCTTCACAGTGGGAGGGGGAGTTTCCGACTCGATGTGAATTTCCGGTGGCGTTATTTTGGTTCTCGATGTCTGCTTAACTTTCAGTGATGGCAATGATGGCAATGAATCATTTTCCTCTATAGATTCTTTGAAGTGGTCTGTTTGTAGAGTATCAACACTCTCTAGAGCTGCTACTTCAGGTTCTTTGTGATCAATGGAACTGTTTTGGTCGACTTCGCTGTCGCCTTCAATATAGACATCATTGGGATCAAGATTGACGGACTCTTTATTATGCCGGTGACGATGATGGCTTGTGTAGTGGGACCGACGACCAGGCAGACCAACAGCGTCTTTGAATCTGCCAAACCCAGCACGAGCATCGGATACTTTCTCTGTGAGACTTCTAGAAACCATACGCCCCAGGTTGGTATCCTTGTCTTCCAATATTACCGGTGGGTCATGAGGGCGTCTCCCACTGTCAGTATCCATCGCTGCTCGATCGGCACCCGAGTCTGAACCATTGTGGCGCTTGCGACCTGCCCAAACGTAGCTACCCTGGTCATCCGTCGTAAACACAAGGTCATCTGTCCGTGGACTGCTTTCAAGCCCGTAGTTGACAGAGCTTTTGCGAGGTTTTCCTTGCCACAGCCATCGAGCCCGTTCACCATTGGCTAGATGTGCAAACTGTTCCAAATCCAACGTCTCGATATCGGATATGGCACTCTTCTCTCGACCCAACCTCCCCATCACCATCTCGCCTCCCTTTCCACTGAGTTCTGCAACAGTAGATTTTACGGCACCAGTCCAGCGTTCCGAATTCGTAGTCTTCTGGCTGACTCGGTGCAACCTGTCCAATGTATCGCGATCCAAACGCCGCGTCCGTTTCAACTTTTGTGACTTCTGGAAACTGCTGATCCCCCGTTTCATGCTTGACAATTCAAACGCACACTTGGGCACTGGTGCTCCGGCGGAGTGTAGTCTGTTGCGCGCACCCAACAAGGCACCTAGCAGGGCTGCAACAGTGGTAGGCCCCAACACACCGTCGCTAGGCTCAATATTGTACAGATCTGTGCCAATATCTGCCCACCAATCACCTATCGCCTTTTCGGTTACGTCGCACAATAACCCGTCAGCATATTCCTGTGCTAGTTTGTCGAAAATAACAAGCGCAAGCTGACATTGTCGGACAACTTCCACAACTGCCGTGTACAGAGGTACACGTTCGCTTGTCTTATATAACTGATAGAACTTGGCTTGTACGACAGGAGACGGGGGTTGGAGCTTCAGACCTGCACGGCCTGCACATCCCATGCGTTTCAGATTCTCATTTACGATGAAATGCTCGCGATTCTTCGTTATATCGCCGCCTGGTATTGCAATAACCGTGAGTGCGGATGGGAAAGCGCTTAGGTTTGTGACCATCAATGCCCCCATGGGCGTTTCCTTCGCTACGGCATGGTATTGTTGCACGGCATCGAAGTATAGTTTCAAACGCGGCGACCAGTTGTCTCTATCTGTAGGAACGCCAAGAACCCCGACTCGGATGTGATGCGTTGGGTCACCCGTGTACGTAGCAATTATAAAGGTTGGGTGGACGCGAGAACATGCCCACTGCTCAACAATGTAGATCTCGTATCCTTGGAGGGTCTCGCGGCGATGGAAGACGGTCGTGGAAGGGTCTTCTTCTAGGTAAATTAGAGCCACCGGATCAGCCAGGACAATCTTCTGGTGCCTCTTGCGAGCTGACTGTTCAATAGCGGCCTCGCTGTTGCCCGCAGAAGTTCTGGTGTCTGCAGATTGTGGAGAACGACTGTGCGCATTTTGACTTGGCGCTGGAGTCGATGAGGCGCCGACAGTGGTACCGGGGGAGTCAGTCGAAGCCGGTGACATTCTCGGCTGCGTCGCTATTGAAAAGACAGGCAGCTCAGGAATCAAGACGCGGATCCACTCGAACAGTATCACCTAGACGCGGTGAAGACACTGGCCCACAAGGCGAGATGTCCCGGGACAGATGCCGAACGGATGCAAGAACGGGGCATCTCTGGTGGAAGCGGCGGAGTGAATGCTCAGCGTGGGTTTGATGAATATACCATGGGCGCCCATAGGCAGGATATGGGACTGGAGCCGGAGCCAGAGAGCTGTTCACTCTCGCAGAGCAGGGGAGGCAACGGAAAGGGAAATCGCGCGGGCAGACTGACGACGACGTCACACCCAGACGGGAAAGGCGGTAAGACCGAGCCAAGCCAAGCTCGTGACCGCCCGCCGACTAATGCTATCATCAGCCAATGCTTCGTCCAGCTAAGTTAGCTATCAGTAGTTCTGTATCAGCTGCCATCAACTCACTGCTGCAGCCGCTCCTCTTTCTCTCATGGAAACGAGCAGCCTGCTGCTGCGGCGTGTGAAAGAGCCATGGACCTCCTACAGAAGGAGCACGAGCGGGTCTGGAAGCGCATGAAAGCCGCCAAGAGCATCGGCGATGTTCAAGCTACCATCGACTTGCTCCAGGAAGCCCGCGATTCGATCGCCGCCGGTAAGATGCCGCTTGCTGAGAGGCTTGTATTTGGCCTGACTGACGTTCTGTGCTACTCAAAGACCCTGCCAAAGCGTCGATTACGCTCGCAAAGCTGCAGAACCCCGTGAAAGCGTCGTTTGATGCCACCAACGACAGCCTCAAAGAGACCCATAGCAGTCTCAACAAATACACGAAAGCGCTGGACAAGGTGAGTCTACTGGCCTAGGCAAAGACATAATGGCTGACAGATGGATGTAGCTATTCAAAGATCGCCCCCTCCCCAGTACCGAATATGACGCCCTCTCATCTTCATCTAACCTCGTCAATCGCGCAATAGCGATGCACCTGCTACGGGAAGGACAGTTTTCAGTTGCTGCCACTTTTTTGGAGGAAAACACTCAGGCAAAGACTCCCGCCCAACCCGGTTTCGAAGGCACAAACGACGACGATGGTCCCGCACTGCTACTCGAGCAGATACAGTCAGGCAGAATTAGAGAAGAATTCACCGTCATGTACCACATCCTGCATGAGCTTCGAGAAGAGTCCAATCTATTACCGGCGATTCAGTGGGCGAGAGACCATAGAACGCTGCTAGAGGCGCGAGGAAGCAATCTTGAATTCGACCTTTGTCGCCTTCAATTTGTCTGGCTGTTTCACGGCGGAAGGGATTTCAACTCATTGAGCAGTCCTCTTGGCCGGAAGGCCGCTTTGGAATATGCGAGGATGGAGTTCTCGAACTTCACACCGCGATATTTGAAAGAGATCCAGCAACTCATCGGCGCAATGGCTTTCTGGCCAAACCTTGACCAATCACCGTATCGACACATCTTCAATAACCCGAGTGCCTGGTCCGAAGTGGCTCAGTCGTTTACACGAGAATTTTGCTCGTTACTTGGCTTGTCGGCAGATTCGCCACTCTACATCGCGGCGACTGCCGGCGCCATCGCTCTCCCGACTCTGCTGAAGTTACAGACGATTATGAAGGCGAAAAGAACAGAGTGGACAACCCAAGACGAGCTACCGGTATGTATCAATATCTTTACAATATTTGTAGCAGCTTACTCATGACAACCAGGTCGAGATACCGCTCCCTCAGTCATACATGTTCCATTCCATATTCGTGTGCCCAGTTTCGAAAGAACAAACTACGGACCAAAACCCTCCAATGATGATGCCGTGTGGCCATGTCATTGCCCAGGAATCACTTGCGCGAATCAGCAAGGGCAACAAGTTCAAGTGTCCGTACTGTCCGAGCGAAAGTCATCCTAAGAATGCTCGGAAAGTCATATTTTAATGAAATCCTTTTTACGACACACTGGCTGATGGCGTATGGAGCATGTTTTGGGTAATTGATGCTATGGGTTATGAATAGGAGGGACAAGAGGAATATTGGCGTTGTTTTCTTTTTTTATCCTCTTTTCTCTTTGTATCGTTTTAAAACTGTGATCCAGTCCATTTCTCTTCTTGCTCATGCCGACAGACAGCTCGATCAACAATGCGTTGCAAGGACGAGCAAGGTGCATGAACTCGGCAGCCACTTGGCGTGTATATAGTCTCTGGCAGAACTATTATAGCGCACACAAATTATACAAAGTCTGGCCTGTGAAAACTACCTACTTTGGCACGGATATATTACACAACCTCCTATCGATCGCTAGACGTATACGAGATCCTACCTACAGCTTTTGCCGGGCGTCAGGGCACCAGAGTTGTGTTGGGTTCAGTTGGCACATCCTGATATTAGGGTAAACTTAGTACGAATATATAAGGAGGTTGTAGTTTCAGTACTACGTAGGGCTGTTATACCAGATAGCTCTTATCGATATCTTTAGCTGTGTATTTTTATTTGTCAAATTCGATGTTGTGGGTCATGTGTATTATACATATTGATTCAGCGAATAACAAGTTATTCATGGTGCATTGAACTAGGCTATGCTATTTGAGTAGTACCAGCTGGGATACCGAGGCGACACATAAGTAAAAGCCGCACACTATGTTTATGGCATCTTGCCATAAACATAGCACGGCATAGTTTGGTAGATTCTTTCGGTAGATTCTGTAAGTAAGGATGTATGTATGTCAGGCAAAGTACCCGCGTCGCCTGTCGACAAGAACAGTCCGCTGCATCCTCTACAGCGTCCGCACATGACGACTTGAAAAGGGGTTCGCCGAGAAGAATGCCGGTTACGGTAGTTCGAGCTTCTTGTTAGCAGGCGCGTTTTGGGCTGTGTGAAGTCATGCTAGTCAAAGACGTATCTCGTCATGCATGATTAGAATGATACAAGCTGTAATCTCGGTTGAAAGCTTGTTTACGACCAGGGAATGCGTCAACGGTATTCTCATACTCCCGTCCCGGGAAATGCGCCAGATTTGCTCAGCACAACTGTTGCCCGTTCTCGCGAGATGTAGCCTTTCATCATATTCTAGTACAGAACATATTAGCTGGATGTGTAGACGGAAGAAGAAGGAGAAGAAAACATACCTTGTATATCATATTGGCCAACAGACACTCGACCTCGTCCAGGTCGATGCGAGCTTTCTCGTCAGCTTTCGTACCAATTCGAAGCGCAGCGGCAAACTCTGTCAAGGGAATTCGAGTCCGCCGGAGGGGAGGCTGTCCATCGCCTTTGTCAGGCTCAAAACCGCCAGCAATAAAGACTTTCCGGAACAAATTGCGCAGAGCAAGGTCGCGGCCTCGTTCAAGCGGCAGATAGATCCTGCGTTTGACAAACTCGTCTGCGCCAGCGGACATGGCGGCATCGAAGCCGACGAGGTTGCCTTGTTTGATGCAGTCGCACAAAGGGCGTAGGAGGCGCGCAAGGCGAGGAAATGGCTCCAACAGTTCTTTGCTGGGTAGTCGATGGGTGGTTACGAGATAGCAGGGGATCAGATATGTAAGAATCAACCTGAATTATGTTAGCTAGGAAGTCACATGGGGGTAATAATCTTACTCTTTATTCCTCCATGCATCTCTTTTGCACATGAGCCAGGCTTGGGTAAGGTTTTCTTCGGCCTGGAAATACAACGTATGAGCGAAGTGTCGTTGCGGATGAATTGTATACCATACCTCTTTGTAATTCTCCTCTAAGAAATGGATAAGTCCAACATAATAGTTAAAAGTGACAATGTGAGATTTGGGAAACTGGGAAGGTTGCGGGATATCTGCTGAGGACGCATGTAAGGCCCGAAGGACACTTTTCGATAGCCCAACCTGGTTCAACTAGTATCGATTGTCGTGTCAATACACGCAACTAGTATAGCAAGTGGAAGGACACACCTTGAAATATGTTTTGAATAAGAGATTAGTCGTCTCGTATATGCCCCATTTGCGCGATTCCTCTATAGGAGCACTGTGCAAAGCATTGGTCAGTCCACTGGCTTCGTAACTACAGATACTAACGTACCGATCACCCAGACAAAGAGTAAACATCCTGTTGATAGTCCTGGCCGCATCCTCGAGATTGGCGTTTTTCTCTGCATTCGAAACTACATCATCCTGGAAGCCGTTGCCAAAGCCACCTGCATTCTGAGATGCATCTGAGGCATCGGCTTTCATTGCGAACGCGCGGAGATACTTCCCAGCAACATAGAGGCAAGGTATCGTCCAGGCCGGGAAGTGATTATTTGAGTAGCCTCTGATAAGCTGGTTCACGAATTCCTTCCAGGCTTCAAACGCCCTCAGCCAGGTGCTGGTGTTTATCGAGGCGTTGATAAATTCATTGATAGCGGCCCAATAGGCGTGGAGCACGCTGGCCCAGGCGTTGCCTTGTTGTTTGCTGAGCTTGACCGCGGTGTGCCTGTCGTGGAGCAGGTACCGGCGGATGTCGTTCTCCGAGTTGTCTCTGCTTACTGCCTTACTGAAGGCCACCAGGCGGCGGGGATCGTCTGGTGGTGATTCCGGAGTGAAGACAGCAGCCAGCAGCGGGCCCGACTGCAGGGTGTACGCTGCCTTGAAATCATGGAAGAGCGACGTCATGCTTTACTGTCTAAGTGAGGGCTATGATCTGTGCAGATACAGCGATCGGGACATAACGATCATCACGTCAGGAAAGTCGATGAGCGCTCCGTAGTTAAGTTATTGATGTTATCCAAGACGGCGGCCGTGATTGGCGGGTCAGCCCCCTCCCGCACCTGTGGCTGAACTGTCCTAATGCGGCTAGTGCTCACATCAGCCTCAGTTTCGCTTAAGCGGAGGGCCACAGCCCTAGCACCAAGAACTTCACAATCCTCCATTTTCGGGCTCGACCAACCCAGCGGCATATTCTCATTTCAGGAGACTCGACACGACAACGACACAAAGTAAGTGACTGCTATCCGTGTGCAACAGGAGCGATTTTTGTTTTGCTAACTGCTGGGTTTTTAATTTACAGATGGGTACGTTTGTATTGATTCTCTGCTGTTTCTGTTCCCTGCGATCCATGCCAAAACCAGCTCGATTCTCGCTTGTCGTAACGAAATGATGCAACAACAATCAATCAACTGCAGTCGATGAATTTTCTCTCACGTGTTGAAACCGACTATTTGTATTGAATGTGCGCTTTGGCGAGGTTTGGAAGTAGTGGTGGACGATTTATGAAGCGGCTATTACAATGCACGAGTTCAACAAAAATTTTCGAATTCGATAATCGACAGAAATTGACTGCAAAGAACATCTCAATCGATCGACAACGAATGAGACCACGGTCGACGACTACTGGACAAGCGAGAATCGGGCTGTTGCGAATTTTTTTTTACAACCATGAAAATCGTACATCGACAAAATACTGACAGAACTGTAGGCCGTCTCAACGAGTACCAGGTCATCGGGCGCCACCTGCCCACCGAGGCGAATCCCGCGCCCAAGCTCTACCGCATGCGCATCTTCGCTCCCAACACAGTGGTGGCCAAGTCGCGCTTCTGGTACTTCCTCACCAAGTTGAAGAAGGTGAAGAAGGCCAACGGTGAAATCGTTAGCCTCAACGTGGTATGTTGGCGGAGATTTATTCTACAAGCAATGATCGGGAAAAAATTAACTAACGTCACGTAGATCAACGAGAAGCGTCCCACCAAGGTCAAGAACTTCGGCATCTGGTTGCGTTACGACTCTCGCTCCGGCACCCACAACATGTACAAGGAGTTCCGCGAGCTCAGCCGAACTGACGCCGTTGAGTCCCTGTACCAGGACATGGCTGCCCGTCACCGTGCCCGATTCGGTTCCATTCACGTATGTTCATTCTTGAAGTGAACCAGCAGCAGCAGCAGCAGAAGAAGAAGAAGACTAATAGCATGCAGATCCTCCGCGTCGTCGAGATCCAGGACGCCGAGAGCATCCGCCGCCCTTACATCAAGCAGCTCCTCACCAAGGACCTGAGCTTCCCTCTTCCTCACCGTGCTGCCCCCCAGGGCGGAAAGGTCTTCTCCTACTCGCGACCATCCACTTTCGCATAAGCGTGTTGCAGTGTCTGTTTTGAGGGGTTGGGTTCATGGTTATGAAGGGTTTTTAAATGCTTTGTGTGTAATGGTAATGGCCATGGTCATAAAACAATCGTGTGTGTTTGTTACCAACCAAAAATGAATGAAGAACAAATAAACAAAACAAAACCAATACGAAAGTATTAACTACGGGCGATGAAGAGGCTGCCTTGTGCTGGTTTTTGTCTCCGTCATGTCATGCTAGAGATGCCCTCTCTTTTTATTCCGAAATGATATCAAACTTCTTTTCATTTGCAACACAGTAGACGTGCGGAGTACACTCAGATTCAACTAGAAGCCTTATATGTGTTGATATATTCCGTAGATCTTATCATGTATTTAACCAACTGTAGGTTAATATTGATATCCAAGCGGAATTACGGATGTCCAGCTCGGGTTGCGTCATTCCCGGCGCGGGTGTACCTTGATCGCGGCATTCTCCCGCTGATTATAAACTCCGACAGCTAACCGATCCTTCCCTCACGATCACATCTGCTACCTGCCCAACAGCGCAACTGTTGTATAAAGGCACTGCCTGTTAATTGGCTTTTTTTCGAATCTATTTACCACCGTATCAGGTCTATCATGTTCGCGCGATCCGCTTTCAGGCTCTCGCAGCCCGCGAGACAGGTAAAAGCATCCTTCACTTGAGAATCCGATAAAACTTCCATAGTTGAATCAGAGCTGACATTCCCGATTTTCTCCGCCAATAGAGTTTTCGCAAGTACTCAACTGAAGCTCCTGCTAAAGGCAATGGCCTGAAGAGCATTGCCTTTGTCGTCGGTGCCATTGGTGTCGGCACTGGCATCTACAGGTACATGCAAGCTGGGCCTGTCATTGCCGAAGAAATCAAGCAGCGCGACAAGGTGTTCACTGGCGGCGATCAAGGCTTCATCGACCTGAAGCTCAGCGAAATCGAGATCCTGAACCACAACACCAAGAGATACCGATTCGAGTTTCCGGACAAGGACGCTGTCTCGGGTCTGCATGTTGCTTGTAAGTCGCCTCGTCTAATACGACGTGACGAAGTTCTGTCTACGATGCATTGTACTAATCAGCGAGTGTAGCTGCCTTACTTACCAAGTACCAGCCTCCAGAGGGCAAGGCAATCCTCCGCCCTTACACTCCCGTTTCGGATGAAGGTACGTGATGATGTATGCAAAAAGGGAAAAGAAAAGCAGGCGATTTGACTGACATTGACAGACACACCTGGGTACCTGGACCTCGTTGTCAAGCGCTACCCCGATGGCCCAATGTCATCACACCTGGACAGCATGGCCGTTGGCCAGCGTCTCAACTTCAAGGGCCCGCTTCCCAAGTATCCCTGGGAGGCCAACAAGCACAACCACATTGGCATGGTGGCTGGCGGCACTGGCATCACACCGATGTTCCAACTGATCCGAAACATCTTCAACAACCCCGAGGACAAGACCAAGGTAACCCTGGTCTACGGCAACGTCACCGAGGAAGATATCCTGCTGAAGAAAGAGCTGAGCCACCTTGAGAACACCTACCCGCAGCGCTTCAAGGTGTTTTACGTCCTCGACAAGCCACCCAAGGAGTGGGCTGGCGGCTCAGGCTTTGTCACCAAGGAACTCCTCAAGACCGTTTTCCCAGAGCCCAAGGAAGACAACATCAAGCTGTTCGTCTGCGGCCCTCCGGGCTTGTACAAGGCCGTTAGCGGCGGTAAGGTTAGCCCCAAGGACCAGGGCGAGCTGACTGGCATCTTGAAGGAGCTTGGATACGACAAGGACCAGGTGTACAAGTTTTAAGCAGCCACTTGGCGCGCTGCCTTGGACGTGGACGAGAACGTGTTTGTGACATATGATCTCCTAAGTTCTGTGCGATACGATAGTTTTTGTGCTTTTTTTTTTGGATTATATGCAGCGATAGACCATCGATATCAGGGATTCGGACCTGTTATTTGTATTTATTGAACTACTCTTGGATGGCTTTGCGTCTTTGTTCTCGACGTAGGCAATTGAACTGCGCGGTACAGAATAAATCATAGAAGCGGGTGGCGGGAACGACCCCTCAGTACAGTTCCAGCTGCCTGCATGCGACCACCCACCAGCCGGGAGCTGGAGCCCAGCCTTAAGCCGAGGCCACCACCACAGCAGACTGTAGCAGCAGCAGTGCTTCTTGCTATACCTAAATAACCAGCACGCCTTGACTCAGGCACTATGGATCTACATTCCACAAAAAATGTTTGGACTCTAAAGTTCGATGGTAAAAAAAAAAAAAAAAAAAAAAAAAAAACAAGAACTTGGCATTGAAATTGAAAGAGGGCAAAAATAAATTTTCAAAAAGAAAAGCCCAGGAAAACAGAGCGCAAAACAGAGAGCAGACACCCGCGACGGCTGGCGGGGGGGGATGCGACAACTGTATACAGGCTGTGGGAGCTGGCAGGTCGCTACGCCGCCACGGTAGGCGCCCAGCTAGTCTGGCACGCCGCAGCTTAGCAGCCGAACAAAGCACAGCCGGACTGCAAGCAGCTCGGGCGCCCCAGCTGCAGCTAAGGGCGTTGGCGTTTGGCAAGTCACCTTGTCAGCTTGTAGGGGGTGTCGGCGCCGTGGATGGAGGGTGCCCCACGGACCACCACGGCTCACCCTAGGCTCGGGCCTGCCCAACTATTTAGGGCCCGGCAGACCCCCCCCCTTTGCTTGGGCCGAAAATCTCTTCTTCTTTCCCCCCCCCCTCCCGCCCCCCCAGGCTTTCTTCCCACCTATCCTCACCACCACCAAAACCCGCTCAACCGTGGAATTCTGTGCTGCATTCCCACGCAACAATGTCACGCAAGGACGAATCCAAGGCCAAGGACGCCATTGTAACCGTCAATATCGACGACTTCACCCGCACGCGCGACAGCGTAAGTCCTTTTCTTTCTTTCGTCGCATTTCGTTTTGTCAGGTCGCCGCCCGCCCGCGTCCGCTATTGTTGTTATCCTTCGCGCGTTGTTCCTCCCCAGCCTCGCACTGCTTGTCGCATTCGCTGCTGCTCTGTCTGCTGCGAACCGAGCACCAGCGCATTCGACCAGGTTGCTTGAATTTTTTTTATCTCTTGTTCTGCACCTGTCATCTACCCACACCATTCCCTTGATACATCCTTTTTTCCTGTACTGGCGCGACGCTGGTGAAATGGCCAGGCCTAGCGCGGCTCCCCGACGCGACCACCACGCCAGCCTAGCGATTCCCCTGCAACTCGCCGCCAACGAGATCCGCAGGGCCTCCGCCGGCATCCGCTCCCTCGCCGACTGTCCCACCCTGGAACAGCAACAGCTAACCCACGCGCAGGTCATTGTCAGCCTTGCTACGCTTCAGTCCGCCGTGTCTGATTTGTCGCGCGCCTATATCAACCATGCCAACACCGTGCTCAACCGTGGCCCTGTGTCTATGGAAACCAGCCTGAGCACTGGTCTCGCCGGTGGCCTGACCAGCAGCTTGCTCGAGAATGGACTCTTGGGCGGCGCTGTTGCTCACCACGCCATCGCGCAGGACTCGCTGAACGAGAAGAAGAAGCGCAAGCGCGCCCCGCATGACCCGAATGCGCCCAAGCGCGCCTTGACGCCATACTTCCTGTACATGCAGCACAACCGTTCCCAAATCGCCGACGAGCTGGGCCCTGATGCCAAGCCCAAGGATGTCGCCGACGAGGGTACTCGCCGCTGGTCCACCATGAAGGACGAAGACAAGGAGGTAAGCCATTCTCGTCCTGTCTCGGTCTTTTTGGAAGATCTACTAATTATTCCAAATGCGCACAGGTATGGAAGAAGCTGTATTCCCAGAACCTCGCCGTCTACAAGACCAAGATGGAAGCGTACAAAGCGAACAAGGCCGGCCATCCCCTGCCAGAGGACGATGACCTCGCCAAAGCGGACAGCCAGCTGCAGCAGAGCATCGCCGAGGCCGAAGCCGAAGACTCCTCGGATTCCGAGTCGGAGTCCTCAGACGAAGAGCCCGCCAAAGAGCCCACTCCCCCTCCTAGCAACAAGCGTCGTCGCGGCAATGCTGGCACTGCCAAGGCCCCCGCTGCCCCCGTGTCCCCCGTGGTCACAAAGAAAAGCTCGCCGGAAAAGAAGCAGAAGACCCCGGTAGCAAAGAAAGATATCACTCCTGCCAGCAAGCAGGTCGATTCGGCGGCTGGCAAGAGCCATAAGAAGAAGCGCAAGAGCGAGGCTGGTACCCAGAACTAGGCTGTTGTTGTAGCAAACTTTCTGTACATGATTCACTTTGTTTGTCTTCTTCTTTTTCTTCTCTTTCTCTTTCCTGGCTTTTTCTTATTGATACCGTCCAGTCGATGGGAAGGGAGTACACGGGTTGTCTCTTGGATTTTTTTTTATTGCTGGTCGACTGATATGACTGATTGCTTGGGTTGTTGTGGGACCGTGAATCGCATTGCTGTTTTATTCCGAGTGATTGGTATTCTTCCTTTCTTTTTTGTTTGATACTTGCGAGGACTCTGGTTTTGTGTCGTGGTGTTTTGATCATCGATAGCCGTTGCGCGGTATTGACCAAGGTGCTCCGTGGGCTGTCAGTTCGGTGCTTTGTAGTGCTTTAAAGGGGTAATGGACTTGGATTAGGTAGCAATGAATCAAATATTCGGTTACTGCGTATTGATTGCTTGACTTGACTATTAATACGTGCTTGCTATAATACTAATGAGAGCTCTCGTCGGCGGACACCGACACAGAGGCTTATCTTATCAGCACAGCTACCTTATCACCCCCGCAATGTGCTTTTCTCCTTCCCTCCTGCTTCTGCTCTGCTGTTCTCTCTGTTCGTAGGCGCAGCCAGTCTATTTACACTGTTGGTTCCTTACACTAGTCTGTACACCGTCAGCTCAACTGCGAACTGCGGCTAGCTGAATCGGAGAAAAACCGTTTGTCCCTTATCTGGCCGCAGCAGCGGTTGCATGTTGCACAATGCAGCTGGTTCCCAAGGAGGTCTGTCTCGTCCACATTTGCAGCTGATTAGTTGTACAAGGTGTAACTACACCAATTGAGCTCGGGCACCCAGCCACTAACTGACGATGTTGCTTGCATACAGATCGATAAACTAGTTATATCGCAGCTGGGTTTCCTGGCGCAGCGCAGGCTTGCCCGGGGTGTCAGGTTGAACCATGCTGAAGCGACTGTTCGTGTTACCCTGTGTATGTGTAAAGGCAGAATGGATGTGCTGATTATCATCTGACAGGCTTTGATATCGTCTAATCTTCAAGAAGTACGTTTTTTTTCAGTTTCTTATGTATATAGTTCGCCTGCTCACAAATACACAGCTAATCCGCGATGGCAACCATACTGTCGCCGACCTCATGTCTATCGGCAAGACCATGCTGGGTCGGCGCCACGTCCTGCCATCAGTTGTATCCAGCCTCGTAGAACTGCAAGTAGAAGGCACGTTTCCAACAGGCACGTATCTGGTCACAGTCCACCATCCCATCAGCAGCGACGATGGAGATCTGGAGAAGGCTCTTTATGGCAGCTTTCTGCCTGTTCCGCCCAAGGACGCATTCCCAGACCCGAATCCGGCCGACTTTGAGCCCCAGAATCAGGCTGGTGCTGTCATGCCCGTGAAGAATTCAAGGATTACGCTGAACGAAGGCCGTAAGCGCATTAGACTCAAGGTGATGAGTAGGGGTGATCGGCCAATCCAGGTGTTTCTTCATTTCTTCTTCGCTGGCCCAAGATTAGTGTTTGGCTTGCTAACCGACTACAGGTTGGATCACATTACCATTTCATTGAGACAAATCCACAGCTTCATTTTGATCGCGAAAAAGCTTATGGCTATCGTCTGGATATTGCTGCTGGCACTTCTATCCGATTCGAGCCCGGCGATACTAAGACAGTCACTCTTGTTGAAATCGGCGGAAACAAGATAATCAGCGGCGGCAACTCGCTTGCAACTGGAAAAGTAGACATTGGTCGCGCTGAAGATATTGTGGTTCGGCTCCAACAAGCCGGGTTTGCTCATGTCCCTGAACCTGCTGCAGATGCAGGGCTTGTTATCGCTCCGTTTTCACTTGAACGAGAAGCATATGTCCGCATGTTTGGTCCAACCACTGGTGACCTTGTGCGGCTGGGATCTACCAATCTGTGGGTAAAGGTTGAAAAAGATTTGACGACATACGGCGATGAGTGCACCTTTGGCGGAGGCAAGTCTCTGCGCGAAGGCATGGGCCAGTCCTCGGGGAAGACCTCTAAACAGTGTGTGGATACGCTCGTTACTAATGCTTTGATCATCGACTGGACTGGGATCTACAAGGCAGACATTGGCATCAAGGATGGCATTATTGTTGGCATCGGCAAGGGTGGTAACCCCGATGTCATGGATGGAGTTCACCCGGATTTGGTGGTCGGGTCCTCAACGGATGTTATTGCCGCTGAAGGCAAGATTGTGACTGCAGGCGGATTCGACACACATATTCACTTCATCTGCCCGCAGCAGGTCAACGAAGCTCTCTCCTCAGGAATCACAACCATGCTGGGTGGTGGAACAGGTCCAAGCACGGGCAGCAACGCTACGACATGCACCCCGGGCCCAATTCACATGCGCCAGATGATCCAGGCTTGCGATTCTTTGCCCATGAACTTTGGGATCACGGGCAAAGGAAACGACAGCGGCAAAGAAAGCATCGTTGAGCAGTGTTTTGCCGGAGCAGCCGGTATGAAACTGCACGAAGACTGGGGTAGCACCCCGGCTGCGATAGACGCTTGTCTCGAAGTATGCGACGAATACGACATTCAATGCATGATCCACACAGACACGCTGAACGAGTCCGGGTTCGTGGAACAGACTATTCAGGCATTCAAGAACCGCACCATCCACACGTACCATACTGAGGGTGCTGGCGGTGGGCATGCGCCCGACATTATCTCTGTCGTGGAACACCCCAATGTGCTCCCTAGCAGCACGAACCCAACCCGACCATATACCTTGAATACGCTAGAAGAGCATCTCGACATGCTCATGGTCTGCCACCACCTCTCCAAAAACATCCCCGAAGATATCGCCTTCGCCGAGAGCCGAATCCGCGGCGAAACCATCGCAGCAGAAGACGTCCTGCACGACCTCGGCGCTATCAGCATGATGTCCTCCGACTCACAAGCCATGGGCCGCTGCGGCGAAGTGATCCTACGCACTTGGAATACTGCACATAAAAACAAAGAGCAACGCGGCGTTTTGCCAGAGGACCAAGGCACGGGGGCCGACAATTTCCGCGTCAAGCGGTATATTAGCAAATACACCATCAACCCGGCGATTGCGCAGGGTATGGCGCATCTTATTGGAAGCGTGGAGGTGGGCAAGTTGGCAGATTTGGTGTTGTGGACGCCTGATAATTTTGGCACCAAGCCAAAGCTTGTTGTTAAAGGGGGGATGATTTCTGTTGCTCAGATGGTATCTCTCCTTATCTTGTTGATACTACGTATATATATTGACTTTCGATATAGGGCGATCCCAATGCATCGATCCCCACAGTCGAGCCGGTGATTATGCGGCCTCAATTCGGAGTAAGTCTTGCTTGTCCGAGTAATTGGAAGAGTCTAATATATGATCAGACATTCGTCCCCTCGACATCAATAATGTTCGTCTCCCAAGCTTCCATAACACACGGCGTCATCGAGAAGTACAACCTCCACAAGCGCGTCGAAGCGGTGCGCAATTGTAGAAACATTGGGAAAGCGGACATGAAATATAACGACACAATGCCGAAGATGAAGGTTGACCCGGAGCGATATGTACGTTTTATACTTACCGTATATCTCTATTTGAAGAGGAGCTGACGTGAAATGAATAGACTGTCGAAGCGGATGGGCAGCTCTGCACGGCCGAGCCGGCCACTAGTCTGCCTCTGACACAGCAGTATTTTGTGTATTGATTTGTTAATATTTTGGGAGTTTGCTCCTTTCAAGCGCTGATCTATATGTCTATCTGTTTGAATATGTTGTTTGTGCTTTGCATAATCGATTCACTCGACTACGGGTGTGAACGAGTCAACGGCCTCAAAATTGTTTATCTCACTGAATCAATCAATCACATTTCAAATATGGCGTACATATATACACGAAACAGATCTAGTACGTGAGTAAAAGGAAAGAAAAAGTCTAACAAGTCTAATACCAAACAATGCACATGTTTACCGACCCAAATGTCCAGCATGTCATACAGGCGTGCCCAGCAATGCCATGGCCCTTTCCTGCATCATCTGCCGCCGAACAGGGTCGTACGTTCCCCCGCCCGACTCGTTAGGTATTACTTCAGGCGGGCGCTGGATCTGATCTCTCTGCTCTGCCGCAGTCGCATCTCTTCCTTCAATGGTATGCTGCTGCTGCTGTGTCTGCCTGCTGCTCCGCTCTTCGTCGTAACTGCCACCATCACCATCCCTCTCCCCGCTTAGCCAAGCACGGAATCTCGCTCCCAGGCGCTGGGCAGCGGGAATTGAGAACGCCGACAAAAAAGGGAATGGCAAAGCCGGCAGCTGCGTTACGTGGATGGGGCTGCGATGGTGGTACTCGCTGTCGAACTCGCGACGCTGATATCTGCTTCGCCGACGGCTGTGGCTGTGACGATGATGACGACGATGAAGATGCCGCTGCCGCCGCCGCATATGCTGCTCGCGGCGCACCATCAGATTGCTGACCTGGTACTCGACGTACGACGGCGGGAGGACATTGTGCTTGCACAGGGGACACGTGCTGCCGTCGCGCATGAGGAATGTGTCCACGCATTCGGGGTGGAAGATATGTGTGCATGGCAGTTCGCGGACGAGCGAGGCGCCGGCGACGAAATCGTCGAGGCAGATGGCGCAGGTGCGTTGGGAGAATGTTAGTCTGTGTTTGTTGGCTGTAGTCGTGGTAGGGTCGTTGGCGGATGCGGCCCGCGGCGGGGGCTGTAGTTTTGGCATGATTTCTTCTAGAATGGCGGATATGCTTTCGTCTTGAGTGTTGGCCCTGAGGAGGGATGATTGGGATGGGGTTAGTGTTGCAGCTTTGCGGCTGGGCTGTTGCTTGGAGGTGTCTTTGGTTTGGTCTTCTTCTTCAGAGGGGTTGGTCGCGTCGTTATTGCTTTCATCGGCAGGATTGGGTGCTGCCCTGTCTTTCTCGCTTGTCTCGGCCTCTGTTTCGCTATCGACTTCGCTGTCAGCTGGATAGACATAAACCGGCAGCTTGGAGAGAAGTTGCGGCGGGACAACGAGTCGTTTGATCCCTAGATACTCCAAGTCGACTTCCCCAGCCGCCAGCCGGCGCTGTAGGTTTTCCCGTCTCTTTTTCTGGACGTGCTGCATGGTGAAGAACGCAAACACCATCATCAGAACGATGGAGCCCAGGATAGCAAGCACGAAGACCCATATTCCAGGAACGGTGGATGACTGGGCGGGTTCTACAAGATCATTAGTCTAGATACCATCAGAAAGACAGAAGAGAGCCTACCCAAATCGAGAAGCGCATAAAGCCGCTCACAGCCCTGATCCGACGCCTCGCTGGTATTGAGAATGTCGGTACTGTTCGTACTGTTGTCATCGTAATTTGGACGCCCCGAGTACTGCGCCAACTGACGCATCAGATTAGTCCCCGCTGGGCCCGGAATGGCATAAACGGGGTACTGGTTATCCTTCTTCCACAGGCCGCCATCGCCCAGATCCCAGAGCGCATTATCCGAGGCCGGCGGCTTGGTCGTGTCCATGCTCTCCGGCTGGTAGAAGATGAGGGCGCGGGTATTTGCGCGCCGCGAGGCAGCCAGAAATGCCTGCGTGCATTGCGGCGTCGTCCATGGCGCAAGGCCGATGATGTCGTGGTCGAAAAACGGCGGGATGTCGACTCGCCTGGTCACGTTGGAGGGAATGAATGGAGTGGTGATGTTGTGGCACAGCTCGTCTTCGGAGGTGTCGAGACTCGGCACGAAGAGAAGGCCTTTGTATGAGTCCTGGGCTGGCGGGTTGGTGTTGGAAAGTGTCCGGATGGTGCCGTCGATGACATAGTGGAATGTTATGCTTTGCTGTAGACAGTCAGATGTGGTAGTTGGTACTGCTTGGGTAACTCACGTTGTGGTATCGAGGACCGCATGGAAGTGTCCCCGGTCCGGCGAAGAGAGTCACCACAGTAGACATGGTCTGCGGTGCTACACAGAGGACTGGTATTAGTTTATCGAACTTTGGCTACCTTCGCTGTAGTCATACTGTATAGCTAGCATTGATTAGGAGCAAAGTCGCACACACGGACAGTGCGTGCTGACGAGAGTAATTATTTCATCTGAATTGATTTAAATGATTAGGGCATGCCCATTCCGGAAGTGCCGAAAGAGGAAAAGAATGCACCAGAGGTAAATACTAGACACATGTTTGCGGCACTAGGAATGCTTCTGTTTTCGGCCCTCTACAGCGAGTCCTAGTTAGTTTATGAACCCAAAGCAAGATCACATCTTAGCAGCTCCTGAAACTGGACGATTAGACAAGTCACTGCGTGCAGCGCGGCACAGTGCTGCCAGCCTGCCATAGCGATACGCGATCGGGTTTCTCGACTAATCCCGCCTGTCTGCGTGTCGGATGTCCCAGATGCCATGCGATGTTTAACTTTGTAGAAGTTCGGACCAAGTATGAACGAATAAACATGCAAATGTCGACTGGATTACTTCTGCTCGTCAGCAGTCTCGCCCTTGCGTGCCTCGGATCTCATCTAGATCAGAAGCATAGATGACAGGAATGCGTACATACTATGGACTAGCTACGCAGTGTGCCATTTTTCCTCCGAGACAGGCCACATCAAGCGGAGAAGCCACGACGTCATGCAAAATGTATTTCTATATGTCTATCTACGCACAGCGAGAGTGATGCTTTTGTTGTGAACGATGTGAGTGATAAGCGCCGGCTCCTTCCGATCGCCGATGGCCGTGACGCCCTGACGCGATAAGCGCGGCTATTGCCATTCACGTGATTCTGCACGGGCCAGGAGGACGTGCAGCTGGAAGGCGAGTCCGACAACAGACATCACCACACGCATTCCCTCACGCCTGTTGTCGTTGATTTCCGAATCTAGTCGAAACTTAGACACAGCACCAAGCACACGCAATACACTGCTGTGTTTGCTCCGTTTGCTCCGTTGTTGCTCCGCCAGCTTCCCCCGAAATGCGCCCAGCATCTACTTGCTAAGCGGACAACCGTATTGTTCTCCAGCCCTCCCTACTGTGCACCTCAAAGCCATGCCAATGGCGAACAAAAGCAAAGGCAAAGGACGCGACTCGCGCCAGTCTCGCAGTCGTAACACTACACCCAGCTCTGGGCTCAGCGCCAGCACGACCACCGGCGCCTCGACCTCTGTCCCTGGCTACCTCGACAACGACCTGTCCAAGCTATTCTCCGGCGTTTCCGTGCATTATGCCGATCTCTTGGAGCAGTCCGGCGGCGGGGGCCATATCCCCGATATTAAAACACTGGAGCTCATAGGCGAGCATCTGAAGACGCTGAGCCAGATAGCCGATACGCGGGGTGATACGTGCAACGCGGGGATGCGGGAACTCTCACAACGGAGGAAAGAAGTGATTGAAGACCAGCGTGAACAGGAAATGGAGCGCGACGCCGAGGAAAGGGTGAAAATGAAGAGGGAGGCAGACGATGATGAAGAAGGCAGCAGAGCATTCAAAGGCGGGAAGCTGAAGAAGCGCAAGGAACGGCCTCCAAAAGAGGACCGCCCGCTTGCAGTGGGTGCGCACGAAGTTGCGCGACAAGATGGCGGAGAACTCGGTTAGTATATTCTATTTGTAATTGCAACGTTTGCAACTGACGCGCTGACTGCTTTGCAGGAGAACGCAAACGTAGCCGCGAGGCTCCTTCGCCATCGTCTAAGAAGTCCCGAAATGTCGTCTCAGGCAGCACGTCGTCCCTGTCACCTCCATCCTTGGCTTCGCCAGCCCCTAAGGATGAAGAAGGCGCTGGTGTTTCCTCGTCGGAGGAAAGCGACGATTCGCATCAACCAGAGCCAGCCCAACTTGTCCCCCAATTCCAAGTATTCGGACCTGATCCGCTAAAATTCGATGACCCAACCATCTATCACATTCGGGAGGTGACTCCAGAAACAACCGATGAGATGAAAAGAGAAATTTACAGCGTCGCACACTTTCCCCCGAGTGACCTGAGCCATATGATGGCGGGGATCCCACCCGACAAGGACTTTAGCAATGCGAAGCCGACGAACCAGGTTAACGCCAACACCTTTCTTACTTGGGTTGACCCTTTTGTCCGGGGCCTCACAGAGGAGGATATTGCTTTTCTGAAAGAAAAGGTGAGTCTACCCAGTTTTCTATCTTAATACTTAACTTCTAATTACGATAGGGCGACCGCACAACTCCCTTTGTGATGCCTCGGCGAGGAAAGAAGCATTACACCGAGGTATGGGCAGAGGAAGATGGTGCAATGAGTTTAGATCAATCTAGCGAGAAGGACAGACTCCCGCTAAACCAAGGCCGGGGAAATATCGAACAAATAACCGACGACGTCGCGGAGACAGACAAGGTCTCTGTAGGACCTCTCGTCAGCCGCCTCTACTCTCTCTTGCGCTACGAACATCGAGTAGATCCTGATGAGAACAGCGCCAATGGCACGGCAGGCGACACCTCGATGAATGGGCTCCTAGGCGGCGACTCGTTCATGGACTTGGACAACCCTCTCAACGAATCTGAGACCAAGCCCCAGCCCGCTGCAACTTCATTCCCGGACGCATCACCTAGCGGCTTCAAAGTCCCAGCGGCGAAACTAGAGCATGCCCAGCTGGACGAACGACTCAAAGCGGAGCTCCGTTACGTCGGCTTCCTGGGCGCAGAGGACAACCCAGACTTTGACGCGCACTACGACGACGACATCGCGCAGCGTCTTCGTCTGCTACAGAGCGAACTGAAAAAGCAAATGATCATCAACGGCGCGCGCAAGACGCGTCTCCTGGAAATCGCAAAGGAGCGCATGGCCTACCAGGAATACAGCACGATCCACGATGATCTCGACTCCCAAGTCCAGCAAGCCTACCTGAAGCGGACGCGCACTTTGGGGAAATCCAAGAAAGGCTCGCAGGCCAAGCATCGACCTGGCGGCGCCGGTGGTGGCAGCCACGTTGTCAGCGCCGCGGGCGTCGGGCGGCCTGGCATTGGCGATATGGCGCGCACGCTGATGGATCGTCGTAAGCGCTGGCGAGGCTGTATCGGACCTGTGTTTAAGGATAGCAAGACTACCGTTCCGTCAAAGGACGAGAGTATCTTTGACGCGGCTACGATGGCGGAATATGAGAAAGCTGAACTGGAAGGTTGGGACGAGGAGCAGGAATAATTGAAACCTACTGAGTCTCTTTTTCTTTTTGAGCATTACGAGATCTTGATGTCCTTGATTTTCCTTATTTTCCTGCTAGCAGTCATTTAAGCTGGCTATGTAAATACTTCACGGTCCTGGTTTGATTGTGGTATGGCGATGGTGGATTAGGGTGGGTATGGTAGGCGTTCAAGTTGATGATATTTTAGGAATATGACATGCACGACATTAGATAACAAATGATAGCTTGTCTCATGAATTATACCCAAGCGCATAAATCCGACATGTACATATATATGCCATTCCCCGTGCCATGTGTGAATGAGCTTTGCCTCCAGAAGGCCTAAAATGACATTGACAGTGTCTGCCTGCTCTAAGGGTTGACGCCGCACCTTCCAAGTGTCACCGCCCCGTCATGCGCAAATCATATAGCCAATTTGTTGTTTTATAAGGGTATGTGCGTATATATGCCATTTGGTATTGCATAGAACATATATATCGCATCACGGCATATACCACAAAGCATTGTGAGACATGCCGATAGACTAGATTAAGATTCCTACATACATATCTAGCATCTATCTCATCGATGAATGATATGCACACTCCACGGAATCTGTCGCAGCTTCGCCGTCAACTCGCGCTCACTAATTTCTAGATCTGTACAGATCTCGTCAAAGCAATGCTGGCCATCGAGGTATTTCTCCAGCATTTTGTAGTTCTGATGGAAGCGGATGGCTTGTTGGGCTGTCCGTTTTCGGTGCTTTTTATTGTGTGTTTTGTTGTTCGCCCCGCTGTTGTTATCATCGTCGCCTGACGAGGCTTCTTCGATTTCTTTGTCGAGCGAGCTGGGGGAGGAGAATGAAGAGGAATATTCGTCATGGATGGAGTCGTCGATGTTGCCGTTGTCGTTGTCGTCGTAGGATGTGCCTACGGGCGAGGAGGAGTTGAGGTGAATGTTGATGTTGTTGTGGTTATTACTGCTTTGGTAAGATCCAGCTTGACCGGCTTGTAGTCTCGTGTCGTCTGCGTGTTGTCGGAGAGAGCTATCGCGGCTGAGGTCGGCACCGCCTCTCACAGAAGGGACTGAGGCTGAGTTTTCTATTGATTTCACATCGGCGCGCACCGACGATGAAGTGTATCTAAATCCCTCCGGCTGCGGCCCGTACGCATACTTGTGCACGCGATAGAGAAACCCCTTTATTATCCCAAACGTGATAAATCGTCGGATGTCAACATTGGCCAGCTGTCGTTCGTGCGAGGTGTACCATTGCTTGACGCTTTGACCCTGTCTGAGGCTGGCGTAGAGCTCAATAATTGCGACGCCGTCGAGATGGGTTCGTCTTCTTCTTGGTTCTTTTCTTTTCTGGGTACGCCGGGCATTGTCGTGTTTCCCTCTGGAATTTTCGTTTTGGTCACTGTTGTCGTCCTCGTCCTCCTCGTCGTCGTCGCCAATGAGCGGCCAGATACTCTCCTCATGATCGTCACCAGAAACACCACGCAAATCAGAAGACCCCGATGGAGCCATCCGGAGCGACACCGACGGTGCAAAGTGTGTGTTTATGTAGTGAGCGCATTCCTGCTGCATGCTTTCATCACAGGCAATACTCGAATTGAACGTGGCTGTAGGCGCATATATAGCTGAGAAGGAGAAGATATCAAGAAGATAGACGCATCCATAGTATAGCAAATGCCGGATTGCGCGGTAAGCGAGCGAGAGTTCGACGTCGGCGAGGATCGAGATGATGCGCACGCTGTTGACCCCGTTGATATAGGGGACCATCTGGGAAGACGTCGTCAGTAGTCTCTCTTGTTGCGTAGTGGGAAGAAGAGCATACCTTTTGAAGAGTAAGATCCCAGTTCTCGTCTAGAAACGCCTCAAACCGAACCGTGAACAGCGGCACGTCCCATGCTCGCACATATGGCGGCGCTGGATAGACGGGGAAAAGTTTGAAATTGAGTGTATTCAACTTGTCTATTTCACGTCAGTAATCTGCCCGCCCGTCTTTCAAAAGAGATAGAATCTTACCAATCGGAATCATGCACTCGCTATAATTATTCAAATCTTCCATCAGCGTCTCACACAAACTATACACTTTACCCTCGCCACTCCGCGAATGATCACGACTCAGAAAGCAGCTCTGCTCTTCGAGGCCATGCATCAAATCCGCCAGCTTCTGCACAATGCTTTTGTATTTACTGAAATCCTCTTCTTCGGCCAACACAAAACAGAAATTGAAGATGAATTCGTTCCGGTCGTATTGCGGCGATTTCATGCAGATCGGATACCCCAGCAGGCGGTAGCCACCGGAGCAGACTTGCAGCAGGTTGCCGCATAGTTCCTGTCGCGGGATGACGAAGAAGGAGATGTCGGAGAAGGTGAAGAAGGGTGTTGTCGTTGTAGTTGTTGCTGATGATGTTGATGGCGAAGGGACGATGGCGCCGTCGGGGACTTGATGGACGACCTTAGGGCCTGGCAGTTATTTTAGCTTTGCTCTCCTCTTCTCTCTTGCGGTCCTTGAGAGACTGTGGTATACCTTCCTGGGTGTCGAATTTGCTATAAAAGATTGCCTTGATCATGGTGCGCGACAGACATTACGTGACGTATGCACTCACATATCTCATAAGCACGAATGATGTATCTCCCTGGGAGAATGGCGGAGTGCAAGAAGCTGTGTTTGGTGGGTGTCGTGAAGGTGAAGCTTTGCGGGGAAGATAAAGTCGCGGGTACCTTAGAAGTCGGGCAGAGCTAAAAAGCTCCATGCCGCTGTTTTGAGCTCTACAAACTACCTTATTTTTCTCCTTGAAAACAATGCCTTAAATGAGGTAATATTATGTTAATGCAGCTCGAGCAGCAATATCAGATTGTGTAAGGGTATTTTTCGTAAAGCCCAGCAGTTAAAAATAACCAGCAAATAGTAGTCTAATGACAGTGTGAAAGCAAAAAAGAGTGATTGTCAACGCCAGAACACGCCAGATTCATAAATTCGCTTAACCAGAAGGTGACATGAATACATCGCAATTGAAAGAAGTAGAAATCGCGGAGTCCTACTTCAGATAAAGAATAGTCCGGTCGAATCGTTCATCGAGCAACACCCGAAGTGCTCGCATTTGACGAATGGCGAAACACTGAATTTGGATGCACCGTCTGCGCGGTCACCGGCTGTTGCGCAGCTATCGCCAATTGACTCATCAATGCCGCTCCAGGTGAGGGGATTGGAGAAGCAGGGTTGTTCGATCTCGTCTCCAAGGGCTGGCCGGTCCGCACCGCATTCAGCATATCCGAGTAGCTGCCTCGCTCGACAGCTTCTTTCAGCCACTGCTCCCAGTCCTCATCCAGCGGGATAGTGTTGTCGCCGCGCTCACGGGCAGCGGTGGCGTATATGAGGCGCTGGTTGAGTTGCATGCCATAGCTTTCCATCTCTCCGTCGCTGTAGTCGCCCTCAAAATCGTCGCCCTCGCTCTGCTGCTGCGTTGTAGCCATCATTGGAAGCATTTCCTGCACAACTGTGCTGTCAATTTCCTTTGCCGAGTCGTGCGCAGAGTACGTCGGCGTAGCTGCTGCCTCATCGGTAGGGAAGCGCGCAGAGGGAGGCGGTGCTGGAGTCGCGGGTCGAACCCCGTCTGCAGTGGTGTCGTGCACTTTGACTCCTTCTTCCTTCTCGTAGCGCTCTCGCGCCGATTTTGTTCCTTCCCAGCGACACAGGGAGTCGATCTCGGCATTGGTCAAGCCTAGCTCGTCAAACACCTCGAATAACCTGCGGTGCCAAGGGAAGCGGCCGAGCCGCATCCGGTGAGGGCCATACGAGTAGTCGAGCCCGGGGTACTGCGCCTCGATGCAATCGAGCGAGCCGTAGAAGGCGGACGTCTCGATTCTGACTTCTGGCACCAGATTGCGTGTGATGTGCAGGTTGAAGGAGGTTGGATCGGAACTTTTGGGACGCGGGAACGTCGCGTTGTAGACAGCCTGGGCGATCGACGGTTTGTGCATTGTGTAACAAGTCGGAATTGCAATGCGAGAGTCGAGTGATGTGATTGATTGCCTTCTGGGGAAGCGTAAGCTCACCGAGGCCTGAGAGTGCGCTCAGAAAGAAGACACAGTCAGCAGTAAAAGAAGTGAAAGAATAATTGCGTTGCTTAAGCTTATGAGCTCCGCCACCGGGACCGTATCCCGCGCTGCGCAAGTAGCTAGCTGCTGTTTCACCGTCTCACCTCACAGCTTGACGTCGAGAAACCGGGCAGCGTGCAGCAGACAGGAGGGCGCTGTTTATCGTATTTATAGCAGGTATCTGGTACACACGCGCCTTTTTAGCCCCGACATGGACAGGGCAGACAAAGATTCCCGGCGGAATGTTCCTGCTTCCGTCGCGGCACAGCTTGCCTAGCTGGCAGCGAGGCGAGGCGAGGCGAGGCGAATGTACTATATGCGTCGCTGATTTTGTTTTCTTTTTTGGGGGTGCAGCAGGCAGCCCTTCTAGTATTTCTAGTTGGTTCAGCCGACAAACGCAGTCAGCCAGCGGTCACTCGGTCGGTCGTTTAGAGAGCCATCGCATTTCTGCACGACGGTCACGACTCCACTAGGCAAGATGAGGGAATTGAGCGGAGGCAAAAAGCAGGCACAAGCACAAGCACAGGAACAAGAGAAGGAAGGAGAAACACAAGAACAGAAGACAGCGAAAGGGCAGCCTTTTGAGGCCCCCAGCAGCATGCTGCCAACTCAACAACTCATGACCAGCGCATTCATCGCCAGCTGCAGCTCTGACAGGTCGGCCGGCAGTTGCTGGTAAGTAACCCACATCCACATAGTTCTGGCGTGGATTTGGCGCCACGCTCTGCTGTGGCCACCCGATGGCTCGCGCAGCGAATGGCCAGCTAAAGACCAGATCGGACACGTCTGGCGGTCCGCTTTTTTACGTATTGTGAATATTCTGCTGGCTCTGCAGATTGGCCCATGCAAGTCATTTCTTCCATTGTACATACGCTACATAGCCAGTATATATTCCACGTCTAGAACTAGAATATGCATGTGTCGCGCCTCCAGAAGATAGTCCCCGCGAATAACGTTGCGAAGGCGAGTGACTGCTCACCTCGATCTGTAGGCTGGCGCGGGGATACTCGGTTCCCCAAGACCACGTAGAGGCGAAATGTGAGTTGACTCATCAAGTGGATGGTCATATAGGTAGAGGCGTAGTTCCTGCGCTGACTTGATTGACTGGATTGACTGGATCGAGTGAAGTTGACTGAAAATTGAATGATTGATGAAGCATGAAGGCTGCGAGAGAAGAAGAAGGACTTCTTCCTTGGCACTGCCGTTGCCTCCAGTACCGCGGCTTCACTTTTCACTTTTACTCGCTCCGCCACTAGCCAGTCAGTCGTCTAGTCCATTAATGAACATGCCATGTACCTCCCAGCCGCATGCATAACTAAGCATGTCGACCTTTGACGGGGTCGTCGCCGAATTTCCGTCCATCAGGAGTATGTCTCAGCGATCAGATTTGATGCCCAGCTAACCAACCATACACAGTTGACTATTTCCGCAAGTCAGATCAGCCAGCAGCCCCCCTGGCCTGCTTTCTCAGCCATGTGCACAGTGACCACTTGCAGGGGCTGGAGTCGCTGCGGTCGCCGTTCATATATTGCTCCGCGGTGACTAGAGAGGTGAGCACGTGCGAGGTTGATCAATCGCGAGCCTGATAATAATAACTCATCCATGTAGTTGCTGCTGCGCATTGAGAAATACCCCCACCGCATGAACTTTTCCAAAGGCATACTCGAAGCCCGGAAACAGCATTATGGCCATCTCGCAAAGCTCTTGGTAGATCTCCCGTCCGATTCGTGAAGTTGGGTGTTTTAGTGCTGACCGGTGGAAGCGGCCAATTCCTTTGAATACACCAACAGAAATTGAGCTCACTCCTCTGCAGCGCATTCGTGTGACTCTCTTTGACGCCAATCACTGTGCAGGCGCAGTCATGTTCCTCATAGAAGGCCAGGGAAAGGCGATTCTCTATACTGGAGATATCCGAGGTACTCTATCTCTTTCTTTGAGCTTGGTAAACTGTTGCTGATCATGTATAGCGGAGACTTGGTGGGTTAATTCACTGAAACGGAACCCCATGCTCGTCCCTTATGCGTGCGGCTTGAAGACTTTGGACAATATCTACCTCGACTCCACATTTGCAACCAAGTCAAATATATATCGGAATTTCCCATCAAAAGCAGAGGGAATCAAGGAGCTATTAGAAAAGATAGCACTGTATCCCAAAGACACGATATTCTATTTGAGAGCATGGACTTTTGGCTACGAAGAAGTCTGGCAAGCTTTGTCGTCGTTCTTGGACTCAAAGGTAGGACCCTGCGAATATCATCATGAGCTCAGGACTGACAGGAACAGGTTCATGTTGACAGATACCAGTATGGCTTGTATAAGTCTCTCGCATCGCGTTCTAATGCGACTGGTTTTGACACCACTACATACCTCAGTGGATTTCAGCTGGGTAATGTGTTCGTCGCTGGCTGCTTGACATCCGACGACTCTGTTCGGATTCACAGCTGCGAGCCTGGAGTCTTTTGCCAGACGATGAAATCGCAGAAATCAGTATTCATCACTCCTATTATCAGCCGTGACACGACAGGTGCAGAGATTCCAGAAGTCGGTGCTGGTGGGGGAGTAGGCGATCTATATCAACTCCACGAATTGGAACTGCCAGATGTTGTCACAGTGCAGAAACTTGAGGAGTTGCTGTCAGAGCACATTACTAACGAAGGGGAATTGTCACAGACAAAGGATATGTTGAAGACGGCTTTCACATCAAAGCATAGAGCTCTATCTCTGTACAAACTCGGTCTTGCTGATGATGCCGACATTTCTCTCAAAGATCTCGCCTCTATGCTGAGCAATACAAGAAGGTCCATTGATAAATTGGAGAAAGTTTCCACAGCTGCCACTATTGTACGCAATCACTAGTCTAATTATTTGAACAAACCTATCTATTTGAGCACACTAACCGGAAAAAAACAGACATTCCCCTATTCTCGCCACTCGTCTTACGCGGAGCTTTGCGAACTGGTGCAGGCCTTCAGACCCAAAGAAGTCTTCCCGTGCACCGTTGATAACAAATGGAACGAGTCTGTTTCTATGCAGGCGCTATTCGGACATTTGTGCTCGGGCAAACAATTCAATCATGACCAGCTTATGCGGGCGACTCGTGGTGGAATGCTGGAAGAACGAGAAAATAAACGAATGCGCTACACCATCATGCACGATACCAGGCGCCAACTGCAGGCAATGGGGGGTAAAGTCCATTTTAGCTTAGGGCCGCTTCCAGGAGATTTTGAAGAGGTCCTAAATCATTCTCAGCGTTCTTCTGAAAGCACGAATTCTCAGATCACCACCACTGCTACTACTAGTCAGGAATTCAACCATAACGATCATGATGACCAATCGTCTGACACAATTGCTGTTCATGCAAACGATGACACGAGATCTGCTGCAGCAGTTACAGAAAGAGATAGCCAGTCTACATCTCTCTCCGAGCTCGTGGTCGGATCTCAGGAAACCGACGAGGGCTGTGCACATCATGACCGTCTTCAAGCGTACCGAGCTGCGCGCAATGGCACATTTGAGGCCTGGAAGGAGATTTCCATTGTGTCTGCGGGCGACAACCACACGGAAGCAGAAGTTGATCTGTAACTCAGCTTCTCCATGTATAAATATTAATATATGTATTATATATCCTCCCACATACTAGCATATCAACCAAATAATCACTTTTCCCAAAACCCTTATGCACCATACTCAAGACGCAAACTTATCATGCTTCCCCTTGACTCTCACATCCAACACCTCTTCATAATAGTTTCCTTCCCTCTTCGCCTTCTTCAACCTCTTCACCTCGTGATCCTCCAATCTCCTCCCCACCGTAGCCTCTAATTCCTTCCTCGACACCTTTTCGCGCGCCTTGCTCTCTCTAGATGCTTTAAGCTTCGGTTTGAAGCGCGCCTGCAAGCGCACGCGCAGCACCGAAGATGCCGTTATAGAGCTTGCATCGCCGCGGATTGAGATTTGTTTCGTCGTGTCATTATTATCGCCCTCGTCATTATTATTATTGATGTTCCTCCGCCCTGCAATCGCCTTCTCGCTGATGCCCAGGTATGACTCCTTTCCTTTCCCTTCATTTTCTTCTCCTTCGTCGCCGCTGCTGCCGCTCCCAGCTCGTGTCTGAAACGCGAGCAGCCCCGATTCATTCGCATCTGCATCTGCATCTGCATCGGCGCCATGCGCTGGGACGACCACGAACGACTCAAAAGGCGATATCGCCGCTGCCGTGGCGCTGAGAATGCCGAATTTGTCGCAGCTTAGATACCTACGGGCCCCAATCAGCCATTAGCCTGAAACTCGACAAACCCTGATTCAGAGGGGTTTGTGGAGAAACGAGAGAAGGGAATTATGGGAAAAGGGAATTGTACCGCCCATGATGCCCCTTGAAGCCTAACCCATCTGTCCCCGCTACCCTCGTCGCGACCCATACTTGTCGCACGTCGTGCGGCTCGGCGGTGCGCGGGTCGTGGTCTATGGTATTCTCGAGCGGGCTTGCGAAGACTTGTCCATTGGCGTCGCAGGCAATGCATGTGGGCACGGGCGTCGAGGGGAGCACGATTATTACGGGCCCGTTGATGTCGGTGGGCGTGTCTGCAGAGACCCATGTTTGCTCGTCGTCGTCGTCTTCTGCTGTTGCTTCTGCTCCGGGAGCAGATGATGTGGTTAATGTGGTGGTGGTGGTGGCGGCGTCATCGCGGTGCTTGCGCTTTTTGGTCTTTTTATCGCCTTTGAAAGAGAGCGGTTTGACCATTTTGTGTGCTTCTTGAACCAATGGACCAATGGATTGGTGGATGAAGTGTGTGGAAGATAGGTCGAGTCGAGGTGGTAGCTAGCTGCGGAGCTCTGATAAGATCAACCTATTTTCGCGGACCCGCTTAGTTATCAGTACGGCAGCCTATAGCTACAACCTTGCCAAAATTCGTAAGGTATTGAAAGATGTTACTAAAGAAACAAACAAAGATGATATATTTTTATTTTATATGCATTTCCCTACTAAAATTGAAATTCACGTGAAGTGTCCTTATTTTCATATACACAGTGCATCGGTTTGTCTCATAGTTCTTATAGGCATTGCTTAGAATGAATAGAATGGACTTCATATTTTAGATTGGAAAATTGCTTCTTGACAATTTTCCCTCGGCATAGGCTTGAAATGTAATAGATAGATCCCTCCTGAAAGAGGTCATAAAAAGCATAACACTGATCGTTACACCCTGCCACCTTAATTTCACTACTATCATCCATATAGATTAACACGGAAGAGCTTTCCTTCCGAGTTGTTGTGATACCATATTTTGATAGCCGACTTGCTTGTGCAGTGTGCCTTGATTATCTACTTATACAAGTATAACAATATATCTTTGCTGGGATATATCGTTACGTGTGCAGAGAACAGGACACTGCGGACACTGTGTTGCTCTGTCTAAGGCTTTGCGCCGCAAAAGCCGTTACCGGATACCGTCGTCCTTGCCGCTTTTAAATAACCTTCTCATACTCTCCTAGATGTGGGCGAATCTCGAGATCGAGTATGATTAGTGTCCTGCAAATTCTGTTAGTATCCTCATATGCCAAGCGGTTGGCTGGGGATCGTACTTTTTGCCTTTGATGGCATTCGACTGGAATGACTTTAATTTAACAAGATATCCCTTTTACAGTGTTCCATCTCTAACAACGTAATTAGCTTCTGGAGCTATAAAAAACGCAGAGTCAGCTCTGCCACGAACGACTTCTGTGGCAGTTTCTGTTATTGACTCATGTGTGGCAATCATGGTTTATATATAATTGGAAATATCTCTAAACACAGGTCAATGGCGCTCTTGGCCATTCGGCTAAGGAGCGAGTGGCTTAATCTGCATATATTGCACAATCAGTTCGGCCTTGGTGGTCCAGGACTCATCGAAGATCCCACTACGGGCACACTTGTTAAAGAAATGCAGCAGTAAAGTGCGGTCAGGACAAAGACCTACCTCAGAGACTCGATGGAAATGAGGGAGGCGGGATCGGTAGCCATGGCAGAGACGATGGAATAGTGGTTTAGATCATTTTTACTAGCAGCAGATTGTCTAACAATTATAATAACTGTAATAACTGTAATGACTGTAATTATTGTAATGGCTGCAAAGACTATATCACCCTAATAACTAACTTCCAGTATCAAAGAAGGGGATAATCCTTGAGGGAGGTCTTGGAAAAAAGGTTCCAGAGCGCCATACTGATATAATACCAAGAACCCTTTTTCCAAAGCCCCGTCACGTGACACTATATGTCATGGTCTCAAGATTAATCTTTGTAAAAGGGTTCCAAAGTGCTGTAGCAATACAATACTGAGAACCCTTTTTCCAAAGCCCCGTCACGTGACACCATATGTCATGGTCTCAAGATTAATCTTTGTAAAAGGATTCCAAATTGCTGTAGCAATACAATACTGAGAACCCTTTTCCAAAGCCCCGTCACGTGACCCACCGTCTTCTACTTCTTCGAAGCCCCATCTTGTCGGCCGACCTTTCTCTTCAGCGCTCATGGTGGTATACATCACGCCTTCTTGTTATCACTTTTTAGTTCTCCTTAATTATTTTGATGTCTAGCTCCTCATTATATACAATAACTCGCCATAACTATCACTTCCTCTTCTCCAGCACTTATAGCACACCAACAATCTAGTGTTGTCATTCTGCCTGGTGCGTCGCTGACAGTTTCAAGTATGCATAACCTCAATTATTCTCGTCCAAATCACCAGCTAATTAATATGCTAGCTCTAAGCATGTATCTGGGAAGCAGGCGTCGCCGTTATAATGACTGCTCGCTGACGGCTCTGTTGCTCCTTCCTCAACTGCGCCATGCATCCGTTTTCGCGCCCTCGTCTTCATTTCCTTCCTTCTCTTCTTCCTCTTTTTCTCTTCTTCCTCTTTTTCTCTTCTTCCTCTTTTTCTCTTCTTCCTCTTTTTCTCTTCTTCCTCTTTTTCTCTTCATCCTCGTCTTTTCCATCGTTTCCTTTTTACTCATACTCTCTGGGCATTTCGCTATTAGCGACACATCCTCACTTGATTGCTATCCTCTTTCATCTGCTACTTATCATCGCTATCTCTGCACTATCCATCCAAGGACGTAATCGATCTTCCTAGTGTTTTCACATTTGGTTCACCAAGTTTTCTTTACCATGGCCACGGAAACGGAGACGGTAGGCTGCCACAAAACCATGTCTGCCTAATCCACTATATCTAGGCTAACAACCCAAAGATCAAGTACGAAATCATCATCCATGCACCAGTCAACCTCTCGAAATCTTTGAGCACCTCTGCTACCCAAAGCGCGCTGCATAAACGAAGCGTGACTGAGCTTCAGACAGCAAACCTTGATACTAACAAGAACTACTACGGAAATAAGCCCGGCATGGCGTTGTTGGACGATTTTGCTCAATATGTATGGTGCATTCAAAACTTTGTTCCCATCATTCTGAATGCAAGCTAATTTCTGTAACAGAAAAAGGACATCGCCGAAGTTAGAGCCGAGCTTAAAAATGTCAAAGCAAACCTTACCAGCGTTAACGATAAGCTTACCGACGAGCTTGCCAGCGTTAACGGCGAGCTTACCAGCGTTAGCGGCGAGCTTACAAGAGTCGACAAGGAGCTTACCATGTTACGAGACCATTTCCGAACTCCCATGGATCTTATCCGAGCATGTATCCTTGATGAACTGTCCAATATCCATACGACAGACTCAGATCGCTATTTACGCAATGCATCTGCTCACGGTGGCAATGTCGCTGCTGACATTGATATAATTCTGCGTATGCGCACAACGGAGGCCAAAAGAGCACAGAAATGGCAAGACAGTTTTGAAAATGTTTATGGGCTATCATTTGACCTCCATGAAAGTATAACCCACCGCCGTTGTATCAGAATCTGCAATATCCGGGCCAACATCATGACAACATATCCTTGGAACAGAACAGATTGCGGACTTTTAGTTGCACAACACAAACTGACCTATTGCAATGACTTGCTCAAAGGCTGGGCTTCAGCCGGATACCAGAAGGACTATTGGGAGAAGGAAATGGTGATTGTGTACTGCGACTACTTGATTGCTTGGTCAGACCTACTAGTCTTGAGTAAGCATTGATTTATTTGCGTACTGTATTGACCATTTCTATTGCCTACTTGACATTGTTTCTGCTAGTCTCGACACTTTATTCTTATCTATTTTTATAACCTGCTGTTAGAACGTCTTGCCCCTTATATATCATTCGTATTATGTCCTTATGTTTGATTGTTTTGTTTCTGTTGTTGCTCTATTATTAGACTCGTGCAATGTGATCTCAAACGATCTTATAGGTATTCTAGGATGTCAATACAATAATTCAACATCCGCAACCGATTCCAAATTTGATCAATAAACCTACATACATAACCTGGCACGAATACCAGCTTTCAGAGACCAGAAGAGTTCTTTTCGAAGCCAGTGTATAGCAACCATTGTTTTCTTAACAGCCGCTCTTCAACAATTGGTAGGCTCAAACTCATCCTACTTCCAACATTGGAATGAATGTAACGGGCTCGGAAGTCGTTCTCGATTAAGCAACCGTGAGGTGTACGGAATTGACTGTCAATCTAGGAGCAGTGCCTACGCAAAAGTATCTTCATGTCGGAGCCGATACTTGTGGGATTAAAAATGTAGGTCGTGGTTCAATGTAATTTTTGTATAAATTTCATTTTGGCAAGGTTGTAGCTATAGGCTGCCGTATATCAGCCTCCAGGCTCGAAATCTTAGATCGTACTACGCACTATTCCTCCGTCCTCCGTGCTTAGAAGGTCCGTACGGCAGGTACAAAATTCAAAATTTATACAAATTCAGGTAATCAATTGATGGCGAGGTCACAATGAACGCTCAATGACTGACAGCAAAGCTCCTATCATATGCAAACATGCCTATGATGTACAATGCGATATTGCCCTTTTTTTTCTTGTCTAAATATGTACACCGAAAATAATGCTGAAAATGAAAATAAAGACCTTTTTTGAGTACGTTACATCAAGTCTAAGCTTGAATACAGTACTGATAACCGAGCCACAAATTCGAGCATTCCGAGTCCAGGCCTGGATTCCAGTCCATGAGCTGGGACGCGGTAATGCCGACTTCGGCCTCAACCCGGAGGCAGTAGTCGCCGGACACGACAGTGTAGTATTTCGTGCAGGAAGAAACAGCTTCAGGGTAAATGGGGTCTGAAGAAGATGAAGTTGGGGTAGCAGCTGCTGCTGTGGAAGATGCTACTGAAGTGATGCTGGTTGTGGTGGTGGTGGATGTTTCGGCAGCTGGCACTGCAGTAGTGGTTGCTACTGGAGCTGAAGTGGTAACAGAGGTGGCAGATGAAGCAGTGGTGGATGTAGCTGCGGCGGTGGCAGAGGCTGTGGTCGAGGCGCTGCTGCTGTCTCCGGTCGAGGTCGTAGAGCTACCGGTCAGATCTCCAATGGTGTCCGCGTCGCAAGAGCTTGCACCCGTGGACCATCCAATGAGACGGTTGGCAACGTCAGAGACATAGCAATGAGTGGCAATGCCTTGACCCAGGTTGCCGTCGCTAGCAATAGAGCCAGAGTTGTACAGTCGGGCAGCCATATAGTACTTGCTCACGTCGTCGGCACCAGTCTGGGCGATGAGTTGCTGGAGACCGTCGCCGCTGGATGTTCCCGAGGTACCATCTTCGATCATCTGGGTGATCTCGCTGGCAGGGCAAGGGTCCTGGACGTCGCCGTTGTTGCACGATCCACTGCCGTCGTGGCTTTGCATCAGACCAGGATTGACTACGCCGTAGTTGGTGGTTGGTGCGCGCACGCAGCCGTTACTCTCCTGCATAACAATGGCGAGAATGAAGCGGGCATCGACGCCGGTCGAGTTGGCGACGGACTGGATGGCGCTGGAGATGTCGTCCATCTCGTCGTCGGAGTTGTTGGCGACGTCCCACTGAGCGCAGGAGGTGGACATGACATCCTTGTTTGCTTCGAACCTATGTGGTGTTTAATTTTCTGTTGCTAGTAGGTAGGAATATACGGCATCTTACATGTCATCAAAGCTCGACACCCAGTCGCTCATCGAAGGCCAACCGTCCGACACCTCGCCATCTCCACCGAAAACTGTGTATGCGCTTGCCGCTTCGCGCAAGTGCAACGAATGAGAGTGAGAATGACCTGCACCATGACGAGAATGAAGGGAAGAAACCGGAGCCCCAAAAATGAGTGCTGGTAGGCTGCCGGCAGCCAGGATCTGTTTCGCCAGTCAGTCAGATTGCCAATCAAAGCCGGTTGGGAGCGTTCCACATACAAAAGGAACGACAGACATGGTGTCCGAAAAAGAAAGAGCGTCAAGAGAGAGTGGAAGAAGTCTCGCTTACTTACCAAGGGAAAAAGAGAAGAGGTCGAGCGTGGCAGCGCTGGGCGAGGGACTCATTTATGTGAGCAATGTGCCCTGAATACCAACCGCTGACTGTGGGCTGTCCGATTACTGCCCGTAACTTAGCAGTACTCCATAGTAGTATTGTTGGCTGGATCCATCCTATCCCTTTGGTCCCCTTGGATCGGATCCTATCCTGGCCTCTCACGACACATTTTTTTTCGCACCCCTCGCAAGCTGAAACGCGTGGATCTCGTGTTAGTGTGCAGGCGTAGTGTCGAGCGCAGGGATGGGGGGAATGCGGCACGGCAGGGGCAGGCCAATCGAGGCGCGATGGCTGACCGTGAAACGCCCGCGCTGGCTAGCCTGGTTGAGCGCAGTGCCGCCCTGCACTGTCATTGGCATGAGCCGCCTGTTAGTATGGCACTCAGATGAAGGACGCCCCGGAGGACGCCGAGCAAATAAGAATTAATTAACAGCTCATTTTGTTGAAATGAGGCAATCTCATCACATTTCATGTTGTCCGGCGAAACCATGGGGTATCCCAGTACGCCGAGCTGCACGCCTCCAGCGCAGCCCTAGCCCTAAACCCTGAGCCCTAGCCCAGCCTCCTCTAATCAACCTATGTCTATCTGCATCCACGCCATGCAAGAAGACGTCTGTCTTCAGCAACACACAACACACACACACTACATACACGACACTAGCTACACCACAGCACACCATCTCCACCCAACCTTGCATACTCGGCTCGCCGCCATCCCGATACTCGACACCGCCAGCAGCGCCCCGCACCACATCACCAGCCCCAGCCAGCCGCCGCGCCCATTCAGCACTGCCCCGGCTATCGGGTTACTAACAAGTACGCCGCAGCCAACAGTGGCCAGCGTCATTCCCAGCCGCGTGCCAATCTTGCTCTTGTCGGCAGACAGACGGACCACACCTGCCGCGGGGAGCCCCATGAACGCCCCCGCCGCAAACCCATAGAGGATGCTGTACACCACCAACCCAGCCGTGTTCTTGATCGCCGTTAAGCAGAACGTCAGGATCGCACCTATCAGCGCCACCGCGGTTTGCACGTTGATCGACCCGATGCGGTCCGCGTAGTACCCTGGTATCAACCGACCGGGCAGCGAGCCGGCGTTGACAATGACGAGCATATAGCTGGCCAGTCGTGCCGGCACGCTAGTCTCGTCCAGTGCGTATAGCTGGATGTAGTAGAAGATGACATAGAAGCCCATGAAACCAAAGACAAGCCCCAGATTGAGGAGCATATAAGGCGTGTCGCGGAAGGCGCGTTTGTCGATCAGACTATAGTCGGTCGACGGAGGGACGCGCGCCTTCATCAGGATGAGTGGCAGCATCAAGGTTGCCAGGACAATAAATGCGATCACGCGAGTGGCCCAGCCGAAGCCGATGCGAGGCTGGAGATGGGTGAAGATGATGGGGTAGATGATGCCTCCTGGTTTGCCTACAGTCAGAAACTACTCTGGATGCTGATGGAACAGGATTGAATTCGTGATTTACCAAGAGCGCTACCAGCCGAAGATGCACCCATTGCAAGCGCAGTGCTGGCGTGGAAATGCTGCGAGACAATCGTCGGCGCCGGCACGTACAGACACCCAAACCCCAGGCCCATTGTGATTGCCTGAGCCAGGAAGACCTGCCAGTACGAGCTGCACAGACTGGTCATGAACATGCCGAGAATGGTCAGCACCGATCCCACCCCGAGCAGTGATTTAAGATGGCCTGCATCGACGATGGGGCCGGCAACCACCGAGACCAGGAACATTAGAAACGACTGGGTCGAGCCAATCCATGAGATGTCTGAGGAGCTTCTTGATGAGAGGAGATCGAGCTGGTAAAAGGTCTGAAAGACACCGAAAGCGTTCATGAGGCCCCTGCATCAACCTGCGTCAGCCATGGATGGCCGAAGAAGGAAGATAGCACGCACCACGTATTCAAATTCAAGGAGAAAGCACCTAGCACTTGCAACCATGCGAACAGGTCTTCGGCTGGTGGAGTTGAAGTCGAAGTAGACTCGATAACGCCTTCCACTTTTGTAGATACGTCACGGCGATTTGCTTTCCGCGACGAGTCCAAACCCTCCGCTTCTTCCATGTTTCGGGCTTGAAATTAAGGGAGCTTCCTTCACACGGGACCGAAACAGAGGAGCGCTGACAAAGTATTGTAGTTCTCTTAACCAGATTATGATTAAGGAGCAGTCTTTCAGGGCATTGTATGGGAATGCTCTTGTTGAAAAATGTAACAAATTTTCATGAAAGAGACAGAGCTGAACTCTGTATTCAGCTATGGAAACGAGGTCGTTTAGGGCTCGGAAACCCATTTTGGCGCATCCGCAGGAACGAACAAACTAGCTTCCAACATGATCGACATTGTTCAGTCCACGCATGGACGTAGCAAGTTAGTCAGCATGGAAACTGCCGCTTGAAGGTTAGCCTTGTAAGTTTGATGGTTAGTCTTGTAAAAGTCATCAGGCAGAAGGCGAGCCCTTTTGCTCAATAGTCATTTTCTAGCAAGATATTAACAGGGAAGACTACCATAAAATAATTGACTGCGGCACAGGCTGTTTCAGTCAGTCGGCATTTTTTTTCTTAATATATCATGTCAGGAGAGTAGAAGAAGTCGCTAGACCTAGTCCCTGAATAGACAAGCGGCCTCCTGCTGCGCCGAAGCTGGCTGCCATTTGCCTCTTTGTCAGGGACTCCAATATCCTGAAATCGTTCTTATTCAGTGACTGACCAGAATTGATTCTTAACTCATGATATTAAATCTCAGAACGTTAGCGGGGCTGTTGCTTATCAGACCGGAAGAGGCAGAGTGAGAAGCGGTCGTTAGTACCGATTAGATGCATTTCCCCGCATTCCCTCAATCACTTCTCTTCAACCCCGGGCCAACTCAATGTATAACTGCTATCATATAACACATATATCACAGCCTTTAAGTCGAAAAGTGTACTGTTCGCTCAATTCCTAGTAATATTGTATTGTGATCGTAATCTTATTATGGTGCTGCAATAATCATTACCCATATTATGGGTTCTTCGTTTTACTATTAACTGACGTTTCGCAGCCCGCTTGACGTGAGACACACCGTTGACAGTGCCCCCATTACTAACGATCTGCCCAGAACAGTAGTTGTCGTTTGTTAGAACAAGCCAAGAGGCAATTCACAGGGGTGGGCTTCCTCAAGTACTCGGGCCAGGAAGGGGCCTCCGTAAACCACAATCGCGTCGCGGGGACAGTAGAGCAGACTTTTGTTTCTTACGAACGAGTGTATCCCAATTTGCACTGTGCGGTAAGTTTTCTCTTTAGTCATGGAACGCCGAAACCGGACAGCGCCAGCGCATCGTCTCCAGACATTTCCACCACTGCATTGACCAGCTGCGCCAAAATGTGATCTCCGACGCAGACAGCACGCCGAGGTCCGTATTCCGAGGTCCTAAGCCTGGCGGGCGCAAGAGCAGTCCAGTGTGCATGTGTAAATGATGCATGAAACTGGCTCTTTTAAAGGTGAAGACGAGGTTTCAAGGGATTGTTTCAAATCTGTCCTGACGGGAGCGTGTTGTGGGAAAAGAGGCCCTGCGGAGAAGATGCAGAGCGGAATGTGGCACGCCTGCAGGAATACGTAGACACGCTCATACCTCCTAGGCCAATTATACTATTGACGCCCAAGAGGATTATATAGTTGTCTGTATTTCTCGCCAAGTGCCAACAGCAACGAGACTACAAATGTGTATAGAAGCTTGCAGATGATACGGTAGAAGCAGACAGGTCTGAACCTAATATTTGACCGCGAAAGGCCAGTAATTGACATGTCGACCGACAAATAAGTAGCATTAGTTAGGCGACGCCAAGCGCCCAGTTGGTCCCATTGACTGATTGATCAGTCAGCTCCACGCCTCCCATCACAAAGCAAGCAGCGGTCCACCGCAAGTTCACCGCGAGGAACAGATCCCTGTTGTTGTGAAACCATTGTGGCTCGCCCGCATTTGATCTCCGGCTAGCTGGGCTGTCCCCGGTCACCGAGGGGAGCTTGTGGTTTGTGTAAATTCCAGCTGTCGTGGTCGACTTAGTCACGTTACTTCTTTTGCTGTACTGGCCCTGGTATCGTCCACGTACCGTGCCTGTAATCAGCCCGCTGTTGCCGCGTAACTTTGGTATTCAGCTTTCCAGACGGGTCACGGGGAGGCAGCATAAAACGCGCTTCTCTCTCCCTTCCTCCCCTCTCTCGGTTTTCCTCCCTTCCCTTCTTCTCTCCTTCTCTCCTTCTCTCATCCTCTCATCCTCTCGCTTCTGACACCCTCGTCCTTCCTGCCAGGTGAGTCTATGTCTATGATTGATATCAAGTTGCACCGCTAGCATCGTTGATGGAGCCACCCCACTTCCAGAAAAGCGGGGGGGGGGGGGCGGCTTGCCCTGCTTCAAAACAAACTGACATCATGCTGCCTTGCTAACACAATAAAAACCAGCAAATTTTTCTGTTCCTTTCCAATTACCCCTCTCGTCTATCTTCGTCAATCGCAAAACACCCAAGCAAAAACACCCATCAATCTTTCTTGTGCATCCTCGCAAAATGGCGTCCGTTCCCAAGACCATGAAAGCTCTCCAGTAAGCTTATCTAGCCAGCAATTGGGCTTTTCCCCGTGCTAATCTCAACACCTCGTTGTCGTGCAGATACTCGGAGCCGAAGAAGTACGACATTGTTGAGATCCCTGTGCCTACTCTTCGTGAAAACGACGTCTTGGTATGTTGTATTGTCCACTGCGATGGGCAGGTTGATCTGCACGATGGCCTGACATGTGCTGACGATACCCCACTCTTGACAGATCAAAGTCAAGGCTTGCGGTGTTTGCGGAACGGATCTGCACATTCACGAGGGTGAATTTCTTGCCAAGGTGATTTTGGCTCCTGTCGAGTCGAGTTTGCTATAGGTCGAATTGCTAACGTGGACACCTTCCCTGTAGTTTCCTCTTGTTCCTGGTAAGCTTGCGTTTAAAAGATCAAATCCAGTTTGCCAAACAACCACTAATTCTCTTCTGTAGGCCATGAGACTGTAGGCGTCGTCGCGGCTGTTGGGCCCAAGGTCAAGGGCTTTGAGCTAGGAGATCGTGTTGTTGCGGACAACTCTGAGCTGTGCGGCGAATGTTTCTATTGCCGCCGCGGTGAAGAGCTGCTCTGCGAGCACTTTGAAGCCCACGGTGTTACCATGAACGGCGGTTTCGCCGAATACTGCGCCTATCCTGGTGAGGAAAACCCTGCATTGCCCTTCGTTTTGACGTTGTTTCTGATAATCATCTCTAGCTGGGCGTGTTTTCAAGATTAAGAATCTCGACGACGTTAATGCCACCCTTCTCGAACCCGCTTCGTGTGCCGCACACGGACTGGACAAGATCGCACCCAAGATGGGTTCAACTGTCCTGATGTTTGGCGCCGGTCCCACCGGTCTTGTTCTTTCCCAGATGTTGCGCCTGAACGGTGGTTGCCATGTTGTTGTCGCCGCCCCTGAAGGTTTGAAGATGGAACTAGCCAAGAAACTTGGTGCTGGCGACGAATACATCAGTCTGTCGCGTTCTAACCCCGAGGTTCAGTTCCAGAAACTGAAGAGCGAGAACCCTTATGGATTTGACATTGTCGTCGAGGCTACCGGAAGCGTGAAGATTCTGGAGGACTCGATCAACTATGTCCGCCGTGGCGGCAAGCTTGTTGTGTACGGCGTGTACGCCAACAAGGATCGCGTTAGCTGGCCTCCGAGCAAGATCTGTAAGTCCTCTAATGATCAGCAATGTGATTGAAAACAAAAAGCTGACATGAGTGCCCAGTCGGTGACGAAATCACCATCCTAGGCTCCTTCTCCGAAACCTACAAATTCCCCGCTGCCATTGACTACCTGGACCGAGGCAAGGTCCACGTCGACGGCATCGTTAACAAAACCTTCAAGCTTGAGCAGTGGGGTGAGTGCTTGGAGGCAATGCGCAACAAGAGCGCCATCAAGGCTGCCATCACATTTGACTAAAGCAGCTGCTGGTCTTCAGAGGGACCTCCGAGACAGACATACTTCTTCTTGGATGCCATGTTCTTGGGTAATGTGTTGATAGTACCATACATACTACACCATACATCACGCGATAATGATGAATGAATAAATGATGAGAGTATAAAGGTGTCTCCTGCGCACGGACAATGAATAAAGCTCAAAGTATAGCAGTGATCAGATGGGCTGTGGAGCCCTTATATACTGTAATAGCCCTTTAGGCTCACCGTCTATTGCACGGGTACCTTGCAGTCACGTAGGAATTAGTTACTTTAGTATGCAATTGTGGAGTTGATTAAGTCAAGTTTATTTAACTGGAAATCCAAATGACGCAATTATCACACAACCTTGGGGACAGGTTTAAAATTAGACGGAATAAAGTTAAGCATCCGTGGGTTGCCGGCGGTCTACATCTCATCTACGAAGCAATTTTAACGCTGCTTGCACAGGGGTACTTCACAATAATTACCAGTGATGAGATGCTGTGATATGAGGGAACCAAAGCAATTCACGTTTAAATTTACTGAGGAATATAGAGGGCTGCAAATCAGGACTCCAATTATCAATCATCAAGGAGTCCCTTCGCAGGTATATTCTTTGAATGCGTGCTAGGACGCCAGCTGCCTGTGTTCCTAGTCTGAGACAGTATGGCTAACTCAAACATGTCAACCCCAATCACTCATGTATCGGCGCTCCGAAGTGGTCAGTTTTTTGACAGCCAATAACTCACGCATCCAGTCAGTTCTTTCTTGTTCCGTTGTTACGGCAAAATCATAGGATTGCCACACTAGGTTCTTAGAACTTTGGAGGTGAATATTAAAATCGGGACGAAGATAGAAACGGTATAGTTGACTGTCATGGCCAACAGAGGCCTTGGGATTTTTCCGAGAAAACGCAGCTGAAGAATCCCAGTCCATTGGAGTTAAAGTTGCCAAGTTGAATGATCCAAGGGAATCAGCCTCTGATACTGACGCCCAGCTTCTGTGCATTGTTAGCCAACTTTTGTACCTCGGTATGAGCGATTCGTGCAAAACACAGTATCTCCAAACGTCTGTTTGCTCAATGGAGTTGAATCTGCCCAATCTCATCAAATACCCGCTCCATATAACTCTATGATTTCCAGATGGAGATCCAAAAAATGGGAGCCTTTCGATATTATCGTTTATTGTTAATTGCATAAGCAGGCTCGTGATCACGCCATGTCCGTTGCTAGAAGCCCATATCAGGGGACTTTTACCGTGCTTGTCGCGTCTCCCCGCATTTGCTCCGCTGTCTATGAGCAGCTTCACTACAGTGTGCTGTCCATTGCTGGCTGCCCATGATAGAGGAGTACGGCCGTTGTCATCTCGTGCCTCAACGTAAGAGGGCGTGATCATTAGCATTCTTCGGACCGTGACTTCGTCTCCTTCCTTTGAGGCCTCCAATAAGATATGGCCAAATTCAACATCGTCTGCAACCCATCGGGATCCAAGTCCAAGAAAGAAGTCGACAACTTCCCAATGCCGCTCCTTGATGGCCCATGACAGAGATGTGAAGCCAGATACGTCTTGGGATCTAGTATCAGCTCCGCGAGCGACGAGCAATCTTACCACATCCAGGTGCCCATATTTGGCAGCCTGTATTAGTGGCGTCCGATCATAGTTGTCTCTTGTCTCAACGTTCACCTTCTTTTTGAGAAACACATCCGACAGAATATTCACCTCGGGAGTTGCTGTTAACATCCGGACAATTGAGGTTAGTCCTTTAGCGGCTGCATGGTGTAGAGGCGCGTAGCCTTGTTGGTCTTGTAGATTGATATCGCATATCTCTAATAAGATCTGAACTATTTTCTCGTAGCCAAACTTTGAAGCAACGTGAAGAGCAGGTAGGCCGTCATTGGATAAGGGCATGTTACAGAATTGCTGCAATTCACTTTCATAAGGCGACAAAATTGATAGAAGTGGTACATGCTGCTCTCTTACTGCCCATCCGAAGATAGCGTGTATTTGAGATAATGGTGCGTGACTTCTAGGTACCCATGGATGAAAATTCCACGTCTCGCTAAATGTTGTTGCTAGCCGTTGGAATTTATCCCAGAGAGCTGATTCCTGAGTGATATGTCTGGTATGCAGCGCCCAATTCTCAATGGCATAGCCGAGGAATCTATATTTCATCTTGTCTGGATTCGAGGTTGCATGTATTACGTTGAATGAAATAGGAGTGGAACGACTTTGAGTCCTAGTCGGACCAAGAAAGCGCTTGTTCAATCCGGAGCGCACCGATTCTAGTCCTAAGGATAATGGGTCAGGAACTTGCATTGCTGTCTTGAAATTTTGTGGTCGATCAAGCTGTAGAGAGAAATCCGAAAAGGAGAGATAGGCAATACAGAATTCACCGCATTGGAGATCTCCCTGAAGTGAGTCTTCCGGGTATCCCGGAAGAAGTTCACGGTCTTTCTCTAGGTATTGTTTCACCGAAGAGTGAGCAAAGTGAACGCTATAATCAGTGGGATCCATAGTAATCAGGTTCGCGCAGGATCCGAGAATGAAGTCAATTTGGGGAAGCTGTTTACTATCCCAGCTTTTGTCAAGTAAACTGAACGCTACGGCTTCCCTCAACTCTTCAACATGTAAAGGTTTATTCGCAAAACTGACCCACATTAGGGTTCTGAGGGTGCGAATATCACGAATGGTGATTCTATGCATACAGCGTCAGAAGGTCTCCTCCAGATTCTTGGGCAACGATTGAAGCGCAGAGCGTATTTCCGTGTCCGTAAAGCACGTATCCCAGATTATCTCAATCTGAAGAAATACCCATAGAAACCTAAGACCGTCAGTGGAAAATTGGATGAAAGTGAGATTGTGCACATACATGCCTGACGATTTTGACAGCAGAATCTGTTTCAACTCCGCCAATAGCTTGATATCATCAGTGAGTCTTCTCATCATCATCTTGTCGGCTATACCCTCTTTGATGTAAAGCTCAATATCATGCATCACGTTTGATGACGTTGAGATGATCTGTATCCTTGGAAAGAACGTCGATATGTCTATGAATCCCGGAATTTGTTCTCTGCTGACCAGTAAGATTTGTGACTTGTGAGATGTGTTGTTGCCGCAAAATAATGCCTTGAAGCACCTCAAGAGCCATTTCACTTCAATTGACGCCACAAGATCGAGGCCATCAAGAATATATATGGTGTTTGGAACAAGAGGAAACAATTTGGCGAATATATTTTCCATGTCCTCAAAGTCAGGCGTCGCATGTTTATTTCCAAAGAATTTTATTATTTCTCGTCGTATTTGTTGTGGGATAGGCCTTGATGTTGATAATAGATAGTCGCAGATCTGTTTGACGAAACTTGACATTACTGCCAATGCTTGGTGTTCGCCATGTACTTCACTGCAATAAAAAAACACAGTCAATGTACCATGCTCAGCACGACATTTGGCCATTTCTACCACGGTCGATCTATCACAAGATTTGTTAATGCTTTCCCCCCTGAATGAATATGAGGCCTTACGCTATGATTGTTTTCCCCGAACCAACTGCAAAAAGCTTGAGTCAGTAGAGTACAGTTTTTACACCCAGGATGTACTTACTTTTTCCTGTACACGATAGGCAGGGGTATTCTTTTTTGTGGAACCAATCTTGAAATTTGGGATGGTCTGTGAACCACTGAGTGGTGCCTACAAGCTTTTTTCGAGAAATCCTCTGGTGTACTTTTTCATGATCGTAGCTAGAGATGTATTTGAGCATATGTTCAACCGACTCGACACCTTCTGCTTGAAGCCAGCCTCGAGTTAGAGGGTCTACCACCCTACTCTGCAGGCTGTTATAATAGGGGTTCACTGCAGGAAATCATTAGACATTACATGCAACGACTATCCGACGCACAACTCACAGCTCATTAAGGTATGTGCGACAGGCATTTGGCTCGACCAGCTAGGGTGTAGCAGGTAAAGAAGCTCCTTTGCGTAGGCGGCCGCTGTCGCTGCGGCATAGTTCTGCCACTGCTTGTTCTTATGCGAGTCTGCATAATCGCATATTCCTCGAATTACGAGACATGGAAAATTGTCCATCAAGCCGGATGCCTCCATCTCAAAACACAAAACGCCAAGTTCTTTAGCTAGCTTATCCCGAGTCGGCGCATGCTTCATCACTTGGTCCCCAGAGGCGATCAAGCCGTAGTGCACGACTGGACGGTTATTCTCTCGGGTAGGTCGTTGTACAATCATGTTTCTGTCACAGGTTTTGCACGAATTTTCCGCGTCACTAGACAAGTCAGTCATATCACATGGGAGAGTACAGTCTCATTGGTCCAAGGTAGCCAAACATACGCATGCTCGTATGCCGAATGAAACAAAACATCCTGTTCTACACCACAATAAGAGAACATGTCCTTTGAAGACGGATGCTCGACTGATGCGTTGATCAGATGACTTGATATGTGATCGGATTTTAATATATGCTCGGCCTGCATTTTGGAAATCGCCGTCAGGAGGATCGGCGGCGGTTTGTTCAACATTCCGGTTCTCTGAAAGCTGCCCTCGCTCACCGTCTTGCCATAATCATATTGTACAACACCTCCAAAGTCTCTTGTTGGCCGGCTCACTACTATATCCCCGAGGCGAACATCGGCGTTTTCACTAGGGGCCCCTCCACCGATCCCAACCATGAGGCTATAGCGAATGAACGTGAATGTGTGTTGAATCTGCGAAGCCAGTACCGAAGCCGAGATTGTGCCATAAACCCCACTTGGTAGACATGCGATGACTATATTGTGGCTCTTGATCCTGCCGAGAATGTATGTGTTTTGATCTCTTGGGTCTGTCGGCAGTTCTTGATATCTCTCGTCCAGCATAGCTACAGCAGCAGCCATCTCCAGCGGCAACGCACAGATCCAGGCCACGGAAAAATCATCATGGGTGATAGTTTTCGCCGCGGGTGCCATGTTTGGGTAGCTTTGGTTTCATGGCAGGCCTATCTTGCGAGGGCCCTTACAGATCAAGGATCTCGTGAATTTCCATTAAGTAAAAGTTGGCATTTTCGTGCTTTGGGATAAGAGCTCATCAGCCGGAAGTCATGACCACTTTCGCAGCCACTAGCATGGAGACATGCATGACCCCTCAAAGCAATCTGCGCCAACACAAGGCTGGCATTCTAGCTGCTACACCAAACTAGGCTGAGGCAGACAGCCTTGTCGTTTTTGAGAATAACGCAAAGGTTAACGTCATTGTAAAGATTTGCAGAAATAAAACCCGGGAGTACGTATAATCCTCTCGTTAATGACACCATAGAACAGCGTATAAGTCGTCCGACATTCCGGACTTGCTTCTATAGCAAGCTTCCACCGTGTTACCTGGGATTCAAGGCACCACTACCGCTTCAATCGCCGCTTACCGTTTATTATGAAAGATTGCCTATTTTTTTGTCTCATTCATTTTATATTCAAGGAACTCCATTAATAGATCCTATATAAGATTATCCATGACAGACCAGACTAGCCGGTAAAATGCCAAAAGATCACTTCAAACCGAACCCCTCACTATTACAGATCGCACCCCACAGCTTCTTCTCAAGCTTCTGTTTCGAACTATACCTGAAAAGCCCCAATTTGTTGAAACACGTATGCGCGATCGGGAAACGCGCTGTATCCTCGCCAAGACAGGATATTCTGATACTCAGGCTTGCTGCGCCGGTGGCCGGGATGCGGTCGCTGCCCGTTACAAAGGAGAGGAGTTTGCGCTGGTCGGCAGGGCTGGAACGTGCGAAGAAGTCCCAGAACCAGTCTATTACTGGCTCTGAGGAGGAAGGTGGCTCTGCGTCAGGGTTTTGTTCTGGGTTTGATGATGCTGATGGCGTCGGAGTTGCGTTTGTGTTAATATTTTCTTTGCTGTGTTGCCGCCTCGTTCTGGGATTCACTGTTGCCGGCCAGTTCTCGTATGTGGCTACCGCTCGTAGCGTAGGTACATCCAAAGGCTCGTCGGAACCACGCACCATCAGCTCGATTTCTTCCGGGCGGAACAAAGCAAGTGCGTTACCACCACAGACAGTGTAGAAGCCTCTCTTGAAAGGCTCAAATTGCCGCTGGACAGCTGTATCCAGCAGATACTGAACATATAAGCTGACAAATTCCTGACGATTCGCGTTGGTAACCGGCTTCTTGTCTCCGTTCGGGCAAAGTGGCACTCTGACGTGTTGGCCATAGCGATCGACCTGCGCGACGAAGTCATAGCAGAAAGTCTCCTGGACGTCACCATCAAATTCTAGCAGTGAGCGTAAGCCCTTAGCTAATGCCGGTCGGTATTCGGCCAGATCGTCTAGTGACGATGTATGCGGCGGCTTTTGTGCCGCCGCCGGTATACTAGTGGCCGGAGCCGCTGCGAGGAGCTTTTTGAATGCGAATGGTGGCAATGCAATGTCTAAGATAGTAGAGTTGTAGATGGCAAGACCAAGAAGAACTCCAACTAAGAAGAACTGCTCCGAAGACTCAAAGCAGAAGGGGTTGAAGTAGCAAAACTGCGAGTCCTCGTCATAAACGAAGAGGCCTGTCTCAATCAGCAGCCACTCTCTCTCAATGACAATGAAAATAAACATACCGTGATTAGGATCAAAGACCTCCCTTACAAGCAGCAAAAACCACTCTTTGCGGAGGCCTCCTGCATCCACACCCTCCTCGCCAATGAATTCGATACGCAAGCTCTTCTTGATGTCCTCCGACCCTGCTCCGACCACCTCACTCACACCCCGCAGGCTGTCCTCCACGAGACAATCTCGACGAACTTTCAGGTTCAAGTACTGGCTCACATCCTTGTGATTTAGGATGCTGTCCAAGAAGGCCTCCCGGGCCTTGATAGTCATCTGACGTCGGGCATCATGTTCAAGAATCCGGCTCTTTGCAGCGATGCTCAAGAAAAAGGGATATTGACAAAACGAGAATTTGGCAGTCCGTGACTCCCACGCTTCAAAATCTGATATGATATCGTAGTAATCCAACAGCGTATTGTAAAAATAATTCAACGGCAGCGTGGTGGAATTGCGCCCATACTGAGAAGAAACAAGTGGTGCTGTGGCCGCATTGTAATCATTTGGAAGTAGAGCATCACGTTTATTGAATGAGTTTTTGGATGAGTTGTTCGCCGCAAACAACAATGCCATAACCCGGGCAGCAGCTCGCACTTGCCAGTCCTCTGTATTATACATCATCCGCCGATGGCTGTTATCCTCGTTGCTCTGACCCGAAGAACGTGAATCATGCAGCACCGCATGCAGATGAGCTGGAGAGCTCTCAATACCGCCTGGGAAACTTGGGACCAGTCCATTACTAAGAGGCTGCACGGATCCGCTGCGATTGCGGTCATGCTGTTTACTGAGCCGATACGTGACAAATCGGCCAATGAGTCCGACGAGTGTCTCAAGCTGGGCTTTGGATAAGCGGACGAACCAGCCGACCAAGTAGTGATGGCATTCATTGGGCAGGTTCCCAAGAAGGCCTACAATTCTCTTGATGATTCCGGAATGGTGACCTAGCCCCGCGGATTGAGACCTAGCAAGGATCAATGCCGATGTCTTCTTTTCGCCCGCACCATTCAATCTGCTAAAGTTGGGAACTGACTTTTGACCATCTGCACCTATTGCCGAGAGTGGAGCAAGACCGGGAATCACCTGCGTACTGCCATTTGATGGATTTAGCTGCGGATTGGCGAGTAATATGAGCAAGAATCTGGCTAGTTCAGGACGCCGTAATGGACGACGAGGGCGCTTCAATAGGTTCTCAGTTGCTTTTAGCAATGTCTTTTGTGCATGCACTCGTGCCTCTGCGATTTCCTTGTCTATCAAACTTAGATCTACTGAAGCTTCTGGCTTGTTATTGCCTTCAGCACTCGTAGACTCTTTCTCCTTTGCGGACTTCAGATTCTTCCACCTCTCGGCCCAGTCTTCACCAACATGCACAATCAGATGGTACCACTCAGCCACCGCCCTCCACTCAATCCGCGGGGACTTCATCGTCACAATAGACTTTGAGCGGAGAGGCGAACTTTCTCGCCTCGGAGGAGCAGCATCTTTAATCTCATGACGGCGCGGCCGGCCGCCCATCCACCATGAAGAGTTCTCAGCAAGGTCACCTAGAAGCAACATCTTTGGATCGATTTCAGGAAACATCGTATTTTCGGCTTGGGTATTCTCCGCTGTTGGGGAGGTTGGGGATAGTACATTCTGCTGCCTCGAGTGATCATTTTCAGTGGTCGTAGTAATTGAGCGAAGCGCGCTAGCAGTCATGAAAGAATTATTGAGACAATCGCAGCCTGTAAGTGACTTTATGATGTACTCCTCTAGAGGTCGGAAAATAGATGGCCGACTTTCAGACCGGCCCCTCGGCTCTGCCACTCTCGTGTTTATTCGCAATGGCGAGCGCTCTCTGCCTTGGGCAGAGTGGTTTCTTCTTCGTGGCATGGGCGGGGTGTCTGAACTCGATCGCACCCTCGGCAGACGGCTATCTCTCCGTGCCATGTCTTCTGCACCGCTTGAAGGTGGAGACAGGAACTGTGTACTAGAAAGTTTGAATGCGGCGTTCGATGGAGCTGCAGCTTGTTTTTCCGCTGCCTTATCTTCTGATTGTCGATAATTGATTTCGCGAAAGCTCGGCTCCGGCAGTGCAGGCCCGGAGTCTCGTGTACCAGACAGTCGACTTTCGAGAAAATTCGACATGCAGCTGTCGATAATTTTTCTAGTCTCTTCGACGGATATGGGAGATACGGGAATTGCTGAGGACAAATTAGCAAGAAACGCGATTGAAGCTTTACCAAGTAGTCAACATACGAGGCAACGAACGCTCAGGAGGAGTATCCTTGGGTGGTGGTGGCGGCGGATGGTCATCATCGTCCACATCGTCATGCTGCTTGTGCCCTGTACTGATGTGAGGAGGGCACGGCTCCAGGTCATTCACGGTCAAGCAAACCGTGCACCTAAAGACTTGAACATGTCTGGGCCAGCGACAGGTGGAATTGCATGCCATGCACCGGCCATTGATCGTATCCTTGCCAGGACTTCGTATCCTGCTTGTGCCAGTAATTGCGTCATCATCGCCCAAATCCGCAGCAAAATCCCGGCTGGCGGTTACTTTCTTATCGGCCTTTCGAAAAGCGCTTGCATTCATGAGCGAGGGAAACGGCTGACTGATGGAACGTGCATGAGATCGGCGGCGATTAGTATTGCGTGGTGAATGAGAGGAGGAAAGAGCCGCCGTTGTCGCCGTCGGTGTGGTTGGCGAGAGAATAGGGACATTGTAGTCTATCGCGATGAGAGCATCTCTATCCGAACCAGCGGCGTTGCGATGATGAGAGGGAGGTAGAGGCGACGGCGCATGGATCTGGTTTGAATGCGAGCTCGACGACGACGACGTGCTCGGGAGTATTCGAGAGGTCCACGGTGGCATGTGGACGAGGCATGTATCTCAGACACAGTGTAGGTACGTAGTATACGGGGAGGAGTGGGATAGGTTCGAATGATTCAAAGCTCCCGTGATCGTTCTGCGCTGTTGCTTATTTTTGCGATTTTTCGTTAGTTCGATACCAGCTCGAATATTGCATAAAAGACGGTTAGAAGAATAAGCGGTCAAGTCGAGCCGAGTCGAGTCAATCAAGGTGTTGTGAAGCGCTGGATGGATGGGTTGGGTGCCTGCCGCATGCAGACAAGGAGTAGAGACGCCGAGGTAGTATCGTACAGTCCCTTATCCAACAGGACAGCAGGATTCGACTAGATGACACCTAGTTATCCACCGAGTCTAGATTCATGCAGCTGGCCGAGTTCGAGAGCGCAGCGAGGACTAGGTTGCCGTTGGCTGTGTTGAGGTAGTAGGTATTCATTGAACGGGATAGACTAAGGCGGCCTTTAAAGAAGGCGACAATCTTTAATGGGGCAGCCGCCCCCGTCGGAGCAACACCTCGAAACGCACATGTCTCAACCATTTTACATGAACAGGTTGAGATCCCTTTGTAACCGGGTTTTCTCTAGTTCTGAGACACCTAGGTATGTCTATCGCTCCCTAGGGTCGTTAATTGGCTAGTCTGTCGCTCTTTCGACCCGGTACCTGAGACTCCATACCACAAAGTATTGGCGGGCAGGTACCCGCGAGCCACAGCGTACCAAGTAGTTCGTCCAGAGTGAGACATTTCGTTTACATCCATTCAGTTTTAGTGCACACGCTTAGAGGGCAGAATCATATTATCAATTGACGAATTTATTTTTTCAAGTCGTCTTTCGTAAAAGATCAATCATTCATAAAACACGCTTGGCAAACCCTCATAAAAATATAAGAAAAAAGGGAATATGAATTTTGCTTTTTTGCTATTGCAGCCCAGAAGCTTCTCTTCAAACCACACACAGAGAAACACACAGAGACACACACCAAGGAATAGAAAGTAATAAGTGCTGCCTGATATGTCCCATCCACATGCGTACGTACATGCACACGTACATGCACACGTACATGCACACGTACATGTAAATAATCCGCCCTTTTTTGTTCTTCCGCACTCTGCTCACACCTAACGATAACGCCAGTAGCTCTGGGTGTTGTGGCGCTTCCAGGTCTTCCTTCGGCCGGCGTTGGTCTTGGTGTAGCCGTGGCCCTTGTTGATACCGCGAGACTTCTTGCCGGTGGCGGTGAGACCACGGGATTCACGGTGCTAAAAAAAAAAAGAAACAATTAGTTCAAAGCGTTCCGCTTTTCATAGACATATTGATTGAGAGCTTACCTTGTGAACAGGCTTGACGATCCAGTTGATGCGAGCATCACGGCGGATAGCCTTGTGTTGGGGGTCGACCAGGATGATCTCATAGTACTTGTAGGTCGAGTCCTGGTTCACCCAGTAGGAGTTGAGGACACGCAAGTTGGCGCAGCGGCGGCCGACACGCTCCTCGGCAGTAGAGCGGAGAGAGCGCTGGTATTTGAGCTGGTTAATACCCTGGTTTGTGGGCTTGCCATAGGTGGCACCCTTGGGGGCAGGGCGCTTGCGACCTCCACGGCGGACACGGACACGGTAGATGACATATCCCTGCTTGGCCTTGTAGCCCAGGCGGCGAGCCTTATCGGGGCGCGAGGGGCGGGAAGCACGGTGGATAACGTTAAGTTGACGAAGCTATATTAATGCACTCTCAGCAAAGTTCAACGAGTGTATAGCAAGGCACTCTAGAAAAAAACGAAACAACAGATGTGCTGCCTTCGTTTTGACGTGCCACACGTCCACCTGGAATCGGATCGAGGAAAAAGATGCGTTTCAAACTGCCTAATACTCCATGATCAATGGGGTACTATTTCTGTTGTGAACTGTGACTTGTTCCGTTCTGTTCCTTTTTTTGGCTTCATTTTTTTTTCGATCTCCGTATTCCGGCAGGTTTCCGTTCAAGCATTCAAAAACGAAGTTATGGGGGGAAAACAATTTCAGGGTTCGTAGAATCTCACCTCCCAGCATCGAACGCGCAGCAGGAAGCGAAGCACGTCGGACTGCTTCTTCTTCTGAAGCTCTTCAACGTATTTGAGGGCACCCATCTGCAAGAGAAAATCAGGTTAGTCACACACACACACACACACATGAAATTGGTGTGCAATGAAGTCATTGCATTTTTCATTTGCATAGAATAGATCAGATCAGGGATTCAAGCATACCTTGTCGGTTTGGCTTCCTCGTCGGTTGTCGTCGTTGTCGTTCTTTTTCTGTGTCGCAGCTCAAGAACGAGAGGAAAGATCTATCGTCAAGCGGATTGTGTGTGGGACGCTAATAATTTTAGGCGAGGTGGGAGGTCGAACCAATCACGTGGAGAATCACAGGTCTTGCCGGTTTAGTACGTTTTATCACGTGACTTGTTACTGATCAGCCGCCAAGACCGCCTGAATGATACCAGGCCCACCACTGAAATAGCAAAGTAGACTGTCCACCGTATCTAGAAAACAAGATTGGACCAGGGGAATATCGGGAACAACTTTTTTTTCAAAAACTCTTATGAACACAAATTCTTCTTCCACGTATGCGAAGTCCCCAGCGGAACTCGATTCTGAACAACCCAAACCACCCAACTTGCTCATAATAATCTCCTGTTCGTTGCTTGCTTGTCTATCAAAGTACATAAAGGAAAGAGAAACGTCGAAGTAAATATAACTCACAGAAGGTGCGAGAACAAAAAAAAGAAATATATAATGACAGGAATATTGAAATCGACAAATCCTCACATTACACGTCATCACTTTAATAGAAAGGCATTATTGGCATATTGGCATATTGACAATGGACAACGCGACCAAAAAAATCATACAAGAGGGAACAAATTGTAGGAGAAATTGTAATACTTGGAGAGTCACCATAGTCTATGAGGTATCTGGAGCGACAGGTCGTAGATCTCTTCATCGACCTACCCTTAGAGGATATAAACCGGGAATCTAGGGCAATTTTGAACTAAAAGGACGAACAGAGATGATAAAGGGAAATAATGGTTAAGAAAGAAACAAGAAAAAGACACGCATGTTTAAGGTTTATCAAGAATTGAGTGATAGGCCTTGGAAGCCTGACACCCAGTCTGCTTGAGTAGGATCGGCTCGCTGACCGTGAGAAGTCGCTCTGGCAAAGTCCGGGCCAGGTGGCTCTAATAGACCGTATCCATTCAATGGGAATGGAGAGAAAGGATCGTGAGATACAGGAGAGTGCGCAAACCCTGGTTCATGCTGTCGAACAGACGAGCCCAGTGCTTGGTATGGGTCCACGTAGGTATTGCGAAGGACGCCGCTTGAGCCTGCGCCAAAGTCACCCCTTTCCATAGGATCACGAACGCTAGGCGGTGTTGGAGATAGATGTGGCATATTATAATTGCGACCTTCATGAGGATGTCTTCGATCGGCTACAGGTTCCTGGGCATATCCTAAAGTGGCTGATGCACCAGGAGGCTGAAGCCCAGCAGAGGGTGTGACAAAAGAAGCCGGGTTAATGGCAGACATCCAAATCCGAGTTTTATAGATTTTGAAAAGATCCGTCACCAAGGAGTTGAAGTTGATATAAGAGTCCGCAAAGTAGTAGAAAGTCAACTTTTTCCAATCCCTATAACCCGTCAGTCAGTCTAAGTTCCAACTTGAATATGCTAGCGAGCACAACTCACATCTGGAACTCAGCGTCTAGAATTTCCATATTCAGTCTATGCTCAGCAACCTTTTGCTGGCAAACACGCTTGGCTTTTGCTTCATTCCCTTCTTTGTCACGCAGCGTGAGGATTTCATGGTTCTGAGCAAGTCGCTTAATCAACTTTGGTTTGATTTCCGTCGACTGAGGCTCATGAGTTCCATGAGTCCCCGTAGGACCCATTCCACCAACGGCGCTGCGGCTGCCCAAAGTCGAGTTGACCACGTTGGATGCGCCGTTCTGAGCCTGCCGCGAAAACATCATCAAGCATTTGTAATGCTCTTCGGCAAATTTCTCCTTCAGTTCCTTTGCTTCTTGCCAAGTGATGTTCGCATGTTGGATGGTTCCAAGATCCGTACCGCGATCTGCCTCCACAATCACAAGATTGCCTGGGTTGACCTGAAGTCCGGTGTCTTCTTGAATATAAAAGACATCGGCACGGTGACATTTGAAGGTCACGATATACAGACGTTGGTTTTGGTGGGGTTGGGCTAGGCCTGAATGTGGTCGACCGTAAGCCGATGGCACATTGTATGCTTGATGTAAAGATGCTGGAGCTCCGGTCATCTCAGCACCCCGAAGGGGGTCTCGAGAAGCATAATAGGAGGCTTAAAACGATTAGTAAGTATATGTATACGTTATATAGCACTAGAGAAATTCTTACCACTATCGACTGATGGTGTAGAGAGAGCACCTTCAAGAGCGGTGGCGAATCCATCCTCCCTATCATTAAGGCCTCCTCGTGAATTCAGTGCTGCTAATTGGGACTGGCTCTCGCCAGTTGATCCAATCGAGCCATGTCGAGTTGGAATGTCTGCAAAAGAGTGGCGTCTGCTCTGTGGTATTTCACCAATACTACCGAAACCAAGAGAAGTCTGCCAGTGAGCCCGTTTAAGATTCTCCAGTGGTCTGTTTTCGACTGAACCAAAAGATGCAAGTTGTCTTTCAAGGTTAGCTGAGTGCTCAGATAACCGTCTTCGACCGCTGTTTCGGAGGCCGTTGTAGACGGAGATATCGCCTAGCTCGTCTAGATCCTCAACTGCAAGGTCGGATTCCTCAGGTACGCTGCCATGAATGCGGTGTAAACTATGCAAGCCGGGGGCAAGAGCGTAATTGCTGTTCATAGAGGCGGAAGACGCTGCGCGATCTCGCATGCGGGCTCCTTCAAAACGAGCAGCCTGTCGCAGGAGCGCATTCTCTCTTGTCAATTGCTCGATTGTTCGCGCTTGGCTAGAAGCGTATGATTGGGCTTCTTTTGAATCATTTGCATGATCCTCTTCGTGTTCCTCATCATCATCGTCTTCACGCACGCGACCAAGAAGTGCAGGGTCATGGCCCAGATCTTCTAACATACTAGGTCGAGATGAGCGATGCTGAAGGCCGCCCGGCTGGTTACCAGGCCGTCCACGCGGCCCACTATACTGAGTAGGGGTCTTAGCAGACATCAAATTGACTGTTTCCGGATCCAATTGGCCAACAGAGTAAGACTGCGATCGGTATGTCTTCGGGGTAGGGTGAAGAGGAATTGTAAACGGAATAGCCGAATCGCCAGTCATCGACCGCGCCGTTGGGCTCAAAATTTCTTCTGTCGTTGGACTTGTGACTGGGATATTGGGCATTGTCGGCGACTGACTCAACTCTGTGAGTCGGGGTGGGGGTTCTTTTCGAGACTCCGAAGTCCAAATGCCTGTGGACCAAGGGAAACTGCCTCCATGGTTCCAGGAAATGGAGCTGTTCAGATTAGGGCTTGTGTTGGTAGCCCAATTTGCTTGTTCGGCTGCTGATGGAGAAGAGATGGGCCCGGGCGACACGACAGACGTTGGGGTCGTTAACGAAGTCTTCCGAGTCAGGTTATGCGGTACCTCGTTGAGCCAGGATGTGCGGCGAATTGGTTTCGCCACGGGAGCTGTTGGGGCTGTAGATACTTGATGAAGATGTTCAAACTCGTCATCGGAGGATGTCATGGCTTCCGAGTCTGGTGTCGAGCGTCTAATACCCGGCTTGCCTTTCTCAAGACGTATTGATGCATTTGCTCCAGGCGCAGAGCCGGGCCCGGGCTTGGACAAGGCGGGTTTATCTGTTGTTGCAGCCATGTTCATAAACACGCTGTTGTATTGAATGATCGAGATGACGTAGCAATTCTTCCGCGAAAGTTTTCTTCCCTGTACTCTTCCTTTTTTTTATATATTTTTCCTCTTGTCGTCAATGGAATAAAATGAGTAAGCAGGCGTCTAGTATGAATGCGCTGCGCTTTTCAGAAAGAAAAGTGATACCAAACAGTAACTCGGCGAAGTCAGCGCATGACGTTGTGAAAGCAGGCAATGGACTTGCGCCAGATCGAAGAGCGCTTACCTTGGCACACTAAACTATACAATCTATAAGATCCTGGTCTGTATGAAATCAAATAAAGAAGCGGATATCTGTTCCGTGATTATTAGCTTAGCTTTCGATGTATTATACGGCATCACTTACCACCCAGCCCAGCGGGAGCGCAGCTTCTATTCTGTAGTCTAACCCCAAACAAGATCAAAGCCTGTACAAAGATCTTTTTCTTTCTCTTTCTGTTTTTCTAGCTCCCCGAGCTCTCGACGACCGGCGACGATAGAGGATGTTTGTCAGACACAAGAGCGCTGCGTGTGTCGCGTCCCTACTAGAATGGATATTTGCTTTTGCTTATTTTTTGGGGTGATTGATTTGATCTTTTTGTGTGCGGTATATCAATCCGAAAAATTATCGAAACGGCGACAGGAGAAAGAAAGCCTAACGGCTGGTGTCGCTAGACAAAGAAGGCGGACGGTATCGGGGGACGAGTTGCGTGGGATTATGCTACTTGCAGACTGGCGCCAACAGGTGATGCGCACTGGAAAAGTGGCGCATTTTCAGGTTCTGCAGAATCTGAATCGCATAATTAGTAGAAATTCATTGGAGTGGGTTTTGAAGAAATATGATCTAGTGGTTTTTGGTGGTTTGCAGCGCACGCGGTTAGAGCAATAACACTCACATGGCAAGGTTGATCCCGTCACGGTGGAGGCTCCGCTCCCAGCGGGTGTCACGAGAGGAGCAAATTGACTGGAATGATGGTAAGTTCTTTGTTGCTCCCCCCTTATTTTTCCAAATATGCAATGAATGGCGAACCACGTATACTTGCGATGGGGAATTAATCCGTCAAGATCGGGAAGTAATAAGGTGAATGGGCACAGAGAGGGGAACTCTGAAGAAAAAGAAGGGGGGCAAATGGGCGGGCGTGGCAGAATAGGTAGGTGGTGGTGGCGCGGCAGGATCTTGTCAGACCTGGAGAAAAGGGAGAGAAAGAGGAGCAAAGCCGAGCCGGGCGAGGCTACGGGGTAGGCACGCACTATGTATGTGTAGTCGTATGTACTGTAATATGGAGTACGACGAGCTCGACAGTTGATTAACAACGCAGGCAGCGAGAAGAGCAGACTTGGAATGGATAGGATGCAGCGTGCTCGAGCACCGTGCACCGTGCAGCGTCTGCCCCGTATAGCAAGTAAGCTGGTGGGTTCTAGTTCTGGAGCAAGTAGTGATTAAGGCGAGCGGCGGGACAGCCTCGCGTGGCGACGAAGAAGAAGACGATGATGATGATGGTGAGGAGCGAAAAGCGGACGAGGCAAAGGAAAGGCAAGTCCAGAAAAGGTGCGTGGGAGAGCGTGTAATTGAATGTGCATGCGGGAGGTCATCGAAGATCGTCGCTGGATGCTGGATGGGATGGATGGATTTAGTTGGGGAAAGAAGGGACTGGCGACTGCCGCCAAGGCAAGCGACAAGAGACAACATCAGTTGAGGAAGGAGCCCAGCTCTGTCGTTCTTTCCGGATTGGCCGCCGCCCATCGTGGGTTCCGGGGTGTGTGCCAGATAGACCAATCAGGGCCGCGCAGAGTTTCAGTGAGGCTCCCATTGGTCATCCCCATGTCTAGCGGCCCACTTGCGCCCCGTTTCTGGCCTGCGCAGCTGTACGTAACGACTATTCGACCGCCAGCTCCAGACCAGACCTCCATACGCTCTCTTTCGAGCGTCTACGCCCCTCTTAGCGATGGAGAGAGTGTATAAGTTGTCAGATGCACAACTCATCCATATATTATGTCCCATGTATGCTCCATGATAGCTATTGCCGGCCAGACGCGATGTCTGGTGTGGCTGGACGAGCCTGGTCCAGAAAGTCATCATTATTGATTAATACAACCCCACCTGCATTTGGTCTGCATTTCGCGCGTGCCATTGCAATCTCCCTGGTGCGACTACGTCCTGCTCATCCGAGATTACTACAGAGTGCTGCTGTGATTATAAGGATGATGGTGGTATTACTCGCTCAACAGTGCCTCAAGGACAGTTCGGGATACAACGGCGACAGTCGCTGAGAAGGTGAGGAGCTGCCGGAATTGTTTGGTCGAAAACACATTAACGTCGGACGAACCCGAGGCTACTCCGTCCTGATTAACGTCAAAATGAGCCATGCATGCTCTGTACTCCGGTCTTGACGCACGTCGTATTGTGCACGTCAAGGACTTGCTCAGCGATGTACTGTATTGAAACGGGAGATTGACTCCTGACCGGCCAGCCAATCACCGCAAATCCTTTATCCGCCGTCCTGCCTTAGCTTTAGGCCCTTATTACCTAGTATTGAGCATGGTTGCGGGATTTTTAACATGCCAGGCGAGGAGTCACGGCGCTGACATGTCACCTATATTGGAACATGTATTGAGCATGATCATTAACACGGAAAGCGGCCTACCACAATGACCATGAGTGAAGCTCTTGACAGGACCTGAAATACCCGCCACGTTACCCGAAAGAACGGGACGTAATAACCAACCAAACAAGGGCGAGACGTGTAACAGAGAGGTATTTACCCCACAAAATCCAAGACTTTTAGACTGAGAGTCTTTTTAGCACAGACGTGTGGGAAGAAAGGCGGGGTAAAGAATTCATAACAATAATATCGTAACCTAATTAAGAAACAACAGAATAGCATTCAAAACTATGACCCTAATAACACGCAGTGAATGTGATAGAACCCTCCAGTCCGAAAATGGCTCGGCATCCGGATGGAACGATTTACCATCTTTTTATTGACTGCGTGGTTGTTTCATTGTTTTGTTCGGCACTCTTTCAGCCCAGGCATGTAATGCCAGTACGTACCTAGGAAGTGCGTGCAGCAGCCTTACTTGCAGGATATCACATGCGACCACGTTGCTATTTTGATCAGGCGACAACTCCCTCTCTCTCTCTCTGTCTCTATTGTCTTTGATCCATGGATCGCAGGACGTCATACGTCACGGGTCACCTGATTCTCTGTCGAGTGTGTAGTTCCGATACATGCTCTTTGGATCAGAGCAATTAGTACGTACTATACTTTGATGGTGGCAAGTGCCACACTTGTGCCAATATATCAAAATTGTACATTAATTTTAACAGTCTATCACTAAATATCTAGAGTACCGCAACAAACGGAATCGGACGTGCGCAATAAATACAATGTGCCAATTTTAAGTCCTCAAGCCCCTGCCGTATCCAACACGGAAGACGATGCAGTAGCACCAGGGCCTTTCTGCTGTCGCAGTTTCTCCTCGAACTTGGCAAACTCGTGCATTGAGACTTCTTCCTCCTGGTCCAGAACCTGCTCAACGCCTTGGACCTCCTCGATCTGTAAAACAAGTCAGTAACTGTCATAATGGACATTCAGCGCATCAAGAAAACAAGGAAAGAAAGACTGTAGTCAAAACTCACATAGTGCATAAGCATCGACTCAATGCCGTTCTTGAGCGTAACTGTACTAGAATCGCAAGTCCGGCACGCCCCACGCAGCTTCAACATGACAATCCCATTCTCAAAGCCGCGGAACTCGATATCGCCTCCATCTTCTTGAATGGCTGGTCGGATGCGAGTCTCGAGCAGCTCCTTGATCATCCCCACGACTTCATCATCATCCTCGTTGTATCCGAGCGAATCCACTTCTCCCCCTTCCTGCGCATTCTCGCCAGACGTGCGCTCAACCGTGTTCACAATCTGTTCGCCAGACGTGACGACCTCGGTAATCAGGCTGAAGACCTCGGGCTTAACGTGCGCCCAATTGACGTCGCTCGATTTGGTGACTGTGATGAAATCAGGCCCGTAAAATACAGACGACACGCCTTCAACATTGAGCAGTTTGGCGGCTAGTGGTGAAGGATGTGGCGGAGCCAGAGTCGACCGCGGCGACAGATATTCTAGGAATGGAGTCGAGAAGCCTTCTGGCAAAACAGGGTGGTTGGGCAAGAATTTAAGAGCCTGTTATCATCAATCAATAACGAAGTCCTCATAGTATCCAAATCATTGCACGGATGGCAACTCACATCAGGGTTCGGCGTCGACTCCGTCTGGATGAATATAGACCGCTTGTTGCCCGCGGAAGGGCCATTAATCTTCGGCAGACCCGACGTTTGGTGGTTGGCGTGTAAAACCGGTCTGCGACGGCTTTGAGACGGCGTTATAGCAGAGACACTCCTCCGTGCATAATTAATAGATCGTATAGAGTTTCCTTTGGTGAACTGCGCGACGACGCCGTCGACGGTCGGTCGGGTGGTAAAGTTTTGCGACCGTTGCAGCAGAGTGTGTCTGAAGAGACTGCGCGATGCCTGTTGCGCTGACATGATGTAGCTACCAGATATTGCTCTTTACCTAGTGCTTAAAACGTGGTGTCGATGGAGTCAATGCGAATAGTAGATGTTTGTTGTAGTTGAAAATTATTAATTATTAATCTGCCAGTGGACAATGAAATAATCCGACCGGAGAGATTAAAGCGGATTGACGTCAAAGGCACGTGATATCACTATCTGAATGCGCCTGCACAACCACGTCTACGCTTTTTACTTGGGCAAAATCGAGTAAACAAATAAAGTGGTCTACGCTTTGCATGCGATTTTATCAAACATTAGAATATACAAGTCTGACTTGTCTGTCGGTTCTCAGAATTTGACTCCTCGACGCGCACGGACCACGCGATGCTTTAACAAAAAATTGCAGCTCTGTCGGTTTTCTTGCATCGAAACACAATTTGCTTGATCAATACGAAATTTCGCGAATATTTGCAGATATCTGAACGATATCAGAATGCCTGGACTGTGTGACGTTTGTTTAACAGAACCGTCGAAATACAAGTGTCCTACATGCGGCGTGTCAAGGTATACATGTCTTGATTTTTCTCACTCGAAAATTTATATAAGAACTGACGCAGGACACTTGCCCCATCAACAGCTGCTCTCTCGCATGCACAAAATCACATAAAACGGACTGTATACCAAAGCCCAGTTCAACAGGAAACAACCAGCAGCAGAAAAAGGAGGAGCATCCGCCTGGACAATCGCGAGTCCCTTCAAACGGGGAAGAAAACAGCACAGGCTTCAACACAGCAGAGGTGCAGAAGCTCCTCACTGAGTATCCTGCCCTCCGGGCCAAATTACGAGAGATTTACCAAGCTACCCAGGAAGGAGAGTGGGAATCCGGCTACGACACACATCGTAACGACAGGTATAGCAAGGACAATAGCAATTACAAGCACAACAATCGAGGACAATGGACCGCAGAAAAAGGATTCAATCGTGGAATTGGAATAGTTAGGCGATGGAGAGAGAGCTGCGAGGGCGGGGAATGCACCGGCTCTGATGCCGAGGGCTTTATGAAGTTCATCGCGTTGGTTACAGGTCATGACCATGAAGAGAAAAAAGAGAAAGACTGTTCCTGACAGGCACTAGTACGGAATTTTACTCCGTAAGCACCAACTTGAGATTTGGGTCGGCAAAAAGGACTGTCTTTTTTTAATTATTCTGACAGAGAGCCCTCTAGGCCTTCACACTAGTGGCTGTTGATCAACCTCTCTTTGGCCGCTTCAAGCTTTCGCTAGTATGTACTACGCGATCATTTCCTCGGCGCCAAATGAAAGGACGAATCCTGGCGAACGCTCTAATTGCTCTTCCTTTACTGTTTCGGAAAAGATCGAACGTGATTAACCAATTTTGGAGCGGAGAAATTCCGATACCCTTTTACGACGCACAAATAGCCCGGTCCGGAGTACGAAGAGCTGTGCTGGTGTCACGATCAACTTTGAATTGCTGGCGATCTCCACTCGGCCACTTGAATGTCCATCAAAATTCGAAGTTCCCGAGATTCCCCCGTCAGGCTGAGATATATCAGCCGGAAGCCATAATGAATAAAATGTTAGAAAGGGCTGAGTATATGTTTTAGTTATCCTGTATGCAGGCTGGGTTGGACGTCACTGACCGATCGAGTGCCTCAAATAAGTATAAAATCTGCATTGGTAGATGTATTTTGATACCAATCATAGTTAACAGTAACTAAAGCATTGCCCTTTTTGAGTCTTAGTTCAATGCACTCTGTCGCTCTGCCCGTATTCAACTATGGTGAGACTCACATGATTGTGCTCAAGTTGTGGAACATATGTCCTGTCAGTAGTTTGAGGCTGTCTCAGTGAGGCATACTACGTATCGCCGAGGCTGCTTCATTTCGATCTGATAGCGGCGGGCCACTCGCTGCCGGAAATTTGGCTGGTTTTCCTGGTTGACTTCCAACAGAAATGCCCAATTGCCAATCATAAAGGCGCAGACATTTAATAGCGACTAATTATAACCTACCAACACGGTAAATTACGGTACTACGGCGTAGTTAATGGGAGAGCTTTGCGGCACCGCCCGCAGGCAGGACAGCAATCAAGCGAAAAATCTGCATTATGACCCGGCCAGCTATAGGAAACGGCCCTCAGAGCCTTGTCAAGCAGGAAGTGCCTCAGCCAGAGGTGTCATCTGTCGCGCGACATGTTGAGTGGCTTTGGGGTCGGTCGACAGCTGCTGCACACACTCGGCAGTTTCGCCACATGCAGGGCACCAAGCGAGCGCATCAAACAATTGATTCGCTGCCGAGCGAGGCCGTTCATTTCTAAATTCTGCTCTGCATATGAGGAAAAAAGCGCAGGAAAACGGTCTGATGCAACTTGACAATAAGGAGTAGGCTAGCTGGCGCTAGCAGCACTAGCCGCGCATTGCCCCCCTGCCCGGCTGTCATGGCCCTGGCCAAACACGAGCCGTTGAATCTGAAAACTCCTCGAAAGCGTCGCACCACCGCCTACTCCAACGGCTGTCTCTCTATCCATCTGGTCGGGACCGCTACGCAGGAATTTGGCTGATTGCTTTACTCCGTACTATATTACATATCTCGTGGTCCATGCGATTCGAGTGAGCAATTACGTAGTGCAGTTCCAAGTCGCCAATAGCCCACCCAACAGCCGCCCCGTCCTAGCCAAACGCCGACTCCATTTCAATTCAATCGTTCGTGCTTGTCCCGACACAGTCGAATCTGAAACATCGACACAGCAGTGGTTTTCATTACGCAAGCCGAGAGTTAGAAGAGGGAACGCTTTTTCAGGCGACGTGGACCGCTTGCGCATTCCCCATTCTGCATTCGTGTCAGCTAGTCAGAGATTTCGTCGTCGAAACACCCCCTGATCGAAACAAAGAAATCAACCTTAAAAAAAAAAAGAACAGACTAAGATTCTCACTCTTATCATTATCCAATTGCTCCGCTTCGAAAAGTCGGTGGGACCCGTCCCTACCGACCAAGAGCTTCCACCGTGGCTCTCAATGCTCCCGGCTCGAGAAATGGCCGCAGCAACTCACACCCAGTGCGACCGAACACTCCACCTTCTGGAACACGGATGAATCCACGCAGACCGTCCTCGCCTAACCTCACAAGCAGCCCTCCTCGACGCCAAAGCGCTTTGAGGACAACCTGGCGTCACAGTGCCGGATCAGCAGATGCATTCAGCTCATTCTTGGATATGGAGGAGGACACAGACGACTCCCGCAGCAGACCAGCGAGCTCTGAGCAAATACAGGACAAACGGACCTTTGAGACGGCGTCCAGCAGTGATCCCGGAGTCACACTCGACGAATTAATCGATCGACTCGTCGTCTTGTCGATTTCCAAGCAGGAGGCCAAATTTGTCGCTATATTTCTATGTCTGTATCGCAAATTTGCCTCCCCATCGACACTACTCAATGCGCTCATTGCTCGTTTCGACAAAACCGAAAAAAGCGACTTGCCTCAGTTAACACGAGCGTCGGAGCAATTGAGACTGCTCCAAGTGATTGCCCAGTGGGCGTCGGAATACCCGGGGGACTTTGCACACCCAAAGACGCGCGAGAGGATATTTAGCTTTGTCGAATCCATCGAGGACAGCCATGTGTATATGTTCGCGGCTAAAGAGATCAGCCTGCATCTCGAGCATCGCGTAGAAGATGACGATATTGGCTGGCCATACCGCGATGGAGATGACGACGACCGAGAAGAAACTGCGTCAGGTATCTCTACATCCACGGGCATGTCACCGTCCGCCTTTATCCAATCTTCATTTTCCGATAAAATCCTCAACCATATAAGCTCGTTGGATCTGTCCGAAGAGCCACCAGCGACCGAATCGTCAAGAGACTCTGGAACCATATCTACAATCTCGAGTATGGGCAGATCCGTCTCAACCATAACACAGGCATCTTCGACGATGCTATCATTAGAGAATGCGCAGCGAGAAGCAAGTAGTCTGGAACTCACTCCTCGGTATCTGCTTACCAAAATCCAATGGCGGCAATTTATGGAGATCCCGGACGATGATTTCGCCCGCGAATTGACTCGCATTGACTGGATCATGTTTACATCGTTCACACCGCGGGATCTTGTGCGCCATGTTAGTTTGAGTGGTCCCGAGAAGGAAAACGCCAAAAGCTTGCAACATGTGAATCGTATGATCCAGGCATTCAACCATTTGGCTTTTCTAGTGGCGAGCATGATCTTATTGCGGGATAAGGCAAAACATCGAGCAAAGGCCATGGAAAAGTTTATGAACATTGCATTGGTATGCAGCCCTAGTAATCATTTTCGTTTCCAATTCCTAAACTAACCAACACTGATCCATTTATAGAGGCTTCGACGTCTGAATAATTACAACTCCTTAGGGGCAGTCATGGCAGGCATTAACGGTACACCGGTTCAGCGATTAGCACAAACACGAGATTTAATACCGCTTTCAGTACAAAAGGAATTCCTGCGACTGGTTATACTCATGGGCACACAAAAGAGCCATTTTGCGTACCGGATGGCGTGGGACAACTCCTTTGGCGAGCGTATTCCGTTCCTACCTCTGCATCGACGCGACCTGGTATCAGCAGAAGAAGGTAACAAGACATTTGTAGGCGACAACAAGGAGCGAATCAACTGGAAGAAGTTTGAAGTTATGGGCGAAGCCATCCTTGCCATTCAGCACAGTCAGCGCACGCCATATCCCTACATTCAGAAGAATGAAGAAGCGCAGCGATTAATATTGGAAGCCAAAATGGTTGATGAAGAGGTGTGTTCTTCCCCCCCCTTTTTTTTTGCAGTCTCAATTGTATCACGGCTAATCTGTTTTTATAGGACTTGTACTCTCGAAGTGTACAGGTAGAACCATCGGGAGGGGCAATTGATAAAAACAAAACGTGGGGACAACGATGGCTCCGGACGTGACCTTCAATCCTCAGGATACAACAATCGAGGGCACTTCCTTGGTGTCGCTCTCCTTGCCCGGTCGTCATCCCTGCGGCCAGGCTTCATATATATTATATCCCTTTATCTATGTATTTACGTTGATGTTTCATGATAATTCACATACCCCCTTTTGCTCTGGATAATGTCGTCGTCGGGTTTGGTTTAAGACATGTTTTTATACGCGTGTGTTTGTTGAGGCTTGTGTCTGATACCAGGAAACATTGTATTTCAAGCAGTTGAAAAGAAAAGAATCGCCCTGAGGATTTACTAATCTATAATTTTTCTACTTTTTCATGACATTACTACTGGCACTGAGTCCTTCTACAAGTACGAGAATAGATGTACTATGTAGTTAGTATTGGGGCCTGAGGCGACGAGGCTAGCGCGACCCACCTCAAATCTTTAATTTTGGCCACTCACTCAGTAGCAGCTTTCAACATCCAACATCTATTCCAATTACCATCGACTACAAGTAAAACAAGTCGAAACAATAAACAAACAATGGCTACAGATCTTGCCCTCCGCGCGCGCCAGCTCTACCGCGCTCTGCTACGCGAATTGCCCCGTCGCCACATCTCGCTCTCCTCGCCGTCGTCATCATCAATGTCATCACCACTCAAACAACGCTTTCGTGAGCGATTCCTTACTACATCATCGTCATCTTCATCATCATCAACTGCGTCAGTATCGTTACAGCAAATCCAACAAGCCGAGCAATTCGTGCAATACGCAAAAGCGCAGAGAATGTATGCAACGCTCCTGCAACGATACAATCCTGGCATGGACATGGATCAAGAAGAGAGGGTGCGCTTGACGGCGAGGAGGGTGGGAATGGATTTGCCTGCCGAGAGTAATTATACTGACAGCAGTGCTGGGCAAGAGGGTGAGAGTGCGAATACAGAGGCGGTTTTTGAGGGTGAGAAGGGAAGGAGTGAATAACTATATTGATTATATTTTGGCTTTTGAAGGAAGGACACGTCGATAAGCGACAGTTCCTGGGATATTTGGAAATCCAGGAGCTTTGAGACTGTTTAAATATGTATGATATTGTGTGTATATAGATCTATGATATATGATGGACTCTTGGATGAGTCTTCCGCCACTTCCAATGTTTGGATACCGTAGGCAGTCTTTTATCCATCTCGAGATGCAAGTGTGGACGGCGCTTGTGACAGAAGGCATTCCGTATGTCAGTTCATCGGAATAGTCACCCATGGATGTTTGCGGTCAAGCAGCAAATGTGCTGTTCTTGCTCTTTCTGTGTTATGGGTAATCTGTCACTCAGAAACACTGGTTTACTGGCCGAAGGTCATGGACCTGAATGGGCCTGTCTCCAGTGGCACGCTGATATTCGGATTGGTTATGGCAGTCTTATGATTGATATATCATAACAATCATCCCGACGTCAGCTGTACACTCTCCATCTGCCGCATCAATGTCGAGCTGCTTTCTTCATCTTCATAGCCAACTTCAATAGCAGTCTTGGGCCTGTTCTTGTTGAGACCGTCTAGCAGCGTACACGCCTTGCACACCTTCTGACTCGAGATGTAACCACACCGTTCGCATTTTCCGATCGTTTGTACCCGCACTTGTTTGCCCTTGACTTGGATTTGGGGTGTCTTATTCGATTTCTTCTTGTTGCTCGTGGCCTTCGATGCTGGCACGATCACTGTAGTAGTAGACTGCAATTGTGCCTTTGGCATGGTTATTTCGATTTCGTGTTCCTGTGCTACTTCATTTTCCGCCAGCTGCTTTTCCATAGCGGCCATTTCGCCGCCGCTTGACCGACCGTTATTATTGCCGCAACCGCCAGTCGAGTAATCATCTGCGTCAGCTCCAGCAGATGCGGTTTTACCACTATTGCTGATCTCGGACGGGACCTGCAATGCCATATCCTCGCCGCTCCTCACAATGTCAAGGATCGAACTTGGGCGAATCTTCTCAAGATCCTTGATGAGCGTCCGAGCACTACCACGGAATGCTTCAGGCGAGTAGATACATTCGGTGCTGAAATAATCTAATTTTTTGTGATGCGCATAAAGGACAATCTCCTTCTCATACGCGTATTTCAGTGGCTTACTCCGTTTGATATCCGCGCTCGCTTGGTCGGTGACAATACTCGTTCCTCGAGATAAACGCGGCAGATCGCCTCGTAGCAGATTCATCATCACCGTCTCTGCGACATCGTCGGCGTTATGGCCCGTGACAATATGCTTGATTCCCAGACGCGCAGCTCCTCGATCAAGAGCCTGTCTGCGAAACACTCCGCAGTACGTGCAATTCCCCTTTTTCCCAACCTGCGCCACAACTTGGTCCATCGTCCAGTCGTACAACTCATCATATCCCACAATCTCAAGCGGCATCTCGTACTGCACGGCGTTGCGTTTGACGGTTTCCAGGCTGTCATCGCGGTATCCCTTGATTCCTTCGTCAATGGAGAGCAGGATCAGGTCGAGCCCATAGTCGTAACGCTCGTTCAGCGTCTTGAGAACAGAGGCGAGCACGGTGCTGTCCTTGCCGCCGCTGGCTCCGATGGCGATTTGTTCCCCGCGCTTGAAGAGCGAGGTGGAGGTGATGGTTTCATGGATTTCGGTTTCGAAGATTGACAGGAAGCATTCTTTGCAGAGTTTGTGTCGATTTTTAGGACGAATTATGACGGCGCGCGCGGCCTGGCAGTTGAAACATAGCGTTGGAGGCATGTCTCTTTTTTCTTTATTTAAATTAAAAGTGTTGTGATGACTGTGAATTTCCCCTCTTCCGCGGCTTATCACGAGAAAAATTATGCGGCGATAAGTAAGCCCGCAAGTCATGTGATTTCGATGCCCTCGACCTTTCCAAATAAGAATGTGAAGAATTGCAGACAGAAAGAAATCGCCTATGAAAGTAAATTCTAGAGAGTCTTTTGAATTTTCGAATTATTTATGTATCTGGATATGGCCGGTCTTTGCATGCAAAGCTCTCCGCTGAGCGTTCTCCGCCAAATTTATAGAACCAGTTATGAACTCCATTGTTCTGCCAATTTTTCATAGTCACCTTGTTGAACCTTCGAGTTGAATAATAGGATCATCTTAAAAGTAATTAATGTTAATTAAATCACCTTCAGCGTATCACTTTCGTTCTTATATTTCGCCAACTCGTCTCTTGTAACGATATCAGACAAGAGCCTACATCGTCTGGAGCAATATCTTCTTCTCAATGTGAATCCCAGAAACCAGGAAACTCAATGATTTAGCGGTCAATATGCAGGAACGAGTCCTGAAATCACACCACAGAAGATTCTATAGGGCTGAGTTATCTACGCGGATAGCAAAACCATCGTACAGGCCACAGTAACACAAAGGCCCCGTTGAATTCTTCTCCTATTTATCCCCGGCCGATTCAATAAAGGTTGATGCTCAAAAATATTGAACTAATCAGATTTCCTGCCCCAGAATAAGGGGTGAAGACCAATATTAGCAAAGTATAAATAAATTCCGTGACTCCTACTTCCGGGATCGACAGAATCGAACGATCTGATATATATTATCCGGACTGACGAAAATACGGATAATAACTAAAAAATTTTTCCCCTCGGGGCTGCTTCTGGCCAACATGTCATCACTCTAAGTAAGTATGTAGCACAGCGTGAGGAATTCGTCTGTGAATATGGAGCGTCAAAATTTCGAGCCAGCCCTTGCTTTACCACCGGAGCAACCACCGAATCTGCAGGGCTGCACTGCAGCTAGCCTGCAGGCAGAGACGGGAACAAACCGGGGAAACGAAAAAAAAAAAAAAATAATAAAAGCCGGTGGGTTACGGATAGTCAATGCTTGGTAGATGCAAGTTATTGATCCATTTCAATCTTTCCGAATTATTGCTTCGATGCATTGCATTTGCATTGCATCGCATCAGACGCATATGCATCTCTCCCGAGGCCGGGAGACTGTAGCAACCCGAGCAACGACAGGAAACTGCTGCATCTTAGTCAATATATGCATGAATTTGCATGGCTGGATAGATGTCACATTCCTGAGTATGCAACTCAACGGGGGCGTAGGAAGAAGAAGAAGGTTGCTGTCTAACTAACATGGAAAGATGAGATCCGAGCATGAGCTCCATTAATATTGATTAAACGTATCTATCTAAAAGAATAATCTGAATTGATATTATACACAACAGTAACAAATCCCAATCCCCATTTTTAGCAGGTCTTCTATAAACCTAGAAAGCATAAGGTTATAGTTTATAGCTTCGCCTGCAACAGATTCTTAATCATCTCACGGCCGGTAATGCGCGTTGTCGCCCACAGAGTGGGGATGTCGAGGGTACTCGTCAAGCCATCTGCAAATCCAAAGCCCAGCATTGGCGGGATCCATCCGCGTGCATACTCCAACGCAAAGCAGGAGCCGTCCATCTTGTATTGCTTGACGTCGCCGCGGCGCAAGTGGTGCACGCTTCCTTGCGGGTAGACCTCTGGCTCGAAGGTGCCGGGTGTGTAGGCTGTTTGTGTGCCTTGGATGATGTGGAAGTAGTCGTCGGCGGTGTGGCGGCCGGTGTGGCCTTCGGTGCCGACAGTTGTGCCTGCATTTGTTAGTCTGGAAGGCTCAAGAGGGCGAAGAAGGAAGAAGGAACAAACCGAAGATGATGAGATATTCCGTGATGCCTAATTGCAGAGGTCAGTTCAAGCTCGTAATACATGCAAAAGAGAAACTCACTGGCGTGGATGATGTACATGGCGCCCATTGCACCGCCGGCATTGTTGAACACCCACTCCTGGTCAAAGTTGAGGTAATTCGCGCCCACCTTCTCCTGCAGCCCGCTCACGATATATTCGACGACGGCGCGCGTATCATTGCCATGGGCGGCAATGGCGCGCTGCGAGAGATCGTGTAGTTGGGCGGGCTCGAAAATGTAGAACCATTCGAGATGCTGGTCGAGGTAGTAGAACAGTGCGGCGAAGGCGGCGAGCACCAATGCGATGATGGTGAGGGCTGAGGTGCCTTGACGCGCGGCGGCGTTCTTGGAGGAGACCATATTTATTTATGTCGAGGCAACGCGGTGGACAGTGGAGAGAAGGTCCAATGCAGTCAGTGTTCAGGAGGAAATTTCTGGCGGTTGGCGGCTGGAAAATCCAGGGGAGCGGGCGCTATAAACTAGCGCCAATCCGTGGTTCTCGGGCCCCGGCTCTGCCAATGGGCCGGTGGCACCACTCCATAACTACACACGCTGTGGAGTTGCCAGAATGATATGCTGCGCAGTCCCTCTGTCTAAGGTCTGTATCTGGAGTCGGTGATCTGAATATAAGGAGTACTTGCACAGCCACATTGAGCGTGCCAATCGACAGGCAGCAGCATTGTCGCAGCGACTCTGCGGTTTCAGGACTTTGCCAGTACTATCACACACTCTCGTTCTGGCGATCAGAAGCTGGACGACAAATTTAAGACAACTATGCCCATCTACTCCGTACTCTCCGTCTGAATATGCGTCCCTCTACGTCGCACGAAGTATGCAATTGGTCCGTCTAAGAATAATCGCAGCCGCCGGCTATAAATAAAAACCGCGGGCCAATCGGAGGGCAGCACTGGGCGGTTAAGCGCCGCGATGGAGCAGCCCCACTTCCCCGTCTTCTGCTCTTGTTTCTTCTCTTCTCGCTGCTTCATCTCCTCGCTCTCTGACTCGTCGCGCGAAAAGACACCAGCGTTTCTCGTAGCGCCCGCTTCGTCTGACAGCAGTCTAGATTGGTGTCCTCGGCTCGGTTCCTCGGTCAGCCATAGGCTCGATTGTGCGAACGTTGGCCCTGCCCTGTCGAGCGCGAGGGCATATGTATGAAACGTGAAACAGTTGCCCTCCTTGTTCATGCCCTACCATCTGCACACATGGACGCGCCACTACTCGACAGACGCAATGCAGTGCACGCCTGACAGCTGAAAGGGCCGCGAATGAAGGAGAAGCGTTGCTTTCCCGGCAAGGCTAGAATCCAACCAATCTAGGGTTTCCACAACATACAGGGTTGCTCTCTATGAATATTGCACGCAATGGCATTCTCAGCATGATTGAATGAATGAACGAATGCGGAAGTCCTTCGCATACATGCCTCGGCTCTACTCTCGCTTACTCCGTAGCTAACTTGGCGGGCGGTAGTGTGTGTATATGGTGCCACTGCATCGTAGCAGGATCTTCACTATAGCAGCGTCCGCGCTAAGAAAGTCGTTCACATTGCGGGCCGACCGCGCCGCTTACTACATACTCGCAACTTGGGGGCTGCCGGTTACGTGGTTTTCTATCTTTCTTTTTTCCTCTGACAAGTCCTGACAAGGTTCTTAAAGGATTTATGATGACATCAAGGTACGTAGTCTCTTAATGGCGTCCGTGAATAAAACGGAGTACTCCGTTCAGACTGCTGCGCACTCGTACTCTTCAGTGTAAGAGACCGTCGATGCGGCTTCATGGCGATTGGCCGAGACGGCTCGAGGATTGTGCAGGGGAGACGCTGCAACGGTTCGCGTTGTAGGATCGTGTCCTTTTTTTCCATTTACGTTATTTCAAAAATTCAATCTTTATCCCCTCGACTTTGAAGCCGAAGGAGCCGCTCTTTGAACCAATAAATGCCACACAGCCATGTCATCATGGACTATGTAGTCGCACGGGGATATGCCAAGTGGCGGCGCACCTTCTCCAAGCAAGTAGCATTCGGAGGGAAAAATAAGAAAATCCAATACATATTTTCCTAGAACGGGTTCCTTGATTCTTGGCCCTCTGACCTTTTTTAGGTTTCGCTCCTAAATTCCACACTCCGCTAGTAGTCGCTGCTCCCTTGCATCAGAGTCGCGGGTGATTGTCCGGGCAGCGGCCACGCCGCCCACCATTGGCCGCCGAGCCCTAAGTCGGAAACCGCCAGACAGCCACTCATCAGGCTTCTTGGGAGCGATCGATTGGTTGGAGGCGATACTAAGCAGTATACGCTGCCTGCCGAATCAGCGCCGGCGATCGTGTTTTCCTTCGCGCTCGTCCTATTTTTGTCGGGTCGTCGTTTCACTCTCCACGCCCAACTCGACGGTGCCACGCCTATCAGCGCCTGTATGGCAACCTCTGACAAAGATAGAACACTAGCTAGTATAGGGCAGGAACCCAGGCATGCCAGGCCAGCCCCCCTGCTGCGAAGTGGCCTCTCCACCGCGAACAACTGGTTCGCGGTTGTCCTTGCAGCGTTGGCCGAGCGCCCGCTCCTCGATTGGGCAATCATCGTCTGGACGATGTGTGGCATCCAGTGCATATAACTACTTGCTTGCGACCTCACATTTTTCACGAGGCCCATCCACATGCACAATCTTTCATCGTCTCTTAATAGTAGTAATTTGGCTTTTGTCTGATTTCATATTCTTATTTCTTATTTTTACTCCTGCATTCTTTTAATTTTCACTCATACTATCTAGTATCCATCCCTCCCGGCAAAACCCTGCCAACAACATCCTACACAAAAAAATTTACCCATCCAAGAAATATTAAAGCAGCATATTTCTTCCTCTCGTTTGGCTTTCCACCATTACATCCTACCGTACCATCTCCGGCCTACCTGCAGCAGCCCCCACGGCCTGTGTATGACCGATCCATCAGTGCAACGATCGACTGCATCATACCGCTTCGTTAGCGTTACTTAGTTGTCATCAGACCGACGGACCCTTTTTAGAGAAAAGGCGTACAAATAAAAAGAAAGAAAAGAAACCCAAAAAAAAAAAAAATTGGCATATTTTAATAAAAAGCATCGGTCTGTCTACGATCGTTTTATTCATTCATTATCGATAACGCATCGCATCGCAACGTTGACGCGACAACACCAACAATTTGAGCCACATTCTCGAACTACGGCATATTGCTTAGCTGGGCAGGATCTCGCAGCAGCCTGGTTCTAATAATCCTATTCGTACCATTCGACACTCGCTTCTCGTCGACCCCATACTTTTGCATCCCTTCGGATACTACGTACTGTCTAGCAACTATCGCCCTGATATCGACCGCGGAATCTCACCTTGCTACTTTCTGCTAGTCGGATTGCAAAGGGAACCACCGAAAGGAAAATTTATACTCATCGTCTCTCACTTTCTCTTGTCTTCTACTACTTACCGTTCCTTGCACACTTCGATGGACAACATGAGTACACACACAGCCAACATGCAGTCTCTCACCCGAGAGGCTCTGAACGAGTTCGTGATGATGCCCGTGTCACGCGAAATGATCAGCCATCTGGCGCGGCAGGCCTCCAAAGTCATCCGCTGCGAAGACCATGTGACGACCTCATCAGTGAGCCAAAATGGACAGCCCACGCCGCCCAGCACGCCGCCAATGGACCCTGCCGATAACAGCAGCACTAACAACGTGCCCCCACTGCCTCCCCTCGAAGTCTTCATCTCCTCCATTGTCCACCGCTCGCAGGTCCAGGTGCCCACGCTAATGAGCTCACTCGTCTTCCTGGCCCGGCTTCGTGCTCGCCTCCCACCAGTAGCCAAGGGCATGCGCTGCACCGTGCATCGGATCTTCCTCGCATCTCTTATCCTGGCAGCCAAAAACCTAAACGACTCCAGCCCTAAGAACAAGCACTGGGCCCGCTACACTGCTGTCAGGGGTTACCCAGGCTTCGGCTTCTCTCTCGCTGAGGTCAATCTGATGGAACGCCAGCTCCTGTTCTTGCTTGACTGGGATACGCGTGTAAACGAAGAGGACCTCTTTGAGCATTTCGAACCTTTCTTAGCGCCCATTCGCCGACAACGTGAGATCGCCGAGCAGAAGGAAGCCATGACTCATCAGCACCACGATTGGTGGCGCCTCAACGCCTCTGCCGAGTCTCTCGCTGCGCGCCTCCGTCGTCAAAAACAGGAAATGCGCGGAGAAGTAGGTGCTGTGTCCCAAAGACGCTCGCAACATCTTCCATCTTCTGCTCTTCAACCACATGCACTGGTCGACGAAGGAGACCGCTACAGCCCGTACCCTCGGCGCCGCGCCTCGCCCTATCGCAGTGGCAACAACCGCTCCATCTCCCCGCCTTCGGTCAAGGATGTGCCCGGCTTGTCGCACGCGGAAACATCCACTTCCCTGGTCCCGTCTTCATCGTCTCGATCTTCCAGTGTTGCGCCCAGCGTGCGCAGTACGCCCGGCAGTATTAGCACTTCTTGCTCGTCCACAATAGACGACGTAATGGTCATCGACGGAAGTGCCAGTCCGGCAAGCTCGACTCTCAGCTACAGCTATGTCAATGTACAGGCAGCCAAGTCTCAACCAAAGCATCAGCAATCAATGTCCAGTATCGCCCAGCACCAGCACCATCACCACCAGCCAACCAAGAAGATCAAAACCTCGGGCAGCCTAGGTGGCTCGGGCGGTGGCTTGATGGCTCGATTTTTCGCCTCAGCCGCTGGTGCATACATGAATGGTCGCATGTCTCGCGCTGCTGCTTGATCTCTTTAGCATTCAGCCATATCCGACGAAGGATCAACCCCCCAAAAATCAGACCGAGCTGGCCTCGCATTTCCTTTTTCCTATTTCCTCAAGATCTTATCTCTCACCCAGGAGTTACTTATAATCATTTGGAAGGCTACAGGAGTACACCCAGTATAAACCTCCGTTTTGGAAAGGCTTTTTATACCCATTTTACTTTTTTTTAACCACCCAATCTTTATGTTCAATTCACACTTCAACCTGTGAACACATTGCATCTAGCATGGCCTGGAGTTTGTTTTGTTTTTTCTATTTTACAAATTTGGAATATTCTGATTTTGTGTATTTTCATTTACCTCTCTTTTCCCTAGCTGGTGCTGATTTTTCTCATTTGTACTCTGCTTTATGTCACTGCGCTTGCTTGTCGGTGTGGTGTAATGGAGCATGGATGTGGCTCTCTTATCTCTATCTCTATGTGTGACAAGATTTATGGCTGAATGCATGCCTACAACCTCTACAACTACATACAACTAATAGACAAAACTTTTGACACGATATGGATTGTGCTGTCTTGGTAAACTATATACACTAGCTCATTGGTGGATGGCCGTATGATGCCGTTCCCCTCATCCGTGGAGATCATGTCATGCGACAAGGACTTGTGATCTACCGGGACTAAGTAATAGGGCTACGTATTATGGAGATGAGTAGGTCGTGTCATTCATTGATTTATTATTATTATATCTTTTTATTATGAGTTACTGTATTCAAGTGTGGCGGTATGTTGCCACTGGGTACTTGGCAAAATCGTGATAGCGGCTTAATATTCCTCGATAGTCTTCTCGTAGATTTCACAAGCTTCTGCGCGCTCATAATCACCGATGATCTCTGTCAGCCGTGCATCGGTAGGCCGAGATGCATGCGTTCTTCTTATCTCGAGCAGTTTACCTATCTACTTACAATCAGTAGTTGAGGCATCCGAATGATAGATTTCCGAGCCAATTTTACGTAGCCTTTCTTTCTACTCTCACTCTAATGTCCAATGTGGACTAAAAAAGTTCAAGACAAGTAAAACGATGTGATTAGCTTTCTGTGTATGCAAGCGCGACTGCGGGGATTAGGGCTAATCAATGCCTCAGGCACACCTTATCTAAGCTCGCTCGGTGCCCCTCTATCTGGATCCGGGCTAGCGCCATTATGACATAGCTTCCGTCATCAACTGATCTGATCGTCCAAGGTAAACATTTATTTTTACTTATTATTTCCATGTTGCGTGATGTCCACTCTACTGTGTCTGCGAATATTTCATGCTACCACTCCATCGTTCTCTATCCATAGTTGAAACTGCGATGCACAAGCTAGAATAATGCCCTCTTCAGCGTGCCATCTGCCCAACGGCCACACCTTCTCCGTGACGCCAGTCTTTGGCGGCGTCACTTTCAAGGAGGCCGACGCCGGCATCCACACCGCATTCCCACCAGGATGGACGGTTGTCATTCACACAGAAAAGCCAATTGAGGATGACTCGGCAGAAGATGACCACGATCCGCCTACTTCTGCTTCTACTTCTATCAACAAGACTCCGGGAGACACACCAACCGAGCGCAGAGTTCGTCTGTCTACTTTTAAAAAGCCGACATTACAAAACGACTGCATATTTATTTCTTCCATAACAAGCCCTTCCAGCAACGACTACAAAACCCCAATCTCGCCCTCACGCCAAATAGCCATGATGCTCTGGGCGACCTTGTGGTGGTACTTTCACGAGCCCGAGCCAGACCTGCACATGGTGACCGAAGCCTGTGCGTCGACGCCGGAACTGGGACGACCCAAGGGCGAGTGGCGTGTGAACATCAAAAGAGAAGGCATTTTCAAGGCCCGTAACCTTCTTCAGAAGCTGGAACGCATGGGCTTAATTTTCAACGAGGATTCGTCCGTGGGGACAGAGTCGCTTGAAGCCCGAGACCCGGCTAATTGGGCCCGCATGTTCACGAGTCGCACGATCTTCTGGCAGTTGGACCCGCGCATTTTCATCTTCACGTTAACCCCTACAAACACAGCAGCCGGCGGGACTCCGGTAAATGCCGCTTCCTGGTCGTCTCCTATGAATTCGCCGTATGGCTCTCGGCCTGCGTCTCCCAGCCTCGACAGTCTGCGTTTGGCGGATGGTCATGCCATGTCGCCGACTGAACCACCTGCATCACCTATGCATATAGCGCTTGGGGGCCCGTATCATTCAGGCAGTCATCTGCCAACATACTACCCACCGGCGCCGCCGCAATACATTTTCACCAATGGCGTTCGCCATCCTCTACGACAACGACCTCCGCATCAAGGAGAAACATTCTATACGCGATATGTACCAAGTTTGGGACAATATCTGTCATTTCGCGTACCAGTACTTAATATTGCCAAACCTAGCGGCCCGCAACACAGCCATACTACGTCTGTCCCATCTCTGACCTTGCCAGCTGCCACCAGTAGTCCTGGTTCCCCATCACAAATATCAGATCTAGACCTGCTGCACAAATGGATGAACAATCCACGCGTCAATGCAGCCTGGGGTGAAGCTGGGCCACGGTCAAAAGTGGAAAACTTTCTGAAGCATTGCCTGACCGATCGCCACAGTTTCCCCGTGTTTGGGTGCTGGGATGGCAAGCCGTTTGGGTTTTTTGAGATTTACTGGGTCAAAGAAGATGCGCTAGCTAAACTCATCCCCAATGTCGGGAATTATGACCGCGGATTGCACGTTTTAGTTGGCGAGGAGGATGTCCGGGGCTCGCATCGCCTGCGTGTCTGGCTCAGCTCGTTGGTGCATTATTGTTGGCTAGCCGATCCGCGAACGGAAGCAGTATACTTGGAACCGAGGGTTGATAATATAAAGTAAGACCCCCACCACCTTATTTTCGTTCTATTTCTCTCTCCTTCTTGGAGCCGTGCATTTACTAACTCAACTGCAGACTGATAAAATATCTCATGGACTCCGGCTTCTACAAGCAAGGCGAGGTCAGTTTTCCGCATAAGCAATCTGCTGTGATGAAAATCACGCGAGACGGTTGGAAGCAGCCAACACTATAGATTATCGTTCTTCTATATAGAGAGCTAGAAGAAGGGGATATATAATACCAATAAAATCTCGGATTCTTCTATGTCAGATGTCTACTTTTGTCGTATTGATAGTTGATTCGTAAGATTTCCGGACGATCAACGCCAGCAGGAACGACTAACACCGTGGTAACACAGCCCTAATCGTAACCTTCGACGCAACGTGTTGCGTGCCAGTCACGGGCAAGGGCGCCAGTGTTTCGACTACTATTCGATAGCTTCTCTAGGTACTCTCTTTACGCCTTCTATTATGTTTATGCTTTCTACAGCCAATCAGAGAATCATTAACATGACCTTATCCGAGTTAAAAACAAAAAAGGTACATCCAGATTATCGACCTAGTTTATAACCGGGCAGCCAATTAACCTGGTCAATCTCCTCGCTTACCTCATTAATCTGTGTAACCAAATCGCGTAGATCAGAAAGCCCTGCAGTTTCCTGATTTGGCTGTTCACATTCAGATAAATGAGGCTCCTCGTGAGATGATATATGCGCATGAAGTTGTTCACGCAAGCGTAAATAAGCCTCGCAATGAGCGCGCATGGGAGGTTTATTAGGGAATACGTCGCCTGGTTGTAAAGCTCCAAAACCTAATTCTGTTAATTTTGTCCGGCACCAATCCAAGGTTTGAGGTGGTAGATATTCATCAATATCTTAGAGAACTTGTTAGTATAGAAGACTCCCAGAAAATGAAATCAATATATTCTATTACCCAAATGAGATGTATTGTCAAGAAAAGAATTCAGGAGCTCGTTATCCGGGATTAGGCCATAATTTCGATCATCTCCCTGGGGAAAGTGGTAAAACATAAAAGGTTGTCCAATTACATCCTCTGGTCGATTATCCTGTTTGTAGCACGTTCGCAGATTATATGATCGAACATATTCGAATATCTCAAACCTGAGAATAGGAATATAGACTGCTTTTATGGCAATTCGGTCCGCAAGTTGATGCTCGTCATAGACACGATCTTCAGATAATAATTGGAGATGTTCCTGGACCCAAAAATCAGAACAATATAATGGACCAAAAGGTATTTGAAGTTATAAGGCAACGTGTTACACATGTTCTTGTGATTTGTGACCACCACGCTTCAATACGCTGATATGACGCATTTGTTCCATACCAGTAGCAGTCTTGAATCTGAGCATCCTCAATACGCTTCTTATATAGTAGATAGTGAGCAGCCGCAAGATGTGATGTTTCGCCTCCTTTGTCAGATCGAATGAACCGAGGTTGTACGGATTCTGAGTTTAATGTATCAAGATATTGCCGCAAGACACTGAGAGAAGTCCGATTGCTGATACCGACATAAAATCAGTTAATATACCGAGAATACGTATCGACACTTGCATATATCTGAATGCCCCATGGTGCTAATTTATTATAGCTATCAATTGACCATGCATAATTGGGACCAGGAGATATAAACTCTCCACGCTTGCGCTGTAAGTCGTTCTTCCTTTGATTAATGCCTTCTGGAATAGCTTGGTGAACATTCCAAAAGAGACGGTCCCTATATTCAAGGTTATTAAGTAGAAAGAGTGAAACCCTTCAGTAGATATCCTACGAGAAACAATATGCATCCAGCTTCGGAAATAATTTTGGAGATGCCGCGGACCATATGAGTCAATTATTCCGTTATCCAACTCCTTTTGAAAAATACTGGTAAGAGCTGCTTCAATGTCTTCCAAAGGGCTATCAATATTAATGTGGCGTCTGATACCACTCTTGCGTCGATTGCTTGCAACCCACCGAGCGTTAACATTATAACCTTGCTTCTCTAAAACGGCAAGAATGTCTTTGTCGGATAAGCCACAATGAAAGTATAGATTGAAGATTTGACGTTCTACCACTGGACCAATCTTATCATGAAGTCGTTTCCGGAGGACACCCCAGTCCTTGAGACGTCGCTGGATGGTTCTGGGATGAACAGCCATGCCGTATTTTGATTGTAATATCTCCGCGATGGACTCCGTCGATTGTCCATCCTTGTATAGATTGGAGACCTCAGTAAAGTATTGATCAACGCCGCTACTGGGGCGGCCTACTCGAGTTGCAGAAAGTGCCATGGTTAGCAAAATAGGGGGGAATAGTTATAAGTTAGGGACGATTAGTTGATACTAACGTTTGAAAATATTACTAACAACGGCAGTTACTTTCGGTCTGGGGGAATATATTTCCGTTGGTGTACTCATATTTGGTATAGCCAATCAAAGATCGGTCATTTTATCGGTGAATGAGGGTAGGGCTCGATATCAATTGTATGTCGTTGCTTCAAATCTTCTATAAATCTGTATACTCTTTGTACAGCCAATCACGGCCCACGAATTGCGGCAACCGCATCGGCCAACTCTGTGACCCACAATTCGTGTGTATAAGCATTTGTGCGTAGCCAAATCGATTACTACGTAGCAAAATACCAATTTTGTCGCCTGTGTACTATTTTGTCGCCCATGTACGTATAGGCAGCCCCGCGCGGGCCGCGTCTACCCTGGCAGGCTGCAGCCTGAGGCCGGCAGCAAATACAAATACAAATAAATACTGGGACGTCATTGCTTGCATACGCATTCGCAAAAGGGTCGACTCACCCCTCCTACCAGACGAATAAATCAACACAATACGACACAACTGACTACACCGTTGCATAGAATGCCCCTCACGATCCTCACGGCGGCGCAGGTCCGCGCTCTCCTCCTCTCCCTCTCTCGTGACGACGTGATCGTCCTCCAGCGCAACCTCGCCGAGGCCCTGCGCGACTACTCTACGGGCACGCAGGAAGAAGGCTGCTCAGCATCATACCAACCACACCGAACGGCCATTACGCAAAAGGATGGAAATACAACGATATTCATGCCCGCCAGCACGGGCAAGACGACCGGCGTCAAGATCCTTTCGTCGCCGGTAGATCCACTCACTCTGGTCGGTGGTGGTGGTGCGGGAGATGCCATCAAGCCCGGCTGTAGCACCATCGGACAGGACCTGTTGCAGGCTAGACAGTCGGCCAAGGTCGCGCTTTCGCTGGAGGACAGCTCGTCGCGACGGTCGAGTAGTTCGCTGTCGACTGATCTCAGCTCCTTGTCGCTGACCGCGCCGAACGAAGGTGGAGGAGGAGGGGTTTTTGATGACGATAGCGATGTCGAGTCTTCGTCCTTCAGCTCCTCTGTCGGTACTGGTGGTAGCAACCCCAGTATAAACCAGCAGTCTCTGAAGGTGCCGACGGACACAGCATCACCCAACCACAAACGGTCGTTATCAGCGTCATCACATCTCGGATCTATCAAACAAGTCTCCGGCAAAGCCTGGCCGCCCGTAGGAGCCCGCGACTCCTCGCCTCGCGGCACCCTGACCCTCGTCGGCTCAGACGGACACCCCATCGGCCTGATCAGCGCACAAGACCTCACCGCATTCCGCACCGCACTCACAACCCTCTGCGTCTTCAACAAGCGCAAACACGTCAAGACCATCACCGTCTTCGGCGCCGGAAGACAGGCCTACTGGCACATCCGTCTTGCGCTGCTGCTGCGGGGACCCGAGGTGAAACGCGTCTACATTGTGAACCGCTCCTTCGACCGCGCCGCCATGCTGTTGAGGGATATCTACTCGCCGTCCAACGCCTCTTGGCGCGCTGATGTCAAATTCCACGCTTTTAGCAGTGACTTTGTCGAATATAACCGCCTGCTGCGTGAAGCAGTGCGTAAAGCAGACGCCATTTTCTGTTGTACGCCTTCCCTCGAACCGCTGTTCCCGGCCGAGTTCCTCACGAGCACGGAGGGTCGGCGCAAAGGGCGTTTTGTCAGTGCAATTGGGTCGTATAAGTCGCATATGACGGAATTACACCCAGATATATTAAGGAATGAAGTCAAGATTTCTGCCCCTCACTCGCACCACCACCACAAACACGCCCAGCGCGGTGGCGTTGTGCTGGTCGATAGTCTGGAGATGTGCCTGCAGGAAGCCGGCGAGATTGTGCAGGCGGAACTAGGGCCGCATCAGCTCGTTGAAATCGGAGAGTTGATGATTATGAAGCATGCAGCGCGGCTGTCGCCGGTGGTGGAGCAGAAGGGTGCCGAGGAAGGGGAGAAGGGCTTGATGCGGTGGCTGGAGAGTGGCAATGTGGTGTATAAGAGTGTCGGGTTGGGCTTGATGGATTTGGTGACTGGGGGTGATTTGGTGGAACTAGCGAGGGAGAAGGGCATTGGAACTGTTATTGAGGACTTTGAGTGATTGCTTTTTGACTTGCCTGCCGCTTTTCAGCATTGCGATATATTGCATTGCATTGTATTTATTTATGCCTAGTTGTTGCACATACCCAACACAAGAATTTAATGATAGACCTGCTTATCTTACGATCTAGAGATGGCCGTTTATTCCCAAATACTTAAATAGGTTTTGGAGGTAAGTATGAGGCAAGTATGGTGATATCGGGAAATCACCAATGTGTGTAGATATTATACTAACACAAGTATATCACTAATCAAATTAGAGCAACATGACTAAAGACTGATGCCAACTCCATATCCGTTCCGAACCGGGAAACTGTTTACATGGGTAAATAATTGAACGAAAAGAAGAGAGTGTTACGTCCCCCATAACTCATCATCATTCTTGACCAAATCATCCTCATGCAGAACCTTCAGTCCCTGGGCTTTGTTCTGCTTTTTCCTGTCCCGTTTCGTCACCAGGCGACTGGGCGTGAGCGGTGTCACGGGTGTGAATGGCATGTACGGACTATATGGCGTAGGCATCCCAGTGCGCGGTCCACCAGATACATTGACGGGTCTCTCCAGGATTGTCGTCTTTGTGTATGGGGCGCTCTGGGGTGGGTTGAATTGCGAACGGAATGGGAGAGTGGAGTTGCTACTGTTGATGCTAAGAGGTGGCGGCACGTTGATGGTGCGCATAGTAGTGCTGCTGCTGTTGGGGGTGCCTGCTATCGGTTGCAGGTTAAATGAAGAAGTTCCTTTGGGGCTTTGGATGCTGTTGCTGTTGCTGTTGCTGCTGCGATTGTAACCGTGTGATAACGGTGCAGTCGGCGGTGGGCCAGGGTTGTATATCCGCGGTGACAGTGGTGGTTGGTTTTCCTGGTAATATGTCGCCGTCTTCACCAATTCTGGCGATTTCACGGGAGGGGAGATGGGCAGGTCGCGGACAGAAGTGGGAGATTTAAGTTTGTTGGTGGTTGAACCTGCCGATGAGCGCGAGCTCGGGCTGAAGATTGACAGATTAGAGATTTTTGATAGTCGCCGACTCGATCGTGGCTTGTTTGTTGCCATGTTTTCTTGCCGCGGGGACAAGGGAGGCTGGAACTGGTATTGAGGATGGGACTGGGGAGGGAAAGCCTGTGCCATAGGCGAAGCCAATGGTGTGCCAGCAAGTGACTTTTCGTCCGTGACAGGTGTGGTATGAACGGAGGCTTTTTTGGCGTCATGCTCCATGACGGCTGCATACAGGTACTCCATCTCTTCCTGCGCTCTGCGCCGGTCGGCAGACACCACACTTTCATCAATCGTAGCAACGCTGCTGTTAATTGAGGGGCGGGATTTGTGCTGCGCTTGGCCGCCGCCGCCGCCGTTTGCACCACTTGGCCACGACATATCCCAGCCGCGTGTCTGTTTGATGGGACTGACTGGACTCGGAAATTGGCTATCGACAGAGTAATCAGATATCGGGCTAGGGTCGAAATCGCTGTCGAATTTGCTGTGCCCGTGACTCAGCATCACCATTTCAAGCGAGTAGTTGGAGGAGTGCGCTTCGCGGCGTAGTCGTCTCCCCACAAAGAGGATGAGGAAGACGATAAGGGCGTCGAAAATCACGTAGCTGGCAGCGATGCCGCTGATTTGGATGGGTAGTTGGTTGGACTTGTCCGATGCTCCGAGAGAAGAGTCGCTTCTGCTGTTGATGACAGCAGAATCCCCGTCACCAACGACCGGTTGAGCTAATACCAGTGTCGTCGGGATGAGCGTTACACACGGGACGAAGAGATATGCCGAGCCCCAAAGACCACGAGTAGAGAGAGCCAGCATGCTGAGGATGCGAGCGGGCGCATGAGGTCAACGATCGACCGATGGAGGGGGGCGAATTTTTATACTCTTGTTCTCATCTGGGCGGGATCATGAATGGAGTCGGGCAAGCAACAAGCTCCTGTCAATCAATCCCCGAAGCAGATATCAGGTCAGGCAGACGGACGGGTGTGACGGGGAGAGAGACGGGCATGGTGTGCAAAACGGCGATGTGGGCACATATATGAGCTGTGTGACGGGCGAGTCGTGGGAGGGAACTGGCCGAGTGCATTGGAGGACGATGTGCTGAGGCGAGTGATTGGCGACTAGCACAGCGGCCGGATGTGAAGCGACCAGGGGTGGCTGCAGGTGCCGCCGGCTCGCCGCCAATCGTCAAGCACGCTGCCCTTCTTGCCTGTTTGCGGCCGTGCGATTTGCTAGAGGAACCCATTTGAGTTTTGTGTGTCTGTGGCCGGCTGTTCGAGATAGCTGTGTGTGGTGCCTCGACAGTACAATGCGGATGTCGCTGCCTCTTGGTTCTTGCTGGTCTCTCCTGCGATTTCTGCGACAGAGAACTTCGCAGAGGTTTGTCGTGCATATAGGATAATAGATAGCCCTTGCCATTTATTCTGAGATGAGATTTGCTTAATGCTCTGGATTGGTACGCCATGCTGCTTTGCAGTCTTCACAATATGGCATCGCATCGCATCGCGGGGAACTGGGAGCACGCCGCTCCCATTGGCCACGCTCCTGCAGAGTAAATCACACATGGCCAGCCAATCACAGACCACATTTAGCCGCCGACCCGTGCACGGCCCACCGCAGTGCGTCCCGTCTGCGCCGCTGCGGGTCCCGGTTGGCTCTTGCCTTTTCTTGGCGGGGCTTGGACTTGCCACGATCTGTCCAATCGCATGCCTCTGAGCCCTATCCTGTCCTCGCCTCTGAAGCACTGAGAGCTTCCAGAAGGCTGCACTTGAGATCTGTGAAGAAAGGTGTTCCTCTAACTACCGGCATGATGAGTATGTAGCATCGCATGCAGGGTGGTGATGTTGTTGTTGTTGTTGTTGTTGTATATATACATGACAGATCTATTTCAACACACCAATATCTATCTCGATCGAAACATGTAGCACTATCCTGCCTATCCTGCCTATCCTGCCTATGTCGCCTTCTCACGCTTTCTTCCACATGTCTCTCCAGAGCTCTCTGAATCCATACACCTTTGATCTGTCCTCTTCGTGGAACCGCACGCGCTGATTAGTTTGTAGCATGTCTTCCAAAACACCGCCCAGGCTCTTGCCACCAGCACCGGCAGTCGCACCGCGAGCTCCCTTGGCTCCTCCGGTTGCGCGCAAAGCTAGTTCGTCTGCCAACGAAGGAGCCACCTCTGCATAGCATGCATTCAGCTCTCGTTCTAGATTCAAGTATGGTTTTTGCGCCAGGCGGGGAGCCTGGAGGTTGTAGGACCGGGTGAGGTCATTGATGCTTTTAATTTGAAGCTCGTGCCAGCCTCGTTCAATAGCCGCGAAATGTGGATCGCGGAGGGGAGGGAGATGAGGAAGGGAGCTGTCTGTCTCGGATGATGAGACGTCTGAAGTAGCGGCTGCCTCACTGTTGGTTGCTCTTATGTCTGACGTAGTAGCAGCCGGACCAGATATCCGCCCATCGTGGCTGATCTGAGAATAGCTGGACAGCACAACAGCATCGTTTGCACCAGTAGATGCCATAGAAGCCTCGATTTTCTTCTTCTCTATCAAACGGGCCTCTGCGGCAGCATAAGCCCGAGCTCGTCTCTGCTGCTCCTCCAACGAGCCTCCACGACTCGAGATCAGTCTTGCCGCATGTCTTCGCCACTCGACACGAAGCCTCTGTCGAAACCGGCTGATTTCTCGCGCAAGATCCTGCTGTTTCTCGATCCACGGAGGCACAATCTCTTGCTTCTGTATAATCTTGTTCATAAAATACTCCGTCGTATCGATAAAAGCGCTATTTGCATTGTGGTCGGTTTGCGTATGCTTGCCTTTCCCGCGCGGTAAATTCTTGAACTGCCCTTTCGCAATAGCATCTTCAATTCGCTCGTTCGCAAGCGACGCTAGCCCTTCTATGGTCATCGGTAACGAGCGCGCGCCAGATTCGAATCGTGCAGTGAGCTGTTCCCGGATCTCATTTCGCTCTTTATCTGATAGGCCGCTGCTTTGGCTGAGAGAGTATACATGCGTTTTGTCTCGAGCGCTGGCAAGACGACTACCGGTAGAGTGGCGGACTTTCGCCGCCGGCTTTAAGCTCACGTTAACAGGTATTGTAGGACTTGGGATTTTGAAAGGAGTCCGTATTGGCTTTTTGGCGTCGTCGAGCATTCGAAGGGTCGTATCCGCGACGTTTTCGGTGCCGCGCCACGGTGTGGCGACTGCATTCTCACGAGTACCTTGTCCTGCACCGGACTAATAATCACTGTGTTAAATCAAATATAAGTTAAAACAGAGAAAGAGAGGGAAATATAGTCATACTGGCATGTCTAGCAAGGAAAAAGCCCCCGCATTGTCGCTCCTGAAAGAACTCGCCTTGATCTTCTCTTCCAGCTCTTGCTTCAACTCCTCCGAAAAGCCCGCTTCTTGTATATTCCTGCGCGCCGATCGCCCGCCTTGAAGAAGGGCTTCGTCTGTCATCTCCGCTAACCTGCGGGACATGGCACCTTCTTCCTTGCTCTCGGCGTCTTCATTGCGAAGGTTTGCTTTCCCATTTCGCCGCCGGGCCGAGATCGAGAAAGCCCGCTGTGGTGATGGCCTCGGTGCCGGTTTGGTAATGGACGAAAGATATCGATGAGCTTGAAGACATGATGCACAACGAGTGCAAAAGAAAGAACCTCGAGGACTTCTCATCATGAGAGGCGTATATGCGTGTATATACTGTATGATGGGAAACGATAGACCAAGATAAGCCGAAATAGCGATAAGTCAATGACTGCTAAGCCCTTTTCAGTCGGCCCGGTAAACGATAGAGACCCAGTGCGCAGCTCACATGTCCCTGTGAATGCAGCAGACCAATCACCTCAAAGGATTAGACACCATAACAGATCCCCCAAAAATATCTAGATTTCGGCTGTCTATCAGTGATCAAGAACCCGAACAAGGCCATGATACTCCTATAGTAGTAATAAGCCCGGGAATAAAGGACACTACGACGCCACGCTGGGTTTGGGACAATGTTTCGTTAGCCGACTCTGCTGGATAAGGATACTGCAGTAACTAATCTCATCGGCTTGCAGAGTCCGATAGGGCATTCTGCTCCGTCGTCCGATTACCTCCTGCCTTCAGACGTAGAGGGGAACACGTTACATTATTTTAGCTACTGTAGAAAGTAATTACAATTGAGCAGATAAATAGCTAACATATAACATTTCAAAAGGCTACCATGAATTGATGTAGATGAAGTATCTAGTCAGTAACAACGCTCAACCGCGATGTCTACGAGATTGCCTTTCCAGGTCAGCCCATCTTTTCAATACATACTTATACTTAATATTGATTCATATGACTAATACATCCAAATTAATCAGCTACGTCGCCCCTCGTTATTGCGAGATCAATCGCTAGTCAATGGGCGCTGGACAGAAGCGGCGTCTGGGAAGCGTTTTGAAGTGCTAGGCATGTAGAAAAGGTTTCTGGCAGATGCTTATTTGTACGTGCAGAATATTAATTCATGATATTAGATCCCGGTACTGCCGAGGTCTGGTCTACAGTGCCAGACAATGATGCTGCCGATGTCGATGTCTTTGTGCAGGCTGCTTACACAGCCTTTCAGAGCTATCGCAAGTCCAGTCCGCGGTTTCGCTACCAATGCCTACAGAAATGGGGCATGTTGATGGAAGAGCATAAAATGGATCTTGCAACAATCATTACCTACGAAACCGGCAAGCCTATCACTGATTCTTTATTCGAGCTCGATTACGCCATCAATGCCGCATCGTGGTTTGCAGGGGAGGCATTGAGAATACATGGGAGCGTGTTCAACTCTTCGATACCGGGAAAGAAGGCTCTAACAATAAAGCAGCCGATCGGTGTAGCGGTAGCGATGGTCCCATGGAACTTGCCTGTGGCGTACGTTAGAGTCTTATTTCTTCTTCCCTCCTTGAGCGACTGACACCAAACCAGCATGGTTATCCGAAAAGCCGGGGCTGCCCTGGCCTCCGGTTGCACAATGGTGATTAAACCATCGCCAGAGACGCCTTTGTCTGTCCTGTCACTGGCTCTACTGGCCGAAGAAGCAGGGTTTGATGAAGGTGTTCTGAATGTTGTAACCACTAGTCTCGCCAACACTCCGTCAGTCAGTGAGGCGCTTTGTCGGCACCCGTTGGTCAAGAAGGTTACATTCACAGGATCAGTATGCTGAACAATGCGCACTGTATAGCATTTGCTGACGGCATACACAGACTCGTGTCGGAAAAATATTAGGAAGGATATGTGCGGACGGCCTTAAGAAATTGACCCTTGAACTCGGCGGAAACTGCCCCTTTATTGTCTTCAATGATGCAAATTTGGCACAAGCTGCCGATGGTATAGTACAAAGCAGACCTTCCTTGACGATAATGTCTAATAGTGTGAACAGCGCTCATGGGCCTGAAATGGCGTAACGCGGGACAGACATGCATTAGTGCAAACCGTATATACGTTCAATCAGGCGTCTACGATCAATTTCTCGACATTCTGACAGAACGAACGAAAAAGGTCGTCCTTGGCCACGGCACGTCACAATTTTCGACAATGGGCCCTGTCACCACGCCGCAGAGCCTAGATCGAGCGCAGCAGCAAGTAGAGGACGCGAAGAAAAAAGGCGCACGAATTCTGTTAGGCGGCCAGCGCGTGAATGGACCTGGATACTTCTTCGCTCCAACCATCATCGCCGATGCCACGGTAGAGATGCGGATTACGAGCGAAGAGAGTTTTGCGCCCATACTTACCTTGTACCGATTTGAGACTGAAGCGGAGGTTATCAACGCAGCCAATGCTACTCCGGTGGGTGGCATCTTCTCTCTCATATATAAAGATGCATAATTGACACATCACAGATGGGCTTGGCATCGTATGTGTTCACAAAAGACGTCGACCGGTCATGGAGGTTGCTTGACGAGCTCGATGCTGGAATGATTGGTCTCAATACCAGCATGTCCCGCCTGACTGTGAAGAAAACTGTTAAGAATGATGATGCCTGCTAACACTTGGCTTAGGTGCAATTTCTGGCCCAGAGCTTCCCTTCGGCGGTATGAAAGAGTCTGGATACGGAAAAGAGGCCGGCAAGGACGTTGCGGTGGAAGAGTATCTCGTTACCAAAGCGGTGTCGTTGGTTGTAGATACTGCGTAGAGCATAGGCTGTCAAAAAACCATCACAATTACACAATGCATAGATATGTTCTGGAGCTTCTTGTCGATCATGCCGGCATTCGTGCAAGTACAATGACCTTCATTTATCACGCCCCCGGAAAATTTCGAAATTGGTACGGTCAAGCAGGGCTTCTTTCAAAATTTGTCGAACGGCTTCTAATGAACAGTCATATGCACTTAATGAGCGAAATTTTACTTTGCTCTCGGAATTATGTAAAGCAGCACTTGCCAAAAAATCACCTTTAACCTAACTAGCTGTCACTCAATAGAATAGTTTCTCTTCGCGATTCTTGAGTTCAAATACACGGAAAGTGGGATGAAACGGGAAACTATCAGTATAAAATTATAGGCGACGGTTTATCAAAACATAAACTTGGTCTTTCTAGATACAAAGATTGACATAATTTAAAAGCTACGCCCAGGAGGTTGCAATCAGATAACGACGGTTGGGTAGCCCCTCAATTTGACTTAGACAAAGTTTCGGAGAGACACAGCTATCTGTATGAATTTTATATGAAAAGAGGAAACAGAACACTAATTTAAGTAAAAAGAGGCAAAAAACCATTGGTATTATGTCTATAAATCGCGATATGATAATTATCTAGGTGATAATGCTCCACCCTGATTGGCTGATCAGAGTACGTGAGAATAGTATCAACAGAAGCACCTCGACCTAGACAGCGTGGAGCTCCAAAGTTTAGCATGGAACCAAGCCGCAAATCCGATAATTACGTTGATAGACCTGAAGCTTCTAAATTCTGTTGTCTACTTCGCTCTGGTAAGTCTCCACTTACCATCAGAGTGTGCAGATAAGCGGGCATGTTGTGTGATTGGCCATCGGACTCATCGGCGTGGAATGCGATAGAGGCCGACGATAGTCTAAAGTTTACCGATTTCAACGCCCAAGACAACCACATTACTATCATGCTGCTGGCCCAGGCGAGCATGTCGACATGCGTACGCTGGCGACCTCGCCAGCTGGAAAGATATAACCCTGCGGTGCCTTGATTGTATCTCTGTTTCTGGCATATGAGCATTAACTCCCGACGCAATCATGGCAGACCTAGACGGCAAGGAAGTTGCAACCACAGCGATCATAAATGATGGCGATATTGCTGATGGCCAGGTGGTGCCAGCTGGCAGCCATACGATGGACGATGGAATGCGTCGCGCCCTCAAATCACGCCACTTGCTGATGATTGCGCTGGGCGGGGTCATTGGACCCGGCACGTTCTATGCCACGGGGTATGCGTTGGAATATTCAGGTCCCGTAGGATCCCTGATTGGTTATATCATCATCGGAGTCGATGTGTTTTTTGTGACTCAATCGCTGGGAGAAATGGCCACGCTGTTCCCGTCTACGGGCTCGTTCAACGAGTTTGCTGGTCGATTTGTGGATCCGGCCTTGTCATTCGCACTGGGATGGAACTACTGGTACATGTGGGTAAGTGTTATCGATTGATTGCCGCATTGATGAGATGGAGTTGTTGATATCGTATTTGCTTAGGGCACAATCCTTGCAAATGAGTACAACGGTGCGGCCCTCATCCTAACCTACTGGACCGACAAGCTCCCCAGCTACGCTTGGATCTTGATCTGTTGGGCCTTTTTCATGTGCACTTCACTGTTGGGAGTTTTGGTCTACGGAGAAATGGAGTTTTGGCTGGCGTCTTTCAAATTTGCTGTGGTCATTGTCCTCTATATCATAGCTATGTAAGTCTTTTTTGGCTCTATTTCTACGTGTTTGTGCTAATTGCTTCGGACAGTCTTCTTGACACAGGTGCTATTGGCAATGACTATATTGGATTTCGCTATTGGAAAAATCCGGGTCCATTCGCAAACGGCATCAACGGCTTTGGCAAGGTCCTTGTCCTGGCTGCTGTCATGTATTCGGGCACGGAGGCCATCGCAATCACAGGAGGAGAGTCTCGCAACCCCAAGAAAGATATCCCCAAAGCTCTGAAGCAGACCTTTTGGCGCATCCTAATTGTCTACATCGGCATGGTTTTCTTCACCGGCTTGATTGTGCCTTCCAATTCGTCTGACTTGTTGAACGCGACGTCGAAGTCGGCCTCCTCGCCATTCACTGTTGCCTTGAACAAAGCCGGATGGCAAGGCGCCGGAAACCTAATAAATGCCATTATTGTGGTCACGCTATTATCTTCTATCAACTCTGCCATCTATATCGCTAGTCGGTGCATATATGCACAAGCCAGATCAGGCCGCGCGCCAGCTTTCCTGGCGAAGACAACCAGTAATGGGGTCCCCGTTTACGCCATCGTCTTTACAAATTTGTTCGGCCTAATCTCGCTGCTGAACATATCCGAAAACGCCGGCAATGTTTTCAGTTACTTGCTTGATATTTCAGGCTCGGCTGCATTCATTGCCTGGGCCTTCATCGGGTTCACCCATCTTCGCTTCCGTGCAGCCATTACGGCCCAAGGGATGCCGCTCTCGTCATTGCCCTTCCAATCCAAGGGTTATCCATATGTGCCATGGGGATTGTTTATACTCAACATCTTTCTCGTTTTGATCTCCGGCTATACGACACTGCTGAATCCTTTTGATGTCAAGGGTTTCATCTTCTCGTATCTCGTCATTCCGTTGTTCATTGTTCTCTACGTTGGGTGGAAGCTGTGGCACAGTATGTCCTGTCATCTTGCAAGAACCATTGAATTGCTTGCTAATTACTTTTTACTAGAAACTAAATGGGTGAATCCGGCGGAAGCTGACATTTCGAGCGGACGACGAGACTGGCTGTCTGGCATTGATGAAGAAAACAGCGAGCACCCGGACATGTTCAGCAAAGTCAAGGCACTTGTAATCGGCTAGTGTAACCTCTGCTCAGTGATTTATGCAGTTGCTGTCAGATTGCTGCTTTCTATGTTTGTTATGTGATGTAGTGGCTGTGTGTATTTCGTGCTTGGAATGCTGCAATCAGGTTCAATGCTATGAACCGGAAGCTTCGGTGTCAAGCTTCAAGTAATAGGCTGATGTGTTGAATATGTACACAAGAGTTTCCAACCTTTGCGAATGTCTGTCCACTACAATGATAAGTATTTACACACCTCGTACTCGGAGTTGCCAATGATCGATACAGGGTTATTATAGAGCCGTCTATCTGTAAAAACGCCCCTCTACCTGTATATGACCCTCTTCCAAATGATTTGAAAAGGTAAGGAAAATGATAGAAGCATCAGATTATTGAAATCTTTTATCTCTAAAAAAATGCTCTTCGGGCTGACGTTGCGTCGGAGTTGCGAGGGCCGATTAGTTTCGGCACCAGAGCAAGTCTCAGATTATCCTAGTATAGACTCTGGCCCAGATTAAGATTTAGAGCTTAATCATAAATAATTCAATTGGCCCTTCGAGCAACAGTCCATCTTCTCAAGTAACATCCATCTACAAGCTCCGTTCTATTTGAAATCTACCCTTGACTTCCACAATGTCAGTAGGCCCTAAGACCTTCCAGAGTGATGACAGCATTCTGGACCCAGCCATTAAAACCCACATCGCAACCCTCTACGAGGCGGTGGACAAAAAGGATCTCGAAATATGGGGTGCTCACTTCACAGAAGACGCGGAACTTAAGAAAGGCACTTCCAATGTTAAGGGGAGAGCAAGTAAGTGATGGATTCCTCTTTATTACCCTTAGTGTCTGACTGACCTTTTCAATTCTTTCATATACAGACCTTGTCGAGCTTGTGACAAAATCATGGTCCAACTTTCAAAGTCGTGATCACACCGTCTATTCTGTTTTCCCATTTGGCCCTATGGCAGAGGAAGTCATGATGCACGGGAGAAGTAATAATGTTTCCAAGAGCGGCGAGAGTAGCACTTTCACTTGGGCGGCGCGCATGCATTTTCAAAGAGATGAGGCAGGAAATGTTCTGATTGATAAATATACTATTATTGTGGTACGGCCTCCACGAAATGACAGATATTTGAATTGAAGGTAGTAACATGTTCACAGGATCCTCATCCGGCCACGCTATCTCAATAAGCATATGATTGAGACGGAGAATGGAACCCTCAGGTACAGATGGCAACAGCTAGACAAGATATACGCGGATCTATCTGTATATTTTTTTGACTTCACACAAATTTTTCCTTTGGTCTTTCTTTTGAAGTACTTGGGCCAACTTTTGAATGTAAATAGGCAATTGAAGACTCGTCGTAAAATAACTTGATCCATGAGCTACTTCTCATGCATTCGACACAGTATTCCCCAGATGCCCAAGGCGACAGCCAGCATTGCCAGTAGGATGGGTTGCAGCACTGCAACCCCCTTAGCCTCTGCAATGGCGCCAACCAAAAATGGGAATAGGGCTCCCCCGGCCTCGCCCAACACAACAATGAAGCCAACAGCTACAACATGCAAAGATTCGGGTAAGAGCCGCATGGCAACGACCATTACACCGGGAAATATCGGCCCCATAAAAAACCCCATTAGAGAAATAGCCAGAGCAGAGACGGTTAAATGCGGCACCAGCCAGAATATGAGCTCAAATAGTATGATGAGAAGGAGGTAAAGCCCTATACTTAGCTTCTCCCCAATCCAGGGCGCAACGAAGCCCAGAACAAAGCGACCCATAGTCAGGCCTAACCAAAAGCCCGTCTCCGTCATACCCGCAGCAAACGCGCTGCTGTGGCGGACATTGCGCATAAAAACCACGATCCAGCCGCCGACGGCAACCTCGGTGCCGCAGTAGAGGAGAAGGAAGGCGGCACAAATCCAAGTTGCTAGACAGGTGAACGCAAGACGTGTTACATTTTCCTCAGGTGTTTCGTCAATATCTTTATTTTGCTTGTTTTTAGACCCCGTGTCCGTCCAGAATGCGTTAGCAGCAGACACCAACTCGATCAACGCTGCCCCGGCCTAGTCAACTGGTTAATATGATGAAAAAGGTCGTACGAATTACTAAAGAGACGAACCATCAGACGGTAAAAGGAATACCATGTCCACCCAGCTTTGGTAATCAAGCTAGTCACCACAAAGGGAGCTGTGGTTGCGCCCAGGCCATAGAAGCCGTGAAAGAAGCCCAGTGCCTGATTCGAGTTTTCCAGAGTGCCGAGCCACACATTCCAGGCTGCATTCTGGGTACCATTGCCGAATCCGATGAGGACATACAACGCCACCAAGATATTCAAAGGCGGGTGCAGTGATATCGCTGCAAAGGCCAGCAAGTGACAGCCTGGGCCAATCAGAGCAATTCCCCGCCAGCCGAGCGACTGGTAGATGTGATTGTTCACAAGAGTAGCGAGGGCATAGCCAACAAAGGGCAGCAGAAAGAACAGTGAAGACATGGCTCCATGGCTTTTCCCATAGAAAACCTCAAGCTGATGAATGTTAGCGGTAACATACAATAGCATAGCACATATATACATGCGGACACTTGTGCGGGTAAAAGTGGTGACAGACATATGGAATGAGCGCGCCATACGCTGCATTATTGGCACCCATCACCAATGCGCACCAGCAGGTGGCTGTAAGTCGCTGAATTGTGATTTGCGACCCATCTCTGTGAGGCGAGGTGTGCAACAAAGGGGTTTGTTCATCTGCTACCACTGTTTCGACCTCCGGGTCGTCGGCCGAAGCGCCGAATAGCCCTAAGTTTCCTGCGATAGCCACGATGAAGATTGGTGTAGAATTACCAGCCTTACGGGTGTTCAGCAGTGTATATAATGGCAAACTGAGAACGCGCCGAGGCAATAAATGATAGAAAAAGAATATCCCCTGTTTAAGGTTGTTAGTGCTCTTCTTGCTTTCGTCGAGTGTTGGTGGCTGTCGGTGAATATAAAGTCCGACGCCAAGCCTACACATTAGATAAGCTGATAAGGCCGGCCCTAAGTTAACAGTCACCCCAACCTGCACCCCTCCACCACATAGTGTGAGTGCTGATGCTGGACACCGAATTCTAACAATATGCTGGCCGAGGGGGATCAGGGCCCATCCAAAAGACAGAAAGTGCTGGCATGTAAACGCTGCCGTCATCGGAAGCAGAAGGTGTGTGCCTTCTCATATCATTACTAGCCTGCCCTAATCTGTCTCCAGTGCACCGAGAATCGACCATGTGAGAACTGCATACAATCGAGTTCGCGTATGAAATGTGCTATCGTGTTGTAGGGAATTTGGGTTCTAATTGATATCAAAGAATGCATTCCGTCTCAATCAGGAGTTGCGAAACCGCGCCTAGAAGCCGAGTTTGTCTTCTCCTTCGTCCTTATCAGATCAGTGTACATCGTGCTAACGATTTCATTTAGCTATGTGCATCGCTTGGAGGAACGTATTGCTGAGCTAGAATCACTCATTCCTCAAGAGAGCCTTGATCATATCAAAGCTACACGGCTACAGCCACAGGCGCAACCGCAGCCACAGACTACGTTCATACCCTCTATGGCGGAGACGCAGGTGAGCTCGCAAGCAACTAATATATACTTCTCGCTAACATGGATCTGGTATCAAAAGGCCAAACAATCTCAACCATCAAACGATCATTATCCAAACACTGGCTATGGACTTCAAATGGATCTGACCCAAGTCTTGGCATCTCCCGTCCAATATAACACGCCCAGTCTTGCTACATCCTCGCCTTTAGCAGGTACATATTTGGACATTTCTAATTTAGGTTTATTTAGCGCTCTCACAAATCTCGGGAGCAACAAGTCACAGCCACTTATGCAGGATAACCATACCGCTCCAGATATGCCTAGCCTTAGTTCCGACATGGAGCAGTTCCTCATAGAGACATATTTTGAGATGGCCCATTCTCAATATCCATTTTTACTGAAACATCAATTTTTGATATGGTATGACTCGTGGCGAACAGAGAGAGATACGATACCATCATCTATGAAATGGAAAGGGTTTTTCGTATATATGGTATGCCTTCTGTCTATTCCCACCACAATATATTGGCTAATATGCAGGTTGACGTGGCAAGGTCTATGCAATTTCATTTCTCATAACTAAATCTCGGATTAACGGGATTGGAAAAGCACAGGTGAGTGGGATTGTCTCATTTTATGTCCAAGTGACCTTACCCCCTGTAGGAATACCACGCTCTCGCTACCTCGATATATCTCCCGTACTTGCACGCATCAAAGGACCCTCTGCTTCGTGCACAGGGCTTCTTATTGCTATCATTTTACGCACTTCATATGCCATCCGGAGAGGACATAATGAATATATCTTCATGGACCATCCGTTTCTGCATCATGTCACAAATGCACCTCGGCGAAACAGAGCCAGAACCAGTTGATAACGACGCAATAATCCAAATTCAGCATCGCCGACGAATATTCTGGTGTGCATATGCTATGGACCGTGCTGTGTGCAGCTCATTCCATATACCATGTTCGATACCGGATAATCAAATAACAGTTCCGGTACGATTAAAGGACCCCAAATCATATTCTTGAAGCTTACTTCTTGAGTATGGCAATAGATGTATAACAAAGTCGATGACGACCAATTACTTACAGCAGCATCATCTCCCAGAGAAATGCTTACCCAACTACTGAACTCAAACACACCTACAACCATATCTGCAGCCGTTCATATCACCATAAGCCGGCAATTGGAATCGAAAATCCAGGAAACAGTACTCTCCAAGGATTTTACCTACCAATCGGAGGAAGCATTCCGATGGCGAGCCGAAATCCTGGCCCAGCTTAAAGCGTGGAATTCCCAATCTACAACATTATCACAACCTTCTCAAAAGGGCTATGTCAGCATCCAGTGGCTCCAGATGATATACTACTATAACAATGTGATGCTCTATCGACCAACCAAGGCGATTGTGCAGGGAATAGCGGGCGATTGGACGGTGCAGGCCTGTTGTCAAGCATTACTTCTATTCCGAAAATTCCAGATGGCGCGTGAGATTGCGCAACCGTGGCTTGGTGTGAGTCTAGTACCCTCCCTTTTCCTCAAAAAGCAATGGCTTCTTACAGTTAGTTAGCTGCTCACGCAGTTCCAAATGGGCGTCTGCCTCCTCTACTGCTTCTTCTCCACCCCACCTACGCAATGGAAATCATCCTACAAGTCCGCAAATGTCCCCAACGCCATCCGCTCTTGTTCCGGCACCCTAGCGATTCTGGCTGAAAGATGGGAGGAGGCAGAATGCATCCGCGATGTGTTTGAGATCCTAGCGCGCGAGATAGCAGTTGGTGAGGGATGGGGCAGACCAATAAGGATAAGTGATGCAGGCAGATCCGGTATTCAGAAACATTGGCGTACACTTGTGGCGGTCGTAATTCATCGCCCTACACTGCGGATGATTGATGAGATGGTTACAGATGATTTTGCTGGTGCGCCGACTGAGCAACTACAGCAGGAGCAAGATGGTGCCGATGACAATGATATGATTGCAGCTGCTCCCAAGGAGGTGACAGATGCTGGAAGTGCTGCTATGGAGACGGGCTTGAATTGGGCAGATTACACGCCGGAATTAACATTTGGGCTGGGAACGCCTTTCGACACCGATAATACGATCGAGGGCATATCAGATGAATTGAGATTCTAGCACCAAGTAGCTGAGGTGCCGTACCTGGTTAGATCTATGTTCATACGTACCTATTTCTCGTTTGGATATATTAAAGCCATCGTACGAAATGATACATCCTCCCTCAACGATCCTATCCATTTCTCCTGCAGTATAATCACCATGTGCTAAATGTAATACGATAACATGTCAGAGTCTAGACTGGCAACAGCCTTTTGTACTATCCTTCGTTTCTGAAGATGTCAGAGTTTGCTCATACAAGACACTCTGATTTGCTCTCTGCGTGCTCTGCGGAACATCCAAAGCCGGATTCTGCTCAAAAAAGCCACTCGGCTTCAAGCTTACCGTCATGGTCTCGCAAGGCATGACTGGATAATCTTCAGGACGCGGGTTGTGCGTCAAGCTGATGGAGTGCCACAACACAATGTCTTCGTTATCAACTTTATCACCGCGATCAGCCCATGTGGCCAGATCCCCCTTGCGCGGTACTGTAGAGCCGCCTTTCACGTCCGTGGGCAATGACTGGTAGGTGTAGTCACCAGCAGCGTACAGCTCGCCATCACGATACGAAGTAACCCAGTATGGCTGCAAAGCATACTTTGCGCGTCTGGCGTGCCAGGATTGAGGATGCGCTAGAAGCATTTGCTTCTGGGGACTGTGGATTGTATAAGCCACGGGCTTGCCGGAAATTTTGTTGATGATGGACGGGTTGATGATTTTGTGTACACGATTGGGTTGAGCTTCTGAATACCCGGAAGTTGAGTGGACTCTCTGTTTGGTGATGTAGCCCACGCCAGCGGGGTTGTAAGCATCGAAAGGCATGGCGATGGAGTCCTCCTCGATGAAGCTGTTCTTATCGCCATCAATGGTGGGATCGATGCGCAAGGCGAATACATGTTGGTGGTACGGTGCCATCACGCCATCATTGACGTTGGTTCCCCAGGGCACTGTCACGCCGGGAGTAATGGGGACTGTGGAGAGGATACCTGTGGCCTGGATACGGTAATGCAGTGCGGCCGCCTGGTCAAAGTGCCACATGAAAATATACTCGTAGTTACCGACTGTAATGATGCTCTGCAAGACTAGAACGCGTGACCTCACAATAGACACTTGTTTGGTAGCGCTATCAGTATGCTTCCATCCGATTCCATCGTCAATTTCGTGCATACAGACAGCGTTAGGTTTTTCAAATGGTCTGCCGTTGGAATCGCTAATCACAAAGGAGAAATACTGTGAACATAGTTAGCAAAAGCTCCTATTTTTATAGATAGCAATGTGTTCCTACTTTGATCAACCCTAAACAATCACACCCCAGTGCTAGGTTATTTGCCGCCACGCCAGCCCCAATGTCGCCCACGTCAAAGACACTTTTGCGCGAGTAGGGTGTTCTTGGATCACCATACGGTACAAACATTTCGCTCAAGCTGAGACGATGAAAGAGCTCGCGACCTTCGTAGGTTACGTCGTGAAGCACCATTCCCTCGCGCCAGTTGAATCCCAGTCGAAAACGCCATTTTTGCCATTGAACAAGATGTCCATCAATTTTAAATGAAGCACCCAATGGTTGATGTACTGTTAGAGGCTTTAGGTCGTTTCTCTTCGGCTGGGAGTGAAGGTCATGATGCCATTCCTTAGGCTGATGCGGAGCATACTTCACATCAGGCGTCACGCTATGATCTGCACCGAGGGGAAGGTCAATGATGGTAATCAGCTCTTTGGTGCTGTAGTCGATAATAGGCGAGAATGGGAGAGGGTTGTCATATGCATTGGAGCCTGGATGTGACCGATTCTTTGCGTAGAGATAGCACTTTTCGACTAATCAGTCATACTTGCTTTTCATAATGTCCGACGACATATCGACCTACTTGCGCCATCCTTCTTACGGGATCATCTGAATCGCGGCCATACGGCCAAGTGTCGCAAACAACATCCATGTCATTCGCTAATTCGTACTGCCTAATTCGCTCCAGAACGGCGGGGTGACTTAGGCAGCTGCTCCTAACCTCCAAAACCTCGTCCATATCAGCCTGACCATGATACATAGTATCAAGCTTCTCGGTTTTCTCTACTTCCGAAGTGTCCAGATTCACGGTGGCGAAGAAGAGGTTCACCGTGCCTCGATGGTAGTACAATGCAGATACTCGGCGCGGCAGGGTGGCAACACCCACCATATTCCCTTTTCTTTCTGCAGTCAGGTATTTGCGCAAGTCTCTTTTTGGTGGCTCAATAAGGGCGATGTTCTTGAAATGGACTACATCGTTTGGGTTGCGGTCCTGTATCAACTTGCCCGCCGCCGTGATCTCGGCGGCAGTCAGGGGGTCGAGCGGGTGCATTGTGTGTGTATCAAGGCTTGTTGGAGTAGAGGAACACCAGAAAGATTCTCAACTTTATCTCGTATGGCATGGAATGATCATTTGTCCTCTCCTGCTACTTTTTGTTTTCATACCGTGGCATAGCATGCCATTGTTGTCCGATAGCTAGTGGAGATATCGGGCAGATGGCCACCGATAAGAATCGGAGTCGACCCCGATGCAGCCCGACGACGTTAGAAGGTGCAACGTCGGCTCGATGGACTGATAGCAGCAGTACATGGGTGATGAAACGACTCTAGCCAAATTTGACGTTGTTCAGAAGACGAAGAGCGAAGCTAGCCAGCATATCTCTAAGAGCTGCTATTCGACTCGCCATTGTGCTTGGTCTTGGATTTGCCGGCCAGTAGCAAGTGTCCATTTGGAGATTGCACTTTCGTTCTGGCCACCCAAGCCTTGATAGTAATGGGATAATACCTCTTTGTTTCCCCAAGTGACACTTCAAGTTGAGCCTTAAAGCAGGCCGGAGGGCAGGATATGGTCCATGCGCTAACCCTGTCGGTCTTGGCACCATCAAAACTTCGAAGTGCGGACAAGCCTAAGCCAGCACGCACTTCTCCGGCGAACATCACAACAATTCACAGCCACCACCTGAAGAACTTGATCTGTGCAGCTCTTCACCTTCCAAGATGCCTGCTAAGGGTGCTCCTACTCGCATGAACCCCGTGCGCTTGCAGACAATCCAGCATCTGCGAGTGCGACGGCCAAACCAGCAACAACAAAACTCATGCGCCACCATCATGTCCTCTATGCTGAGTACGTCCTCGTCCCGATATTTCATTCAATTGAATGATTGATTGGTTCAATTGCATGGTTACGAACGGCTTCTGACCTTTTCCTTCCTGACAGACTGCTGGGCCTCCGCTGGACACGGTAACGAAGGTTGTTCGGGTTTGGAGGAATCATTAAAAGCCTGTATGGACAAGAGGGTACGCATTTCTTATTATTTTTGCACAGACTTCTCCTTTAAGGTCTTCAACTAATTGATTTGCGCACTTCTTCACAACAGAAAGATAACACTGTCCAAAATAACGCCGTCAACTACCATCTGATGAGAATGTTCCCCAAGGTCTCGGGACCACGGAAGCGAGAAGGTCGCCTTGCTTAGGATGTTTGATATGGCCAATTCTATCAGAAATTTTGAAATACTCGTCGCATACATACTGGAGTTTTGTTTTTGGATGGATTGGGAGTGAGCGTCAGATGATACCTCGAAAGAGATACGCTTCACTGCACAAGTGTACGATTATATTTGATTCAGGGTTACTGTACAGTACAATCTCTAGTTCAGTTTGCGTTTATATTATCCATTCATATATATTCTATCAAAGAATTCAAATTACCGTTTTCGAAAATGTCTGTCTCCGAACCCCTTGTCTTCAAAATCTATCGATGCAATCTAAAAAGGATTTAAAACGTCGTATTCATTTTTATTCGGATGCATTTGGTATAGCCATTCCCGCGAAAAGTGCCGGTTCATTGACGTTATGATGTTGATAACTATAGGAAAGTCAGCAGTCGCAACAATGCAAATTGAATCCAACTCGAGGCATAAGAATTCTTACCTCAAAACACCAATACCACCTGGCTCAAGCATCAGTGACAATGAGAAGTCCATGGGATATCCCAACCAACGCTTAACAAATGCTCGTAACAAATGGCCATGTGCCACAAGCACAATATCGGCCGGTCCAGGCTCGCTACGCATATGTTTGGCCTGGAAGCTTCGGATCTCTTTGATCAAGTCATCCAGGCGATCTGTGACTTGTTGTGGTGATCTGAACATAACATAAGTAAAACCGTTGTTACTGATCCCATAAGGTTTGCAGTACTGCGGATCGACTTGACTTACTCTCCGCCCTCACACCCATCTCGCCATATATCCCACGGCCTCTCGCTGTCAAGACCATGTTCCTTTCTATGCGCACGGATCTGACTAGTCACCATTCCCTCATATTCGCCATAGCCCCATTCTGCCAGCCGATCGGTCGTCGATACCCGATCGCCGGTCGACGGCAACAATGATGTGAAGAGTAGGTCAAATGTTTTCTGTGCTCTTTGTCGAGGACTCACATAAACATGCGCAATGCGCGAGGGGTCGATGAGTCTACCAGGTCCGACGAGAGCTCGGCCTGTGTTTCGTACTTGCGCGACGCCATCGGAGGTGAGTTCCAGCTCGGTGATGCCGGTGTATCGCCCGTTTTTGGTCCATTCCGTTTCGCCTGTTGTGATTTTTTGAATGTTAATTATTGTTCGGCCCAATTGAAGTCCTCAATTAGATATTATATCCGCAGAAAAATAAAGATGGGGCTTGAGCTTGCCATGTCGCGCAATGAAGACACGGGGTGTCCCTGCGTCTTTATCGGGCATTGCGAACAGATGATGGTTCCCGAAGTCTTGGCTGAGTGTATGTAGCACTCCAGGAGACGAGATAGGAGCAATACGGTGTGTAATCCAAGTTAGGTTATTCAATTGTTTGTCTCTACCTTCAAAGGAACCAACCTTAACGGCGTTGACGAGGTTCAATCAAACGCGGGGACGTAAAGCTTGGAACGTTTCGGAGGGGCATCTTTTTGGCCCATTAAATTCCGGCTCCGGTGAAGAAATGGAAAACAGCTGAAGATTCTTTTCCAAGGCTATTTTCATAAATTAAGCATTACTGTCCAATTATTCTCATAGTATCTAGGTAAATTTACGTAGAGATACTTGGGGCTAAACTTCGACATCAATTGATTGATATTCGAGGTTAAGCGTTGATATATATATTGAGGCCGCTCCTTGATTTATTTACAAGTATAAGGAAATACATATCACATGATAGTCTTCTAGACACGTTCAAACCCTAGAATTAGTTTATCACTTGTCGGCTTAACAGTGTACGCGTCAATAGCCTCAATGCCATCATCATCGATGATAGTAGTTTTAAAATTGCTATATATCGCGGCTGTTGTGAGTTTCATCTCTGCGATCCAAGAAGCCATGGTCAGCACTGCAAAAGATCAGCCAGAAGAAAAAAAAAAGTAAATACCTTGAATCGCAAAATTACTACCCACACACATTCTACCCCCGCTGCCAAAGGCCCAAAACCATCTTCTCATCTCCTCCATCTCGGGCGTGTTATACTCTTTCAGCCATCGGCGTGGCTGCCATGACTCCGGATCAGGGAATATTTCTGGATTACGGTGGAGAGAATACGCTTGTGCATTGACTCTTGTACCTGGGGGGATGCCGGCATATCCAACAAGGGTTGATGATGGCGCTGGTGTGACGCGTGGCTGGATGCCTGGGATAGGCGAATGAAGTCGAAGCGTCTCCATGATGACTGCATGTAGAAGTGGCAATGAATCGATCTCTTTGGCTAGCGGAAGCTGCTTGGTATATCCAGATTCTGACGCAGATGTTCTCTCCCCAATTTTCACTGACAGAGTGCTCAGTTCTTCGCGTAGTTCGTTCTGAATTTGAGGGTGCTTGGAAAGTTCCCAATACAGGTAGGTAAGCCCTACAGCGCTAGTTTCGTGTCCGGCAGTGAGTTGGTCGTATGTTTCACAGGCGATGTCGATTTTCTGTTGCTTAAGTTTTTGCGCGTTCCCCTCTGGATCATCCTTTCCTAGAACGAGTTGCTTCATCATTGATACCTTCATCTGCTTGTATACTGTGGGCTCGATGTGAGGATCGTCAGAAGCAAGAGATTTCTCAGCTTTGTCGCAGAGATCCATGTTCCAATCATCCATCACCTGGGTTGCATCACGACACCATTGCGGGATTATGGGTAAGCCGATGGCTTGGCTCAGAGAAACTAAAGTTGGTACTTCTTGGTAGTAGAATTCGAAGGGCTTCCTGCACTGATAATTGTGCAGAAGATATTTCCTGAATGGCACGTCTTGAAGCAAATTAGTCGCATTCTGGAGTCCATATAGATAGGCAGACACGAAGTCCATGGTTAGCGACGAATTCAACTCATGCACATCAATACTTTGTTTTGAAATTGCAGCTGTCTCTAGTATGGGTAGCAGCCGATCGTATATCATTGCCGAGGAAATGAGCTTCAGAGCAGGCGATGACTGCAAATATGACTTGGAATAGATATTCGACAACATGCGCTTGCGAGTAGCATGTTCCTTGCTACCAGTCATGGTAAACATACTAACAGTCCTAAATCCAATCGTCCGTGAGCAACTTTTCGCTTTCTTCTTGACGCAGAGACAGAAACCAACCCCAACGACCCAAAAACTCGTGGGTACCACTCATGTTTCTCGAAACCGCCGCCATACACGGTTTTCAGGCCGCCCTCGACGCAGTTTATGGAGATCTCGGACGGGCCCAGTCGCACAATTGGACCCAGTCGCTCATGCGCCGCATGGATAGTTCGATTATTTGTGGCCCTGAAACGCTTCCAGGTCATCCATGCCGAAGAAATAGGTGCCGTGAAGTGTGCGTTAGGGATTTTCGACAACGGGGAGAAAAAGGCTGGATATAGAATGAATCTATATACCAGAATGCAGACTGTAGCCAAAAAGCCGATGGTCTGGATAAGCGAGAATGCCATTACACCTAGGTAACGCTTCGCATCCCTCCAGCCAATCAATCTGCACTCACAAGATTTTGTTCGAATGCAGGTATTGTTTAGAAAGACGCAACGTTTTTGAGAATGGGAGACGTCAAGTAGTGAGAGAGGAGACCATCTGCAACCTGGAGGAGGGGCTTATCTAATGTGGAACTTAAGGTTATCGATAAGGTCGACCGTTCACAAAATCAGCTTTGCTGGAGCAACTTCCAGCTTTTCATGCATTAAAGCAATTGAATCAAGGCTATTCGGAGTTTTGTCGGATATCGATAGTCTATTCCTAGCTGCACCAGCTTGCAGCAGTAGTTTGTTCCGCCGAATGGGTGGAAACGGTGGAAATCGAGAACGACATCCAAGGCCCGCAATTCGTCAGTATACAGCCGCAGTGACGTCCCACTGAGTGCTTATTTTTTCTAGTTGAGAGCAACAAGTTTTCTACCAGATAATTGGCTTACTTCATACTCCAAAAGTAGATGTCCTAACCAAATTCTAAAAGTGCTACGGAATGAGGGATCCGGAGCTCGGCAGCGCAAATTTCGGTCTAGTTGCTCCTGCTGGGCTTTGCAGGATAGCGGGGGAGATTAGAATTCACACCACCGCCTGAGTTTCCGACGTACCTCACTGACCCACAGAGAACATGCTGGCAGACCTACCATCAGAGATCATATACCATATCGCAACCTTTCTGCCGACAGCGAGCTGCTTTACTCATTTAGCGCAAACCTGCCGGCGCCTACACAAAATCGTCTCCGAAGATGACCGCATCTACCGCACCTTCGTCCGGAATAGATTCCCGACTCTGAAAGACGTCCCTCCTTTATGGAGAGATGTCGCTCAAGCGGCCACATCACGGTCTCGAGCTCTCGATCGTTGCGCAGTCCTTGCCCGGTTTGTCGTGCCACCACCAACCGCCACGGTAGTGGGCATTCGTGATACCACTAGACACGACCGCCCGACGATAGGATATCGACCATCGCTGGATAGTTATGAGGTATGGACGGGCGAGAGCTGGCAAGATCGGGAAGAGGTGTTGGCATGGGGAGCAGCAGCAGAAATCATTCTCAAGATAAAGAGGACGGGGAATCAGGCCAAAGAGACATGGCTCCGTTATAATGATTTGGAGCACGTGAGCAGTCACGACGACGTTCGTGGTGTCCATCTCCTGAGACCAGATCATGCCAGTAAAACTGCAGGAAAGCAGCATCTGATTTATGGCCGTGCACGAGGAGATGTTTCTCATATCGCCATCGACTCGGACGATGCGACTTACCAAGTGCAACAAAATTTCATCACCAATCAAACCGAGATTCACAGTCTCGATCTTAGCGCTGGACCTGAGCCACTCCTCGCTGTTCATAATTCTGATGGTCAAATTTTACTATACCGAACTACAACCGAAGATACAGAGGTTCCTTCTTTCGCGAAACTGGCGGGAGAGACTGAAGAAGGATCACTCCGTCAGTATATCAAGTTTGTCTCTCCATCCAGAATCGCGGTCGGTCATGGCAGAGGGGCAGATGCGATTGTAGTCTCAGATGTGGCAGAAGATTGTATTTCAACACATCGTGAATTGACATTTGAAGATCCTTATCATAGGTCATTATGGCGACCGGGAAAAGCGCGAGTCGGGGCTATAGCTCCGCTGGGCATTGACACATATGGTGGAAGTGCGAGTGGAGAAGTATTTCTCGCTGGTTGGGGGAACAGTAGAGTGAGACTGCATGACCTTCGCTCCCCCAAAATGTTCGAACGGGAATACATCGATGTGATGGATAGCAACCCAATCTACTGCATCCAGCCTATGAGCGACCGTTTTCTCGTAGGCTCCGGATCTGAAGCCGTCGTTAACGTATTCGATCTCCGAATGCACAGCACCTACAACCATCGCGAAGCAAGATCAGCAAAATTTTCAACACCATCATCAAACCACAAATCCTCACGGAACGAATTTTCCTTCTTCCTGTCTCATCATCCCCCGAACGTCCCCAAAAACCGCAGCTATGGAACCTACCGTGGGCCCATTTATGGCATGACATCACCCTCACCTACCTCTGCAACGGTATATACAGGCATCATTGACGGAGTAGTACGTCTCGACTTTGGCTCGACAGACGATTTACTCCTCCGCAACAGCAGTAGCTGGTATCAAGACCATCTAGACTTGGATATCGCCAAATATGCGTCATCTTCTCTCACGCAGCAGAACCACCACGCAAGTACCAAAGAAAAACTACTCGAACTTTCTGGCTACGAAAGACCCAGTCCTGAAAATAAATCGGCCAGCGCCAAGCTCAGGTCCCAGGTACCGTTTTGGGGCTTAAGTGACGCCGACGAGATGCGGGAACGAGAAAGTGGCTGGGATCGGCGATGGAGGAGATTAGACGAGACTCAGTCTTGGAGGTCAAGAGGGATATAACGACTTAAAAAAGAGTAGTTCTGGGTTCAAAATTTTTAAAAGTCCTTTCGCATAGAGCATAGAATTTATATTCTAGAATAGAAAACAATGAAAACCTGGCATATCTAATACCCATAAATAGAAACATCCTGCAGCGCCTTGCTTCGCTATTGAAATAGCGATTGAAAAATTGAGTCCAGCTTTTCTAAGCCTAAGATGCACGGAATAAAGAGAGAAATAGAGAACGATGCTCTTTTTGAGCAATGACTTTTCATCCCCCACAGATAAATTGAAATGAAGGCTCTACCTCAAATAGTTGCGTTTTAATCTTCAAACTTGAAGCTGTACTGAGAAGGACCGATATCGATAGGGCCTCCGCGGTAGGAACCCCGCTTTTTCTTGTTTTTCTCTTTGGTGAAACCCTTTCCACGGGTCACAGATAAGTCTTTGTAGGCACGCTCGGCGTAAGCATAAGCAACATAGGTGTTTGATGGGTGGTCATGGGGAAGAGCACTGGCTGCAGCCAACCGTGTGGGACGAGCGCCGGTGTGCTTTTTCTTGAGCTGCGGTTCCGGTGGCAGAGGAACGGAGTTGAAAGAGGCATCTTCTGTCTTGTGCTTTTGGGTTTTGTTGTGTTTAGTATCTGATTTTGTGCTGGTAGAAGCGAGTGTGTCTGTTGAATCGCTTGAATCGTTAGTGGCAGTCTCTTTGACTTCGGCCTCCTCGTCTTCGGATTCCGAGGAATCGTCTGAGCTAGAAGAGCTGCTGTCATCGTCAGATTCTGGAAGGGGTGTTTTTGCAGCCTTTTTCAATGTTTTGCGTTCGGCCTCAGATTCGTCAGATTCGGAGTCGCTAGATGAATCTTCGTCGTCGTCGTCGTCGTCGTCGGAAGAGCTGTCGTCACTTGAAGAAGAGGATTCCGATGATTCGGATTCCTCCGATGAACTTTCAGAGGTTTCAACCTTCTTAGACTTCTTCGTTGTTGCTTGGTCTTCGGCTGGTTCTTCAGCTTTACGCTTAGTGCCCGTCGGCTTAGGGGGTGCGGTTTCCGGACCAGATTCGTCATCCGCATCACTGTCTGATTCAGAGGATGAGGAAGCAGAAGCAGAAGCAGAAGCAGATGATGATGATGACGAAGAAGAAGCCTTCTTGCTTGCTTTCTGCAACTTAGGAGCAGGGGCATCGGCCATTGACACATCAGAATCAGAGTCAGAGTCGGAACTTGATTCAGAGTCAGACTCAGACTCAGATTCACTGGAATCCGAAGAAGACTCGGAATCTGCGTTAGAATCATCGTCGCTTGACCCAGAGGAGTTCTCGCTTCCAGCCTCATCAGGGGATGTAGAAGAACTGTATGCCGCGAACATAGTCATCAAAGATAGCGTCTCATCTTTGTAATCCGCGATATTCCTTCCATTCCGCAACTTTTCCTCTTTAGCCAGAGCCTTACTCGTTGCGCTATAGCCATGGTCCTCGAGAAACGCTGCAATTGCCGCAAAGAGCTTTTCCGGTATCTGTGGCGCCTATATACAACAGATCATTAGCATGTTCCGATTCTGAGCATGTGCTAAGAATTTAAGGTACCTCTGTGGCGGTTTTGCCAGATGCCGCTGACTTTACTAGCTTTTTTGATGCCATTTTCAGATCCGTGAAGGGGTTCAATCCCGCAGGCAAATGGCTTCATTCGTGTGAGTGGGAAAAAAAAGATTCAGGAACAAACGCTATCGTTATCAACAAGGGAAGGAAAAAAAAAAAGGCCCAGAAGGGGAAAGTGCGGTGCATTCTCAGGGCGGTGAGGCTGTGCGTACTTCCATTGGCTGGAGCACGAAAAACCTCAGGCCGCCATGTGTTAGACTGGAGCTAACTTAGCTACCAGTTCCAGCCTGAGGAAGTCAGTCGCAACCGCCGTCCATCGTAGCCACACGGCCCATGGTGAAAGATCCAATTGAGCATACAGTCAAGGGAGAGAATAGAGAAATTATCTCATCACACGCTTCAACGTATTGTGAATTTAAAGCTACATGACGTTGAGCATGTGGAGTACAACCTAGTGAGCTCCGTACCAAAGAAGTCAGTTCCAAGCCGCCAGCGCCGCCATTCGCTAGCGACTGCGGGAACCTCCATCATCAAGGGTCGCATTCCCCGTCTCAAACCCACGGTGAAGACTCCTGCTTCAGCACCGGCACTCCACGCTTTACAACTTCCAGCGGGTCTGGAATCTCCAGCATCGATGAAATTGCGCGCTTTGGCTCCCTGTTAGCGACCCCTACGACTCACATTCCCTCGGCGAGGGGCTTCGACACCTCCTGAAGGAGACAGATAGCTCCCGAAATGACAACATTAGGTGGTCCGGCTTCTCGAGGATACGATTCCCCAGGGCGAGCGCGAAGGCCCGGCGCGGATGCTCGCAACGATGGCAAGTCAGGGACTGGGGATGGATCGATGTCCAGGGCACATATGTTTCAGGATGAAAAACGGAGGATTATGATGAGCTGTTTCTCCAAACAGGACGAAGATGGTACCTGTATGCACCTCCCTGGGTTCTTCGCTTCGAATAAGGCAACAACAATTGGTTCTGCAACGCGTGATGCAATACAAAATACTTACTTCAATGTAAACAGTGACTGAATCGTATATTACCCACATACGGATTACCGAGGATGCGGCATATCCGTCCACTCCGGCACCACCCAACTCTCCCTCCGAAAACAAGAAACCCCGACTAATCATTGTATCGCTGAGGAAATCAGGTCGCGTTCGTATGCACAAAGCTCGTGAGAATAGTGACGGATCATTTTCCATAGGCAAAACGTGGATGCTAGATGACTTGAATGCGATTCAATCCTTCAGCAACCTTACAACCACTACCCAGCTCGAACAACAGCATAAACAATGGGCATCAAACGTGGGCTTTACCGTGACAATAGGCAAGCCTTACTACTGGCAGGCAGCCAACTTCAAGGAAAGAGATTTCTTCATCGCCAGTCTTGTCAAGATCTACAAGAAGTATACCGGCGGCAAGGTCCCGAAATTGATTGGCTTTGACGAGAAGCAAAGACAGACATTGGAAGGGGATACTAATCAAGCACCTCCGCGCACTGAATCCGAAACAAGGCAGCCAGTTCCGCCGCCCTCGCTAGGACCTCCACCAAGGGCGCCTAGTCGCGAAGGAAGAAATGAACCGAGGACCCAGGTGCTGGATGAGCAAAAGCTCAGATCCCAGCCAAGTCGCGAACAGATGCTACGATCCTCTCCATCTCCTGGTCGACCTCCCCAAATACCCACAGATCGAGATGGCTTTCCACCACACATCAATGGCCATGGGTCTGCAGACCGGCTTGCAGAGACTCCTCGAGCAGTTTCCAGAGGCAGAGAACCATATGGCGCGGGCAACAACAATCAGAATTTGGATGTTTCGCGAGAATCGCCACGACCTGGCACGGCCGGGTCTGGAGCACCAGCACCCTTCCATAGCCAGCCTCTACAGTTGGAAAACAACCGGTCGGCGTCAAGACCGTCTAGTAGGGGAGAAGTGCCGCCTTCTCGAGGAAGCAATATCTCAAATCGATCATCCAGAAATCTTGAAACCATTCCGCCTTCTCTTCGACCCGGTTCATCAGACAGTTCTAAAGTCAAAATATTCAACGAACCCCCGACCGATCTTCTGCAGGAGCCCAAGCAGGTCAAGACCGAACCAGTTATTATTCCTCCTGTAGCTGAAGTGCCTGCTCCCCCCCTCCAGGAACCTATACCTATCCCTAAAGCTGAGCTTTCCGAGAAAGCAGAAGTTTCCAAAAAGCCTCCTCCGCCTACACCTCCTTCGCTTGAGAAAGCCATCACCGAACCGATTGGGGATGAAACAGAGGATAACGCAGCTCATCGTCCTGGCCTCGGACCCATGATCAAGAAAAAATCAGCGAAAGACGTTGCTGGTGCTTTTCGCAAGGCAGCCAATGCTTATAATGCGTTTAAGCCCCGACCAGGTGGTGCCGGTGAGCGGCTTTTGGCAAAGGAAAAGTTTCAGACAAACGAGCCCGATGGTATCACAAGTGTTGTTCCGGCTCCATTGCTACGGGGTGTGAGCAGCGAATCAACTAAGACTCCTACGTCGGAAGCAACCGTTGGTCAGCCCGATCCCCCAGCAGCACCTACTCCTCAGGAACCGCCAAAGGTTGAAATTACTCGCGCAAATACGGATGAGATGCCGCCGCCGTCTGTTGAAGTGACTCCAGAAGTCCCTGCTGTCCATCTGCCTGAGACTACTGAAGTGCAGATTAGATCGAGATCCATTTCCCCGGCCCAGGAACGACGGCGAAGACGTCGTGAAGACAACATTGCGAAGTATTGCCAGTCCTTGGGCATTGAGGTTAGCTTGGTTGAAGGTACCGAGGGCTACTTCGACGAGATCCTAACCGATCTTGGTTGGAATGGTCGTCTGAGCGACAACAAGAAGATTGAAGATCTGGAAGCAGACATTCGACGAGAAATCGGGCGAGTTCAGGCTATCACTTGGCTTGGAAATATTGAACAGCAGGAGGGTAAGATAGATCATTTGGCGAGACTGATTGATCGAACAATCGAGGAATGCGAGGAGTTGGACGGTCTTCTCACCCTTTATTCTCACGAACTCGGTGTAAGTTTTCAACATCTCCATTTGATGAAACTATTTTTTACTGATATGAACGCAAAACCTAGACTCTCCATGATGACGTTGCCTTCATTGAAGCACAATCTCAGGGTCTTCAAGTCCAAACTGCCAATCAAAAGCTTCTTCAAAGTGAATTGCAGAATCTTCTTCAAACACTATCTATTTCGAATGAGGACCTACGGCCGTTGAAAGAAGTGTCCTTGAATGGTGCAGAGGGTATTCATCAAACGGAAATCACCTTGTCGATACTCTATAAAGCAATGTTGACCATTGATTCCGATATCCACCACAATAAGAAACGCATGGCTGATGCTGCCGGTGATTCCAGTAGTGTCGGTGTCTATGCTGATGCCGGAATCGGTCAAATGCGTGCTATCCGGGAAAAGAAGGACGAATATCGAACAGAAGCGCGCCAGTTCTTACAACGTCTCAGACAGTTCATGTCTGTAGCATTCAAAGCCAGTGAACAGAAGCGTATTAATGTTGCCCCAAGTTCCACTGCCGATGTTATGAAATTCGATAACACAGCCCGGAATGCTGCTCGCCAGGATCTTTGGATGTACTTCGCACTTATGCTATTTGCACGGGAGGTCAGCTCAGCCGAATGGGCAGCGATAATTAATCTATACGAACTAGACGCCAAAGTGCCGTATCAAACGGAACTAAGAAATAATGTTGCGGCTTGGAGGAAGGCCGTAAAGAAGCACTCTGGCGAAGACTCGGAGCTTCTTCTTTTCACTCACCACGAGAAGGAGAAGGAAAGTGAAGGCATAACTACTGCAGCACGCAAATTGACTGTGAGAAGAGGAAAGACGGTGCGCGTTCAACATGGACCCAGAACTGTTGAAAAGCAACCAGGCAGGCTTGAGCCTTTCGAGGTATTCGCGGGTGCATTACATGAAACGCTTAAAATGATATCCGAGGAACAGAATTTTACTGTTCAATTCTTCCATCTAAATTCACTTACAACTGCGGACTTTCCGGACATTGTGGCGGCAAGTAATCCTGACGAAAGAAGGCTTCCGGACTTCAGTGTGAAGCAACTTCACGATCCTGATCGTGATCTCGCCAAACGAGTTGAACAAATTATGGACAGCATCTTCGCGTTCTGGGCTACTGATATACAAAACCTTGTTGACTGGGTGTTGTCTACTGACCAATTGTAAGTAAATCATCAAAGGCTCGCGATCATGTCACATTCTTACCTTTACATTTTTTTCACAGACAAGGAGTTGGAGTACTTGCTGCGCTTGAAGGGGCTATCTCCGAGTTTGATGATACGAACCAGGACTTTATTGTACACACGTTGCAGAAACTGCACAATCGCTTGAATGGCCTCTTCAACAGATTCGTTGAACAGCAGATAAGAGGAATCGAGGAAACCAAAGTCAAAATCAACAAACGGAAAGGTGTCATTTCTTTCATGCGGACATTCCCCAACTTTTCAGCCGCGATTGAGAACATGCTCGCCTCTCAATCATCATCCACTTTCTCCGACGTCCGTTTAGCTATCAACGAGGCATACAACAAAATCAATCGTGCCATGTGGGAGAGCTTGAAATTCATTGCCAAAGAAGCTCCCGGCCAAGCCGGTGGAGCTACAACGACTGGGGTAGGCGACCCAGAGGACAAAGAGGCCCTCAACTACCATATTCTTCTCATTGAGAACATGAATCACTATTTTGAAGAAGTCGATGTTCGCAGTATCCCCGTACTAGAGAGATGGCGTGACCGTGCACAACAGGATTACCACGAACATATGAAACTATATATGGACGCAGTCATTCGTCGTCCGCTCGGCAAACTGTTGGACTTTGTCGAGTCGACCGAATCTCTTCTTGCGAATGCAAGCAATCCAGCCGACCTTGCTATGCGCACGAGCCACTCGAGACACGTGGCCAAGAAATTGATGTCGGCGCATGATACCAAAGAATTGCGACGCGGCGCCGATCTTCTCAAGAAGCGTGTGGAGAAACACTTTGGCGACGCCGACGACCCCGGACTCAGCCGCAGCCTTGTGCTCAAGGTGTTCAAGGAGTGCGAGAACCGATACGTAGATACCTACGATCGCATCAAAAAGATCATCGACAGCGTTTACGAGGGCCAGGTCGAAATCGAGTGGAGCCGGGACGAAGCTGGAGCGTTGTTCCGACGGTGAAGCTTTTCGTGTTGATATATGATTTGATTTACGCAAACAATTCTATGTTTCCTTCTCTTCTTTTCGCGCATGCATTTTGGGGTGTTTTCTTCTTCCTTGTGTCCTGCATCGAGTATTATGACTCGCAGACATTTCTGCTGTTGATATTGAATTCTGTTCGAGACTTTCAATCTATTCTGCGCTGGTACATTTGGTGCGCAAGGTGTCTGTCGCATTTTCGCATGCTACACCGCCAATCATATCATGCTGCCCTTGGAAAGGTACATGTAACTATATATGTCTTTTGTATTGAGTACTTTATCTGAAATTTATATTTAATCGACATTGACACTGGCATTGATAACTAAGACGAAGGATGCAAAAAATACATTATTAATACGAAGTAACTTAATGCCTGAGCTGACGCTCTTTAAGGGGCAATCTTGAGATTGATTTGCAGGGACCCGTAATAATACGGGGCTGTAAGAGGTCTGTGTGCTCAGTTCAACAGTTCCCACCACGTAAATTACGGTATCGATAGCGATAGTCAGCAAGCAGATTAAGCTCAGCCAAGCTGGCAATACAATAACAATACAATACTGTCCGTTCCTGGCGCCCGCCGCTGTTCCTTTCACTTTCCTCCTGTGTGTTGCTTGCTTGCTTGCTTCTTACTCAATGCGGTTGGATTTGATCCAGACGCTTTAGCAGAGGGGAAGCTTTCATCTGTGAGGTGAGTGATTGTTGTTTTAAAACTTCCCTTGACTTTGGATCGACACCTATCGCCTATTCCAACCGGGGCTGCTCCGTACTGTGGGATCCAGCTAAGGAAAGGGGTTTGTTGCACCGTCCGTGCCGCAACAGGTGAGCGCAATTCGGCCAGCGAATCGACATCTGAAGCATCACTATTACTAGTTGCATCATTGTGTGCCATTTCTATACCCCTCTAGATGGGCATTGATGGCACGGTGGCCTGAGACCGCTGGTTGAGCAATTGGTCTTTTGAAAGAGTCAGCGAAAGTGTATGAGTGTTCGTCTCGTGCTAACTGTGATCGCCTAGAAGTACAAGTTCAGCTGCAGACAGCGAACAACCTCATTCCGACAGAGCCTCCCACGCGACATTTCAGAAGGCTGCCTATCTATTTTCCACCAACCAATACCATTCCTGCATGTCGCGCCCTCCTTGAATTCCTTCGCGACTTGACCCCTCCCAAGAGAAGCTTGGCCGTCGTTAGCCCGAATCTACCGAACGACCGAACCATCGAGCAGTCTCTCCAGGACCAGCAGACATGCCCTGGCGGCCTCTGCCTCGCATTGCTTTCGCAGTTGCCATCTTCCCCTTCCAACCATCCTCGCCGGCCGATCTGCCCCTCGAACTCGGCGATGAGTTGTATATTATTGAACAAGGAGGCGCCAATGGCTCGTGGTATCGCGGCTATCTTGTCGCGCCTCCTTCGCTCCTGGCTGGATTGACTAGCGTTAAGGGCCAGACCTTGGAAGCGCGGGTTTTTTCTGGAATTTTCCCGAAGAACTGCGTCGAGGTTCGAGAATACTTGGGCGACGCGGAGAGTCGCAAGGCATTGGAGAATAATGGGGGCGATACTCTGCTGACAAATGGCCAGCCTAATAATGCAGCTTCAGATGAGATCGAAAGGCATCGACAAAACACCATTGACCAATTAGAAGATGCAGGCACGAATCAACGTTCAGTCTCGGTCGCAACGTTCCGGTCAGGCTCCGTGCCATTGACGCCATCCTCAATTGTGGCGCGGAATCCTAATGGCTCCAAGCCTGCTGCTCCGGTTCCGATGTTGAAGATTGGTGATGAAACACCAACTTCTTATGAGGAGCCGCTGGTTGACGAGATCGCATCGTGTCTACGGGAATGGCATTCAACAAACCTCCACGAGCTACTACTTAGCCGACAGTATGGGGCTGTGGAGACTATGTATAACGTTGTCTTGGAATTAGACCTTGCTAGGCGACAATTACTGCATGACGTTCTCACCGCTAAAGAGAAGAATGCCGTCCGACAGGCGACTGTGTGGAACTTGGTGCGCGGGAATAAGATGCTCACGGGCGAGGTCATTGTGCGAGATCCGCACCAAGGTGGTCGGTTACTGACTGGAGATGATTCGGCAATCGAGTTGACCAAACTTCAATCGGAGATGAGCATGTTTGATGCAGACCCGAGGCAGCATGGGGATACATCGGCGCTTCGTCATCTTCTTCTCGAGATCAAGGCAATTTCAGGTTCACATGCCGGCCCTATCACTTTGTCCTTGTATCTGTCTATGAAAACCGAAAGCGGCACACTGAAGCCACTGTCAGAGACCTATGTTATAGACATACAGTCTGCGGACAACTTTTTAGCGTTGGCTCATACTAGCAAGCTGAAGACCTTGTTCACCGAATTATGTGCGGCAGACGTGGGTGAAGGTTCCGGAGGTGATGCCCACTTGTATCTCGTTATTGTTGTCCAATCGGCCGAACTTCCTCGACCTTCGCTGCCATACGTCTCACGATCATCGACTTCACGAGATGGCCATATCAACCGCAGTCCATCCACCATGCACAGCGTCAAGGGAAGCGTAAAGGGGCGTCGCAGTATGGTCTGGACCGCGAAGTCTCCAAGAGTTGGACAACCAGAAACTATTAGGGAGGCCCCTCCAAGAAGCGCAGATTCTACAGAAGCTCAGGCTCCATCCGAAAGCGGTTCAATCAAGGATAGTACTGTGATCCGTACTGTAGGTGCCGGTATTCTTGATGTCGCCCATATCATCAGGCAAAACACCGATGCAGAACATGTTATCAATATATGGTCACCGCTAGGTGAAGACAGCGAAGATCCTGGGAATGATGACGAAGGTTTCGAAGACCTTGTCCGCACCGTTCTGCCGAGCTCGTCTGGGCGTTACTCTAAGTGTTACCAAGCTTCTCAGCTACATCTTCACTTCTACCCGTTCATCGACTCGGACGCCGATGTTCTCGTACGGAATAATCCTACGTTAATGCATGATGTGACCCAAACGCGAAGAATGGGGTTCCCCGCTGCCCCAGCACAGCCAAGATCGGACATTTACTTGACTATTTCCCGTGCAAAGTTCGGCTATCCTGCCCTTCTGTCGCACCCTCAAACGGGTCAAGTACCTGTTCCTGCGAATACTGGTCTCCGTAATCTTCAATTGACTCTTGAAGTTCGCAATGCCAAAGGAGCCCGCTTGGAGCGTTGCATCTTTGCTTCGTCAAACAGCGCGGGCCATACTGCATGGCGCACTACTGTGACTGACAGAAAGGCTCCATGGGACCAGACTATTCGACTGAAAATCCCAACAGATCAGGTCCCTGGAGCTCATGTGATCATGAGCATAGCAGATGCGCCGGAATTCCCGTTCGCACTCTGCTGGTTACCGCTTTGGAACCAACAAGCCTTTATACACGACGGACCGCATTCATTGCTTCTTCATGCATACGACAAGGTTACATCGAGCGTGGACGAAGAAGGAAGAGGAGCGTATCTCAACCTACCATGGAGCTCACTAAACAAAAATTCCTCTGTCCCAGATGAGAATGTCACGGGGCCTCTTTCTACAGTTCTCGTACAGACGAATCTCTGCAGTACTCAATATTCCCAAGATCAAATCATATTGGGGCTCATTAACTGGAAGAAACAAACAGGCAATGAAGTTTTGGAGATCCTACGACGTATACTATTCGTCCCGCAAATCGAGATCGTGAAACAGTTACGGGATGTCTTCGACGCTCTCTTCGGAATTCTTGTGGAAAATGCGGGCAGTGAGGAATATGAGGATCTCATCTTCAATGCTTTAGTGACAGTACTGGGTATTACTCACGACCGGCGATTCAACCTGGGGCCTCTTGTAGACCACTACACTGAGAACCAGTTCAATTTCCCTTTTGCTACACCATGTTTGATCCGAAGTTATTTACGACTTTTACAAGGGAATGACACCCCACAGCAATCGCGCAACCTTCGTGCAGCATTTAAAGTTGGCCGACATTTGCTGAAATTCATCATCAATGCCCGCGAACAGCAAAAAGTCAAAGAAGAGGGTATCGGTGTTACCAATGTGCAACCAACATTCAACCGCGACCTGCACTCAATATTCAAGTCTCTGGAGACCTTGATGCGAAATTCTTCTCCTGTCCTGGTTGGCAGCAAGACTTTGGTTGTGCAACACTTTCATACTTGGCTCCCGGAACTTACAAATGTCCTTCCAAAGGACGAGATCATCATGATCGCGTTGAGTTTTATGGACTCTTGTAAGGATGTCAACGGGATGCTCATCTTGTACAAGCTCATTTTGATTCAGAACTACACCAAAATGGATATTTTCGCATCCGGAGAAGATCGAGATACTCTAATCTCCTGCTGCTTTGGCTGGCTTGACCCATACTGGGGCAACAATGGCGACGTCTCTGATCAATACCGTGACCAAGTGCGTCTTTGTGCCTCGATTGTCGCAGAGTTCTCGACACAACAACCTGATCCTCAGTTGTACGCATTCATGAGCAAGATTACCTCATCCTACTGTGCCATTGTTTTGGAAGGGGTTGACGAGACCGATTATCTTTCTATGCTCTATTCCAAGTCGTTTCCATTCCAAGTCAAAGCATCTGAGCGCAAGCAAAAGTTTGATGAGGCTCTAGTTGAACTTTCTGGTCTCATCGCCACTCTCTCTAACATTCCGAATCCCAAGTTGCCTATTCTTAAACCGGATGACATGGCAGTGTTTGTATCAAATGCGCTGGAGGCACACAAGTCGATAATAAGTTGTGAGGCTTACCCTGAAGACTGGCTAAGTCTTCACATATACAATCATCGCGCAGCTGTTAAGAACCTTGAAAACCTATCATCCATATTGAGCAGCTCGTTCCTTCCTCCACCAGATGAGGCTGACGATTTCGACATGAAGTTGTGGGAGCTCTTCTTTACGACCCTGCTGAAGGTGGTATCAAGTGACGCTCTTGCTCTTGAGACATTCCCTGAGCAAAAACGAAGAGCAGTTTGGAAGATCGGAGGAGACGTGCGGGAACAAGGCGCTGCGCTCCTGCGAACGGCCTGGGAGGCGATTGGATGGGAGACAAACGAAGAAGAGAGGGCAAAATACGAACTCAACAAGCTGGGTGGCTACCAAGTGCAATATGTTCCCAATCTCGTCCCCGGTATCATTGAACTATGCCTCAGCGTTCACGAAGGCCTCCGCAGAGTCGCAGTGGAGGTTTTGCAAACTATGATCATCAGTGAATGGGATCTCAATCAAGATCTATCTATTATTGAGATGGAAATAGTCACAAGCCTTGACGTGCTTTTCCAGACTAAGAATATGAACGAGAGCATCACACAGAAGCTTTTCATTACTGAGCTGCTTGATCTCTTCGAGAAAATTGAGGACGCTGACGACGCCTTGGCCACAGATGTCAAGGGTCTTATAGCTACGATAGACGAGTTACTTGAACTGTTAGTGGCGTGTAATAGTGGTGGTATCACCGAGAGTCTACACACGCTACGACTTATGGAGTTCATGAAGGATATGGATAGGGAGGATATTTTCATACGTTACGTTCATGAATTGGCGCAAACTCAAGCAGCTGAGCACAACTATACACAAGCAGGCCTTGCTTTACAGTTCCATGCTGATCTTTATTCGTGGGAACCAACACGAGTAGTTCCAGCACTGTCAAACCCTGCCTATCCAGAACAGTCTGCTTTCGAGAGAAAAGAAGCCTTGTATTTCCAAATCATTCAGCATTTCGAGGATGGAAAGGCTTGGACGCATGCTCTTGCTTGTTACAAGGAGCTGATAGAGCAGTATGAGCATATTGTGATGGACTTTGCAAAATTGTCGCGAGCCCAGAGCTCCATGGCCAAGATCTACGAATCGATTTCTAAACAGGAAAAGGTTTTTCCTCGGTATTTCCGGGTATGGTATAGAGGACTGGGATTCCCTCCAACCCTACGGGATAAGCAATTTGTCTTTGAAGCATTTCCGAACGAGCGCATGGTTTCTTTCACCGACCGCATGCAGAAATTGCACCCTGCCGCACAGATTACGTCTTCTGCAGAGATTGAGGATATTGAAGGCCAATTTCTACAGATTAGTGCTGTCAGCCCTCACAGAGAGATCTTGCACCCGGTATATCAACGTTCCAAAGTGCCTCATTCCGTTCGTGAGCATTTGCTTATATCAGTGCCTCTTCAATTTTCTTATACTTCCAAACGCCACACCAGCGGTCTGAATGTCAAGGAACAGTGGGTTGAAAAAACTATCTTCACCACAGCTGAGCCATTTCCTAATATCCTGCGTCGGAGCGAAATTGTGGCTACCGAGGTGGTCGAATTGACGCCGCTGCAGACAGCTATTGAGCGGACGTGGCGGAAAACGCAGGAGCTACATTTGCTGGAACAGCATGCAATCTCGGGCGATGATTCTAGTCTTTCAGGTCTGACAGAAGCGTTGGTACAACTTCTTGACTTGACATCAACGCACTCTAGCTGTGTCGCCGTCTACCGTCCGTTCTTAGCCCGAGAGAAAGACAATGAAGATGAAAATGAAGATGGTGCGGAAGAAGAGGAAGAAACTGAACAGAAGACAATTGATCCACTGGAGAATGCACTTGCAGTGGCTTTGATTGATCATGCGCTAGCGATCAAGCGGTGTGTGTCACTGTTCTCTCGACCTGCCCATCAAGCGACTCAAATTGAGCTTCTCGCTCGATTCGAAGATGCCTTCAGTCCTGAGATTGCGTCTCTTGCTGTGCACGCGCAGACACTCTCACCTCCTCAGAGTGCCAACCATTCAAGCAATCGATCAACACCGCATGCCAATGGGCAAGGGTTGGAGATGGCAGCTCGATCTTTCAGTCCGGAGCAAGAGCTAATTCGCACTTCCCGATCTAACAGCCAGCGCAGGCACACTGCCAAGCCGTCACTCAGCCATCGTATTAGCATCGCAAATCCGTTCAAGAGATCTAACCACCATGCATCGGCCTCCGTTGCAACTGCGGCCACTGCGCACGGATCACCCGATATGAGGCAGCTAGCGGATGCACAGTCTAGCCGCCAGTCACTCACCCTTCAGGACCATGACGACGATGCGGCCACAGTTCACTCTCATGCCACCAGTCGTGGCGCCAAGAGCGACAGACGACGCAGCTGGTTTGGTGGTGATGCTAAGACAAAACACAAAACAACACCGCCCATCGGACATAGTGGCGATGACCATCAGCAGGATCAACAACGCCGAGACCGATCGCGAGCTCGAAGCGCGACAAACAAGTCGACCAAATCTCAAGGCGACGATTCCACCAAATCTCGAGCACGGCAGAACAGCAGACTAGAATCGAAAAAGAGTACCCCGGTGCTCAGCAGCGGAGAATGGAACAGTGCGCATACAGCGTTGCCACGAAAATCTTCTCAGTCTGACAAACGTCCTTCCACATCGGAGCGTTTTGGGTACTCGGACAAGAATCATTCGACTTCGGTCACGATATCAGCGGCAAACTCTTCTTACACCCAAATTAATGGCAACAGCAACAACAGCGCTTTTAATAATCATGATTCTAATAATGGCTCTCCTGCTTCATCTGGTGGTGGCGTTCGTGATTCTGTCAAGAAAAGATTCAGCTTGCTGAAGGGTATCAACAAGAAATCAAGCCGTGTCAACGTTCGGGACGGCGGGAACGGGAGCAATGGTATCTTAATTGAGCCATTGCGCGAGGAGTAATATGTGATCAACATCGGAGGCTAATCCGATTCATAATCGTGTAGCACATTTCTTTTTGGATTTTTGGTTTGCTCTGCTAAGGATGGAATTCTATCCTGATTACTGATTTTCTATATCTCTTCCTCTCGTGGTTTCCCACCCATTCATATTCACATTCCCATCCACAATGGTTCCCTTTTCTTTTTCTTCTTTCTTGATGTCTTACTCGATTATTTTTTATTTTTTATTTTGATACCAGCCTCACAGGCAAAACTGAGACATGGCGGTCTTCACCGTGTCTTTATTTTCACTTTTCCCTTCATGCTGATTTGTTATTAAAAAAACGTGATTTCCTCTAAGTGTATGTATAAACAATTGATGGAAACTATCGATCTATTAAAGATCATCTAGATTCATTATTTGTGTTGAACAGCGAACTAAAGCACAATCTTTGATCCGATCCTTGATTCATCCTTCAATTTGTAGTAACAGCAGCCAACGGCAAATCCAAGTCCACCACCCATGGCGCATTATTCGGACGATATCTCTGCGTCACCACACTAGCATTCACAAACAAGGTCTCTTCGCCAAACCTCAACGGCTCCTTTGAATCGTTGGACATGTCGTAATAACAGCATCTTTTCTCCAGAACGGCTTCAGGGTCTTGCGAGATGGTGACATCAGTGCTGTCGTTTTCTGCGGTATCTGCATCTTGGTCCTCTTCCACCCAGCTGCGTCGCACCGCACCGAATCCCTCATGGATATGCCCAAAGACATGCAACCGAGGCCTAGCACGCCGACATGCTTGAAGCAGGCTTTCGCATCCCACGACCTGGCTTGAGCCATCATAGTTATAGACCTCATCTAGGACACCGAGCGGAGGACCATGGGTGAGCATAATATCCACGCCCGGGAATGACGGCACCCAAGTTGTCACACTCTCCGAGGAAGTAGGCGTCTCAGGATTGAATCGATCTTCATCCCTCTCGTAGGCAAACGCCCAGCCACAAAATTCCGGCGTATACGGCGACGCATATACTGTGACCTGCGCGCCGTTCTTCAACGTGAAAGTCTGCACTTCTTCTTCCATGTACACAATCCCAGCTTCTCTGGCCGAGTCATCTGTATACAACCGCCTGACTGCATACGGATCTTCCAGGCGGGCTGAACCATGCCGCGCATGTCCCTTGCGAGCATAGAACTTTGTGTCGTGCGACAGGTCGTGGTTCCCTGCGATAACGAGTTTGAGTTCTGCGTCAACATCATTCTTCAGCATGTCAATTATTACGGCATGCTCGGCCTGGCGCCCTATCTTGGTGAGGTCGCCGGCATGTAGGAATATATCGGATTTGGGAATTGGGTGCCTGTAGGCCTTGGAGGTGACAGCTGCTGGGTGGGGGGTAATGGTGTGCGTGTCTGAGACCATGCATATTCGGGTTTTGACGGTTTGTTGGGTCATAGTCGGTTTTTTTTTACCTTTCTGTTTATCCTCGTTTTCTTTGAGATTCGGGATTTGAAAAAAAATGTTTCGATTTGATGTTGATCAGTTGGCTACCTGTGCCAATACTGCGGCTATGTAACATGTGACTTTATAGGTATATTATGGTCTGTCCTTGGCTTTGTTAGTTTATGTTTCTAGAGCACTCGATAGAAGAGGATGAATAGGCTGAAACCCGAGTAAGACGGAAAGACTAGTTGTCAAGACTAAATATATGAAAGGAAAGACAACCAATGCGGTTGAAGCTTTAAAGGTATGGTCATGTGCCGCCCTCTAGTAAGATAATCTATGTAGGCCCTAGGTAGGAGCAGAGTATTAGCACTCTGCGCAATGTACTATATTATTTATGTACAAGTTATAATACTACTTTCAGAGAATTTTTACATACTATTAGTCGTTCTAAGTTAGATATTCAATATAGTCTTTAAAGTCCTTCCACACGAAAAGCATCACAACAGTTCTCGCACCTGCCCTTGGCAAAGAGAAAAAAAGGGGCGAGGCCCAGCCGAGTTAACAATACGAAGAACAGTGTGACCGACAATCAAATGATTGATCGGTTGGGACACCTAGCGGATGATGAAACTACAAAAAGTGACAAAATAAGAAGGCAAAAAAATCGTTCCATTGGTAAGACAGTTAGGCTCTACAGACATTTGCATCCGTAGATGCCCCAGATCATAAAAACATGATTTTTTGTTTCTGGAAAGGAAATTGCTGAATTGCAAAACTCCAGTACCACCCATGCACATTGCAAACCAGCCATCGATCGCAAAGTGGATTTCCTCTTTGTAAATAAAATGTAGTATTTTTTTTTTTTTCTTTCTTGCGAATCGGGTAAATTATATGTGTTATTTCTTTGGAAGCACATATCATCTACTTCCTGATGGCACGCTGGTAGAATGCCAACTCCTCACCCTCCAACACGTATCCATCGACACGACCGCTCTGGCCAGGGCGGGACGAGACAACGGCGTACAGACGGCCGGCCTCGAACTGGCGCTCAAGGGCGTTCTCGACCTTGCCGGCGGCGGCGAATCGGGCAGCCTGCTTGCTCTCAACGCTCTTGCTCTTCTTCTCCTCGGTGGCCTCGGACTTCTGCTGGCGCCGTCGGCCAATTCCCTGGCCGTAGTGTGCCTCGTACCATTGTCTGAATGGGGCAGCGTCGATCTGGACGACGGCGGCCTTGGTGAGGGTGTTGGTACGGACGAGTTCGTTGTTGGAAGGGTGGAAGGAGACAGCGATCACGCGGACCTTGCGGGAGATGCCCTCAGATCCCCACGAGAAGTTACCGGAGTCGAGACGGAGAGCACGGTACTTGGTGTTGCCACCGCGGGTGCGGACAAGGTGGACTCTCTTGTTGCCGATACGAGTGTTGGCAGGCTGGCGACCCTTCTCGAAGGCTCTGTGCGACAATTTGTGAGTACACTATGCTCCGGGTTCGAGAGATGCAGGTAAAGGGAAAAAATTCGTACCTCTTCTTACGGTAGGTGGCCCTCTTCGCACCGGTGGCCGAGCGCTTGTGGCGAGAATCACGCGAAATACCCATATTGGCGTTTGATGGACTGGACCACTGTTGAGATAGGAGTCAGTGACTGATGAATGGAAAGCAAGTAGAACAAATCGAGATCGAAATTTTTGACGCTCAAGAATGATGTCGACCGTGAGAATTGCGATTCCACCAGGCTTGTCTGCTTTTCTTTTTCAAGGAAAACCTTTCCTGTCTTCTTTTTTTTCCTTTCTAATTTTGTTGCCTTTTGTCTCCTTCAACAGCTCGGGAATCACAAAACACAGCGGCGGAAAAATCACTCTCTCGTAGTCACGTTCTCTCGTCGATTCGAGCAATTGCAACAGAACAGATCTCTGATAGAAATAAAACTCTGATTCACTAACCTCAAAAACCTGTGGTCGTTCACCGGAACTGCGCGCTGGGTTGTCGTATGGGTTGTCGTGGTCGAGATAATCGAGCGACTGACTTTAGGACGGGGCTTGAATTTCGGTTGGCAGTGTGAGACTCGCTTAGTGTGCCCTACCCGCCCTAACCGGAGGCGGCCTAGCGGTGCGATCACGTGTTGCCAATGAGAGGTGGGCGGCCCACTTTTACGATGGCCGCGCTTAGAAAGATTGAATTTCTTGAAGATTTCAAAACAAGTGAAGACATTACGTGGTAATAATAACAAGTTGCCGCAATATTTTCAATACATTCAACACCTGCTAAAACGCTCAACCGGACCTGTTACTGCTTAAGATTTGGCTTGTGCTGTGCCTTTTGCGCCCGTTTCTCTGCAACCAGGGCATCAAATCGCCACAGCGCAGTAATGCCCTCAATGAAATCGTTCACCATCCAAGAGAACCACAGGCGTGAACCAAATCGGACATTGTGTGGCCGCAACCTGTAAAGCCACATATGCATCGCCTCGGTTGCATGAATCACCAACATGATGCTGATGAGCATCGGCTGTATCGTAGAGCAGAACGCAGCAAAACGGGGCACATAGTGAAGTAGACTCGAGTATAGTAAAGAGCCCGGCTGGAAATTTGCTCGGCGCGAGAACGAGATGAACGTCAACAGACACGCGGTAAAGTTTACAGCGGCAAATCCCGTGGGCGTGCGGTACTCTTGGATAGTGATATCGGAGCGACCCAGAGCCTGGAGGCAGTGTTTGTGCATCTCGACGACTTTTTGGCGCGCCTCATCGTAGCCAATCAGTGCAGGCTCGAAGGGGACGAAGAAGTGGGTGCGCGATTTGAAATTTGGCGCATCGGCCGTGGAGATGGTCATTCCGCTGAGACATATTTCCTCCATCCGGGGCTGTTGCTGCGCTTCATGGGAGGGGACGTTGTTGTAGACTTCTAGGAATAGGGAGAGGGTGTCGCGATGATCGCTGTTCATGTGCGAGACGATGCGCTGCTGGGTGAGCTGCTCTTTCGTTTTGTTTCCGGGTTGGATGGTGGCTGGCTCATCCGAGCCGTTCTGTGCAGAGCTCATTGTGGGCGATTAAGAGAATCTATTAATTGGACACGGCGGCTTTCAAGGAGAGATGGCGGTTGATTGAAGGTCAAAAGATTTACCAATTGGCGGCAGCTGCGCGGAGGACGTGGCTGCGGCCGGGACGACCTCGGCAGGTTGGCTAGCAGCTAACAACTGTTTTTGTGAAGGGAGCATTACTCGAAGCATGACTTGAGACTCTCCAAAAACTTGATGTCATTAAGAATTAACAAACTTTTTACTAATGTTTACAATATGCCCAATAATTAGATAGATGGGGAATTAAGTACTGAGTCACGTGACCAAGGAGGCCACCGGTGCCTGCTCAAATTCATCTTTAGACTAAAAAAAGATTGCTTCTCAATTATGGAATGCTAGTTCTGATTAGGCTGGGCGCCAACATTTGCAAAACCAGAAGGATCTATTAATATTGTTTTATTTTTTTAGACACTCAAGGATGGACGCGTCTAGCAGTAAAGACAATATTTTGCGGACGTAGAACCAGACGAACAGAAATTAAAAGTAAGACATGACTTCATTCAGACAAGAACAAACTCGCTCAATTCGATTCAAGGTACATTACACGGTACAAACGAAATATGATCTTTCATGTAGCAGGCATAAAAGTCGGGAGTAATATATAGAAATGAAAGAAGAGAGAAAAAAAAAATATATGAAATCGTAACCCGTAACTGATGGTTTTGGCTTGTGGGCAAACACAAATGCGTAATTCCCTTGTATCATTTACTTTAGTTCCTAAGAGCTATGAGTTAGGCATGTTATTAAAGCTGGCGAAAAGGTTCATCTTTCAGGGTCCTGCACTTACAACAATCCCAGAGTCAGATCACCATGGATCTTAGCCTTGAGCTGAATCTCAATGTCCAGGTTTAAATCCAGTCGCAGACGGAGCTGCTCGTCCTTGCCGCCATCTTCATCCTTTTGACCGCCGCCGAGCACGCCACCGAGCGCCTTGCCGGCGGAATCGGTGACACCATTGACAGCCTTGCCGGCTGTGTTCTGCACCATATCTGTAGCTCCGCTGACAGTGTTGCCTACGTCGCCGACACCTCCAAGAGGGCCGAGTTCGCCGCCGCCTTGCTGTCGTTGCTGTCGGCTACCGCCGCTACGGGCACGGTTGCGTCGGCCTCCACGTTGTTGTTGTCGTCCGCCTTCCATGTCGCTGCGTTCGATTTCTTCTGTGTCTTCAGGGTCTTGGTATCTCTGCACTCTCCTGTTGGGATTGCTCCGTCGGTTGCGGCGGCGGGGCTGAGGCTCTGGTTCTGGTTCCGGCTCTGGTTTCTGTTCTTCTTCTTCGTCGTCTTCGGGCTCTTGCTTTATGGCGTCGTCTTGTTCTTCTTCGTTGTCTTCTTGAGGCTCTTCTTGTTCTTCTGGCTCTTCCTGCTCTTCAGGTTCTTCTTGTTGTTGAGGGGGCTCTTCGGCGGCCGGCTGCTTCTTCTGGTTGAGCTTTGGGGGCTTCTTCTTTTGTTGTGGAGTGCTAGAGCCAGCGGGGTTGTTGTCCTGGGCGAGGTCGGGGTTGGAGTTGGCTTGTTCAGCTGACATGATGAAGGAAGAAAAGAGGAATCAATGGAGCAGGGTGGTGTTGGCTGTAGGGAAAGACTTATATGATATGGAGGGGGGAAGCTCGTCACCGGATCCATCTAGCGTTGATATATACCTTCTGCACGATGCCCTTCGACGTCAGAAGAAGCGGCAGAGACAGCGGTAGCATCGTCATAATCTCCACTGACAGGCGGCGCGGGCTGAGGCAATGACGTCTGGCGCCAGAGCAATCACGATGGGCTGTTGTACATCGTAGTAAAAAGAAACGGGCAGGCGCGGGCCCACTGCAGTGTATGGCGCGCGGCGGCGCTGATTGGCTGGTGGGCGCAATCCTGACCGTTGGCTACTCAAAGTAAAGCATTTCGCGGCATGCGGAGGGCGGGTCAGCCACGACGCTCCATGTGGGCGCGCGCGGCCCTGATTGGCTGCGCGGTGACGTCAGCCATGTGCCTTGGTCTGTCGCGCTGGCAGCCTGGATGCCTTAATTTGACGTCTCGTAACGGCTGCACCAGTGCTGCTACGGAGTATACTACTAGTATGACACTTCTGCTTGCTTCGGCACCCTTCGCTGCAGCAGACAACCAGGCAGAGAGCGTCTCTGTTCCCTGGGTCGGCTGCTTCTGAGATGAGGCACCGCGCAGAAAAAATACAGAGATGTTGCCAATCCACGGATGAGATTCAGACGCGGCCCAGAGAAAGGATCGCCTAGACCCATTGATGCTGTGGCTTGTTTTTGCGTCCTACCGCGAGACTCTGTGGCTGTCTCCATATATTAAATGTGGTATGATACAATGCATACATCTGTAGCATGATGCATGCGTATACTTGGCTCCCAGACGACATCACGTCATGGCCCATGCGGTCATCGCCAGCAATGTAGAAACGTCTTAGTGCGGTCTGGCTCTGTAGGTCAGTGGCGCTCTTACAATCCACCCCCCCGGCCGGCCGCTGCTGTCTCTGCCCGCCCGTCGTGGCCGAATGACGTCTAAACCCGTACTGTCCCTTTATGTATACTGGCTGGGGTCGGCCTTACCTTTTTTCCCATGCCAGAACATCGTCTCCACGGATTTCTATGCCTGTGACTGTGACCGTACATATCCTCGTACACGTCTAAAGCTCAAGTCACTATACATTCATAAACTGATCTGCCACAAGAGAGAACAAAGTCAAGAGAAGTCTAGACAATGGCCGCTACTGCTACAGCAGAGAAGCCGCGGACGGCGGAAAAGACCCCAGACGACTACTATCATTCCGAGGACGCCAGTGATTACGACTCCTACTCCGAAGAAGACCCCGACGAGCCCATCACTGAGTCCGACAATGAGAACGAAGAGGGACAGCCGCAACAGCAACAACAACAACTACAACGCCGAAGAAAACTCCAACAACAAGAAGCCGATTACGACGAGGACGAGGAGGAATACAGCGACTCCGACGAATACTCCGATGACTATGATGATGACGAGGACGGTGCGGTAGCTCCCTGGGAAGGGAACAATGCCATGCAGCAGAACAGGCAGCAGGGTGGTGGCAGGATGGAACCTGCTGCAGATGCCAAGAAGGGCATAGACGAGGAGGACGGGTTGAAGCTCAAGTTGGATGTGAACCTGGATATTGAGATTGAGCTGAAGGCTGCTATACACGGTGACCTGACTCTGTCTTTACTGTGAGTTCTTCGTGTTATCATGCGTTTTGACAAGACATTCTCCTTTCTAACCCCGATCGCAGCGCTTAAAAATTCGGTGGACTCCCGGATAGGCCTCTTTCAAAATGACTTGCACTACGACGACGAACACGCAGCGCCGCAATCAACACACACACACACACCAGATATGACCACGCACCATATCATTGACGTGTATAGATCTAGCCTGACATTCATTTGTTCATTTCATTTTTCCTAAAGTGTGCGCCTCAATATTTGTGACGATTTCATTTGCCTCATGATAGCGATTGATTGCTTGATCTGTATGATGTTACTTAATTCTGTTAATCGAATCTCGAATTTGTTTAAAGTAAAACAATCAAACATTAGTATCTACCAACCGACTCTTGTACTCTACACCCGACATATGTCTTGGCCAATGACTAAAGACAGCATAAACACAAAAGACGAACCTATGTATACCTCTTGAAGCTATGCATGGAATAGAGAATAACAAAACTCAAAAAAAGAAAGTTGGAACAAAATGAACACCCAGGAGACGGCAAGTGAAAACTTTCAGTAAAATCAAAATCAAAATCGACTATAAACCTGCTATGCTCATCAAAACATAGCCCACTGTCACGATTATGACAAAAGATACAATGCTGGATGGGATGCCGCGAGTCAGGAAATGGCCGACGCGGAGGTATCGTTGGCCGGTGCCGGGAATTTCCATCATGATGGCAGCTAAATCATACATCAGTCAATGTCCTATATATATTCTAAAGCAAAGGGGGGGGGAGGGCATACTCATATTCGGGAATCCGCTCGTTGGCAGTCCCATTGCCACCGAGCACATAAGCGCGCTCGTCATGACGAGCAGGTTCGGATGCGGGTCCTCCATTGCAACGCCCACCTGCTGCACAAGAGGCAGTACAATCAGCGCAGCGACTGTGTGCGAAATGAACGTGGCCATAACAAGAATCAACGCGGCGAACACGAGCAGCACACCATACAGACTGAAGTGTGCTACCCGCTCAGTGATCGCGTTGGCAATGGTGTGCAGCAGTCCGGAAGAAGTCACGGCTTTGCCGAGCACGAGGCCGCCAGCGGCGAGGATGATAATGGTCCAGAGGAAATTGTTAAAGTCTTCTTTGGTGAGGATGCCGCTGCCGAAGAAGAGGATCATGGGGATGATGGCAATCACGCCCATGTCGCCGAAGACAGTGTCGAGCTGGTGGCTGAAGCACCATAGAATGATCGTTACGAGGGTGGTGAGAGTTACGAACCACTGCGTGCCAGTGAAGCGCTCTTTGACGGCGCGGATGGGAACGATTGTTGTCCCCCGGCTGGGCTTGAATGTGACGAGTAAGATGGCCCAGATCATGAGGATGGAGATGACGCAGACAGGTATCGAGATGAAGAACCATGTGCCCCAGCTGAGCGCAGGGTACATGTTCTCTAGTGCAATGATGTTCTGCGGCGAGGCAATTGGAGACGCTGCACCGCCGACATTTGCAGCGAGAGCTATCCCCAGTACGAGGGCTTTGGAGAAGTCTGACTCTGGGGGCAGATTACGCAGGAGCGGCTAGAAGACCATCAGTAAAATCGTATGATATCAACGCAAAAAAAAAAACAGGGAAAAAGACAGTACCTGTATAATCGAGTAACACAGAACCGGTGCAGCAACGTTACTAATCCACATACTCAAGAACATGCTAACAAACATGTTCGTAATCAAAACAACGCGAGGGCTCGTGCCGGCTCTGCTTAGCACAAAAGTGGCCATGCGGCGCGCAATGTCGTATTTAGACAACGCCGCTGCAATAGTGAATCCTCCGAGCAAGAGCATAATGACAGAGGTCCACATTGACGAAAACACCGCTTTTGTTGCCGCCTCTGGGTCTAGCCGTGCATGCGGCTTGACATCTGATCGCAAAACGCGCAGCAAAACAACCAAGAACGGAATCAACAGCGACGTAACAAACAATGGAATAACCTCAGTTGCCCACAGCAAACTGACAAACACCAGCATCGCCAAGCAATTTTGCTGCTCTGGACTTTGCATGATAGGCACAGAAAGTAAGATGACAAATACCATTATGATGGCAAGCAGGTAGAAAAAGGACAGGCTGCACATCCACTCGGGGAAATAAAAACGACCAAGAGGCGTTGCTATTTCCTTGCCTTTGTCCTCAACATCCCCTTGGCGTTGTGCAGTAGAAGGATCCGGATCACCACCAAGCAGAGTCCGGCGGATTCCCATATTTGCGGCCTGTGCCTTGCGCTCAATGCCAATCATCTCCCGCCAAACCGTGTTTCTCTCCCAAACAACATGTTCTCGAAGATGAAGCCGGAGCTCTCTCTTTGCGAGTGCCAGGTCACCCTTGGTGACAATATCAGCATACATCTGCTCCACACGGCTGATGTTTTCATCCACTTGGGCTGATGTCGTATCGGTGAAAGGATAAGCTGGCGACACAGTCCCATTAAGATATGGTCTTCGCAAACTTCGATCTAGAATCTTATCGTATTTCTTCAATGCTTTGGAGAAACCCGTCTTGTTGAGTTGTATGTATGATTTGAGCTCACAGAGAGTAACATAAATACTGATAAGCCTTTTCTTTAGGGCAACACCAGCATTATAGAGATCCAAAATGTGTGCGTCAGATTGTTCTTCATCGGGTCTATGCCATAACCGAGAGTCGCCCATGTCGCTCTGGTAGGCATCAGACCGATCACCGCCCTCCTGGTGGCGTCCTCCCGAATATTGGGATCGAGAGCCGGGACGTCTATTTTCGTCTGTAGGCAGAAGCTCATCATCACTGTCTCGGTCGTCGTCCTCGTCGTCATCATAATCGTCCGCTCCATCTCCCCCCGCCGAGCCACTTATGGTACTTGCGCGGCGGTTGTGGGTAGACCCCAAACCAAGAGACTGCAGGATACTGCCGGTGCGAGGACGTGACCCAACGCTCAATGTTCGTGATTTGATTACCGTCTCGCTCACAGGATCCATGTTCACGCCATCCGTGCTGGCTTTGTATTGTGCCTCTTCCTTGGCAACATCTTCCACCTCGCCGAAAACAGTAAGCTCTTTGATCTGGTAGAAAGAGCATATTTTCTCCAACTCGGTATCAAGCGCGCGTCGAAAGATGGTATCAGTATCTACCGATGCGTCCAGGAGGGGCGAAGATTCGGAATCGACAGCGCCATGGCTCTCAGGATGATTTACCTGCTTCTCTAGGCTATATATTCTGTAATTCCACTCCGTCAGCAGCTATTCCAGAGGAACAACATCTTAACAAGACACAGGGTGGTAGGTGCAACATACAATTTTTTGAGATTATCGTATGCTATGTAGTAGGAACTCCAGTCCGGAACCGCATTGAACTGAATGCTGTGCGAGAACTTCATATTGGCAGGGTCGTAGTGGTACTTGTCAGTGTCGGTCCCGCTATTATTATTCTTTCTCAGTCCGAGAGATTTTGCCCAGAGAATATGAGGCCGAGACGCAGTCAACTCTTTATCGGTTCTGTTAGTCTGCAGCTTCTCAGGTACCACAGCCTGATTCAGACCCTCGATCGGGAAAAGACGAGTCTGCTGCTCCTCGTGATGTCGGTTTCCGGTGAGGCTATCGGCATGTGGCACAGATTCGAAATCGAACTGTGTGGTTGTGCGACGCTCAGTCGTCGATGAGGATGAAGGAGAAAGCGGGGCCTGTTGCTCAAGCGGACTATTCCCTCGAGCAGCAAACGATACAAGCTCGATATAGTGAGGCGCCGTTCGTGAAGACGCCACGACGGCCGCGCTGGCGCTTCAGCGGGTACGACGCAGAAGGTACAGAGGGCGCTGATAGTCGAAGCTTGTGCGACATAGAGCGAGAGCCTGCCAGATGTCGCCTCGCAAACCCTCACTCGAATCTTGACTCCTCAAAATCAAATCGCTAAGTGGTGCTGTCCCTCCCCATTCGTCTTTCTTCTTGTGGCCCTTCAACAACTGTGGTCGTCCGCGGCAGAAGCCAATCAGCGAGCTGGAAAAAGTCATCAGCTGACCAATAAGCTGCAGGAGCATCCACCTGCGATGCCTTAGGCCAGCTGAGGTCTTTTTGCCGAACGCCTTGCATCCGATGGATTGTTTAGTTTAATGGAGCTACGTGCTTACAATTGGATGGCGGCCAGGTAAGCCGGGAAACAAAATACAAATGAGGCTCCAGTTATTGTATAGTTACATGTATGAATTTAACGATCATCTATCGCCCACCCTGAGGCGCCCTCAACTGCAGGTTGGACCGACCAGACACACCGATCTTATGGACGTGTTCCCTCTTGTCCCAAACACCGCTTCGCCCTTCAGCGACCGCAACAAGCTCGGTAGCCACACGCATGGCTAGTTTGCTGTCCTTTCGCTTCTCTGCAGCTTCCAGAATCCATCGAATTGCTGTACGTCGTCGCTGGCGGATGGCCAGTGGGACTGGCATCGGCACGGATGCACCTCCACCGGCAAGACCCTTCTGTTGGCGGATCTTGATAAGAGGCGCAACAGAGTCGACCAACAGGTTGAGGTATAGCACAGGGTTCAACGGAAGCTGAGGACTGGGTAGAGTCGTAAGAAGTCGTCGTCTGGGGTCGATTTTGGGCGGCGCTGCAGTACGGAGATGATCGAGGATGAATTCCATATCCTGCAGACGGTTTGTTATTAGAAAACCAAAACAATAGAGAGGATTGTAGTAACCGACAGAGACCTTTTTGGTCATACCTTTTGTGCGCGGCTTAGTTTGCCATCTTCCATGAGCAATTTAGTGAACTGTTCCACCACAGGATCATATCGACTCCGAACATTTTCCGTCTTGGGAAGTTGTGAAGGCAAGTCAAACTTTAGCCCAGGCAATCTTTCAGCAGTCTGCTCCGTGACAACATCAATCATATTTGCGATCGACGCTATCGACGGGTCTTCAGCGCCCGCGGGAGGCTGCTGTGTAAGCTCTTGCTGCAGACTTGCGGACGTAGAGTAAGAGCGGGTTCCTTTCTTTTTCTGGTCTTGGAAGAAAACTTTTGGTGCATATTTCAGAGCATCTTCGTCTCTTTTAAGGACCTAATGACAGGGTAACTAGTTAGGTTCCTTTTCCTATCTTTAGACTCTTGGGAGTCAGGGTAAATCAACCAACCTCATCAATCGGGGTGCCCTGTTCCAGCTCCGGAGATCCAGGAGCACTTCCATCACACTTTTTCCCAATAATCTTATCGATCGCCGCAGCTTCCTCACTGACTGTAGGCAATGAATCCTGAGTCGGGCCTTTTGGCTTTTCGGTTTCGGGAGGGATCTCCTTGTCGGACTTCGATGAGTACAGTCGTCGTGAGCTTTGGAATGTTGATTTATGTGTTCGGATGTTGACCCAATTAAGCGATTGTGTGCTGCTGCTCAGCCGAGATGATATTATTGCTGATGATCGGTATGGTTGGCGAAGAGCATTGCTCGCCGTGAAAAGATTGATTCGCGGCGCCATTGTGGTTGATTTGGCCGAGTTCGGCAGTATTAAAAATGCATATAGATGTAAATTGTATTATTGTTCAGAAATTGACATAGCAAGCTTCGCAAAATACCTCAGTTGCCCTGATACTGCGCTATCTGCCAAGTAGATGAGGTTCGCGAGTCTCTTTCTATTGCGGCCAAGATTCTGTCGCGGTTATACAGATTTTCCGCGCCGCGATCCACTTTCTTGAGAGAGCGTATTGCATCATAGTATTTTCATCTACTGGCGATCTACCTGAGCCAATCCTTCAGGAAAGACTTGTAATATATTTGATTGGTAATATTCACTTGCGTTCTTTTACTATGAAATGAGATCTGCTTGAGCACGGTCATCGCTTCGTGTTTTTTTTTTTTTTTTTTGAGATCCGGGAACCTCTTGTACAGCAGGACTCGATACAGCTGATGAATCAATTTTACCACCAGTAAATACAGGAAAACGATATGATACCTATGAAGGGGACGAAATATTTTCTGATGTGCGGGTTTTCCTTTGATGAAATGCGTTACCCTCGGCAACCATTCGGTCAACAGCCATAGATTAATTTCCAAGGCCGCTTCCTGCCACGATAAAAAACCGAGAAAGGATTGATCATTACCTGTGAATAATTCACTGGGAGGTATCATCTGGATAGACGAAGAAGGCAATTGCAAGGATGGTATACCTATTCCAGGTCGATATAGTCAGTATTAAGATCACGTATCAAATATTAGATATGTTTCAGAAAAGGAAGTACACACATTCCCAAACACAGACCGCCTTCCAGGTAGTTTGACTTTCCATCCTGAATGAGGAATATAACCACCAGTGCGGAAATAAAAAACGAGACCGTTTCAAAAATGTGGAAGTGCAGAGTCATTTCCGCGCCCATGATCCACCCGAGAATCACCAAGAAAGGGGTGACGAAGAGCGCAATTTGCAGACTGCTTCCGATGGCGACTCCAATCGCTAGATCCATCTTGTTCTTGTAAGCCACCACGACAGCGGTAACATGTTCAGCAGCATTGCCGACGATGGGGATCAACACCAGACCGATGAAGGTCTTGCTCATGCCGGTTTTTTCTACAATGCCTTCAATGCTGCCGACGAGGTACTCCGCACAAATTGCAACCAGAACAGTAATAACCACAAGAGCTACACCCGCAGCCAATGGATTCAAGATCCGCTCTTCGGGTTCCTCTTCAGACTCTTGGTCAGCTTCAGGATCTGCGGGGCTATCCTCGAATAGCCTAGAGTGGGTTTTCAGCTGGAAAACCAGGTACATGATATAAAGAAGTAAAAGAATGATGGCAGTGCCACGAGATAGAAGGAGAATGCTGCGTCTCGTGTCCTCTGGGGCAGTCTGGTAGGAGTCAGACATGGCCGCAAAAAGCGACGCGGGAATGATAAGAGAGGCAGAAGCAACAGCCATTAACGACGACATTGTTGAGGCGACGGTGCTGTTGAATTCCTGTTCAGAGTAGCGGATGCCCCCGACTAAGAAACAGCAGCCAAGGACTAGCAGTATGTTTGACAGGATACTTCCAAGCATACTTGCTTGAACGACACGAATCTGATTGTCTTTCAAGGCGACGATGCTTACCTAAAATGGTGCATTAGTCAAGGACAGTTTCGTTTCACGCAAAGGCTAGGGCCAGCTTACAATCAATTCTACTGCGTTTCCAAATGTCGCATTCATCAGGCCGCCCAAAGTCTGGCCCATGACAGCAGCGAGCTCCTCGGTCGCGAAGCTTAACAGCGAAGCGAGGGGAATGATGGCTAGAAAGTTCAAAACGAAAACTACTGCGGAACTCCACTGCAATGCCCCCGAGACGATCCCCAGCGGCACAAAGACCAACAGGAGGTTTACATAGTTGCTTGCCAGAGTTGCCCAGGTGAGATAGCCAACATTAGCTGGCCAGCGAACCCAGAAACGCGAGTCATCTCGGTATGGTGACTGGGGGAGCTGGCGGCGGTCATCATGAAAGGTGCGAGGATGTAGCAACAATGATGAACGTTCATTCACGTCCGCTGAGCCATTTCTGGTCATGCTGGTAATGCTGGGATGAGAAGACCCAACCCTGTGAAATTCACGGAAGATATTCTTCGGTGACGAAGGAGCGTTAGCGGGCAGGCCTGGATTGCTCCACTTCAGTTAGCAAGGGTACCAAAGTATGACGGGACGTGTGGTGGTGTGCTCCTGCATCGAACCCAGTGATGAGCGAGTATCCTGATGCAATTGGGATTTGATTGCAGCAAGCAATCAACGCAGATGAAAAGCAAAAGGAGTGAGAACGGGCAGGTAAGAGGAGTGAAAAGAGCGAGGGAGGGGAGGGCTAGCATTAGGTTATAACCATGGAAGGACTTGCCTGGGCGAGCCATTCTTGCGTGCCTGGACCTTCAGGCTTTGCGAGTTGGGTATGCGTTATCTGGGAGGGAAACGAATCAGGAAGACCGGTCCTACGTTTCAAGCCGAGCAATCCCACGGTTTGTGTCGCATTAAGACTGGCTAGGCAATTAGTTCGTCGTGGGATATATCGCGAGCGTGCGGAGAAGTGTACAGCCACTGTGCAATCTATCCAGCGAGTGAGCTTCAGAGGAGCTGGATTACGTCGCTTTTAATTAAAGGCTCGATTTTTGGGCGTGAGGGTCAGACGATCAATGGCATTATTCAATCAGATAAGCCCACAATCGAGAGCAAAGACCGAAGTAAAGCGATGCCAGGGGAGAAGTGAGTGCTGTCTATACGCCGTGAGCTGGGAAGCTCTAGGACGGGGTGCCTCAGGAACCCACACGACATGACGCTGCTGCGGGTCAGCCGGCCTGCACAGCCTCAGTGAGCATCCTTGCGACACGCGTTGCCATTGGCCGAAAAGCCGCCAAGTCGCCAAGATCCGACGTACTTTACGAAATCTGCATACAATAGTACCATGACCGCATGCATAGTAATGTCCTGTATTTGTACGAAATTCTGGTAACATGTATACAACTGTACAGTTTCCGCAGCCCTAGCCCTAGCCCTAAGCATTTAGTAGTACGTATGGGATAGGCCTGCCGAAAGTTGCGACGAATACTTTTATTAACGAACTCTTTTTATTTTTTGTGAAGTGGACGTGTCGACTGATATCAACTAGATTTTCGCGACCTTCCAATGAACCTCTTTTGGGGCGGAGCAAATGTATGTAGTCTCGTATTCACGTTCGGTTTGTTCAAGGATAATACTGACTATACCAGATCATATACATATTCCCCGCTGCCTTTTCGTAGCCCTGTTTGTAGAAGCTATTTCTCTGTGTCGCCGACAATGTCTGCAGTTGGCCCAGGATTTGGTGAACCACATTTATATCCGACGTAAACGCAAGCCCCCAGAAGGTGGACCTGCCATGCCGGTATTGATCCCGGGGGCCACCACTAGGACCAGGATAAATCTTCCCCGAATAAATCCCTGTGATTCTCGTCAAGAAGTCATGAGCTGGCTCATTATTCCGCTGGTATTTAAGTTCGACGCCTGCATTCGGTCCGTCTTGACCACCAAATAGCCATAGGTCCACGTTTCCAATGGTTTGATAAACGGGTTGACTGCGCTCCATCTGCAGGGGGACGTGTGCGAGTTGAGTACGGCTGGGGAGCTCTCTGATCATATTATCCTGTAAGAAGGCCTCGTCAAATCGTTGGGCTGCTTGCATTCTGGCGAATACCACGTTGTTGAAAGCTTCGAGACACGCCTGGCCAACATTTGGGTGGCGGGATGTGGCTACGGCGTTGGCTGGGAGCTGGGGAAGAGTGTTGTCCATTGTTCCTTGTGATATGTTTTGGTGCAGTTGAGTTGTAGCTTTTGATACTGAACTAATGTTGAAATAAGTTTTCTAGCTTCTCAAAGAGGCTGGGATTGTGTCCGATACCAAGAGCAGAAACGAGGATGATGTTTGATATATACAGTAATGTTGGCCAGAACTCAAAATACTCGCAGCTGGACCACTTTTGCTCCTAGTGACAGTATTAACAACGTCATGATGGTCTAGGGGCCTCCAGCAACTGAACGTCATGATGAATGAAAACGGCATTATGAGCCGGAGGAGGCTCGACCTTACTGAACTTCGCACTTTGTGAAAGGCAACCTACGGAATGATCTTCCACAGTGTTAGTAGAACGTGATGACAGTAATTCTGACAACATGCACCAATTGATATGTACTAATTGAGTCAATTGTCCCGGAATTCAAATCCTTCTTCAACATGGTACATGTCAACATGGTACAGTGCCCCTTTGCCTTTCCTATATATATTCCCATGCCACCGTATAAAGCGGAAGCCTCTAAGTATCGGCGTTCTCCTCAGCGTAGTGAAGTCGACTCCTATCGGCTTTCCACTGTCTCACTAAGACTTGAATAAGCGATACAGATCAGCAAGCACAGTCAATTTACCTGATTTTTTCAATCTATGGATCGTTCTTGATTGAGTGCGGTGAAAGTATAGCACTATGGAACAACCTAATGAGAATGGAGTCTCAGGTAATGTTCCTGAAACTGAGACACAACAGCCAGCTGGTATGCTATTACCTCCATACCCTACTTGACATTTATGAAAGTTGAACAGGAAACTGAAAATAGTCACAGGAACTAATACATCTGATTACTTTCTGGAATTCTATCAATGTGAAACGGGCCCTGATGGAAGCACGTCCGAAACGCCCAAAGCACTGTTCATTCAGCAGATGGGGCCTACTTCCGATCCCAAAACGGCCACACTTGGTGAAATAAGAAACATGGTGAAAGATCAAAAAGCGATGAAAAATACGTAGGAATAAAAGTTGACCCGGACCATTAAGTATTCATACTGAATAATCTAATGGAGCAGGCAAAATGCCCCATTCTGCACCAAAATCGGATCAGAAGTCAGTGATACAGTGAAATTGGGTGATTATTTTGCAATGAGTCAAAGTGTAAGTAAAGACGACCCTTCAAGCTCGTCAAATTTCTCAAATAAGTTCAACAGTCCACTCTATCAGATGGTAGTAGCAAAACTTATCCCATCTACCTGAAATCCACCAAAGTCACAAGCACTGTTGATCAAAACTTCCGAGATTCACTCAAAACGAGCTTCAATCAAGATCTCAATATGAACATAAATGTGCGTCCTCTGATCCTCGCCAATTGACTCAAACTAATGTGACTAGCAAAATAATCCCCAACTTCTCAACGCCCAAGCATCAACCATACAGCCATCGTTTGATATGAACAACTACGCTGCAATGGCTGGTATGGGAGAATCGACGCAAGTGCAGTCTCCTCCATACTAAAAATAAGCACCACTCTGACTATGGATATAATTTATAGCCACCCGGCAGACATGTCAGAGCAACAGTGGGGTATTGTCATTAGGGATAATGGGCTCCTCTGTGGCCACAGTATAGTGACTGGTGATGTCAATACGGATGGCTCAACGAGCACGGTTGCTCTCAGTATTGAGCGGGCTGAATACCCCGGTGAGTCCATTGAAATTGATGTAAATGTTGCTCTCCGCTAATTATTTATGTAGCGTTTGTGCTCAAGGCTCGCGAATTTGAGCCCTATGATCTCGGAATGACAGATACTGGGGATGGCTTTGTGGTAAGAATCAAATGATATGCGCTATAATCGGTATGCAGACTAACCAATTACATTTGGATATAGCAATCTTATAGAATTCCACGCTTCCAGGTAGATGATGATGCATACGTGAAACAGATTGAGACGAAGACCTCGCTACAATCGTCTATGGTTGAAAGCTCTTTTTCCGCGACAGATGTTGAAGCTGCCGTGTACGTTGTTCTTGACTTATTTTCAAAAACTGTTTCAAGAAATTAATACTTGAATAGAGGCGGTGGTGCTTTTGGTATCACCATCGGGGCAAAGGCAGGAGTGAAAATTTCCAACTCTCAAGGCAGTGCAAAAGACATGACTTCCGACAAAGAGTTTTTAACTATGACATACAATGTAGGTCTGATACTTATAGCAGGCTAGCAGTTAACATAGCAATAGTTTCCACGTGTTCATATGACGTTCGAGAGCGATTCGCTAGATCTAACAAAAGAGTGCAAGAGCGACCTCGAACTGATCAGTGATCTCAATTCCATAGACCGCTTTGTCAAAAAATACGGTATGTTGCCATCTATCTAATTTTTTCAAAGCAAGAACAGAAGCTGAGAATTGAATAGGAACATTCTATGCACGACGCGTTCAATTAGGGGGACGCTTATACTGTACAAACGATAAAGAGTCAAGTGGACAAGCTAGCGAGACAGACAGAACTGCGGCTTTCAAGGCAGCAGCAAGCATGTCTTTTTCATCTGCTTTTGCCACTGGATCAGCGAGCGCTAGTTATGAACAAGGAGGGACGTCAAAGGCATTGGAGAAAGCTGCAGATTTGAATATATCAATTGAATGGCAGGCACAGGGAGGAGATACATTACTTTCTAACAAGTAAGTGTTCTTATCAGAGCCCGCTACTTTAGTGGCTTTGTATCTGACAAAGCTAAATAGTCCACCTATGTGGTGCCCTACTGTCGCCTCGTTCTACAATTGGCGTGTTGTCAAGGTATGCAGGGTCGTTAAGTTCAGAAGAATATCGAATCTAATCCACTTGATTGATTAGCAAGATGAGGTACAGCCATTAATCGATGTCATCGGGCAACTTCCTGGATATGAAGATGTCCCAGCAAAGTTGCGCCAGATTCTTGAAGCAGAACAGGCCAAGCAGCCCCCTGTCCAGAGACTGACTGATTTTACTGGTCCTGGGGTATACTCGCTCATAGATCGTAATAGTGGAAAGGCAATGGATCTGAGTGCCGGCAAAAGAGATGATGGGACCAGAATACAGATTTAGTATGTTCATTGATCGATTTCCAAACAATGTCGGCGGATGCTAACAGCAGATTCAAGTGACTGGCAAGGTGGAAATCTAGACCAGTATTGGTACCTTTCTGACGCTGGTAACGATCAGTATCACATTCTCAGTGGTAAGACTGGGGGATACGTTACTTTTCAAGGTAAGCCATTAAAGGAAATTGCTGTGATGATGTTCAGATGTTAAAAATGATATCCAGGGGATAACAAACCCGTCACTTCAAATCTGGTTGCGGCCACGGATCCCCGCGTCAAATGGAAGCTTGCTCCTGTTAACGATGAATATGGCGACTATTTGTAGGTGAATTTCTTCCGATTCTTCCATCATCACTACTCACATTTTATGAACTTTAGTATCAGAAGTATGGCCTCAACGAACCAATTCTTAGATGTTTCAGGATTGCGAAAGGACAACTTTACTCCGATTCAAACATGGACGCTCACCCAGGGTGACAATCAAAAGTTCTCCATCAAATTGGTTCATTAAATAGCAATTTTAGGAAATTATGGACCTTGCCAAAATGGTTTAACGTACGAGGGCAAATATAATCGCATAAAAATGTCTTTATTAGCTAATAGATACTATAAATTGAGTACATATTCCAGTAAAGCAACCAGATAGCGTTCAGGATTGAAACCAGATATCATAAAACTCCACGGAAAGAGATCCTACCACAAGATAGAGTAGCGGTTCTTATCGCTCCAATATCCTGTAGCATACCTCCTAAGAGATAAAAGGGGCTGATTTGAAAAGTGCGAAAAGGGCAACAGCCTCAGCGTGCTGAGCACACCAACAGCTAGAGTTCTTGACCTCCGTGCTCCTAATGCAAGCAGGTTATAAAGTGATACAACGGCTTCCTCCATTTTTCATTCACGTGATCTCTGCGTACGCGTCACGTTTACGTGTTCGGTTTGTTTGAAGATCAAAAATGTCACCAGAGACTTGTAGAATCCTTCTGGATGATCTGTAGAAGGAGATGATTACATACCAACGTAATTTATTACCAGATGTCCATACAGGTTTATAGGCTTTATATGTGCTCGGCCGGTGTATCGGTGTAAATAAAATACGTTCCACGTTTCGGCGATAAGCCGTCGCCGCCCAAATCTTCTTACTTCCTTCTTCCCCAGCCCATCGACACATGCAAAACCTGACGTGAATGAATGCTGTCGGCTGCTTAGCTCGACAAATGTGAATCATGAACAGCCCTGTACACTCTGTCCGAAAACGCCGGCGGCCCGCGTATTCTTGTACGGAGTGTCGCCGTCGAAAAGTCCGATGCGACCGAGCCATACCATGCGGACCCTGCAAAGCTCACTAGAATGCCCCCTATTGTAAATACGAGGGGCACCTTCGTATACCACATGCTCGTATTGCCCCTTCGATAGCAAGCAATGCACAGCAGGAAGAGAGTACGCAGGAAAGTCCCGCCCTATCACCAGCGGAAAGTACACATACATCTCCGCGTACTGCAGCACCACCGCCCGCTCGCCATTTTCAAGGCATCGTGTCGAAAACTAGGGTTTATGGTCACGGTCACTGGATGGCTGCATCCACCATGGTTTGTCTCCTGTTCTCCCGTCTTCGATGACCAGTCCTGGATCCCAGTTCTCTCCGCTTACAACTGCCTGAAGGTAGAAGACCTTTCCCTGTTTCAGACCATTGGTGAGCATTATTCCAAGCTATGCATAGAGGCAAACCAATATCCGGTAGACGATGTCGCAAAAGCTGCTGCCAAATGTAAGCGTCTGGCTCGAGATCTCAAGCGACAACGTCCAGGTCGGAGGAGCCTTCCTGAGGGAATATTCCAATCCTTTCCTAGCCCCCAAGTCATGGATGAATTGATCAAACTTTATTTTGACACCTTTGAATCCTGCTTTCGTATACTTTATTGCCCCTCATTTATGGCGGAGTACCGGGCTTTCACAGACCACCGCGAAACCGCTGAAAGTTCCTTTTTACTACAGCTTCTTCTTGTGGTGGCAGCAGCAGGCGCCTTGCATGCTGACGATGATGTCCGAAATGAGATGGCAGGGAAAGCCCAAATCTGGATTTGTATCTGTCAAACATGGCTCTCTGCACCAGTGGAGAAAAATCGTATGACATTGAAAGCGATACAAGTTCAATGTCTACTATTTCTCTGCCGTCAAATATATCACGTGGGACCAGATCTTGTGTGGATTTCTGTAGGCTCGCTTATGAGGATGGCTATGCATATGGGCCTGCACCAAGATCCAAATTGTCTGGGAAAGTTGAGTGAGATGAGTATTCAAGAGAAGGAGATCCGAAGACGATTATGGTACACAATCCTGGAAATGAACGTGCAGGCGGCACTAGACTCAGGGATGTCACCAATGATCCAGGAAGAGGACTACAATACCCAACAACCATCCCATGTGGGCGACACAAACCTCGACAATGCAGTTCAAGAGCATGATATTTTCGAAAATTCAACTCAGATCTCCCTCCAGTCTTTACTTGCCGAATCTATACCACTTAGATTGGAGATAACCAGGGTCATAAACAGCCTACAAGAGGAACCGTCATATGATCAGGTACTAGCTATTGGAAATGAGCTTGCCTCTGCCTGTTGCAAAGCCACCGCTACGTTCAATAGAGCTGCGTCTACGGAAGATGTGCAGTCTAGAGTGCAATTTGCACAAAACTATTGCAGCCATCTACTTCGTCGCTTTTCCTTAAGTCTTCATTTCCGGTACGCTATCAAGGCCAAAAGAAACCCACTCTATAGCCACTCCCAGAAAGTCTGTCTTGAATCTGCGTTGGACCTTGTCGCACTCCTGAATGATGAAACCTACCACCGCTTACTCGTCTCCGGTGGTGGCATGTTCCGTGATATCATCACCCGAGGCGCATTGATAATTTTCTTGGAACTAAGCCCGGACCCAGAAGCGGAGGCTTCGAACTCCGCGAGGAATCGGAACCGAAGTCGTCAATGCCTTCTACTTCAAGATGCCCGTCGCGTGGTACAACACACCGAGGATAGACTTAGACAAGGCAAAACTGCTCCGAAAATCTATGCTTTCCAGCGAATGATGATGGCCCAAGCCGAGGGCCATTTAACCGGTTCACTAGCAGATGACGATCTCAAGAAAGCTTTACAGGAAGGACTAAACATTTGCAACAAAGTCTTGGAGGAACGAGCAGCTAATTTATCCAGCAATAGCTCTAGAATTTCAATGGACAACGAATTTGCTCTTGACTCTTGGTCACGCAGTGGAATGACCGGGTTGACGAAATCAGTGGATTTTACACTTGATACTTTTGACTTTATGGACAATATGGATTTCGACTTTGACTTCTTGAGTTCTCAATTGACTCCTGAGTGGTTTTGATGCCGCAGAATATGAAAAAAATATGACAATATTGTTGATTACACCTGATACGGGAAGCGGAGAGACACATCAACTAATCTAGAAATACATATACAATCTTTCATTCCACCTCGGCGCTATATGGTATTATCCAACTCTGGATATTCCGGAAGCTTCCAACCATTCGTATCCTCACGAAGAACCCAGCGTGCGAGTATGTCAAGTCTCAACAATGACACAATTCGGAAAACCACATATATCATCCCAATGCTCCAATTTGACGATGGGAATTGATCCATATAATTCGGATTATCCGTTAAGCCTCTTTGCATATGAGCCATATAAGGCTTAAGCTTCTGCTCGTAGTTATCCAGTGCAGTTCTGATACTTTTTGCCGATGCATCGGCTTCATTATCCTTTCCACAGTGTCTCGCAATCTCTCCGGCTAAGATGTAGGCACCAACAATGCCACAAGATGTGCCCATCCCGGTCATAACGGACGGACAGTAAGCTGCGTCCCCTACCAACACAATACGTGAGCGCGACCAATGATCCAGTACTACAACGCCTATGCGCTCGCAATAAAAGTCCTCGGATTCCACGAGTCCTCTCAGAATCTCTTCTTCAGACCGCGACCCGATGCCACGGAAAATATCTCCTAGTGCTTGTTTCTCTTCCTTGATGTCTCCCTTACGAGCGGCATTGAGGCGTGTTGATTTGCTGTTCTTACTGTTGCAGAAAAGGTATGCTTGGTATTCGTGGGGATCATGTCTGCGAGTCATGATACCTCGACCTTGTGATGCAATGTACATAGTCGCATCGTACCCTTCCCCATGTTGCATTTCCTGACGGATGGTAAAATAACCTGCCAATGCCCCAAGGGGTTGAAAGGAGTTATCAGCCGGCGTATAGTCATCATCAGCAGTAAGCTCGAGCATCATCTTTCTAGTTCGTGATCCCTGACCATCTGCACCAACGACAATATCGAATTGTGCCTTGGTCCCATCCGAGAACGACACTTCGGCATACCGTTCAAACTGTTTGATCTGTTGCGCACACAGGCCGAATTTGTATTCGACGCAGCCCAATCCCTCCCTATAGTCCTCTTTAAGCGTCTCATCGTAGAGCATCCGACACAAATTACCTCTCATAATCTCAAAATCTGACGTGAAACTCTGCAACCCTTCCCCGGATTTATTTACAGGAAAATAACCCCAAGACCTGCCCTTACTATCAACAAGTGACAGTCCTTGCTCCTGGACCGAGTGAGTGCGAAATGCTTCTTCAAGTCCCATTCGTCGAATGACTTGAATGCCAGGTCCCCGAAGATCAACTTGTAAGCCAGTGGCACGTAGACTTGGAAAGCGCTCGATAACTGTAGTTTTGTGTCCGAGTTTCGAGAGCCAGAAGGCGAGGGCGTTCCCGGTGATTCCTGCACCGCAGATGAGAATTTTAAGAGGTGTCATTGTAGCAGTCAATGTTTATTAGTCTCGTAAAGAGTCGGGGCTGCTTCCTTGCAAGGTTGCTTTGTATAAAGTCAACATGAAGAGAAGAAGGACATGCATGGACACTAGGCAACGCCTCTCTCTTTATACCAACTTCGGCACTCTGTCTTAATGCTACCCTGACTTTCAGCCGATGTAAAAATTTTACAATATTGGTATAAAACTGACATACGTGGGTGTATTCTGCCTTACGCCGATATGGCCGATATGACCGAAACACAGCCGGGGTATATTATACGAATGCGCAACCCACCAGTGACCACCCGTCGCTCATGGAGATGAGCCCTCCTTTTGAACAATCATGATTTTCCGGTCTTCTCCAAAGCTAAGTCTTTACTATGCTACCAGATTAGCTTCTTTCAAGGCTATGGGATTGTCTACCAAGGAACATGAACTACTTCATTGGCTGTCACGCCAAATATCTTCGGCTACACGTATGGGCGATCCTCGTAAGTTGTGTAGTATGAATATCAAGGCTCGAGTAAAGGTGTTGAGACAAGTAGTTTGCATTGAGAAAAGATAAATGAGTCTTCCTTTTACAGCAAGCGTCGGCTTTAAGAAATATGAGAGATCAGAATCCTTTACCCTCATATCCTATCACCCTGCATCACATAATATGATTGTTAGCCCAAGCACACAGATTGGAAAGTGATAAAAAGAATGATCACTGTTAGATGTGGATCATGATCTCAGTAATTACTTCATCTTAGATTTTATAGTCTCCGCTGATATACAAGTTATGGAAGACTTTTTGCACGTGTTTATTAGAGCCCCGACGACACAGAAGGTCAAGCTTTCCTGATAATTTGGCAAGCCTTGCCTGCACAAGTGGAGCAATATTTACAGGAGATATACCGCTTAAATAGTTGTTACCAATCTCTCATGCTCAGTAGCTATCTGAATACTTAACATTGGCATTATTGCCAGACAACCCTGTCAAGTAGGGCAGCGCTTTGATTAAAATTTGCTGAGTTGAGAAGAGAGAAAAAAAGAAGAGAACGAAGAGATATATTATGTCCAAGAAGCCACAGCCCCCTTTCTAATCAAGTTATCTGTTTAACTGCCACCATTAAGACCTAGAGCAAAAATTGTTAAATATACAAATATGCTCCTTGAAAACTGATGACCACTTACCTGCAGCATAAGCAAGATACCATGTGCGTGTAGCCCCGCCATCAATCCAACTCATATCGAAAGTTGATTGGTTGAAAAAGTTGTACGATTCCTTTGGCTCTATTAAAGCCTGGTTGGCATAGAGAACACCCTTCCAGCCACCTGATGATACGTTTGAAGCCGGGTTGCATGCGTTTGGCGCGAACATAGCGTCCCATTCTTGTCTCACAAATGTCGCGTTACGTGTGTATGCTGATGAAGGTAGGAGAGGGAGCATGTGGATTCTGGGATTATTATCTCAAAGGTAAGCATAAACAGCAATATATTAGTGGAACGTTGGAGGCAATTTACTGACCCTTGGATAAACTCCAGATTGGTGCCAAAGTAGGTAGTGTGATGGGCCTTGTTTTCAAACAACTGAATTTGTTGGTCAGCTGATATCTCAAAAAGGTAAAAGAAAACGGAGCGTCGCTTACTATTCCGGTAACTTTGTTGCCGATGAAATTACCTGGGTGATTTGTGTTGTCATCCTCCATGAGGAAGTAATTTTTCAAGGACCGTCGAAGCAAAGCCAGCATTAGATTCCCTCGCGCTTCCATGCTCTTGTCCCCAACAGTCTTTCCCCACATTTTCAAGGCATATGCAAACATGGCATCCTCTGATGTTGACTCTTGATCCTTGCCATCAGCAGAGGCAAATAAGCCCTTGGCCCACGAATGCCCGTGGAACCAATCAAATGCCCGTGAAAATGGGAACACGGGATCGTCGGAGGCCGAATTGCCAGCATCACGAACCAGCATGTTTACCCAAGCTTTGTTCGCATCGACCCAAGACGGGTCCAAAGCGCCAATGATGGCTGCGGCGTGAATGAAATATCCGTAATGAAAGTGATGATCATTGTAGCCGGAATTTCCAAAGTCCTGGTTCAGATCATTTGTCACATATGCGGCACTGGATACCACACCCTTCCATGATTCGTCGTAAACCAAGGGGAACTGTTGTTCGTTATTAACGAAACGTGCAAATGCCTTCTTGAGACCGTCGAGTGTAGCTGCCGCGCGATCTGGGTCGTTGGCAAGCGTATGTACCGTGTACACTAAAGTAGCAAACTTGCTCAAGACCTTACCGCTGTAGTACATGCTGTTTAGATTGCTTTGCCCATCTACGTCGGGTGTCAATTCACTTTCCGCTGCGGAAATGATAGCTTGCTGAACATCGGAAGAAAGCATATCGACTGTTCCAAGAGATGGTGACCACGGCGCAAAGTCCATATCAACTGGGAGGTCTGTCTCAACCATAGTCCAGCTGTCCGAAATCACTGCGGTCATATTACCCTTGGTAGTAGAACGAAGTTGAACTTGCTGTAGACGTGCTTTTGTCTGTGCATCAAATGATTCAACATGGTGAGGCAAGGCAAACATCAATAGTGAAATGTTCGCGGCATTTCGTCCCACTTTTTCCCACGTCAATTCATACATGCCAGTAGAATTGTTGACAAAACCAGAGATACTGGCCGACCTGGCGTATACCCCAGCACTACGGTCGTACATTCCTTCACCTATAGCGCCAGCAGGGTTCTTTGCAACTTGTATAATACCGGAATATCCAGCCGGACCTTGAATGGTAGTACTTGATGTTGTGAAATTGAAGTCCGGTTGCACTCCATTGTCGTTGTCAGGTGTCGCATAAAACAGCCAATTTTTGCCATCTGCCAGTGTCACCTTATATTTGTATGTCCCTGGATTGATTGAGCCCACGCATACGAGATCTCGGAAGGTAATGGAGCTTTGGACAAGTGGTCTGAGTCCGTTGTAAATACCAGTGACAAAACCCATGCCTTGAAGCACTGGGAAAGTTATGCTCTGGCTTGATTGGTTAGATGGCCGCAGGATGACATCTGCTGAAAAGCCCGTCAATCGATCCGTATTTAGAACCGTGGAATTCCCCAGTTCGTTTGCCGACAGTGCAATAGATTGCAAGCCCACAGGGTTCAAATAATATTCCGCTGGATTGGTAGGTATAGCCAGGCTTTCGTTCCCGTATACAAGTTGGTCAATGTCGGTATGAGCAATATACATACCCCAACTTTGTGCGTTTCCAGTGCCTCGGGACCATGCCAATGCATACGGATGAGTAAATGATGAAGTCATCTGGTTGTCCAGAAAGAAGTTTGCGTAGAATTTGTTCGTTTCGATGGGAGATGTAGTATTTAGCTAGTAGCGTCTTGTTAGTAGGGAGGACATAAATCAAGTAATCACCGCTTACTATCCCAATCCTTGGCACAGGGTGATCCTGCTTGGTAGCAATGTTGGTAGGCACAGCATCCAAGGATACAGTTTCAAAGACATCTTGTCCATCCATTCTATGAAGAGTGGTAGCAACCTTTGTAGAGGTTTTTGAAGAAGAAGGAGAAGGAGTCGGTGTAAAAGATACTCTTGTTCCTGGAGTGCTGATTGTCGATAAGCCCGCACTAGATGAATCTGTGGGGGTGACAGTAACTGTCACTGTTACTGTTTCCCAAACTGTCGTCGTTTGCACCGTAGGAAAGGGAATGAATGAACCAGAACGGATCAAATCACCAAGTTGGCCTAAGTTGCCTATACTAATGGATGGAATAGGAAGGCGCTGTAAAGACCTGGAAGGAGTCAAAGTACCGAGATGGTCGAAATTGTCTATACTAGTGGATGGGACAGGAAAAGGCTGTAGAGATGGGTGTCCTTCGGTTTCTAAGCTAGATTCGTAAATCTGAAATATCATATTAGTATCCCTCGGAGTAGATTGGACTCATGCAACAACATACTCCCTTTGTTTGAATATCAAGGAGCCTTGCAGTCTGTGGCGGATAGAGCGTCGTAGGGCTTGGAATACTCTCTAGCACACGGGTCGACGGAGCTTCCGGATCCGAGGAGGACTGATAGACATGATTAGTGGAGTATCATGAGCTCATGAATGGATTCTCATACTGAAGGTGTTGCCGGCAATGGGGTGAGATATTGTCGGCACGATACGACCTGAAGGGTCTGGGACCAGATTAGTATTAAGTTCAACAGATACATTACATGACGATTCATGATGTCCAATTTCGACACAAAGCGGATTCCCAAGATCGAATGACAAATTTCCAACGTGTAGTAGACGAGCGAACGGTAGAATTCTTCAGGACTTCAAACGATGCAGGAAACACAATCGAATTTTGAACTCAAAGCACATTGATCAAAGGAGTGACGAGGCCGTTTGTTTTCAATTGGCCATATACAAAACAATCAACAATAAACGAGGGAAATAACAGTGGCGTTCAGTACGCCACGTTGAAAACGAGTGTAAGGACCGAAAGTGGGTTCAGAGAACATGTCCCGGAAGGATACGCCATGGTTTTGATTAATATTTAACAGGGAGAAAGCGAACGTGCATGCCACTGAATAAACAAAAACTCACGCACCTTTCTAATCGACTAGGATCCGAGAAGCTGGTCAGGAATGTGCGAGATTAAACAAGACGGAATTTCTGGCCAGATCGAGTAAGAGACAAACACATGCGGGCTGAGGTATGTGCGGGATCCAATGGGACAGGCCGCTCCCCACCGATGCCCATGCCGGGCGATGACTGACATAACAGAGAATATTCATAGATCTATGGTTCCGATGTCCATCTCAGAGTTCTGTCCTTAATATCTATGGAAGTCATAAGCTTTTCGAACGAGTAAGATGCACGGCGTTCTTGTTTCATCTTCTATGCTTGTGGCGTTGTTAGGGTTAGGGTTGATGAACATACCGTGAATACCCCGGAAGGCGTACTAAACATATAGGTGTGATGTTGAATCATGCTCCTTCGGATGATGGAAGTTGCTGGGTATTGGATGATATAAAAGGCATGAGTGCGAGCCAACCCATGGAATTTTATTTCCGTTTTGTTGCTCGCGCCACTCGACGCTTCGGATCAGCAAATATCAACCGTCCATTTTCAAGATTCGGTACATTTGAATATGTATACCAACCATTATAGAAACACGCGAGTGAGCAAATATATCCCCACTTTATGGGGCAGGAGAGAATACCTGTTGATTGCGAAGTTCTATGACTGTACCTGTGCTTGGAAAACTGTATAGTTAATGCAGAAAACTTGGTAAACAGTACATTCATGTCGCCAATAAAATGATGTCGACATAAAAATAAGATGGTATATACATTTCATGCGTGATACATGGTTTTAACCTCTCTAAATATTGGGAATACGCCTTTCACCTCACTTGAGCGGTCGTTGCATGGGTTTGATAATGCCCTGTCTGATCAACACACGAGGTTTGGTAGATTCATGGAATGTGTCCGATGTAGACCATTCAGGTCCAATAGGTTGACGGAGAGACCTCTCATACTGCTGCTTGTTCTCGTATGGATGTGGTAGTTGTGTGGCCATATATTTCACGTTCTGAATGAGAAAAGCATTAGTATTTCTGATATGAAAAGAAACAACAAAAGCAGCACGCAATATGTGTGAAATGTACCTTTTTTACTCTCTTCTCGTTGATGATGACATGTCCGAGCTTGGCATCTTTACGTTGCTCCGGCTTAATCCCTTCCACCTTTGTAAGGAACTTCTTCTGGCGCTTCTGTTGTTTTTTGCTTATTCCAGCACCAGTCCAGCTGCCCCATCCCGGCAGTGTGTTATCGATAATTTTGTCGCCTTCTTCTTCAATGGCTTCTTGCTTTTCACGCTCAAAGTCTTCTACAACATCATCTCCGGCGAACGCTCTTTTCACGAGATCGTGGTTTGTAAGGAGCACCGGGGGGCTCTCACCATCACTGTCACTTCCCGAATCATCATTTTGAATCTTTGGTCGAGTCTTCTGGTTGTTGGCTTTCCGCGAGTTTTGCGCGCTTGAAACTTTCTTGCCATTGACCAACGGTGCCTGCGTTTGATCGTCAAGAGAGATATTGATGCTTTGATCAACATCATCCGTCTTGCGTTTTCTATTATTTCGAGTATTTTGAACCAGCCAAGGATTTTCAGCTTCTTTCTCGGTTTTCTCAGTAACGGGCCTCGGAGACTTTTCTCTTGTGTATGTGGTGGCAGTTCCGGCCTTCGACTTGCTCTGGCCTTTGCTACTGCTGTGGCCCAGAGTGGGGCCTCCAAACACACTAACAGTCTCATCGTCAAGACCTTCGTCTTCAGAATCCATAGTCTCCTCAAATGGGTTTTGACTGCGAGATACATTGAGACCCTGCTTTGATGGGGGTTTGGAAGCACCAAATTTTCTGCGACCGCCTTCTTCTTCAGAAGAAAGATCCGCATTGCCATCAATTTCACGACGTAGTTGTCTTATTTCCTCTTCGTTTTGCTCTCTTCTACTTGCTTCTGCCTTTTGCATAAACTTCATAGACAAAAGTTTTGAATGAGGACCGGTCACTTCAGAGTCATCAAGGGCATTAAGCTTATCCAAATCTCGATTGAGCCGTCGTGACTCAACCTCGGAATCGGCTTCTTCATCCCATGCGTCATTCTCTTCCTCCGACTCTGAGCTTGATGACCCTAGGTAATCTTCCTCGTTCGTCTTGACATTTCGCCCTTCAATTCGCCTCTGTAACTCTTCGTCTCTTCTGGATGCATCTATCATGCTGGAACGGGCATCCTCGTCCCATGCTGTACGACCTGTTTCTTTCATACTCTTTGCCCATTTGCTATCTTTATGTTTGGCTCCCATTCTCGCCTCTGCTCGTCGACGATCAAACAATTCTCTCTCTTGCTCATCCGGATCAATGCCTGCATCTATCAATGCCTGTCGTTCCACCTCCTCCATCTTCTCTCGCTCCTTTCGATGAACACGACGATACGATTTACTCTTGATCTTTTTGAGCCTCTTTGCCCGTATTTCTTCCCGGAAGAGAAGGTCGCGGCGTTTTCGAAGCTCCGCTGTCCGAGCACGAACTTCATCCAGTGACATCTTCCTTGTTTGCAGTTCTTCGGCAGCCTGAATTTGTTTTTCGGCTGATTTCTCGTTAGTAGCTAGACCGCTTTCCACGAGAATTGACTGTATCGTGCTTTCAAGATCTGTTTTCGGTTCCACTGGTCCAAGTCTCGCAACATGTTGTTCATGAGGATCGCGAAGGGGGAAGGAGATATGCTCTGCCTCTCGATTGGCTTTCACTGTATCAATCCACCTGTTCAATGTCTCTTTGCTCTTTTCATAGGCTGCTGCTCGATCTATTCTATCTTGCTGTCGTTTGGGCAAAGGCGCGGCTAATTTTCCTTGTGATCCTGATTTGGCGCCCTTGGTAGTTGGGGTTGAGCTTAAGTGCTTCAATGAGCCTTTCAACCGCGAATCTGTGACTGAGGATAACAGATCTGAGACAGTAAGTTTCTTAGCGGATGTCAAACCGTACTCTGTCGGTACTCCGTTTTCTTGCCCACGGGCTTGTTTTTGAGCTTTGGCTTTGTCATTGCCGGACTCTAGAGCACTGACAAAATCTTGAAGCTTGGAAAGCCCGTCACTTTTCCCATCACCTTCGTCATCAGAAATAGAAAGATCAGTGTCAGAGTTATTGTCGCTTTCTTCGTCGTCACTACTGCGCTCTGAACCATTGTCGGATCTCGTATCATCTGAGGACTCATGAGCTGACACTCGTTTTCCAGAAGCCTTTGCAGTGACTTCATTATCGCTCTCATCATCCTCCCCGTTCATATCCCAGGCCGTAGCAAGGTCTACTGCGTCCTCGCCGAGATCATCATCGTAGTCTTCTTCTTCAGTGTTCACCTCAGACTCAGAACCTTCCGAGAGATCGATTTCCTTCCGTCTCACGGCGTTGGGCTTTCGATTGATTTTCGATTTTGCATTAGAGGAACTTCCGCGGAAGGCAAAGTCTTCAAAACGCTCTTCATCACTGCTCCCCCAAGCCTCATCACTATCGATGTCACTGTCATCGTCGCTGTCGACCTGTCCTACTTTCCATTCATGTCCTTCGCTATCGCTTCCACGGTCATCGATAGACTCATCCTCGTTTGTTCGACGACGTTTCGTATCTGCGGCATCGTCTTCATCATCTCTCTTGCGCTTGGAGAAATCTTCTTCGATTTCACCGTAACGATGAGCGCGGAATTTCGCTTTCGTTGGAAACTGATCTTCCGCAATAGCGAGCGCATTTAGGCCAGTGCTTGCTTTTCTCTTCGGCTTAGGCTTTGGCACATAATCGTTGCGGGACTTCAATACATTTGATTTTCTACCCGCCATGATTGTTGAATTGCTTGGAAAGAGTCAACGATTCCGGGAAAGAATCTCTGATTTTTCCAAGTCTGTCAACAATTCGGGTGGGGCCGACAGCTTTTTTTTTTGGTGTTTTCTCCTTGAGATTTTTATTCTGCCGGGCGGTATTTTACTAGCGTTCATCATTCTCGTCCGGCTATTCTCCTTGGCCGAAGACAAGGGCAAGGTTTCTCATTACGATTACCTCTGTCCAACACTGCCAATTCTGGATCATACAGAACTCCGGTGTTCCAAATGAAGCCGTCCCAGCCTTTGTCGGCGCGGCTGCGCCTGACCACAAAACAGGTCAATAAAGGCTACTACAAGGGGAATCGTACTGGGTCGATGGGTCATTTCGTGGGGAACACAAGCACATACAAACTCGAGACGATCAAAATGCGCCATTACGTTGTCCCAGAGTCTCTGTCAGACTTCAAGGTCAGGCAATTGACTTTCTTGACTTCCTGCTACAGGATGAATCATTCTTTGCTGACACTGTATTGTAGCTTACGCCTTTTGTCACTAAATCATTTACCCCAACACGATCCCTATATAACACCGAAATAGTTCGAGAAGGTGTGACAGCATATCAACCTCGCGCGCTAAATGGCGAAGACTTCCTGCAGCTATGGAAAGAGCGCAACCCACGAGATCATTGGTACTCAGAAAGGAACTCGAAGACAATTCGTGACCAGATAATCAAGCAAAACAAGATGCAACAACGGGAACTGGCCGAGCGCGAAGCTTACGCTAAGCAGAAAAGGAAGTTGAAGGGAGGCCGCACTGCTTCTGAAGCGAAGTTCCGAGAATCCAGCCCAAATAAATTACCTCGACCTGAACAGGCTGCCTCAGCGCGCTTTTGACGGCGCCTGTTTTTACCACCAAATGATTTCATCCCCTGTATATGTATGGCTAGACCAACATTGTGATTGGCGTTACAAGGCATCCTTGGTTGTTTTCTTTGGCTCGCATACATAGATAATTGCATGTATATTATTCGGAAAAATGAGATATGTGGGCTGGCAGTGCACATGACACAATGCAGTAAACTGCAGCGGCATATATGCAGCCTGCACCAGGTAGCGCCGTCACAAGAAACGAGGCTGCATTGTATAACACTACGTATTTGGCTTTACAGCAGATGTCGTCTGATGGGCTTAGTTATAATACTACAGAGAGGGAACTTCGGCTTCCGCCCACCTAGCGGGCCGCACCTTTGTTAGTGTCGCAGCCCGGCACAGCCTATGACATAGCTTCTATTCCGTCCAGTAGCTTCTTCTTCCACCACCTTCCCTGCCGACTTACTCACACCTGACTGCCGATTCCTCCCCCGGGAACCATGATTCACACTTTCCATCTGGAGTTGCCGATATCAGGGTAGTTTCGTCTTCCTCGATAGAGACTCACCCGCGCCATGTTTCAGTCCTTTACCGGGAGCTCTCGCCGGCCGAGACAGGTGAACCTCTCCGGCCGCAACGTCAACCCGTTCGGCGCTTCTTCAGCATCGAGTCGACAGGCCCCGCATGGCCACGGCGCCCAGAATACACTCGCTATTGCTCAGCAGGAAAGATTAATCAGACAGCAGGAAAGAGCTCGCCTTACTTCGGCTCGTCTTTTGCAGAGAACATGGCGGGGCTATCTGAGCAGAAGAGCGACCCGCAGCACATGGAGAGACGAATGGGACACAAATGAGCAGACGAGGACTGAGGGTTTTATAAATTTTGAGGGTGGTGATTTGAATCTGCTCTCTTCGACAGCTGCATATTCATCGTTGGACCAATGTCGGATGCAACTTAGACTCCTGCTCCAGTGTTTTGAGGCTTCGAACGATGGCGACGCGCTAAGGCTTCTTTATTTCTCAAGTGCCTTGAGAAAGACGTTTGAAGAAGTTTCGACAATGTCAAATGAAGAAGGATGGACACCATTGTTGGCACAGCTCGGCAAAGATACTTTGCGGCTCACTTTGAAGCTGACATCTCCAGCCAGAGATTGTCATCTTCCCGGCGGGCTTCTTCTCGATTTACTTTGCTTCCTGATTGATCTCATTCCCAGAAAGATGGCCACGCTTGCTGATGAGTACTATACTGTGATGGCGGCTTTGACTATAGATATCCCGGCGCTTTCTAAGAAGCTGAAATTCACAACTGATCACCTCGTCACAAACGTACTTGCTCTGCTGCAACCTATTACAGCCGACACCTCAATAGCTTACGAATGGTTTGCTCGAAAGTACCTGACTATACCGGATCTCGAAAGTCATATTGGCCGGCTTGGTGCCATCGCATCCAGAATCAATTACAGACTTCTGGCAAAATCGCTGGATTCTTACGCACAAGGCATAATGGGGAAGCAGTTCACAAATGATGATCTGGAATCTCGTCTATGGCTTTTGGCGTATTTCATTTTTTTCCGCCGATCCGCAGTCAGCGGCAGTTCGCTGCAAGAGGCACCGGAACCTGAATTTGTTAAGGTGGTTTCAAGTCTGTTGAATTCAGTGGCGTCTCATGTATCTAGGCGTTTAGAACCCGACGACTCTCTTGAATCGGAAGAAGAGCACCAGCCATTACCTCCTTTTGTTGAGGAACAGATAAACAGCCTTGTGAACCAGGGTAGCATCACAGGTTTGTTGTACAAAGTTAGGCCTAGAGATCCTCAAGCTGGAGCCAGTGATGCAGACTTTTATGGTTCCGAGGATGCAAAGGCCCTTGCTTCGTATGCTCTTACCCTTTTGAGGGTTTTCCCTCGCCGTGGAGACGACATTCGAATGTGGCTCTACCTGGGATCAACGACATCGACGGGTCTGTCGACGACACAGCCCGGAACTAGAGTGCCTGCCATCAAATACTTCTGGAAAATGAGCAGCACAACCGATTTGTTCGCTAAAATAAGCCGTGACTCGACCGAAGTTCTTCCTCTGCTGCGGCCTTTATCGGGAGGAGATGCGACACAGAGTATACAGCGCGAGCAGGGCTGGACAGTTATTCTGTTATTCCTGGAGCTGTATACTTTCTTGTTGAAAGTTATGGATGATGAGGAATTCTTTTCAGGTGACTCGTTAACAGCAGTTGATACCAAGGCCTCTTGGACCAGAGAAAGTGCGCTATCCTTGAAAGATGTGAAGGATCTGACGGTGTTTCTCAAGAATTTAGGATTTACGCTGTATTGGAATGCAGCGGATCTTAATGAAACCCAACCTGTCGAAAATTCAGGTGGTCTCAAGAGCTATTTTGCTCTTTCTAATCAACACGAGCCTTTGCCTACGGTGCGGGACTTGGAGCAAAGAAACAAAGAGAAAGGCTTGTCTGCAGTCACCGGAATTCCACTGGATTACTTCAGAGGCTTGGTAACTGGTCTTCTGAGAATGATACATGAACGCGAGTAAGTTTTCTTCTACATTTCATGTCGGGGTGATTGACTTCTTTTGTGGGCATTCTAACCGCGAACCTTTTACAGCTCTCGCCGTAAATTCCTCCCTGAGGGACACTGGCTCATGACCTCGCGTTTCGACATGTCAGGGTTTATCTCTGCAGTTGTTGCTGAAGAGGAAAATCGACATCAACTCCAGGAAGACGACGAACACGATGATAGCAACTACATGGACGACCTGCCATCTCAGCCGCTCGGTCTGATTGGTACTGGACGGGCTCAGCAAATCCAACGGATGCAGGCTTTCAGGCGCCACCAACAACAATCAGCTCGGCGAAAACAACTGGAAGCGCTTGCTCCGAGATTAGAAATATTGAGGAATATGCCTTTTTTTCTCCCATTCGCTACGCGAGTTCAAATCTTTCGAGAGTTTATCTATCGAGATCAAATGCGGCGAAGGGAAGGCTTTGTTGATCCTGATGCCTGGCGCATGTCGGTCTCAGCCGCCTCCATGGGCCGCAATTTGGATGGAGGTGCCGCTGCACGCGACATCCTGAGTCGGCATCATGCTAGCATACGTCGTGAAAGTGTATTCGAAGACGCATTTGAACAATTCTATGAGCTTGGAGAAAGCCTTAAGGAGCCAATCCAAATCAGCTTCATTGATCAGTTTGGTTCAGTAGAAGCTGGTATAGATGGTGGTGGTGTAACCAAAGAGTTCCTGACTAGCATCACAAACGAAGCGTTTAGGTCATCAAATGGCCTTGATCTTTTCGTTGAAAACGACCAAAACCTTCTTTATCCCAACCCGGCAGCTGTTGAACAACGCAAGGAAATCTTGCGCGAGATGGGACTCACGGAAAACAGCACTCAATTCTCGGAGGGTGTGCGAGACTTGCTCAAACGTTATGAGTTTCTAGGACGTGTGATAGGAAAATGTCTTTATGAAGGCATCCTTGTTGATGTCCATTTCGCAGGCTTTTTCCTTCTCAAATGGGCCTTGACTGGCGGATCAACATCTGCTCGGAGAGAATCAGCATATAGAGCAAATTTGAACGACTTGAGGGATTTGGATGAGGGACTGTATCAAGGATTGGTATGCTTGCATAATTTACTTGACATATGCCAGATCACTAATGTTCGCAGCTTCAATTAAAAAATTACACGGGTGACGTTGAGGATTTTTCCTTGAACTTCACAATAACCGATACGATTCCCATTCCGGGATCCAAGTCTCGTGTCATCACGAAAGAACTGAAGCCTGGTGGTGCCAACATTGCTGTCACCAATCAAAACCGGCTTGTCTACATCTCCTACATTGCTCGTCACAGGCTTCAGAACCAGCCAGCCCCGCAAACAAACGCGTTTCTTAAGGGTCTTGGCGACATAATACAGCCTTCATGGCTATCCATGTTTAATCAGTCGGAATTACAAACACTTGTCGGAGGTGACGCGGGTGATATTGACGTCGCCGACCTAAGGCGCAATACACTGTACGGTGGCGTGTACACTATCGGTGACGATAACCAGGAGCACCCGACTATTCAACTGTTCTGGCAAGTGATGGAGGAGTTGTCTAACGAAGAGCGCCAGCGGGTCCTGAAATTCGTTACTTCGACTCCACGCGCGCCTCTGCTCGGATTCAGCAATTTGAACCCTCGCTTCAGCATTCGAGATTCCAGTGACGATCAAGAGCGACTGCCGAGCACCAGCACCTGCGTCAATCTACTCAAGCTGCCTCGTTATTCGAGCGCTCAGACTTTGCGACAGAAACTTCTTTATGCCGTCAACGCAGGCGCTGGTTTCGATCTAAGCTGAGTTATTTGTTATTGATGTTATTGTTGTCTGTCACATTCAAAGTCTGGATGGTTTCACGTATTGTTGCATAGCCTGGCGCATGTTTATCCTCATCCCGCGTCTGTTTGTCTGTCGTCCATGAGGGCACCTGGCGAGGATTGTAGAATGCATGCTTTGTCTCTTTGTCAAAGGCCTTTCAGCCAAATGTATCTACTTATGTACGTAGCAGCAGAATTGAGAGGACTTGAGTCATATTCACTTCACTGTAGGGAGATTCTCTCGGATCCCGTCACTACAAGTCCGCAGAGAGCGAGTAGAGTAAGTTCGTCCTCGGTCGTCTGGGCCGAGCCAAGCGCCACTGCAGCCTGACAAATCAGGCCCGGTGGCGCTCGCTAACCCGGCGCCGTCACGTGCTGGCTGTGCAAAAAGAACAAACAGAAAAGAAAAACAGAAAAAAAAAAAAAAATCTCGACTGCCCAAACAGGCTAGGCGGTCACAAAATTTCCCTTTCACCTTTGCCTAAAAAGAAAAAGCAGCAACCACCACCTGCCACATCCACCTCGCTCACTGCTAAAAGGATTTGGCATCTTGCTCCCCCTCCTCTTAGCTTCTCTTTTTCTCCCACCTCAAAAAACCACAGAAAATCCCAAAAAAAGCGAAAAATCTCGAAAAATACACATTCTCCTTCTTCCACCCCCTCCATTGTCTGTGTTGTTTGTGTCAAGAAGCCAGCTGCGGTTCCTTCCACAAACATTTTTCCTGAGATCGTCTCACTCGCCCGGCTTCGTTCTTGATTGAGTCTCTTGCTCCTGTGTGTTGCATACGACTCGACTCTTTGTGCAGCTACCCGCCTTGAGATAACGTGTTGTTGTTATCTCTAACCCGGTTATATTGCCTCAGATCTCTCAGCTTTTCGAACCTGTAGGTCGCCGTTGTTCAAACCCCAACCTACACGCCCAAAAATTCTACACTTTTGGATCCTTTTGACTTAATGTGCGACCACGCAATGCTAATAACTGCTCTGGCTCGCCTTTAGGAATATTAACCAGACCCGTCAAGATGTCTGCTGAAGCATCCACAGCCCCAGTCGTTGACAACGCCAACGGCGCTGCCGACTCCAACGGCACTGCCGTCAACACCAATGCCGCCCCTGACGCCGCGGCCAGCGATTCTGCTGCCACCCCGAACAACAACCAGCCTCACTCTGCGTCGCTCTACGTTGGTGAGCTGGACCCATCTGTAACTGAAGCTATGCTTTTCGAGCTCTTCTCCTCCATCGGACAGGTCGCCTCGATCCGAGTTTGCCGTGACGCTGTCACCCGTCGCTCTCTGGGCTATGCGTACGTTAACTACAACAACACCGCCGACGGCGAGCGTGCCCTCGAGGACTTGAACTACACCCTGATCAAGGGCCGTCCTTGCCGTATCATGTGGTCTCAGCGTGACCCCGCTCTGCGCAAGACTGGCCAAGGCAACGTTTTCATCAAGAACTTGGATACCGCCATTGACAACAAGGCTCTCCACGATACCTTTGCTGCCTTTGGCAACATTCTGAGCTGCAAGGTTGCCCAGGATGAGTTTGGCAATTCCAAGGGCTACGGATTTGTCCACTATGAGACTGCCGAGGCTGCCAACAATGCCATCAAACACGTTAACGGCATGTTGCTCAACGACAAGAAGGTCTTTGTTGGCCACCATATTTCCAAGAAGGACCGCCAGAGCAAGTTCGAGGAAATGAAGGCCAACTTCACTAACATCTACGTCAAGAATATCGACACCGAAGTCACTGATGAGGAGTTCCGTGAGCTTTTCGGCAAGTTCGGCGACATCACCTCCGCCACTATAAGCCGGGACTCGGAAAACGGAAAGAGCCGCGGTTTCGGTTTCGTTAACTACGTCAACCACGAGCATGCCCAGGCTGCTGTTGATGACCTGAACGATAAGGATTTCCACGGCCAGAAACTCTACGTCGGTCGCGCTCAGAAGAAACACGAGCGTGAGGAAGAACTCCGCCGCCAATACGAAGCCGCTCGCCTCGAGAAGGCTTCCAAGTACCAAGGTGTCAACCTTTACGTCAAGAACCTCACTGACGACGTCGACGACGAGAAGTTGCGCGAGCTCTTCAGCGGATTTGGCACTATTACTTCTGCCAAGGTTATGCGTGACACTGTTGGTGCCTCTTCTGATTCAGAGAAGGAAGAAGAAGGTGGCAAAGAGGGATCTGATAAAGAGGGCGAAGAAGCTGAGACTGAAGAAGCCAAGGACAAGGAAGACGAAAAGAAAGATGGCAAGAAGTCTGAGAAGAAGGTCTTTGGAAAGAGCAAGGGCTTTGGTTTCGTCTGCTTCTCTAGCCCTGATGAGGCATCCAAGGCTGTCACTGAGATGAATCAGCGCATGATTGGCGGCAAGCCTCTCTACGTTGCTCTTGCTCAGCGCAAGGACGTCCGCAAGAGCCAGGTAAGACCTCTTACATTCTCTTAAATAAAAGCTGTAACTAACATCCTGAAGCTCGAGGCTAGTATCCAGGCTCGCAATACTATTAGACAGCAGCAGGCTGCAGCCGCTGCCGGCATGCCCCAGCCTGTGAGTCCACACTTATAATTTGTTTTTGATGTATGACTAACGAAGTTCTTAGTACATGCAACCCGCTGTTTTCTACGGACCCGGACAGCAAGGTTTCCTTCCAGGCAATGCTGGTCAGCGTGGATTGGCTTTTGCTCCTCAGCCTGGTATGGTGATGGCTGGTATCCCTGGTGGACGTCCAGGCCAATACCCTGGTGGTTTCCCTCAACAAGGCGGTCGCGGCATTGGCGGACCTAACCAGCAGATTCCTCAGAATTTCGGCCAAGGCATTCCCATTGGAGCCATGCAGGCTGGTCCTGGAGGCATCCCCAACGGTATGGGCTACCCCCAAATGGCCCAGGTTCAGTTTGGTCGCGGTGCTGGTGGCCGTGGACAAGTTCCTCAGGGCATTCCTCCTAATGTTCCGGGCGTGCGTGGCGGTCCAGGCTATGGTCAGGGCCGTGGTGGCGCACCTGCCCAGCAGGGTCATGGCCGACCAGGACAAGGTCGCGGTCAGAATGCTCAAGCTGGAGCCCCCCCTACCCAGGAAGGTGCTCCCGGCTCCCTTACATTGCAAACGTTGACTGCTGCTCCTCCAGCACAGCAGAAGCAGATGCTTGGTGAGGCATTGTATCCTAAGATCCAGGCTCAGCAGCCTGAGCTTGCTGGCAAGATTACTGGTATGCTGCTTGAGATGGAAAATACCGAGCTTCTTGGCCTGTAAGTTTCTTATTTGGGATATCTTGACATCTAGACATCAACTGACTTGCGACAGAATTGACGACGAGTCCGCTCTCCGTGCCAAGGTCGACGAAGCTCTTCACGTTTATGACGAATACATGAAGAACAAGGGAACCGACGAGCCTGAGGCCAAGCCCAAGGAGGCTGCCAAGGAGGGTTCCGAGGAGAACAAGTCGTAGACAGCTTCAACGCCGATTGATTCCTGGTAATTTGCGCCTTTAAACTTTTTACCAGACTGCTCGATTTGACTCTATGTTTTATCCTTAATGATTATGCTTTTTTTTCCCTCTTCTCCTGTGGTTCCTATTTTCCTCTTATTTTCTAGTATGATTCTCTATTTTTTCTTTTTACTTTTTTTTACATCTCTTTTCCCTTATTCTGATATCCCCGGTCTTCGGTAAAAGTTTCTCTTTTTGCAGTTGGATTTCGTAATCCATTACTGCTTATTGTGTGTGTTGGGTTGTATGGGCGAGAAGGGTATTCTTTTTCTCGAAGCGAAATGTTTTTATCCTGATTTTCTCTCTTATCTCTAGGATAATTAGGATTGAGAATTCGAGAATAGGGCGTGTGATTCGAAATTAGAGGTCTTCTCTTTTCTTTTTTCGGAGAAGTAGTCTGTAATATACAATTTATACAAGTTCTGAGTAATCAACTAAAGCCGTGCAGGCCATGCACTGGTGGATATCCTCTTATCAGAACCCCGGACTGTCCCATGAGTTGAGTCATATCATAGGGTTTTCGCTTTACAGGCATCCAGTCAAGGCTTCTTACATAATGTTATATGCACATAACTAGCTAGTTAGCCGAGGAAACTTATTCCAACTTCAAAGACAGCTTGTAATTATAGTTGTGGTTGTGATATTGCTAGTATTATACATTCAATTGCAGGCTCCTTTCGAAACGATAAATCGTACCTACTGAGGCGTCGTTCGACCCTGCGTAAATGTTTCAAAAAGCATCGGATCCCACATCGAGTTTTGAAATAGATCTGTCATATTCAGGTCGAAATTAGTCGTCAGGAATGACGATGACGATTCATCGGGCCAATGCGTCAGATCTTCGACGAGATCACTGAAATCGGGGATTGTTGAGAATGCGGGTTGTTGTTGCTGGTCTTCGAGAATTTCGATTATGTTACCTGTAGTGTTTGGTTGCGCTTGAATGGGAGAAGATGGGTTGGGTTGGTGAGGCACAGTTATCAAGGAGTCATCGAGTTTTTGGGGGGCTTGTCCTGCCCCTATGAATGGGTTTGGGGTTTGTTGGTCCTGGTATGGGATAGAGACTTCCGGGCTGGAGTGAATACCGTCGATTCTGCGTCTTTTGTTTCCCCCACTTAATGAGCTGTCGGTTCCTAGACTGTAAGTCTGATCGGCGCGTGTTGGTGTGATGCAAGTGGTTCTTGATGTCTGCTGGTCTTTGCTCTGGCGCTGAATATTTAGAAGCAGAAAGGACAGTGCAGTATGACAATGCTTTGCGATTTCCCATTGCTTACACATAGCTTGTAAGATATTGCGGCAATCGATGATTTCCCTATTGAGATATTTAGAACTAGCTATGACGGACTGAGTGTATGCGGATACCGGCCAAATAACTTACTGGCAGCCTTTTAAAAGCGAATACTGGCCTAATTGGCAGGCAAATGCAATCACCAACCCCGACATGTACGCCGCGGATAGCAGACCTGGCCAAAAGAGGGCCTGCCCTTTGGCCAATTGAGCTTTCAGTAACGATAAGATGTTCCTCGCTGAACTGATACATATCTGCAACCCAGAGCAAAATTCAGGCGAAGAGGGCTCAAGTGACAAACTCGGCCGATGGATGCAGAGGATAAGGTGCTCATAAAGTGTAGAGAAAAAAGGGCTAAGATCGAAAGGCGATTCTTCATCAGCCAAGTTGTTATTTGGATTCGTCCTGCCGCCCTGCTCAACAGTACCCTGTAAGTCGCTTGGAAGGTTATTCCACCATTTATGGACGTCTGACACAAGATACAATATGTCGCTGCGTCTGACTTCTCTGCTCTGTATGGACTTATGGAATAGTTCCAATGCCCTGCCAGTGAGCTTTCCGTGAATCACATAGCCTGCCAGAGTAGCTTCTCTACTGAGGTTCTCTTGAGAATGCCGTGCGGAAGGCAAACTTCTGCTTCGTAGTGAATTGTCTTGACTCTTGTTGATGGTGTCTTGTTCTGGGCTTCTTCCAATTCGAGAAGGAGATGTCGTCGAGAGGGCAGCAAAATTCCCTGGTATGTGAGACTCAACAGCTCCGGGAAGACAAACATCAATATCAGAGTCTTGTATTCCTAGAGGCAAGCCGAGCGCCTGACTCAAGTACCGATCGATGGCATAAAAGCACCAAAAGATGCGTTTCCGTAGTTGGCAGTCGTGGGAATTGAGCTGCTGATACCGGTAAGGACATCGATGAAATCCCGCATGGAGTATGGATCGTAGAATTGCTCCACCGAGTAGAGACGCATTGCGAAGAGACATGGTAGCTACGAGATACAGCTGTAGCACTAAAAGCGCTTGTAGGGAGAGCATATCATGACGATCAAGAAGCACGTCCAGAAGCTTCAGTGCATTCGCAGCAGATGTGATTTTTGACTTCTGTGCGAGTTCAACATCTGGCTTGAGGAGACTGCAGATATTAAAAACACACTGGAGAATGGTGCTCCAGCAAGCTCTGCGATGCTCCGGCATGGTATTTGAGAATTCACTCTCTGAGTCTGCTTCCTCCGAATAGAATGCTTCCATCGCCTGGAGGAAGGAAGGTCCATGCAGGAATGGAAATAAAGGGTGCCACAGCTTGAAATACATCATCATCAGCCGTTGAGCATCATCCAACCCTGGGGCCTCTCCAAGAAGGTGTGCGATTTGCGGGTCGTACGTCCATTTCCTTGGTGACTCTTTCGGTGCCCTGCTTCGGTTGGCATCGTGCATCAGCCTAGGAGATTGTGACGGGCCAACTATTGTGTCTTCAGGTGTTGGAAACTCTGCGGCTGGAGGTCCTAGGCTTTTTGCAAAAGCCTGGCGCACAGTATTGACGAAGAACACGCCACTGGAGCTACCCACGAATTGGCTTTCATCGTTGGAATGGGCGATCAAAGTCCCGAGCTCCGATGTTCCAGAAAGCGTATCAGGATACTGCATGGCCTAAGGGGCATAATTGGAATAGATAAGCGTCCTTAAGTGAGAATCTATTAGTTAGTAGCTGGCTGATGTTGAGCTCTTCTGTAACCCCGATTTGGATGTATTGTCGCGGTGTTTAGTGGCCCTTCCGGTCATCTTACACCATTTTCTTACGCATGCCAACTTTGCATGTTACCGTAAAGAATTGCCGTCTGACAGGCTGTGAACTGACTACCAATACTCGTGAATGAGAATGAGGCCAATCGCAAAAGAATTGCCGGGTCAGAAAGGAAGAAATCGGAGGCTGCTATTGGCTGGGGCACTTATGTAATAATCTGCTGCCTCAGGCCGCAATCTGTCGTCTTTGGCTGGTCTGATTGTCATATCCCCATCACTGACATCTACAATGTCGCTCCTGCTCTTATTAACCAGACTTTGCAATTTCCTGCATCTTTAACTAGCATGTCTCCTTCCTCAAAGAAGAAAGCATCTCGCATTACCACGGCTTGCAATCCGTGTCGATCACGGAAGCAGAAGGCATGTAGCAAAATCAGTCGTTGATGTATCAGACGTCCCGTTGCTAATCATTGGCTCCAACGCTTACCAGTGCGGTGGAAAGAGGTTGGTTCTACCTTTGTTGAACAAGCAAGACAAATCTTCTGAAACTTGGCAGGCCAATTTGTGAGCAGTGCGTGGGCCACAACCGTACCTGTGCCTGGCCAGAGCAGCTGAAACGGTATGTAAAAGCAAGTTGGCATTTGATTAAATTTGGTTTTGGTGACCAGTTAAATTGTATAGTGGGCCAGCTACTGGCTACGTTGAGGCTCTTGAGCGACGTCTTCATGAAACAGAAGACGTTCTACTGAACATACTTTCTCAATTGACGACCGGGCAGCTCTCCTCGCTTTTATCAGTGGCGGCATCCTCCTCAAGAGGGACTGTTCCTCAATATAAGCGAGATAACCATACTCCTTTATTGCACTCGCGTAAAAGAGGAGTAGAGTACTGGAAGGCGTTTCCACTAAGCGACGTTGAGAGCATCCAAAAATGGGAGCAAGATTGCCATCGTGCTCGATTTAGGGCCTCTTCTAGTCAGGATAACAGAGACAGCATTGAATTTTCAAGGGTTGAAAACCAGACTTCAGCGAGGAATTCTAACGACGTTCATTCTGCTCCAGGAGAGACATCGATGGCAGCACAGTTATCACCAGATGATGCGCCAATTATTAACTCTGGAACGATCCAGAAACCAGCGTTCTGCCATCGTCACACCTCTGATCGTGAGTCCAAAAATAGATCTCCACAACTTGAAACAGACTCTTTTAGTTGCGGCCCTCGCGACGATGATCCCTGCCCTCAGCACGGGGAACTCAACATTCCAGAGGTTAGCTCCTGGGAAGGTGCACCATCCCTAAGGTTCCAGCAACGATTTCTTTGGTGATTTAAGCTCACGGACCTGGGTCGGATCTATGTTCTTACCGAAGAAGAGTGGGATTTTGGTTCGGGAAGGGACCCAGCTGTTGGCTGGCGTACAAGCATAGCCTTTCCCACGTCGGCATATGGATTCACCTGCAGCCTTGCATCATGTAGAACGGGGCCTATATTCTTTTGCGGTTGCCCCCATCGCTACCTAGCGGCAAGGATCATTGAAATCAATAACGCTGTCGACGCCCTAAAATACAACGCGTGGGGCTACCCCAGACCCCGCCACTGTTATCTGACGTGTCATTATCAGACTGCAAAATCAGCACGAGTTGTTAGTTCTTTCTTCCTCGACAGGCCATCTCAAAGAGAGAAAACGAGTCTATGCGCAAAATTGCACCAAATGACAAACGGTCATCCATCCCGCTTAGGATCACTCTGTATTTAACTTTTCGGTGCTCTGTATGATCTCCGAAGTACAACTGAGATGTGGCGCAACTTAAGATTTGAAATATCTAGTATACAACCTAGAGAATTGCACAATCAGGCAGACTTATACAAGATATTATATACTTCACATCAACTAGGCATAGATATGCACCGTAGATTATCTAAGCCTTGGTTAGACATCAGTCGCTAACTAGTTCCGGGAGAGGCTGGATTAGCATAAAAACCACGCAGCGCATTGGCGCACTTAGCCATGAAATTTTAAGGCCCCTAGTGAGATAAAAATGGCATTTCGAGTCTGAGTATTTTCGTAGAAAACTTACAGCAAAGTGTCGCGTGGTTAGCCAGGGCAGCATCTCACTCATCAATCCCGACGCAGCTGCCGAAAGGTCGGATGCCGCCCCATCGGTTCCTTATCCGAAGCCACCCCAGACCAACCCCAGCTATCTTTTTATTCATGCCTTCTTCCCTCCCTCTTCTCTTCGTTTCTTTCTTCTTTTTCAATTGCTTTATTTTTGTGCTTGTAAAATCCTCACCATGAAGGCCAGAATCGCAGGCCCTTCAATATTTCGCCCTCTATGGCGGCGAGATTTCTCGTCTTCAGCTTCCCGCCGCGCAATCAACAAAATTGTCCCCAGCGCTAAGGAAGCTATTCAAGACTTGAAAGGCTCTTCCATGATTCTAGTCGGTGGATTTGGTTTCTCTGGTGTTCCCACCAGCTTGATCAATGCTGTCCGCGATCGTCCGGAGCTTAAGGACTTCACAGTCGTCTCTAACAATGCGGGCATGCCCGGTGTTGGCCTAGGTGAGTATTTTTACATACTGGCCGTTGAGTGTAGTGCTGCAATGAGCGTCTATTTGTGCGGTAAAACTAATCATAAAATGAATATAGGCCAATTACTGGAGTCCCGCCAGATCAGCAAAATGATTGCTTCTTTCATTGGTGAAAACAAGGTCTTCGAAAAAATGTACTTGGAAGGCGATTTGGCTCTGGAACTCACTCCTCAAGGCACAATTGCTGAGAAATGTGCTGCTGGTGCTGCTGGTGTTCCCGCTTTCTATACACCTGCTGCTTATGGTACTATTGGTATGTCACGTTTTTCCCTTCATATTCTGAAAGAGTAACTGACCCAAACATTTAGTCCAGTCTGGTGAGCTTCCTGTACGTTACAACAAGGATGGCTCCGTCGCCGAAAAGTCCAAGCCAAAGGAAACACGAGAATTCAACGGAAAACAATTTCTCTTGGAAGAATCTTACTTTGCCGACTACGCTTTTGTTAGGGTAGCCAAGGCAGACAAGCTCGGTAATTGTCAATTCCGCAAGGCTCAGAACAACTTCAACGAGGCCATGGCCAAGAACGCCAAGGTCACTATTGTTGAGGCCGATGAGATTGTTGAAGTCGGACAGCTCGCCCCTGAGGAAATCCACCTCCAGGGAATTTACGTTAGCAAAGTTATCAAGAGCACCGAAGATAAGAAGATTGAGAAAGTCACTTTCGCCAAGGACCCGAATGATCTTCTGCAGGCTGGTATGTTGTGATAAATAGAGGATACTCGATGATAAATATAGTGTCAAAAGCTAATCCCGTTCTACAGGTAACAGCGAAGCTACTGCCAGACGCGAGCGTATTGTCAAACGTGCTGCCAAGGAGTTTGAGGATGGGATGTACGTCAACTTGGGTATTGGTATGCCTCTTGTTGCCCCGTCCTTCCTTCCTGAAGGCATTGAGGTCGTCCTACAATCTGAGAATGGTATCTTGGGTCTTGGTGGCTATCCTCGCCCAGGTGAGGAGGACCCCGATTTGATCAACCCCGGCAAGGAAACTGTGACTCTGGCTTCTGGTGCATCCGTCTTTGGCTCCCACGAGAGTTTCGGTATGATCCGCTCTGGTCGCATTGATCTCACCATGTTGGGAGCTTTGCAAGTCAGCCAATATGGAGGTATGTGTATCATTTTTGATATCTATTGATTTCGAGATATACCTCTGACCCCTTCAACTGCTAGATCTCGCGAACTTTATGCTTCCTGGAAAAGTCAAGGGTATCGGAGGTGCTATGGACCTGGTGGCAAACCCCAGCCAAACCCGTGTCGTTGTTACCATGGAACACGTGGACAAGAAAGGAAACCCTAAGATTCTTTCTGGTGAGTTTCTCTCTACGCCTCGTTTGATTTGAAAACTTGATCTCTAACATTTATCATAGAATGCTCTTTCCCTCTTACTGGACCTCGTTGTGTCTGGAAAATCATTACCGATCTTGCCGTCTTCGACGTTCATCCTACCGAGGGTCTCACCTTGAAGGAAGTTGCCGACGGTTCTACTGTTGAAGAGATCAAGAGCAAGACCGCCGCACCTTTCAAAGTAGCTGATGAGTTGAAGACATTTTAAAAACATGACAAGTACCGATGATCCATGCTTTGAGTACTAACAATTTTCACAATCATTCTATGTACATATTTTTTGGGAGGAAGAGCAGGCTACGTGATGCGGTTTATACATAAAATAGATATACAAACCATATATCACGATTAAAATTGATTACGTTTCATAATTCATATTGCTTGCTAGTACTGCGAACCTCAGCACTGTCCAATTCTGGCGGATTCTCACCAATAAAAAATATCAATACTATCACGTACAACTCCAATTAACATCAAGCTCATAACACTCAAATCTTTGATCATACACGATTCCAAAGTCATTGAGTGTTGAGTCTAATTTTCAATTTGGTTACACTGAATCTTGCTAGGGTCGGTCGCATTAGCCCTAATGCTTGTATCCGGGATGGCATCAGCAACTACAGCTAATTGAGTATGGTGGACGGAGATAAAATCTGTTTGGAATGAAAACAAACAAGGTAGGCACCATCATTATTCCCACTTAAATTAGCTGCGTGAAGGACGTTTGGAATGTTGTGTTCTCTTATCTCTCTTTGTAATTACTCATCTCCATATCATATAACCATACAACCAAATACCTAGGAGCTGAATTGTTAAGCCCGATCATCGCCATGAACACCACTGACAAAAAGCTTCCCTTTGACGTGCTGACGGCCACCGCGGGTGACCTTCGCATTCTATTGCAGGCTGGCCAGACAACCAGTGTCGATATTGCGGAAGCCTATCTAGCACAAATCGAGAAGCACAACAAGGCAGGACTAGGTCTACGAGCAATTATTTCAACTTGCCCCCGAGAGATAGCATTGTCTCAAGCTGCAGAACTCGACAAGGAAAGACTTAAGGGAAAGGTCCGTGGTCCACTCCATGGTATACCTATTATCGTCAAAGATGCTGTAATCACATCAAAAGAGCTTGGCATGCCCACAACTGCGGGCGCTTTTGCTTTCGAAAAGACCTACGGCAAGAAAAATGCAGCTATCGTCGAACTTCTGTTACAAGGTGGTTTATTCATCCTAGGAAAAGCCAGCATGACAGAATTCTGCGGCCTTAAAGCAACCTGTATAACAGCCGGTTGGTCTGCTGTAAATGGCATGACCCAGTCAGCGTATATTAGGGGCGGTTTCCGCGACGATGATCTCTTTTGTGGCCGTTCGGGTCCTGGAGGCTCCTCCACAGGATCAGCTGTGGGAGTGTCGGCCGGGTTTGCGCCTCTATCAATAGGAACTGAGACATCTGGCTCGATATGTCTGCCTGCAAACCGTGCAGGTTTATATTCCATGAAAGTAACCCATGGTGTCATCCCAATGGATGGACTGTTTACACTAAGTCGGCATTTTGACGGATTAGGAGGCATGGCAAAATCCCCTGAAGATCTTGAAATGCTGATTAGGCTCCTCAATCAAACTGAAGCTAACAAAACGGAACATCTCGATTGGAAGAGCATATCTATTGGATTTGTTGACCCAGTGATATGGAATGCGTTCGGCTTTCATAAGACTCCTGACAAGGCTGTGGAAAAGCAAATTGTAAGCCCATCTACTCATACAAATTCCAGTATCGAAACTCATTAGTTGACAACAGCTCGACATGTATGAATGGGCGCGAACTCAAGTTGCCCAGCGAGGTGCGAAGGTTGTTTACCCCGTCAAATTACCCTCAATGAAGGACCTTTCCTATGAAGGGAAAAGTGTCAACCAGTCTGTTGCGTGTGAGTTTAATTTGCTCTAACCAGAACGATTCGGAAATGACGTTAATGAAAGACTAGTTTACGAATTTCCGCGACAATTCGAAAGCTTCTGTGCAATGTTGGAAGATCCAAAAGTGAAATCTGTGCAGCAACTGATTGATTTCAATATTAAAAACGCCACTCAAGCCATGCCCGACCGTAAGTTCAAGTCCCGCTCCTGAAAGTAGAAAAGGGTTTTGCTAAAACATTTCTCTAGCACACACTGATCAAACCGATCTCATCCAGACGTTAGAGTCAGCTCTGACCGACGAAACGGCCTCAATTGCCAAAGCGCATGGAAAAAACTTAGCTGGCGCGGGCGGAATTGACCTTGCCCTCTCAGAGAATGAAATTGATATAATTATCGGACCAGGTGATTGCGCAATTTGTGCTGTGGCTGCATTGACAGGCTATCCTACGGCTATGGTTCCAATGAGTCGATTAGAAGGTCCAGGAGGATTAGGCCAGCCTCAAGGGCTCATGATAATTGGAGGAGCTCGCAGTGAGGATAAAATCTTAGAGTTTATGAAGCTATGGAAGCAAGTCATTGGTGTTTGGAGTGTGCCACCTTTGCTGTTGTCAAGTGAGGACATGTGAGTTCGAAACGGGTCTTAATTTATATAATCCATCATCTGCTGTCTCTATGTATGGCCGACCGAACGAATTTACTGCTTAAATGGAAAATCATCTCTCATTTCTTCAGCCTCGAATTACTCTTACTAGACAGGGTATTGGGCATATGATGCTATGGCAGCCAATAGAATTTCTCATTCCCGCAGCCTGGCCAGCCTCAATCGTACTCGCCGCCAGTTCAACATGTTTCCCTCCGACTAAATACACCCTTTCATGCCATTTTAATTTCAGTCTCTTTGTGGATATCTATCCTGGATGGACCCTCTGTCAGCCCTTAGCGTCGTGGGAACTATCGTTCAATTCGTGGAGTTTGGCACCCGAGTTGTATCGAAAGGCCATCAAATCTACAAGGCTGCGCACGGCTCGTCGCCCGAGTTCCATGACCTCGAGATTGTAACCAACGATTTTCTAGTGCTACAGACAAAATTAGGGCTAGAGGCGGCTCAAAAAAGTAATATAAATCCCACAGAAGATCATCATGCTACCGAGCGTCTCAGAGCTTCGTGTGAAACTATCGCGACGGAGCTGCTCCAGCGTCTGAACATGACCAAAGCGCAAGGAAGATACCGAAGGTGGAAGAGTCTTCGACAGGCCATGAAGAGTGTTTGCTCGAAAAGCGAGGTGAACGAGATGGCGGCGCGAATGAAGACACTGCGAGATGAGCTCCATTTCCATATTCTGGTACATCTCAAGTAGGTAATCATTTTCTTTTTTGCAACAGCTCATCTGGAAGTATTAAGTTTGACCCGCGCAACCATGAATTCTCAGACAAAAATCGACGTCATCTCGGTACAGCAATCTGACCGCTATCAGACGTTGGACGCGCTCAGCAAGGAGATTCTCAAGACCTTCCGGGAGGACCGAGATATATTATCGGAAAGCTTGCATTCTTTGAAGACCACGTTCATGAGCAGACAAAACAATTCGGACTCCCCCGCTGTGAAAACTGGTGATCGAATCATCACGTCTATCGAACAACATATAGGGGTGCCTTATCCAACCCCTCAGTACTCTCACGAACAAGAGGGTCGGAAACACTTAGTCGTGCGAGAAGACTATAAGCTCGTTGAAACGGCAATTCTGAAGAGCCTCTATTTTGAAGACCTTGATGACCGCCATGAGTCCATCGTCAAAGCACATGGGAGTACTTTTTCTTGGATTTTTGAAGATCCTGTGAGGCACAATCGACCATGGGACAGCTTGTGGCTTGGCTGCAGAATGGAAGTGGGATATATTTGATCAACGGCAAAGCAGCATCAGGCAAGTCAACACTCATGAAGTTCTTATTTCAGCACCCTGGGCTGGAGGAAAATCTGTCGACATGGGGAAGTCGGGATCAGCTCATCTGTGCGAGGTTCTTCTTTTGGAATCTTGGATCGCAGCTACAAAAGACCCAGATCGGCCTGCTTCGGTCTCTCTGGCATCAGATCCTCAGCCAACGGACGAGCTTAATCGCCGCCGCTCTCCCTGAATTGTGGCAACAGATGATTGAACAAGAAGACCGGGAGCTACTGTTACTGCATAATGGATGGTATCCATGGTCACTTTTAAAATTGAAACGATTGTTTCGTCAAATCCTCACGACAAAGGCTACAAATGTCGACTTCTGCTTCTTTATTGATGGGCTAGATGAGTTCGACGGAGACCACACAGAGATCATAGGCTTCTTTAAAGAGCTTTCCCTATTCCATAACGCTAAGTTCTGCTTGTCGAGCCGCCCATTAATGGTATTCGGTTACGAACTTCAAGGCTGTCCCAAACTGTGTCTTCAAGATTTGACGGTAGACGATATCAAAGCATATATAGAGGATAAGTTCCTCCGCAACAGCAAAGTCTCCAAACTAGCACAAGAAGAGCCTTTACTTGTGTCTCAGCTGGTAAATGAGATTGTAGTGACATCTAGTGGTGTGTTTCTTTGGGTGGCGCTGGTCGTAAAGTCTCTTTTACAAGGCGTCACGATTGATGATCGAGCCATCGATTTGCAACGGAGACTGAGAACGCTTCCCTCAGAATTGGACGACTTGTATAGTCAGATGCTGGGGAGTATTCAACCCCCATTCTATATCGAGCAAGCATCCAGATTGCTGCAGATCGTATATCAGTCGCTTTCTCGCATCTCGGCTCTTGCGCTATCTTTTGCCGATGATGACAATACAAACCTCCGATTTGAAATGCAACTTTATCGCCTGACGCCCTCCGAAGTGTCAGAGAGGGAACGCAAAATCACTTCTCGCCTCAAGAGTCGGTGTGCAGGGCTCCTAGAAGTCGCCGGAGACGCAAAGAATTAAAAGTGTGTATTACTTACATCTAACTGTTCGAGAGTTTCTTGAAAAACTGGATATTTGGAGCAACCTACTCAAGCACACCGCGGACTACAACTTTGATGCCAGCACATCCCTACTGCGGGCTGGTGTTTGCCTGTTACAGGTCCCAAAGTCTATCGATATCCAGTGTATTGAAATCGGCGATATCATGCAATACGCGTTACAAGCAGAAATGCGACGAACAAAGCACAGATTCGATTATTGGATGAGCTCGATCGAGCAAATGCTGCCATGTATTCGAACTACTCGAAGGGGAGGCATTGGTCTGCCACTTTGAACCACGCACGCGATCAGCCTGAGTCGTTTCTCACATACGCGATTTCCCAGGGTCTGACTCTATATATTCAAGCAAAGCTGGGTCAGCAAACTCGGGAGATTGATCGACGAAGCCAGAGACCTCTCCTAACATACGCGACTTTATATCGGCCCCCATACGCACGAGGGAATCTGATCCAACCGTCAATGGTTGCCATGCTCCTCGGGGCCGGATTGAACCCGAATCGAAAGTTCCGCATCAATGCAGAATTCCTGACACCTTGGAAATTGTTCTTAAAGAGAATGCATCAAGGAAGAGATGCAAGTTACAGCTTGGCGGACAACTTCTGCCTCGACACTTGCAAGCTCTACGTTCTTCATGGAGCTCTTGTGAATGGTCTGATTGAATCTCAAGAGGAGAACCACAAGCGTTACTCTGCTTTGGACATCATCAACGGCGTCTTCTCACATCTGCCGCATGAATCAGTGCAAGAGTTACGACAAATGATGCTACAGCGAGGCGCGAGAACAATTCCTGAAATTAACGCAACCACGGTGATAAGAAAACGGCTATATAATGAGGAACAGAATGACAGCTACAATTGGAGTAAAGAGCGACATAAACGTAGAAACTTCATGCAAAAGACACCAACACGAGCTGATTGGCAACCACGACAGACTCATTGGAAGCGACAACATGAATTTGACGAACATGATCATATTCAAAGCTCATCGCATAATTATCATCGAGGCCAATATAATACTTCAAGAGGGAGGTATCGAGATATAGGCAGAGAAATGTAGTCAGAGCCTAAATCGAAAATTCAATGCTGTGCTAATGAAGGAATAATGATTCTCACCAGCCTGGGCATCCGACTCCCATTACAATTATGTCTTATCATACCTTTTCCTGTATGTAATGTGTGTATCTAAGACAGTTGTATTTTTTTTGGTATCTTTATATACATAATTAATGTAACTTCGTTCGAAGATAATATTAACAGCTTCTCTATTATGGTAGAATGTGACTAGAATCATGTCTGTTCCAATTATAGACTACAAATACTTTTAGGGAGATACCAAGTTCTATTATTTAAAGGTCACAAAAATAACAGTTAGCAGAAGAGGTTGAATTGATACATGTGTCACTGTCTTGCCGGGCTTTAACCTATTAAAAGCAAAAGTTTACACAAAGTCTATGAAGGGACCCTGGTCAAAAATTTCAACAACTCTTTGACGCCAGTCAAGGTCGCATAAAGAACTTAAAGCCATCGCTTGCTCTATATGTTTGTACTTGTAGATTTTGTCCATCCCCCTCACTAGGGTTTTGAGGGCTGTTGCTTATCATGAAATCGCGATTAATGATAATCAGGCTCTCTACGATGGAAAGAACGTCTGATTATTTGGACTTTTCTTTTGATAAACTGAGTGACACATATTTTTTGTCTTGCATAGTCAACGACCACGACTATAGATTAAAGCCAGTTAATGAACCACTGCTCGTAGAGTACAGCTAATTTCCAGTTCTTGAATCTCAGTTAGGCTCCACGGCTGTGTCCATGCTATTGACAGGGCTGTCAAGTATTTTCAATTCTTCATCTGATTGTTCGGGCCCGATTTTATCGTTGAAGATTTTTGATACTTCCTCTAGAGACCCTCCCTTTGTCTCGGGAAATAGGAAGTAAATTGCAACAAGGAAACATGCGAGAAGCCCTGCATAAACACCGTATAGTCTCCAGTTCAAAGCAGCAAACGCAACCGGGTTCGCATATTGGTTAGAAAAGCATGCTATCGCATCCACCATGAGTGTGATAGCCATTCCTTTTGCGCGAAGCTCGAATGGAAAGATTTCGACCGGATATGCAACAAAAAGAGGTGAATATGCGATGTTGTATGCGGCGAAGAATAGAAATAGCATTGGGACAACTGCGACTCCGACAGATTTTAGATGGCTCTCTGCATAAACACCTGAGATTGCCATGATGATGCAGGTGGAAATTAACATCATGACTGTTGAGAGGAGCCAAAGAACACGTCGACCGTATCTTTCTGAGGCCATGGCTCCTACTACTGAAAGCAACAAGTTCCACGCTTGAACACTCAGATTGACAGCCGCTTGGTCGATTGCACGCGAAATGCCGACAGAGGAAAGAATCGGGGCCAGATAGTAAGAAATTAACCCTGAGACCAGTTAACTCGTGTATAACGGGAGTTACTTAGAATCTCTTACCATTACCAGCCCACTCCTCCATGATGCCAACAAGCACGCATATCGCTAGACGATGCCTGTTTCCTTTAGATGAAACCAAAGTGTACCATGTCCCGCCTCCACGACTCTTTTCCGAGTCGATACTCTCGCACATCTGGTCAAATTCTTGCTTGACCAGCTCGTCTTGAAAATCGCCATTAGAATGATATTTTGCAAGAATAGAGAGAGCTTCGGATTTCCTTTTCTTTGCAACCAGCCATCGAGGACTTTCGGGTATCAGGGCAAGGCCAGATAGTTGTATAAGCGGGAATGTGATCTGGAACAGGCAAGGAACTTTCCAGGACCAGCTGCTGGACATACTTAAGGTTGCGAAGGTTGTTGATGCTGAAGCTATTGCCCCTAGGTACCAGATCGCGTTATATAGTGCAGTCGCTGATTGTCTGTAGCGCGGGTGTGCGATCTCTGTTATAAGCATAGGAGCTGCCGTAGACGCGAGTCCTGCTCCAAAGCCCGAGAGGATACGAGTTCCAAAGAAGGCCCATATATCTTGAACCGCAACTTGTATAGCAGTTGCAGTGATTAAAAGCACACATCCAGCCCCAATACATAATTTCCGTCCGAACAGATCTGCAATATAAGATCCGGGCACATATGAAAAGAAACTCCCCAGTGAGGTGGCTGCAATCATCAGACCTATTACCTTGGGAGTAGTATTGGAAGTGAAAGTAGTGACTGTTTGCTGAAACTTCAGCACTCTTCAATCATCATTATTGGGAAAACGTACACTCTGGCAAGACCAGGAGGCCATTGATGATACTTCCATTATATCCAGCTGCTGCCGCCGTTGAGAACAGAAATGCAATGGCGAGATTGAGCTTTCGAAGTCCACTATCCTTCAACCAATTTGACTGGGTGTTATTGGCCACAAATTGAGATATCTTTTGTGCTTGCTCTGCTGCTGTCATGGTGTGTTTTGCGAAACTAATCAAAGGTACATCGATGCATGGTTTTTTCGCGAACATTGTCCTCACCTAGCTTTCTTAAATTATTTTAATTATCTCTATTTCTAATCTCCGGTACTGGATTGAGAGACATTCCAGTCATTCCTTGAATCAAGAAATGAAAGTTCCTTCATCCACATGGCTGCAAGGGGTAATCTATTTGTAGAATGTATTCAGTGACCTTTGACCGACCTATTCGGCTGTCGTATCGTGTGCGCAATATTTCTTAGATGAAATGACAATATAGATGTAGCCCAGCTCTTATTTGTATATATTTCATTAAGTCACTCTCCTCGTCTAAAACTTGCAGGGTCATAACTAGAAAAGAAGGGGAGGAATGCAAAGTTAATAGTCATGCCGATACATAATACCGTGGCTTTATTGCACTCGCTGACCGCGAAATGAGCTCGTGAATCTATATATCAATCTGCTTTGAATAAGACTCCTCCTATATACATTTCTTCGTGTGAGGATAAACTCAATGATGATGATGCCAGAGATGGAATGGATTGGACTTTTACATAAATGTTGGCATTCCAATTGATAAGAAGTTATATCAAAAAATGTTGACGACATACTTTTTTATCGGATAACATTCCAGCAAAAAGGTTATACTCTACTTGATGATTAGGTGTATTTGATTGATCCATACATTAACTCATGAAGCCTGGTTAGTTGTTCGCTTTGATTGGATGACTTGTTACAGTATATTAATTATGCCTAATCTCAAGCGAGGCTCAAGATGTGTTCACCTGATTGGGAATCGGCTCAACTTCGGTTAAACTGGATATACTTTCTAGACAACTTCTAGGGTTGCCAAGTTGTCTTCATATATGATTTCACAGTCACATGCGGGGTAGTGACACGTAGCTTCTATTTGAATTAAATACAAAGCTCCGGTCTCTGACCCTTAACAGTGATGTATCCCTATCAAATAAATGAAAAAGCACCATGGCATCAAGTCCGAGTCAAAACTATGTTTGGACGGAAATCAGCCCGGAAAGATGGGAGCGCGATATCGACGAGGTTGAGCAGTTTTACACAACGCTAGCCAGAAGATTTGAAGGCACGGGGCGCACCTTTTTTGCTATGACCGCTCATGTTTTCTTTACTGTCACTATTAATCTTGAACATTCAACGGAGGTATTGACTTCATTGGTGACTCAAGCGCTGCAAAAAGCTTGGTTGCGAGTTCGATACGACCATCCAACAATTGCGTCTTGGGTTGAATACGAAGAAGAGACAGGGAAATGCAAAAAAATCTATGAGGGCTGCTCTACCAGAACGGACCAACCACAGGCATGGCTGGATGAGACCTTTCGATTCGTGTTGACTGAGCAGACTGGCGAGGAATGGTGCAATTCGGATCCTCCAGTCCCAACATTGCCGACTCTGTTTCTTCTTCGAAATAGCCATTCTCCGTCTGTGGCTCATAATTCATTTGATCTTGTCCTGCGGTCACGCCACGATATAATTGACGGCATCGGGTCTCTGCATCTTCTCAATAACATTTTCAAATATGCTTCCAAAGCTTTTGAAACCCCGGGTAACTTTTGTGTCCCTAAATTTGGCGACGAATGGAAAAACTTGAGTCCCCCTTTCCGTATTGCAGCTTCGATTCCGGAACATCTGACATCGAAACAAGAAGCAATGCTCCAACAAACAAGGGAGCAGAAGAACTTGTGTTACAAAGATAGTGACATTGCAACTGTTGGATTCAATTCCAAGCAGACTATTCCCGGCTTTCATCAGAGAGCTTCGTTGACTCTATCTTCTGGCGAGACCCAGAGATTGCTCACAGCCTGCAAGAAGATTGGAGCTAGTGTCACACATGTATATCATGCTTCTATTGCATTCGTTCTTTTCGGCTGTCAGAAGCAACACACAGAGGACAGAAAAGTACGATACATTAATTACAGTCTGATCAATGAACGTCCCAATTGCCAGTACCCATACAGTTCGCCTTTACACGCGGTTTCCGTGTATCACTCAGTCTCCGGTCAAAGACTCGTGATAGACTCGGAGATTCCTGCACTTTCGAAGCCCAAGCCAAGCCTGGAATCTGTGCAGGAAGAGTTTCTACGAATAGTAAACCAAGTTAAAGAATACTACCAAGCTATCCGAGATGATAAAGAGCACATTTGGCTCGTTCCGTCGTACTGGAGTTTGTCTACGCCTGATTATCCTTCTGGCCCCAGCACTCCACCTATTCCGAAACCAAATGGGACGCCTTCAGCGTCTATTTCCAGCATGGGCGTTATCGACAAGATTATATCCCCGACACATGGAGCGTTTGAATTGAATACTCCGTGGGTGGCCGGTGAAGAATTGGGACCAGGACTTGGACTATTCCTTGGTACATTTCGAGGCCGCCTGTGCTTGAGCATCGCTTACAATAATGCCTGGCATACCAAAGAAGAAGCTATGTCATTCATTGAGCGATGCAACGCGTTGCTGATGCAGGCGCTTGACGTATAGGCCGCATAATCGGAGATTTAATCTCAATACTGGATAGTTAGGTTGTGATTTGTAATTCTACACTAGTAGACGTAGGTATTCCAAGAATGTACATACTCAGTCTTCAACGATGCTTTCGAACTATCAATACTCGTGCAATCATTTGCTCATTGAACATGTAAATTTAAATCTATACGGATAGACGGATCTCCAAAACCAATCAGAGGCAAAACTCACCGATATAACAACCCTTCAACCATATCAGCAATGGCCAAGGAACTTGTCAACCCAGGACTTTCGATTCCCAGCAGATTGACAAATCCTTCATAGCCTTCTTCATTCTGGATAACAAAGTCCTGAAAACCTTTGCCCGCCGTATTTGCACCCCCATGGCCCAATTTCGGGCGTATACCACAATAATCCAGAACAATAGCATCAATATCGATATTGGGCAGGTATCTTTTAATTTCAGGCAGCGCTTGTTCCAAGCGGGCTGGGGATGGTTTATAGTCCGTTGCATCCGTAACCCACTCAACATCTGGTCCGAAACGAACACGGTTTCCCATGTCCAAGGTCAAGTGCGTGCCGAGACCGCCATGGCCTGGAACAGGAGCTGGGTAGACCAATGTTGACGGTTTGGGATGGGAGGCACCATAAGAGAAATACGTGCCCTTGGCGTAAAACGGTGTGCGATGACGTTCCGGCGGAAGAATCATGTTGTTGATTTGACAAGCATACAGTCCTGCTGAATTGATGATTGTTTCTGCAGTTATCGATGATTCTTCTATATCCGATTCCGCTGAAGCAGCAGCGTCAGAAGACGCATATATTCGATAGCCGCCTTTCCCATTATCAATCGGCTCAATGCGCGTAACGGCAGTCTGAAAGGCAACATCGCCTCCCCGGTCCTCAAAATCACCCTGAAGACAGGCCATGTATGAATGAACATCAAGTATGCCGGTCGTCGGGGACTCGACTATTCCCCCGTCGGCGCGCACATCTGGTTCCAAGCGATGAGCCTCCTCTTTCCCAACGAACCGGGTCGGTACGCCGATTTTCTTCGCGTGCTCGTGTACCTTCAGACACGCATCCCATTCAACCTCATTCTGTGCAACGACCCATTTCTTTGTGATTCTATGTGGGACGCCTTTTTCGGCGCAATACTCGTAGAGTTTGTTCTTGCCGTCGATACAGAGGCGCGTCTTTAACGAGTCGGCCGGATAATAAATGCCTGCGTGTATGACCTAGAGTGTTGGCGCGGTTAGCGCGTCTGCGGCCTTGTATCATAAAATGAATTACCGATGTTTGTACCTCAGAATTGCGACTGCTAGTCTCCGTGCCCACGCTGTCATGTCGTTCGAGTAGAATGGTGCTCGTGCCTTGTCGTGCGGCGAGTTGACGAGCAACTGCCAGGCCGACGACTCCCGCGCCAATTACCTTTGCATTCCTCGAGTAAGCTAGGGATACGTGTATATTTTATGATGAAATGACACACCGCATGCGTAAAGTCTGCATTGCGCACTCGTGAAGTTGAGAAGCTGTTACATGGTTGTTGGTATCGGCTCCGGAGAAGTTGGAGATGGCGGAGGGCCTGTCTGCGGGGAGCCGCAAATGCCATCGATCGAAAACAAAATGACTTGCGCTATCTACCGAGTCACGGGGCTATCTACCGCTGACTTGGGGTTATCAAAGACTTAGATGAGAGGAAATTGGAAAAGAGAATAGAAGATTGCTTCATTAGAGTTGAATTAGTATGATGCGGAGGGTTCTCCGGATCTCCACCTTCCCGATCTTGTATAAGTCTATGCAGTACTTTGAAAAGCTGTTTATATTTGATGGTTTGATTCTATACGCAAGTGAAAAATCGTGCTTAAATCATGTCTAATGGTATCTCATCCTATATCCAATGCCATCATCGGTTTGGTGCATTATGTATATTATGTGCAATGTATCGATATATCACCGTCTATGGTCAACCGCGTTTCGACGCATTCTTGAGCATTTTTGTGAAGTGCTAGATTACAGTCAGCGAAATTGCCACTCACTTGGTGATAAACGCCTTCAACTTACCTCTTTCTGTTCCGTTGCCAACTTACCATCCGTATCCTAGATCTAGTCAGCACATACAATCCATATAAAAGCAGACAAAAGAGGAGCATACGCTTATTATGGTCAAAATCAAGGAGTAATTGTTGTACAAGAATCGTTCTCGTCGTTTTGGATCGCCAGATCCTCGGCTGAGCTTTGTCAACAGTGCGTCAAATTCGCCTGTCAGTCGGCCAAGACTAATTGAGACAGGCTCATCGTCACCCGCTTCGCTGTTCAAGGAAAGTATGCCGTGTAGGAGCTGCCCGAAGCGCTGCGTCAGGAAATGAGGGGCTGATGACTGTTTAGCGTCGTCTGTAGTCAATGACAGCGCTGATACCGAGCTTCTAGCTGCACCTGAAGCAAGGCGCTTCAAAGACTCGCAATGCAAATCCATAATCTTCTGGAACCGGGGCCAAAGATGCATATTGACACCATTAATATAAGACTCTGCAACGGGCACTTTTCGTCGTTGCAGTTCGAAAGCCGCTCGTTGATTTAGCCGGACACAGAGAAGCACTCCTAAACAGTCGGTTGTGTTCTCGATGAGGTTCTTCGTCATGTTCTGCCCAAGCGCAAAAACGGGCTCAAAAATCTCGGTCGCCTTCCGAGAAATTTCTTGATATGACTTGACCGAGAACATTTCCGTCAGAAACGAATACTCTGCTGATACGTTATCGACTAGAGCAATATTGAAATGCTGAAATGGAACCTCAAAGCCATGAGCCGATTTATCTTCCTCCGCAACGTATGAGCTGATGGCCATTTGGTTGCTGGTTTTCAAGGCGTCAACGCGTCTTCCCAGAGTAAAGGGATCATGCGAAATGCCTCGCCCACCAGGGCCAGTGCCGTTTCCTCTTTGTGCTGAGGGGTCTGCTCCTAGCACATTGTTGGAGTCGGATGCCAGAAGCTTTAGCTTCTCCAGAGCCTGGCTGTAGCGCGTGAAATTGGACAAATAATACCACCTCATTGTATTGACATATGCTTGGCTAATCTCCTCCGAGAGAGTAGGGTGTGCTCTAGTCAAGAACGCGTACAAGTCTTTGTATTTAACCAAAAAGTGTTGTTGGATGTATTGAGCGTTCATATTCGGAGAGCGAATTGCTTTGATTTGAGAGACTAGATAGTCGCGAATGCGCACGGTAGCCTATAATCTGTCAATAAATGGCCCAGCAGCTGTCAAAATTTCACACTACCTTATTCTTAAGATCAGCTAGCAGCGGCTTAACATCATCCACCGCCTTCCAAGAGGACCCAGCTGATTTCTCAATGCTTATACTGCGAGCCTCAATTTCATTCAGGGCTTTGACCCAATTCTCATTTATGAGGCCATCTGTTATCGTGCGAATCGCGTTGGGGGATATACTAATGTCTTCAACCGAAGGACCGAGAAGCCGCTCGACGTTCCTTCGGTTTTCTAATTTGGCGTTCAATTGTACGGATCGAGTTTGAAGTGTTTCAATCTCAGCAGAAACAATGCCAAGCTCGGTCTGAAAGTCAGACAGATATGACTCTACCGACTTGAGAACGTCGTCACAATCCTAATCGCCGTCAGTCCATATAGCAAAGGCCAATATACCACACGCAGCTACTCACAGCAATGGCATTATGAAGCTCCTGGAATTTGTCTTGATCTCCGGCGACTGAACGATCTCTATGTTAGCTTGGCACTATCAAGATGACCTCAACTCACTAACATTGCTCTATTGTTCCCACGCCCGCTTGGCTGCTCAAAAGGCCACCAGACTGCTTTCCACGGTTCACAAACTCCTCCAGGCTCAGGTCGCCAAAGTCGATAGCTTCAACTAGTTGGGCGGGTTTCCCACCGGTATCTCGCGGTAGCTGGGTTGGCCCTTGCTTCCCCATGATACCACTCAATACTTCCAAAGGGTTTGTGATCTCCGCCGGGGGCGTACGCACGAATACCGATTTCTGTGGCGCATTTCGAGTGGCCGTAGGCAAGGATACGGTGGAGTCGTTCGGGGTTAGCAGAAGCGATGTGGAAGAGGAGCGCGGGTGTAAGCTTGATCGGAAGCCTTGAGAGGAGGATGTACGCGACAGTCTTCGGTTAGGCGATGGATGGCGATTGCTGGATGGTGGAGGGGGAGGTGTTCCTGAAGGTGTAGAGTGGCCGGAGAGGCGATCGAGCCACATCCTCGAGAACCACGCAACGCGTGTGCAGGGACGGGTTCAGATCAATGCTTCATTGACTGGTGTGCCCGAAGGTGTGAAGCTTCACAGTCTTTAGCGACTAGATTTCAGGCACAAGGCACCGTAAAGAGGCGAAGCATGGAGTTCGTGTGTGTGTGTGTGTGTTTGTATACAAGTACGAGCAGGGCAGCAGGCAGGAGCTGTACGTAAGCTGAGGCAGCATGCACCCGTCCAAACTGGCTTAGCGCAGAGCGAGAATCTGGGGTGTCCGCTAGGCTGTATTGGGGAGGATGCCCTTGCCGCTTTAACGCCACGCTGTTGTGGCCAGGCTGCCAGTCTGAATGGGGTGCGCGCAGAGAACTGCACTGAGGCTGCAATAAGAACCACAACCAACAAAAGCCCCCAGACATTATTCTATCACGAGCTGCCAGCACTGTGTCCATTGAAACTTGCGTCTCCTCGTTGTCTGCAAATAGCAGCCGTCTCATAGGGTGGCTAAACACGCTCCTGCCACAGCGCGCCCCGATGTGGTCTAGCGCCGCAAAAGTGAAGGGAAAAAAGCTACTGCGGATTTTTACTCTCGGTTGCCCAAATTTGCTCCCCGTCCCACTTCTCTTTTCGTCTCTTTCTTTTTTTCCCGCTCTCTCCCCTCCTGTCCTCTTCTCCTATACGCGCTCCCTGCTCCGGCTACTTCACTCTTTCAACCACCCTTCCATTTCTTTACAAGTAATCTCTCGCATTACCATTCACCATGGCCGACGACGCCCAGGTATGTTCCTCATTGCCCCGCGCCGCATCTCCTTGCTAAACCCCCGCCTTGATTTCCCCTCTCTGCATACCACAAACATGCTATCTCCAATCGCCTGCTCGGCCATACAACCACGGTAGAGCAAACTAACTCGTCTAATTTCTCTTGTCGATAGCACGAGCACACCTTCGAGAGCGCCGATGCCGGTGCCTCCGCCACCTACCCTATGCAGTGTTCTGCTCTGCGTAAGAACGGCTACGTTGTGATCAAGGGTCGCCCTTGCAAGATCGTTGACATGTCTACCTCCAAGACTGGAAAGCACGGCCACGCCAAAGTGCACTTGGTTGCTCTCGACATCTTCACTGGCAAGAAGCTCGAAGATTTGTCTCCCTCCACCCACAACATGGACGTCCCCAACGTCTTCCGTAAGGAATTCCAGTTGGTAAGTGACCCTGCCCATTAACATAGTGGACATGACACCAATTTAACGGGCCCCTTCTAGCTCGACGTCACTGACGACGACTTCCTCTCCCTGATGGACGAATCTGGCACCACCAAGGATGATGTCAAGAAGCCCGACGGTGAGATTGGCGACAGAATCGACAAGCTGTTCACCGAGGAAGGCAAGGATGTCAACGTTATTGTTATGTCTGCCATGGGTGAAGAAGTCTGTGTTGAAGCCAAGGAGGCTCCTAAGGGCAACAACTAAGCCCTCTTTGCTCTGCGATTCGCCTATTTTTGTGTCTTAATTTTATGTCAAAAATCTCATGCCTTCACGATGTTTCTTGGCACTTGCTGCTTGCATCGCTCGCCACTGACGCTGGAAAAGCTTATACACCGTTGATTGTTTTCCCGGCTAGTTTGTTCCTTTCGTCACAGCAGTCGAGCGAGAACGTGTTCTTGGAGAATTGGCTGGAGTGTACTGATGAATTGCTCTTACGACGCCCATGAACAAATGTGCTTGTCAGCAGATTAATCGTTGATTGTTCTTATAAGACTACTTGATGCGGAACTCACGAACACGAATAAGACAGTCTGGTGACATACCTTACACAAATCTCTTTTGTTAATGTAGATATTTTGATAGGCATGCGATGTAGTTGTAAACTTCAGTTATATGGGTCGCGTGGTTCGTAATTTGCGGCGCTCTGATTTGCTTGCCCGAGGCCGTTTCTGCCGAATCGGGGAAAGCGGGTAATTTGTCTGCAAGTCACAACCGCCAGTCATGGCAACTTGACTTGTCTCGAAACATCGCCACTTGAGGCCTGAGTCGTATATGCAAGGACTATCTCACGCGAATACTCAAATTTGAAAATCGAGACAAAAAGTCGACATGAAAACTCTGCGTCAAGAATGGAATATGTCAAGCGCGGACCGTGCGGACAAGACGGATGTCGACAAACTCGCTACTACTTAGACAATGGCATCTGGTTCTGCAGGCGTGGCCATCAGCAAGAGGTACTAATCAGCTCCATCTATCGTTGTGCAGAAGGAAATTTGATATACAGGACGTTCCACATATTCGCCGCTAATTGTTATTGATAGGGCCGCCAAGTTGAAGAAGATCCTGATGACTGGGGCAAGCGAGGAAAGGTCCATCGTATAAAGAAGGTTTCCGAAGAGAGATCACTGCAAGGTAAGTTCTGATTTAGTTGTCAATCGAAGATTACACTAATCGTCATACAGCATTGACGGGACGAGAAGGGTACCGCCTCTTTATATACGCATATCAGCTCATTCTTTGGAAGCAATGCCAGACACTTATTTCGCAAAAAGGCTTTCCGGCTGACATAGAGGTAAATCGTATAGCTTCTCAGTGCAAGGACAATTGCTTACTACCATGCCATCATATAGAGAATAGTCAAAGATCTCTGGGCGCTGCGACTGCGAAGTTTAACAGACAGATTTGATGTGTCCCTTGATGATCCAGATGAAGACACAGGCACGGAAACTTTCAGTTCCCAGACCCCTGCCGTCACGAGTGTTGAAGGCCAGGATGAAGACTACATGAAATATCAAAAAGAATCCCGAAAACCCACTGATAATCCCCTGTTGAAAGAGACTTTGGTCCTTTGCTATATGGCTTGTTTGCTGCTGCGTCTTCCTGTAAGCGTGGCTGACATATATCGGTATTAGGACATAGTTTTCAAGCTTGTGGATCATACTAATCAATGATGCCAGATATGCCATGCGAAACGAAATACCGTTCATTGGCGCTCTCAAAATTATCCCTCAGGAGATGAGAGACCGAATGTCGCCACAACATACAAGAGATCTCAGCGTGCAAGTAAGTTTTCAGGGATCTCTTGCTGGATTTGTTTACTTCGTTTCTCTGACCAACATATTGCGCAGTCCATCCCAAATTGCGAAGATCTTCATGAAGCCGTGTATCGATTAGTCAATATGTATACACGCGAATACAGTGTCATTTTCCCCCCAATTAATATGCCTCTTATGCTATTTCAATTCATTCGCCATCTTTCGCTACCTTGTAAGTATGGCCCTCACATTTTTTTGATGTTTTGCGGTCGATCCTCTGAACTAATATAGATGCAGTGGAAATTTATTCTTTTGTCAAACAAATGCGACTCTCGCTCAACATATCACTCGAGTTTTCATCAAAAAAAAGGAGGGCAATGAAAGCTCTGGCATTCCCGGAGGCCCGCTTATTAGCCCTCATCATAGTTTCTGCGAAGCTCATATTCCCATTTAGCGGGACCAAGGGATATCCAATCTCAGCAACGGAACCAGCCGCGCAGGTCATCGACTGGGACCTGTGGTCTGACGCACGAAGAATTTTTGAGGAGAAGATTAATGCAGAAGGCCGATTGGCAAGAGGTCAAGAAGTTACCATCAATGACGGCAACGTGTTCCATATGACAGGACAGCAAATGGATGACTACTTAGATTGGTATCAAGATACATGGCTTGACCCAAATAAAGGTTGGTTTTGATGCATTGTGACCTGTAGAAACTGTGATCTGACATCTAAAATAGCCTACCATCCACTTGCAGACATGTTTCCGCTCATTCACACGGAATCTAAAAGTCATCTTCAAACAAGCAGCGTCGAAGAAGAGAAAGCGCTTGACGATACAGTCCGCGATATTACTAAAAGCATTCGTCTAGCCAAAATAGTCCCTTTTGGGCAGGGTCGTGTGACAAAGAAAAAAGTGGTCCCAGATTCAGTTGAGAGTGACGAAGAAGACGACGAAGAGGAGGAGGGGGAGGAAGATCCAGATCCAAACCCTCGCCCTGGCCACGCGTATGCTTATTACAGGACAGAAGCCGCGTTGCCCGAGACAGCATACGAATTCTACGAAACAGCAGCACGCCTCTCAGGGTTGTCAGTGAGCACACTAGTTGAACTTGTGTATCGCACAGAGCTCAAGTTGAAACGATTTCAGCTTGACGTGAGAAGAGCGGAAGCTTTTGGCGAAGATATCCCAGACGATACAGAATAGATACTCAATAATTTACAAAATTAGACAAACAATCATCATAGTCAAGGCGGATCGATATTCACTCCCATCGTAGAGGTAAATAGAAGCCTAGACATGATTGGCCTGTAGTGCCAAGCGGCTAGCCTGATATGGCCTTGTGGTTAGGGCACTGGGCCCTATGTCCCAATTCGTCATCGGCCCGCACCTCGCTTAGCCCGGGTCAACGACTTCAGTGCAAGCTGCTCGGCGGGATCGTACATTCGATTGACGACCAGGATATCAACGACATCGACGAATATCGCAACCAGTACGTACAGCTTTAAGACAGAAGATGTCATTACATTGCTGTTTTATTGTGAATGCTAACAGTTTTCTTTTCTGTGCTTTACAGTGCAGATGTAGGTACTCCCTGTGACTACAATCGCAGTCTTCAAACTGCTCGCCACCCGACGAAAAAATAGCCCTTCGAACACGACAACAAAGAAGAAACGGACAAATTCACTGATGCGATTTTCTCTATAACAGTTTCGTCAAGACCCTCACGGGCAAGACCATCACCCTTGAGGTCGAGTCCTCCGACACCATCGACAACGTCAAGTCCAAGATCCAGGACAAGGAGGGCATCCCCCCTGACCAACAGCGTCTGATCTTCGCCGGAAAGCAGCTCGAAGATGGCCGTACTCTGAGCGACTACAACATCCAGAAGGTACGATTTGAATAATACCCTTGATGGGAGGATTTGGAAGATCTACGCAACAGTTTTCGCTTGCATTGACTTGCGGCGAAATATCCACTGATGGATTTGGTTGGGATCGGAATAAATGAAGCAAGAATATGTGTGTTAACGGATGAATTTTTCTGCTATCTACAGGAGTCCACCCTTCACCTTGTCCTCCGTCTCCGTGGTGGTATCATCGAGCCCTCGTTGAAGGCTCTTGCCTCCAAGTACAACTGCGACAAGTCCATCTGTCGCAAGTGCTACGTACGTTACTCACTCCTCAGCCCCCGTCGGGAGAACTATGAACGGTCACAAGACCATGACCTTTGGCAACATTCGATACTAAGACCATCTCACTCTAGGCTCGTCTCCCTCCCCGTGCTACCAACTGCCGCAAGCGAAAGTGCGGTCACACCAACCAGCTCCGCCCCAAGAAGAAGCTCAAGTAAACGATTCGCCTCCCTCAATTCAAATATTGTATTTCTTTGCTGGCGTCTTATATTCTTCGGGGCTGTGTCGTGTGTGTGTGTGGGATTGCCGTATTCTACAATACCAAAAAATATTAAAATAAAGAAGAATTGCAGAGATTGCCAATTTCAGGTCACCACGACATATTAAATAGTGCGAGCAGAAGAAAGGCGTTCGACTTTTACTGGCGTGGCTCATAATTATGATATCAACGAATGAAGACCATTGTCCTGCTAAATTCAATTCTTTTGAATCTGGAAGAGCGTCAAAACACTCTTACTCTTTAGAAAAACAACAACTTCATTGGCGAGTATATATGATACACAGATGATCAAAAGTGAGATCAACTTTTTAAGATCAGTCATCCGGAGTAAATTGTAAATAATGGTAAATAAAGATACAAATGCCTTGTGCCTTTATTAGAACGATTCATGCAAGACAATGTTATTCCATTCCCCACGTTTGGCTACCTGACGTTCGCTCTCACAAAACAAAACGCATCTTGTCATCGTCCTTGTCGTCATCGTCATCGTGTTTATTCTTCTTCGAAACGGGGCTACCATGACTACGACACGTGACGGTCAGCACATTTCTCTACAAGAACTGAACAGAATCCCAAAAACAGAGATAGACTTACGCAAAAAACAAGATCTTGATAGCAATGGCTAAACCAGCATGCAACACAACGACCAAAATAAGCAAGATCTTGCTGGTTTTGGCGTCTGTCGCGCTCAGCACCGGGTACAGATTGCGAAGGAGGAAGATGACCGTCCACGCAAACCCGACTCCTACCAGAGCCCAGTTCAGCGCTGTCAGCGGACTCCAGCTCGCCAACGCAACGGCAATCCATAGCAGGTTCGCGTATCCATAAAGAGCCCAGCACTCTATGAGGTCGGCACTGGAACTGCCGAACCAGCGCAGCGCACCCCAAAGTGCAATGGGGATGACCCCAGTGTACCCATAAATCAGACCCGCGGCGCCCGAAAGTAGACGAAAATCGTATTCAAAATGCTCGTCATGCTCGTGCGAGAGATATTGCGAGATGGTTCCGGTCAAGAACAGAATAATGACCACGGTAGTTGCAATCCAGAACGGTCCGTACAGATCCGGGTTACCGTCTAGAACGTCGAGGAAATTAGAGCGCGGATATACAGCTGCAACACACCGCCGGATGACTTCGTTTGTATCGACATCAAAGTATTGGCTGTAATACTGGATGGTCCAAAGGTGACGCTTTCCATTTGCTGCAGCACCACCACCCCGAGATGATCCGCCGTCTCCAGGTCCATGGCTGCCTAGGAATGGTTGTGAATCGGCTGCGATTTTGGCGCTGCGGGGGTCATTCTCGAAGTCTATAATGCCTTCAAGTCAGTAGTCTCTACCATCGCTGGCACTAAGATATTCAAAGACAGGTTGCTGCATTCACGTACTCGATGGGTGGAATTCGAGGTCTTCCTGGAGATCGGTGTGGCCGAGGTCGCCCTAAGGAACAGAGAACGGTGTTAAAACCCAATTATAACTTGATTCAAGTTCAACCAGCAATGTTATTGTAGGTGCGTTGGTTCTGAGCAGCGGGAGCATTTCTTCTTACCTCCGCATCAACGTCGACGACGACGTCGTAGCCTTGGTTGGCCATGGGTTCAGACCAGTGTGGTATAGAAGACTATCTGAAAGCCTATATTTGATTGGAAGAACTGTCAAGAGATTAAAGAGAACGAGAGAAGCGCGCAAGATGGGTGCCCTGGAGGTTGGCCGTGGAGCAATGCGAGTCTGCGGGTAGCTGTTGGTGGACGGGCCAAAGTGTACACTTGGTTTCTCTAGCGGGCCGCGCTTGATACGCTCCCCTCTCTCTCAATCAATCGATCTCTTTGAACTTTTTTTTATTTTCAATTTTTGTTTTTGTTTTTTGTTCTTAAAAAGAAGGTAATACTCCAATGACCATGGTCTTTGCTCTATTCTGCGTACCTCTATATACATAAAAATAAGACTATATTCACAGAACTGAGTACTTCATAGCAGCCTCCCGCGATAAAATAAGTCCTTCAGTCTGGCAATATAGGACCACATTGTCGACTCCAAGCTGGTCTTGCGAATGTATATCGATAACAGACCGATTATAACCGCGACTCCCAGAGAGCCTATAGGCCTGCGGTATTGCCACAAGAGAGCATAAGTTTTCTTCCTAAATTCCTCTTGCTTTAATTCCTTAGTTTGTATCAGGAACTGCTCCTCGGCGTCTTTAAGGCTTGAGTGTTGCCCGGGCGTTCGCGATGTTTTCAGAACACTGTTATGCGCGATTTGCCGCCAAGCTCGGAATGGCAAAGATTCTGGAGGATGCTTTTGATATAGATCTAGAGTTGAAGTGATCAGAGCTTCAAGATCAAGAGGCTGTGGCATTTTGGACAGCGTAAAATGCAGCATCTCCGGTTCTTCTACCGGTATCTCTAAAAGCTCCTCTCCTCGGCTCAAAATTATGGCCGCAAAGAGATAGATCGCAACAACAGGTTCATAGGCGAGGAGAAAGTCGTATAGTCGCACGATGTCTTGGTACTCTTCGATATCATGGGCATATAATGTTAAAGCTGCCGCCAAAGCAAAGTACGGCTGCGTTCCTGACAGATGGCTACGCACTCTGGGGTCTTCGGATTCCAATATAGCAGGAATGAGTTGGAGGTGCTTTAAAGCAGGTGACAGAGAAGGAAGCATGTAGTCGCGTATGCGCAACAGCGATACTCGCGAAACTGCAGGGCGCGCAAGTTGAGCACCCAGAACCAATAGTAACACTTGCGCAATATCATGATAACCCTGGAAATAACAGAGCATTGGATAGCGTCGGAGAGTTTCCGTAATGAGATCTGACAATTCAATCTTTCTCTTGGAGAGTTCTTCCTCGTCACCTACTAGTGAGATTCAGAGTGAGTAGTGCACTCTACCTACGAGGAGGTGTACTGACATTGTGGGTAATAAACGAAGGACCGGTTAACGTCAAGCTTAACCTGTTCCTCATCTCCATGTTGAGGCAGATTTTCCCAGTTCGTTTGATCTTGCATTTGCTTCTCATTATCATATCCTAATAAGATGGGCCCTGGATTCCCAGATGATTAGCAGCAGCCACCATTATCAAGAAAGAGAATATATACATGCGACTTGACGAAGAGAATCCGTCAGCAAGCCCCCTCGAGACGTAGCATACTCTACTAAGGCTTTAACATCGCGCCTTTGGCACGCATTTTCGATATCTCTTTGCTTGGTCTCGGATTCCTCGGTGGTCTCTTTCGCATCAGCGTAGACAGATTGCTCTAAAGTACTGCTGCGCAGGTCTTTCTCAGGTTCTTCTCTGTCTGTAAGGTTTTCGTCCATTATCGCAATGTTCTGTTATCTACGAAGAGCTCTCAAACCAAGGCTGGCCCTCGCTTTGGGGCCCACTTAACATGAGCGAAAGGCTCATATACTGTAGGCAATGTGAACTGTCAAACTGAGGTTGCTCTTCGTAGGTCAATTTTGATTTATGAGTATTCATGAAAATAATATATGGTTTTTGGATGTTGTTTGAGGGAAATAAGCATCGAAGAGAGGGCATCATCGCCTGACAAGTTACCGACCGCCCCCAAGCCCTAGCTTATGACTGGCTGGCAAGACGTGCGGTTTGACTGTTTCCATACAATACACGTTCTGCCGACGATTTGCTTAGGATTTATTACCCAGCCGGTAAATTACATTCAAAGCATCAAACGTCCCCACCAGAGCTTCCTTCAGCAACTTCCTGCTTGAATCGCAAGTTTCGAGAATCCATGTTATCCATTTCTTGACAACGTACAAGTGGACGAACTTGGCCATTTTGATGGTTCCACCGCGCCTACTATAGAAAATCTCTACGGCAGTTTAGGGTCCGAGGGCATTGCCCAGTCAATGACTCCAGCCTAATCACAAAGACACAAGTTAACAAAGCGTTGCCAGTTCAATATTCTCTCATCCAGGATGGTACGCCCATGCTGAATCCACTTAATGGAACCAGTCATAACGCGAGTGGTGACATCCACGGCATCTCTACCTCAATGACAAACCCAGTAAGAGCTGTATCTGATCAAAAACGATGGCCTTTCAAACGCGTGCTGGCGATGGGCCCCAGACACCTCAATCAGGTCCACCAGGAGATACTGGTCACAATGCAGGTCTCCAACAGAGTCCGGAAATCACGAATCTCATCAAAAGGGCCAAAATTGGGCTGTTTTCGCAGACTATAGTTCCGAGTCCCATCATTCAATTTGTCCTACCAGCACGATTGAGAGGAAGGGTTCAGAATGATGTGGTTTTTGTTTATGAAAGATCTATTCTCATCCGAGAAATAATCATGGACACTTACCTAGAAGATGTTATGGTGCACTCGGAATTTGATGCCAACATCCTTGCTGCAAAGGCAGTCAAAGTATCTTACGAAAAACCGCTAGAAGAACAAATAAGAGCAGGAATTCAGGAAAATTCCGTCGAAGAGAATCGGCGAGCGGACATGCTACCAAACCATATCTTGGTACTCACGCTGGACTCGAGAGAGCTTGTTTTTCTTTATTATCATTCGGTCTCTGAGAAATCCGAGGGTCGTTTTGTTCACTTTCGGCGAGCTCTACCATCAGACGTGAGCATTTCCGAGAGATTCGGCCGCCATATAGCAGTTGATCCAAGGTACTGTACTTACATACTCTTGTCTCTGCTAGCAGACTCTCATCGTTTTTAGGTCCCGTGCTGTTGCTGTTGCTGCTTCTACAGACTTCTTCGGCATATTTCTGCTCAAACCAGGAGCAGAGCTTCAAGAACAGTTGAAAGAGGGTACATTGTCCCCAATTTCAGAGGTAGGTATTATTATACTTCATTATTGCATCAACCCTGGGCTAATAATGTATGGCTCTAGGAGCGCTTTTTTCAATTTGAAGGGGAAATCCTATTCATGGATTTTCTGTTTCCTACCGAAGAGACCGAGAATATTATTATTCTTCTTCTCATCGTTGCTCAGGGACCCATGACGTTCATGGTAATCTATGAGTGGGAATCTAGAGAAGGAATAAGGCGTGGCCGGCCCAAAATAGTGAAGAGGAAGTTGCCTGATTCTTGCAGATTGCCAACCCTCCTCGTACCTCTGACGAAATCTACGTCTTTTCTACTTGCGACTCCTTCTCGTTTAGTATTTTGCAAAGATTGCCTTAGTGCCAAAGCTAAATTCGACCCCATGCGCATTGACTCAACTCCTTCCATTTGGGCTAAATGGGCACGACCATATCGACATGCAGCGTACGACAGACTGCACGATGACATTTATCTCTGCAAGGAAGACGGAGATCTTTTATATGTTCAAATAAGTAATGACTGCAAGATTATTGGTGAAAGCCTAATAGGCCGGCTTGACTGCGATGTCGACTGTGCTTTTGATACAGTAGACTTCAGTGACCCCCGCCATGGCGGAGATCTTCTTATTGCGGCAGGTAACACTGGACACGGGGGTCTGTATGTCCAGATGGCGAAACAAAGCCCAATACGTGTTCAAAAGTTTGTGAATTGGGCGCCAGTGTTTGACACCGTGGTGATACCACAACTCCGCTCAAAGACAAGTCATACTCACGACAAGCTGAAGGATGTAACTAATGATATCAACTTATATGTATCCTCTGCTTCTTCCAACAACACTGGAGCTGTATACGAGTTGCGACATGGGTACGAAGCTCAGATTGGAATGATCGTTCCATTGGATGATTTTCCTGCCGCACGGTCGGCTTGGACAATGCCAGATTCTTCTGGCGAGGGAATTTTTTTCTTTATTTCTGATCCTATATCCTCAGCTCTGTTGCATCTCTCACAAAATGGGGGTGATGATGATATCTATGCTGTTGACGATTCGGATACGGCCCTTGATCTTTCAGTGCAGACTCTAGCAGCAGGTTATACACCTTCAGCCGTTGTGGTGCAGGTTACGCCGAATTCCATCCGCTTGGCAATGCTTGAGGTTCCTGAGATGACTTACGTATTGGAATTTCAAATAGACCAGACTGCGCTCATTGCCACAGTCAACGAAAAGCTGGAACTCGTCGCTACTATTATTAAATCTGACAATAAGATAGGCCTGCAGATGGGCAGGATATCTTTAAAAGACAATTCTCTCGAAATCGATCTCGTAGGAGAGATTATCGATATCGAATACGAACCAATTTCTATCTTAATTGAGCTGGTGAACAGCATATCTTATGTTATTTTGGGCTCAAGTGACGGCCGTTTTGCTTTGTACAACGTGCAACAAGACTGTGTCACATTTCTGGGTGGATTTACCTTAGAACTGGGCGAGGATCAGGTATCAAAAGCGATAGAGAGTATTGCTTTGATTAATAAACCTGGTATCAACACAGCAGCGATGTACTGTGGTCTCCGAAGTGGCTTGATTGTTTGCATGGATATCGATTTCGGTTTAAATTCAAAGGGTCCGATCAGTAAGGCAGCAACATCAATCTTTTTCAAGAAGATATATCTGACATGAGAACAGATATCAAGCAGCGACCCGTGAAAAGATTCGGACCGACCGTTGTCAAGCTACTGGGAAAAGATAACATGATACTAGCCTCGTGCGGGACGGGATTTTGGTGTATTTCGGGCATAAATACTGGTGATGCTTCTGACTTTGATCTTCATCGGATCTGGATCACGGATCAAAATAACGTAAGTGTATGCTTCCGGGAGAGTTACGCATTATGTAACTGAATTAAAACAGTCCACATACACTCAAAAAGAAATAGACGAATTCACAGTTGTTTCTGCACCGCAAACTTCGACCTCGACCTCGGCCAACTTGAGTGGTTCATTGGTTTGCATCACCGATAATCAACTTCTGATATGTAGTCTGGACCGTCGAGCTAAAGCTGTTCCGCGAAAGTATCAACTACCTGGGGTTGCTAATAGAATTCACTATTCGGATTACTTGAAGTGTCTTGTGGTTGCATATAATCGCACTGAATTGGAAAACGATCCAGTAACGGGAATCGTCAGACGATACATTCGTCCTCATATTGCATTCTTAGAGCAAAATTTACAACCTCAAGACCTGTCCGAATTCCAAAGCCCACGCGGATCATCTGGGGAGCGCGTCACCTGTATCCTGGACTGGGTTCCTGAGAGTGGTGGCCAACGATATCATTTACTCGTCATTGGCACTGCACGAAGAACACAAGAGAAGAAGGGTCGATTGATATTTCTAGTTACAAGACGTAACGCCGAGAGGACGGAACAGTTTGGTTTCTCAGTCAAGCATGTACACACTTTCGACGGCCCTGTGCGTGCTATTGCCGCGTATGGCTACTCTACCATCATGGTAGCAGCTGGAAATGATATTATCCCAGTTTCGCCACCGCTGCCTAGCGGCGCAAAGCATTGGCCCTCAGGGGCACGATTCAATTTGACTTCCCCAGGGGTGTCCATTACCGTGCACAATATGCTACTCTACATCAGCACAGCCAGAGAGTCTCTCGTGATTTTAAAAGTGGATGGAAACAAATTGAAACTTTATGCCCAGGATAATGTCAGACGTGAGAGCTTGTCACACCAATATGTCGGTGGAGAGCATAATCTAGTCCTCGCCAGTAGCAGAGGCGGCACCATAAGCGCCTTTTCACAGGCCCATTTCACCGACGAGAACCAGACTGTCTCTCCGGCTATTGCTGAAGCTCACCTCCCTGTGTCAGCTATCCGACTAAATGCTCATGAAATCTCATCTTCTACGGCCTCCTCCGCAACGGTTGTATATGGAACTACAATGGACGGAGGAATATATCGGATTCGCACCATTAACGAAAGCGAATGGCGCCTGCTTCGTTTTGTACAGAACATATGTAGCAAAGACCCTTTAATCTCACCGCTACAGTCCGCAAGAAAGCGACGTTGGACATGGGCTGATATCGAGCCGCAAGCCATGAAACCATCCTCGATGCATGTCGACGGTGACATCTTGTCTCGTCTGATTCCGAGGGGCAAAGAGTATCTTCAGCATATGCTCCAGAGTGATAGCCCCACGTCTCATGGAAATGTGCCAGCTGTGCTCCCTCCGAAGACTTATATGGAGATGTTCGGTAATCTGTTTGACAAAGTTTTCAAGGATGCTCCGGTGGAAGATCCCTTGACACGCTTTATGACCTGGTTACGCGAACTTATACAGCATTAATGGAGAGGTTAGGTTCTTATGGTGGGTACCTGATATGATATAATTATTTGCATATCTTCGCGTATTAACCAGTCAGGTCACTGCAAGAGTTTTTATATAAACTTTACCGAAGATCATATATGTATGAGTAATGAGATTTACGGCCGTGGATACAAGGAACAATCTATTGCATTCATCAAAACTGAGAATTCACTATGAAGAAGTGGATATAGTATAACTTTAAACACCCTACACCGTCCCATGGATAAGCCAAATACATCAAAATCATTAATACCCATAATATAATACTAAACCGAGCTTAAATCCTGTAGACTGTCTCATCATCCTCAAGATACCTGAAAAAGATCGACTATTAGCGACGGGCGGTTTGAAGTGAAGGGTTTAGGTAAATAGCTTACATTAATTCATTTCTCTCATTCATTACCTTCAGAGCTTTGATGGCTTCCTGTCTCTGAAACACATTTCGCTCACCCAGGCTTGGGTTTGCCCGGATAGCAGTGTTAACAGCGCCGATGAGTACTTCCAAGTCTGCACTGTCATCATTGACGAACACTCGCGACATCAGCGGGCCAAGAGTCTGTCGGAAGACATTCAGTCGTGCTGGTTGAATGGGTGCAGCCGAGCTGGCCTGAGAGTCTGTTTGCGATTCGAGGAGCTGGGATGCTGGAAGCGAAGATGCAAACGATAATTGGGATTCAGTCGCAGTTTGACCTCGTGTAGTTGCGCTGGTTTGTAACTGTGGATCCACAGCATCATCTTCGAGATCCGCAGAATCGTCACCTGTTGTTTGTGTAGACCTGAGGCCTGACCGCCTGCCAGGGCGGCTTGCAGAAACGTCCGGTGTTTCGTCGCTGTCGTCATCCGAGTCGGACTCGTCAGACTCCTCATCGGAATCAAATGTAGCCATCTTGCGTCGTTTTCTTCTTTCATCTTCCTTGACTTCCTTGAACAGAGCGAACCGCAGAATAGCTTCCGCTTCTTTGGCATCTTTCTCTTCCACACGAGTCGACAATCGCGCTTTGGCATGAGCAGTGGATAGACGGATCAATGTTTCAAGTGTACGTGCTGTCATAGGGGATGTCTTTCTCTGGTTTCCTAAAAGATCATCATTGCGAAGTGCCGTATAAGTGGCGACAATATGATCGGCAGCACCTTTTGTCAAGACTGGCTTGATTCTAGACTTGGCATACTGAATGTACTTTTTGATAAACGGCAAGCTGAATACTTCAACATTGCCGTTCTTGCTGGTAGCCGCCATGCCAGCATGCAACATGACATTGTACTTCTCAAGAGGCTCTGTCGGTCGGTTAGAATCTTGCGTTTCTTCCAATCCCACTCCAAGTGTCTGCGCAGCATCTTCACGGACTGGCATTCCTTCTTCAGAACCTGGCTGGCGATAACGGTGTCGGCGCAGCACGTGCTCTGATACCAGCCTGTCGCCTGTGTCTTCTGGCTCATCGGTGACGATGAACAGCAAATCAAAACGTGAGAGTAGCGAGTCAGGGAGAGCGATGTTCTTGTGCGGATCTTTGTGCGGATCGTATTGGCCGTAGATGGGGTTTGCGGCTGCAATGACACTGCACCTTGCATTTAGTGATGTATGAATACCAGCTTTAGCGATCGTAACGGTTTGCTGCTCCATAACTTCGTGAATAGCAACGCGGTCAACATCACTCATCTTATCGAACTCATCGATACACACAACACCCCGGTCACCGAGTACCATCGCACCAGCTTCCAGTCGCCGTTCTCCAGTTTCTTTATCAGTCGTTACCGCTGCAGTGAGACCAACACCTGATGATCCTCGGCCAGTTGTGGCAATGGCTAAAGGAGCAGTATTCAAAACGAAACGCAGCATTTGTGATTTTGCAGTAGAGGGGTCTCCGACCATCAGAATGTTGATATCACCACGAAGATGGGTACCATTGTCCAGATTTTTCTCAATACCGCCAAGAAGCATGAGCAAAACAGCCTTTTTGATGTATTCATGGCCGTAGATAGAAGGGGCGAGCGACTGAGCCAACATATCGAAAATCTTTGTCTTTCTGCTTTTGGCCCATTTGTTAATGTTGCGGATGTCGGTATCTGTGAGTGTAGCTTGAGCAATTCCACCACCAGATTTAGAAGAAAGTTGGATGATATTATTTGCCAGAACAACTGTTCGGAAGGTAGACGACCCCGAACCTGCACCCCTATTTCCTAGAGAGCGAAAAATTCCCACCAACTGAATACGGTCGCCTGGCTTGGCACGATCAACCAGGTCATCATCTAAGATGACATCGACTCCACGGGGTAATTGACCAGCGGGTGCTCTCTCTGGCATTTCTTGGATTGATATGGTCTGGTGGTCCATATAGGTACAGTATCCGTACTCCGTGATAAGCTGGGTCATGTCAGCATGGGAAGTCACGAGGAAAGGAGCCAATTTCTTCATACAGGATTCTTCTCATCATCTTCTTGAGGATACACATTCAAGTTTGTAACCCCGCTGGCGGTCATAGTCTGATCTCTGTATTTTCTCGCGAAAAATTTGTTCCTCTTTTCGCTATAATGCACGCTCTGAATCACTTTGGGGCGAACAAGGGAACATTTGGTGACAATACCCTCGAGCGACACCATGCGGTTGAGGTGAGAGGAACCCAGTGTTCGCGGATTGCATGAGTTTTCACCGAAAGCGCCGACAAATGCGCAATAGTATGCCTAAAACACTTCAGCAACCCATCGCTGCGAATGCAAAGGGGTCTACCAACCACTTCTTCACCAGTCTCTCTGGATGGCCGATTCGGCAGGGTCTTGATAACAGCTTTCAGGGCATTATTGAATGCTTCGATGTATTCGAATGGCAACATAAGGAGTCTTTATTATTGATTTAGTAAGTCTCCTTTTCTCGCGAGCCAAAAGAATACCAGGCATACCCATCGGAAAGTTCTCGATTGTGCGCTCGTATTTCATCGATGCTAACCTATGAATTGACAAGTCAGCTTAGAATCGATTCGACCTTTACCCCCTTTTATTTGCACCTACTGTCAATCGTCGTAGACCCCTGTTCAACATCAACACAATTTCCGCTCGGTAGCTAATTCTGGGGGTCAGTAAAGACTACCATTTGTGGAACTCTAGTGGACTAAACATAGCCCATGCTCAACGTACCTTCGAGCACGGGTGTCGGCTAAGTGACAGAAGGTAATTAGCTATCAAGCATGATAATTACAAAACAACGTAGGAAGTTACTCACTAGGATCCAAGAACTCGGTGGCAGCTCGCACACGGTCCTCCGCAGTTTCTTCCGGCAGCTGGAATCCGTCCATGGTTGTAGGTTTCCTCTAGGCGAGGAGAGGCCGCTCTTGATAATATGAAAAACTTAATATCAAAGGAAAGCGCCTCGCGAGACGAAAGAAAAGGTGTCTGGGCAATGGTGGAGGAAGTTGCGAAATTGAGGATTGCGGCAGGCCCAGCAGGCTCCTTCCGCGCTATCCCAAACAGGCAGAATTGAGACGCGCGACGCGTCGGGCTCGCGTCTCTGGTAGAACTCCGAGTCGCCCAATCACATCGCACCCGCTGATCTTCTTCAACATGATCAGCTTAGAGGGAGGAAAAATTAGAAAATTTTTGGTTTCATCTATGTTTGATCTATTATTGTACATTGAAGAGATCTAGTCGCGCTTATGTAGATACAAACATTTCTAAATGCAAAGAATATTATACAAGGGGGCCATAATACCTGGCACAGGTATGTACAAGACAGAGGATCTTGATAAGTAGCCTTTGTTGATAGGATATACTTATTTTCAAAACTTCCGTTGGAAATGACAGTTAGCCATCAAAGGCATGTTGGCCTAGATGATTGCGGGGGCATCCGATTCCAGCAGCAATGGCACAAGATTCGTTTTATCCTCTTCGGTCGAAGCTCCGTTCCTCTTGAAGAGGATCGACACCCAATTCACGCTTTCGCATATCAATGAGTGTCTCGATTTCAATATCATGCGCATCCTGGGGATCAATCAGGCCTTCTCCAGATTCTCTATGCTCCTCAGGCTCATCCGCCTGGTCATCTGAAGGCAGAGGACTTTCAGACTCAGACGCCGCAGCTGGAGCCTCATATTCTTCGAAAGGACGGTCTGGCCGTCGCTCTCCATCAACTCCAAGGATTCCACCTGTCCACGTATATTGACGACGTGGTTGTCGACCGGGGTCTCCTTGCTCAACGTGGTCTCTAAGAAGGACACCCTGGAACTTCTCGCGGAAATGAGGCATGCGCTCTATTGCCTCCAGCGTTGATGGGGCCAATGACGAAAGGATATCTAGCTGCTGCCTGCCTTCAGTGAGACTCCTTTGCCTAAAATCTTTCAAAGCAGCAGCAAGATAGATCATCAGGTTGTATGTCGGATACATCCATTCTGGATTCAGTCTCGACCATAATTTGGTCGCTTTCTTTCCGAGGGTGTCTTTGTATGCACTCTTAGGACGCTTTTGCAGCAAGTCAAGCGTGTTGGGGACTCCGGGAGGCTTCATTTGAACTCCGTGGGCCAATAAACGCCACCCTGGGAAGGAAGGCATGAATATACGCTCAAACGTGGAAAATGCCTTGAGCTGTTCGGATTCAATATTCGATGTGACAAGCGCCCTGACATAAACAATCCAATTTCGAGATGTCAAACGAAACCCGCGTTTCCTAAAATCATCTACCAATTCTGGCAGCTTCGAACTCTGGCCCATTTTAGCCAAAGCCGCCATGTATGCAGAGATATGCGGAGCCAAGATGTATCGTTGATTTGGTATGATTGATTTGTCCTCGAAGTTGGTCAGAAATTCTGATCCAGGTACATCACGGTCCAATGCTGAATCTTGGTGTGGTAGCGCTAGAAATTCGATGGAAGATGACCAGGAAGAAGTATCGTGGCCAGGGAGCTGTATTGAATGCTCAGAAGCTGGCAAAGGCGCACTTTCGGAAGCGGGTTTCGGCTTGCGATCTGTAGTCGCCGGGTTCGGCTCAACAACGGCGCGCTTTAATATCTTCGATGCTCGGTCTAATGCTACTTCCCAAAGATTTTGAACTATTTCGAACTTGCCAGATTGTGAGTATACGTCCATCATGACGGATAAAAAGCGCAAAGACGGAACAACATTGCGTTGACCCAAAGCCATGGAAGACTCCACGTCCTTTGCGTACTCCTTGAGTAACTGTTCAGCACGAAAATGGAATCCTTCAAAACTATATGCCTTCACTACCGGCTCATAGAGAGCTGCAGGGTAAGCTTCGTGAAGTGGCAAGCCCCTTGTTGCCGGTCGGGGATACTTCTTAGCAAATTGCCGTCGATCGAATTCAAAGACTGCCTGGAAAAGAAGATCTTCAGTCATCGCTAAGCGGTATCCTGAATCTAACGGGTTGTCTGCTCGTGGATCTTTGACGAGAGTGTCCCTTTGAAGAGTAGTTCTTAGCATAAGAAGGCGAGCGCTCATGCTAGGATTTCCGAATCTCTGTTCCATTTCCTTGTAAATGAGGTAGACCATATCTCGATTACCTTCTCTGGCAAACCCATAAAGCACGAGTGTGTAATGAAAATCAGCAGCTTGAATTCGTTGACCACGTTGTAAGCCTCTAAGAAGTCGTCGGGCTGCATGGGTCCGTCCAACAATCACAAAAGATAGCATTATCGCGGCATATGTCATTTCGTCGAATTCGATGCCTACTTGCTTCATGCGATTTTGAATTCGTGATACGGAATCGAGGTCTGCATGAAAAGCGTGAGACCACAATAAGACATTCCACATTCGAGTACGCGATCCAGACATATCGAAAGACAAACACGTTTCTGCTACCTGCTCCGCTTGCTGAAGACGCCGGTTACGGCAGTACACTTCAACAAGCGTATCCATCACAGCGGTAGGCATCCTGCCTTCTTGTTTTTCTGCCATTCGGCAGAGGATTAATGTGTTGTCAATATCGCCCTTCTTAGCGCAAAGGCCCATCAATGTCCCGTAAGTGTACCAGTCCGGCTGAACATGTTTATCACACATTTGTTGCCATACCCCGAATGCTCCATGGTAGTTCCCGGCATTGGTATGGGCTAAAATCACTGCATTCCAACAATTTATGGGCTGTTCGAGTTTGTAAACGTCCTTCATTCTCTGAAATTCCGTTTCCGCTGCTGGGTAGTCACCCAATAATGCGTGTCCATAAATAAGCGGGAAAACCCATTCATAAGTTCTCGGTGTCTTGAAGTCTACTTCAGGGTTCTTGGAAGAAGATCCATAGAGTTCCACCATCTTATTAAATGTTTCTTGAGCTTTGGGCATGTCACCTGATCGCGAAAATGCGATTAAAGCATCCTTATATGCTGCCCGCGGGGGTTGCACATAAAAACGGGAGAACTCGTCAAGCAGGTACTGCACCCCGTAATGAGTCCTGATCGATGACAAAGCTATCAAGAGTTTGTGAAGAAGCCGTTTGGGCGGTTTGCAATCACTCAAATGCCACCGGTAATTTCGATAAAGAACCAAGGCCAATACCTTAGATGGGCGTGTGTTAATCCTGAGCAAAGTTTTAACGGCCTGGATATAATGTTCTTGTCGTAGAACATTCAAATCAGAGAGCCTCCGAGTTATTGCTAGAACAGTCTCAGCTGATATTTTCTTCATTACCATGTCCGTCATGATCACAAAATCGACTAGACGAGAAGCGAGTTCCAAATCAGTAGGCTTTGCGGTGTCCACTTGAAGGTATTCGAGAAAATCAGCGGTTTGGTTGGCCACATTTCTAACCGAAGACAAGATTGATAGCAACGGTTGAGAAACCATATCACCACCTTTGTTCCAAATATGTGACAGATCTTGCCATTTTGAACTTTGGAACGCAATTTTAACGGCCAATGACCACACGTTCATCTCAATGCCTTGTGCAGCAGCTTCTTCGCACATGAGTTCGACCATAGATAGGTGACCCCCATCAAGTAAAGGCTTAATCATTATTTCATAGTCATTTGTGGTGCGTTCACTGGGATCAATATTATGGAGCACGCCCAAAGCTCTCTTGATATCGTTGGGCCTGTCAGAACCAGAAAGCTGAGCCATCAGGCGAGATCTAAACTCCGGCTCTTGCTCGCCACTTTGCCAGAGATTCCACGAGCGGTCGTAGTCCCGATATATTCGATCTTGTGATACCGTGCTAACAAATCGTTTTTTATGGCCAAATATACTACTGGATACAGCGAACGTGTGCAGTCGGCTCGACTTTCGGATGGCATGAACTCTGGAGATTGTACTGGGAGAATTATGGCTTAAGCTTGATGGTTGCGAGCAAGCTCTTCCGAAGTTGGTAACACCGCGTTTTTTTGAAAAATCTGTGTTGCTCCTCTTCGGCCTAGATGGAGATGGAGCGGCGGTCGGCAGACGCCTGCGCGGGTAGAGGAAGTCGAGGAAGAAGTCATCGGAGGGTTGCAGCTTTCGATTTGATTGGCATTTCCAAAATCCGGAGTCCAGAGACTTTTTGCTGCGAAAGATGCCCCGGTACCAGTCTTGTCCGGCAAGCTCGAGACATCCTGCTGCTCGGTCAAGCATTACTCGATTAGATACGTCGGTGTAGGAACCGTTCAGGAGATATAATCAGGTAGTTCGGAATAAAACATGTCGAATTTTTTTCTATGTGATCACTGGTATCGTCAGCCGGGAGGAAAATGCGAGTGGTCAACAGCTATGCGTACTTACCTCCCTTAAGCGCAGCAATGCAGCGTCCACCCACAAGGTGCAAATGATGACCTCTGGATGGTGCAATTGCAATCAAAATCTCTATGAGCAGAGGGAGAGAAAGCGAGATTTAAAAAGATAAAGCAAATAAGAAGAGACGATCATATGAGCCGGTTGTGCCTCCCAAGCTCTGGATTAGAAGTTCTCGACGGCTCCGGCGTTTCGTTTGGCCGAACACAGCACACATCAGCAGGTGGTCTTTCCCGATAATAAACCCCCGCGACTGCCAATCGGCATTTTAAAAGTCGCCAAACAACATAACATGGAGATCACTGATCTGTTTTTCGCGCGCCGCGAAGAATCTCTGCTTTCTGGGGATTACAATACTTACCGGGCACAAACCTCTAGACGTTTGCATACGGTGCGCAAGAAGCTTGGACGTACCACGCCGAAAGGCCGCAAATTCAGCTCCGAAGCTCCTATAACTTCTGAAGATGTCGCCTCCAATCCACAGTTCGTTACCTCCATTGAAAGTCTTTCGGATGAAGGCAAATGAACTCTAACAATTGCCATGGCTAAACGTTCTCAGGTCAGCGTATATCCTCATCCTCAACGCAGAGCGGGCTTGGGCTCAGGCAATGCATATGAAAGCCGTCCACTCAGCCGATCCCTCGACGAAAAGTGTCTCAGGACCAACACGGCGACATATAATTAGCAGACTCACCAAGGCATCTAGATATGCAGAACGCCTCGTCTCTATCCTACAAGACCAGTCTGTCTCTCGTGTATCAGACAGCGACCTTTTGGAGGCACGGGCTTATTTAGGCGTGCTGCTGGGTGGGCTATACATGGAAAAACAGAGATGGGACCAATGCCTTCCTCAATTTAGTCTGGCAAGAATTATATACACTGCACTTGGTCAAAAAGAAAGAAAAGAGGCATTCCGCGACCTCATATCGGCCACGATCGACCCCTCACTTCGGTATGCCGCATATCAGCTGAAATTATCTCGCAATAAGCCTCTACCTTCGCTCGCGATTGAGTACTTCCCAGATGACAGCGATGTTCGTGCTGAGCTTGAGAAAGTCGATCCCAACTGTTTAATTGAAGACGCTGAAGGCACCACGAGACTTGCGGATGGCGAAATTGAAAAGCTGCCCGAGACGATTACCTGGAGATCGCGCTCAGTCCCCATCGAAGACGCATCTATAGCACAGGCACTAGCTGCTGCTACCGCTGCTGAATCCAAGCTTTCTTCATTCTTAGCGGAGAGACCATCCGCAACAGCTAAGGAAAAGGCAGCTGCGTACGATAACGTCATCCTCGCCAGTCAAGAGATTGTCGATGCCACTAAAACAGCTATTGATGACCTTGTAAATGAAGGGATCGATAGGGGCGATCGGAGAATGCAGGCGCTGCAGATCATTCGAACAGCCGTCAATTATTCTCTCGTTAGTTGGAGAGTGGGACGCAACAGGGTCTTAAGTGGTGATCATGATGGATTATTGCTTGATGGCGAACAGAGAAAAGCGCACGACCGCCAAAAAAAGAAGCGACAGGAAAGCGGTGGGAAAGTGCTTTCACAGCTTCGTGAAAGAGTGGCTTTGTATGATTCTATATTGCAAAGTTTGGACTTCATTCAGGAGTTACCTGGTGTAGCAGGCGATACAGATCTTGTTCAAGAGCTTGAAGTTAAGATTCAGTATTTCAAGTCCCTGCGGTAAGTGCTCAGCGGCGGTTTTTCTCAATGTTTCCAGCTACTCATCATTATAATACAGGTGCTTTGCGATTGGCCGTTCTCATTCTTTCCTACAAAACACGAAAAATGCTCTTGCCCTATTTTCCCGTAGTAGTGATCTGGCTACATCCATTCAAAAGAGTGGGAAAGGCATCACAACAACTGGAGGACCCCCAAAGCTGGATATCTCCCTTGACCAGATACAGTTCCTTATTACAAAATCTCGGGGGCTCGAAGCGAAATATCGCGGTTTGGTCAGTCTGGACAGATTATCTGAATCGAAGCAGGACCCGGCTCGCTTCCAGGTACCATTGATAGAGAGAATGGACGAATACGCTGTTGATAATGTTGACACCAGCAACCTTGTTCCTTTTCCACCGAAGATGCGCCCGATCCCCGTCAAACCACTTTTCCTGGATGTGGCATACAACTACATTCAATATCCTAGTGAACAACCCGACAAAGTCGAAGCCGAAGCTACAGGATCTCGTCGGGGATGGTTTGGCTTTGGACGATAGGCCGCTTTGCCTGATTAGTTGCACATTGGCTATACCTCGCCCTTCTTTAATTATTCACAGAATGGTACATAGCCCTCGATGCCACGCAATGAATTTATTCTTATAATTGAAACTTTGTCACAAGTATCTGCATATGTTTACGCTGTCTCTTATGCGATCATGAACCCAAACTCATTGTATAGGCCAGTGTTAATTAGGGCCAGTAGAATCACGTGATGTTCATAGCCCTGGGCTCGCCGGGAAGTTCAAGGCCGAGTCACCTCATGCAAAATTTCCAACGTCTGTACGGCAGCGTAACGGGCATTTTTCCGGGGTAGCTATTCTGCAGGGCAGAAGCTCATTCTGAAGAATTGCTTTTTTCCCAAACCCATTGAAGATGGTCTGCATATAAGATTTCGTGGTAAATCATATTCTCCAGCTCCTCACTCTGCCTTTCTTTTCACAGTGGAGGTGTGTTGGGTAACCCTGGCTAAAAACGAGCGTAATTTAAACAGACACTATAGTCCCGCGGTCGAATAAATATGCACGAAATTGCCCACGAACACCCTTGCAGTTAGTCTTACTACCTTTACTAATATGTCCCATGCCTGTGGCTTCTTAGTAATTTATTAGATGATAGGCATAATTATTATGCCCAGAACGCACACTACAATGTCATATGATGTAACCTGACTGGCTAACGAGTTGCCACTAGTTGCATGGCTAACAATCTATGGTTGTAATTTAGTGTAATGAACGAAATGATGGCTGGAGGAGTCTGGAAATTAATGAGGAATAACAGCCGGGCATTGGCTAGTTGCGTATTACCGTTACAGTATTACTGCGTACACGTTACCTAGGTACCGAATTTGCATCCCTCCTCGATCTTGGCGCGGCCTCCTTTTCTTCTCCACTCGCTGCCACCAAATTCACTTCTTGGACTCGTTGCGGCGTCTTGTTTGCTCCAATTCCTCCATCTTCGTATCGGCTGTTTGCCTTGTCTACAGATATTAGTGGCAGTCATGGTCGAATTCAACGGGAGCTTTGCCTCCCCTCTGGCTGATGCCAGCATCATGGCTCAAATCGCAGGCCCCTCGGGCGCCCTGTATAATTTTCTCAATGGACTGACAGTTTGGAGCACCCTCCTCTACTTGCTCCTTGCGGCCATTGTTTATGATCAAGGTATATGGGATACAGTTTTTGGCTTTCGGATTGCGCACAAGCTAAAGAATACAGTGAAATATATATATCTAAAAGGCTCGATCGTCGGTCCGGCGATGAAAATCCCCTTTATGGGCCCATTCCTACAATCGGTAAACCCCAAGTTCACAGAATACAACGCGAAGTGGAATAGTGGCAGCCTGAGCTGTGTATCGGTCTTCCACAAGTGAGTCAAATGTGTCCATTGCCCTCCGTGCGATCATCTTTAACGCGGAAGAATACAGGTTCGTCGTGATCGCATCGAGTCGCGATCTCTCTCGCAAAATTTTCAATTCGCCCGCGTACGTCAAACCCTGTGTTGTTGACGTCGCGCACAAGCTTCTTGGTGCAACAAACTGGGTTTTCTTGGACGGCAAGGCCCATGTCGAATTTCGCAAGGGGTTGAACGTCCTTTTCACGCGTCATGCTCTTTCTCTTTATCTGCCTGGCCAAGATGAGGTTTACGACAAATATTTCAAGCATTGGAAAAGCGTTTCGGCTGCTAATGATGGCAAGCCCGTTCCGTTCATGGGTGAATTTCGAGAGTTTATGACTGCCATCTCCTGCAAAACATTTGTCGGAAACTACATGGACGATGAAACTGTGAAGAGAATTGCCGATGACTATTATTTGATTACAGCAGCTCTTGAACTTGTCAATTTTCCCATCATTATTCCTTTCACCAAAACTTGGTATGGAAAGAAAGCTGCCGATATGGTTCTCGAGGAGTTCCGCAAATGCTCTGTGAAGAGCAAGGCGCATATCGCTGCTGGAGGCAACATCACTTGTATCATGGACGGCTGGGTTAAGGCTCAACTAGATTCGGCTAAATACCGCGAGAAGATTGCCAAGGGAATTCCGGTGGATGACTCCGAGAAGCCTGCGTCGATGCTCCGTGAATTTACAGACTATGAAATCGCCCAGACAGTGTTCACGTTCCTGTTCGCCTCGCAAGATGCCACGAGCGCCGCCTGTACTTGGCTCTTCCAGATCATGGCAGACCGACCGGAAATACTTGACAAGGTTCGCGAAGAGAACCACAGACTGCGAAACGGCGACCGCAACGCACCTCTTACCATGGAGATGTTGGAAAGCATGACATATACTCGTGCCGTTGTTAAAGAGACTCTGCGTTACCGTCCTCCAGTCATCATGGTCCCGTACATGGCGAAGAAGGACTTCCCCATTACCGACTCATACACTGTTCCTAAGGGATCAATGATCATCCCCTCTGTCTACCCCGCGACTCATGATCCTGAAGCATACGAGGACCCGGACACTTTCAACCCTGATCGCTGGATCACAGGCACGGCTGAAAGTCAGTCAAAGAACTGGCTTGTTTTCGGCACCGGTCCACACTACTGTCTTGGACAGACATATGCCACTCACAACCTAATGGGTTTGATTGGTAAAGCTAGCTTGCATCTTGATTGGCAGCATTTCCCTACCCCCGAATCCGAGGAGATCAAAGTGTTTGCCACGATTTTCCCCAAGGTATGTTTTCTTTCCCTATATTTCGAACGGACATTAGACTGACAGAGACTCAGGATGATTGCCATCTTGTCTTCACTCCCCGGGATTAAAGGGCTGACATACCCGGTCATTGTATAGCAAAAACCCAACACTCATAGATTCTGCAAATGCAGCCAACAGTACAAGTGAGGTACAACGTTACTACTTTCTGAGACGGCCTGAGTGGCAGTTTTCTTCCTTCTCATTTTTCCTCAACAGGAAACTGGATTGTTCTCGATTACATTTATTTAATTCTTAAAGGTCGCGTCTGATCCGCGCCTGGACCGGCGTCGTTTGCTTGTTCAAAGTCATACATAGACAGCGCGTTCGGACTTGTATTCTCTTCTTTTCCTGTCTTCAGGTTCAGGTCACATTGTCTCTTTAGCCTTGTACGTATACCAAACAATTATAACGGTCAATGAATTCGTAACATTTATTTGCATCCTGCTACTCTACATACAAACATTACTCGTATGTTTACATGGAGATCTCAAATTTCTATAGGATGTGGTTGATACGAAATTCACCGATGTAGGCGGTGAGCTATCCTGACATCAGCCACATGCTCCTGCGGGGAGCTTGCAACGGAGTTCGCCACCAGAAACCTCAACGCAGAGATCAAGCTTTCAATCCTTACCTGCTGTGGATATAAATCGCATCCTATATTTTTGTAAAAGAATACTTAGTATCCCTTTCCCTTTCCAATGTCGACAATTCCTGCCATAGCCCGCCGCGGCTCAAGCTCAATACTTCGGGCGTCATCGCGAAGCAGCATTGTCATCCCATCGCACCTTCGCTGTACTTCTCGAACGTATAGGGAGTTTACGACAGCGAGATATCAGTTATCGAAGTCAACTAGGGTCCCGGCAAACTATTCCAAATCACTCCAAGATCAACAATTCCGGAGCTACAGCTCCGAACAGGCTTCGCCATTCAAGCAAGTTGGGTTCGAAGATGTACAGACTCCCACCATCTCAACAATTGTATGAGTGCACTTGCTGATCTTTGTCTACTACGTCCCCTAGATTAGTACCAAACTCACCGCTTCACCATCCTCCACACCCTCCAAAATCATCCTTGTCGACGTCCGTGAACCCGCCGAACTCACTGCGACAGGGATCATTCCCGGTGCCGTTTCAGTGCCTCTCGCCTCACAGCCAGATGCCTATTTCTTGCCTCCGGACGAATTCGAGACGAGGTTCGGGTACGCTAAGCCTGGTTTTGAGGCAGCCACCGAAGGCAATACGAGTTCCAGCAAGCAAGAAGACAAGGAGATAATTTTCTATTGCAAGGCTGGTGTAAGAGCTGCCGCTGCCGCGCAGTTGGCTGTTCAAGCGGGCTACAACCCGCAGAATATAAGTGTGTATCATGGTAGCTGGCTTGATTGGACAGATAAAGGGGGGAAGGTGGAAAGATGGGAGGGTAATGAATAAATGATGGCTTTTAGATACCATTGACTATGTAGTATATTTGCACAGGTTACTCCTTATACATTGATCGACCATGTGAATTGTCCCAGACATATTTTGTAAGTCATTCATGAGTAGTTAATGAAAAATAATGCCGATAGATCCTAACGTAAAGAGATGTTGTCTCTATAAGTCGTCATTTTGATTCCAAGGTTCTCGGTGATAACTCCGCAGTCTTAGACGAACGGTAATGATATGCACATTTATCAGTAATTTTACTGAAGGGGACATATTTATTAGATTATAATCACAATCTATACACAAAGCATACAAACTTTTATTTCATCTGCTGTTTTATGTTTCAAGCAATATCAAAGAGCGGCTTCATCTTCACGATCAAGCCCCACTCTTCCTTCGACACATCAGACCGGTAAAACTCCTTCAATGTATCGATACTCTTTCGCGAAATTTCGGAATAGAGTGTATCGCTTTCTTCCAATTGTCGCCCGTACATGGGTTGATTGGCTCCTTCGATCTTGACGGCTACTGATGGCTGACCCTTCTTGCAAACATCGATTGCTTTGTGGTCGCGTTCAATGGAAGAACTAGAGAAGTAAAATTAGTGTGTGCTCTGTTTTCGTCTCTTTTTGTTTGGCGGGGAATTTGATAAACTTACACTCTTCCGAGATGGATGACTTCTTTTTGACCAGCTGCATTGTTCTTGACAACTGCAATCGGTGTCAATAGTTTCAAGCTGCCTTCAACAACATCCACACCCACGACGATAGGGTCTTTTTTGTTGAAAACAGCAACGGTTTTGAGAACACATGGGAATACGGCATGCATCTTGGATTCCTCTTTCTTCTTCTCTTGCAACTCTGCCATATGCTTCGTAAAGTCATCGAACAGATGGTAAATGATATCTGCAGTAAAGATTTTTACGCCAACTTCGTCTGCGTACGCTTGAGCTTCTTTATCCACTTTGACGTCGAAGCAAAGCATGACTGCATATTCTCTGAGTCCCTTCTCTAACATCGTTCCTGCCAACATTACGTCTCGCTTGAACACAGGTCCAATGGAGATGTTAGACACGGGAATCTTCGATACTCGAAGGAACTCGAGCAAGGCTTCAAGAGATCCCAGTGTGGAGGCCTGCACGGTAACACCGCGCTGATCTTTGGAGACTTTGCTAAGCAGGTTTTCAAGATCAGACATAACTTCCTCCTCCAAGTCTTCCTCGTCATCATCGGGGCCAACGACCATTAGGCGGGAACCAGCGATGGCATGTTCCAAGTCATTTGCAGCAATCTTGACACCAAGGGCAGCCTTGACTTCTTTATTGTGAACATACTGCGATTTCAAACGAAGCTCCTTGAGAGGTGCTGGTGTCAATAGTGCTCGAATATTCGTTGATATAGGTCCGTTCAAACCACATAACACGATTCGATCACCCTCTCGAAGGATACCATTAGAGAGAACAACATCTATAGTAGTACCCAGACCCTCGATAACCTTGACCTCAAGCACTGTACACTCGACTTCAGAGAGGTACATAAGAGCGTTCGTCATGCGCTCTTGAGTAAGCGTGGTCAAAAGCTTCAACATATCAGGAATACCTTCACCCGTGTGTGCTGATGTAGGCACGAGGGAAACGAATTTAGACATGGACTTATTCTCCCAGTAAAGCTCAGAGTTGAATCCTTGTTCCGCAAAAGCAAGTTTGGTCTGTTCAACGCGTGTCTTGAATTCGTTGATAACACCCTTGCTCTGCATGGCCAAACTTTCCCGGAAACCGTTGTTATCAATCTTCTTCCATCCGTAGAGACGATCAATCTTGTTCAATGCAACGATAAACGGCGTCTTTCGGTCTCGAAGCAGACGCATCGACTCCAAAGTTTGAGGTTCTAAACCGTGCATAATATCCACCACCAAGATAGCGATGTTACATAGAGATGAACCTCTTGAACGCAAGTTTGAGAAAGACTCGTGACCTGGCGTATCAATGATAAGCAGGCCGGGAATCTTGAATTCAAATGAGCCATCTTGATTAACCACAGTAGTCTTTTGCTTCAAAGCGTCGACTGGAAAGTATGTAGCACCAATCTGCTGGGTAATACCTCCTGCTTCGCCTTCTTGGACATTTGTTTGTCGGATTTTATCGAGAAGTTTGGTCTTTCCTGTATCGACGTGACCCAGAATACAGCAAATAGGAGAACGTAGATCATCTTTTGATCGAGCAGCAAGAGCCTCTTCATGCTTCTTCATGCGCCGTTCCGCTGCTTCTGCTTTCTTCTGGGCAAGGGCTTTTTGAGTGGCAGTGTACTCTTCATCCTCTTCTTCTGAGGAACTCTCATCTTCTGACTCGTCGTCTGACTCCTGCTTATCTTCTCCGACCTTTTCAGCGTTTTCTTCCTTCTCAACCTCTTTAGCATCTTGTGCTTCCTCGTCTGAATCGGCGTCCCAGCTGTCCTTCACACCATCTGCAGCTGCCTCCCAGTCGTCAACATCGCTCTCCTCCTTAGTAGCTGCAGCAGTAGATTTTGCCTCTTCCAAGGCCTTTTTCTCTTCTTCTTTTCTTCGCTTCTCATCTTCAGCTTCACGTTGTGCTTGAGCTCTTGCGGCAGCGGCTTCCAGATCCACATCGTCCTTCTTCCCGCCCTTCTTTTTGCGGCCTGTAACAACCGTCTTTTTCTTTTCCGCAGGCTCCGCGCCCTTTTCACCGAGACCAGCGACATGGCCGACGCCAGCCTCCAACATCTGTCTCATGCGCAGCTCATTGCGCTCTTTGGCCTCCCTTTGGGCTTTGGTAAGGTATTTTCCTTCTTTTTTGAGCCGCTCTATTCTTTCCTTCTCCTTCTCCTTCTTGCGCTGACGCGCTTCCTCTTTTGCTTTCTCTTCTTCTTCTTCCAGACGACGACGCTCTTCCTCCTCGGCTTTCTCCGCAAGTAAGCGGGCTTGTTTTTCCTCTTCTGCTTTCCTTAGAGCTTCTTGTTGTCTTTGAATAGCGGCCAGGTGTGCGGGAACTTTCTTCTTCTTGCCTGCGGGCTCTTCTTTGGCAGCTGGAGCGGGGGTTGGCTCGGCCTTGACTTCAGCAACTGGCTTGTCTGCTTCTGCTTTAGGGGCAGCGGCGGGTCCAGCGGCCTTCTTCTTTGCAGCCTGTAACAAAATTTGAGTGGTTAGAATCTGATAATCTTCTCACTTGCATACTGCACTGAGCTCGTAATTTCATAAAAATAGAGTTTACTAACCTGTTCCTTCTTCCTTTGCTTCTCACGCTCCTTTTTCTCCTTCTCCTTTTCCTTCTTGGACTTCACTTTACCGCCATCTTCCGCTTCTTCAGCGACTTCGGCCTTTGGCGCTTGAGCAGGCTTGGCCTTCTTGGGCTTCCCGGAGAAAACGTCGTCTTCGTCATCAAACGTGCCTTCTTGGGGCGCCTTGCTTTCAAGATCGACAGCAGCATCGCCATTTGTACCTTCCTGTGCAGGATCTTCACCCTCGACAAAGTCATTCACGACCTTGCCCTTTTTAGCCTTCTTCGACCGGTTTTTTTTCAGCGCAGCTAGGAGACCGCCGCCCATCTGGTCGTCGTCGCCGTTGGCTGCAGCATCCTCGTTTGCTTCGGTCGGAGCATCGTTCGGCGCAGGTGCAGATTCGCCGAGTTCCGCTTCCCAGTCTTCTTCCTGTCTCTTATTGCCTTTCTTCTTGGGCGCCATGTTGACCTACGGAATCGACTTGTCTATTAGAGAGGATCGAATCGAGGCTATATTCAGTGTGTAACAGCATCCGCTGAGGAGGATGTGGAAATTCGAGTATGAATATATTCTCTTAGAAGCTAGTAAGACCCCCAAGAGTATTCAGACGTATACGCAATGAAATGTAGAGTGTTTGCCGTGTGCCAATGTGTGGTGGCGTGCAAACAGGTTTTGATAGCGGGAGCCTCTTTAGCATCGATAAACTAATATCGGAGATAGTGTGTGCGGTCTTCTCCGGTAAAAGTATCTCGTGTCGCCGTGAATCAGCGGAAGCTGCGAAGTTGAAAACCAGAGAGCTGTAAAGGACAGTAGTCCCCTGTCGCACTCCAACCTGGGCAGGGAATGTGTTTAGTGTGAGCGACTGTTGCTCGGAGGGGCGAGAATTTTATGGTTTTGCGGGTGGGGGGGAACAAATGTTGCCTGAGGCCCATAACGTTTGACGCCGCCTCGGTTGACGAAAGACTGGCCAACAACGAGATGAATTATGTAGGAGCGGGATAAGGCTTCTACAAAACTGATGGCCTAGGTGCAATTACAAGAGTATGCAACAATTTGACGGCTTGGTTTTGTGAATCCAATTTTGAACATCGCTTAGTTACATTGCTTTTCCACATCATACCAATCAGAAACACCAAGTCCGACTCTACAATCTTGTTTATGGATATTATATAAAGCCTAAGGGTCTCAAGCTTCTGCCGCGGCGCTGACTTCGGGCCCATTGCGCTTATGCTTGGATCCCGGCAAAAAAGAGTCATCAGACGCCGTGGAGGACACCGATATCGTCGAGTCTCGTTTCGAAATTTGAGGCGTTAGCGGCGTCAGGCCCTTTGAACTCGATGGTCGTATGCTTTTCTTTCGCTTATGAGTCTGTGGTTCTGTTGACGTTGCAGTACCGCTCTCAGGTGTAGAACCACGAGATAACGCCCTATGGTGGAGAGACTGTGAATTAGAGCGTGTATTACGACGGGCACGCCCTTCGTGTGTCTTGACAGCGCTTGACATCTGGCGGTGATGCTGGTGACTGGGTTTTCGATGGCGAGACCATCTGAAAGGCAGCCACCATAGCCAACCGCTCTCTTGACGTGCTCGCTGCCGTTCGCGCTCATGGATTTTACGGCGAAGCACAGCGCGTCGCTCGTTTTCTTTCTCCCAGTAGTCGGCTCGATATTCGTCCCATTTCTCACGAAATTCAGGAGAGAACGCCTTCGGCAAAAGCAGCAGGCGAATGTAGTCTCCCCCAGGTGCCAAATCCTCCTCGATGAAAGCCGTATCACTGTCACTGTCGTGAATGGCGTGGTGCTGCCTGGCCGCACGTTTCTCGGATGATGGCAGCTCCACGTATTGAAAGTTCCTGGATGACTGGAATAGCGAGGAGTATGGGAAAATAAACGAGAAAAACGACAGGAGCTCTTTCCACCATGGCCCGCGAATTAAAACTATTTTGGTGTTCATGCCTCGTAAACCGCGATTCGCGACGGCGAACCAGCGCCGTGGCCATCGCATCCCCCGCTCCCATTGTCCCGTTCCCCAAACTAAAATACCAGTCACGATGCCTCCCATAAATGCTACTTTCTCTGCAGTCTCCACCATCCAGTATACCGAGCCTCCTACTCCGCTGCCATCCTCTCTAGGCCGCATAAACAAAGCGTAGAAGAAATAAGCAATCCATACCGCTAGAAGTAGGAGAAAGAAGGTGTTTTGACGGCGACGCTCGCGCAGCGCCAAATATTGTGCGCGTAGAGAACTTTCCAGTATCAACAAATTCAAATATATCTGCGGGGGCGAGGAAGGTAATGTAGAGAGCGGATCTGGCGTAGCAGGCCGAGAATCCGAGGTAGCAGGCGTACCTTCGAGGAAGGACTTGGGCAAGGGCGCCGGGGCGTCATTGAACGGTAAATGTGCATCTGGCGCAGGAGCTCCCTTCACCAACTGATCGAGGCGAGAAGCGGCCATGGGGGGGAAGGCGTCGACGCGGAGGCCAGTCCAGATGGCGCAGCAATTGTCAGGTATTGTTGTCGGGCTGCAATGGAATGCCAGCCCGGTGGTTGTCAGCGGGCAACCATCTATCGCATCGCCAGTAACTCTAGCACATCACAGGAGGATTCCAGATGTTGCTTGTGTGAGATTCGACGTGCTGCGTGACGTAGGCGGGTTCCTATGCGAGTTGCTGGGGTGCTTTGGCTCTTTGGCTCTCCACAAGGAGTTGTTTCGTCCTGGTTAGTCCGGAGAGGGCCGCGGCAAACTAAATTGATGCCTCAGCCACAAGGCAGGCAGGCTTCGGCCGTAGCGCGGGCTAAAGTCCGCCCTAAATCCGCGGGGTTCTTTCGCTGTCGCTGTCACAATGATGGTGCCTGCTGGTTGCCATCTGTTAACTACCCTGCCCGCCCTCGCCCTCGAGCTGACCTCGCCTGCCCTGAGCAACAACATCCCCCAACAACTAATAGAGGTACCGTCGTCATTGCTTGCTTTGAAGCTTTCTGAGTCCAACATCGCCGTGGGCGCTTCACTAACCAGGTCTTTTACGGTAGTTGGGGCTTCTAGCGGTGAATGCGCGAAGTGAGTGGCAGGTCGACTCCTGTCATTCGCGTCTATAAAACAGTGAAGGTGAATCCGAAACCAATCGTTCCGGCGTTCTCCTCGCCAATCCTTCGACCACAGTGCGCAGTCAAGGCCGCGTCTACCATTCCTCGACCTTTGACTTCTTCTCGATCCTTTTCTACCCTTACTCCCCGGACTTCCTCTCAATACTCCCTCACAATGCCGGTAGATACTGTCAATCAAAGCGACGATGGCCTGCGCGCTGGCAGTTCGCAAGATGCGCTGGACTCACAACCAAAACTACCTCATTCGGTGACACATGGAATGGCGCCGACAACAAGCGGTTGGTTTCCGCTGGGCGTGAAAGAAGGTTGGAATCAATGGGTAAGTTAATGTCAGCTTCATCTATAGGTTGAAAGATCCAGCTAATGCTTTGTTCAATCAGTGGCGAAAAGCGCCAGCTGCAACGGCCGAGCACAAGGTCCTGTCTTGCATTCCTTATCTCCAAGAGGCCCCTACTCAACGACAAACGGGCAATGCTGCGAGCGCCCCGAATTCGCCTACTGCAACCGATAGTTTGCAAGCGGTCGATACTAGTCAATCCGGCGACGAGGCTATCAACTCCAGTAACGATCCATATGGTCCCCGGCGCTGGCGCTCACGGATGGTCCAGTTGAGTGGCAAAAACAGAGCTCTCAACGAATTCTCCGTGGAGCGCGTGGGCGAGACGGCTGATCAAAATCTTGTGATACTCCATGGGTACGGTGCCGGTCTTGGTTTCTTCTATAGGAATTTCGAGCCCCTGAGTCGCGCCAAGGGCTGGCATCTTTATGCATTGGATATGCTGGGTATGGGCCGCAGCACGCGACCACCATTCAAGATTAAGGCGACTAATCGCCAGGAGGCCATCACTGAGGCGGAGAACTGGTTCATTGATGCTCTTGAGGAATGGCGGGTGAAGCGCCAAATTGATCGTTTCACGCTGATGGGCCACAGCATGGGAGGCTACGTGGCTGCTGCTTACGCTCTGAAGTACCCAGGCCGTTTGAATAAATTGATTCTCGTTTCGCCGGTTGGTATTCCCGAGGATCCATACGCAGTGAATGAGGCGATGCCCTCTGAAAATGAAAACGATAATGGTTCAAACGACCGCCAATCAAATTCAAACGCTGTTCCACGTCGCTTACCACGCTTTGTCACCTACCTCTGGGATGCTAATGTGTCCCCGTTCAGCTTCGTCCGCTGGTCTGGTCCTCTTGGCCCAGGACTTGTTTCGCGCTGGACTTCTCGACGATTCGCACACTTACCTGCAGACGAAGCAGCAGCTCTACATGATTATACGTATTCAATTTTCCGGCTTCGGGGTAGCGGCGAGTATGCGCTCACGCATCTACTGGCCCCTGGGGCATATGCACGAAGCCCCCTTATCAATCGCATTCAGGGTATTGGCCGACAGATCATCCGGCCTGACTCGGCTGCAGCACCTCCACCGCCACCCCAACCCACTCCAGACACAGCTTCGTCATCTGTGGTTCCAGCAAGCGAAGCTCAGGCCCAGAAAGAAAACGGCATTCCTGTTGTTTTCATGTACGGCGACCACGACTGGATGGATGTCGCCGGTGGATTTGCAGCGAAAGAGAAAATAGAGGAGGCAAAACGCCAGGCCCTAAAGGACGCTACTCCTGAACAACGCAAGGCAGATAACGGTTCTGCAAAAGTGATCATCATCAAAAATGCCGGCCATCATCTTTATCTAGAAGGAGACAAAGAGTTTAATAAGGTTATCTTGGAGGAAATGGAAGACGTACGACGACGAGAAACAAAACATCAATAGATCTCTGGTTTATATCTTTTCTTTTACTTTGGAAGCCAGAATCTTTGTCGGGCTGATTTAATATACAATAAATAGATTCATTTTCTCTTTGCCTTGATTTGAGGATTTTTTTTTGGGATATATTCTGGAGTACATGATGAAAAGGAGCTCACTGAACATACATAAACGTCAAACTAATACAACTTACATATGATAAATCGTTAATCATTGGATCAATATACATACAGATATGCTTTATTCATCTTCTCATGAAACTTAGAGCCAAATACGCTGCAGAAAGAATCAGGACAACCCTAATCCTGTCGGGGCCATGGCCTTGGAAGTAGTTGCTGCTGCTGGTGCAGCTGAAGAACCGCCCAAGCTTCGTCTCCGTCGACTACTAAAGCCCGGATAATGCACCATCTTAGAATCTGTACCGAACCCAGCCGGCGTCATAAGGAAAGGCGCTTCATGCCACGATGGTGGTGGTGGTGCTGATGTTGATGACGTGTGCCCCAGCAGCGCATTGAATGTGGTGGATGGTCGAGGAAAAGAGAACGAGGCTAATGACTGAAGCCCTGCGCTTGATTTTGAAGTTTGCAGCTGCTTTTCCGCCGACGAAGTAGAAGAAGACTGCAGCGATAAGGCCGATGCTGCACTTGACATGGGCAGTAAGGGCGTGGTGACTGAACGTCTGTGAAATCTTGGGCGTTGTAACTGCTGTGAGGGTCGGCGCTGGCGTTGATGGTTATTTTGTTGCCATTCTTTCAGGGGTTCTTCCACTGTCTCCGTCATAGCCACAACTGGTGAGACAACATTCGGTGATGCAAAGTTTAAATGTCTCGATGGAAGCTCCAGACGCTTGTTCATTGATACCCAGGCCTGCTCATCGTCCTCATCGTTGCCCAACTCCTCGTCACTACTATTATAGCTTACGGAGGAAGCAGAAAGTCTTCGGCTCTTCTTCCGTGAGGACAACGGTGTCCGCCAGCCTCCCACACCCTCAAAATCCCGCTCGGCATTCCCAGAAACGAAATTGGATAAGACCTCGTGTGGAGACATTAAGGCATGGCTTGAGTGGTGGTTATGCTGGAAGAAGTAATCCTCCGAAACCACCTCTTTTGAATGCCATGACTCTTTCCAAGCCTTCGCGTTGCTTGAACGGCCTGAGTGGACTTGGCTGTGGTGATAGTAAGAATGGCTGGTTCTCGTCCTCGACGGCGATCGATCAGCGGCCGGTGTAGTTGCTCCAGAAAAAGTAAGAAATGACCCGGATGCAGGGGATTGGGCTGGGAAAAGAAAGAAATGAACAGCCAGCGCAATACTCAATTCAAAATACACAACCAGTGCGCGGACGAAGAGCGTTGCGAGGGCTAAAAATGCCGTGATGGACGCGGACAAGGCCAGGGGAATAGATATCAAGAGGAGGACTGGCAGAATGAAGAGATTCGACAATGATGCTAAAAAATTCATTTTTGATATTTTGAGGATGGGAGGAATCGTGCAAAATCATTAGGATCATACGGTACGAGGCGAGGTTTTCGCTACATGATAGCACAGCCTAGGAGCGTCAGACAGGATATATCACTGTCCTACTATCAAGAGGGCCGGGCTCAAGAAACGCTCGGGCCCAGTATAGCATTTAGAGGAGGAGAACCCCCGTCATGGATGTTCATATTGTATTGTTTATTGATGATCGAGGAAGGATGCCATCGATCGAGATGTCCTCCTGACATGTGACACTGCTCGCTGCGGGGGCCGTTCATTCGCGGCGTAATTACAGTACGGGCGTATTTTATAGACACAACATTCGATGGGCTTGTGCTGGATTATCTGATGCCAGGGAAACATGTCTGAGCAATCCTGCGCCCATCGTTGATTGTGCTGGTGTGTTGGGAAGTGCTGACGTTCTCTGCGAGCTTGTAGATTGTATGTAACCAAACATGCGTCAGACTTTGTTTCAACATCTCCACTCTACAACCCGCCCGCCCAGAACGACCTGACCTGCAACGACTACATACAATAACACGTAACGATGATCAAAATGGCAGATACCAATATAGAGGACCAACCAGCAAAAGAACAGCAACCCTTTCCATGGGAGCTGGGGGTTTTCGACGCCCACTGTCACCCAACCGATACCATGACATCAATATCAGAGATCCCCCACATGCACGCCGCGGCTCTGACGGTAATGTCGACTCGAGGCGAGGACCAGGAGTTAGTGGAAGAAGTCACCAAAAGACTCGGTATTTATACTCGTACTCGAAATACCAAAATTGTGCCTAGCTTTGGCTGGCATCCCTGGTTCGCACATCGAATCAGCATCGAAGACAATGAGACGCCAGAAACGGCAGCGGACGTATCAAAGAATACAAAACATTATCAAACCGTTCTCAACTCAGGACCAACAGAGGACGATGCCTTCTTCAGGACACTACCAACCCCCAAATCCCTTTCGGTCCTGCTTGCTGAGACACGAGAGCGTTTACTAGCATACCCTAGTGCTCTTGTGGGCGAAATCGGGCTCGACAAGGCCTTTCGATTACCCCTGCCGTGGCAAGCAGAAGAGATCGAAACGCGCAATGCTGAGCTGACACCTGGTTCGCGGGAAGGACGGAGATTATCACCATACAAAGTAACAATGGCGCATCAAAAGGCACTATTCAAGGCTCAACTCCAACTGGCAGGTCAGCTTCGCCGCGCCGTCTCGGTGCACAGTGTTCAAGCCCATGGTGCTGTTCTCGAGGTTTTCCAGGAGTTGTGGACGGGCCATGAGCGTAAATTGGAAAGCAAGCGTCAACGAAAGTTGCGACATCGCCAGGAACAGAATGAGTTTCCAGACGACGAATCGAATAGCAATAACAACGAAGAGGGACAACAAGCGAAGAAGCAAGAAAGTCGAAATGTCAGACCCCATGAAGACGATGTTGTTGCGACTGAACCTCTACCGTATCCACCCCGGATCTGTATGCACTCATACTCCGGGCCCCCAGAAGCCCTGAAGCAGTTCCTACATCCTACTGTGCCATCCGACGTCTACTTCTCCTTCTCGACTGTCATCAACTTTGCCGGTCCTACTGTAGACAAGGTAGTGGCGGCATTGCAGTCAGTGCCAGATGACCGCATTCTCGTTGAGAGCGACCTGCACTGTGCCGGAAAGCGAATGGATGATCTACTCGAAGAAGTTGTCAGAAGTGTGTGCTCTACAAAAGGGTGGTCTCTTGAAGACGGCATGCGGCAACTGGCAGACAACTGGAAACGGTTTGTTTTTGGATGACCGTCGTGTGTCTATTACATTTTTATACGACTGCATTTGTTTCTGTTGATCGATACGAGAGTGATTCTTCATCAAGCAAAGTAGGAAAGATCACAACAGCGGCAAGGAAGAGAATGGGAAATTGAAGAGGAAAAGACCATTCCTCGTTCAAAGGATCCATATTAAAGCTTGTGATATAATTGCATGTGTCAGACTAGGCCAATACGTAAGTATTTATTAACTTAGTTCAAAAACTAGTCAACTACCAAAATCGTCACGGTCACATGATTCGTCATACCCTATCTACCCTGGCCATCAAGCCTACAGTGCACATGCAACAAGACAGCTAAATCTTCGAACTGTGTAGGGAGATAATTTATAGTCCTTGGGCGTTTTGTAGAACCCATTCGGCATCCGTTCTAAGCCGCAACATCCCCACTTGAATACATTTATAGCACACAGTCAGCTCCTGAGGCATCATCCGGGACGAGACAACAGGCCAGCTGTATCTCCTATCGATGACTTCTTCGTTAGTCTCAGAGACGTAGGGTAGACGGTATCAAAGGGACCAAGATTTAGTATATTAGAATTAGGACTTGTTCATTATTATCTATTTATGGAGAGTGAAGGACCAGTCCCACAAGAGTCAAGATCATGATTTACAAATTCCAACCATACACCAAGAGGTTAAAACACATAATCCCCATACGCCAACCAACCATCCTTCTCTCACTCAAAGGTAATTACTCAAAACCTCAACGCGAGTCTTGGAAGCCGAATCGCCTATGTCTGCTCGCCCTTTGAGTAGATTGAGCATACGGTGCACGTCGGCCCGCGCTCGTACCCAGCAGGGATCCAGCGATATGCTACGTCTGGCCTGGCCTGACATTTTAGGCGAAACCGAGGAGAAGATTCCAGAGTTGCTTCTGCTTCGGGCTTGATCGTGCTTTTTGAGGAGGTCTGCTACTGTGATCTGGAGACTCAGTGAGAGCGGTTAGCAGTGCTACACGCACAGAAGATGGGGGAGAAGAGGCAGAGGAAAGACATACCGAGACTGAAAAAGCCCGATGGCAAAACGCCCACCAGACACTACTCTCCCCACGAAGAACGGCATGGATGATGAAAAACGCCCGCATCGACTCAGAGGCGGCATCCAACGTTCCGCGTATCCAACTGTCGATATTGACAGGACCTTTGCCGCTTTCGGAAACTGTGTAATCAATATCTTCTAGTCCCTCGCTCTGAATCAACGTCATGCAGTGCCAGTACAGCCCCGTGAGGAACATGATCTGGCGGACAAGGCGTTTCTTGCCTTGCTGCGCTAATGCTGCAATGGAACCCTCGTCCCAGGCACGGAAGGCATCCGGGAAAGAGCGATAGCACGCACGAAATCGGCTAAGAAGCAGGGTTCTCTGCCGCGGGTTGGACGCTACGGGCAGTGACAGCGATCGTGGCGTTGATATAGTCTCCTGAGCGAGTAGGGCTAGCGAGTACATGCTCTGCACATACCCGGTGTCTGAATGAGAAGACTCGTTATTAGCAAAATCCTCATTGCCGGCGTCGGGGTTAGTGTCGGTGAAAAAGGAATCGTCATTCTCTAACATTGGGGCCGCATTGTCTACATCGCAGTGAGTGGCAGCTGGTGGGAGTCTGAGACTCATGCTCATGAAGCTATCTTGGCAGACAATGCCGTGCCATAATCGCCTTCGCTCTAGGCGCTCGAAGGTGCTAAATTGAGGGCTGATGAGAGTCGGTTCGCGATTCATTCCGCAAGCATACGCTTGTCGAACGAGAATTCCAGAGAAAGCCCAGCCGTCAGAGGCCCGGCCTGAGTTCAGCAGGAAATAGGTCATGAATACCATAGATTGAAGACATCGAACAGAAGTACGGTTCAGGTATGAGAACAGCCGAAGACTCTGATGGCAAGCGCTCGAGTAGAATTCGGCTGCGGCTTGAAGCTCATCTGCTGACCCAGGACCCTGAAGAAACTGAGTTCCCATCGCGAGTATCATCAAGACGAGTGCGAGAAAGTCTGTGTCGACTTCAAGTTTTTTCACGTTGTCCAACTCCCAGAAGCCCTCGTAATCTATGCTGAATTTCTCTCGGCTAAGCAATGGATAGACAGGGTCGACAGCTTCGAAGAAAATATTAACGAGGCTTGAAATGATTCTGTCAGATGAAGATATATGCTGTATAAACAATTCGTCAACATACATATCTGCTTGCTCTTTGCTCGGAAAAAATTTCAGCACTTCGGACACGCCGCCATTCTGAGTCCAGTAATTGCTAAATGGGTATCTTCGGGGATAATCAGCGGGAAATCACGCACAGACGAGGGAAAGTAATATGTGAAATCATACTCTGAACCAATGCCGAATATATTGCTGGTTCTTACTTCGGAATACGGAACATGACTGAGTAGAAGATCTGTGCCTCCCTGGTGCGTAAACAAGGCCGGTTTCGAGCCGGTTGACGAAGTCGGAGAGCTACCCTGTACAGCGGTCAATTCTATATACATTTCTTTCATTAGATACTACCATGATTATGACTAACATGATCGCTCAGGGATTGAGTCTGCCTGGAAGCTTTTGGTGGATATATGCGACGAGCGGTAGACTGGCGAGTGCCGTCCCTGGAATGATATTGTGGTCAGTAATATACGGCAGCAAAGTGAACCGCACGATACGGACTCGGTTGACTCAGCCTTTATTCTGTATACACATTCAGTGCCTCGTCGGATGCAAGACAGGCAGCTTAATGTACACCGAAGCGATTAGTCTGAGACTCTCATGGAAACTAAAAACAACGAGTCGCATCCTCGAGCAATTAGAGAAAACCCACTGCGGCCGTCCTCGATCACACTGAGAGCCATGCACGTTAGTGAAAGTCAATAACATGTTAATATCAAATGGACGCTCAAATTGCAGTTAATATCTAAACGCTCCGGGCCTCGTTCAAACCCTAGTAGAATATCCCGGCGACGCCCAAAGGAACCCTAAAGATGTGGAGCAATGGAGCTGGACCCTTGCCCTGGATTGTCGACGGCATAGATAATGGACGTGCACCTTGGGCATGGGAATGGGCCAGGGCATTAAATTAAAAAGGAAATCAAGAAATAATGAAATGAACGAGGAACGAGCCTCGTGACCATCTATCTATTCAGGCAAAACTCCTCAGACTTAATCAGTGGGGCATGCAGAAAATGTTTGGATCCCCGACACATCACACAGCCATGAACCTACGTAAAAGGGCAAAGGACGAGAGAGAGAGAGAGAAAGATAATGAGAGAATACAGTAGTAATTTGAAAATCATAGAAAAAATTCGTCCGACTTGCCTTCATCTTCTTGTCCACGCATTCCTTGCAGCTTAGAGTGGGCTTGTTACGTTTGCGCTTCTTCGAGTCTGGGCCAAGCTCGCTGTCCTCAGCGCGTGCATCATCTTCATCATCGTCCTCCCCCAGCGGCTCTTGCTTGATCTTGGCAGGACGGGAATAGTTCGGGCCCGAAGGCGGATACGTATAGACATGGGCATGGGCTTGCGCTTGGACATGGGCTTGGGCATTATGAGGACGGTGGTGTCGCTGCTGGTACCACCCGGGATGCTCATGCTGGTACAGCAACGACGCTGCACTTGGCGGGGTCTCTGTCGAGGTGAAGTAAGGAATAGAACTACCTTCGGCAGTGGCGTGATTTGTAATAACAGAAGAAGAAGGTAACTCGCTGCTGTCGATGCTGCTGTCCGTCTCATGAGATGTCATCTGCAGACTTCTGTTGAGGTCGTCCAGCGTAAAAGGTGTCTTAGAGGGCACGCCGCCCCGTCCGGCCCCGGCCATACTCAGAGGAGAGTAGGGGTTCGTGATTAATTGTCCCACCTGTTCAATTTAAGCTCGCTTTATTTTCGTGGTGGGCTGATCTTTGGACTGGCTAGGCTCATCCCCTGGGTTAGTGAACTTGGTTCCTCCACGGAACCGACGAGCGAGTCAGCAAGCGTGGTGACTGTATGTTGAGCGGGGTTCGCTTAGTGATGGAAACAATCCGGGCATAATCACGATCGGAGAGTCGTGGTGTCTTTGAGGGTTCTTGTGCGAGGCCACTGCCCAATCACACCAGCCAGTTTGCATTCGGATATTGCTGCAGCAGCAACAAGGGTGTGTGGTTCGTCCGATCTTCTCGGCCCCAGCCGTTAAGTGATCTGGTGCTCCGCGGAACTACATACTCTCCGTGCACATGCAGTCAATGTTTGTTTCCAAGGTTCATGACAAGTTATCGCCTAATTATCCTGCACGTCGAACATGCACGCAGGGTATAAGTAGGATTGCATGGACAAAGACTCTTATGCTGCGAGCGTGTCCTGGGCACTGGGAACGAAGACTAACTACGCAGTATATAGTTACCAGTTAAGACTTATTAATGGCCTTGGTGCCAATATAACATATATATATTTCTAAATGGCTGTTGCTGCTGATTGAGAAGTGGAGCATTTATAAGCCGGCTGTCACAAAGTTTCCGGCTAACTCATTGCAGCCAAACGCTTTCCTGAATCAAATCAGACATTTGCGGCTCCCAGTATAATTGTCGCCATTCGTCCTCTATGTCCGGAAATCCTTCTATAGCCATTGGTCCTGGCTGCTCAAGGCCAGTAAAGGGGAACAGTTGCTTCCAGTCCAGATATTCTCGAGGCTGGTCCAAGTCATCTCCCTGCTGGCCAGTCGAGTGGTCAAGCATGTTTTCGCTAAACCGATAATTGTCATTCGATCTAACTTCGTTATCGTTATTAATCCGAGGATCCAGATCCCCTGAATTCTTCGTAGAGTCCTGTTTCTGCGACTGTAACTGCACATTGATCGGGGCAGCGGCAGAGGGAACATTTGCAGAGTTTGAAGTCATTTCAATAGCCGCGCTGTTATTTTGAATCTCACTACTCTGCTCCGGTACTTCCTCGTGCACAAGGCGGAGATCTTGCTGCAACCTCTTCGAATTCTCAAAAAGGCGCAAAATCGTCTCGGCACTGGACCAGTACTCGGCCAAGCAACGAAGCGAATACAGCGTAGAATCAAACCGCCGCAGCGCATTGATGGCTAGAACAGGATTGGAAAACCGTAATTCAACTCGCACCTGGATCATCGCCGTGAAGAGTGTGAATACACCAGAGCACCAAAGATACTTGATGCAGCTTTTTTGTCGCAGCTCCTCAAAAATAGAAGTGATGACGCTAGCCGCTGCGCTGCAAATTTCAGCATCATGCGGACCATAATCTTCCGAGTAGGCGGAAGCCTTAGGATGAGGTCGGTGAAGTAGGATAAGAAAATTATTATAAGTGAGGTGGAGCATCGCTGACCATGAGTCCATGGATGCATGTAGCCGTAAAGAGTCTGGCAAACTCAGGGACCAGTTCGCCAACGCTTCATCAGCTTCTGGTAGTACATTCTTCCGGCGTTCAGCGCTGACTTTCAAGCCGAATCGCTCGCGGATTATGTATGAGATCATCGTACACAGCCCAGCAAAATGGATTACAAAGTCTGTCTGCACGCGTGGGCCACAACCAATAAAATCTACACTTGTCAGCGGGCGCACGTCGCTGTCCTCTAGATTTCTAAGATATGAGTCAGCAAGGCCTGAATATCTACTAAGACCATGGCAATAACACTTACATGGCTTGTGGACGGCCGTAGGACAGTGATATTAGCACGTCGTATTGCACCAGGATCCACCAAACACGCCGCCACATACGGCGGTCGCCAGCAGCAAATTTGTTCGACACAGGATCACGATGCATCCCTAAACCTGTAGCAATTCGAGCCGCTACCCCGACCCAGTAGTGAGCATTTGCAGAGACATCGTCATCGATAGCATCCGAATGCCATGTCAGCAACAACGCCGTCTGAACCAATATATCTCGGTTTCGTTCAATTCTGTGGTCAAATAGCCATTTGCATCGGCGGTATAGCACATCCTCGAGCTCCTCTCTCTCCGGCTTTTCGCGGGAGGAGACATGAACACCAACTAGCAATATTGCTTGCAAGAGTAATATCGGCGGAGGATCAGCAGGATCTCTATTACGGTATTGGGTCATGAATTGCTCTTCATCAACGATTGGATAGCCTGGGTTAACATGCATAAAATATGCATCGACGAGATCGTCGGCCAATGATTGTTCTGGGAGAGTCAGAGCATCCTGCAAAAACTGATCGTGGCCAATTTCCAGACGTCGCCGGGGAATCTCGTTGCCTGCGAAGTGATATGAGGACTCGTCTCCCCGCTGCTGGCGGAGAAGGAAGGACATATTGGAGACATCGTGGCCAACATAGATCGCACGAACGCCGCGCTGGATTTCACGCGAATCCGGTTCTTGGTCGTCAATTAGGGTGACGAGGCGATTCTGCATTTCCCGTCGATCATCGTGTGGGTTTGTAGGCCGAGACTGCTCTTGGAGGCTCGGGACCGGTGCTTGGGGGCGGATACTACTTGTATCTGCCGATCGTTTGACATCTTGAGGAGAGGACCCCGACAATACAGAGGTTCTCTGCGAGCGCGGGGTTGCAATCGTCACGGGCGGTGGCCGGCTACGGATAGGAACGGGGTCCAAGACTGAACGCACTGCAGGACGTTTCTTCTTCTCGTGAATATGGCAATCAACCTTGCCGGACGAGCGACAATTGGAGCACGGAAAGCCCACCGCCTGCGCATCACATTTTACTTTGCGACGATGGCAATGGACACAAGCCGCACCTTTGAACCTCAAGAAAAAGAAAGAGTAAGCACCTATGTTTTAAGAGAACTGCTTCAGGAACGCATGCGACGAAGCTTCTAAGTGATCTCAGTGTGTCAAGTGGGCGGTGGAGGACAGTACCTGGTCGTCTTTTCGCTACTCCATTCCCGGACAATCGAGTCTCGTTCTCAGCCGAAGCCATTGATCAGAATATGTGTAGAGCTGCATTGACTTGCGAGGGTTCTGGACCGCGGTGTATGCAGATCGAGGCGCAGCGAGTCGGCTCTTGGTTTGTTCGGTGCGTTCCCCTGACTGTCACGCCAGACTGACTTAGAATATGTGCGTCATTGCCTTGTTTATTGCGGTATCATGAACAGAGTGAGCAGAATCCATATGGCCGCTGATAGCTGATTGAAAGGATCGGAAACTCGAGAGACGAGAGGAAGGAATGACTCCGCACATTCAGTGGGGAACCCCGGCGCGGTGCCTCAGGTTCGCGCCGGGGCCAATTGCGATTGGCCATTATCCCTGGTGCCACGTGATCCCCTTGCATATTACAGTCATCTATAGATCTCTAGAGCGCGCCCATCAATACAGCAGTAATCCAGTCAATTGTGGTATAACAACGTCAATAGTACTCGCAATAACCATAGCTATAACCTAACATAAATACCATCCTGTGTTCCCAAACCCCAAAATACCTTAAGCGCCTGCTTCGGGCCCGGCGTTGGTCACTCACTCGAGTTACTCCGAAAAGCAAACAGTTCAACGACATTCAAGCCTCCAGTGGAAAACCAGTTTAGCATGAGAGAGAGAAAAGAAAAAAAGGATGGTTGTGTGTACATGGGCACGACATTCACGCGCGCAGAGGTTGCCATTTAGCGCCAAGTAGAACGCCTTTTCTTGTTGTCTGTCGATTGTACATGAGAGTAGAAGATGGGATTTTTTTGTATAAATCACAAGTATCCGTGCTATCTTCCCAAGAAAAAAAAAGCAGACGAAGAAAAGATAGTGAAGGAAAAAGACAAAAGTACAAGCTGCATCAGAATTGTCAGCAATGGTACTCTGCGTACCCTGTGTGCACTGTCGAGTTTAATGGAATTCGGCTCCGGCGCCGTTGTGGCCTTGGCCGACTATGGATCCATAGCCATAGCCGGAGCTGTCTTGCTCGTCCAGATTTCCAGCGAGCATGTTATTTGAATTCTCTGAAGCACCAGTGAAGCCAGCGGGGGCAGTCGCCGTTGCGCCGCGAGGAGCTGGAGCTCCACTCGCCGAGCCGCCGACGGGTCCGCCAGCATATCCGCTGCTTGTAGGTCGATTTTGGTTGTCGCCACGAGCAGACTGCGTCTATGCAAGATATTAGCTCGGCAATTATTGGACGAGGGCAAGGCCCGGTATAGGAGTTCGGCTTTGTCCTCACCTCACGGTACTTGGATAGATAAATTTTCAATGCCTCGGCATAATTTTCAAATCCCAGAGATGTCATGGCAAAGAGGATATCCTCGCCATTGACTGTCTTGCGCTTTTCTTGTTGACATTTCTCAGACGCTAATCATGGTTAGATGCTTGCAATTACTAATAGAAGGAAGCATGGATGTACCTTCACTGGTGATGAAAGAGATGAACTCGCTGACACACTCTTGCATGCATTCCTTTGCCTCCTTTGCAATCTTGGCATTCTCTGGAAGGGCGGTCTTCATGATCCGGGCCACTATCAAAGGAAAGCATTAGTATTAGCCCGACTGATCACGAATGGTTGTGAATGGATGCACAACAGATTGAGTATGAAAAAATTGACCAATGGGACACGGGTTATACAAACAAGCCACGAACCGGGTACAAATGAAAACAAGGTGTGTTAATAGCGCATGGCTATATAGAAAATTGGGTCCTGACCAAATTGGGAAGGTCACAAGCATCATGATTGGAAAGTGTCCAGCTGCAAGCAGCAGAGAAGGGAAAAGAGGGGGATTGCCGTGGATTGCATAACAGACATGGAACGGACGCAGGAACATGAAATAAAGGGCAAAATATAGCCAATATGAAAAATATGCAATTTAATAAACAAACACAGAAAAAAAGAGACTAACCATTTGCAATTGGCAGCCACCGGTCCTGCTCCTTCACCTCAAACTCTTGCCCTTGTCCGCTGGGGTCTTGATTGTCACGGTCCATCTGCTCGGGGTCATCGCCTGATTGATTCTCAGGTTCCACATCTGGTTCTTTCGGGGGGGAGGCTGAGGACATCTTTTTAGGTCCTGGCGCAGGACGATAATGGCGCTGATATATGAGGCAGATCGGGGTTGCTCTGCTGGCAAGTCAGGTTGACCACGTCAGAGGGGCGCGCGATTTTCCGGTCAACGGGCGGATGAGGATGCGATGGATGGATGCACGCGGTGCGTCACAACCCGCCTGGCTGGGCAGCGATTTACCTCGCAGGCGGCGCCTAAGTAAGGTTTTACTTTGAAATGTGCCGCGTGGGGGGGTAAATGCACGCACGGTACGTCGTATTTTGCTTTCTTCGTCGTTTGTAGTGTCTTGAGAGCAGGTAAGACTGCGCTCGAGGATGACGATGATGGGGTCGGTCCTCTCTGGCGGTGTAGATGAGAGCGAGAGACGCGCCAACAGGCTAGGGCGACTAACGCGCGAATACGACCCGGCGGAAATTCGAGATTAGAGAGAATGCGACAGGGATGTTCCTGCAGACGAAGATCCGAGGAATTGCGCGCGCGTGTTGCGGATAGGCAATTTCAGGCCTGCGGTACGTGGAGTGGCACGGTGTTTGAGGTGTGCGTGGTTGGATGTTGGGGGGGGAGTTACTTGCGACAGCTTCCGGCTTTGATAAGTGCGGGATGATATGATGACTAAGACTGCTGCTCCCTGTCGTGTGTGCAGGGCGATGTTACTATGCGCGCAGTTTCTTTGCACTCTTATTCTCTCGCGGCCAGCCTTGCGCGCGACGTCAACAACAGAGCATCGCGACGTCTATACTTCTTTAATTGGCGAACCAGAGAGGCCGCGGACAAACGCGAATCTGGACCAGTCACAGGCTGAGGCAGGGCCGCTGCCGCAGCCAAAGAGACTGACCAGTGACCAGACTGGTGGAGTCGCAACTGACTCGGTCGCGCTGTTATCGACACGGCAACCGCACTTACGTTACAGACTGCTGTAATGGAGAACAATCGCATCTCACTAATAATATCTATTGTGTTCTAACGGATCGCTCGGAATGGCCGAGTTGACTGATGGCTGTTTCCGGCTGCGACGACGCCTGTACCGCCGTGACAATACCGCGGGGGAAATGGCCCGCTGGCACGGGCAAATGCTGTATATCAATACGTACCGTAATTACTCACGCCAACGCTGAACACCCACATCGCTGGGCATCAAAATGCTGCATCGGTCTCTGTCAGAGAACAGACACATCATTGTGGCGGTGCTCCAAAGCTTAATAACTCTACTTCTATATAGAGAAAGAAACGGTTTGCCGACAGTCTTCTCGTGTTTGGACCAAACGGAAAAGTGAGGCGCAACATTTAGCGTGGGGCAAATATATATAGCTGAACACACTGTCTTTTCGAATTGTTGAGCTCGATTATGGAATTAAGGCATGTTGTGCAATTCCCTCCATCAGCTCATATTGTAAATATAGGGCACATTATTTCCTGAGTGCATAATATTGCAAGCCCTTGTCGGGCTGACTAGCTCCCTCATGCCTTAGGCTAAGCCGACAGACAACTCACAGTCTGTGCTGTTCTTGTTTTACCCTGATCCCTTGAAAAGATCGAGATGGAGGGTCACAAACCCCCCAACAACAAAAGAGGGAAAAGACACTCTTTGTCTCTAACTTATTGTTTAACAGTTGCTGACTAACTATTACATATTCCATCATGCCCTGTTATCACAATCGACGCCTCGTACTCGCTTCACAGAGGGCCGACTTGTCAGGCATAACTGCATTCGCAACCAAATATAGACGTTCATAGTACTAAGTTTCACGTGTATTCCGAGAAACTTGCCTCCTTTCTCGAAGATATCCGATGTAGACCCTGGTGTGGTTCATTCACACCTAATTTCATAGTTTCCCCCATTGTCTTCGTTTGGGAAAAAATTGGATACTCAGCAGATGGTATCCCAAAAAAAAGCACCAGTCCAGTCTCCAACCAATTTGGTGAATTGATTGCTCAGAAAACTCTGTTCCGGGTGACGTCGCTCGCCTCTGTTCCAGAGGGCAACCCGATATTTACCCCGGTCCCTCTGCTGAAATGCCAGCGTAAGCATTGTGATTAGGCCGGAAGCCTCATTGTTGAACGACCTGGACATTATTCTTTTTCTGTAGAGTGAAAAACAAGTGAATCAATAATTTGCTTCCGAAGGTAAGCCTGCCAGAAATAACACCAACCTTCCAATTGTCCATTTCCGTCTGTTTAGCCTTGTACTGCTTCAGCAGCTCATCGAGCACCTGCTTTAGACCATCGGCATTTGTCTTGAGAGAGGGAACAACGTCGCCAACGGTACGCTCGACGAGAACTCCATTAACTAGGCGAAAGCACTTGCGGTCTTTTGAAAGCGGCTCGAGGGTTTCAATGACTAGTCTGTGTGATGTCCAACGTCAGTCCTATATGCTCAAATAGAGGCCCTTCCTTCAACCCAAACTGCGTCCACTAGCTTCTTCAAAGATAACTCACTTGTGTTCCTCTGTCTCCTGCTCAATATCGCCGATTTTCTGGGCCATGTGTTGAAGCGCATTTTTGTAGTTGGAATATTGGAGCTGAAGCTCTGCATTGTCAAGACGTCAGTCGCATTATTCGCTTTGATGGGTAGTAAACTATTGATCAAAGGCACTGACCCTGCTGCTTCTTCACACTAATCTGCTGCTGCGAGGCCATGATTGCAATAATTCTTGCAGGAGAGGGCGTAGACACGAGGATGTTATGTCGTCGCCAACATGGAGTCTTCACATGCGGGGCGAGTCTTGGCACTTCATCAATATAACCCTAACCCTTGCTGTTGCAACATTTGTATAGTTATTATTTGTATACGTTCTACAGGCATCTTCCATACATCACTCCCCTTGGTCGCACAACCAATGTACTTTTCTGAATACCAAAGCCCGTTTAAAGCTGCTTAAATATTATTTGACAAACAATAGCTTGCTAAAAGTGAACATTACTTTATATACAGATCGGATATTCCATGACACACATGATGCAAACCGATTAAGAAGTCAAGTCGTAGCAGGAGTATTGCTCCGATGGTCCCTCCCAGCCAACACACTTATAGCAGTCGAAGAAGTGGGTAGGATCATACTTCTTCTTAATCCGCGCCAACTCAGGATAGTTGGAGCCCCAGAAAGTCTCTTGCCATTCTGGCTCCAAGTAGTGGCCTTCATTCACGTAGCAGCCTCCCCCCGGCGTCAGTTCCTTCAGTGGCTCAACGGTATTCAGCCATGTTTCGATCAGCTCCGACTCCTCCGAAGCAGCAAGCTGTTCGTCCCATGCACCGGACATGATAAAATGCCAGAGCGCTGAGCGCCAGGCTGGGTTGGCGCTGGTTTCGTTGCCATTGTTAACGTTCGCGGGCGTGGTCATGATGATTTGGGCAAATGATGTATCTCCGGGGATCAGCTGTTCTTCGAGCTTCATTCCGGTGATGACAGCGTCCACCAGGTTCTTGGGGTCTTCGAATAGGTCTCGTGGGATTAGACGACTTGCCAGAATCTCGAAGAGCCCACCGGGTGATACAACCTCGGCGATCTCTTCTGTAAGCGACAGGAAGCCGGTGTATGTGTCATAGGTATGGTAGATGTTCTCGAGGACAGTAATATCTGTTTGGTTGTTCACAAATGCGGAGAATTCGCTTGTGAGAGACTCCAGAACAGTTTCATTGTTCGAAGGCAGGACGAGGTAGATTTCAACCATGTCGGTCCAGTAGTAAGCATGTCCCGAAACGTTGTTGTTGGACCAGAGGGGTTGGTAGGTTGCGTGCTGCGTGAGAACTTTCTCCAGTGCACGATAGTTGGTAGATTGGGTGCCATTAACCGTGAAGTTGGCGATGAATGAGTACACATTAATCTTCACCGCTGGGTGCAGCTGGAAGCGGTAGTTGATCAGAATGGCAAAGGAGCCACCGCCTCCTCCTCGCATGGCCCAGAAGAGCTCGGGGTCATTGCATTGGTTGATTGTTCGTAGCTGGCCATCTGCAGTGACAACGTCAAACTCAACCGCGTTGTCCACCATGAGACCATACGAAGGACCAAAAACGCCGTGACCGCCTCCTTGGCCAAAGCCACCGGCCAAACCAACCGATCCCTCGTTGCCTCCAGTCACATCCATGCCGTAGCCTTGGAAATAGGTATACGCGTCAACGGCCTGAGTACCGGCTCCCATCTCTCCGATGTTTTGCCCGTTAGAAGCAGGACAATTGGACGCAGAGAAGTTTCCGTGATATGTCATGTTGTTCAAATTGTGAGTCCAGATGGCAAGGGTGTTTGGGGCGGTTGCGCGTCCAAAGTAGTCATGGCCGGTGTTCTTGATACTGATTCGGAGGTTATGTGCTCTGGCAAATTTCACGGCGGTGGCTACATGGCTTGCTTCATGTGCATCGACGTACAATGAGGAAAGTCGGCCGAGGGAGCACTGGTCGGAAAAGAGATCGGTCGTGTTATAGGGATCCAGCGCACAGGTTTGGGCCTGGCATACTTCCCAATTCAGCGTTGTTGATGCGCCGTATACCTCTGTTCGCGCTTGATTGGATGTATAGTTCTCTGACGCGACGGCACAGGCCGAAGGGTCGTAGTATGGGGAGTCGTAATAGCAGCTGGCTGCAAATGGGATTGTGCGTTGAAGGTTTCCGGAAAGACTGCTATTGAGTGCCTCCCATTCTGCGCTTGATGGCCAGCATGATTGTCCGGCGGTGCAGTTGTATCCCGGACTGGTAAAATTGCCAGTGGAATTGGCGTAGTAGGGTGCTGCTGATGTGCTGGTGACTAGACCAAGGGCCAGCCACGCAGGCAGGCCTTTCGCCAAAGAGGCGGCTGATATTTGCAGCATGATTAATTTGTAAAGGTCAAGAAATGATACCTAAGCACCTAGGCAGAGAAGGCGTTGTCACAATTTCATGCGATGACAGGTCCTGGCAAAGGTATTTATACCAGAGGCACCAGTTTAAATGTTAACTCCGCACAGCTTTCGCCCGTGAGAATACGCACGTATGAAGAGTTATTTGGTCATGGTACAATCCGCATTTTGACTGCCGTAACGTTTTTGGAGCTGTGACCGCAAAATTGACCTGTTAAGGCCGTGGGGACAGCAATGTGGATGCTGAAGCTGTTGGGACCATCTCCACTGGTTGCGTAGAAGCTGATCCATTGACCAATACAGCTAACCAGCTAGCGACGATCCCTGGCTATTGGGGCATAATCTTAAATTAAAGATTATTTATATCCCTGCCATCTGGGGCTGTCTAGCTGTCCGTAAGGTTGTAAACATTTCGATTTCCCTGTTCTGTTTAGCGCCAGAACTTTGTTCTATTTCGAGCGGTGAGGATCTCCACGCGGACTGCCTCATGAGGAAACCAAGATGCTCTGCTCCACATATACTAGCCACCGTCAGCCGCAGCATAATTGACCCAAGAATGAAGTCAACCTGTGAGAGCAACAGAATGGCCAGAAATTGTTGGGTAGGATGGAACACGCTCGAATCTCGGATATACGTATTTACGTGTGACAGTTGGTATTGTTCTTGCACAAACAAATCAACCAAAGGAAGGTAGCTTCAGGCACATAGCGAGCTAAGCCATTTCTCGGATTTAAAAGATCTTTCTGGAAAAGATATAACACAGCTTTTATTTGGCGCAGCTTGGCAAGCCATGGAAGAGTATACGCACGTAAAGCTGGGATGATCGCTCTGTGAAGGGTTAGGGTTAATGTCATTCACCGCCTACCGATTGTTCTCTCCAAATTATATGAAGAAAGACATATCAAGGAGCTATCTAGTGGATGAGAAGAGGAAGAGAATGAGGTCATGTGGCCGTGAGAAGAAGACAGGGTTTCACCTGGCGGCGGTGCTTGATACAGCACTGCAACTGAGGACATATGGAGAATCCCAACAGATTGATAGAAATATATATATATTCAAATAGCTCCGTCACGATAGCTTTTATTGATAAGGTAGGGCAGTGTGTTTGAGATTGTAAAATCTTAGTATAAATTTCGGGTTCGGGTTCGGGTTAAGAAATTATGTGGATACATGCTCAATCAGGCTGTCAGCCAGGAAGAACCTAGCTTGTTTCTCTAGTGGACGATCAAAGTCTGTGGAACGTATCGAAGGAGTCTTCAGCTCAGCCATAGGCTCAGAAGATAAATGATATTGTCGCAAATTAGTTACCAGTCTCTATATTTAATTGGTCTTTCCAACCGTTGCGTTGTAAAGAGACCATATTGAAAATGAGGTGCATATCTTCCACAAAGATACTACTGCTTTACTAGGTTCTGCACTCAAGTACAAGAATACAAGGTCTAGCCTAGTAGTAAATGCATATAGGACTTAATCCAAGGTTTATTTTGTACAGATATGGAAAGCCGGCATCCCCAAGGGATAGGCTGCATAACTATTCTGAGTTCAGAGAATCCAAAATACATATTGAATATGAGATATCCTCTTCAAGAAGTTGAAAGGTGGTTCCCGAAAACGGGCCTCTCCACAAAGTGATTCATGATTCATCCTGTCCCTCCTTACTCGTTATCCTCGAGGCGGATTTCAGTCTTGATGAACTTTCTTGCAGGGGTCTTGCGCTTGAACAAGATGTCGATTTCACGGTACGAACGTCCCTTCAGCTCAGGAAGCCAGAAGTAGGCTACTACCCAGCAGAAGAGAGCGGTACCACCCCAGACATAACCACACTTCCCTGCAAGATCCCATCCAGAGGTGTTAAGCATCTTATCAGACAGATAGATCATGGGAATCTCCACTAGATAGTAGGCAGCCCGACCAACCGCAGTACTCAAAGCACGAAGACGAATAGACGATGTCTCGGCAATAATAGTGTATGAGATTGGTCCTTGAGTACCAGCAAACCAAACGGAGATAATGATACCAAGAACAGCCTGACCGTAATTCGTGCCAGTAGTTTGGGGGACGGAGGCGATGATGCCTAGAGTAAACAACATAGTGATGTTGAATGCCAAACCGTAGAGATAGATGCTTCGACGACCCCAAATGGAACTGACAGGCCAAGCCACGGCATTGGCGACAAACTGGAGACACGTGGTGATGAGGTTAAGCTTGAAAGCCATGGTAGTTGAGATGCCGGCCTCTATAGGGAGAGTCAGTCTCATGAATAGATGCCAGATGGCAAAATATAGAAACCACTTACGTTCGAAGAAGAAAGTAGCCTGGTTTGCAATCAAGTTCCCGGCAAGATTTTGTGATGCGTACATTAAGCAGATGATAATAGTCCGCCTCAAATCAGTCCCCTTAAATAGGTCGAGGAGATTAGGGGCGCCGCCTTCATAAGCTTCGATCTCAACGGTTCGTTCTATCATGGCCAGTCTTGTCTGGGCCGCCTCCTCATTGGGGTCACCGAGCCGCTTAATAGAGCGAAGGGCCTCCTCTCTGCGGCCACGACGAACGAGCCACCATGGAGACTCAGGGGCAAAGAAGATCAAGATCATTAGAGGGGTCTAACGATTAGCCGTCGGTCTTTGGGGTTTGCGGAGGACTGACTTACCGGAAACATCCACTGCAAGGCAGTAGGTAGACGCCAAGACCACTGGTTATCCTTATAATTGTAGACCATGGCCACGCCCGCGACAATGATGGAACCGATTGACCAACTCATCTGCAGAGTAGCCGTGCAAGCACCACGAACGGCAAGAGGAACGACTTCACTGGCATAGGCCGGGGCATTGGCAATGAAGAATCCCCAAGATACGCCTTCAAATGTTTGTCCAATGACCATGACCTCCAGGGAAGTGGCCTTGAATTGACCAGGAACTGTCAGCAACAATCGTCCCGACCACGCCAACAGATCAAAAAGTACTCACGAAGAACATAATGAAGATTGTGCAATTGATCAAGATCAAACCCAAGATGGTCGTCCAGCGGTAGCCGATCCAGCTGGTGATTGGACCAGCCAAAAAGACACCGACAAAGGCGCCGCTTTGACCAGACTGGAAGAGAGCGCTCGTCCATTTCGTGGCGATGGTATCATCGTGACCAAAACGCTGTTTAAAGTATGTGAGAGCGATGAAGTTGGTGTTGAGGAACATGTCGAATGATTCCATAACCTGGCCAATCAAAGTCAGCATTGTTCTGTAGACCGAAGGCTAAGCACAAGATCCTCACAATAGTGAAGCACATGAGGAACGCCCAGAAGCAAGCCCACGGGTGGGTCTTAGCCGCTTCCCAGGCGCCCATTTCATGCTCGTGATTCTCGCCGGCGAAGGCATCTTGCAAAAGAGTGGTTTTGTCGAGATTCTCGTCTTGACGGACTTCGCCTTTTTCTTCATGGATCGACTCAGTCTTTGGCTCGGCAATGTCCGCCATGGTGAATTGCTGGAGGGGTTGTCACCGCGTGTCTATGCAAAGGGAATGGAAAACAAAGGCAAAGACAAAGACAGCCAAGATGGAGAAGAGAGACGGGCGGGCCGGCGTCTTATATCCATGTGCTCCATGAGCACGCGGCTGGAAACCCCGGGATTCAAACCTGGTGCTGTGGGGGTTTGTCCTCTTTCTCAGACGTCCAAAGAGCGTAACATTCGGTTATTTTAGCAGAGCTGTGTTTTGCTAGTAATGGCGATAATTAGCCGAAGCTGGCACATGGTGCGCCTACCAACTGTCCACAATGAACAAATGAGGCTTGCAGTTGCCGCGTGGCCTCCGTCGTAATAAACACACTAAACGTGCGCCCAGAGATGATGTTCGACACCAATGACCAGGGGCTGTCTTATTGCAACGCCTCCTAAAGCAGCTAGCCAACCAACCAGCGTGCGGATGTCCCGGAGCTCAGATATTACGCTGCTGGCAGAGACATTGCTCTAGTCAAGATTAATGGGCTCCAAAAGCAAGGAATCGCCCCAGCAAAGCTCCCGGGATAGCCTAGGACCAACCCGCTAATTCGACAAGCGTTGCATTTCAAACGAGACATCAGCCGATGAAATACACCGACTGGGTGGTCCCTTCGACTCCATAGGAATTTCTCCACCATTCGGAGCGACATTTCGACTGGGGATGCGGGGCCCCAATGCGGGTAGGTGATGAGTGCGAGGCTGATGGGCTGTTCGGTTGTTAAACAGTCAGCTGTTGGAATGGGATGAGAATGGGGAGATAATGGCTCGAGCGACAATGTCCGCGGTCAAGAAGCGTGATTTAAGCAAGGTGAATAAGCAGAGATACTAACTTAGTTACCTAGTTAGTAGGAGGGCAGATATTATTGCGGAGCACGCCACTCCGGACGTTTGTTCCCAACCACATCAGAAGAACGAAACCAGGTACGTACCAGTAATCATCCAAGTTCTTCATTCCGATTTTGATACTTATCACAGAGTTCCAAGCTTAGCCAAGAGATATGCCGTTCATCCGACCGAAGCCACAGAAGCTTAAGAGTTGCAGGGGAGCCGGGCGGTATGGCCGCTAGGCCCGGACGGGTTAGGCGGGCCGCAGTTGAAATCCCAGCCGTGTTTGCACTGTTTGCCTCAACATGTTACTCGTCGCGAGATCCGCCCAGCGACTGCCATCGAGGCTCAAATTCTGGCCAGCCATCCACAACCTTCTTTGAGCGGCCATTATAACGCCCAACCGCTCCCCGGTTCCAGTAGAGACGGACGAAGCTGCCGCAGGTCGCGCTCAAAATGGCCCGCGACGATGCGCCGCCGCCTGCGAAGAGGCAGAAAAGTTCAGTGCCGGCGCCACTTCGCGATGCGAAGCGCCAGGACATCGACAACTGGGAGACAAATCGGATGTTGACGTCCGGCGTGGCGCAACGAAGAGAGTACACCGGCGATTTCAACCCTGACGATGAAGAAGGGACTCGAGTGCACCTGCTGGTGCACGATTTGCGCCCGCCGTTCCTCGATGGCCGCACCATTTTCACGAAGCAGCTGGAGCCCATATCCGCCGTGCGCGACCCCCAGAGCGACCTGGCTGTTTTCAGTCGGAAGGGGAGCAAAGTGGTTCGCGAGCGGCGGCAGCAGCGAGAGCGACAAAAGCAAGCCCAGGAAGCCACGACAATGGCGGGGACGGCATTGGGGAATCTGATTGGAATCAAGGAGGACGAGGGCGACAGTGCCGTCGCGGCCCCCATTGAGGATGTATACAAGAGCAGCAACAAATTTGCACAGCATCTCAAAAAGAACGATGGCGGAGCTAGTGCTTTTAGCAAAAGCAAAACGTTACGAGAGCAAAGGGAATATCTGCCTGCTTTCGCTGTGCGGGAGGATCTCCTCCGTGTGATTCGAGACAATCAAGTTATAGTCGTTGTGGGTGAGACGGGATCCGGGAAGACCACACAATTAACGCAGTTTCTATACGAGGACGGGTATGGCAAAACTGGAATGATTGGATGTACTCAACCTCGCCGAGTCGCAGCTATGAGTGTGGCAAAACGGGTGAGTGAAGAGATGGGAGTTGACCTGGGAGATCTGGTCGGATATGCCATTCGCTTTGAGGACTGCACTAGCGACAAGACTGTCATCAAATGTAAGCTAACTGCTCCTTCTTGTTGAAGAGTCGCGATATCCAGAGAACTAATCATACATGCAGATATGACGGACGGTGTCCTCCTGAGAGAATCTCTTGTCCAACCGGATCTCGACAAATATTCCTGCATCATCATGGACGAAGCTCATGAACGGGCACTCAATACAGATGTTCTCATGGGACTGATCAAGAAGGTGCTAGCCAGACGAAGGGATTTGAAGCTGATTGTTACATCTGCCACCATGAATTCAGAGCGGTTCTCTCGTTTTTTTGGCGGAGCCCCCGAGTTTATCATCCCCGGTCGCACTTTTCCAGTCGACATTCAATTTTCTCGTTCGCCATGCGAAGATTACGTGGATAGCGCTGTTAAGCAGGTTCTTGCGATCCACGTCTCGCAAGGACCCGGTGATATTTTGGTGTTCATGACCGGACAAGAAGATATTGAAGCAACCTGTGAGCTTGTCGAGGAAAGGTTGAAGATGTTGAACGACCCTCCTAAATTAAGCATCCTCCCCATCTACAGTCAAATGCCTGCAGAGCAACAAGCCAAGATTTTTGAGCGGGCCGCTCCCGGGGTCCGGAAAGTCATTGTTGCCACAAACATCGCCGAAACAAGTTTGACTGTCGACGGTATCATGTATGTGGTTGATTCGGGCTTCTCCAAGTTGAAAGTCTACAACCCTCGCATGGGTATGGACACACTCCAGATAACGCCCATCTCCCAGGCAAACTCGGGTCAGCGTGCAGGACGCGCCGGACGGACAGGCCCAGGTAAAGCGTTCCGATTGTACACCGAGCAGGCGTTCAAAAACGAACTATACATTCAGACAATTCCCGAGATCCAACGAACCAGCCTGGCCAATACCGTCCTCTTGCTGAAGTCGTTGGGCGTGAAGGACCTGTTGGATTTCGATTTTATGGATCCGCCGCCCCAGGAAACCATCTCCACATCCCTATTTGAGTTATGGTCCCTCGGAGCGTTAGACAATCTTGGTGATTTGACGCCTCTCGGGCGTCGCATGACTCCATTCCCTATGGACCCCTCACTAGCTAAACTGCTGATCACAGCATCCGAGGAGTACGCCTGTAGCGAGGAAATGCTCACCATCGTCTCCATGCTCTCGGTACCCAATGTCTTTTTCCGGCCCAAGGAACGACAGGAAGAATCCGACGCTGCGAGGGAGAAGTTCTTTGTCCCGGAATCAGACCACCTGACTCTGTTGCATGTATACACCCAATGGAAAGCCAACGGCTACTCTGACGGATGGTGTGTGCGACACTTTCTACACTCCAAATCGCTTCGTCGCGCAAGAGAAATTCGCGAGCAGCTGTACGATATCATGACGGTGCAGAAGATGAATCTGGTTAGCTGCGGCACGGACTGGGATGTTATTCGCAAATGCATCTGTTCAGGCTACTACCATCAAGCGGCCCGGGTCAAGGGCATTGGCGAGTTTATCAATCTGCGCACAAGCGTGACGGTCCAGCTGCATCCGACGAGTGCGCTTTACGGCCTGGGCTATGTGCCGGATTATGTGGTCTATCATGAACTCATTCTGACGAGTAAGGAGTACATGTCTACTGTGACAGCAGTAGATCCGCATGTAAGTTGGGACACATTTATTTACAAAACAAACCCTTTCAAAGATTTGAAACTGACTACTTCCCCTTCACAGTGGCTCGCCGAACTTGGCGGTGTTTTCTACTCCGTCAAAGAAAAAGGCTATTCGCACCGCGAGAAACGCATCACAGAGCACGAATTCAACCGCCGCATGGAAATCGAGACGCAAATGGCCGCCGACCGTGAGCGCGCCGCGGCAGAGAAAGAGCGTGAAAAAGAGCGCAACGACCCCGTTCGTCGGAAGCGAGAGATCGAAGTCGGCGTGGGCATTGGGAAGCCTGCGCGTTCGTCCGTTGTGAAGAGGCCGCTTGTCGTCGGTAACAAGCGAGGAGCGGGCGGGTTGATGGCGTCGTCATCGCCGTCAAATGGTCCTGCCAACGGTCCTGGAGGGAATAAGGGCGGGGGAAGTGTGGTGAAAAGGCCGGTGACAGCTCGAAGGCCTGGAGGAAGGGCCTTTTAAGCAAAAAAGTATAGACCTATAACATAGCATTTTCTGTGTGGATATTATGATACCTTGTCGATTTGTACATGATTGCATTGATGTAGGCGTTGGGATATAGCAATTGACTGGTTGTTTGTTCTCCCTTTTTCACTCCAAACAACTGTGATGCACCAACAGCTGGTCTGAACTGAAATATATCTAATCATATCCATTCAACGCTGTATTCAACTGGTAATTCAACATAAGTAGAACATGAAAAGCGCCAGCAAAATTCAAAATAAATATACACGCAGCCCAACACAAGACGAGGGCGGGAGAAAAGCACGTTTTTGACTTGTAAGTTTGAGATTCTGGTTTCAAAGCGAGAGGCGGGGGAGTTCTTCTCCACACCCGTTTATCGTTACTATGATATGGAAAGAAGCAGCCAAGCTAGTTGATAAAGTTGATGCAGAAAAAGTGCAGAATCAAGCTGCCAAAGATATAGTCCGCGAATGCCCTAGTGATTAGAGCAGAGAGATTAGCTTATTTTCCTACTGACTGGACAAGGGACGTCAGGGTCATACCGTTCGTGAGACACTTCCTGTGTGGATTCCTGGCTATTTGTCGTGCTCTTTGCCTTTAACGAAGTAGCAGGCGAAGAAGTCGACGAGCTCGTTTGCATGCGCAAGCTAGCAGTGAGAACGAATTGACCGACGGCGGCGGAGAAACCGGCTAGGAAGGCGTTGAATGGCTATGACGATCGCTGTCAGCATTGAGTAAAATAAAGTAGGGATCCAGAGGGAAGTGAGAATGTACATAATTCCCAGCAACGACACAATAAACGAACTGGATGCCTCCAACTAGCACCAGATAAGCCATGAACGTATCGAGAAGGAAAGTCCGCTGCGATGTTTGCGCCAGGTAGCGCTTCCAAATGTGCTGCGTGATCTCTGCAACGGAGGCTTTGGGCGATAAGGCTACTGTCGCGGTGGACGATGGTTGTGTGGGAGCTGCTGCTGCTGCGGAGGAGGTTGATGGAGTTGTTGAAGGTGGTGTGGCTACTCCGGAGGCAGCGGGCTGGCGTTTCGGGGCCATGGCTTCTTTTTCTTTGTATGAGCACGCGATTTTTCAGTGAGATTGGATTGTCGATCCGGCCGTGACAATTGTTTGAGCAGGTTGCGAGCTTCGTCAGTTGGAGGTGGGAGGAGTTGCTGTTGAAGCTGCGTGTCTTCTATCCACAGGCACGCCGGGCAGCGTGCCCATTGGCTGCTGCAACACCGCGACCCACTTCGGAGGACGACATGTACAGTACAAACTATAGAAATTATAGAACCCAATACCAGATTGCTGAACGGCAGTAAATTAATAGGAGATAGCATATGTACGTTAGATACGCCAATTTCAGTCCTTCAATCCTCCCAGCGCCATATCTATACATAACCAAAATTTGTCAGAGTCGAGAGAGTTCATAACCGTTAAAATTACAAGAAGTCCATCTGGTAGTTCGTGACCCCTTCCCCAGTAACCTGCTGAAAGTCCTGCTGAAAATCACGCATCACATCGTCGAATTGGTCCCAGTTCAACGGCATTTCAAACGCATTCGGCGCCTCAACGGGCCAAGCATTGTACACAGCAGACGGAGCATCCAATGCAGGTGCATTGAGACTTTTGGCGGAGCTTGGTGTAGTAGCAGCAGTAGCAGCAGCATTGTTGTATATTCCAGCGGGGATGGGCATCGTTTCGTTGGGCGCAATAGAATATGCCGGAAGAAAATCAACCATCAACTCGTTCATGTTCTTGTCGAGATCAAGATTGAACTCCCGTGTGGGATTGATGGCTGGTCCGGCTTGCGTAATGGATGGTTGATTGTTCAAGACCGCTGGTATCGCAGGGTTTGGATCTGAAGCATGAGACAATTGTCCGGGGCTAGAAAACTGGGACTGGTTTCCATCCATGAAGGAGGGACTGCTATTGCTGACGTTGCTGCTTTGTGGTCGCTGGCTGGTAGCGGCCAGTTCCATGGGTGAGGTAAAAGACGGTTGTGTGAGAGTGCATCTCCGTGTGTCTGCTTGTTGTTTTACGCGGAAGGCCTTGGCTTTTTTGTATAACTTCAGCAAGGGTCGCCACAACGCTGCCTTCTTTGCAACCGATTTTTGCTGCCAGTCATCAAACACCGAATCGACCGCAAGCATCGCGCGATCCGTGCCTGGACAGTGCGGTCGCACACACAGCTCCGCCAGGACAAAGGCAATGGGATGCCACTGGATATAAGTGCCAAACAGCCAACTCCAGCGGGCTGTAGATTCACTAGTCACGATCAGATGAGTGAATTCAATCACCTCGATTGATGTCAAAAGAATTCGATTGCGGTCCTCGGGAGACAAAGTCGGCAAATTCTCCTTCATGAACGGGTGGTGAACGATCAACCACAGTTTAGCAACCATCAATCGAGCGACAGTCGCACAGGACCATTGAATGGGTATTTGCATATCGCAGTACTTGATGTACTTTTCGTTCAACGTGTTGTGCCAGTCTTCGATGATCTTTTTTCGCTCCTCAAGGCCTATGCGATCCGCGCCTGGTCCCGGTTGCACATAATTCAAGCGGCGATATATCGTAGAGAGTTGGGCACGCACTATAGTGAAAGTCATATCCGTGAATCCAGTTCTCTCTGGTGGAAACGTTTTGGAGTCCGGGCTGATGTCGTCATCGTTGATATGAAGAGGCAATTTGGTATCGTACATCATATCGTTGATCATGGGATCTGTGCCATGATCTTCCGCAGCGCGAATGTCCATGATGCAAATATGCCACCAGATTCGACGGCGCATTTCTGTTTCAAAAGGACTTAGTCCAAAGTTGGTGCCGTCGCGATGTAGACCCAAGCCAGTCGCAAGTCGGAGAATGACAGCAGACAAGGTCCATACAAATCTGCTCTGGTCTTGTCTGAGGATACTCGATACGAATATCACAGCTGCCTGTAGTAGGTTTATGTTTCGCGACGTCAAAAGATTTGCTCTTGCCATGGCCTGTTCTGTCGCAAATCGAAACCGGCTGATTGTGGAGTCACGATCATCTCCTAGTTCCACTAAGCATTGCTCAGGACTCATACTGATCACAGCTGTTAGGTATATAGAAAAAGCAAGAGCCTCGCTATTCCTGTCCAACTCGTCCAAAGATGTGGCTGCATTGATGATAATGTTGCGAATCGTCGGTCTATGAACGATTGTTAATAGTGGAGCCACATTCTGCTCGTAGGTTTTCCACAGAATGAATGACTGTGACGGGGTAGGATGGTAGTTGCGCAAACTATGGGCTAGCGAACTGTATCCAAAGATAAAGGCGTCATGGCTACGGCTAGCAGAAGACACCGATTCGCCTGGAGAGGTAGAATCGTCTTCATCTTCACTTGCAGACTCCAGGATGTCTTGCAGCTCCTCAACCTATAAAGACTTAGCTACGCCTCGAAAAATGCTTTGTAGTGGCGCTCAAGCTTACCTGATCGCCGATACTCGTCCAGAGACGATTGCTCACATAGAGACTTCTAGAGTCGTCGATGAGTAACCTTCCCACTTCATCTGTTGTTTTTGCAACCGCCTTCTTTGATTCCAATTTGTCTGCGAGGCCAGGTTTATCCGAAGGCGGGGGAGGGATTTGGGATAAATCTTGCTGTGGTTGTAATGGCTGAGAATCAGCCGCCCGTTTTGCAGAGACAAGTTTTTCGATAGCATCTGTTCCTCCCAGACACTCAACCACCCCCTCCAGTCTCCTTAGTCGCGAGAGAAGCTCGACATCGGCTGGGCGCCGCGGTTTCCTCGGTGCGCGACCAGGACCGGGAAATATGCACTCGATGCCGGCCTTGACGCAGTTGGAGCAGGGTTCTCTCTTGTTACATCGTACCTTGCGTCGGCGGCATGTTACACAGCTGCGCGGGTTCAAGTTTGAGTCACCCGTGGCTGTAGATGCCTGGGCGGAGTTGGCATCGGGTGATAGGTGTTTGTTGACAAGGGTGGGTGATGTGTGGAATGGGGAAGTCGTCGCGCTGTTTGTCGCATTCGCATTAGCGTCGGGACTGTTGCTGCTGGACATGTTGATAAAGCCGTATAGAAGATTTATGACGTTAATATTGGCTTTCTTTATAGTCGCTTTGATCCTCCCAAAGCCAGCTTTTATTCGAAACCAGAGATAACAGACGTACACAACGTCAGGTGAAGAGGCGGGTGAAGTGTAGCCACAGAGCCACTGGCAGAGCGCGAGATAGGATGTAAACGTAGTCAGAGAAACAAGCCGTTCCTTCAAGCTGAGATGGGGGATCGTCAGCTCTCAAGTGACCGCCCGCATCTAGCGATATGATTTCATAACGGAGACGTTTTTCGCAAGCAGCGCACTCTTTTCTTAGTGGGGAGATGATGAAGAAGGAGAAGGTTCATTGTAATCACAGTGGAGACCCTCCGGATAGTTTTCGGCACGCTAATTGGCTGCATGCCGCTTGCTGGAGCAATTACTAAAGCCGTCCGCCGCTGAATCAGCGAAATTTTCAGGCCACTCACGCCGCTGCCTGGGGCTTACCAAGTTGGGCTCGTTTACCAGAACGGGTTAGAAATTAAGGGATTGGACACCTGGGAATTCAGGCTCGCACTTTCCATTGCTACGTTCAGGGTTGGACAAGGATAAGTTTTGACGGGCTGGCAAGAACAACAAACATGCTATGCGCAATGCACAGCTGGGTATGTGCATTTTCATGCGTATACTCGACTTTATATACAAATAGCGATGACGATGTCGACGACGGTGGTGAAACACAGTATTTAGACATGCATATGTTCAAGAATATCAGAGAACCCAACCAACACCAGCAAATGCTTGCTCCAGATGGTACAGCAAAAATCAAAACAAAAAGAAAGAAAAACACCCGTGCAGATAAACAATGCCAGGTATGTAGGTATTGCAACGGCCCCGGAAAGCAGATATTAGCGGGATGGGGGGAACAGAGGTATGGACGCCGCATCTCCGTGTATTTTATGTATAAGTTTCGCCAACGCCGGCCACCGTATGGTGGATGTGGACGGAAGAGGAGGAATTCGCGCGAGATTTCGTGTCGTGTCAGTCGTTTCATGGCGATCCGCCGTGTAGTTGATTGATTGGGCGTGTTTCGCGGAATCAGGATGTCTTTTTGTCAGAGTCTTTTTCCTTCTCTGCCTTTTCCTTCTCTGCCTTTTCCTTCTTTTCCTTCTCTTCCTTCTCTTTTTTTGCCTTGGATTCATCCTTTGACTTTTCGGAGTTTTGTTTGAATTCATTCTGGACTTTGTTGACCTCCCTAAGCTTTAGGTTAGCATGTCTTGGTCAAGCCGCAAAATCACCCAAGGAAAAGCGAGTTATGCTACGTACGAATTCTTGACCCAGAGCTGAACTTCACTAAGGAAAGTATACCTGTTGCCAGACTGGTCAGCAATCACCTTCAACTCACGGAGCATTAATGCCAACCCACCCCATGAACTTGGAGTTCGTCATGGATTTCTCTCCATACTCCTCCGCCAACAACTTGGTAAAGTCATACGGCACTTTGGCGGGGACACCTTCAAAGACACTGCGTCGCAGGGGGAAAATATCATTTTCCTGGAATCGATGGGCGTCCTTGGACATGAGCGCACCAACGTCGCCTCTTGCTCGCCGAGAATCGTCTGCGCGCACGGCGGTGATGTCGATGAACAGGCCGCTCGATGTGTCAATCCAGCGGCCATCGATGACGTTTCGCGTGTCCATGGTGGATCGGACAACGTAATGAGGGTTGATTTCTAGAATGTATTTGCGGCCGCCTTCTACGCCGGGGATCTCGAAATGGTGCTCGGTCATGTTGTAGTTTTCGGCAAGGAAATGGATGCCAGGTTCAGATACTTGCACATCCAAATCGTCGTCCCAAGGAAAGATCTGATCCGAAGTCAGCCAACTGGAGCCCCCAAAGTGGGATGATGGCTAAAGATGGACGAGGCAGAGCATTTGTTTTGGATGGAACTAACCTTTTGATTCCACCACCATGCCAGCAATGTGCCGTGCATAATCCACGTCTCAACGCCTAAATCATCCATCGTGGCGAGATATGTTTGGATGAGTGTTGATAGATGCTCATTCTGTTGCTCTTCTGGCAATGCTTTTTCGGTATATCTGAGACCAAGTCAGCGGGATGAGCCTTCGCAACCAGATAAGAAAGCCTCTACGATAATACATACCGACCATCATAATGACCGCTGAATCTGTCGAGTTGCGAGGACTTGATTAGTACAGAGTCAAGATGAAAACACAACCAACCACCATCGACTTACTTGGATTCATCTGGAAATTCAACGCATCAGCCCGGAAAGTCTCAACAAGCCACGAAAAAGTGTAAAGGAAGCGCAAAACTTACGGAAATATTTCGATCCCGGAGCGCCTCCTTTCCCGCTCCAGTTCTTGGCCAATTTTTCCCTCTCGGTCATGAAATTGGTATTCAACAGTGCGCCGGCATTCGCGGCAGCGGCCAGAAAACCGCAGATAAGTAACGACAGCCGCATTCTTGTCTGGGCCTACTGTTAGTAGACAGTGTGAAAGCCGGTTGGCCGAAGTATTCCAAAACTCGGGAGGTCCTTGCGGGAGTGGCGCGCGATCCCCCTTTGTCAACGGGTGTGAAGAAATGTGATGATATGCAAAGCACACGAGCGTAAAGGATGTGGCGGACAAAGATGTACACAAGAAAGCAAGATGCTCGAAACGAAAAGAGGCAACGTGACGTGCGACCAGAAATGGACAACAAGGCTGGGGTTGGGGTATCTTAGGGGGGGTTAATACTAAATAAAGGAACGGCTGAATAAGAACGACAAGACACTAATCATGTAGTGCGAGAGACCGGCGCGGAAATCGCAGATGAATGAATCAGGTACATATACAAAGGAATAAAAGAAATAAAAGACGGGCAATTTGTACAGGCGCCTGTCAGGTGGAACAAGGGAGAGTCGTTGTATATGTGTGTGCGAGAGAGAGAGCGTGCAAGTGTGTCGCAAGGAAAGAAGCCGAAACAGACAACTGGTCCATCACGAAGCGATTATTGGCAATGGGGATGATTGCTCTTTGACAAGAGCAAGCCGACCTCCGCTGGCATACGTAAGCCATGTCCGGTCGAGTTTGCGACTAAATTTCAAATCTGTTTGAGATCCACCACCCGGCGGTTGGTAGCGTGCCCTTTTTTTTTCCCAGGATCACCCAGCCTCTATGGAGTCGCAGCATTGGCAAAAATGCCAGCCATGCAGGTGGCGTAGTCTTGGCTGGGCGGTGCCAACCGCGACGAGATACATAGTACGTTATCGCCTACGTATGTCCTGTGAACGACATACGGAGCACTACGAATTAAAAGAGGACAAAAACAACCCGTCGATACGAGGACGTGTCTCGTGCGCCATTCCCATCTGGCGCCTCGAACAGGCGAATCAGCACGGCGGAACGAGTCAGAACAGGAATGCGTAGGCCGGCTGGCTGGTTAGTATACGTACGGTAATTACGGAGGACACCATAAGTAGCGATGGCCCCAATGAAACAATGGTAATGCCAATACAATAAATGCTCCAGCACAAAAGCATTGCCGCCAAGACCGGCCGGCGAACAAGTCAAATCAAATCGGGTGCTGCATCAGAATATTTCTTATCAATCGACAATCAGTCAGCACTTAATACAGTACTATTCCTTTTCCGCGCGGTGGGTCTGGAATCTGCCGGATCGCTGAAAGTTGGGATTGTGTTCCTTGTTTGTTTCACTTCTGGTTGATGGTCTCTTTCTTGGTTCCGCCGGGAATTCCCTTTTCCCTTTTCCATTGCCATTCTCATTGCGATCTCCCTCTTTTTTCCGCTGCGAGGATGTCGTGCTGAGTATGCCGTGCTGCCGCGGTAATGAGGGATCACGGACGGTGGCCGCGTGACTAGTCTCGTTAGAGGAGGTGGTAGCTAGGTTAAGTTAGCAATTTGAACGAGATTAATGTAATCATATTACACCTTAGTGAACGATGAGAACCACGAATAGGCGGAATTGGGGCCCGTATTACGCGGTACGCTATTCCCATAACTCCCCGGGAACTGCGACGCTTGGCTCGTGGGCCACGCGTCCCCTACGAAGCTGCAACCCTGCAAACTTCACGCTGCGAGCGTTGGTGGGAGAGTAATTTCGCTGTGCTTGTGCTTTGCTCCTCGGATGCTCGACACAATATACGCCATGTGAGGATATCAGAACCACACCTGTCATAGAGAACGTCCAAATACATGGCGTGCATGCGTCTTGCCTTAAGCACAAATACAATATTCTTGTTATTTCGCAGAAAACGCTTGGCCGTCGTCAGTGCAGGCTTTGCCGCGCGACTTGGCGCCGATCGCGACTGCCCAGCGTTCTGCCACCGCCACTGCCCAGAACGGCAGCTGCCACGCCCAGCGGTGAGGCTCTTTCCTCCCCCGTCAAAGCGTTTTGCCTGTGCTGCGATAGCCATACGACGTAGTATGCTGTCGCGTGTGATGTATATCATGTATGCCATTGCTGCCTGTGCTCGACACGTCCCAGACCGTCATATTGTGTGGTCACTGCATCGATACAGCTCGCAGATTGCAGATTGAAGAATGCAGAATGCAGATGGCAGAAGGCAGAAGGCAGCCAGAAGAGGCTGATACTGTATGTCAAGCTTTGCGTTCCCTAGCAGTGTCACCTCTCGCAGCCAACATCTGGGATATTGGAATCGATGCTAGAGCTGGCATGGTCCGTCCACCGTCCAGGGTGTCCTGACCCGAAGGAGCCCTGTAGATTCGATGTTTGTTTCATGCAGCGACAGTATTGACATGGCACTGGTGCTGGCATTGGCCTACCTTTCGCGATACAGACGGTCATGGGCACATACATATATATATGTTCCTGACAAAACACGCAAACACTGACTTTGTCGCTGGTTCAACATTTGTGCCATCCAGCATCTCTGCCCAGCGTTCTCTGACAGAATGTTTGTAGAGTTAGGGCTGCCCGTGGTGCGGCTTGCCGCGGGAGGAACCGCCTGAGGCCGGCAACCAGGCACGTTTCTGCCTGGGCCCGCGCCATCCCGTCTGGGGTTAGTGCGGAGGCCTCAATCAGCCCTGCACTTCGTGACTTGACGGACAATATCAGTCAACAACCAAGTCAATCGCCTCTCATGTATGATGGACTGAACTCGCGTACGCCTCTTGGCCGCCGCATGGTTCTGGTAAACAGCTCCCACTCGAAGCCAAAGTCCCGGTTATGGCGGTGCCCATGAACCCCGCCTTATCGTTCATACTGCCACCCTTATCATCGCCTTAGTGACCTGCAGACATTGAAAACGTCGCATCGTCCACCGCGAATGCGCGCCACCGAAGCCCAATTGCTGGCTTCCTGCAACGCTTGTTTCAGAAAGTGACAAAGAAGCATAGCAGACGTGCAGCTGAATACCCGGCAAAAAGCGAACGAAACATGTTTTCTCAGCAGCACGCCGCCGCCGATGGCCAGATGGAACAAAGACTCGACCCCCCGCAGCAATTGAACCGCTCGTGCGAATCATGTCGATCGTTGAAAGTCCGCTGCTTGCCCGATGAAAATGTCCCGAACCAGTGCCAGCGATGTACAAAGGCGAAGCGCGCCTGTGTTTTCGTTGCACCGCAAAGACGTCGACCCCGCAAACGCACCGATTCGCGCGTCGCTCAACTAGAAAAGGAGATGGCTGCCATGCGCACAGTGCTAAAAGGACGCCATCTCGTTGTTGAAGAGACGCTCAACGAAGACTCGGAGACCGGCCGGGAAGAAGACGACCCTGACGAGGCCGACTGTCCTCCTGAGACAACAGGCAAATCGCATCCTACAAACTATCAAGATATACAGTTCACCACTCCAGTCGGCCCATTCAACCGGCCCTACCTTCAGGACGCATCGCAATCGCCAAGTCACGGATCTTCTTCGCAAATGTCTGGGGACGGCAACTCTTCGCACACTACCCCTCCATTGACTATGACTTCGACCTTCCACGACAAAGGCACTGAAGGAGATGTCATTGACCGCGGCGTCATCTCGATGAAGACTGCTGAGGACTTGGTCTCTTTGTTTGTAACGGATTTGCTTACATACTTCCCTTTCTTGGTGTTTCCGCCCAGCCTGACTGCTCATCAACTGCGAACCTCGAAACCTGTTCTTTTCTTGGCCATCATAACGGCTAGTTCGATCGCGGTCGATGACGGTCTAGCGAACAGTCTCAATCGCGAGATGCTAGCATTGTACGCTCAACGATTCTTTTTCCTAGGGGAAAAGTCCTTGGAAATGGTGCAGGCGCTTTTGTTGATGAATATATACTACCTACCGCCGGAATCGCCTTCTCAAATCCAAGCATACCAATATTCGCATATTGCTGCTACTATGGCGCTAGAGATTGGCATTGCATCTAAGAAGCGCGTCCCTCGGAGATCTGCTCAGAAGCAGAGACAAGCAAATGCAGTCGACAAATTTGACGAACAAATGGCCGAGCAAGCTCGTACAATTCTGGTTTGCTACCACATGGCTTCAAAGTAGGTGCCTTGTCTCTTTTCTTTTTCCCTTCAATAGCAAACTTTATACTCACTGTACCAGCGTGGCAATGCGGACGCGACGACCTAATATACTGCCTTCCAATGACTGGATCAAGGAGTGTGTACGACTACTGTCTAACTCTCCAATTGAGTCAGACAAATGGTTTGCTAGCTGGTTTGGGCTCCAGGTTGCAACGGACGAGGCGCTTTCATCTTTCGGCCTGGACGACACCAGCTCTACGGCTGTACTGACGGAAACTCGTGTAAACAGTGTTCTCCGTTTGTTCGATAGGAAAATCGAAGACTGGAAAGAGGATCTTGATCCAGAGCATCTCACAGGTATGAATGGAGTTGTGCCGACTTCTGAACCATACTGACGTCATGGCTACAATAACACAGTTCCAATGATGCTGGAGTACCAGTATACCATACTAGTCGTCTACGAACTAGGCATTGGCGAAGGCTACCGTGAGCCCGATGCGATCAAACAACAATACTATACCCTCCCTGCTCCGGATGGCGACAAACGCGCGACGGAACCACTTAGTGCGATGCGGGTTGATCTCACCATCAAGTGGATGCATGCAGCGCAGGGACTGCTCAACACATTCTTAAAGTGTGACGTGCACACCATGCGAAAAATGCCTAACTTGACGTATATGCGTACAGTGCTGGGCCTCCTGGTTCTGCTCAAGATTTACTTCTCTGTCAGATCAGGTGCTCTTGGAGAAGTCATTAGGCCTGACAGCGTCAATGTCGAAGGGTACTTGGAATCTATGGTGCAAAGACTTACAGAGGCGAGCAGCGGCTGCAAATACCCGATCCCGTCGAGATGGCTACGCGTTGTTGGGGGTAGGGCACGAGATTGGTTCCAAAGGTTCCAAAAACATCGTGCCGACCAAGAGGAGCTCCGGCAGGATGAGAGTAGCAAAGCCACCGTTGCGCCATCCATGTCAGTAGTATCAGACGCATGGCACGGAGGGATTGTACCTACTCCGACGCCAACAGCGCCGCCTGGCAGCAATATTTCGTTTTCAACACAGTTCGTACTTCAGCAGCAGCATCACCAACGACAGCAGCAGCAAGAAAACGCAGAATACCAACACCAGTCCGCCCAATTCAACCCCAGCCTATCTTACCCAAACCTGACCGCAGTTCAAGGAACGACCACGAATGCCGCCACCAGCACCATTGCCACAACGACGACAACGAGTACGTTCTCCGACTACAGCCAAGCAACAGCCTGGATACGACCTCCCCCACATCCACAACCACCATCCTCGTCATCCACCACACTCGATCCAAACATGGCGCCGCCGCCGCAGGTCAACCCTCATGCTGGCTACCATTTATCGCCGCAAGAGGCCTGGGCTCTTCAACAACAGCAGCAGCAGCAACATCAACAGCACCTTCTTCACCTGCAACAAAGCCACCAATCCTACCCTGCTCCGCCAGTCGGCAATACGCACGACGTATTTCCCGTGGAAATGGAGTTTGAGTGGGTGCCTGTAAATGGGATATTCCAGTTGCCGACTTTCTAACCCCCTTGACCTCTGTTAATATACTCATATTAGGTGGAGCCACTCTATCCATATACATATGACTAGCTACGCATATATACTCCTGAATAAAAATGTATATAGAAGACTTCTACGAGAATTTAGTGTGAGATATCAGGGAGAAACCTCTCCATAGCGAGGTCGAGTCAATCCTGAGGAAATATACAAAATCTTAACTCAAATAGAACTCGTATTATCTGTTCCAACATTAAACTAGCTAATCGTGTCTCGTCCGTTCATTACATGGCAAAAACTCATTGCTCAATAACCAAGCATCAAAACATTGCTGTGTATACGTATACATAGAATAATGAAGAAAATAGGTCGCATAGACTAAGTGATTATAAGGAAGTCCGAATTGCATCATAGAAAATCAAGCCCCTCTAAAGCATCCATAAACCCGCCGATGGCACTTACACCGAGGATACCGCGCATGGCGGTGCGTTTCAAGTCTTTGTGTCTGCTGTGTTGGGCTGCGGGGCTGCGGGAGGGGGTTCTGTTGTTGCCGTTGCTGCTGCGCTGGGAGCGATGGCGGCGGGGTTGCGAGGACGAGGACGAGGTTGATAGGTATTGTTGTTGCTGCTGCTGCTGCTGTGGTGGCTGCAGGGCGTTTTCGGATTGAGTTCGAACGAAGGTGGCGGGTGCTTGCTGTCGGTATTGTTGTTGCTGTTGCTGCTGGGGATAGCGAGGCTGTTGCTGGCTTGGATGCGCCTTGTAGTAAGAGGATGACGGGTTGGCGTGCATTTCATAGCGGCTAGAGGGGCTTGGTGGTGGTCTTGAGGGTTGCGAGGTGGCTAGTCGCTCTGGTTTGCCATTCGTATTCAAGTTTGTCTGCGGCACTGGTATTGGCCGCGATTGAGGCGGAAATTGTGTTTGGATAGGAGGTACAGGTATAGGTATAGGAGCGGCCGTAGGATAGTGTGCGGTACCTTCATGCCGCCAGTGTTTCTCGGCATCGCAGCCAGGCACGGTGTTTGTCGCGGAGTACGAATAGGGTCGAGATGCTGCCTCTCTCGCGTGATTGAATGCAGTGCTGCTGCTGCTGTTGTTGCTGTTATCCACCTGTTCTTTTGCGCCGTATTGGCCCCGTTCTGGCATATCGTCAAGTCCGTGGTCTGCATATTTTCGCGATGGCTTCTTTCTGCTTCTCTTCTTTTTCACGATCGAGTCCTCGGATCCATCAGAATCGCTATGCACGTGCGCTTGCTTATCAGAATATAATTTCCGTAGCTGTGCTGCTTTCATGCGAGCTTCCTGCGAATGAGGCTTTCTCCAGTCGGTGGTTACGCCTTCAATAAAATACCCCTGCATAAAGGTGCGGTCAGCTGCCTCGTCGGACGATAATCCGTCATCGTCGCTTCCGGAAGAAACGTAGGCGGGTTGCATGCTCTTGACAACACGCTGCCCGGCCTCGGCCTGGATCCAGCGTTTCAGCAAGGCATCGAGGACTTGTTCTGTCAGCCGCAGCATGTCGTTTGGCGATTCTTCCATGGAGTTGAGCGACGGGTCGGCTCCAAGGGGAATAACCGGTAATTTTGTTTGTATTGGATTTGTGTCTATGCTTGCTTCGCTCGCTTCCTGTCGCGCAAGATCCCATAGTCTGTCGAGCTTCTTTGTCGACCAGTATCTCACCATCAGCATGTTTTGGGCATCGGCTCTCTCTTGCACTATCAGGTCGTCGGTCAGAGTGTTTAGGACGCTGGAATATGTATTAGTACACGGCACGAAGAAAACGGGTGGTTATAACATACCTCTTGACTTCTTGCAATCGACCGAGGTGAAGAATTTGTAGCATAACCATGATGCTCAGCTTTAGCGACTCTAGATGGGCCAAAAGGTATGTGACGCGCTGTTTTCTGAAATAAGTTTTGAATCGCTGCTGCACCGAGACATCCTGCTGGTCTGGCTCGAGTTCAGCCTTCTGCACTTTGTCCAACATGTCCTCGACCTCTTCGAAGACTGTCCGCGCCTGGTCGCTGATCTGGTGCGCCGTGTTGACGCATTCTCGCGTGTGCACCGAGTGTTCGGCCTGGAAGCTCTGTCCCAGTTGTTTCAGACTCGTCGAGTAGAGCGCAATGCCCTTCGAAATGCTGTGGATATCGACACCTAGGGAGGCGACCTGGCATGCTACGGCGTTCAAGAGCAGGGCCAGTCGTAGGCCTGCACCAGCTACGCTGGTGACGTTATTCGCCACCTCTGTAGAAAGCGATTGCATAACCAAGTCAGACAAGAGTTCGCTTTCAAAGTGAAATTAAACGGCAAATTTCTCACGTACTCGTGTCGTTGTTTGTTGGAACTATTGCGGGCATGCTTTTGTCAGCCATCACCAGATAATCGGTGGAGAACGTCAGTATTCTCAGGCAGGCTGTATCGAGGAGGACAGGCAGGATAAAGTCATTAAATGACGCCTAGTCACTTCCCCCCCTTGTCCCACCCTCCGTCGCCCTGCATTGCCACACTGTACCCTGCAAGCCAAGCGCTGTCGCAGGCCTGCGGGGAAGTGTCTTGAGGCTCTGTGACGAAGCATCTTCACGCTCTGCCGGGCTTGATTGGCCCCCAAGCCAGGCTTGGATCCTTAGCTCGTCTGGCCTGCTGAATGCCGTGACCTCAAAGGCTGAAACACGCACAAGAAGCGAGGCATGGGCCAATCCCAGCGATGATGGTCTTGTCTAGTCCGCCCGGGCTGAGCGCACCAGACGTCATTTTCCCGCCAACGCTTACTGAGTCGGCAGAAGATCGTTCAGCGATCACAAGATAGCATGCGCGAATGCCATTTGCTCGATGCGATCGAATATCCTAGGACGACGTACTTATGGTTCTTCGACGGCCCCGCGGGACGTCTTCCGCAGCGGGTCTCTCCATGGACTCATGCGGCTACCCACGGTTCGCCTGGCCTAATCTTCGAGCATATAGCAAGTACATTGTCTACAAGAAGGTCAAAAACTAACGAGTCTGTCGGCTTATACAGGTCCCATCCGCGAGTCCGCCGACGGAAGCCACCACACCTGTATCCTCTCGGCGATTTCTACGGCAGCCCGAGCGTCTGGGCAGATCTGTTCTGAACGAAACCGGGCAAAACACTTACTATCCTTGCTCGACAGTCGTGTTGCGGCAAGATAACGATTTTCGCCCGAAGCCTTGTGGTGTGTGGACTCTGCACGAGCTTTGTTAAGGCGCAGAGCAAGTGGCCTTACCAGCTTACCAGCCAGCCTCGAGACTTTTGATCGGTTGCTACGGAGTACAGCAAGTTAGCCCACCGCAAGGACTCCAAGAGTAGGTTCCTAAATCAATACAATACAGCTAGCAGGCGTCATTAGAATTTTCTATAACCCATTGCTTTGCCGGCTGCTCCGCCTTCAGCCCGGCGAGCAAGGCATATTGCGGCGGATGAGGACGTTCCGATAGGCTTTCAATACTTCGATGCTTCCCGCATTATTTATTAGAGGGACAATGTAGCAGACATAGCGCATGTAGTCCGAACGGTCGATGCAATGAGGGTCAACCGCCGAGGGCCTTATTTCCGAGGCAGGGCAATTAATCGATCCTTTGTTGTAGACGACGGTCCTTTTGCTAGTTGCGATGATGAATCCTGTTGCTCTCCGTGTATTCGTCCAGAGAATGATGCAGAATTGCCACGGTTATTCGAGATGGCAGTGAAGAGCCCGATGTCCTACTGTAGGAAGCCCCTTTTTTGGCGGCAGCGGATGGGCTGACAGTGGCTAGTGCTTTCCGTGGTCGCTCATCCTCCGCCATCCGCCTCAGAACGACGCTCCTCCTCGCTGATGCGACCGCCAAACAGCCCCCGTTGCACGGACTGTTAGCAGTTGGGTCTCGCAATTGTGAGAGACACGCAACCATCTGACACTCTGGGCCGTTCGGTTGCCAGCGCCATCCATCGAGCTGCACCTGCGTTTTCGGCCGCCACCACCTTTTCATTTCGATCCGACCCATGCCATCCCCGCTCGTGACCAACGTCGACCGAATACTCACAACCCGTGCTGGCATTGCGTGCCCAAAATCGTTGCTCTAGCCATTGAGCAACTAGTCAACACTCTCGGAATCTAGCCCCCTCAAATTCTACTTCGGAGCGCACAGCGGGCGGATTGTCGCGCGAATGGGTCGTTTGGCGAGAAATCATTTGAGTGACGGCACACGTACGGATACGACACAGACGTCCTAGCTATTTCTGGTACAGGATATATAAGAGGATTTGAGCCGTTATTATGCCTTCCGAGCAACCAGACTCAGCGCCTGATGCTGAGTCGAAAGAGTCACAGCAGAGCGGCGGGGAGCCGCAGGTGCAAGTGGATGACTTCGGGCTTCCCATACGACCGAAGGTCAAGAGGGTGAACTCGGAGCATTCCAGCCAGGGCTCCCCGGATTTCCATGATGCCCAGGAAACACCAGTTCCAGGAAATACAGTTCCAGATGAGAAGACGCGACACGAACCGACCGCGCCTGGCGAGACTAACAAGGGGGAAGATGAGCCACAGGAAGCTGAGGTTGAGCTTCCTGCTCCGCTTACTGGACTAGGGGTAACACTCGAAAATAACAACGACAAGGGTACTGAATCAACTCCCGTGCAAGAGCCTGCGGCCGACAGCTCGGTAGCGGAAGGCCAGGTGGCGCGTGCCAAGGATGGAAAGCATTCGCATTCTCACAGCAAATCTGACTCCATGGGAGCGTCCGAATGGTCTCACCAGCGACTCACTGAGCAACATTCTGAAGAAGAGAGCGACAGCGAAGACGATTGGAAGGCTATGCCAGCTCTTGGAGAGCTCGACCATTATGACGATTATGGTAGACTAGTCGCGAAGGCCTCTGGGCTGGACGAGGATGATTACATGGACCCTAGCAGCAGTCGAGGATATACACGGATACAGTTCGATGATGATGCCGTGTCTGTGACCAGCATGGACGAGAATTCACGCTATCTGTTCAAAGAAGGCGGCACTTCTGTTGGCGTTGACGACGATACTCGGGACGCGCTAAGCCAGCTGCAGGCTACAAAAGACCTACTCAGTGAAGGCCAACGGATCGCCTACGTTGGTGTTGTGCGCCTTACGATACATCAAATGACTAATGATCTGGAGAAGATTCCTATCACAAAATCTTCCAAGAAGGCACTGCAAGAGGCCTTGGACTCAATGAAGAAATGGAGCCAGGGAATAATGATACGACTCTTCGCTCATATGGACATTGACTCCGCGGAGCAGGTCATGATTGAACAGCTGACCGAGCATGGAGTGCAGTCGGCAGATCTGGTTGCTCCCCTGATGAAAAATTCTCGGGTCAAGAATCCCATGGCCGAATCAACCCGCGGACCCTCCTCCTCGAGCTCGCCCGATATTGAAACCAATAAATATGATAGCTCTACTCCGTCAAGTGTGTCACCCCCGGCTTATGAAGATAGCACATCTCCTCCACCTTATATTGCGGAAGCAGATGAAGTGCCTGCGGTTCAAACACCGTCACAAATGCCCACATCGGCCAACATAGAAATCGACCTCCGATGGACAGTTCTCTGTGACTTGTTTCTTGTTCTTATAGCAGATGCGACTTATGACGCTCGTTCGCGCTATTTGCTTGAGCAGGTTGGTAATGCAATGAACATCTCGTGGATGCAGATTTGTCGGTTTGAAAAGAAAGTCATCGATGCCCTGGAAATGGAGCGAGCTGCCGAAAAGGAGAACTGGAACGAATCAGAGCACATGGAACAGCGACGAAAACAGGCCTTAAAGAAGAAGTACATGGTAATGGGCCTGGCGACTGTAGGAGGAGGACTGGTAATTGGCCTTTCTGCAGGTCTACTGGCACCGGTCATCGGCGCTGGTTTGGCAGCCGGTTTTACAACTATTGGAATCTCAGGTACAGGTGCTTTCTTAGGCGGAGCCGGGGGGACCGCATTGATTGCGTCCGGTGCCACCCTGACAGGAACGTATTCGGGCCTGAAGGCCTCTCACCGCCGGACAGGTGCTGTGCAGACTTTTGAATACCGTCCGCTCCATCACAATCAAAGAGTCAACCTGATTGTCACTGTTGCTGGTTGGATGACGGGCAAGGTTGATGATGTACGACTGCCTTTTAGTACCGTCGATCCCATTATGGGTGATCTCTATTCTGTGTTTTGGGAGCCGGAAATGCTCCAGAGTATGGGTTCTACCATCAACATCTTGGCGACAGAGGTAAGAAGAGACGGGCGCTAAAGTAAGTCACTAGAAGCTAATCTTGTATAACATAGGCTCTCACTCAAGGCTTGCAACAAGTACTGGGTAGCACGATCCTGACAGCACTGATGGGAGCTTTGCAGCTTCCCATCGTCCTCTCTAAACTTGCCTATCTCATTGACAACCCCTGGAACGTATCACTGGTGCGAGCGAACGCCGCTGGTCTGATTCTTGCGGATTCTATAATGAGTCGAAATCTGGGGAAAAGACCCATCACCCTCCTTGGGTTTTCTCTCGGCTCGAGGGTTATATTTTCTTGTCTCAAGGAGCTTGCTAAGAAAGGGGCATATGGCCTTATACAAAACGTTTATCTTTTCGGTTCGCCAATCGTGACTAGCAAAGATGAATATCTAAAGGCGCGGAGTGTTGTAGTTGGGAGATTCGTCAATGGCTATTCATCCAACGATTGGATCCTAGGCTACTTGTTCAGAGCTACCAGCGGAGGTATCATGGGCGTTGCTGGTCTTGCCCCCGTCCGCGACATCCCAGGCATAGAGAATTTTGACGTCACTAACTTGGTCAGCGGCCACATGAATTACCGTGCTGCTATGCCGCGACTCTTACGTGAAGTCGGCTGGGAAGTGCTGAGCGATGAGTTTGCGGAAATTGAAGATCCAGACCCTGACAATCACACGGAGCGGCAACGAGAGTTGATCCGGGAGATCGATGAAGCACGTAGAGACGCAGAACAGAAGCCAGACAAGAAGAGATTCGGTCTGTTTAAGAAATCAACCCTGGCCAAAAAGAAAGGTTGGGAGACGTACGACCCAAACGTTGCGGAATCGTCGTCACCTGACTTACCCAAATCACCCTCCGGAAACGAGAACGTGCTCTTCGACATTGATGCCATCAGAGCAGAGCTTGCATCTGAGCAGATCGAGGTCAAGCAGCTTGAGTCAACTCTGCCTCCAATTAAGGTGGATTTGAGCGACTACAAGGCCGACGGAACCAGCCGTCCCGATATACGGCAGTCGAAAAGCGCAAACGACGCCCCTACCTTGACCGATAAAAACAACTCGAACGACTCTATGAAGAACACACTCGAAAAATCGAGCAGCAACCCAGTTACTCCACACAAAGACATTCCTGCGCTGAATGACCATCCCCAAGAAGATATACAATTGACGTTTGACACGGCCTACAATGTACCAACGACTGCTTCCGAAACGAATCTTAGAAGCGACGGCTCTAATACGTATAGTAATAACAGCAACCCCAATATTAATAAGCTACATGACGAAGACTTCCCAACGACCCGGCCAGCATTGCATTCAGCGGCCACCATGCCAGTTGACTTTGGACATAACGCCTGGGCTGAAAACGAGCGGTATGGCGAAGAAGAGGGCGAGATCAGTATGACTTTTGAATGAAAGGACTGCGTTGTGTTTTGATTCCGGCTTGTGGCAGCTCCTGACGTGTTGGTGTAAAGGAGTATTCATTCTTGTCTCTAAGTATATCATACTCTATTAATCTCGTGGTGATTATGATTGTTGTTGAGCATCTTGGGGGGTAGGCGTGGCGTTGATCTGTCTAGCACTGTGTCTGACTTGGCATTTTATACTCTTAGTGGGCGTTATCCTGTAACAATGGAATTTTATCCGTCCAACATACGGACCAGACGCAAGATGCCTGCAGTCTGGGGTGCACGAGCCCTTCGATAGGAGTGGGAGTGCCTATCACCCGCCTATCGGTTTGGCGCCGTAGCAAAGGCGGTAAACGCAAGCATGGCAGAAAACGGACCTTCCTCTTAGCGTGGTAGTATAGAAGCTTAATGATAATTGATCTTTAACAACAGCAAACAGGTCAGATCGTGTAGGTGGCGAGACTAATGGGCTATACAGAGTCATATCTATGTAGGTAACTAAAAAAGATGTGGTGGGAACAATCGCTAATCAACACGTGAGATAAGGAAACGCGTGATCAGACGCGTCAACTCAAGTTAAACTGCAAGTCTCGCATATCAGGCATACACAAGGACAGGCCAGCTGCTTTAGCCCTACATAATCAGATCCTTTTCAGTAATTGCTCATTGCTCATCTACCGTATGTATCTGTGAAATTCCGATTATCCCATGACCAATTGATCGCAAGAACGTTCGGGCTAACCATGTCGCCGTATCCAGCAGCCCGCATTGATATCAGTATCAGAACAGCTTCATCTTATCCAACTAAATTGCTCTCAGCACCATGTGAGATGGCATAACTGCCGTTATATTGCATGGCTGCCATAGATACCACTCTAGATATTTGTGTTGCGACGTACACGGTTTCTACCTCACGACCTGACTCATATATTCCATAATGTCAACACGCCCAAGGCTGGCAAGCCAGTCCTCGATTATGTTGACGAAAACCAATAATCCCTACGACTCGCCTTTATCAACAGTCAATGGGATTCCCATAAAGAAGAGGAACGGCTCAAACGTCAACGAAGACCCTGCCACAGACGATGAGCCTCTCAGCTCAAGCGAGGAAGAAGAAGCAGAAAAAAAGAAAGAGCAACAAGTGACTGACAGCCCGGAGGAACGCAGCAATAGTAAGAAACGAAAGTCGAAGGAAAAGAGCAGCCCGCGAAATACCAAATCCCAGAAACCCAATCCTCCATCTAGCGCACCTGCGGACGAGTCATCATTTTCCATCTACAACTCCAGCCAACAAAGAAGAAAAAGAAATGCTACATATGGGAGGCAAAGTAGTCAAACTTACGGCTCCAGCCAGAACGGTCCCAAGGAAAAGGCTAGAGATACAAAGGAGCACAAACTCGATACTTCATCTGATTTTATCGTCCCACGGATTGTAGACGTCAAAAGCCCGCCTAAATCGAAAAAGACACCCGCGCCATTCCCAAATCTTCATCTAGACGCCCCGTTTCGAGTACCGGCAGTCGTTGAACACGTTTTCGAGAGCATGATACCACCAACTGCTCCGTTCAGGGAACCCGCTATAAGCGCTTCCAGCTCCGCGCCCACTCAGGGAGAATTCCAATTTGACGACGATGACGATGACGACATGTCTTCTCTCAGCTCCCCACCATCTGACCTATCGCTAGCCATGGCCGAACTTGCGGAGGAAATAGAAACGAACCGGGCAAGCTCAAGCAAGGCCCAAGAATCGCGCTGTCCGAACTGTAACACACCCGTAGATGCAGACCTGCTCGGCGAATTCTTGGTCCTCCCAAGCCGTCGACTGAAAGATGAGCGACTGTTTTGCGAGCGGCACAAAGCTAGTAATGCTAGTAAGGAATGGGCGGATAAGGCTTATCCCAAAATTGACTGGCACACGTTCGACAAGCGCATCCAGAAGCATTTCTCAGAGCTCGAACCACTGCTTGTACCCAATCCTACGTCGTTTTTTAGAGGCTGCCTAGAGAGCGCCATAAAAACCGGACAGGGCAAGGTCTTCAAATTGTCTCTAGAAGAAGACAACATAGAGAATCTGTCATGCGGATATTACGGTCCGAAAGGAGCAAGCAGAATGTCAGCCTTCCCAACCCATTCTTCATTCACCCATGTTTTTTCTATTTTTTTATTTTTTTTCTTTTCTCTGCTAACCACACGGTATAGGCTGAATTCCGTAACCGCCAAATATTCCAGCAAACTGCGACAGCTAGCAGCCATGGATAACGTGCTCAAAATCGCCGGACCAACGACTTATGCACAAGCTGTTCTTGTTCCCGAATTAGCAGTTTCATTGATCAAGGAGGACATGAATGTGGACAGCCAGGATGCGCGCCAAATACTCAGAGATAGCACGGATATTGGAAACAGGTTAAATCCAGCAGAGGATGATCAGATTCATGTTGAAGAAGAGAAACGAGATGACAATAACTATGTATAACATTTTTTGCGAACTGTATTATAAATATGAACAGCCTGTATTTGCTGGGCATCGGATATGTGTTGTCTGATGAAATGTATGATCAAGCAGGGCAATGTCTGGGTTGTACCAAAGTGAATGCTTTATGGAAGAGCAGCAATTATCGTTTAGGTACATACATGATCCATCCTTGATTTTCTCACTACTGGTCAGAAGGCCACAAGGTATGCAGTTAGTATCAATATTTGCTATGAGAGGCTATATAAATACTGATTATTGACAAGAGACGATATCAGTTCAGAAGTCTCGAAAAACTCATTCAAAATCGCCACCTGAACATTGCGCTACAAAAATATACGCCTTTTGTGTCTATATCACATTCGATCTCCAAGAAGCCGCCAGCGATAGCCAATTGGCACACAAATGAACATGTCTTGCAATAGATCACAGGAGGCCTTTCGATTTGCAAATGTCGTATTTACTCCCGGAGGCCTTCTGAGTATCCAGAACTGTACACACCTACTCAAGCAACTGCGCCGCTTGGAGAATCCGTTCCTGGATGATGTCGCTCCATCTCTGTTTGTTGTTAATAACCCTTTCATGAAGTCTAAATAGAGGGAAAGTAACTTACCACTGCGTTAGTGACATTCCCCGCATCCAAGCTCTCTACCAGCCCCGGATAGGTCGCCCCGGCATAGCCGGTCCAGAGACCAGGAGCAAAAATAACATGCTTGAACCAACTGCGTCCATCCAGACCATCTGCATACAAGAATTTCCGTTCCAAAGTCTTGTATTTGGTATTGACGCCGCGGATTTTGAAAAACAACTGCAACTTTTTCCACCAGTGATACCACGGGACGTCGTCGCCCAGATGAGATTCAAGATCTGCAGCGTATGCATCAAACTCAACAGCCGCAGCGTGGAACTGGGAAATGGCGCTCTCTATGGGCCCAAAGCTGAAATGAGTGTGCTCCGGGAGGTCTTCGGCGTGCGATTTGATGTTGTCAACGTATTTCTGAAGATTTGTCGCATAGTCCGCGGCGTTGAAGCCTAGAACTGGCTTTTCTGAAAAGTAAGCCCCCAACAATGAGAACAGCTTGGTAGAGGTGACATGGTATTGCCAGCCAGGGTCACCAAACCGTCTCATCCAGTCGAAGCTGTCGTAGTTGGAGTGATAGTGATAAACTGCGTCATTGTGTCCTCTACTAAACCCGAAAGACACGCTTGGAATACCGGCAAACTCCTGGAAAGCAGTATAGTCACTTCCGCTCCCAAGTGAGGAAATGTGCCCGTCCCATGCGTCGCGGACAGTCTGGCCCTTGATAGTCTGGTTTGGAGACTGGACTAGACTGGTGACTTCATAGACCGCCTTGTTGAGAAGGGGGCTTGCATCGACGCTGAATGAAGGCCCACTTGCTGCGACGTCGACGTTGACATACACAGCATTCGCGACATTGAGCCACGGCAGGTTCTCTTCAACCCACTCCGTGGATCCAACCAAGCCGTACTCTTCACCATCCCAGCTGGCAAATACGATGGTCCGGAGGGGCTTCCAGCCGGCTTTGACAGCCACACCAAAGCTTCTGACCACCTCGTTGAGCGCGGCGGAGCCACTGTTAGGATCACCAGCACCACCTGCAACCCATGCATCTCGGTGATTGCCAAGGATGACCACCTCGTCGAGGATGGTGCCCGGGATGACACCAATCACGTTCCACAAAGGTGTTGTGACGTAGTCTTGGTGGTTGTGCAGATTAATCACTAGATCGTCAGGTGTCGGTCCGATATTGTACTCGACACCCTTATGGGATAGACCACCGCCTTGCCAGTACTCGTTGAATTCGGAGGCTTTAGGGCCATGTCCATTGAGAGCTTTAAGAAGCGGAAGCGCGTCTGTGTATGATATCGGAATAGAGGGAATTGACGGGATAGAATGCTCCGGAGATTGTCGCTCAACTCCAGGTTTTGACGCGTAACCAGGTGTCGTTGGATCACCGGGCATAATGCCTTTGTGCAAGTTAGTTTACAGTCACGAATGTAATAAGAACTTGGAAAGCTCTGCACACATACTGAGAAACTGTACGCTGCCTCTTTGAACAGCACTGGGATTCCGAGCAGGTCCAGCAGGGTATGCTTCATACCCATTCAACTCTGTGATGTCGCCATCCTCTTGAGGATCCGAGTAGATGATTACGCCTACAGCGCCCAAATCTTGCGCGCGTTTAACCTTCAGGCCACGGAAGATTCGGCCATACTTGACGATCACTATTTTGCCTTCAAAGGAGATGCCCGCATCGACGAGGTCTTGGTAGTCTGCGTATGTGCCAAAATTGGCATAAATAAAAGGAGCAGTGACGTTCCCGGTAGCCGAGTAGCCATGGAAAGTAGGGACTCGGTTTGGCAAGCCGCTTGTGCCGTCCTCCTCCAAGACATCTTCTTCCAGGCTTGCCTCATAGGCGACATCATAGTCGTCTGCGCCCTTCTTGTTCAGCAGTGCGAGACGGTGATCGAGCGGATAGTTGATGTAAACATCGTAGGTCGCAATCGTGGTGTCCTCGACGCCGAATTCCTTCCATTTCTCTTGTGTCCAGAGCACCTGCGAGAAGTTGCCGCCCGCCAAGTGTGGGCCTGCAGTATAGTATTTGCTCCATTCTTCGATCTTTTCTGTACTGGGCGTTTCCTGCAGGATAGCTTGCAGCTCTTTATAGCTTAGGCCGTCCCCGTGAGGCCATGATTGAGGGTAGGGTTTGGACCATGGGGTATAAACCCAGGGAGAGCCGTCGCCGTGCGATCCGATCTTGATTGGCAAGACAAACAATGTCACGGCTACGAGGAGCACGACACCAAGAACGGCGGTGCAGGTGCGGCGCAGAACATGGTGAGGGTAGCGAGCGCGCGGGGGCGCCGTGTGAACGACTAGAAGCGGAGTTGTCTCCGAGACAGGCATGCCGGGGTATTTCTCCTTCATAGCGCTGAGCGTCGTGCCTGAATAGCAAGACAGGAAGATATCCCTCGAGCACCAAGTGATTGATGGGAGATACTTCCGCTCATATAATGAGGTTGTTGCAGGAGGGTTCGTGGAGTTATCTTCATCGCAAGATAAGAGCGCGGTGACGTGATGGTCGTATTTATGCTGTATAGTATGTATTACGTGTATTGTAATGTACTGTATTGGAAACACTCGCATACAACTGGATGCCTACAACAGTCGAATGAAGAATATCCAATCATTTATAGAATACTAAAAATGAATCGTCCAAGGGCATTATGTATCTGGCAGAGATGTATCACAGTTTATCAAAAATCAAAAGCAACCAGGGACATCGCAATGCAACATCAAAACGACCCAATGATCTATAAACATCAAGATCAAACACATGAACAGACAAACCTATGCAATGCGCGCTATTGTCAGTAGTACGAATCTAGTCAGCAATCAAAGCCAACGCCATGCAGCTAAATACATACTCGTGGGCTCAGATGCTCATATCAGCGTGAAAAACAAGAAAGACGACCGAAATGCTCCTTCATTACCTGTGTTATATTTTTTTTTTTACCGAAACGTTCTTCCAGTTTATTAGTTATCACGATTTTCATGCACTTCTAAAACACCCTCCACCTCGTCTTCATATTCGTATTCATATTCATCCTCGTCCTCATCGTCATCCGGCGCAAACCCGTCGGACTCGATGATGAAAAACGCAGGCACTGCAGAGACCACAGCCAAGACAGTCAAAATCCACCAGGGGATAATCACATACCCAAGCTTGACGCCCTCTGTGAAAGCCTCTCCAACAATAGCCGGGCCGGCAGCGCGCCCAATAGCGCTAACACTGACGCCGACGCCATTCAAAGTGCCCAGGATCTTGAGACTAGACGCGGTATTGGTGAGCAGGATGGTGGAGCACGGGAAACTGAAAATGATCAGGACTAGCTTGGACATCAGTAGAAGGAAGACGGCCACTGTGCGGATGGATTGTGGCACTAGCACGACGAACGGAGTCACCACGTAGACGACGGGGAAGAGGATGGCGACGGTCTGAAAGCAGCGGAGAACGCCGTAGCGTTGAGCGGCAACGGGAAAGAAGAGGAATTGTACAAACATGCCAATTATGCCGATGAGAGTGTACAGCATGCCGATTGTTTGGGAGTCTAAGCTGTTAGATCAAGATTCTTCCACGAGAGCAGATGTGAACTCCAAAGAGCAATAGATATGGGTATTAACTCACCGAGTCCAAATCCACTGGTAAATTTGAATGGCAACTTCACATCAGGGTTGTCAACCATGTCCTGCTGCGGATGATGCAGGAAAACGGGGAACAGAGAGTCGAATCCCATGCTGTGCAACGCCATCATGCCGTAGGCGATCAAAACGAGGCAGGACTGTGTAGTGAAGATGGTTTTTGATTTACGAATATCGCCTTTGGAAAGTGGTCTGACTTTCTTACTCCTGTCGCTATTAGTGAGTGTGGCATAATCCTCCGTGTCGCTCGAGTGTTCGCTAAGCAGTCTTGTCCCTTCATTTATGTCTTCATCGTATCCAACATAGCGGTGTGATTTCTCTCTGCGTGATGAACAAGACTGCGTCAGGAGTTGGCCTAGAATCAAACCATAGTCACGTTTATGCCGTCGACTTTGTAATGTCTCCTGTATAACCATATTAGTATTCCCTCGCATGTCGGACCGACCTTTAAACATAGCGCATATCTCACCTCTAGGAACAGGAAACCCGTTGTAATGCCTAGAATAAACAGGAACGCGGAAAGTATATTGGGCAGGGCAAAAGGATACTTTCGGAAGATCTCCCAATGCCCAAAGATATCGGGATGCTTCACAGCCGGATTGGCTAGAGCGCCTCCAAACGCCGGTCCGAATATACTCCCAATAGTCCAGACCAGGGGCATGATACTAAACGCGCGAGGCTGCAGCTCCTTTTCAGGGACCAGTTCAGCAACCATGGTCCGGATAATGCCCACATTGCCGTTCATCAAACCCAGAAACGCTCTCGCAACCAGAAGAGTGGTCAGGGACTTGGAGAAGCCGAACATCAGCGAAAATACCATGGTGGACGTGAGGCCGAACAGGATCGTGTATTTCCGGCCAACTCGATCTGAGAATGTGCCCCATGGCACGGCCATTATGCACTGGCAGCCTGCAACTACGGCAGACGACATGCCGACCCATTTTGCGACTTCATTTTTGCGCACGCCGACGCTTTCCATCATCTCGGGCTGGGCAAGTTGTCAGGGTTTATCCTTTGTAAAAAACACTAAAACACGGGCAAACATACAAGATATGGTAGCGCCGATGTGTAGACCACTGGTTTTAGAGTCAGTCATGACTATTTCTGGATATATTCGTATCTGGCCTCGTAAAAGCTTTTTGTTATTGGGACACCTTGCCTACCGGGTTCTGCAAATCGGCATATTGCTGGGCGATGAATCTAAGAGTCAACCACGCTGTCGATACGAGTTTCCGGACCTGTCAACTTACAAAGGATTAGCAGCTGCTTGACGGGCAGCTTCGGTTCTCGTTGCAACATTTTGTTGTTTTGGATTAGTCAAGTAAGGTCTGTCTATATACACATAGCATACAAAAGAGAGTACGCTGTCGTTTCAACAGCATCCGGCAGCGAACGAAGACAGCAGGAGGAAAGTCAGCAGTATACAAGAAAAACAAATAAGAAAAGCAGAGAAGAGAAAAATAAATCAATGCATTTATTTCGCTGTAATTTTCTGACTTCAAGCCCAAGTGGGGGTTGCCATCGTCCTAGCGCAGACCATGTATTATAATGCACTGAACTATGGGGTAACGCTAGTTGTGTATTGTTTACTTGTGCCTCTTTCAGTTCTTGTACAGAATCCGGCACATGTTCCGAGTCAGACAAGTCTCCGTTGCAGCACCGACCCGGAAAAGTCTCCGTTCAGCACCAGAGGCAATTAATTCATTCTGACAGCCAACTGCTGACGGTATGACTCAAAAAATACAATCAACCAACCCGCTAGGCATGCAGCTAGCTGTCCTTGTGACGCCGCAACCCTAATGTCCAGGGCCTAGATGGAGAAATCTCATCCACTGCCTGGAAGAAGAGCAGCTGCAGGAGCCGGCCTAGTGTCGGCTCGAGGGCTCGTATTTATGGATCTGATCACCAGGTCCTGTGGTCGAGTCGTCGATCGCAAGCAAGTAAATTGATGTCGGTAATAGTGGTTACATGTTCGATGAGGTATATTTCAAGAACGCCGTCTCTACAATCTATATACGTAGCAGTAGCCGTGACCAAGTGCGTTTGTGACGAGAATAGTATATCATATGAGCGGGGTGGTATTCCATATAACTAACAAACATCGGCACGAACAGGCACTACCAAGTTGTTCCCTTATGGTCCTTCACTGCTCAGTGCTCCCCTCATTAGTTCTAATAATCCAAGACTAAACCCGGCTAGCCCTCTTGTCCCTAAACGCCAGCCCAAACACCAACAGCCCGTACGTCGCAAGCACGCTGAGCGCGACGGGCACCGGCTTGCGCAAGCGAAGCGCGCGTGGGACTGACGAACCGGCCAGGACGGTCGAGGCCAGCAGTCCAATCTCTTCGCCGTACGTCTGGTTGTTGCGTAGTCGGAACAGACTCAGCAGGTAGAGGCCGCCGACTGAGAGGCCGGCTGCAATGGAGGGGATGGAGCCTGTGCGCGCATAGCCGATGATGCCGCCGAGGGATGTAAGGGCGGAGAGGGCGCCGGCGGAGGTAATGGTGAAGCTTTCAGAGGGCTGTTCGTAGAGTCGTCGTTAGAGGATTGCTGGATGGCCGCATCGATGGGACCAGGAATACGTACCATGTTTGGCCGGCCTGTCAGATTCTTTGTGAAAGACGAGTTTGTATTACGAGGCGGCTCGAGGACGGTTGATGCGACGAGAACGAGCAGAGGAGAGCTTCTGTGATCGTATGTTGTGTTTACAGCCAGGCCGAGCCATGACGATTGGGCCGGCAGACCAGCCAATCAGCTCCCAGCATTTACCAAGATTATTAATCCAGCTATTAAGATGGCAGCAGTTTATGTCTGTCGGAACAGCAACAAAAGTGGATAAATATATTACTCTAATGATAGATAATGATAACGACGCTCTTAACAAGGACATGCCTACCTTTAATCGAAGCCGGAGATCATCCTGCCTGCAGTATTGAAGCCTGTCGTCGTCGATAGGGAGCAGCGCACTGGTTGTACAACAGAAGCGATCAAACGGAAAAGAACCACTGGCATTGTGTAAGGAAGAGGCGACGACCCCTACTCACCGACAGATGACCAGAGGCAATAGCAGTCTGTAATTGCGGAAAAGAACACGGGTTTCGGTACCAGCCTTGTGCGTACAGCGCGCCTGTCTTGTTTTGTGCCATGCTAAAACGTATCAGGGAAAAGAATGGATATAGTTCTCTTCAATCAAATGATAGGTATTTGATATGATTACGTCGAACTTAACTTGATTGTATTGTCCAACAACGGCCTCTTCCGTTTGATTGAGCCATGGACCTCGATTGCTTTCCGTTTCGTTCTCGTTCTTTCTTTCTAACCAGACGCATCGATGACATCGTCGGAATTCGTCGTCGGTCGGGCAACTGCTGGCACAGTAGCATCGCTGAGTACAGTCTCTCCCCCGCGAGGAGGAGTGTATGCATATCTTGGCAAATGTGCCATTTTCTCCTCGGGGCTTGTTTCGTTGTCGGAATAGACCAACCTTGTCTTTGATTTGTCCTTTTCTTTCTTTGCCTTCTTCTCCTCTCCTGGTGTTGGTGCTGGCGCTGGCGTAGCTTGAGCTTGTGCAGTTTCCGCTGTTTTGGCGGCTCCCGCAATCAATTCGTCAACCGAGTTTGATAATGGTGTCGCGGATGCAGCGGCCTCGACTGGTGGTGGATATTGACCATATCCCTGCGGTATACCCGGGGAAGGAACGCCAGGTAAGGGATGCTGCATCGGAGGTAATGGTTGTGTGATCGGAGGACCAGCAAACGATGGTCGTTGCGGTAGGCCAGGCGCGGCTGGCAAACTTCCTTGTCGGGGTGGATATTGCGGTAAACTCTGTGGCGGTGTGTGGGTTCGTGCAGGTAATTGTTGCTGTTGTACGAATGGATGGGGAGACGCTGCCGTCGCGTACGGTGGTGGCGTCTTTCCGGCCTGGAACTGCGGCGGCGAAGCATATTGCGGGACGCCATAATGCTGCGGCGGTGGAATTTGAGGTTGCCCATTTGGCGGATAGCTTGGATATACCGGGCTCTGCGCATGTGGATAAGGAGAATTGGATGCGCCGTATGGAGATGGGGATGGATATGGATATTGCGTACTTGGCGCCGGTGGTTGTTGTTGTGGTTGTTGTTGGGATGGCGAGTGCTGGAAGTTTTCCCCCTGCTAGTGCCGAGTCAGTAATGCGAACAGTATATCCATATGACAGCCAATATAACTCACAAAGCCAGATTGAGATTGAGCAGCACTCTGCCCGGCTCCAAGAGGAGTAACATCACCACTGCTCGTCTCAGCTGTCTTATCAGATGCCAATTTGGCCTTGTGCTCGGCCAAACGCTTTTTTAGATCTGAAATCTCCAACTTGGGTTTCTTCGCTGGTCCGCCATCCTTCGCAACTCCCGGCGGAGGGTTTCCTGTGGCTGCGCGACGCTCCGCTTCCGCCTGCTGAAACTGTGTAAGGACACGCTGGTTGTGGGCTTGAACGACATCGTCCGGGACGCCCTCCATACCAAAAATCTCGATGTCAAGACTCGACCGGTTGGGCAAAGCGTTATCGACCTCGCTCAGCTGCTCCTTGTGAACTTGGCTCATATGAACCGAGAGGCCTGATATTGATTAGAATACATTAGTATAAAAATTAATTTGAAGAAAACAGTAGTCCACGTACCTCCAGCCGTGTTCAGCCGCCGCCCACATCGTTCGCACTTGAAGTGTTTCGCTTTCTGGTGTGAGATGAGGATTTTCAAGTCGTCAAAATCTCGCTCGCAGTAATAGCACCATGGCCGAGCGAGCAGCTCTTCCAGATCTGGGTGACCGCGCTTCTTCTTACCCATTGCGAGGGGTTTTATCTGTGGGTGTATTTATATTATCGACGATAACGCAATGGCAACTTGAGCAGTGCGGATGGACGATTCTTGGATGAAGCGCAACGGCGATTGAGAAGTCTGCGAGGTCGATGGCTAAGTTAGTGTGAAGCCGGATTGAGGTCAGCGGCCGGGTCACGTGGCTACGTATTTTATTTCGTCTATTAATTACTAGCGTATTTTGGGTACTCATACTACAGAGTAGGGTTACCGCCAGATGCAATACGAATAATCGCTCTGCTGAAACGGAAGAGTTTGCCACAGAGCCTCGCTCTGATGGCTATTACAAGAATAGAATGATCTTCTAATAGATCGAATTAGGCCTCAAGCTTGGATTTACGCTAGATTTAAGTTTAATGAATACATTCTAGATTTAGACTTGGTTGGGCTCACCCGCGTATATATATCTATCGACCTAAACTGGGTATTTAACGTGTTGCTTTTCTATCTTACTACCAGTAATTATCTTGTGCTGGATATGGCTTTTATGCCCTTCTGCAAAAGCAAGCTAGCACAGTCAAATATCAAAACGATACCCACTTAGCATCAATAACGCTACTGGTGTCGCATCTCTGCCGCGCCGTTTAATCTACAATTGACCACGCCTCCCTCTATAGTACGTCTCGTGATCTATGCATATTTCTCATATCCTGAATACCATCTGAGGACTCCAGCCAAGGGTCTGTCCGCTTAGGGCTACCGTTCGAGATCAGTGCCGTATTGGGTCGTGCCCTCTCGGGCGTCGGAGGAATCAATGCGGCGAGAGTCCGGGTGCTGGGAGAATGTAGTCCATTGTAGACCTGAAGAAACCCCATCACGCCTTTTCGATGCCCCGAGCCAATCATTTTATGCTACAAACGCCAGGAGGATTATATTAAGCCTAAAGTGAGACTTGGCTTGTCTTCTATATGAAAGAGTAAAAATCAATCAACCACCCACCTTTATGTAGCATGCAGAAGACCATCAAAATACTCAGTTCGATTACCGAAGAATGCCACCGCTTCATGGGTTTTCAGACAACAAGTTTCAGACTCGTGACGATGTTCTGACTGCAACAAAGGCCTTCGTCCGGGCCCTTGAGCCCTACTTCTCCCCGGGGAAAGGGCGCGTCCAACTGCCTGTCTACTCGGGGGCACACTTTGACGAAACCGCCGCGCAACTGGAAGGGTTCGCACGGCCAATATGGGCGATAGCTACTGCTGTAGCCGATACATCATCTGATGTCACCGACCCAGAAGTCACTCACTACGTTCAGCAGTTGCTGGAAGGTCTTACCAATGGACTTAATCCTGCCCACCCAGAGTACTGGGGAGCAGTAGGCGATTGGGACCAGCGCATGGTGGAGGCGGAGCCAATCTCGTTTGCGCTTTTGATAGCGCCGAAATCTTTTTACGAACCACTCTCGAAAGATAGTCGCACGCATCTGGTCAATTGGCTATCTGGTCTTAATGGTAAAGTAATGCCTGAAAACAACTGGCGCTGGTTTCGCATCTTTTCGAATCTTGCCCTAAGCCGCGTATGTGGGGTTCCCTACGAAGATGTCAAGGACCACATCGAGTCCGACTTTGAGATGCTGGATCGATTCGACATCGGGAACGGGTGGTCCGCAGATGGGAACTGGAGAAAGGAGGACAGTGACGGAAAGTACGGTCGTCAGGCAGACTATTACTCGGGAAGCTTTGCGATTCAGTTCAGCCAGTTGCTGTACTGCATGATAGGGCAAGAGTCCGATCCTGGTCGAGTTTCACGCTATCAATACCAAGCAAGAGTCTTTGCTAGTCAGTTCTGGCGGTTTTTCGACGAGGACGGTGCATCAATCCCCTTTGGGCGATCGTTGACCTATCGATTTGCCATGGGTGCTTTCTACGCCGCCTTTGCTCTGGCCAAATGCTATGATGAAAACAACCGCTACACATCTGCTGGATTTGTAAAAGGCATGCTCTTGCGTCATCTCAGATGGTGGGCAGAGAATTCGTCAAACATGTTTTCAATTGACGGGACCTTGACAATTGGATATCTATACCCGAATATGTTCATGTGCGAGGACTATAACTCTCCCCAGTCACCTTACTGGGCAATGAAGTCCTTGGTCGTTCTCGCACTAGGAGAGAATGATGCATTCTGGACCGCGGCTGAAATTGCCCATCCATTATCCCGGACCTCATCTGGCAACGAGGAGTCCGTCTCCGGGGTAGAATTCCTGCCTGCGCCGTGTCAGATTCTGTGTGATCATCCGAAAGGGCAGCATCACTTTATGCTCTCTGGCGATCAGTTCTGCATGTGGCCTTTGAAAGCAGCGCAAGCAAAGTATAGCAAGTTTGCATACTCATCAGCATTCGGGTTCAGTGTTCCTACAGGCGGTTTATTGACCCAGCTTGCCCCTGACAGCACGCTCGCTATCAGCCGCGACAATGGCAGTACATGGTCTACACGGTGGGAGACTCTTGGCAGTCCCAGTGCTATAACCATCACCGTGGAAAATAAGGAAATAATGTGCCTTCAGTGTACCTGGAAGCCATGGAAAGCAGGGGACACAGAGATTGAGACAACGCTTATTCCGCCATTTGACAAATGGCCTGACTGGCATGTCAGAATCCACCGTATTCGAAACCAGGGCGAAAGTTCTTCTGCTCCAGAGAGGCTCAGTATTGTTGAAGGAGGTTTTGCTATTCAAGCGAAACAGCCGAGACTGATGGCCAAGTTGGATCAGAATTGGGAAGGAGGATCGTGTCATGGAGGGACTCTGGAAACCGCTTCCTCCTCATTAGTCCTCAGCATCGCTGGCGTTAGTGGTCTGAAGAGTATCCATGCTACAGATACTGTAGCTGAAGGCAAGATATTGAAGCCGGACCCAAATACGAATTTAATGGAGCCCAAGACATTGATACCGACAATACAGCACAAGCTGAACTTACAACCGGGGAAAGAAGCGGTGTTAGCTACTTGTGTTTTTGCCATTGCAAGCGGGAAGAGGAGCCGCTTTACTCGCGAGGAAATGTTCCGAAGATGGCGCCAGCAACCTCAATTGGGGGAAGTGTTGAGTGAGTTGCAGCATTTTTCACGGACTATAGTTTATAAGCCTTACCTATCCTCAGAAAAATAAAGTATCAAATGTATTTATAAGATTGATGTCTTTTGAAGCTTTAACCGGTCGATTCATTTTGAACACATTCATTGCCATTGTCAAGGCATATTAATATACTCAGATTCTTCTGTTCCTCCCTTCAAATGGGCCGCTGTGATCAGGAAGGAGCGCCGCCATATTGATAGGATCCGAAGAAATCCGTCCCATCAAAGGTGATAACTCGGTCCATCTCGAGAAATTGCTGCCCTAAGAGCATCTGCGCCATGGACGTTAGTTCGTCCTCTTCCTCTCCGTTCCCGATGTTACCGATTCCTGCTTTATTGCTATCCATGCCCATAAACTTGAGACCAGCCACATCCCTTGTTGTTGCTGTTGTTGCTGTTGCTGTTGTTGAAGGTGGGCTCGTTCCCATTATTCTTGATGTGCCTGCGGCAGGTGCATTGACGGAATAATGGAATTCTGATTGATGTCGAACTCCTGCAGGATTGAGCTCATTTGACATGATGCGCGAGTCATATGTCGGACCAGTTGGGACTCGTGCCATGGCATGATTATAAGGGGTGAGAACGGAGGAAGCCATAACTCTATTCGAAGTTGGAATTTCAGGGTTCTGCCTACTCAGAAGACCGTCTAAACTCGCGTCCAATAGAATATCACCGACGCAGTTGCTGTTCCCAAAGCCAGACATGTATTGAGCTTGCATCTGCCGAAGCTGCATGGCAAATTGGCCCATCAGGTCAGGAAAGGAAGGAGACCTTCCGTCACTGTCGCCCCTTAGCTGAGCATTATTTCTACCAGAGACCCCAATCCACCGTCGTGACATGTCATTGAGACTATCCGTGAGTCCAAAAAACTCTTGCGCCAATGGGCCTCCCGTCTCCGAAGAAAGAGAATGAACCAGCAGGACGCGGGCGGCGACAAACGCGCAAAAGGCGAATTGACTATTGACTATGCCACCCATATAGCACAAGTACTTGTTGATAATTGATGCGATCTCGACAGCAGCAAGTAGACAAGTTTCGGCGCTACAGGCGCTTGGCAGCTTGACAACACCGCGCCAGGTCGTTGGTGGGTATGCGACGTGCTGGTGAAGGAGGATTGTGGCGGCGTTATGAGTGAGATGCGCCAACGTCAAGTTTGGGTCCATTTTGACCACCGAGACGTCGTGGGAGACATTGGAGTCAAGCCATTGGCGGGGGAGAAACATTTTCCAACTGGTTCACCGCTATGTTAATGATGAGCTCGAAAAGATAGCGAACCAAATAAAGAGACATACTGGACAAGTCGTAAATCCAGCTCTTTGAACCTCGTCAGCCAATTCTTCACCTGTTCAGTATCTCCAAAGTCTATGCTTTGCTGCAGGAAGAAAGAGTTCACTTGGCTAAGGTTCTCGGTTGCCTCGATACAATAAGCAAATGCCCCCAAGCTCGAGGTGTCTGGTTGATCACTGCTGCCCCGACCAGGGCTGTAGTTGTTGCTAAAAGATGACTCATATAGTGCTGGCACATTCGCTATAGACTGGCCGATCTTGGCTGTCGACTTGGTCCATATTCCAAAGAAAGGCGTCGAAACAGCCTCCTCTCTCGCCCACGGCGCTCCGCCACAAGGGAGTCGTCGCTGCACATGGTCGGATGTAAGGCTTGTATGCCATCTAGTACGAGTTAGATGTGAGTGAAATATCGGATTTGTGAGGCACTGCGATTTCTCACCCAGAAGTCACCGAGCAAACTCTGTAGGCGTTAGGTCGATCATTCAACACAGGCCGTATTCTTCATAAGCAAATTTACCTGTCAAGAAGGAACACGTTCCAAAAAAGCCTCCTTTGTTCCTCGGACTCTGTCCAATCGCGTGGATATGATAAAAGAGTAATCGGACGAAGAAGGAGCTGCTTGTGCGAAGATAAATCTGCGGGTTCGACGGTCAATTGAAGATACTCGACCGTCCTAGTCAGGGAGCCGATAATCGGCCACGCTTTGCAAAATTCACCGGATCCCATCTACAATATAACAGGCCAAGTCAGAAGATGAATCAAACTTGACAATAGAAAACGTTCTCAAGGAACCGAAACATACATAGTCAAAAGCAAGAAAGACAAGAGCTTGTATACTCTCGACTGCTAGGGATCGCATGGCATGGAGGAGGACTGCCCTCCTGGACACTTTGATCTGCCTTTTGACGTCCTCTAGACAAAGTCCGACTTTCTCAAAGTCTATGTATTTGATCGCAGCAGCGATCAGTGAGTGGAGAAGCAATGCCAGCCGGTCTCTTTCCTGGCGATTCTGGACCAGGGCCCGGAACCGAGTCTGGTGGAGGATTGGAACCCAGTGATGCACCGTTTGAAAGTGCACGTCGATGATGGCTTCCAAGACATGTGGTGCAGGGAGTGGAGGTATTTCATCGTCTTCCTCTTGCCAGTTTTCGGCATTTACATGGCTGGTCCGTCTTCTCTTTCGAGTATGGCTGTCTCCCTGCTGTGGGGAAGTTGATGAACTAGTAGTTACACTGACTGGGTTATCGGAGGCCTGATCATTTGCGTGGCCGTGCGAATTCGGCTCTGGTGCAGGCTGAGACGGAGGTCTTGAAGAACTGAGCGGACTCGAATCCAGATCCAGGAAAGCAAGTTGGGGTCGTCGATTACCACGTTCGTCTAGCAGAATCTTTTCAAGAATGTCTAAAACAAAAACAACAACAAAATCAGTGTGCAACTTTGACATGGAATAAGACCATTACCCAATCGGCGGCTTAGACCATCCACAGCGCCGGCCTTGATACCGGGCTTTTGTTTGCTCACATAAACGCATTCGAATGCTGGATGCAAGTTAGTTAGTCTCCGCTCCACAATTGACCATCACTCGTCATGGCTTGCCCACCCAATCTCTGACATTGGGAGCAGGCCGGCCTCTCCCTCGAGCACTTGAGCTTCCGTCGCCGGCAAGACTGGCAGGCCGGGGTGTCGTCCGTGGTGGTGGGGCAATCCTCCTCGCTGGCCCTGTCGCGTGCCATGATTCCTCCAGACTGCCGGCGTGCAAACATGCTGGTTCAAGCTGCTTACAGCTCTTCCGATAAGCCGGGTTAATTGATTTAAGAAGCTAAGCGACACGCACCGGACATCGGGATAAATGACATGCGGAGCGTGGGAGAGGCAGCAAGCTTTATGGGGTTTTCGATAAGCGTTTTCCCCACAACATCCCCCCCTCATTTGCCGATACTACGGCGGAATAAGGTATGGACGCTATGAACAGCACATAACTACTATGTAGCCGCTAGATTAAGCTCTAATTTTCGCTAACACCGGCCTAAGTGCTGAGTGCTCGCTACTGGACTATTAGTCTCGTGGCAACCCTACAGCTGCTGCTGTTGGCATGTCCGCCCGCCTCTTATAGGCAAGATACTTTTGGTATGTAATCACTCAAAAAACATGTGCTTATATAGTTATGACACGAAGGGTAAGTTTTTGATAGGAAATTTTTTAACATTGAACTAGATATTTGCAACTCGGATCGGCCTCCACCTGTATTATCTTATATCGGGTGTCGCTTCACACCCGGTCCGGAAGTCGGGTCTTATCTTGAAGTGGCACCCAGACTTTGGCTTGTTGTTGGACTAAGATGCATGCATTTAAATAAACCTTACTAGACAGACTTGGTGACGCGTCTTACTTCCTCGACCTCCTCGGCCTTGGCCTCCTTTTCCTCGTCAGTCCCTATCGACCCGTCGAAAAGCTGCCCGACCTCCTCCAGACTGAGATTCTTGGTCTCGGGGTAGAAGAAATAGATCAGTGTAAAGTTGCCGACCAGGACGCAGCACCACACGATGTAGTATTTCCAGCCAATGGCTGCGAGGCCGACAGGGTTCGTGTATCCACTGAAGATGTTGGCCGCGGCATCGCCGAAGCCATTGAGCACAAATGCCTTGGCGCGGAGGGCAAAAGGCGCGACCTCGGCGACATAGGAGGGTAGCATGCATCCAGGCATCTTGTAGAAGAGCCCAAAGAGAAAAATGGCAAAGATAGTGGCGTTGCCCAGCCCCGCGTTGCGATAATCGATACCCGTATTGACGCCTGTAAAGACGGTAATCATCAAGAAGGCGACGAACATGCCAGACATGCCAATCAGGAACATCGGCCGCCGTCCCATCCTGTCCACATTTAGCGACCACACGTTGCCCCATACAAAGCCGCTGATTGTCATGCCGCCGTTGATAAGCAGCTGTTTTTTGGAGCTGGTGATGCCAATGGACTCGAAGACGAGGTGAATGTAGTACGTGATCAGCGCATTGCCGCACCACTGGATGATGAATCCAGATGTCATGATAATAAAGAGCCGGTAACGATTGGCGGACGTGCGGAACCACTCCAGCCAGGATGCGCGCCGCTGCAGGAGGTCTGCTTCGATGGCCGTCTCAATCTCTGCCATTTCCAGTTGCAGTAATTGGGACGACTCGTCTCCCTCGGCGTGATATTTGGCCAGGACTCGGTAGGCCTCGTCACGTCGACCCTTGCTGACGAGCCAACGTGGGCTCTCAGGCGTAACTAACATCATAGCGAGCTGAAAGAGAGAAGAGACGCCTTGCAGCAAAGAAGGCAGGCGCCACGACCACGAAGATGCCATGAAAGACGTGCCGTAAGTAATCCAGGCAGCCATGATCTGGCCCAACGATCCGGTCGTGTTCTGGATGCCAATAATCTGGGTGCGCTGGGAGGGATGTGCCAGCTCCGAGGCTAGGATGGGACATGCCATGTTCTGGATTGTGTTTCCGAAGCCGATCAAGACCCGAGACACGACAAACATGTCGTAGTCAACAGACGCGGCCTGCAGAGCAGCACCAACTAGCAAAATGCACGAACCGATGATAATTGGCATCCGACGGCCGAATCGTTGCATCATGGGCGCCGCAACAAGAAGCGCGCCCAGTTGGCCGTAGCGAGTACCGTTGGTGATAGTGCCTAGACGAGTGCCCGTCGGCTTCCCCAGCGCTACCTGCCATCGTTCGACACTTTGGAGACCGTTCAACATAGAGCCGTCGTAGCCGTTCGTCATGTCGCAGACGATGCAGCCCAGCAGTATGAGGTTCAGGGTCCGCAGGCCAGGGTAATGCCACCAGAATTTCGTCCGTTGGTCAGTCCGCTGAAGGGTCACACCCTCCACGCCGGTGACCCTAGACTTGTCGATATGGAACATGATCGAGAAAGTCAACGAGAGATGAATGTCAAATAAGACAGGGTAGACGCGAGAATATTGATGGGAATTTGAATTTCAGATGCTGCGAGGCGTTCTCACACTGAGCAGCTGAATCAAGAAGAAAAGCAGCTGATCCCAGAAGAAAGAGACAACAGGGTCGACATGGCGCTTTATGAAGCCCATCGCACCAGTAGATGAGATGGAAATCAGATAATGCGGAGAAGCATTTCCCCACGGACAGGCCTCGTGGGCTTGTGGAGATGCGTAGTCTAAACTCTCCCCGGAAGAAAGACTGGATGGTGCCGGAATATCGGGCCATTGGCACTCCGGGGTGTCTACATTCCAAAGTAGGTAGTATGGCTGGCTATTGGCCGTCCGAGCTAGTTCTGTTGTTGTTTTTTACAGATTAAGCTTCTTCTGAACTAGACGTACGATATTCAACCACGTGAGGTGTTTAGTAACATACCACCTGCAGAGTGCCAGCGCAGAAAGCCAGACAATGACGGAAGCCCCCATAAACAAATCATTCTCTCTAGGCACCGCAACCGCCGGGCATGATTTCTCTATTATTGATGCGTCTCACCAGCCTCTTACTAAGGGCCAATCACATTTATATTAACTCCATATTATTTCCGTCAGATAATATACAGTTTTTCATGGCCCTCCTGATGTAAGAAGAGTGGAAACTACTATCGTACATAGGAAGTGCTACGGCGAATCCATCGACTCGTGACCATTCCACCTATGCTAGCACTTGGATACGTAGGTCACTTTATGTATCTATTGGATTGCAGACTCCAATGAACGTGCAAGCCAGCAGTTTTTGGTGAGAACATTGCAGCATAAGGCTTTCAATTGATTCGATGGCTAGCATTACTTGCATTTTTACGATTACAAGCGCGCATGTGTAAGAGTCTCCCACAGTACAAAAAGTCCATTCTCGCCTCCTGGGCGCTGCTGGTCTGTGTAGTCCGTCGTATTGCCCATTGTGTAGCCCAGCCTTGTGACAAATTCGCTGTGCCCTATCTCCGTGACTTTGGTTACTAGAGTTAGAAACAGCTCCGACATTATAGAGGGAGGAAAGACCACTTGACTAACCGTTATCAAGAACCCCAGTAAGCGTGCCATCGCACAGCCAGCTTGGAACGGATCCTCCCAGGGCATAGTACGAGTGGAACTCCAGCGCATACCTTAATCTCTCACCCGTTTCTTGGACAAAGAGATCCTCTCCCTGGATTCGAGAGGTCTCGGCTACGTGTGAGATTGAAGCAAGTCCATAGCCTGTATGCTCAAGATCGCGGCATGTCTCTTGGGACAGACCATCAACAAACGTTGTCTGTCCATACCAATAGGCCTCAATCTCTGCCGTTGTATCGTAGGTGCTGTCCGCCGGCGCAATAGGCACGTCGCCGTCAGATGTGAGATAAATATAGGCAGGTACTCTGTCCAGAAACACGCTCATAGCGGTGTCATATGCGGTTGAATTCTCAACAAAGATGGAGATGAACATGGAGGCTTCCATCATGACTAGAGAGGGTGTCAGCACTTCAACAAAAAAAAAAAAATGATCAATGAGTGTATTATTACCTAGCTCCCAGTTCCCATTCGCATTGCCATCACCACCAATAATTTCGGGAAGGTATACATCTGCCAACATGGTTTCAAAATGGCTGATTCCATCGTCACTCCATCCAGCATCGGAATAACGGATGATTTCAGCCGTTCGCGCCCAGACAGACCCGACCCAGCCTGACTGCACTGGCGCGTTGGAGTCGTTGTGACCGGTAATAGTAGATGACCATTCGTCCATGTAATATATGGCCTTGGTGGCGTAACTTGCGTCGCCTGTGATATACCAGGCTAGTGCCATGCTATAAGCCGCGATGGAATCCTCGCGTTCGGCAGTGCATCCGACGTCGGGGATAGAATACGATCCACACTCAACCATGCTCACCGGAGATGCTGTCCTGCTGAGGTTAAACAAGGTGTTGGAAGTCATGACCGTGTACGCGTCAGACCATGGTGACGACCCGCTAGAGACCTTGGCTTTCATGAATTCGAGTTGAGTCGAGTTCATCAGAATACCAGGGTGGATCCATGTTGAGGGTGCAGAAAACACCTCAACGACGGTCAACACGAGAACTGTTACTATCCAAGTAGAAGTCAAGAACATCATGGTTACTTGAGTTGTATTGGAAATGGGAATAAGTTGTTATTTCAGGATGCGTCGATTTGCTTCTAACAGTCCCATTGATGGCGACAATGTCTTCTCTCTTATACTTCACATTACTATCCAAGATAAGATCCTGGCATTCTGGCTTGATTGGGAAATGAAACATTAGCACTTACCCCAGATTGCGCGTACTCCTTCGCGCGTGCACAGTCCATGTCACTTTAGCGAGATAGCAGCATGCAAAAGTAGGCGCCGGAGCGCTAATACCCCGATCTCCATGGATTCTCCATAGAAAATACAACCGTGGGAACGCGTGCACAACCCCACCGGTTATCATCCCGGCATGCGATATCTAGATTCTAGATATCAGATTACCGAGATCCGATAGCTGATGTAACCTTCATCCAAGGTGTGCTTGACGACGAAAACTTACTTTATACTTCTCCACGCATGGACATTCTAGTTACAGTAGAGCAGAATACGTAGCCTGTAAAGCGATAAGCTAATGTGACTTCAGAGCGTGATATTCTGATCTCCACTGGATCAATTTCATAGCATTCGATATGTAGGACGTATGATAAATAGCTGGTACCGCCCAACTTCTAGCACACCAATGGTATCAAAATGTACGAAATGCGGATTCTATCTAGCGGACTCAGGCTGTTGTGTCTCTTGACACTGCTTGCCACTGCGCAAGCCACGCAATACTATGTCAATTGCAGTGCTCCCACCTCGGGCAATGGCTCATCCACGGCTCCTTGGAACTCCCTAGCCCAGGTAAACAACTTCACTCTCCTGCCTGGTGACATCTTGTCGTTCACTTCCAATGTCACTTGTCAGGGCCATCTGGCCCCGCTGGGCAGCGGAAACAGCAATTCATCGATTCAGATCACGACATACCCAATAGATTCCACTGCCGGTCCGGCCATCATCAATGGCAATGGCAGCAATGCGTCCTTGACGCTCACGAACCAAGACTACTGGCGCATCACCAACATAACCATCACAAACCCTGCCAGCCAAGTCGGCCCTAGACAGGGCATTCTTGTGACAGCCAACGACGGCAAAGTGCACTCTGGGATAACCATTGATCACAATGTTGTCTACGATGTAGCTGGCCAGACGAACAAGGCGCTTCATGCATCGGACTATGCTAAATCAGCCGGGATTTCCATATCGGCGTCCGGCGGCAGCTCTTTCAACAACGTTTCAGTGAGCGATAATATTGTCCATGATTGCGGAGGCGGTGCCATCAAAGTACGACCTGGCCAGACGGATATACTCGCGCAAAATGTGCGCGTCTCGTACAACAAGATCTCCTCGTGTGGCGGGGATGGCATCATCATTGCAACCTCTGATTCACCCTCAATCGACCACAATATCGCTGCCTACCTTGGCACGGGCAAGTATCCCTGGACCGGGGGGAACTTTGCAGGCATGTGGGTTGAAACATCCCAAGATCCTGTCATCAGCCACAATGTTGTGTACGGCACTACGATGAGCGTCTATGACAGCGAGGCCTTTGACTGTGATCTCGGTGTCACCGGCACCTGCATCGTGGAGTATAACTACAGCCACGACAACGCAGGCGGCGCGTTCCTCAATTGCGATGGCTGTGGGACTACCGCTGGAACCGTGTCAAAGCAGATAGTTCGATACAATATTTTTGAGCGGGACTGCCGCATCATCAGTGTTGGAACCCTGCCCGAGCTGTGGCTCTACAATAACATCTTTTACTGCCCGGACCGCCCTTTTGACATCAACGTACCGCCAAACTCGCACTTGGTCAACAATATCTTCATAGGCGCCGAGGCTAACGTGAGTCTGCCGACAGGCAGTGGCATCGACTGGCAGAGTAATATGTTCCAGACGGTCCTGCCACCGACAGAGAATGGATTTGTGGGAGATCCTCAGTTTGTGGACCCCGGGATGTCAGGGAATTCACTGGGAGCTGGATTTGGATATCGCGTCATGGCAGGGTCAGCGGCTTTGGCAAATGGGGCAGTGATTGCGGAGAATGGAAATTTGGATTATTTTGGCCACCCTGTGTCAAGCAGCGCAGTACCAAACTTGGGAGTATACAATGGACAAGGAGTGTGATAAATGTCAAACCAATTTTAGGCAGGCGAGGTGAAAATTCACATTGATTTCAGTTTAAAATGCAGCTACCAGTCAAATTCCGAGTAGACGAATTAGTATTTGTGGATTTATGTATAATGTGTTTAACGAAATTTCTACCCTATTAAAAGCGACCTCGAGGGCATTTTGGACAAAGAAAAGACTCCCAAGGCTCAAAATTTCACCCGCTTGCTCACTGCTGAACGGAGTGCTCATCCACCACAACCGCATCCAGCTGTTCAGGTGCCGGTCTGAGATGCCACAGGTCCCCTGCTGGGGGCATCTGCAGCTGGGCCAAAGCCTCCTTGGCCCTGGAATGGCCAGCGTTCGCTGCGGTGCGGACAATATCTGCCGCAGCGTACCTCTTGAATCCCAGTTCTGGAAACCGCCACGTTTCGCTGCCCGTGGCTGCTGGTATGATAAAGTCTACCGCACGTGAAATACTCCCGTTTCCGTCTGGACCTTCAAATTTCCACAAGTCAACTCCGACTTTTTGTGCTACACAAGCGAGCCGCGTCAGAGCGAGGAGGTTGAACGTTGAGTAGTGCCAGCTGCGCGTACGGCCGAGTTCCTCAGGCTGAGAACCATCTGGAGCAATGGTATCCACGAGATGGGAACGCACGGCAAGGCACTCGCTATTGACGCGGTCTGTGTCGCCAAGGAAGAGTGCGATGGCCGCATTCTGCATGGCCGCAAAGCTACCGTGATTGTTGCGCTGGGCACGCTCTTCTTGGCCGAATGGGCTGTTGGTCAGCCACTCGAGAAAGTCAACGTTCCACCGCCTGAACGCCTCTACATCGGCGTCAGACCAGCCAGGTGCTCGTGATGGAGCGCCATGAGCCAGAAGTGCGGCGGCGTCGAGAAGGCTAGTATAAGCTTGTGAGAAGTCGATGATCCCGATGCAGCGGCCTGTATTAGCGAATGGAATGACTTGGGCATGGTTGAGGTTGGGATTCATGCGTGTCTCGGGGTTGATGAACCAGGTCCGCAGAATATCGCCCGCATGACGCGCGTATTTTTCATTTCCCGTGTAGTACCAGGCCAGGGTCAGACAGGTCGATGAGGAGAATACCTTCTCCCAGTAGACGCGGTCCGTATACTTCAGTACCTCTGGATTCTTTTTCCCATCACGATTGACGTATGGTTTACCATCTGGCGAGTCTGGAGACGGCCACCAGTAGGGGGCCAGGCTGGTGTAGTCGTGCTTGTCGCCGCTCGGCGGGAGAAATGATTTCGTGGTGACTGACCATGGGCCTTGTGTCAGCCACTTGTCAGCCTGCTTTGTGAGAATATCCAGAGCCGTTTGCATCACCGAATCAGTGCCTTGGCCGAGGCGCTCCCGGGCTTCGGCAAGGCGGAAGCCATCCAGAACTACTGTTGAGGGATGCTGTGTCATGTTGTATCACCGTGGTCTACTTGTGAAGAAAATGCAGATATTGAACAGGGATTACAACTAATGATTGCATTTTCATGTCAGAATCCGTCGGAGAACCGCGCGGAGGCCATTCCCCCGGATTTCCGGGCAGCAGCAACGCGGGTTATTTGGCGCCCGAATGACTTCTCGGAGGCTACTGTGACAAGGCGAGAGCTCTTCTTCAAATGACACATAGATGAGTTACATTGGCGCCTAATTACTTTGTATTAATTCGCTCTTCTCTAACATATCCAGCCATTTCGACCCTGGTCAGAAGCCGAAGCAAAAGCCGACTCTGCCATTCTTCCAAGACGCACCAACAATTGACCACTTCCACCATGGCTATTACAGTAGTCAAAACCAGTCTCAAAGCGACGACAGAAGAGAGACCATTGCCGACGACGGACGTCACGGAGCTCACAGATCTATACAGCGAAAATGTTGCCGCCAAGATCTGGAGAGTTGCCGAGTCATACCTCAACGAACATGTCTGTGACTGCACCCCTCGTTCTCGTATTTAATAAACTGTTCACTCACTTTAAATAATCTACAGCCATCTTTAGACACATACCCTGAGTACATCCCAGAAACCGGTCCCCATGCCGGCAAATATGATTCTAAGCCAGCCAGGTTCTGGACTTGCGGATTTTTCCCATCCAGCTTGTACTGTCTCCTCGAGCGCAGTATCAAGTTTCCACATCGGTTTCCCCTTCCAGATCTACCACTAGACGTTAAATCCACACCAGAGTCTTCCACTTACAACCAGCTCCTGGCTCTTTGTCGCTCGTGGTCTGTACCCCTGCATATGCAAGCGACCAGGACAGACACACACGACCTAGGCTTCATGCTCCATTCGCTACGCATGGACTGGGAGCTGACGGGCAACCAGGCCAGCCTGCAAAGCTATATATCTGGCGCCCAGAACCTGGCATCACGGTACGACGAGCGAGTCGGGGCAATTCGGAGCTGGGACCATGCCCTAAGTCGCGCCTACACGATCGAGGACAAGAAGAACAACTTCCTGGTCATCATCGACAGCATGTGCAGTATGTACTTCTCTTCGCTCTTCCCAAATTCCTATTAATCATCTCCGGTTTCGCCCTAGATATGGATCTGCTCTTTTACGCTGGCCACTTCACCCGTAACGCATCCCTCATCGCCGTCGCAACCCGTCATGCCCGTACAGTGCTGTCCACTCTTATCCGCCCAGATGCCTCGACATGGCATGTCGTGAACCTTGACCAGCACGCGCCCCAGCAGGCTACGCCCAAGCACCGCATGACCCACCAGGGACTCGCCGATGACTCTACATGGGCCCGGGGCCAGGCCTGGGGAGTGCTCGGGTTTGCCCAGACGTATGCGTGGACCGGGGACGCCGAGTTTCTCGTAGCTTGCAAGCGGCTAGCCGACCACTTTATCTCCCGGCTTCAGAAATCGCCTGCCGTGAAGTGCCCGTGGGTGCCGTTGTGGGACTTTAGTGATGGCAGTGGCGAGTTGGATGCCCAGGGGGACAGATTACGGGACGTATCTGCTGGCATGATCGCCGCGAACGGGATGCTGCTCCTGCACCAGGCGCTACAGGGGCGGCAGAGCAGTGAGAAGATAGACTATGATGGAAGAAGGTATCTCGATGCAGCACTGAACATTGCAAAGGACACTATCGCGTACGCGCTTGATAAAGAAGATGTCGCGCGTCTGAAGCTCGATGTCACGAGTGGCAAGCTGGGAGTGCCCGCGGGGACTTGGGATGCGATACTCAGGCATTCTACAGCGAACAACAACCCAAACGCCATAGTGAGATATAAAGATCATGGGCTGGTATATGCGGACTACTACTTTATTGAGTTTGGGAATAGATTGCTTCGTATGGGGTTGTAAATGAACAGTCGGTGGAATAAAGGCAATATCAATAGATGAGAAAGAAATGAAGACGTTATCCTTTATATTATTCCTTTATAACAACTTTCATACCACTGAGGAGATGTCGCTAGCTCACCGATAAGTCAATCAATGAGATACTCCATTGGTGTTGCTGCAACATGAGTCTTCCTCATCTTTGCCCGGCCGAGAGATTAGCCGCTTGAAGAGGGGGTGATAGTTACGGCACAGGTCCAGCTCGAGCATCGTGTACTCCATCGGATCGCGAGCGTAGTGACGGTTGTAGTCACCCTCCATGTTCAACCCTGGTATGGCAGGAATCCAGTCTTCACGCAGCAGCTCATCGGGATTGCCGTACTTGGCAGCTACCGCGCGCACGCCGGGATCATCGAGTGCGCAGAGGCGGCCGCGGTCGACGACCTTGATGTCCCCGTCAGGACCGCCTTCTGCGACATATGTCGCAAAGTTGAGGTGAATATGCCAGTGGCCGACCAGCTTGCCCGCCAGTGAATCCTCGCGCTCCTGCTCCGACGACAGGATGCTGCCGAACCCAATGTGGATGACTCCCGCACGCATGCGCTCGTACAATCCGCAGTTGAAGCCCTGTGCATAATCCTTGCGGGCGCGATGGATCTTTGGCGAAGTCCCGATCGACGCCTCCCACCACTGCATGATCCCGGGGGCGTTGAATCCAGTGTACTGTACATCCTTGGTGGCTTCATGGACTCTCCGCAGCTTCTCGCCGAAGACGCCGCCTCCGCGGATCTCCGTTATGACTGAGTTGCGGATTACCATCTCCATGCGTGGATACGGCGCAATGTGGTTCATTGTGCCACAGATTACACCCTCCCCGTCTTCCTCCGGCACGAAAATGGGTGGTCGTCCCCAGATGTGGCCGGGCAGATAGGTCTCTCCGTAGGGAATGTTGGACGGCCAGCCACGCTCAATGTGATCCCTGCGGAACACCTTGCGGTCTGGTGACCAGTACGAGGAGTGGTTGGTGAAACGCAGGTCAGTGCCCTCGGGGTCGGTGATGTGCACTTTCCGGGCTTGCTGAACCTTCGACCACGTCCACTCATCAATTGCCTTAAGTACTTCAGAAGGCAGCGTGTGAGCTGGGGAGATCGTAGAGTCCGAGGAGATGAAGGGGAAACGTTGGATCTTGATGTTGCGTTCTGCCAGGATGGGACCCCCATATCCCATAATTACCTTGTCCCACTGACCTTGCCGATCCATTTCCTCCCAGTCAACTATCCACTGTGCAAGCTCCTTGGTCCGAGCCAAGTAGTATTCCACCTCATCGTGGCCCTGCCATTTGGGGATTGGGTCCTTATCTTGGATAGTTTGAACTTGGTGCCGTATTTCTCTAGTACGCGACGAGCAGCCTCGACAACTAACCGCAACAGTCAGGTAAGCAAATTTTGCACAAGTTATCTCCGGGAACAAAGAAATACCAGTTGGATGGTGCCAGTTTGACACTCGCACCAGCACGTGTTCATCCTTCTTCAAATCCCACGCGGGCCACAGACCAACCGTGTGGGATCCTCACGATTGAAAAAGAAAACTGTGCAGAAGCGAAGAAAAGATGCGGAGGAAGAGAAAAACAGCATTCCTGCTCTCTTGCTTTTTAGGCGTATCTGTAATAGAAGAACAAAAGTATCGAGCTGGAAATGCGAGTAGCAAAAGGAAGTAAAATAGGCCAGCGTCGACAGAGTAGTCCCCGGTGTGTCCCCTGAGTGCGCCTTCCCGATCCATCCCAACGCGCCGGCATCTCGCCATCACGAGCCCAGGCAATGCAATGATGATTTTGACTCATGAACTCGGAACCCTCACATGGATGAAGCTCCACTAACAGAGACAAAGAGTTGACTACGGAACTGCTTTTGCTCAGCGGCAATGCGTGCAATGTGCAACTCGACTCTATATAATTGACCTCGGGCCCTAAAAATCAGCCGAAAACCCCAAGTCTTGTGAGCTCACCCTTGACATTATTCACACTAAGTACTTACTTAGGCAACGTACATGACGTACAAGGAGGTGCAAAGATACATACATAATTGCTGGTCTCATTTTTCAGTAATGAATGGGAGGCTGTCTTCCGGCCACACTCTACAACATCATAAACAACGTGCTAGCTGGATGCTCGATGAGCTTGAATCACACAATGTCATTCTACGTCGGGATTAGCAACAATAGTATGTTGGCTTTCAGCCAATTAGTGCCAGTATTTAACAAACGAACTTCCTGAGGTCATTGAACATGCTCGTAACCCTTCCGATTCATCGGCCCGTATGTCACAAACACAATTAGATACGGTAAATTTCCACAGGTCTCTCGCTTAATTGTCGTTCTTCTTTCTGTGATCTTCGGAGCTGGCTCATTCGTACAGCGTTTCCGATTTGAGATTCCATTTCTATGAATCCATACCATTCGCCGGAGATTCTTAGATGTTCTGATCCGAACAGGGGGGCTGTGGGATCAGAAAGGTTAGAGAAAAGGCAGTTGCGGCATGAGCTGTCTTGGGCCTGGTGCTTCCGATACCGTTTCTTCTACCCAGGTCCGTCGTTTCTTTCTTTGCCCGCCGGCCATTAGCATTCATACCTCCACTATGGCTCATATAACCTGTCGCTCTTGGATGTTGGAGGTATTTCTGAGAGTTCGGTTTGTATGTATGCTCTCTACTCTTTTCTTTTTACAAGTACTTCTTTGCAGACACCAAGTCTTGCTTCCATGCCCACTTTTCCGCTTCGAACACATGCGTGCAAAGGAGACTCTCCCGTGTCAACAATACGATTTCCGGTGCAAGTCTGTTGTTTGAATAACTTTCCAAAGCAACCTTTTCGCTTGAATTGATTGACAGAATACAACTGGAGCGATATCACGGTTATTGCCATTTTTGCCGAGCAAAATGCCGCACACACACCACAAAGTCTGGATATAAAGGACTACTCGCTAACCTACTAGTATCATTAGGGTTTCCGGTATGCTAACGAGATTGTGGCGAAAAAAGCGATGCGACTTCAATAAGCTTTGGAATACTCGGTATGGGCTAGGTGACGCTCCACAGGAACCCGAATTGTCGTTTTGGTCTCAAAATCCTCTTCCACTTCAATTTCCGCGGGCATTTCGGCTTGCGAACAAAATGTGTCCGTCTGTGACTGGCGTCCCCGTCATCATGGTCACCATTGGACTATTAATAGGAGTCGATTTCACAGGGAATATACACCTTGGTACGACTGTGGGACGGTCGCATGAGCAAGAACTATTTGTTAGCGAACTCATCCGCGTCCTTCGTAATGCCAGGGAGAAGGCATAAGAAGAGGCTCTGATCAATTCCAGGACAAGTACCTAAAATACTCCAAAGATTATCCAGTCGACTGTGCTTAACGCAAGAATATGCCTATCACCTCCAGGTAGCGCCATAACACGAGCACGCCCGCTCAATACCGATCGAGAATGGCCCAATTCAATTTTAGCAATACCAGCGCTTGGCTTTGAGCTTGCTCATACGAAATGCAACGTCCACCCGCCCTTACACCAGTACGCCCGAAACAATTCACAGTCGATCGATCGATCTCCGAGAGGCGTGTCTCCATGCGCCTTTCCGCATTACAATGGATCAATCCACTTCGGTTTCGCTTTTCCCGAGGGCAAAAACGGTCCATCGACGATTCCTACGCTTGTCATAATTACAGATCCACGTGCGGGTGTTTACCTCAGCTCAAAAAAGGAGCGGGGCGCAGTGAGGAATTGCGGTAATATGAGTAGCAAGCGAGTGCGCAACACCCCGAGGGTATTCTGGATATCAATAGAAAAATTACCGTAATACGCAGTGGATCTTCGGAAATGCAAGGGATGAGCCTAAGCGCGAGTGACAGCGGGAGGCGCCGTATGGCACACATTAGCGTGCGTTTGCGGGTATAATAAGCCCTAAGTCCAACGTCAATCGTAAATGTCAAGCAATGAGAATAATGGCAACATTCGGTTTGACGGCCGATAATTTCCTTCCAAGCCATAGAATGATAACTCACATCTGATGGAGATCTCAACTGTCAGTTGCAACCATCTGGTGCGCCCGTGGTGAGCGCTAGGACGTCAATCTTGTCTCCAGATTACCGGCTGCTGAGTGCAGATTTCTTGGTTCCCCGACCAAAACTAACCTTAAGATCGTAGTAATGTAGAGCCGTCGTTAAAAACTAATCGAAAATTAAGTTCTATGTGTAGTCTGAAATGTCTGGAGTGGATTTGGTCAGTGCTGGCGGCCTAAGAAGCCTGCTCCTTCTTCCTTCTGGGCGGCCGCTTTGGAGAGCGTCGGTCACAATAGTACCACAGTAGGTCAGATTAGATTAAACTCTGCGCTCTGTACTATTCAAATCACAGCACGCACTGAGCTCGCAGCTGCCGCCAACCCAAGCAACCAAAGTTTGATGAAGTATCCTTCGGCCCTGGTCGTGAAACTTGTAGTATTTGCTTGGGAAAAATGATTACATTGCTTCTCTAACTACAATAAAAAGTAAACGCACATCTTCATCATGCTCAGATAGAAGAACAGTACCCCGTAGGTACGAATCCGTGTTGTTTACGTGAAATGGGAGACCCGATTCAATGATCGCAGAACAGTTCGGAGCGACGAAAAGCCGCAGAGCGGACCCAAAACAGCATAAACTCTATTAGCCGACCCAAACTTTGCCATTTGATGCAGCAAATAGGATGAATATTACCAATCATACAGATCATACGAAAAATACAGACTTAACCGAGAGTACTGTGAGGACAGCAATACGAAGTAGAAAGCGACTCCAGCAGAATCAAACAGATCATACGAATGGTACAGAGCACACGTTCTGGGATTAGTGTAGGAGTGATTAGACTCACTATATAAGTCGCGAAGAGATGCCGCAATCTTCCTCGAAGATTTTCTCAAGACTTTTGGCGAATTTCTCTTTTTTTTTTGTCCGAAGGCCTCCAAAACTTCTCTTTTTTGAATCCCTCCCTTCCCAAACCTCTTTTTTTACCGGAGACCTCCGGTATATAAATTTCTCTAGCCATGTTTTTGTTGGCTTTGTTTATTGTGTTGGCGGGAGCCCTCCCGATCGAGCAACGCTCCAATACAACGGAGCACGATCGCCTCAGTCTAGGAGGCGCCACGCTGGATTACTTTGGGTATAGTTCTATCTGCTTTCACGAGTATAGATGTATGCTAACTAGTTTTTAATTAGGGACCCTAAAAAGTTCCCAATGCATCTTTTTGCCGGGGTGGGGGCCATAGCTTGTCTTGGCCTGATAACGTTGATCTGGCGGCGTCTGTAAGTAAGATTCCTTAGCTGTTTAACAAAGCCAAATCTAACCTCTTGTCTGGTTCTAGGGATCGCACGCAGACGTGGAAAATTTGGCTGTGGCCATGGAGGGCCTCCAGCAGCAGCAACAGCAACAGCAACACCACCACCACCACAACCACAGATGGGGGGTCTCCCGGCCCTTCTAGGCAATGGACGTGCAAGCCATGGAAATGGCATTGGAGGGCGCTAGTCGCCAAGGAATCTCAAGACTCTCCTAATCCTCCCCCGCCCCCGCCGCCGCCGCCTTCATAGGAAATGACTATGTGGAGGACTCCCCCGGGAGTATAACTGTTTTGTTTTGAAGGAAGGTTAGGAAGGGAGGATGGTGCCCTCTAGATTATCATAAGAACTAGAAAGCCTGTATATATTATCAAACCCGGCTTGTATTTATATATATTTTATACCCTGTATATATTACCGACTGGGGCCCGCCCCAACAATTGACGATTTGCGGACTTCCAGACTGCTCTGCCTAATTATATATATGGGAACTCTTCAACAGATTGCAATTTTTGGTTATCGTGCCATATTAGGGCAAGTAACAGGTGGTGGTGGTTGCCTGAACCGAGTATTTAAACGGCCTTGCCGACCCGATGCTACAGACACAGCGACTGCCTGGAATACAACCATCTTCTCAGTGACACTTGATTTCCTTGAACGTCTAAGTACCATCCATCACTCAATAATAAGCCTTGTTGGTCTGTCATTAGCTCTTATTCACTGATACTTATTTATCTAGATAACATATCCAACCTCGAAAGTCGCCGTGAGAACAATGTTCGCGAGGGTAGAGCAAAATCTTCTCGATCGAGGCTATGTCCGAGTCGCCGTGAAGGTACAAAATGTTGCCAAGTTATTTGAAGCGTTCTATCGTTCGAAAAGGCAGCAAAAAAAATGGATCCAACAGCAAATTAACAGTGAATACCTGAGAATGTACGATATTCAAACTGAAGCGGCCGATGTGCAAAGGATGCACGATCTCGAAATACGTCAAAAAGCCGATTCAGATTTGACAGAAGATGAAAAAACAAAACTGGCCTACTACAAGGAAAAAATGCCGGAATACGCTGGGAAGTGGTGGTATCATACTCGAAGCTACCACGAGCATATATTTAACAAACCCAAAGGCGCGTACATCCGAGAATTCGATCTATATCAGAACGGGTATCTGTCGTATACACAAGAAGAAGTCCAGAGCGCATGTAAAGCAGTTGGTGGCTGTTGTGCGTATGATTGTGGGTGCTGTTACAGGGAGAGAGCTTCGGAGAGATGCCCTGGGTTATTTATGCATTGCCAATTGGGTTGCAAATGTTGTGAGGAAAGGAAAGAGTTCTGTCCTAAGGAGCATGTCACCGGGAACTACATAAACGCCAGAGCTCGTGATATCATCGTCCATGACTATTGCTCTCATGTCAACCTACAGAAAAGATTTTAAATGCAATCAATGTCTTGAGCAATGTGATGCATCTCACCTTCAGCTCGACGTATGTCCCAAGGAATACTTTGACGCAGATACTGAGTGGTCACGAGGTTGAGATCATATAGTCGTTTTCGGAAGAGTGATATGACATCGGAGGAATGCACTGATTGTAGCTGACAGATGAAGTGAAATTGGCTTGCTTGACATAAAGAGCTAAATTATGACCTTGCTTTTTCCTGGGCGCAAGGATTAGTCACGGCGTTGAAAGCCGCATGATAATGCTGTTCATGTTCTTATAACAGCGGAAAATCTATGGGATCTTGTTGCTGGCTTGCTCAGCCGTATGAACTACTATAAGGTTTCTGAAATGGTAACATGTATGGGAAATCAAAATAGAAGAAAAAGTGCGGCTTCTTGTTTCGCATGCAGCTAAACGTCAAACGAACCAACCATACTATAAGTATCCCCAAAGTGTCTTTGTTAGTGCCGATATGCCAGGTAGTTGTTAGGATTTAATAGGATTTAATATGAGCCAGTTCTATAGGTCTATAATGCTAAAAATTAGCCAAACAGGACATTGCCTATATACGGGGATAGCTTCATGGGTATGTGTGATGGAGGCGAATGTTTTCGGCAATCGCTCAACGAAGCCACACACATTATTATCCATCAGAGTGTGACATAGCCTTATCTAGGAGAAAGATGATTTCCAGTGATCAAGATAAATCTTCGCGATAATGAAGTTGCAGGAAGAGAGAGATGAAGTGACGATGGAGGCAAGTGTTATTTTACGATTATATTATTACGATACCACTGAACGGCTTTCTTTCCCAGCCATGATAGTTATGGATGGGTGTTTCGACATACATAACCATCGACCATAATCCTGCAAGCGCGATGTTTGTCGGAATGTGTCCATGGGCTTTATATTCGTAGGTCACCAACGTCTCATTGCCTAGTCAGTTCCGAGGAGGCTTTCAAGAAGGCTTCGTACGTAACGCATGGTTCGGAAACGGCGCCTAAAATGTTTGTCACCTCCTATCAAAAACATACGACGTTTCTTTGATTGTAAAGCTTGGGCGATAGTCCCTGTACTCGTTGTCCTTGTTATCGGGGGCTCCTTGATGGTTGATATTGAAGGCTTGGGCTGTTTCCAGAATTTCATGTCTTCGCTCTACCCCTACAAACAGAATCTTAGCACTGATCTTTGTTCAACCGAAGAAGCTTAAGGACATTGAAGGATCGCATGACTGAGTGTAAAAAGAACCCCAACGACAGCACAGGCAAACGCGTGGCCGGCTAATCCTTTCGAGTCGATGATTACGTGGTTGTTAGATAATTCATCTTTCGTACCTGGAGACAAAGTGTACTCGACTAATTGTGAGATGCGCGATATTTGCCAACAGTATGCCGTCAGTTTCCATTTCTAGTGATGATGATGATGATGAGTAAGTATTCGTTACACGAGATGCAAGCATATAAGATGGGAGCTAGATGCCATAGTCTGATTGATTGAGAGTGTATTTCCTTGCACGGTGAGACGAGTAGGAGATTTGTTGAAGAACGAGAAAGAGAGCGAGAGCCAGGAAGATCACATGCTCTGACTCAGAAGGAAGATAGGAAGGAGACTCGTCCTCGTCAGTTCAACACTGAACGAAATACTATTGCCACATTACTACAAGATCTAGAGGCTTCTATTGTACTTCGCTAGCCGTGACAAGATTGTCTTAGTTTGCCTGCCACTCTCATCACATTAATACTTGGCGGTTTTTGAGCAAGTTACCGGAGAGTTGGGTTTCTTTCGGGAGAACCATCTTTTCATGGACCGAGTTTGCCGTCATCCTCCATCTATTTCGAGCCTTGCTGGGAAGGCGCTCAGACTTATTGCAGCCAATCTACCTGGATGACCAGAAACACTCCTGACGTTCATCTCCCTATGCACATCCGAGGCCACACGCCGTTCCTTAACCAATACCAGCACTGCCGCAATCAGCTCAGAGGGCATCCGCGAGTTTGAAAATACGTCGACTAGCATTGAACACCACGCTTCGATCAACACGCAGCTTCCCGCATTGTTATCAGCATCAATCGAAGATAGCTGACACGATTGGGTCATGCTTCTGTACCCTAAAACACGTAAGTGCTCTTGCTCCGGCTTTCTGCGCGTATGAAGTCCACTATCTTCTGACGCACTATCCATATGCATGTTCAGAGGGTGTATTAAACAACTCTACAAACTACGTTCACCAAGGCTCGCTCCATTGCGGATATTTCCACAGCCGAAGTCAAGAAACCGCTTTGCCAGTTCATTATGTACTCAGAGGACATCATGGTTGATGCAGTGGCGGGCGAAGTTGGAAACAAAAAGGGACTCTCTCATCGCAAGAAGCTGAAAGCCTTTCCCATAATGATAGCGGGGATGGAAAATCAATTGTAGAAACAAGGGCGGCCATACCGGAGCCTGAGAATAAGATTCGGGAGCTGGAGAAGGAGCTTGAGCAATGGAAGCTCCATAAATCTTGGTGAGTTAGTTGCCCGGGATATCGAATGTCACGTACTGGATTAATTGAACATGAAACAACAAGATCAACAGTTTGACATCAGCATTAGCTCTACATCAAGCCAGTGCAGTTAATTTCTCCCGAAGAAGCCCTGCTTTTCTTATGAGTATATTTACCATGTGGCACCCAGCGCCCCGTAGAAACAGGATGGAAATAGATACTGAACAACGAATAGACAGACCCATATTTAAGGAGCTTCCCATACGATATCCAGCCATGGAGTTTTTCACGCGCATATTGGAGCTTGGACCTGCAAGTAGTGAACATCCAGATGTGTGACGTCGGGACGGTGTAGATGTCTTGTGGATAAATCTTTGTCCAGCTTATCACGAAATTAGGGTGCGAACCCAAAGTGGTCCCAGAAATTTAAGCCACCATCAGTCACTTCCATAATCAGCAATTTTGAGTCCTGTTTTCATTTATTGCGAAGCAGGGTCCAGGGTCATGTTGACCTTACTGGGTTGATCGGCCGAGGGTAAGCGGCCGCCTAGTGGCGTGTTGCTCGGTAAACCAACTCCAGCAACATCAACATCAACAATACCCGACTCAAGAAGGTCAACGGCCCTCCGCCTGAAGACTGGTATGGGATGGTGGTGGTCATCTGGGTCGTCTGGACCTGGATCCGACCCAAATAGTACTACCAATGACTCCAGCCATCATTCTTCTGACACCAGAAACCACGATAACGACCAACAACGCTCATCGTCCAGCACATCCCCAAAGCCAACGGATTGGAACTCTAGTCTGAATTCTGTTCACTGGAGCTCATTCACAGAGCCACAAAACCTCATTCCGACTGTCCTGCTCACAGGCGGTATTCTCTTCGTCGTTCACGTCCAGCGACGGTACCTACGTCGCTTTCCAGAAGCTGCAGACATCACCTCCTCATACTTTCGCCAACGATCCCTCCTCGGCCGCGTCACGAGTGTGGGCGATGGTGACAACTTCAGAATATATCATACCCCTGGTGGACGTTTGGTTGGATGGGGGTGGCTGCCATGGATGAAGGTGCCGACATCTAAGAAGGAATTGAAAGATCGCACTGTATGTGTTTCGATCCCTTTTCTTAGCCGTATCAATTGCGCCGCAGAATAATGTATCGAACACGAACTAATGCCAAACCCGTAACAGATTCATATCCGTCTTGCAGGCATAGACGCGCCTGAGCTCGCTCACTTTGGTCGACCAGCCCAGCCATTTTCGCACGAAGCACACATGTGGCTTACATCCTATCTACTCAACCGACGAGTGCGCGCATACGTGCACCGGCCGGATCAATACAAACGCGTTATTGCAACTGTCTACACACGGCATTGGCTGGACTTCCCACCTCTTCGCCGACGGGATGTTTCGTACGAAATGCTCAAGCGTGGACTGGCTACAGTATACGAAGCGAAATCTGGGGTTGAATTCGGCGGCAAGGAGCACGAAGCCAGATATCGCGAAGCCGAGAAGCAGGCCAAGGCTCGGGGTCAGGGGTTGTGGAAGGACTTTTGGAGACATGGGGGTGTCGATTTTGAAAGTCCACGCGAATACAAGACTCGAATGGGGCTGGAGCAGCCACTGGAAGGGCCGTCAAAGACATCCTCTGAGACAAAAAGTGGTCTTCTGGCAGCGGTGATGAAAAAGATTTTTCCTTTTCGTGCGAAGAAAAATAAGTGATACCCTCGGGATAAGGCTTTTGGTATTTACGAGTATGACTTGATATGATTATGTGGGATATGTAAATGAATTGGGTTGGAAAATGTTATAACAAAAACATATCGTCTGATTGTTGTCATGAGGTAGATTACATATCAGGGTGAAATGGCGACTGCGCTCATTCCACAACCCCCAAAAGAACAACGAAGTGGTGTTGAAGCCATCGTATACAATAACAATAAAACTCAAGATAATCACACAGGTATATATACAATAAAAGCGAGCAAGGGGTATGTCATTAAGCAAATCTCCGCTCAACCTCTGCAAAAAGCTTCGGGCTGATCTCGTCGCTCGAATTTCCTTCCACGCGCCAGAGACAGCCCTGTCTATCATAATGCTCAACGAGCGCTTTGCTGGACTCCTCAAACTTTTCTAGCCGTTGCTTCCAGGTGTCCAAAGAGTCATCGGCTCGTTGCGTTAGCGGCTCCCCCGTAACGTCATCCTTTCCCTTGACCTTTGGTGGGTTGAAGTCGGTGTTGTACACTCGTCCGGACGGCGCATGGACCCATCGCTTAGTTATTCGCGATATAATGACGGACGGCGGCGTGAAGAGGTGGACGACAAAGTTTATAGGTAGAATTCGATCTGAGAGGATTCGGTCTAAGCTCAAGGCTTGCACAGCTGTGCGGGGGAAGCCGTCTAGAATGAATGATGCCGATGGCGAGGGCGTTGTCGGGGTCGGATGGGATGATGATGACGAGGAGGATGCGGCAGAGGACTGGGATGGCGTGTGTTCCGATGGCGTGAGCCAGCCTTTGGTGTTCAGCTCTGTAGAGATGAGATCCAGCATAACACCATCGGGGACAAGGTTTCCAGCTTGGATCAGCGCTTCAGCTTGAAGGCCTAAGATAAAGGACATCAAGTTAGGTCAATTTACTAGTAGTAGGAATTTTGCGTCAAGGACGATGACCATACCTAATGTAGTCTTCTTGCGAACATTTTCCCGCAGCAAGTCCCCCGAGCTGATAGCAGCTAGTTGTGGGAATCGCGAGAGCAATCTCTCGGTTTGTGTGCCTTTGCCCACGCCGGGGGCGCCGATAAGAATAATTCGAGCAGCTTTCTTGAGCCGCTTTGTGGCAGGCGTCATGAGACCGGAAAATGAGACTCCAACCAGCAATGAGGGATTCGCCGGCGCTTTCGAATGCAATTGGGAATGCGAAGGGGCGGCGCAAACAGGGCCGGAGATGTGAGAGCGGGCTTTCTCGAGAAATCACGAGCTACCGTGGAAGCGGTGCCGCATGTGAAATGTGCAGTTGATCCGGCAGGACGAGCACAACAGGCATGTGAAGACTGCTCTACTACATTACGGGGTAGATGGGGAAGCTAAATATCAATCGATAGAGAGAGATATCATGATTATCGCCTTTGTTATAGCTTATTAATTAATCTACGGCTTGGCCGACCGTCTGCGTTGGGCTTTTCGGTGAGCGGAGTCAAAACACGAGGTAGCTTGCATGTATTCACTGGAGGCGCTTGCAGGAAAATCAATTCTTCTCATCAGATGGCCGCGATACTGTTACTCCGTCTCTCTGTGTAAAAGATCGATTTTACCCATGAATGCCTTGAATATGGAAGTTGCACACCCTACGGACATGTCGAGGTCTCGTGACCTGGTTCGATGCTAGAGGAAGAACGGAACATCAGGCTAGCCGTTTACAGACTAGCCTGTTCCTGTTCCCCAGCAATCGCAGAAGCCCCTCTGATTGGCTGCCGATGCAATACTACCCGTTTTGGTGGGACGCGTCGTGGTCGCGTTGTCCCTGTTCCAACCAGAAGATGCGCATCACATCGCTCTTGATCGCATCACAGACTTTTGCTTACACCACCTTCTCCAAGTGTATCACGCTGCCGCAACAATGATACGACAGGACTTCCAGCGAATAGACCCCAAGCGAAGGGCTGTCCTCGACCACAAAAAGAAACAATTCGCGACTCCCGCCTACAAGCAACAGGACTACCCGTATCGCCTCAATTTCTACGATGTGCCTCCAACCGCAGAAATCACCCTCGAGGAATTTGAGCAGTGGGCGATTGATCGATTGAAAGGTAAAGATGATGCTGTCTTTGTGTTATGTGGGCCTCCTTGTCTCATTGTTTTGCAGTGCTCGCCGAAATCGAGGCTTGTTCATACCGCAATAAAACCCCGCAAGAAACGGAAGCACACATCACTCCTCTCTTGAAAAAGTACCTCCCCCTCTCGTCCAACTCGTCAGCTGCCTCTGGTGTTGTCAACCAGCAGTTGAAGAATGAGCGGCAAAAGGACCATTACTCCCACTTCATCCTCCGACTTGCCTTTTCGGCAACTGAGGACCTTCGCCGTCGATTTGTGCGCGCCGAGACGATGCTGTTCCGATTCCGTTTCCAGAAGGACGACAGCAAGGAAAGGCGTCTGTTTATTGAGAGTTTAAACCTCGACTGGGAGGCTGTGGACGATGAAGAGAAAAAGGAGCTCGCCGACCAACTTCTTAGCGCCACCCCGGGTGTACGCCGTGCAGACGATGAAACATGGTATAAGGTTGATTGGGAGAAGGTCCCCGAATTGGTTGAACGTCGAGCAGTCTTTTTACGGAAAGGGAAAGCCTATGTTCCTCAGAGGGAGCAACTGAGTATGATTATTGCAGACTTTACTGCACGTCTAGAGAAGGCCATGGAGGTGAGAAGCTAAGACTCTTTCTTGACATTGGGTCCAGAAGGCTGAAGAAATATAGTTGACAAGCCGCGCGTTGCCCCGACTCGACGAAGATGACCGTCTTACTCCGATATTGAACCATCTGTCCAAGAATTTTGGAAGTGCTGAATCGTCGTACTCTGAAGGCGAGGGCGTTGTTGATGGTTCGCCCATCACCGCAGCTTCCATCGACGCCTTATCACAGCACTTTCCCCTCTGCATGCGCAGTCTACACGTAACGCTTCGGAAAAATAATCATTTGAAACATTTTGGCCGCTTGCAATACACGCTCTTTTTGAAGGGCATCGGTCTCAGCCTAGACGAATGTATATTGTTCTGGCGGCAGTCATTCAAAGGATTCACGGATGACGAATTCAACTCAAAATACAAGTACAACGTTCGCCACGCTTACGGAGACGTTGGAGGCGACGTAAACCGTCGTGGTCGCGGCTATCCACCCTACTCGTGTCAGAGAATCTTGTCAGAAAGCGCGCCAGGCACTGGTCAGACCCACGGTTGCCCATACCGTCATTTCTCCGTTGACAACTTAACTGCGCTTCTTCAGACTACTGGTGTTAACGATAAAGATATCCTACGCGGCGTGCGTGAAGACGTTGAGAAACAACGATACCACATTGCTTGCAACAGGGTGTTTGAATGGGCACACAAAGCCGATATCAAGAGAGTCAAAGAAGACGGCTCCTGGAGCCAAACTGACCTGGATACCATCGTCCATCCAAACACGTACTTCAAGCGCAGTTATCTACTTAAATGCTCTGGCAAGCCGTCTAAGGAATGAGCCTGAACTTTTGTCTTTTTGATAAACCGTATAGCAGCATGGGAAATAGGAGTAACGGATGTCTTCTTTCTTGACAAACATTAAGTGTACGCGATCGTAGTAATGAGAACATGTGGTTATTTTTATTTTTTATATATAATATAGCATTCACCTGTAAACAAACAGCCCACAGCAATATAGATGTAACCTCTGCTGATTCCCAAATCATCAAGAAGGATCGGAACGACCTTTCCAAGCCAGGTGCCCAGCCATGGGTTATATTCGTCTACGCGCGACGCGAAAACAGCCTTGCCATTGAGAGTGACGGAGGCTGTCGACAGTAATGTGAATTTGTTGTCGGCGACGTTTGTTAGAAGGAAGAAAGAGAAGAGAGAAAAAACCGGCGGTTTTTATGGATTGTGGAGACTAGCGGCCAAGTGAGTGCGGCAGACGGCAGGCACCATAGATGCTGCAACCTGGCTTCATGCCGTGGCGCCCACAACAGAACACCCCTCCGGTTGATCGAAGCACCTGTCAATCACCGCTGCGGCGTTGCCTATCACAGGCATCGGTTATGTTTCATGCTTGAAATCCCTCTCTCCCATTTCTCTATAATTTAAAAGTGCTCGCAGGCACTGCCCCTCCGCTGCCCACCCCAATTCCTCCCCCCGAACTGTTTTGTTGTTGCTCCACTCGAGACCAAGATGGACTACGAGGCGCTGAAGGACCAGTGGAGCGATGTCGAGGATCGCGATGGCGTCAGACTCAGTTGGAATACATTCCCCAGCTCGCGCATGGTCAGTACCTTCTGGGATTATGTTCTTGTAACGCCTAATCGTTCCATGTTGACTGTCTCGTGCAGGAAGCTTCCCGCTTAGTTGTCCCCATCGGTGCCGTGTATACGCCGCTCAAGGAAAAGACAGACACTCCATTGCTGCAATACGAACCCGTGACCTGCAAAGCTCCTTGCAAAGCAGTCCTCAATCCATATGCGTACGTTTGTGAAATACGTCGAGTATCGTTCATGCCATGGAAGCGTCATACTGACTTGCCGAGCTAGTAATGTGGACGTCCGAGCTCGGATCTGGATATGCCCCTTCTGCCAAATGCGCAATCCTCTGCCACCACACTATAAAGACATCACCGAGAATGCCATACCGCCAGAGCTTCATCCTCAGAGCACAACTATCGAGTACCGATTGGCCCGTCCTGCACCAGCTCCCCCTATTTTCCTCTATGTCGTAGATACTTGCCAGGAGGATGACAGTCTTCAGGCTGTCAAGGACTCCCTCATCATGAGTCTGTCCTTGCTGCCACCAAATGCACTGGTTGGTTTGATTACATACGGGACAATGGTATGAGATCCGAATCCACACCTCTTTTATTTCAACAGAGGCTAACAGGGGGTACAGGCCCAAGTCCACGAGCTGGGATACGGAGAATGTGCAAAGTCCTATGTCTTCCGCGGTAGCAAGGACTACTCTGCGAAACAAGTCCAAGAAATGCTTGGACTCCTTGCTCCTGCTCTTCGCCCAGGCGCCCCTCAGCAACCAGGCCGTGTACCTCCCATGGGTCCCGCAGCGCGTTTCCTCCTTCCAGTGCAGCAGGCCGAGTTCCAGATAACCAACATCCTTGAACAACTCCAGCGCGATCCCTGGCCTGTTGCAAATGACAAGCGAGCTTTACGATGCACCGGTGTTGCCGCGAGTGTCGCTGTCGGATTGTTGGAGACCTCTTTCCAGAATGCCGGTGCTCGCATCATGCTTTTCACCAGCGGTCCCGCCACAGAAGGCCCGGGTCTCGTTGTCGGTCCAGAGTTGAAGGAGCCTATTCGATCTCACCACGATATCGATAGGGATAATATCAAATATTTCAAGAAGGCTGTTAAGGTATGCCCCATAGCACCTATACTCTGCAGCGTGATAGACTGACAATACTAGTTCTACGATGGTCTTGCGAAGCGTGCTGCACACAATGGTCACGTTATTGACCTGTTTGCTGGTTGTCTTGACCAGGTTGGCATGCTAGAAATGAAGAACATGGCTAACTACACCGGCGGCCACACTCTCTTGACTGACAGTTTCACTTCCTCACAATTCAAACAATCATTTGTCCGAGTCTTTGATAAGGATGAGAACGACAATCTTCTGATGGGCTTTAACGCGTCCCTAGAGGTCTTGACCACACGAGAACTCAAAGTCACCGGTCTCATTGGCCATGCGATTTCCCTCAACAAGAAATCCACCAGCGTTGGGGAGACCGAGTGCGGTATCGGTAATACTTGCGCATGGAAGATGTGCGCAATTGACCCCTCTGCTAGTTATGGCATTTATTTCGAGATTGCGAACCAGGGCGGACCTGCGCCAATTCAACAAGGTCCTCAACGCGGCATGATGCAATTCCTCACATACTACCAGCACTCTTCCGGTCAATTCCACCTGCGTGTGACCACCATTGCTAGGAATTTAAGCGGTCCAGCTGGAGACCCAGCCCTTGCGCAATCATTTGACCAAGAAGCTGCCGCGGTGCTTATGTCTCGTATTGCTGTCTTCAAGGCCGAGGTCGATGACGGCCCAGATGTATTGCGATGGGTCGACCGCATGCTGATCCGGCTGTGCTCGCGCTTTGCTGATTACAGGAAGGATGACCCTACCTCATTCCGCCTCGAGAAGAATTTCACTCTTTATCCACAGTTCATGTTCCATCTTCGCCGAAGTCAGTTCCTTCAGGTTTTCAACAATTCTCCGGACGAAACGGCATTCTACCGTCATGTTCTCAACCACGAAGATACTGGCAATTCCTTGATTATGATCCAGCCCACACTTGATTCATATTCTCTGGAGCAAGAAGGCAGCCAACCTGTGCTGCTGGACTCTGCCTCCATCCAGCCCACTCATATTCTCCTTCTCGACACCTTTTTCCACCTTCTCATTTTCCATGGCGAGACCATGGCTGAGTGGAGGAAAGCTGGATATCAGGACCAAGAGGGCTACGAAAACTTCAAGGCTATTTTGGAGCAACCTAAGGAAGATGCAAGAGTATGTTGAATTATGTCATGTTAAAAGGTTAATTTTATCGGTGCTAATGACACTTTCAGGAACTAATTGCGGACCGTTTCCCACTTCCCCGATTCATCATTTGCGATGCCGGTGGATCTCAAGCTCGTTTCCTACTGTCGAAACTGAACCCCTCAACGACTCATTCTACTGGTGGCTATGGTGGCGGCGTATCTGCACAGACGATTTTCACAGATGATGTGTCGTTGCAAACATTCATGGAGCATTTGATGAAGTGAGTTCAATTATCATTTGAAACATCCATCTTACTATGTTACTAACAAATTAATACTAGACTCGCCGTGTCAGGCACCAACTAGACAAGAGGCGGATGTATTGGCGACTCAATGGAGAACACTAGGCGAGAGTTGTGGGTGTATCTGTGTGGCTGTATGTACCTTTTAGCGGTCTCTTTCATCTGTCATCTTCTTTACGATACAGTCGATTGATAAATTTCTTTTTGTGTTACCTTTTTTAAAGCCTTCACGGGTAGATGGGAATAGCGAGGTAAATGACGAGGAGTAAAATGACCACCTCATTAGGGTCTGTTAGTAGTCCACGAACAAATGGACGAGTTTAGGATCGAAGTATGTTGTTGTAAGATTGAATGTACAATCAATTACTGCGTACCTGAGCTTCCTCGCGGTTAGGGCAAGTCCTCAAAAACGCGCTAACCCCTTATGTCCTAGTGCACTCAGCTCGCCGAGGCTGCCAAACCGCAATCTAACTGGGCTTTCACGTGACTTCGGCTAGCACACACAGTACTTCCGGGAAATTTCCCCGTCGAACTTTTTGATCTTCTTTAAGCTTGCGAGCCTCAGCATTTTCAGCTCCTACAAGCAACTTGGATTCATTCCTTTTTCTTTCTTCCCGAGGACGATAGACTACCTTACGCACCCTCGCCATGCGTAAGTATCATCTCCTTGGTGTGGCATCTTTCATTGCCTGGCGACTGACTTGAATGTCTTTTGAATAGCTCCAAAGTTCGACCCCAATGAGGTGAAGATTATCCACCTCCGGGCTACCGGTGGTGAAGTCGGTGCTCAGTCTGCGCTGGCTCCCAAGGTCGGTCCTCTTGGTCTTTCGCCCAAGAAGATTGGTAAGGACTACTGCTTTCCCTGATAGCGAAGAACCGGTGCTGACTGCATGTACAGGTGAAGATATTGCCAAGGCTACCGGTGACTGGAAGGGTCTCCGTGTCACCGTCAAGCTCACCATCCAAAACCGTCAAGCCGCTGTCTCTGTCGTTCCCTCTGCCTCTTCCCTCGTCATCAAGGCCCTGAAGGAGCCCCCACGTGACCGCAAGAAGGAGAAGAACATCAAGCACTCCAAGTCCATTCCCCTCGACGAGATCATCGAGATTGCCCGCATCATGCGCAACCGCTCTCTCGCCAAGGAGCTCCGCGGCACTGTCTTGGAGATCCTCGGAACCGCTTTCTCCGTCGGATGCCAGGTTGATGGCCGCAGCCCCAAGGACGTCAGCGACGATGTCAAGGCTGGCGAGATTGACAGTGAGTTTTCTTGCTACCGAATGAAACAGAAATCATTGCTGACTTTTGACATCAGTCCCTGAGGAGTAAATTATCTGTTATCGAAATTTTCCAAAAAATGCGGACCGGCTCGGTGTAAAACCTGAGCTGTGTTAGATATGAGAATTGATGACGATACCAAAAAAGAACATAATTCTAATGAGCCATGACTTCCTTCATTCTACCGCTTCTTCACATCTCATTAAGTGTCCCGAAACATATCAACCTCTCTCCCCCCCATTCCTCACACCCAAAACTACATGCATTACATGCGTGACCTTTGCCACACTCTGGCCGTTACCGTTCCAAAAACCCCACGGTATGGGCCTATTTTGACGCAAAGAAGATAAATCTTCCGGACCCGTTACTCACCGCGATATTCTTCTGGAGGATTCCTTCTCCTAGGTGGATATAGCGGTCCATCTTTGATGGTCTACATCGCAATAGTTATATGGAGGTTGATATGCGTAGACTCGTAGAAATATGATTTATTTTCTTCTACTTTTCAATTCCAAAGTTCGTTGCCGTTTCAGTGTAATTCGTGCCAGGTATATTCCGACTCTACGTCCATTGATAGCTCTGCGGCTTTTGGTGCTTCCTGAACATGAGACCATAGCCCTTTACAGTAATGGATCCCTAGATATGTGAACAAAGACCTCAGTTTATAACACGGCTATAGTTATACGCCGGGCTTTGTTGAGAAATATATATATCACACGCGTTCCCCTCCGAGCTGGCACTACCTGCCCGGTAATGCGTATATATATTAGGTCACATCCACGACCCTCGAATCAAGCTCTGTCGGAAGTGTTGGAAGTGCCGGAAGCTCACGAACCGGCACAGGTGAATATATTTGTGTGCTTCGCTCCCCAGAAACTACACCTAGTCAGTCGTGCTTGCTGCTGTCTGCTGGATCATGGGGGTTGACTTCTGTCGTTTGCGGCGGCCTCGACATCGAGCCAAGCATATAACGATTGCGAGAGTGATTAAAACAGTAATCGTTACTGCAACCCCGGTTATGATTTTGCCACTAGTGACGAGGCCAGAGGAAGGCGATGCCGAAGATGAAGATGGCATCCACAACGACGAGTATGCTACATCAACTCCTGTGGTTGTTGGGTAGACAATGGATCGTGTACATGTGACGGAACTCGAGGTCGAGGCGGCTGTTGGACTTGCTGTTATAGTCTCGTTTCTTGATGGTGGCACCACAGTGAAACCCGGCGACGAAAGCTGATAACTGCTTGCATTGTATGTCAGGGCGAGTGGTGTGAAAAACTAGAGTGTATTCTTCTGTTTCTTCCAAGCCGGTGATATTGATCGTCCAATAAAATGATCTCGAGGGGGTAATGTTGATATTCCCTGTAGTAACATGCCGATGCATATGGGACAATGGTCAGAGCCCGTTGCAAAGTTCCATAAAAATATGATGAACGGAAGAGAAGACATACTGGCAAGCGGTTGAGCATATGGATAATTCGAGAAATTGTACGCAACCACCCAAAGATCAGTCAGGTTGGCTCCATCAGAAAGCTGCTCTGTCCATTTGGCACTCCAACCCTGCCATGTGATAGGGAGTAGTTCTCCCTGGAGAAACTCTTGCGAAAAGTCATTGAGTGTGCCATTGGGTACCGTCCAGTATTCTCCCTCATCTTCCGCGGATACGACTTGAAGGAGATGGACAATCGTGATGAGAATATATATTGGCCGCATGTGTAGCAGCATTTTGAAACTTCCCCGGGCTTGGTGGTTCATGCAAGACTTCCACAAGACTGTGGCACAGTATAGTAATTGCTACGGGTACTGATTAAGCTGGAGTCCCGTTCAGCAGCCTTGAGATATCGAAAGTTTTGCTATTTTAGGAAGCTTTCCTCGTAAGGGTATACACGGAGTGAGAATAGAGCGGAAAATATGCGTATTTTGTTCTATTTTTTCCATGTTGACAAGCTCACAATACCGCCATTTATAATGTTTCAGTAGTCCTGGTCAGGGATTCTATACGTGGATGTCCACCTAGTACTGCCTAGTGCCCAGGGCTAGATTCCGTGTTTAACTAAGAATCACAGGTAGTTATTAAATATGGATCTAAGCTGTTCCATAGGTGGTCATTCTCAAAAAGTGATTTAGACAGCCATCACCTCGTAACACTGTCGATCACTTTGCACGCAAATGCTTCAGTGCTCATCCCAATACCGCTCACTATTTACTGAGATATTCAATCATTTTATATTCGATGGCTTTCTCGCTTCAACCAGCGTCTGCCCTGTATATTACGTATCAAACATGTGGGTATACAATACTATAAACCCTTGAATTAAGGGGGAGTGGTTTTTAGGGCTAACGGGTTAGTTCGGAGACCTTGTGCCAATTTCTTTGTTTGAACCGGATGCAAGCACCGCAGGCGATAGGGTTGTTTGCGAATTAGTTTAGTCTACCTCTGGAAAATTTATCAAAGTGGTTCATCGGTCTGGTTTTTAATTTCTTGACAAGGGTCTTATTCTGTACTAGACAACATTGACATCGAACTATCCGTGCTCCAGTGTACCGGCATCTTGAGAACAGTTTCACCCTGGCGCGCGTCTGAAGGAGTTAAAATAAATAATTCAAAGCCATTGGCATTGGCATTTTAAAACAGAACATGTGTACCTGGAATAGAAGCCCTATTGTTTTAGAGATTAATTCATCCAAATGCAGAGCACTATTAGACCGCGTAAACTAGACAGTGTTATAGCGACAGAACAAAACTGAGATGCGTTTTGGTCTAATATTCACGAAGACCAAATAACAACTGGATAGAAAAGATGAGATCCAAGTCAGAGGATTCCAATGATTAAGATCAAAGTTCACATGTCACGTCAGCTGATAGCATTACGGTATATACCCAGAGCAACTAGATTTCAATGACCAAAGATCGGGGTTGAAATACAAAACCTGGGACTTGCTATTGGATCACTTCAGAAATCACGCCCAGACTGATAAGACCGTGTTCGGGATGCTATTTCAATTCAAGCTTGCGTCAGATCACGAATGCAAGTTCATAGAGCCACACAACATACCTGACTGGCGTAAAAACCAGTGATGGTAGTCCAGGTGCAGTGAACATAGAGATTAATTTATGTTCTTCTGCTAGACCTCTTTTAGGTTGGAAATAAACAGACCTCCCACAATTCGTGGAAATCTGCACCACATTTTCAAGAATGGTCAGTAAATCCCACATAGCATAAGCACATTCAGAAATCACCAACCTTGAAAGAATTCAGTGCTCCATACCAGTAGAAACTATACACCATATCTCCAGTAGCCCTAACAATGCTGACCTCAACAGACTATATGAATTCTCCACCAGGGCCATCTATAGAAAACCACACAACATCTAAAAATTCTGTCATTTTGCGACGTCCTAACCTCTGTACTTCCATTTGTGTAGAGTTAACTTTATAGTGGACCTCAATAGAGCATAAACGTCCTAAGCGAGCAACACAGATTTCAGTCAAAGATCAAAGAAAAACTCCATTAATACCTCCAAATTGAATCCAGAATAACGGTTTATAACCAGACGTAAGGGGGTTTTCACCAGTAAAGGAACTCTCATTTAGGTATAGCTTCCGGGGAGGCACCGAGGGATACCAGAGGGCAGTATCTCTTATAGTAGAGTTCTGCTGTTGACGATTGAGTGATGATTCTGATGCGAAAACTGCAAGAAAAATCATTTTGTAACCCTGGTACCGTTAGTGGCTTCCTCAGTAATTCAGATAGGTCGCTGATATTACATCTATTCCCACTTCTAGAGCGGTGACAGTCCCACAGATCAGAAGGCGCTCTGTCACTGGACAATTCTCTGGACGTCCAAACCACCCTGAAATCCCCCCATCTCGCTTATGACTCGGAGGGCTTGTATTCCTCGTGAACCCACCGCTAAAATAAACCCTTTAACCACAGTGACTCTGAGAAATATTTCCTTGTCACTAGAATAACCTAGGCGGATAGAATCACCATTCTGACATATGAAACGTATTCCGGCTAGATATTCAATGCTACCATCTCCTGCAAATGAAAAGGCTATAGTGACGAGATCTCTGGGTATTAATGCAGACTGTTTTCGAAAAAGCCTGCACCCTTCGTTAAAAGAATAATTGGACTGTTGGGCTTCATCGATATCCGCAGCTATCGCAAATCTTGGGGAGCTAGGGTTAGGAGGAACAGCGCCACATCCCGGATCTTGGCTCGGGTGCAACTGGAGTAAATTGACTATTCCCTGTATTAGAGTCCAGATCCTCTTTCTGTTCTTCAGCCCCGGTGGACTTGAAGTATACTTTGTTATCTGATAAAGTGTAATCCAATCTGCAGGTCGTTTATCCCTTGTCTCAAAGACGAAATCGCGTTCATTACCAAAGCGAAACCTGGAAGCCCAAAAGATCTGACTCGTCAATAACGGGAGAAAGGCTTTTGAAGACTTGAGGAGACTCATGACGTCCCTGGTCGGCAAAATTATAGCAATGGCCTCACGTATTTCCCATGGAAGCAATGAAAAACAATTACTGCCGCCAACATCTGAATTATAGTTTAGTCTCTCTTGAAGAGGCATCGTTAAGAAGCCAGAGAGTTCAGGAACATTGTATGGGTCGTATTTCGCATATTGATAGGCTTCTGACTGGCTGTATTGCTCCACAAATCGGTCTTCCCAAGGGTAAAATGCCACATTATCGATTATACTGAGATTTCCATAATCATGACCCCAGGACACACCAACCCCTCGTAGAGGAAATGGCAACGATCTGCATATATCGAGAAGTCGACCCAGAGGGATGTTTTTTGGATTCATGGACTTTTCAAGAAGACGCCAACAAGCATCATGGAGCACGTATCCGTGCTTGCCATTCTGTGGATGGTATTTCATCACCGGAATTTCGTGGTTGGGTTGCCTTATATAATCGTGGTCGTCCCAGCGTTGGTGTGCAAGAGGAGGCGCATACCATGTACCATCACCGGGGTCATCATAGCAGCCAACTCCTGAAACGAAGATGCCTTCCTGGTTTGAATAGACTGGCTGACTCAGTAAAAGATTTTGAAACAAGCAAGTGAAATCGTACTTGCGCGAAATTCTTTCAACCAAGAGCGTTCAACAGATGCCACATAACCGTCGACTGCATATCCAAATATATGCAAGCAAAAATTACCGGGCTCATAATAAGTTGAGATAGATCCTTTTAGCTTTCGCTGCTGGTAAGAGAAATTAAAGAATATCTGCTCGGTTGAAAACAGTCCTGCTTGGTTTAGTTACGTAGGGCAGCCTATACTAATAAGGCGGTGACAACATTTTCGCCTGGCTGCCTACAGTTATTTGCCATGCACTTTATCTTAGTTACTATGTATTACGTGGGTCCTCTAATTCAATTCATATTTGAGTTCATCGCTCCAATGATGTTATTGGAACCAACACATTCAAGTGGTCTCTGCTCTTGTTCCATTCCGTAAAACTTTTCCTGGATAAAGTAATGTGGTAGAGTGTTATTCCACAAGTTGTCGACAGCGGTTTCCATCGATCCAGGTTTCTTGATTTGCTCGTAGTAGAACTTTGGAATAGGCTTGTTCATGTACTAATCAGGAAGTTAGCTCTATTGATTGAATATAAACAGAGCAGGCAACGTACGCAAGACATTTGCGAAGGCTATTGATAGGCACGCCTGAACGATGAGATGAAAAACGTCGTATTATTGAGTGTGGTCTTAGGAAGGAAGCCCTGACCAGACGATCCTAACTAGTCAAGAGAGTTTAAATCACTTCGACACAAGCGTCCGACAGTGGATCCAATCTGAAACGAATGTCAAATATGGAAACTCCCTAAGCAATCGGCGTCGGCGCCTTAAAGCACCGACAATGTAAGAATCATCTAAGCTCAAAGACGATCAACGTTAGATGTGCTCCCGCAAGCAAGTGCCGCACCTTGCCTTCTCCACATTTTTCTCCGCGGGATCCCCACCACGATATGTTTGTATATCCGTGGGTAGTCAGATTTATAGTCAGATATCAGCCAAATATCCATCATCCAATCTCGGGCTTTAACTACCGCCCACTCTGACCAGATAGAATAGCAAAAGGAGACTGTTTATCAAGGGCCTCTTTGCGTATCTTGCACATATTGCAGATATCAGAGAGATGGCCAACGATCAGGCCCACGCGTCCTTTGTGGACCAATGCATGGCCACTAAGAAGCAGGCTGAGAAATACATCCAATTCCGAACCGCACTGGCACCAGAGGATCCCAAGGCCCGATTTCCCGGGTTTCGGCAGCGAAAAAACGTATACGCCGCCGGGCAACAAGTAGAGAAAGGGGCCAGACCACTACCCGTTGACATTGTGATGCACGAGAGTACGGCGATGGTGTTATCAGACGGTACCAAGCTCTATTGTGACATATTCCTTCCAGCCGCGTTGGATGACGACAAGGGATCGTGGGATCAAAACCAGAAAATTCCAGCCCTGGTTGCATGGTATGTTGTATAATTCTGCCGCCGCTGGAGCGTTTCTCCAGAAAAAAAAAAAAAAAAGGCTAGCTTGCTAATAACGTTGATCGATCAAAACAGGAGCCCATACGGCAAGCAGGTGGGTACGACTTTACTGGATGATTTTCCTTTTCGCGCAGGTGTGCCAAAGGAATGGGTGTCTGGACTGCATAAATGGGAAGGCCCTGACCCAGCATTTTGGTGTGCAGAGGGCTATGCAGTCGTTAATGTTGACACGCGAGGCGCATACACTTCTGAGGGCGACCTTCTGATCATCGGTCATCAGGAGGCCCAGGATGGAGCAGAGTTTGTGACCTGGGTATCCGATCAGTCCTGGTGCAATGGCAAGGTCGCCCTTACCGGAAATAGTTGGTTGGCCATGTGCCAATGGAAGATAGCCAGCCTACGGCCTAGAGGACTGAGTGCAATTTCACCTTGGTAAGGGATACACTATTAAAGATAGCTGAAGATGGTTTGTACACTGACACTTTGTTTCAGGGAAGGTCTGCAAGATCAATACCGGGATATCATGTGCCCAGGAGGTATTCCGTTCACGGGTTTCATGGATCATATTGCAGGTAAGAGAATAAATGAGCAGAATCTTTCTAAATAGAATCATATTTAGCCTTGAGAACATTGCTAACCAAAGAGAAAAAGCGGATTTTGCTAGTTATGGAAGACTGGAAGATGTATCAGGAGCTATAAAGACTCACCCACTCTGGAACGAGTACTGGGAAGACAAGAGGGCAAACTGTGACCAAATCAACGTACCGACATATGTCACAGCCTCATGGACTAGTCCAATCCATACTCCTGGGACGTTTAGAGCGTACACAATGATCCCAGATTCTGTGCCGAAATGGCTTCGGGTGCACAATTCCCAAGAATGGCCAGACTACTATGCTGATTCCTCCACGCGCGACCTCAAACGATTCTTTGACTGCTTCCTTAAAGAAGATGTAGATAACGGATGGCTGGCAACCCCTAAAGTTCGGTTAAGTGTCCTAAACTTTGGACTGACGGGTCTCGATGACACCATTAACCGAGCCGAGACAGAATGGCCACTCGCTCGAACCAAACACAGAAAGTTGTATTTGACGCCTGAAGGGGAAATGACCTTCTCCTACCCATCTGACCGAGAAGCTTCTTCAGTCTCCTATGACTCCCAATCTGGCAAAGCAACATTTCGATATCGTATCACGCAGGAAATGGAAACGACAGGATACTTTGTAGCCCGGCTCGTTGTATCCTCTCCGGATGCCATCGACATGGACTTGTTCGTGCAAGTACATTCTTATACCGATAGATTATCTTCCAAGCAAGGCGTCCTTACTATTCGGCCTCAGAACAATATGGTCTTGTTTTTATTGAAGAAATTGCATGACTGGCATTTTGGTCTCCAAAAGGTGGGCATGCTCTTCCATTGGGGGCCCGATGGTCAGCTTCGAGTCAGTCATGCAACAAGTAAGAGTAAACTTTCTAAACCGTTTCAGCCTTTGTACGAACACAACGTGCCGACGCCATTAAGGAAAGGGGAGATTCGGGCTGTTGAAATTCCTTTACGCCCGTATGGGATGTTTTGGAAGGTAGGTGGAGGACGAGTCTCGATGATCCTTTCCATTTTATATTCGGATGCTGACCTTATCGTTTAGAAAAAAGACATTTTGGAATTTTCCGTTTCAGGGAACCCATTACTTCCCTTCCCAATCCCTGGGGTGGAAAACATGCGAGGCGAAAACACCGGAAAGCACATCATTCATTGCTTCGACAGAGGCGAGGACAGCTCGTGCCTGATCGTTCCATCCGTTTAATCGCCTTTTCATTCCCGTACAAATTTGTTGATCTTAGGATGCTCTGCTGCCACTCGATCCTGATTCCTATGTAATACAAAGTTAACTCAATTGTTTATTGTCAATTATGTGCATATAGGTTGGTCCTGCTGGGTTTGAAAAAAAAAAGCGTTTATCCCCATTTGACTCTGTTTTCAGTTCGAGTGTTTTATTATGACTATATGCATCCGTGTATGGAAAGATTATTTCCTTCATTAAAACAGCCCTCCAATCAATTCTGGATGTCACCAAGTTACACTCCAAAAGGTAATTTGTGTTTAATGATACTGCCTAGTATACATCTGGTATATTATACACCCCGAGGTCAAACGAGATATGAATTTTCCGTTATATCAGATTCTCCTCTTGCATTTCGGTGTCCCATTTGGTTGCCAATTATAGCCCTTGTCACATGCAATCCCCCTTCCTATCAAGGATCAAGATTTACTAAGTTCACTTTTGATGACTTCGCCTTTTGCCTGGGCATCAGGATGGTATGAAGCGAATGCACGAGGAGAAACTCGCTTCATGAACATCTCGTCGAGCTCCTCGTAGGTCCGACCTTTGGTTTCCGGCAGGAACCACCACAAAAAGGCAATGCAAGGGAAACACAAACCACCAAAGATAAATCCAACCTTCCCCCCGAGGTTGGCTTTGTCAGGGTTGAAGAGATATGGCAACACGAAACTCCACATTACGGAGAAACAATTTTGGAGCGCAAGCCCAATTGCAATCGTTTTGGCTCGCAAACGAGCAGTGGAGACTTCTGTCAAGATGGTATATGCTGTGGCACCAATGGAGACATTATAGAAGAAACAATAAAGAAGGATCATCGCCACAGTACCTTTGAGCTCTCCCGGCGATCCACCTGTAGCAAGCCCACCCATGACCCAGAGAATCACAGTGATGCCAGCTGTACCATACACCGTAAGGTTACGGCGGCCAGCCTTGTCAATTAAATACCAGGAACAAACATTTCCAATCATTGACAGGACTTGTTGCACAATCTGAAGTTTAAAGGAAGCGCTGGTACTGTATCCAGCAAGCTCAGTGTAATAGGTTGAGTATGATGCCGCGAAGACGATCCCAGTAAATTGTTGAACTGACAGCGGGGCGATGGAAATGATGGTACGCCGAAGATTTGAGGCTCGAAAGCACTCTAAATATGTCACGCCTTCGGTCTCCTGTCGGACTTCTTCTAGAGTCAATCTGATGTTTGCGAGGCGTTTTTGATCTTCCCCTGTCGAGGCCTTGTAGCCTAGACGATGTAAACTACGGAGGGCTTTCTCTTCCTTTCCTTTGCTGACAAGCCACCAGGGTGATCTAACCGGGTTGTTAACAGACATACTCTAGGAATGAACTTTGATATACTGACTCAGGCATGAACCACACGAAAATAATTGAGATAGCAGCAAAACCATACTGAGAGCAAAAAACAGCTCGGTAGGCCCATCGGTTGGTGTATGTCCCAGTACTATTCACGATCAAGGCGACACAGAACGGGCCCAGGGTATATGAAAGGGCGATTAAGCAGGTCACCAATCCACGGAGAGAGAGAGGAACAATCTGTGAATCCGAGATTAGTTTCCTCCTGCAAGGACCAGAAAAGGCACGATAGACGGATCAAAGAACGTCTTACCTCTCCAATGTAAGTGCCGCTGACTGTTTGTAACGTGCCTGTCGCAAACCCGTTCACAAATTTACCCGCAAAGAACATTGCATTGGTGGTGGCGGTGAATTCCATGCTGATTGCGGCAAAAGACACACAAAGAGCGATAATGATCGCGTTTCGTCGGCCGATGAAGTCGGCGACCTGGCCACAGATCAAGGCACCTACGACTGTTCTATCGGTCACCTCGAGTTAGACAAAATGCAATTATAGAATAGGTGACTGGAAACCCACGATGCAACTGGACCACCACTGAACGCTGACTGCCATTTTGCGGACAGAACGTATTCACCATCGTAGTATGAGCCAAAGTCTTTCCGAAACTCGGGGATCCCGAGGATATTTCCGGCGGCTTGACCTTCAAAACTGACCAAGATGACCGTCCATACCGAGTAAAGACACCAGCAAAATGCCCAAGGGTTTTTCTTAATCGCCTGTATCTTGCTGGTTTCATGATCCTCCTGGTTGGCTAGGTGGGCCAGTTGATCAGATGCATTCTCTTGGTGGGCGGCTACTCCCGCATCTTTTTCATCGTCCATTGCCCGGTCTTGAGATAGTCTCTTGCTTGTATTGAATATCTGATACGGTCACAGAATAGAGAATCTCTCAACTTCGCAGCCAGAAAGAATGGTTCTTGGCCTTTTTTTATAATCGTAGGTAGCTCATAACTATACAGGCGTCTCCGCATTCGACTACGTCTCCCCCACACCCCATACTTTGCTCGGACGGGGGAAACTCAAACCAAGCAAAGCAGGTGGTGGCTCCAGCTTCCTGTTTTGTCTTCGGCAGGCAGAAGGCCCGGAGTTTTGCCGTGAAGGAATACGGCCACATTTCTCCCTACGCCAAAGCACGCTAGTCCCACAAGCAGAGCAGGCGGTGGCTCCGACTTCCTCTTTTGTCTTGCGCAGAGAAGCCCCTCAAAATTGTTGCAGTGATCGAAAGGATACATGCCTCTTTGACACAAAAAGCGAGCATTGACACTGGTTGCGCTGTTGGATTACGGCAATTATCGGCCACGAAACGCGACAGTGGATACACCCAACTCACACGTTCGCAGGACGGCATAATCGTCGGATAAATATACCCGTGTCCTACAAAATCGAAATATCAAAGTCTGAGGTAACATCAAACTTCATCGCTGCATAGCCTATATTCCCTTACGAAGCGCACGCGCTCAGTCGTCTAGATGGCGCCGTCGTCTCAACACCAGCTCCAGGCATTTCCATCAAAACCGCGTGTATTCATTTTGAGTGACATCTCGAATGAGCCTGATGATGCAGAATCGCTGGTGCGTTACCTGCTGTACTCACAACAATTTCGGACAGAAGGGCTTGTGGCTTGCACCTCAACATGGATGAAGAACAAGGTCTGTCCGCAAGATATGCACAAGATTGTGGACGCTTATGAAAAAGTTGTCGACAATCTCAATTCCCATGTACATCCTAGCGATCCGTATCCGACTGCGGAGTACTTACGATCTTTGATAAAGAAGGGCGCTGAGGTAATGTGTCCTAGCGGAATGATGAGCGGCTTCAATTTTTCTCCTAATTCTGACGAATAACCATGTGTTACAGAGTTATGGCATGTCTGCCGTGGGCAAGGATGTTCCACTTAGCGAAGGTGGCAAACTACTCCTAGAACGCATCAAAGCACCCTCTGACCAGCCATTATGGGTTTTGTGTTGGGGAGGCACCAATGTACTCGCCTCGGTTTTGCTAGAAATCGAAACAACACATTCTTCATCAGACGCCGCGAATTTACGATCAAAATTACGTGTTTACGCCATCTCCGACCAGGACGACACTGGCGCATGGATCCGCAACAAATACCCCGACCTGTTTTATATCTGCTCCATTCACGGGTGGAGCCAATACGGCCTCGCAGCATGGTCTGGTATCTCTGGCGAAGGATGGTATGGCTTTGACCATGGCGGACCAAATCCCGAAAGAGTCAGCAAGGAGTGGATTCGTCAAAACATACAGATCGGTCCCCTGGGATCTGTGTATCCGGATTTCATGTTCATCCCAGAAGGGGACACTCCCACCTTTCTGTACCTCATCCAAAACGGCCTTGGGGTACCTGAACATCCGGACTACGGATCCTGGGGCGGACGCTACAGCCTCACAGATGCTAGTGGTGGTAAAGGCTCCATCGTCAACAGACACTTTAGCGATGTTGCCGATGAAGTAATTGGCAGTGATGGTAGAAAGCACAAGTCCAATCAAGCCACCATCTGGCGATGGCGCGATGCGTTTCAAAACGACTTTGCGGCACGTATGAGCTGGACACTTTCTCCAGACTGGGGAAGGAGTGTGAACCATAACCCTGTCATTTGCGTTAATGACAGTACAGGATCGGAACCACTGAGCTTTGAGCTGGAGGCTGGATCGACAATCCATCTTGATGCATCAGCCACGTACGACCCAGATGAAGGTGACGTGCTTACTTTCAAGTGGTATCAGTACCTTGATCCCAGCGCAACACAATGGTCTGCTGAGCACGAAGTCGGAAAGCTGGAAGTTAGCGTGCTCAATGAGGCTGGAAGTATCGTCCAAGTGAAGCTTCCCCCGTCAGAGAAGTGCTGCGTTGAGCTTATTAGCCGCAATCCGGTGCCGAAAGGTCAGCTATTGCATCTCATTCTGGAAGTTCAAGACAACGGCTCGCCGCCCTTGGTCAGCTACCGTCGGATAGTTATCCAGGCAACGAACGAAAAATTGATAGGTGGTGGCGATGGGTCAGATTCTATTGGAGACACTATGAGGCATGTTGTATAACATTGCTTGCGTACATGGTTTGAATAGATACTTGTATATGGCAATATTTACGATTGCTGTTTATATCATCAGCGTTCCTTCATAGGTAGTAACGGAGTCAGGGCAGCTTTCAAATCCTACGATTAACATCTGTGATATTTAGATCCACTAAATAAATACATATTCCAAGATTCAACATACATACTCTGCATTAATATCAAGATCATAGGAAGAATGAAATCCATTTTCACAGGGAATATAACAGGACGTACTTTTCTATACATTTTGACTTATTCGAACCTGCCAACGTTCTTGAGTTTCTTAGCGGCCATAAAACATTGTAGACGACCAGAAGAGCAGTCACAAATAGCCTTGTTGCAATGCTAATAACGACTGATACTATGATGCCAGGTCCAGCTCTCTAATTTGGATATGATTGTTACGCTCGAGAAAAGAACACCCCCGAGTCTATCAACAAGAAAAGGTGAAAAACCAAATTTTTATTCAAGCATCTTATGAATATGGACATATTATTGAGGCTTTAACATTCCAACAACTTTCATCATGTGCCCTCATAGCTCACTCCTAGCTGACATACCATTCTGGCTCTTATCGACAGAGAAAGGCAAGTCTTTCTTCGTAAAAATTTCTCCTTCGGGAACTGCCCAGTCAGGTATCCATCTTAATGCATTGATCTCCCCGTTGCCATCATCTTCAAAATGAAACAGATAAACCGAGGCAGCAAGGTCGGGCCAGCGGCCTTGAAATTCAAATTCCAAATCGTTGTTGTCGTTGAGCTTAATGTCCAGAAACCAATTCTGGATCTTGTTATAATACATTCCAGTGTACTGAACGAGCGCTCGAGGGGGAGTTCCAGGAATACGATCTTTGTCCAGGTCCGTCTTGAGGTTTGTCCACATGTCTTTATATGCGTTCACGCTTTTTTCTGCAAGTTTAATATAATCGTTTTTGTCTGAGTTATCCAAAACAGCCTCCAAAAGAAGCTGCCCGATCCAGTCAGCACAGTCGTTGTTGGCCAGAGAATTGGTCAAGACCACTATCGCAGTATCGCTATCCCGCAATATGTGTACTGACGAAAAAAATCCCACGGGGCTTCCATTATGATGCCAGACCGTTCTCTTTTGCGGTATCCCTTTACCGACTACCGGCATAGCTGTCATAAACATGGGATTGATGCCTATTTGGCCTAATGGTGCAGGGAGCTCGCTAACAGCCCAGCCAATTCCGTAGTATTGTTGGTACTTGAAATCGTGCTCCAGTGGTATATGGCTCTCTAAACTGAAGCGAACACTTTTAAGTGGCAATCCCGGTGTAGAGGTGGTGTTCGTACTTGTTTCATGTTGCCAGCAGTAGAGAAGAGCTTTATAATAGATTAGAAGATCATTCACGCTGCTAACAATGCCTGCCGCTCCTTGCATGATGCTTCCAGCAACCAAAGATGGGGGCTCAATGCGTGATGGGGATCCATCAAGATGCGTTTGATAAGCTTGAGCGGCGTTTTCACTATTAGGATATCGTTCCATCGTGGTATTCTTCAGTCCCAGAGGTTCGAAAAGTCGCTTTGTTAAAAATTCTTACCATGTACTTCCGGTGACCTTCTCAATAGCGGCAGCCGCAACGCAATAGCCCCAATTACCATAGAACCACTGTGAACGAAGCGGATACACGCTTTCAGTGTACGCTAGTGTTGGGAAAAGCTCTTCGAGACCTAAAAGGAGATCGGCACCATCTTGCAGCCATATAGCAGACTTTTGAGCGAGTCCGGTTCGGTGAGAGAGGTGATCGAGGAGGGTGGCCTCTGATTCGCAAGGGAGGTGGTAGGCAGAACATTGAGCCGCCTAACATACAAGAAAGACGCAAGTAGCTTTTGTTTTTTTGGTGCTCTTTTTCTACTCCTCTCAAAAATCACGTGTCAAAGGCTATTAACGGAGTATTTTATTTGGATTGCTGTGGGCAATGCTTGGGTGGAGGCGATGTTAGCAAGTCACAGAGTGCAGCGGCTCTGCACGACGACCAACACACACAAGCCTCGTCTCTGGATTGGCAATAAAACGACGAAATTAATGGACTTGCAAATAAAGCCCACTTTCCCAGGCACCGCATGCGATGGCGATAATGGCTGGACAAAGCAGTAAATGTCATTTATTCCTTGTCGGAGGCGAACATCAAAATCATCGAGATAGGGGCGGAGTACGTAAATAGTACCGCTTCATTGGCGGCACTGAGTCACTATTATTGTACTACTTATCTAGCCAACAATCGCCTTGCCAAAGCTTGTTGGTCCTTTCTCTTAGTTGGTATTGCTACGTCTTCATTTCTGATTTGAGTTTCAGCCTTGCGCGCTACTATGTATGCAATGCGTAGCTGTGTGTGATTGCACCAACCCGTCGAAGCACCTAGGTGAAGCGCCACAGTTCTAGAATGGATCAAAGAGGCCGAAACAGTGATCGTGAGTGAAAGAGGATGTGATCATTCTGATTTGCTAGCTATCAGAATACTTCCCCTTCATGATACCAACACCTGGCGCTCATGAGAAAGGACGGATAGATGGCTGACGATAGCCTCCATTTTTTCAGAAATGGTCCACCGTGATGCAATTGTCCTAACGACCAACTGGAGAATATTGATTTGATTTAGGAGATTGACACATGAAGTCACGCCTGTTCCGGAAGAATGTAAAAAGCGAAGGAGGTCGTCTCCATTCCAATATTGAGCAGAAATACCATCGGTACCATTCCCCGGCAAGACCGGTACCCAGACATGTTGCCAGATGGGAGTTACAGGAATCTCCATGTCTTTGGGACCGAATAAACACATGCCGCTGAGTATTACTGAAGATGTGAAAATAGCAGCTGGGAAATGGAAGGCATGCGACTGACTCGCTGGAATATCTTCCAGAATCTGAATAATAGCGATGGCATGAAGAACAGCCCGAACTGCATTCGGACTCTTGGTCCAGTCTTTTACATTGAATTTCATGTCCGGGACCTTTGGTGTCATTCCTAGTAGCTCGTGAGGGACTTCAAATTCGTCGCATATCGTACTGTAGATTGAAGCAGAGGGGGCAGCAACCTCCATGCAGACCGTGTGCCATCTAATGAGGATACTCAGGGCTTTTTTTTCATTTGTTGCTAATAGTCTAGATATGTTTCCTTGGTATAGATTCATCAGGGCTTGCATAATTTGTCGCTTAGTCACCATTCCAAAGGCAAATTCACCGACTTCCTCGATATCGGAGATTAATGACTGCAGCCCCTCAATGACCACGGATATTGTGAATGATGAAAGAAGGAGGGGTGATTCAACATAATGAGAGCTGAAAATGCTGGCATATACCTCTGAGATGGTGACTTTCAATTCCGGTGCATGTGTCATTTTCAGAATCCACTCGTCTGCCGATTTAGCCGCGAAAGCAGCATCCGAACAGGTAACGTTCAGTCTATTGACAAGGTGACGAGTGCTTGCTGGAGAGCCGAATGTCTCTGATATTAGTCCATCCAAAATATAATGGCCTAGGATAGCACGGCGCTGAACTTCTGATGATGCCCAAGACTTCCACAATGCGTCCTTTTCAGAGCTGGGCATATGGAGTGATGGAATGGATGGCAGCTCTTGAGATACCGAGGAATACATTCCACAGATCCTTGCCCAGTAGAATCCCAAGCCGTGGAAAACGAAAGCTGTTGCACGAATGTTGGGATTGTTCGTTAGTAATGCATAGGTTTGGCCAAATAGAGCAGTCAAGACTAGTTGTAAACCAGCACAGTTGTCATGAGGGGCACGGAAGTTGACCAAATTGTGCCACGACGCCATTACCGCTGTGTGCGCCAGTCTCCAAATCACTTCCCCTTTCTGTAGAGCACCTGGGAGGCACACGAATAAGGACCCCAGTGCAATCATGTTTAGAAGAAGTGGAGCTATTGATTTCTGAGACGAGAATGTTGGCTCATGAATGACAGGAAATAATGGCAGTACTCTCTTGAAAAACTCATGCAAGCAACTTTCCAGGAAGTCTGGCGTAATACAAGTGTGGTCGAAGTCGGAATTCAGTCTCTTGGTGACATCCCCAATCAGATCAAATAACTGCTGGAGATCTGTCTCACCTGGCCTGGTTTTGGCAAGGGAGACGCCTTGCTTGCTGGCGGCTAGACGGCCTGAGTTCGGCTGTGCAGTAGTACATTGCGTGAGAAAATCATTCCGGAAAAATGGCAGGGTAGGTGGTGTCTCATTGAAACTTGTCATTAGCCAGTTCATGAGGTCATCCGACTCGTGAATAACCCCTTCGCTTCCTGTACTAGGCGGCTCTAACGACGGCAATTCAATCATTTGACTTCCCGGAATTGTGCTAAGGGTTGCTCCCGGCTGTCCCAGTTGATCCCTGAGCGAAGGGAAGTCGGATATTTGGGGAGCTGGGGTCTTTGCCTTCATGGATGGCATCTTGTGGAGTCTAGCATGTCTTCTCAGTACATCTTGACGGCCAAAGCTTCTCCCACACTCATGACAATGGAAGGGCTTGGCATTCGTATCTATTTGCTGGTGAGCGAGTGAAGCCAGATGAAACTAAAAATTCCCATAGGTTGCTCACGAGTCCTCTCATGTCTCTGAGTAGCAAAAGTTAGCGCAAGGCTCAGGCGTGAGTAATCAGACGTACCTTTAAATGCTCTAATTTCGTGTACGATTGGCCACAATGTTCACAGCGAAACCGTCTGGTCCCCGAAGTAGTCGTTTTCTCATTCGCGAAACGCATATTCATCTTGCCGGCGCTTGAAACTATTGGGAGCTCGTGGTGTCCAGCAAAAGACGGAGTCATAAGCTGCCTCTGCTATGAGGACGTAGGAGGGCGAAAGTAGAACAGACAGAAACACGAAGATGACGCCACCCATTTGGGGAAATTGCGCTACCCCGGTTTTGTCAGGGTATGGGATAATTTAAAGCGAACGAGGTATAGTCCCTGATTGCGTGTTATACGTATTTTCTACGAGAATTGGAGCACTTGGTCATCTACCTGCCTCAAGATGAGGCACTCTCGAATTGCTGGTAAGAGCATCGGGGACACTAGAGGCCGATGGGAGCCGGCGTCTCGGCGAAAGCTACTCCGTGCGGAGCAGAGCTGGGCATTGAGGTGGGGAGGTGGGTGGTCTTATATATCCGTGTGGAGTCCAGGCATGTGGGAGTTGGAAGTGGGACAAAATGGGACGATCTAGGGTTTACTACAGTAGGGCAACAAGGATTATCCCCTGGAACCACCTTTTGTAGCCAAGATATCATACTACCCCACCATTATAGTCAAAAGAAGACACGTACGTATATTTCAGAGAAGTTTGATTTGCATCCAATCATCATCTTATCGGCCCCGGCTGCTGCTTTCAACCATTCCCCGGATTCAGCGATGCCCATGGCCTCCACACATACCCCGCGAGCTAAAGCTGCCTCAACAATTGCAGATTCGGGTTTTCCGAGCTCTGTCTGCCAGTTTGTGGGGAAGCATCAGCAAGACAGATATATTCCCAGCCGCACTCCGCGCTTTCATCACGGCAAGGTTCTTCATTCACTGATGCTTCGCTATGGCAGAGAACACAGAGAAGCCGCATCTGACCCCGGTTTCTAGTCATGTGGAGCATGTACTGGAGGCTCAGGGGCTCGATAGTCTTTCGCCGAAGCACCATGACTTGGATTTGCCCGAGTACGACGATGTCAACCACCCGAGAGTAAGATACGAATGTTGAAATCGCAGCTGCCGCTAACATCGACACTGACGTCTCACCTCCTAGAACTGGTCGCTGGCCGCCCGACTAACTACCTATCTGACCATCTGTTCCTTCACTTTCTTGGCCAATGTCAACGGCAGCAACTTTACCATCGCCACCGCCGCTATTGTGAAGGAGTTCCATGTCAGCCAGACAAAGGCGGGCTGGCTGGTGTGTTTCAATGTTTTGACTTTTGGGCTAGGCAACATTTTCTGGGTTCCGCTGATGCGCGTCATCGGCAAGCGTCCAGTTTACCTACTCGCACTTTTGGCACTGTCTTTGCTCAATGTGTGGACAAGCAAGGCCAATAGTTATGGCGAGTTGCTCGCCTCTCGCGTGTGTTCTGGCTTCGCTGCTGCAGCGGGAGATGCTACCGTGCCTGCAGTTGTCGCAGATTTGGTCAATCACCAAGAACGTGGCCACTACATGATGTTCTTCCATTTCGCTATGACTACAGGATTGTTTGTCGGTCCTTTGTTCAATTCTTTTCTGGTAGAATACCAGAATTGGCGTTGGATGTGCTATTTAGTCGCAATTGCGGCTGGTGTTCTGTTTGTGGTTGCATTCTTCACCATCAGGGAGACTTCATACGTGGAAAGTCGCGTAACAGATTCGTCCCGGAAGACAAAACGGTCGCAATGGCAGTGGATGTCTCTCAAGTGGGGCTACAACCGTGATGGCTCATGTATACAAGCGTTTTGGGATATCGTTACTCTTGCTGCTTACCCACAATTGATTTGGTGCGCGATAACGATTGGAGTTTCTGTCGGCTGGTACGTGCAGCAGTAACATCGGGCTTTATCTCAAAAAAGCAAAGAGAAAACTCACCTTTCATATAGGAATATCGTTGTTCAACTGACATCCTCCCGCACGTTCCTTCTAGCACCTTATAACTGGAAGTTACATGACCTGGGTCTCCTGTCGCTCTCCGGCTTTATCGGTTCGGTGCTTTCGTTCTACCTTGGTGGACGCTTAATCGACGTTATCGCCATGCGAAGCGCTGTTCGGCACGATGGCAGCCATAAGCCCGAATACCGGCTGCCTGCTATCGTAATTCCTGGCGTAATTGGTCCTGCAGGCATCTTAATCTTCGGACTGTGTGTTGCGAATAAAACAAACTGGGTTGGCTCAGCGTTCGGATATGCTATGCAAGCATTTAGTGTAGCCGCCATTTCGAATGTCACTGTGACATATTGTCTGGACTCGTACAAACCGGTACGCTCTCAAGCCTACAAGTCTTTCTCCATGATTCCTTGCCAATCTTAACTGTTTCTTCTTTGCTAGGTAACGGGCGAGGCATTAGTAGTCATTTTCGTAATTCGCAACACCATAGGCACTCTCTTGTCGCTATATGCTGCAAACTGGATCGAACGACAAGGTGCTGTGCCAGTGTTTTGTGAGATGGCTGCCATCCAGGTTGCTCTTATCCTTTTTGCAATTCCACTATACTTTTATGGACAGTCATTACGAGACTCAACTTCTCGGTACGGGCCTATGAAGCGTCTCCAGCGCGAGTAATTCGGATGTAGATGTGAAGGACTGCGGAAGGAGAATGAAGTTGTGCCTGAGAACTTGGCATAATCCAATTCAACAGCTGTCATATATTACTTGTAATCCTTGTCAACATCTCTATTACCAGTGGCTCTTAAGAAGAATACTCTCTGAAATCAACAATAAATTTTGTTCTAGACTCCGAAAGCCGGCGCAGAACGAAAAGGTGCTGCGCAGAAAGCAACAAACGAGATGACTGTAACGTTATGTATCTTATAACCCACTCAATGACTATTCTTATCTTGCATTTGTCTATAAACACTGGAATATTACATGTATATTTATGAGTATGGCATTTTGATTTTCAGTTCGGTAATCAGAGCAAGAAGCTGGCATAATAATCTGACACAGATATTGTTGCTTAAAAGTCAAGTTTTGGCGTTGATCAAATGATAAGATCACCGCGTTACTTTGAAATAGCTCTAATTCAAGTAAAAGACCCAAAGGAGCTCTATCCGTCAAGCACGAGATATTAATGACAAGAGAGTAGAAAGGTGCATAGCAAACACAAGCGCTCTCAAGTTTAGGCGGAAGTTGGCAACCCGAACAAACGCGTCGCGTTTCCAGAGGCAATCGCTGTCCTTGTATTCTCATTGATCTCAAGCCCATCAAACCAATCCGAAGCGTCCTCGTTGCTCTCGTAGGGATAATCCACACTGAACATTACACGCGACTCACCAAGCTCATCGATTGTGTTTCTCAAAGTACTATAGCGACGAACACCGGCAAGTGTAGCGTAGAAATGATTTTGAAAGTAATACATTAGAGACTTTTTGTGCGCGCCATTACTTCCAGGGTTGCCAATACTCATCCGATGATCAGCGCGATGAATGAGGAATGGCAGGGCTTCGGCACAATGACCTAGGATTATTGTCACAGGATATTTGTCAAGAATTCCAGAGCACATGATTCGCAGCGCATGGCCAGCGCATTCCACGCCGAAGCCATATGATGCTGAGACCAGATTAGGGTACGGGGTGTAAAGGACTTGCTGGTGAATTGGCGGAAGTCGAGGGTGAAGATATAATGGAACTTGGAGACGATGAAGCATTCTCCAGAACGCCTCACACTCTGGCGCATCAAGGTATCGTAGTTTTTCATCCGCATCGTCCAGATTAGTGAACCCATTGATCAACACGCCCTTGGCGCCTAATTGAGTCACTGCCCTTTCGAGCTCTTTGGCAGCTTCCTCTGGGTCTTGCATCGCCACGCATGCAAAAAACCCAAAACGATCAGGGTGGGGCTTGACATATTTTTGGTAGATTTCATTGTTGGTTTCGCGAGCAAAATGTATTGCAGTGACCGCATCGCTGATGCCTTCAATACCAGGTGAAGTTAGGCTAAGGATTGCAAATTGTATGCCACTCTGGTCCATGGATTGGAGGCGGAGATCGACATTGTCCAACCTTGATTCGATATCTGCGAGAAAACCCGGACTGAACGGGAGTCCCTTCAGGCCTGCGATGACAGGGCGAGGCGGATAATTTTGATGTGCCGCGAATAGAGAGCTGCCCACTGCTTCCTCTAAAGCGATCTTCCCAGTCTGGCGAGTGACCGAGATTGTTTGAGTACTTACGCGGTTCAAGGCCATTGTTATAGTAGTAGAGGCTTTTCTGGCCTTTGTTTTCCCTAACGAAAACGGACAACAGCCAGCTCTTATACCTCAATGGCATTTCATCCCGGGTACTCCGTAAATCCGACCAAAAGCATTGCGCGGGGTTCGTGGGGCAAAGTTACATGCTAGAGGAATAATTCCGGGGTATTGCAAGTGGGGAAGATTTTCTGAGTAGTAGGTAGCTAACAATTTGTGCAGGATGTTTGAATAGGAACTCGAAGTAAACGTTGCGTCCGGAGCCTAAGGGTGCTTGAGAATGTGAAGCTTTAAGCAAACCGCGCGCCACAGTTCTACAGCGTCAACTTTTCATTGTTTGTATCAATTAGATCCATTCTTCACTAATACTACTAGCCAATTTTCTCCTGCTCTACCCAACTACATGAATTTATTTCCCTCCATACTCCAGGTCATCACTTTGGTCTCGCTAAATTCCCGTAGTCCCCAGATCGCATTATTTCGACCCCAGCCACTTCCTTTCACGCCACCAATAGGAAGCGTAGCTATTTCTCTGCTGTTAGCTTGCTACATATTTAGGGAGAGAAAATTGTTTGCCCTACTTACGTTCATCGTGAGGGGTCATATTGTTGATATGGACTTGCCCAAAGTCCAGTTCCTGTGTCATTAACCATGCCCTATGGAAGTTCTGGGTGTGGATAGCAGCGTTCAGACCGTACGTTGTGTCATTAGCAAGCTCAATGGCATGTTCATCATCTCGGGCAATAAATAAGGAGGCTGACGGTCCGAATGCTTCCTCGTTGTACAAGTCCATGTCCTTTGTCACTCCCAAGACGATTGTTGGCTGTAATTTTGAGGCCGTGACTTTCTCTGGCCCACCATATAGGAAGGTGGCACCTTTCTTCTGAGCGTCAAGTAGCTTTTGCTGCGATGCGTCGACAATCCGAGGGCTCACTCCATCGGTCACAGGAAATGACTCGGCCTCGATACGGAGCAGTCTTTGGAATTCGGATGCGACGCTCTCAAGAACAATGATCCTTTCTGTAGAAAAGCATAGTTGCCCGTGGTGGAGCAATGCTACAAAATTATACTATCAGCTTGATAGTCTTCAGAAAGGACGAGGAAGTCAAAGCCAAACCTCCTAGGATACATTTTTTGGCGGCGGCCGCCAGGTCTGCATCATCAAGTACGATTGCAGGACCCTTTCCTCCTAACTCCATGAATATGGGTTTGAGATATTTTGAGCAAAGCTGGCCAATGATTTTGCCAACAGAAGCACTTCCGACAAACTCAACTTTACGGATAGCTGGATGGGCAATTACTGCTTCTGTAACCTCAGATGCCATTTCACGGCCCGCCTGAATGACATTGATGACGCCTTTTGGAAGCCCCGCGTCCTCAAAGAGCTTCACAAGGAGATGATGTAGTTTAGGGCAATTTTCAGAAGCTTTGAAGACAACTGTGCATCCAGCAGCGACGGCGGTGGCAATATTCCTTGCTCCGAGAACAGTTGGAGAGTTCCACCTACAAAGCTGGTTATTCACGGAAAATCTCTTTTTTTCTATAGTTTTGGCGACTCACGGTGCAATGACCAAGACTGGACCAATTGGAATTGTAAATGACAGAGCCAAAGTGGATGGAGACTCCGCCTGCGGAATGCTGCCTTTCAACGAAGTGATACAAGCGGCGGTTTCTTCAATTAATCCTGTTGCAAGTTGAATGTTCTTACGACACATGGGCTCAGGGGCACTGGTCTCTGCCTGTTGTACCTGACAAAGCTCGTCCGCGTTGGCTCGCAGGACTTGGGCATACTTCAATAGGAGGTTGCGACGATCCACTGCAGGAACTTTTTTCCAAGTCTTAAAAGATTCGAGAGCAGCATCGGCTGCTGCTCTTGCAGTGGCTTCGGTGGCCGATTCAGCCAGATGGACATTTTTTTGTTGGCTGTTGGAAAAGACGGGGAATTGGATTGAAGGGGTTGACGCTGTTTCTACGCCACCTATGAGCAAAGGAACAACTGGGAGAGCCTCGTTAGACATTTTGGAAAGAGATGTGTGTGAGGGATCTAGGTCCATATAGAAAGGTCGATGTAATCTTCTAATATACAGACTGAATATATGTAAATATATAGAGAGAGAGAGAGAGCTCTGGACCGAGCTCTGCCATATAACGTGGCAGCATAGCAAGATAGGAAAGCAAATTGCTAAATTGAAACGAATTTTACAGGCCATCATAGGGCAATACAAGCTTTTGCAACTGTCTTCATACATCCGTATAGCCGTAAAAGCGCTTGACGTAGAACACCACGCGGTTTTCCCACTTTGTTGGGGTGGATCATGTGTGGGAAAGCTGTTTCAAGGAACGGGACGGAACTGATCTTGAATCATCTACTCCGCTCGCGAAGTCGATTTCACTCGCTTATCATGTCGACAGAAGGTTATTTCTCGGCCATCTGGGCTCGCGACTATAATAAGCTAGTAGCGTCGAAATTTGAGATTTACGTGAGTCTCTAGATAGGCGAAAAATTTTATGTATTCATCCGCAATTAATGAAGCGTAGGCGTATCTTGAGAATGCGGGATAATTACATTCATTCGGCAAATGTAACACCAGACTCTGTAGTAGAACGACAACATAACAAAAAGTGAAACATAAGTTCAATCCTGTTGATCAGGTACTTCAATCATGTATGTCTTGTGGTATGTCCTCTTATTTTGATAAGGCCATGCTGCTTAACACATCAATACGTTCAGCTGCAATTTTAACGGGGTACAAAAAACATATATAATGCCAGACAAAGGTAACTGAATAATCAGAGGTGCTTTTTTGGGTTTTACAAATCAAGCAATTATGAAGCAGTATTCTCTAGTAGATCTCCAGAATCTTGATCTTAGTCATCGCAATGACGACGCATGAGCTGGGCTGTGACCCCATTAGTAATTATTGCTATTGATATTAGTGTGAATTCCTCTTTGATAACGTGATGTACATAGAGGCCACCGAGTACTTCACTTATATCAACATATCAAGATAGCGGATTTCTCCTCCTTAATTAGTGGCTGAGAATTGACTAAGCAAGAATGACCAAAAATTGATACTTACGCTTCCACTAAACTTGTTTCCTCGCCATGGTGGTTACTTGTTACTTCGATCATTTAAAAAATTAAGAAAACATGTATTGTTTGTAGCGGAATGAAATTATTACGTAAATGAGCCTCTAGGTCACTCGGGGACGGAGGATATTTGATTGTGGTTGCGACAAAGTAATATATCAATTTCACAATTGATCAAATATGAGGAAAATGGAATGGTAATTATCCGACTGTCAATTAGTGATATCTTCACGGATTCCATCTAAAGACAAAAACTTTCCACTATGTTCGGTAGAACTTCGGCTGACAAATCTTAAGCAACGCTCAATAGACTATTGGGTCTAAAGCGGTGCCTTTGGTATGAAGTCTTGGGATTCGCGAGCTCTTAGGCTAACAGCCGTGAGATGATTTCTACACTGACATGTGTTCCGCTCCAGCAATGTCAGTATAACCCACCATGGGTTCGGCGCTTGAAATATGAAATATTTGTCATGAAGTCCGGTTGCGCGTGAGGAATTCGGGAACACATAACCATAGTTGGGTCCAAACAACACTGGCAAGGCTTATTAGAAATCCTGCGCCACTGTCTATGTATAAGTAATCTTTAATCGCCAAAATAAGGTGGTGGGCCGATCGGCTCAGTAAGCCCGCTTCTTGTCATTTGCTGTCTCGGATCCTCGCCCCGCTTTATTTTCGGCGCTGCTTTTACAAACACCAAGAGAAGCAATGCAAAATACATCATGATTTCATGGCTGCATTATTTAGTCAGCACCGACGACTGCTTTAAGTACGTTGCAGAATAATCGGAATATTTGTAATATGGCTAGCTATTTATCTATATAAAATTTGTACCACCGCAAATCTGGCTCCCAAATTCAGTTTCTATTACATTATTCAAGTTTTACTTCATTGTACTACTGTTACATACAGACTGGGAGTTATTTCATAGCAAGTCACTCTGGTGATTTTAAAATGTACGACCTAATACGTGACTCGTCCTTTGGGCAAATCATCCGCTTCTTGACCAAAAACAAGTCCTTTCGATACGCCGAAGAGCAGGAAGGATTTCACCATCCGTATTACACCTCGAACACTTTGCCAGAGGAGAGTCAGAATATCAGCCATGCTCCGGAAGCTAACTCTGAGGTAAAGTCGGACGGACTTTCTGCCTCCGGCTCTCACTGCGAGGCACCTTTATTCAGGACTCCCACTGCCTATGCGGATATGGAAAGCGGTAGCCTCAGTGAAAACCCCATTGAACGAGTAGTTACGACGCAGACTCTCCACGAGGCCGAAAGGGGAGAGAGCAGAATTTTAGCACCGACGCGAACATCTGATGGTAAAATATTGGTTAACTGGCACACAACCGGTATGTTGCCGCCTTATTAGATCCCAGATTCAAGTTCTGCTTCAAAGCAAATCAGAAGCCCAAAATGCTCGCGTCTTATATATCTAACATGGCTTCAGACGATCCAGACAATCCACAGAACTGGAGTGAGGTCAAAAAGGCGTTTATCGCTTTTCAAATCTGGTAAGTGCCCGTAATCTTTTGGTTATCTACTGTCAGGACGAGAGCTGATGGTGAAAGCTTTTATTCCTTTGCCGTCTATTTTGGCTCTTCCATCTACGTGGGAGCAGTTCCTCAGGTCGTTAAAATGTTCGGTATTAGTATAGAGGTGTCTTCTCTGGGCCTCGCGCTGTACGTTTTTGGATGTAAGAATTCCTTGGCCTTGTTATACAGTGCCTAGATCCTTTTCTGATGATACAGATGGCATTGGTCCCCTGGTATTCTCCCCACTGAGCGAGTAAGTTCTCCCCCCTATCATTATTCATGAAAACAGAGCCAACAGAACGGCAAGAATAGCTACTATTGGGAGAACACCCCCATACATAATTTCGCTCTTCATATACAAAATTTTATGGATACCAGCATCTCTTGTGAATAATTTCTCCGGTTTTGTGATTCTACGATTTTTGACCGGCTTCTTCGGTAATTAGAAAATCCCTCCTTTAGAACAACTATACATGCTAATATGTTCTTCGAATAGGATCCCCAGCCCTTGCAACTGGAGGTGCTACAATCAGTGATATTGTAAGCCTCATATTCAAGACATCGCAATGGTTTCCATTAACGCAAATTGCAGTACCCACTTATCAAAGTGCCGTATCTGTTTATCATCTGGGGAGGTGCAAGTAAGTTTCCCGAATTAACTAGCAGCACTATGATAAATCCAGCTCATGCTAAAAATCTCTAGCTGTATTTGGCCCTGCTCTAGCCCCGGTGATTTCCAACTTTAGTGCACCCGTCAAAGGATGGCATTGGGTATCTTGGGAGATGCTCTGGCTCAGTGCCCCGGTTTTCTTGAGCTTTTTCTTCTTCTTACCTGAAACCTCATCGGCTACGATTCTCTATCATCGAGCCAAACGCCTACGAAGAATAACTGGAAAACAACAGTTCCGATCTCAGGCGGAGATAGACCAAGCGAAAAAACAAATGACAGTCAAAGATATCGTGTATACAAGCATCATCAAGCCAGGAGAAATCAATGTTTTGGATCCGGCAGTGCTTTTCTCAACCGTTTATACCAGCCTTGTCTACGCCATATTTTATTCCTTTTTCGAATCATTCCCACTGGTCTTCTCCGACATCTATGGATTCAAGTTTAATCTCTCTGGCCTTCCATTTCTAGGTGTGCTTCCTGGTTTACTCGTGGCTGCCATGCTGTGCGCCTTGGTTTGGCATTTTCAGGTGGTCATACCGTTTCGAGACAAGGGGTTTGAGGCCTTTGGAATTCCGGAGAATCGCCTCGTCCCTGGATTATACGCATGCTTCTGGCTGCCAATTGGGTTGTTTCTCTTTGGTATGTAAAGCGAATGAACTTGTTTGAGTTACCTTTAGTACTGACATATCCGGTTTCCCGATTAGCATGGACAGCTCGCCCGAGTGTTCATTGGATAGCTCCAATTGTGGGGTTATCGCTGAGTATAGTCGGAACGTTTACGATCATTGTCTGCATTCTACAATATTTGGCTTTTACCTACCCCAGATATTCGGCTTCGTTGTTTGCAGCGAATGACTTTGCTCGGTCCACCTTCGCAACAGGAGCAATCATGTTTTCTCGGCCCATGTTTCTCAGCCTTGGAATCCACTGGGGAGTGAGTCTGCTGGCTTTCTTAGATATCGTCTGTTGTGTCTTGCTTTACGGATTATGGATATTCGGCCCAAAGTTACGCGCCCGCAGTCGTTTTGCCGAATCTTAATTATGGCATCACCAGTGAGCATTTCCCCCGACCAGCGAAGTTCATTGATATGAAAGCCTTCCTGAGGATGATTAATTGAGGAGGGTATAAGATGGGGTTTTGGATGGAAACGCAGTCTACGCTCCTTCCATCTTGGTATGATATCACTGTGACTGTTGAACGACTCAGTGAGTGATACAGGAGCGGAGCTGAGCATAAAGCAACACTATGCCGGTTATTAAGCGTCGCAGACACCATTTAGATAGGGGTGTAAACCTTGCCAGGAGTCTACTGGTATAAAGCTACCCGCAAAAACGGTATGCGATGAACGCAATATCATTGAACCGAAGTGCCGAGCTTCAATCACTCTCTATGCTTGCATTCCACACTTCTAAACCGATTCTGAAACAACCTGTGCATGATTGGTGGATTTTTAATACATCAGTTTTGATCGACGGTGCATCGATTTTCAGTTACAATGTGGCGACTGCGGGGGTCGGTCTAATTCACCTCAGATGATGTCCGTCAGGGTTGATTCACTCACAGCTTCTCTATTGTAAGAAACTATTTAGCAAATATAGAACATCATACAAACATTTATATCGCTTTTGATATTATATATGAAGTGTATTCGTCTTGAAGGCTCCACGCCCCGTGAACATATTCAAAGATTTTGGAAAGGGAGCAAGTTAATAAAAAGAAATCAGAATGATAGTCCTGTTCCCGGTTGCGTTGATACTTCTCAGCGCCAATGCTTGGCCTACGCATAGAGCCCTCTGGCAGAACTCGAGAAGCCTGCCTGACTTCAGCAATATTTTCACATTGTAGGTTACGCTACAGATGACTGCTCTTGAAGTTCATGTCTTTACACTTTTCTCCTCTCTAGTGGCGATAGCTACACAAAGGTCGGCTTCAATTACACAGGCATACAGCCCAGCGCTGCCAACCCCATTGGCAATCCCGCATTCCCTGGTGACACCACAACAAATGGCGATAACTGGGTCGATTTTCTCATTACGCGCTACAACACCTCATTAGTACTCGACTACGATTTTGCAGTGGCTGGTGCAACTATCGACAATTCTATTGTCCCTGCCTATTTGAGCACTGTGCCCTCATTTGGCCAGCAGATCTATGAGTTCCTGTCCATCTCAAACGGGACAAAGCGGGATAGTTCCGCTTCTCTTTTCACGGCTTGGTTTGGTATCAACGATATCTACAATGGCTACAACGCTAGTACCTGGGATGGCCTGTCCGTTGAATTGATTGATCGGTATCTTTCCATAGCACAGACTCTGTACGATCGCGTCGATGCACGATATTTTTTGTTTATGACTGTCCCGCCTATACAACGCACGCCTTTGGTACTCTCGGAAAACGCCACGGAGCAAAACGCAATTGCCTTTGCGGTAGCAAGTTATAACAAGCTTCTAAGCGAAGGGGTGGGTAAATTCCAGAGATTGAACAGTGATGCAACGGCAATCTTGTTCGAGACTGCGCCGTCGTTCAACAAAGCGTTGGATAATCCAACTGCATATGGTGCCCCGGATGCCACTTGCTACAATGGTGATGGGGTCAGCTGTCTCTGGTGGAATGGTTTTCATCCGGGTCAGGCTATTCATAATCTTATTGCTGAAGCTGTTGCTTCTGTAGCTGGGTTCTGATGTATGCATCTGGGTATCTGGTTTGGGCAAGTCTATTTTTGATAGCCGGAATTTTCCACCATGTGCCCCATAAGTAGATGTTGAATTAAATGACGGGCTGTATTATGCGCAGAATGCTTCTGGATAACGTCGCTCTTATAACCACAACAAACTCATGCATATCAGCATCGTATGGCTCTGGAATAGTCCTGAGCGTGGAACTGTCGTTTTCCCTTTCCGTGTCATTATCTTACTCTAATTGGAAAAGGAAACTGAAGTACCGGTGGGAATACTGACCAATGTCATGCTCAACGCACTGATCGGGGTGGGTGGCAGCACCCTTGACGCAAATACGCAAGCAATATGTCGCACCTCATACGTCGCTTGATTCGCTCGAATCCACAAGTTCACGTAAGTAAGTTGCATCGATGAAATGGGAGAGAAACGGGCACTCCAGTGTAATGAAAGGGACACTCTAAAGATTAATGGGAACATTCAACTTGTGAAATTGACTTTTAAAAAGCTAGCTGGCTGAACAATACTATTCTAGAATAGAGAGTCGACAATACGAAAAGGCGCGCAATGTTAGACGAAACAAGCTTGTTTGGAGTTTATTCCAATAGCCGGACTAAACAATGGATTATATAGATCCGGTCATCTAAGGACATTGCTTGGCCTCACCGTCCAGATGGCGATGGGTTATATTAGTAGGCGACATTTAAAGAAGTGGATCTGCTAATAGTAATTGGGGGCCGATACTACCAACCCCTGTACAGCTTAGTTATGTCTGTTGATGAAACGATGGTAGCAAGAGGTCGCGGAGATAGCCTCGGGAATCAAAATGAATTTTACAAACCCACGAATCTTATTAGTCAAACCTTTTGCGAGATGATTAAAGCTTGTCCTGAATCCGACCCTGAATCCGACTATAGTCACAAATACAAACATAGAATAATAAACATATATGCAGATTATTCAACAAGTCCAAGGCTAAAATGTGCCGGCGCGGCTCCAAGGTCGTATTTAGGGCACAGAGACTTACCCGAATAGGAAACTCCTGTGAATCCACGTTGTGCCGAACGAACGCACCAGCAAAAGAAAGTAAACCCATTCGCCCAGCAGTTTGACAAGGGCTTTTCTGATTATTATATAACGTAGTAGACTGTCTAGTTAATATATATGTATTACTACTATATACATGCTTTAGGGTGCCCGCTAAGGATAGACTTTACGTGATCATACCCGAATTGGAAAATCGTGCCTAGCCAGGGAGTCTCATGTCTTTCAAAATTCCAGCTGAGATCAAAAGCTCGAGGGAAATAGATTGTCTTTGCGACTTTGAAGAGAGAAATAGAGCTTCACTACGTTTAGGGTTACATTCGCTATGTTCGTTGGCTTGCAGATACGAAGTCATGTTTCTAATTATTTTTCGTCAGTACTTCAAGGCTACATGACTGCAAAGAGTATAAATTCAACTGATTTCATCTTTTTTAATCTGCTAATCTGTTGGATAGTGTTCAACTCAAAGTAAGACAGAACAAGCAAAATGATTTCCAAACTTGCGTTTCTGCTGGCTGTAGCTGCCACTTCTACCCTGGCTGCTCCTGGCGTTAGTAGCCATGCTTTCTGGTCATTGAACAGAGAATTAACTTGACGCAGAAAGAAGTCCAAAACGGGGCTCCCCATGTCTTGGTGTCGGACCCTTCTAGCCAGCAGGTGACTTCGTCAGAAGCCTTCACCACCGGCGCTGGCAACACGGACAACGCCAACATTTATGACGGAACGGGGAATGCTGGGACAGATACATATAGTAAGTATTCTCTCTGCATGTCCACATTTTGCGGAAAATGTCAACACTAAATACTAATCCCGTCGCAGACTGCTACTACGGCGGCTGGGAGAACTTTCCCCCAGAATCGGCATGGGTCGAGTTCGACGCCATGTGGAACTACTCCAAGAGCGCCATGTCGACGTCCTGCTCCGATATAGGCATTGGGTCATGCTCGGATGGAGCCGGTGCGTTTGGCGCTGGGGACAGCGACGAGCAGATTGGCTTGATTTGGAACTCGATTCAGCAGGTTGCCGAGTCGTCGTTGGTTGACCATCGGTTTATCCTTGCTACTATTTTGCAGGAGGTGAGTTATAAGAATATGCAGCAAATGAAATTGTGCATGCCGTTGCTTACTGTTGCAGTCTTCTGGCTGCGTAAACGTCTGCGCAAGCACCAACCCCGATCCCTCGCAGCCGGACAACCCAGGTCTGATGCAGTCGGACGGAGGCTCGACGTTTGTCGGCAACTCTGCCAGCACAGCGGACCAGCAGGCCAGCATCACGCAGATGGTTATCGACGGCACGCAGGGCACGGCTGATGGAGATGGTCTTGTGCAATGCATCAACCAATACGGCAACATCTACGAGGTGAGGAAGAATCCACGACATGAGTGGGAGCAGAGAGGCTAACATGATACGCAACAGGCCGCACGATGCTACAACTCGGGCTCGGTTGACAGCTCGAATCTGAACGACGGAGAAGGAGCGACGAATTCGTATGTGAACGACATTGCGAACCGGATGACGGGGTGGTTGTATGCCGACTCGACGTACAGTAGCTGCTGATCTGGATCTACATTACTGGTTGGATGATTATCGACATTTGCAAAAGGATTCTGCACGTACTACTACCAACTCGAGGCTGTGTATACTGTGTGCGGCGTACTTTTTGTTAGTATAACAATCGGACCAGATATATATGCATTCTCCTATGCCTTTAGGGTTAGGGTAAATATCCGTGTCCGCGGATCTGGAACTTATTTATCATGAAACAAGCGTACATACTTAGTTCACCATTCAGGTCAAGCCTACAGATCGAAGAATCCGCCTAGAATACCGCCTAGAATACCGCCAACGTGGTGGATTAGGCCAGGAATGCCCCCGGCATGTAGGGTTGTGAGTGTATGCAGGGAGAGCCCCAAAACATGCAAGCTACGTAATAGGCGTCAGGCGGTAGGGCTAGAATAAGATTTGCCGTTGAGCATCAACCACAAGCCAGGGAGTCGTTTTACCGCAGTCACAAACTACTATGGAGTACTATGTATGTCGGAATATAGAAAATGGTCATATCAAATAATATCGACTCCGTGATATCCGAAGTTGAGCCATGACGCATCAGGCCCGAAAACGAATGATTGTCGGTCATCGACATGGAGAATGAAGATCTTGCGTGGGGAAACGGCATACTACTATGTACTAACAGTCGGGTGGGTCGGTGTATGTACGTACTATGGAGTATGATCATGATAATACGGTGTAGCCCATCACACCGACTGGGACCGCCGTAAGAAGAGATGCCCATAACAGACAAAAGAAAGCAGACAAAGAGAGTACGCTCGAACCAGATACAAATACAAAAACGCCAAACAGCTTCGCCGAGCCTGTGCAACCCTGGCTGTAGCAACCTAAACGTATATAACTCGGCTGTCCATGCTCGCGGCAGAATAAAGTAATATACGAAAACGTGCGCATTGATCCATGTTAATACTCGGTCGACACACGCAACCATTGGCGGGTGCATCTTCTACGTAGATTTGTCTCTTCCCGCCCGCACCCGCCGTCGTGGTGTCTCGTCTCATGGGCCAAAGCTCCCGCCGTCCAGCCTCCAGCCTCACAGACGGGTGGGAAAATACGAAGGCCAGCACACGTTGGGTACTGTTCAGCAAAGAGTACTCGTAGTACGTACGGAGTGAGAACCACGTAAATAGAATACGGAGGAGTGGATTGTGGCTGGTCGAGACCATGATGGCTGCGTGTGGACAGAAACATACATAGTATAGACGTTTTTATTTTTCTTTTGGGTTTTAGATTTTCTGGCCTTGTCCTAAATAAGCGGCGAATAATGCGGAGATTAAGCGTTCCTCGCGGCCGGCGCTGTGACGTGTGGCTGCGACGTAGTTTGACAAGCACCGGCGAATCGACAGAGTTATTGCTGCTATTATTGTTTTGGCTTGCTGCTTTATTTCGCACTGCACATTTTGCTATTTTGCTACTACGTAGTTGCTACTAGTTGACTAGTTGACTGGCGTGCACTCCGTATTCACTGATACAGGCTGGAGTATATTACGCTACCGGCCCCAGCCAGCCAATGGGCGGCCACCATGACCCGATCGGCTGCATCGCGCCCCACAAGGGCTGGCGCCACACGCCGTGTTAGCGCTGCATACGCACTGTTTGGGCCAGGTGTGGCCTGACGGTATCGTCGATGAGTATCGCAATAGGCGTCTGTGTATTCTGTATTCATATGCCGGCAAACAATACGTGTCAATATATCGACGTGTGCATGGGCAGCCAGCCGTTGAGGCCAGGGAGCAAGCGCAGTCGCGGAAGGACGGTCCTTATTACGGAACGGATGGGGAAGGCGGCGGGGCGGCGGGGACGGCGGATCCGCAGGGAAGCTGCGACCCAGAGAAAAAGTGCAGCCAGCAGCCAAGTCCTTTATTCATAGACAATTTGTATCCGTGCCGCGAGAGCAATCGTTGAACATGCACACATGCACATCCATCTCTTCGTCTATCTGTCTGTCGGTCTGTCTGTCTAGACACAGACCCTGCCAACATCTGTCCTCGCATGCAGACACCCCGATCGAGGGGAAGGGGATCGCCGCCCATTTGATGATGCCTAGCATAGCGTGCAGTAGCGCTGTGGAGGCGCCCCCCGGCAAAAGCGCCCATGCCCCATCATCACCGCCCCATGGATGGCGAGACACCGCGGAGCGTGGTTGCTACGGAGTGTGCAGCGTTTCTGCGATGGCGATCAGTGCGAGCGACGTTCTGCTCATATCAGTGGAAAAACCAAGCTGTACTCAGTACATTGTCTATGCATAGCACATCTACTTATCCTGCGCAAATAAGCCCGTACGGACGTAGCCGTAGCTGCCAACTAATCGTAATATCGAGAACGGATGTCTGACTCAGCCTAGCAATGCGGGCGGGCTGATTGGCGCCCCACCGTGGCTCGCAGGCACTTGCAGCTGGATCGACCTGTCACGCCCCAGGCGACGTACGCTCTCTCTCTCTCTCTCTCTCTCTCTCTCTGTCTGTGGGTGTTGCTCTATGTTGCTCTCCGGGCTGCCTGTTCGTATTCTTCCTCGTCCTCATCTCCTTCTTCTCCTTCTTTTTCTCCCTCTTCTTTCCCGCCATGGAACTGCTCCTCTGCCATCGACCCTGAAGCCCGCCCGTCGCACAGGACGCCCCATCCCCAGCAGCCATCACACACGCAGACTCAGACCCTCCGCCGCTCGCGCCTTCCCCTGCCGCTAATGCCAAGTTTGATGATGGAATCGCCGCGCTCCACTTGGAACTGCCATGCCACTCACTAACCACCGCTAGCATCATCCAGCGTCTCCATCCCTACTCCATAGTCCTCTTCGTCGGGCTGGCTCGCCGGTGTGTCCAACTTTTATCCAGCTTTTCTGCCATATACTACTAGTAGTCCCCGTTTTTCTCCATCATCGTCAAAAACCAATCAATATCCCCCTCAGCCAATCAATCAACCAGGCAAGCACACCAACAACAGCCTGTCGTGGGACAGAATCTTCGTTCCTTCCATCTGCCAGACTGACCACCACTCCCCAAATTGCGACCACCGCCATTCTCTTCTTTTCTTTTTCACGCAAGCAGCCCCTCCTGTACAGTACGGTGGGCTCATCTCCGGATACCTGCAGTTCGAGTTCTTGACTGGCCCGGTGGAAGCTTCGCCCTGACCTGTGACCCTCCCGTGCGTTGACCGGGTGTCGGCCTGCAATATATATTTATAAATATATATATATATATATATACGCACGACTGTCGATTTTTCTACTTCTCAACCCGCTGAAAGCCTTTGTCCGACAGACTTGATCGATCAACCACAACCTCGTCCGCCCGTGTAATCACTACTTTAACCAGAAAAGCACGAGGATACAACCAGAGCAGAATACCAACCTGCAAATGCTTTCGAGACCACCTCTTCTGCACAAACCGACCACTTCATGATGCGGTGTCGCAAACGCCTCAAAGATCACGCCTGTGGATGAACAATCGCGGAGCGTTGCTTACACAGACGTAACTGCTACAGTAACCGTTCCGAATCCCGTTGATACATTTATCATTTTCTCTTTTTGTATATTTGACAGATCCGGTCTCATCTCAATAGCCCGCAGAACCAGCCCTGGTTCTGCGCGTGCTGCTCGCCGACATGCTCCCCACCCTGGCTCTTCCCTCGCATTTCCAGCCGCACCACCACTTCGATAACCGTTTGAGCTATGACATGTTTGGTCGTCCATACGATCTTCAAGATCCTGCTACCGCCGCAGCCCTCCTTCATCGCCCATCCCTGCAGCAGAATGCTCATCGGGCGTCCGCCCCTTCCGTATCGAAAACGCGCTCGCAGTTTCCCCAACCCATACAGCGGCCGATTTCTCTCGCTCTCGGCGAACCTGATGCGGCCAAGGCGATGAAAACTGGCGAACACACCTTGAGGCGAAAGACCCCAAATGGGACGTTGGCTGCGGGATACGATGGCACTCCGGGCGACAGGGCCATTCAGCCACCGGCAGCAAAACATATCTTAGTTTCTCCTCTCGATTCACGGCAGCATCCAGCGTCTCCGTCGGACCCTATTGTCGATAGTTATACGTGGCAGTCTATGCCTGTTGGACAACCAGCCTCACTGCAGTACCAAGCCTTTCCTCCGGCCTTTCAGTCGGACGGTCGAAACAATACAATCACCAACACATCAGTCGATCATCCCCAGCCAGGCGGTGCTGGCACTGGGCCGAGCTGGGTTCGTTCTGTCAACTTCCAACCGGGCGTCGACTCCGTTCTCCATCAGTCATCGCCAATACCACAGTCACCTTATTATTACATGCAGAACGGTCCATCGGTTCCCACCGTTTTACCCGCATCTCTGCAGTCTTGCATGGGTCCCACTGCTCCCGTTGGTACAGGTCCTTATGGTCCGTACTGGCCGGATGGTGCCTATATACCCTATCGCCCTGCCGCTTTGCGGGATTCTCGTTTTATGCCTGGTTCCTCCCATCCTCTCGACTCGAATCATTCTCATCTTTTCGACCTACAACCGCCTTTTCTCAATCATACCACATTTCCAGTCTCGAACCTCACCAATCCTCCTTTGCCATGGACCCAACCAATGCTCAGCGGCGGGACCCATGATAACCTGCTACAAAATAAATTCCCTCCACGCCACTCTCAACATCTTTCCCTAGGAAATGCTAAAGATCAACATCGCAACAATTTGCCTTTTCACGCTCGCGCCGCTAGCGGAGTGAGTGCAGCTGTCTCTCGTCCTAACGCTGACGCTGCAAAGTGGCATACCAGCTATAATGTCCCCCCATCGCTATCCGACCCACAATCCCGGGTGCAAACTGCCGAGTTCAAGGAAAAAGTGCTGTCGTGGGCCCATGGTGTGTACGTAGATCTGCTGGCAAGTCTTCATCATGCAAGGAAAAACAGTATTTCAAAATCGTCCTCGGATGGACAGTCAGCACGCAATATCAAGCCAGCCATTTTCCCAAAGCCGCCGCGACAACCTGGACTGGACTTTTCCTCACATCCAGACATTCTACGCCACAACAGCTATCCTTCGTCCAGATTCGATGTGTCTCCCAACGGCCCGTCTCGTCTTCATAACCGACATATCGACCGATCTTTCTCGGGATTCATGTTCAACCAGCGTACGCCCGCAGATTCACGACATATGGATACCTTTCAAACTATTCGCAAAGCTTCTGGTGCCTCTTTCTCGCAACTAATGGGCTCAGTTCCGTCTGAAAGCACGACGATGGCAAGTGCCGCTTCCGCTTTGGAAATGCTATCTCATTTGTGCAGTGAGAGCAATTGGGAATGGATTGATGGTATGCTGCTTGGGGGTTGTCTAGCGTATGGCCTCGGAGACTACCAGAAAGCGACGCGATGGTACACCAGAATAATTTCCAGGGATCCTAGGTATATACTTAGCATGTTCCTTTCTACCCCTTAAACTACTTACTAATACAACTCCCAGGCATGTCGAGGCTATCAGCAATCTTGCGGCGACTTTTCTTGCATTGGACCAACGGGATGAAGCACTCCAACACTGGCTTCGCGCGGTGAAATTACGTCCCAGCTACTTTGAGGCTGTTGAACATTTAATCAATTTACTTTGCACCACCCATCGTGGGAAGGAAGCTGTCAACATCATAAAATTCGTGGAAACGAGCTTGCGGGTCCCTAGGAATGGCGAATATTTCCGGTCTGACGAGCATTCAAGCGAAACCGAGAGCGATGCCGAAAGCACTGGTTCATATGATCGCGCAGCTTTTGATTACGACAATGATCTGGACCATGCATTGGCTGTGAAGGTCAACTTGAACGAACCCATCTCAGCTGGGTTTGCATCAAGCGGATTTCTCATTCCTGGGTCTGACAATGGCCGGATACTTGCTCTTGTTCATGCCAAGGGTAACATGCTTTACGCTCTAGGTGATAACGCGGGTGCCGCCGCGGCTTTTGAGGAAGCCATCTTGATTGCTTCAGGTAGGAGAAACCATGGCATTAAGAGTCTGATCAAACAGATCATCGATGCGTTCACGGCCGCTTCTCACAATGGCTACGATCGGTTTGTTCATAACGGCGACGAGACCAAAGACCCTATTCTACTCTTTCCAGAAAAGGCGGTTCAGACAGCAGGCTTGGTTTTCCCGCCCTATGGGTATCCTCCTGGACTTCAATACGTCGCCGAAGGCCTGGCACGCAAGGCCGCTATTTCCACTACAAGCAATTCTTTGTTGTCACTGGCTAAAATCTATCAAGATGGCATGTCGACTGCGTCTGCTAGTGCGATTTCGAAGTCGGCTACTTCTGGCGTTAGGGATATTTTGGCTTTGTACTATTTATCTCTTTCCCTTCAACCCAGTCCGTCCACGGCAAACAATGTCGGCATTCTCCTTGCCAGTATCCAGCACAACGGACCGACAAAGGCGCGGCCTCGGCCCGTCTCTGGCAAGACTCCTTATCCAGATATCCCCGGCGTCATTCCTGGCAGCGGAACTGCTCTTGCTTTGGCGTACTATTCTTATGGCCTCAGCCTCGATCCGAAACATGCTCACTTGTATACAAATTTGGGTAGTTTGTGGAAAGACATTGGACAGCTTCATGCAGCTATTCGAATGTACGAGATGGCCGTTCAATATGACGGAAATTTTGACATTGCCCTCGCCAATCTAGCGAATGCTGTCAAAGATGCGGGTCGCATCAATGACGCCATTGTGTATTACAAACGAGCTGTCAAAGTGAACCCGGAGTTTGCGGAAGCAGTCTGTGGCCTGGCAAATGCACTGAATTCTGTGTGCAACTGGGCGGGTCGTGGTGGGGTCCTCAATGGATTTGGCTTCACAGATCAAGTACATGTTGACGAAGAGGGATTCCCACGCGATGCCGACAAATTACAGGTCGGGTTTGGTTGGATGAAGCGTGTGGTTGATATTGTGGACAAACAACTGAAAGATGGAGAAACGTGGGGCCATGGCACGTTGACAGCTGTGGCCATTGAGCAACTATGTGCGCAAGTGTCGTCAATGGTGCAGTATAATGTCAACACCAGCAAATTGAGTGCATTACTACGATCGTGGGCCGGCCACAAATGGGAGGGCTCTCGAATCGTCAAGCTGGTGGAGCGTATTATCCGCGCCATTACTTGGCGATGGTATCAAGATCTCTATGTTCATGGCAAAGAGCATCCGTTGACTCGGTATCGAAGACCGCAATTACCGGCCGGCCTCACTGCTCCCAATGCCCCGACAGTGCTTCCATTTCACACTTTCACTTGTCCTTTGTCTGCGAAGCAAATCCGTCATATCTCACAACGAAATGGTCTTCGAATCTCTAGTGCGACTCTTCGCTCGCTGTGGCTTCCTGGCACAGTCTATCCACCACCAAAACCCCCGCACCCCTATCTGAAAGTCGGATATGTGTCGTCTGATTTCAACAACCACCCTCTAGCACATCTCATGCAGTCTGTTTTCGGATTCCACAATCCGAACCGCGTCAAGGCCTACTGCTACGCAACAACCGCTAGCGACAACTCCGCGCATCGCCAAAAGATTGAACGCGAAGCACCGCAGTTCCATGATGCAAGCGGCTGGTCAGTCGATCGACTAGTACAGCAGATTGTCCGGGATGGGATTCATATTTTGGTTAATCTTAATGGTTATACTAGAGGCGCACGGAACGAGGTTTTTGCTGCTCGTCCAGCCCCAATTCAGATGTCGTTCATGGGGTTCGCTGGCACGCTAGGGGCTGAATGGTGCGATTACATTCTCGCGGATGAAATATCCATCCCACGCGATACACTGAGTCCTGGAAGACGAGACTATAGAATAGAAGACCGTCCATTTGAAGACGATTGCACTGAGGAGGTAGAGAATTGGATGTATGATGAAAGAATTGTCTACACTCGAGCCACTTTTTTCTGTTGCGACCATCGACAGAGCGCACCCGACAGCGATTCGCCGAACATTGGCTGGGATCGAGAACAAGAAAGACGCTGGAAAATGCGAAAGGATCTTTTTCCGAATATTCCGGATGACGCTATTATCCTTGGAAATTTCAATCAACTATACAAGGTATTCCTTAATCTTAATCAACACCTATTTCTATTTGCGTCGCGCGCTTGATATTGACTAACAGTTCTAGATCGAACCGACTACATTCCGCACATGGCTTCGCATCCTCTCTGACATCCCCAACGCTATTCTGTGGTTACTCCGCTTTCCTGAGCTCGGAGAGCATAACCTCAAAGAGTGTGCTTTGAAGTGGGCGAACGAAGAGATCGCATCCCGTATTGTCTTCACCGACGTTGCCCCGAAACAAGCCCACATAGCAAGGGCTCAGGTGGTTGATCTCTTCTTGGACACACCAGAATGCAACGCGCATACTACGGCAGCCGATATTCTCTGGAGTGGTACGCCGATGCTAACGTATCCTCGCTACAAATACAAAATGTGCTCCCGTATGGCGTCAAGCATTCTGTCAAGCGCGCTACCAGACACGGAAGCGGGGCGACAAGCTCAAAAAGAGCTCATAGCAAACTCAGATGAGGACTATCGCGAAAAAGCCAGTCGTCTCTGTAGCGACTTGCGGTATTACACTGACGCTGAAAGCGGCGGTCAAGGTGGCCAGGCCACCGGCCGCCTAGTTGAATTACGTCGAATGCTGTTTACTCACCGGTGGCAAAGTAGGTTGTTTGACACTAGGCGCTGGGTTAATGATTTGGAAAATGCATACGAGAGGGTTTGGAGTGCTTGGGTTAAGGGCGAAGAGGGTGATATTTGGTTATGATTGGTTTCCCATTTCCTTGGATTCTTTTGTTTTGAAATATACCCATGGGTTCATGTTTCTTGTTTGTGTTGCTTTCATCTGTCGTTATCTATGTTGATTGTTTTTTTTTTTTTCTTCTCATTATTCCCCCCTGGGCGTTTTTGCTGTTGTTATATTCTCAAAGTTGGGTCATGTCATGAGTAAATTCGAGGCTTCTATCATGTATTTTTCACATTTATTGAACACATTGAACACAACTGAGGATCATAAATCTCGTATCCAAACAAAACTAGACTCGCTGCGTAACATGTAGTCCTCTCGGGTTTTTGGGGGGGTATAAAACAATCAGAACCATACTCGAGAGAAATGCGCCATCATTCATGCCTTTCGGGACAAATATGACCCACTAGCTGTAATTCAGAAGCGACTCCTGCGCCCAGTCGAAATTATCCAGCCATGCCATCAGATCCAAAGAGAGGATGGAGTCGTCTGAATGATATTCTACGCTAGTCACAGGGTCGGATGATGACGGTTTCAATAGTTTCTTGTCGTCAGCACGAGCTGCAACGGCAGTTATTGACGCATCAGTAATCCCAGACGACAACGAGCCAGAACCAGGGATATTCGGAGCTTCGAAAAGAGCAGAGTCAGATCGAGGGACGACGGGCTGCTGCTGATAGCTATCAAGCTGTGTATCCTTTCTGTTGCTACCGCTCATTCGTGGTGGTGGGATATTCTCTTCATCGGCAGAAAGCACTCGGTCCAAGATATTCCGAATCGCATCGAGGCCTCTCCGGGCGACGCCAGAATTGCCGTCTCGCGCGTGAAGAGCGGTTTCAAGGAGAGATGCAAATATGCTTAGGTTTTGGATTATCTCGGAGCGCGGGAATGGTGTTTGAGATGGCGCTATATTGCGTGATGATAGTGGTTTTCTCCGTCGGGACCGTTGGAGGAGTTCTTGTGCGAGGACGCCAGCACATGGGAGTCCGATGTAGCACAGCTGTTTGTTTATATTATTAGATGCACAGGCTTTCTATGTATCCTAGTGAAAGGGAGGGGGGGAACCTTACATCCCACTTCGAATGGTAGGAGCACGACCACTCGGAGCCCCTCGACGAGACGAACAAGAGAAGTTCGCTGAGCATTTTCCGAGATGCCTCGATAAACTTGTCCTGACAGTCGCCTGTTCGCCGAGCGATTACTGAATAGAGAATGAATTCATCGTGCAGAAAACTGAGATGGAGGTTCTCGAGAAACCCAGCGACTGATCCAACGGAGGTGCGGTTAGCAGGTTCTTTTCTGCCCTTGGCTAGCGGCTTCCATTGCAGTTTCGGATGCAGGTTTCTACGCATTTCGTCGTGTTCGGCACATGTGGCTCTGCGTGAGGTTAGCGGTCTGTCTATTTGCGCGTTGAGTGTCGTCAACACCTACGAAAGTCTTTGAACGAGGTCCTCAGAATGAGGAGAAAGCGATAGTGCAAGTATCTTCTCTCGAAAGACTGCCAGCATCAGACTGACCCGGCCTCGAGTGCCGGAATTGATCTCCCCATCAAGGTTCCAGCCATCAGGCCCGATTCGTCGAAGAACATGATCCTGGCCATTGGAAATATCGCAGACTTTCTCGTACGATAGATCGAGAGGGTACTGGATATCGCAATACTGCCACGAAATGCGCGGAGGTCGGCCGAGTATAGTTGCGAGCTGCTTGTCAATGGAAAACGAAGCTGACATTGCGCGTGCGCGAATTTGTTGCAAAAACAGTGGAGAAGAGGGATCTTCCTTTGGGCAGTGTAGCCCCAGGGCGAATATTATGGTCGACAAGTCCCCTAGTTTCTTCCAAGGTCTATAGTCTGCACGACCCAGAAATACAGTGCTCTGGTTAGTTTGTCTTTTTTTCGTTGTAAAGTCTGACATCAAATCTCCCAAACTTACCGCTATCTCCGTGCACCTCTGCAAGGAATATTATGCGTTGGAGAAGTAGCCAGACTAGAGGATCACTCAAAGCCCCGACACTATCGCAGAAGCCCAGGCATATTTCCGAAACCTCGGCAAGAAGCCGTCTAAGTCTGACTATGTCCACGATTGACCCATCATCCAAACGAAGAACCTCGTGTCCCTCCGGAATCATAAGTGCTGAAACTGCTACCCACGAGAAGACCAACCCAATAGACTCCCATCTCGCAGCAACGGATGAAAAATACTCAGACATCGTCATGGCTTGGTGGGTAACGATTGGTTTGGCAGTATTCTCGAACAGCTGCTCCGACCACATCAGCAACTTGCTTTGGGACAATTTGTTTCCCTGCCTCCATTCTTGACGCAAAGAGGAGACTCCCGCAAACGCCGCATTTGCAAGCATGGGCCCGAACACCCAGGGTTCGGGGTCTAAAAGCGAGAAGCGGTGCTGGACAAGCTTATGATACAGCGGCAAGTCTTCTAGAAGTGCCAAGATTCTGGCTCCGCACTCAGTTTGATCTGCATTCGTGATAATAGGTTCACCTGCAGTATCATGATTGGGAGGCGAGTCTGCATATTTTGATGACTGGGTAGGGGTTATGGCAGCAGGAGTCGCCGCAGGGGCAGAAGCACGGCTGTCGTCAGGCTCGTCGAATGCCGCCCAGTAACTTGAAGGACCCAAGAAGCCCGTTGAAAAGACAGGTTGATTCAACGCCTGTGGCTCATCATCAGGCACAGCCGCTGCGGCATGGCTCTGGTGAGACTTTTTGGCCCCGTGATCGTGCTCATGGTGCTTCTGGCCGCGAAGCGCAGGCTTCACTCGATACTGTTGGAGAAAGGCCGTTGAGGTGATTCCTTTCTCCGTCAGAATAGACCGTTCTCGTTTCCTTTTCTTACCTAACCCCACCTTATCATCCGTCTCCTCTCGGGACTGTGTCATTGGCGCTGGATGGTAGATACATGCACTCGTCTGTCCCCTCTGGGCACACCGGCCGCACACGGGGGCAGCATGATCACATCGCAGCTTAGCCTTGCGGCACGGCTCGCATGACGAGAGCTGGCCGTTACGCCGTTTTGTTGCTATAACAGTAGCTGTCATCGAATTAACCGTTCGTCCCTTGCATTCAGATTGCTCAACCCAACAGCAAGACTGGAGGTGTTGCTCCGTGTGTAGTAGATAAAGCTTAGGGCGCGGAGTTCCACGGCCGAGCGCGAGCTCCGTCCGATTTACTGCGCAGGGTCGGAGTTCGGAGTAACTGCCAGCTGTGTCGACTCCCAACCCACCAAACACAAACAGCAACCCATTATTTGTGTTTGCAAGAATAAACTTATGCCCATTACCATCCGAATCAGCCTGCCTGGGATGTGAATCAGTAATGTTATCGCCGGAGTTTGTGGCCGGCGAACTGGAGTACCAGAGCTGCAACTATTATCGCGCGTTGGGCGGCTTGCAGAAAGCAATGTCTCGGACAAACTAAAAGACATCAGATAATATTTCTTGTTTTGTCCACCAGAACTCGTGGCCTTCGCTGGCCTTGTTATGTTTCACCTTGGCAGGCCATGTATGGGTGCGCGAGGGCATCATGCCCTTTTTCCTCTCGCCGGCATTGCTTTTGTCCCCTTGTGGTGGCCAATATACTTCGTTTCACCTCATCACACCTCTTGACTAATCGATTGCTCCTTGAGCAATCTTCTCCGCTCGATCCTGAGCTTCCGTCATGAGCGGAGTAGATTTCCAGAAATTGAAACCAGAGGTGACACCGACATCTGCCCACCAACAATGTGGCGTTTAGACATTCGAAGCAGGCTGGGGATTTCCAGAAGGGCCATCGTGAGAACCGCCGCAACGCTGGTGGTTATTGGGACACTACTTTTGCATTCTGTCAAGCCAACGCCAAAACCACACCACCCCAACGTCCTAGAGTCATACATCTCTGAGCTGTACGGCTCGGGTTGGATGCGACAGAACCCCGCTTCCTGCTTGAAGTCGGTTTTCGCTGAGTCTCAGTATGTCGGCAATTGCACGCCAGGCTACCTGTTTTTCATTCTAGATGGCCGCTCCCCAGTTATTATCGACCAAAGCGGAGAGCTAGTTTGGCATGAAAGCCTCAATGCAGAAAAACGAAACTTTCGCGTCCAGTCTTACGAGGGACAGGACTATTTGACATATTGGGCAGCAGAGCCCCAAGGCGGAGGCTACTATTCTATGGTGACAACGATCCAAATATTCATGCTGTCATGTCTATCTTTTTTGTTGTTGGTTGTTTGGTAGATGCTGATGCGAGTGCAGATTGATTCTAGCTACAGAAACCGGCATATTATACGCCCTAGAGGCAACATTTCGGATTCCCATCACGGGTTCACAGTAACCAATCGCGACACTGCCCTTATATACGCACACTACCTCCGGCAAGCCAATCTTTCCTCTATTGGCGGACCAGCAGATGGATGGATCCTGGATGGGCTGTTCCAAGAGATTATAATCCATAGCGGAGAGCTTTTCTATGAATGGCGAGTTGCGGATCATATCCCAGTCAAAGATACAAGGAAGCTCCTTGAATATGGCGAAGGCACCAAGGAGAACCCATTCGACTACTTACATATCACTAGTGTTGATCTAATCGGCTCAAGTCATTTTATCGTTTCAGCTGGAAATCTATGTACGGTGTTTTGTGTTGATGGGTTTACGGGCAGAATATTGTGGCAACTAGGCGGTCGTTCTAATGGTTTTACAGATCTCGGCGAACATCTTAGTGTGGACCTGTCCTGGCCGCATAGTGCTCGGTGGATTGGGAGCGATACGTTCACCGTATTAGACGGCGGTAGAAATAAACCACTCGACCTAGCTAAAGGAAACTCCGGGTTATACGTCCAATTGGACTTTTTCCCAGACCAAGAGATGGGCTACGGTACAACAGACGTACAACAAGCCAACAGAGCTGACCAAACATTTTGAAGGAGACATGCCGCTTTCTCGGACCAAAGAAAGTCTATTTGTCAGTTGGGACAGTAATGCTGGCTTTAGTGAGTTTACTGTGGATGGAAAAGTCCTGTGCAATTTTCGCTTTCCCAAAATACACGCCGCCTTCTTTACACGGGCAGCCTATCTGGTATTTCGAAATATCTATGGATTGGCAGGCCTCTAAACAATCATATAGTCCAAGTCTCGGGACATCTGTTACATGTCCACTGGAATGGGGCCACCGCAGTTGCTGGATGGCTGCCTCGAGTCAAGTCGCAAGCCCCTCGGGAGGCGAGCGTTCTTCTTTACCGTGAGATTGGGCGTTACCGGAAGACCGGCTACACAACTTCAATCGAGATCCCACGACTTCAGGGAACTCGACATACTCTCCGCCTTGTAGCTTTAGATCACCAGGGGGGCGTGCTAGGGTATACGGATGATGTGCAATGGCACCAGGCTTGGACTGGCAGTGATTTGACATAGTCGCAGCTCAAAATCTTGGCCAGTGTGTGCTTGTTTGGCGCGCTGTTGACTGTGTTGAGCACACTGCATATTCGATTAAAATGTCGAGAAAGGGGGGCTTTGTTGCTACCTAAGGATGAAACTCTCAAGTGGAAGACAGCCAGTGCATGATCTTTGTGAATAGTTCCATCAACTGAACAGCATGCTAAGGCTTCATCAATAATATACAATGTCTGTATGAACAACAGACTATGAGGCAAGGCCCGTACGGCTTCGGTTCGAAGTACCTTTAACCTTTAGTCTATTCTCGCCTCAGCCATGCATCATCTTACGTCAGTGATATATTTCTTTCGAGAGTATTGTAATACCTGGACAAATGGGCATTTTTTTCTCTCTCTATTTTCAATATTTCTTTTCCCTCGGAATGTTAGTTGTCACGCAGGTGCTACGATAGATATACTCCGCGAACCAGTTTCTCGTAAGACGAATGGGTTATCAGCATCTAGATAGTGTTAGAAGTGAGGCTTTTGATGGATTATACACAATGGAAACACTAATTCATGCTGCGAACCCCGAAAAATGTTTTTGTCTAATTTCTACCGGGTACTTCGTCCTGGATGCCAACTATTCATGAATGGATATGACCACGCAGTTTTCCACAATTCCCATAAAAGACCTGGGCATATCAATAAAATTTCATCGATGCCAATGAATAGTCCGTCGCAACTTAGTGTAGTTCAGGAAACGTCTGAAGAAACTAAATTGATTGAAATTGTCGCCTGTAATTATTCCCAAGATATCAAAACCTATGACAAGGTTATTCTATACTTTAGCCCATATTCCTTTCCAGGTCGTTACATTTCTGGGCCTTGAACATTATTTCATTAATGCTGTGGCGGGACTGCAATCCCACCGAGGTTATGGGCCCCGGCGCTATATGTCCATTTCGACAAAGAAATCGGAACAGCCAATTGAGACTGAAACAGGCCGTTTAATATCAAGCTCGATACCCAGATTAAGTTTTTGAAATATGACCCTCAGCTTAGTGCATTCGCAGGCGCCGGTCTCAGCTTCTACGATACAATGACATAGTAGGAGGTTCTGGCCTTCTGATTGTATAGATTGTGTATACGGATACTGAGCAAGGGTCTCAAGGACAACAGAAACGCGTATATATACCCTAGTCAAGAAGGCTTACGCAATAGACATCTTCATGCCACCATTTGCGCAGACCACACTGCCAGTCGTCCAGCCACTCTCCTCAGTGCACAACATATCAATCGTTCCAGCGATCTCATTGGTAAATGCTGGCCTTCTGCCTCCCATGCCCTCTTTCACAATTCTGTCGAATCGCTCGGCATCGTCTCCTGCAGCTTTCAATACATCTTCCTCCCCTTCATACGCCGCTAGAGGTGCTGCATCAACATATGGTTGGTTGATTTTCCAGAACGTCTCGCCAGCTTGTGCATACATGTCTCCCCACGCTGGACCAGGATTCACTGCATTCACCGTGGCTCGCTTGTACAACTCTCGACTCCAGCAGCGCGTCATGGCCTCCACAGCGGCTTTAGTCCCGGCATACACAGACTGTCCCTCGTAGCCAATGGAAGAAGAGACGCTAGAGACGTTGACAATACGACCCGATCGATCGGTAGGCAAAAACGGAGCAATGGCCTGAGTGAGTAGCAGAGGTGCTAGAACATTCACATTGTACACTCGTGTGTATTCCTCCGCAAGTATGGGCCCTTTTGTGGAATCATTCAGAAACTGGTTGGAACTGACACCTGCATTGTTTATTAAAATGTCGACCTGGAGTTCTTTGTCGCTCGTAGTCGTGTAAGACTTGTAAAATGCCTTTGCAGCGTCAAGAATCTTTGGCGATGCAGTCACAGGGTTGTTAAGATCAGCCTGCACGCTGGAGATGTGAATTTTATGCAAAGTCGAGAGTTCGGATGTGATCTTCTCTGTAAGTTCTCGAGAAGAATTCGACGTGTATACAATTAGAATATTGCATCCCTTTGCAGCGAGTCGCCTTACGACTCCTTCACCAATACCTAGTATTGATCATCGTGTGAGGTCGAATGATCATTTGCAGTGACATTTGCATAGAAGCGCTGCGCGATGGTTCGTTGTTGATTACGTACCTCGAGAGCCGCCAGTAACGATGCCCAGTTTTCCATCGTATGGTCTGTAGGATGCCATTTTTGTTGATCTGTATGTGATACCTTGCAATAACAGTGTAATGATTGAAACCTCAATTCTTATAGGTATAAATAGCAGGGTTGTTACTGTTTAATGTCAACTTAAAATATATCTCGCTCTTAACCCCGCACGGAGTTCTCCCCGCATCAGGGATTTACGTAACCTAGCCAATGTCCAGATTATATGAGTAAGTTCTGTTTCTATAATGCGTTTATAAAAAGCTAATTTATTACTAAATGGTTTGTAGTTTGACAGTACTATTTCTATTGGAGAATATTTTCTTACAGCACGAAGTCCTCTCTCTGCTTCATAACGGATGCCATAACATTAAACGCTCCACATGGGCTCGTTTAACGGAGAATTTAGTAAGATAAGCTACATAATTGTCCGAAGAATATAGAGAATAGAGAGATAATGTTGCTTTTGCGCTGGTGGCTCACTGTAAACATGTACGATAAAACTCAATACAAAGTCGTTTAATTCCTAATCACTGCGAATTTAACTATTGTATATATTTTGAATAACACGGTGGATAACCGTAGGTAGCGCAAGCGAATACACTAATCAGCAAGCGGATGTATCATGTCAAAACAGCCTTGTCATTGATCACACGCGTTCCATACCCCTATTAACAGCTCTGCTGCGACGTTCTTAGATTACTCTTATTTCTGTTTGGCTTCGTATGGCGTCTCGTACGGCCGCTCAGCTTGTGGTTGAATACGTGCGAGATGGCGACGTTCTCCGGTACTCCAATCGAAAATCGCCGAGTGCGCAGTGACACGATTCTATTTATGTTATCAGCACCAAAACCTTACATTATCAGACATGTATATATGACTTGAAGACTTACGTCCCACACCACAACAGTCTTAGGCTCCCATCGCACCCGCGCCTGGTAGTCGATGCCGCGACTGATATGGTTTAGCAGGAAAGCCAACAGCGCCTCGCTTTCCTCCTTCTTCAGTCCGACAATGCTTCGGGTGACTTTAGTTCATTAGCTTGAGTGATCGGCATGAATACTAGAGCGATTACAGAAACAAAGAATAGAAAGAAGAAGAAAAAGATGTACGCACAACCGCCATTGACATAAAGGGCCTTTTCACCCGTGGCAGGGTGTGTTCGCACAATAGGATGCTCGTTCGTCACAGGCTCTCGCCGCACAACACCACCGCGGTTTCTGCTGAATTCGGCCTGTTCAACGCCCGAATGTAAGGCCGTGAGACCGTGCAGTCGCTCTTTGATAGCCGGCGAGAGGCGGTTGTACGCCTCGACCTGGTCGACGAACGCCGTATCGCCACCGACTTCAGGCTGGTCGAGGACGTACAAGAACGTAGTGCCCGGCGGCTGCTCTTCATACGAGACATCCGAATGCCATTGTACGCTGCTGTTGCGGTTGGCGAAGAAAGCCTCGACTTCGCCGTTCGATCCGTTGCGGTATACGAGATGCACCTCCGGGTGTCCCTCAGGCGCGCCACTGGTAGGGTGGATGTGATGCCGTCCAAAATACCCGCCAATGGCGAGTGCATCCTGGATAGGCAGGTCGGCAAAGTCTTGGTCGCGGAATGCCACCACTTTGCGCTGTGCCACGAGCAGGGCGAGTTGATCCTTACCAGCGTCTGAGAGCTTGCTTAGCTGCACGCCGTGGACCTCAGATCCGATGCCCGGTGTTAGCTTCTTGATGCTAGACCCTGCGCCCAGCAGGTCCTTGAATGTAGGGTCTGCGTCTTTGCCGTGCTCAACGTGCTCGAAGGGCTGCAGGGGAGGATACTTCTCGCCATAGTCCCAGGTAGGGAGATAGTGAGGATACTATCACACGGTTAGCATGTAATTAGTCAACCAGGTACTGAATATGTTTTGTTTCCCAGAGGCGGGAGTACTAACTCTGGCAGTGGTGTTTGGCTCTTCATCGATGATCCTCCGCACCTTGGGCTTGGAGTCGCTGGACACTGGCGCCTCCTTGACCGGTACGACGACTTCCTGTTTCTCTGGGATTTCGGCGACTGACGGTGCCATTTTGTGTGTATATGTCAGCTTTTATTTTCGGTTATGAGAGTATTCTTTGCTAGTATGGTCCTCGCAGAAGATTGCTCTTAATTTATACCCCAGGCAGGCCACCCCTGGTGATTTATATACCCAGCTCAGGCTTAAACATATAGTACCATACCACCGCTGTTCCAGACATCAGGAAATGCTAACACACCACAGCACATGCTGCAAAACAAATGCGACAGCGATTGCGATTGCATGCTTGCGCGGTCAAATGACGCGTGCTCGGTAAAGAGAGGGGTAGGTTAAGAAAAGAAAGTTTATCCAAAAATCCCTCTCAATTTCAAATGACGCGATTGATAGCAAACAACGCTATATCTTAGACAACGTAACTGATTGCTCCTTCGTTGATGTTTTGTTTCCTGCAGAAGATTGGAAGCCGGTGCGGTTGGTGCCTTAGGGCTGCTGACGGTTGTCAGGCAACGAACATGGTTGGCCGCGGATTAGGTGCTTCAATCCTCCGCAGTCATCATTTGCGCTATAGCCGCAGACAACTGAATATATACTGGTTTTTGTTCCTGCGCTTGCTTTTGATGTTCATAAATGCTGGTTGTGCTTTCTGGGGCGCGCATAGACAGGCCTGATCGCGAGCACGTCACGCTCCCTGCCGGCGACGTGATTGCATGATGCGCATGCACAATTAACCACCGCAGTCTACGACAGGGATACAATGCTCCTATTTCGGATTACGTGTTGCTCTTTTTAAAAATAATTAAGATATCAAATGACTGGCGTCCGATGGGCTGCGCAATACCAGGTCTAGGCGACTGTGAAATCAGTTGATTGAGAAAGAGCAGAACGTTTGGACCATGGCCGCGTATCCAACAAGACCCAAAACTAGTGGCGTTACATGTACATCTGTCGAGATCTATAAAGATAACTACGGAATTCCTCCTGGGTCGCATATGTGTCCCTGCCCCATGTCCCGTAGTCTTGTCACTATCCTGGAGAAATATCCTCCGTCGAGCGAGGGTTATTGGACCAGTGCCAGTTTCCAGACTTTCAAAGCGGTTCTAAATCAAGCTCAGACATCAACAAAAAACGTGCTCGGCCGATCGTCTCATTCTAAAGTGCCAAGATGCCAGGGCTATGTGTTGATAAGAAATGGCACCAGTATAATAGTGCCACTTATAGATGGCGCCATTGTTTTTACCAATGTCATCTTGCACCACGGGCGATACGGAGTTGAACTTGGATAGTGGAGATGCAATCTTGGGTACCTGCTTTGGAGTATAAATCGATGGTAGGACAACAACAATAGCTTCCAAAAGGACAAAAGCAAAGCGACAAGACGGAAAGTAAAAGGGGTGGAGGGCCAAAGACAAAACGTCTGCAAATTGCGAGGCTCACTCCAACTAAGACATGGCTACCGAAAAGATCGTTCCCGTGGAAACACTCCATGAAACAGAGAAAGGCGCTTTGGTGACAGACACCACTATAGCAGTGACCCCAGAACTGTCGAGCCCAGATAGCGACGAGGAGACCGCCTCGATAGCGTCTGACAATATTTTCTTGGACCCCAAAGTGCTCGCACACTGGCAGAAAGTCTATGAAGATGCCAGCTACGAATGTCGCCATGTTCTCGATCCGAATCTTGTGTGGACGCGTGAGGAAGAGCGCAAGCTGGTTCGCAAGTTGGATTTGCGTGTGTGTCTGTTGGCGGTAAGATTACATGTTCCCATTGTTTTGAGTTTGTGTTTGAACGAGTACTAAGTTTTTCATTCCAGTGTGTTATGTTTTTTGCATTGCAGGTAGACCGAGGAAACCTGACCCAGGCTATCTCTGGTAATATGCTCACAGATCTGAAGCTGACCACTGACGGTTCGTATTATCGTCCTGTAGTACTAGTCATGGAACTGCGATACTGACGGCCATCTTTCCGATAGATTATGATTATGGTATATGCTATGCAAATTTACCCATGAATTTCAAACAGCAGAGCATTGGCTAACTCAATGTCTTGTATAAAGGAAACACCATTTTCCTCGTTTCATTTCTGCTAGCTGAGCTACCTTCGCAGCTCGTCTCCAAGAAGCTTGGCCCCGACAGATGGATTCCCACACAGATGACCTTGTGGTCTATTGTGGCCATCAGTCAGTCAGCTTTGAGTGGCAAGAAATCGTTCTACGCAACGCGATCACTACTTGGAGTTCTCGAGGTACTGTTAGCAATCCTTTTGAAAACCAAAGAGAAATCACCCAGTTAACACGGGAATGTTGTAGGGCGGCTTCATTCCGGACATTGTACTGTGGCTTTCTTACTTTTACACGAGCCGGGAGCTTCCCATCCGATTGAGGTACGTGTCTTAGCAACATGACCTATCTTTCTCATACTGACAATCCTGTGGAGCTTTTTCTGGACGGCACTTAGCACCACAACAATTATTATCTCTTTATTGGCGTTCGCCATATTCCATCTAGACGGTGTGCATGGCATCGAAGGCTGGAGGTGAGCAATTGTTTTAATATGTCGTATCTCTCGGTCTGCTGACTTCCGTCTCCTCAGATACCTCTTCCTCATCGAAGGATTGATCACTTTCTCCGTCGGTGTTGCATCGTTCTTCCTCATGCCTGCATCAGCCGTCCAAACCAAGACGTGGTTCCGTCCAAAAGGGTGGTTCACTGACCGTGAACTGAGCATTGTTGTGAATCGTGTCCTGCGGGATGACCCAAGCAAAGGTATGTTGTCATATCAACCTATTTTCTTCCGCGTATACAGGGATTCACATGAACAAGGCGATATGCACAATCGAATGGCTATCACACCAAAGCGTCTGTGGCTCGCGTTAACTGACTTTGACTTGTGGCCGGTGAGTGTCCCGAACCAACACATTCCCTGATAATCAATCGGAGACTTGCTAATAAACCTTAGATTTATGCACTCGGTTTGATAGCCTATATTCCTCAAACACCAGTCTCATATTACATGACCCTTTCACTTCGAAACTTGGGCTTTAGCACTGTATGGTCTTTCTACCTCTATAAACCATATTAGGCATTTTTCATATAAACCCAGACGATGGCTAACACGTGGAAAAACCAACCAGCTGCATACAAACTTGCTCACAATACCATCTACGGTGTTTTTCATAATTGCTCTGCTCACATTAACATATACTAGTGAAAGACTACGCGAACGCACGTTTGTTGCCATCCTACAGCCCATCTGGACTCTCCCTTGTGTGATTGCCTTGCGCTTCTGGCCTGGTTCGTTGAAGGAGCCATGGGGCACCTACGCCCTGATGACGGTTCTATTGAGCTATCCGTACTGTCATGCCATCCTTGTGTAAGTTTAATCATCTTTTATTCTCAACTAGCAATTTCGAGTATCTAAACTGACTTTCATGCCTTCAGAGCGTGGACTTCGACAAATGCAGGATCCGTACGAACTCGTTCAGTGTCTGCAGCTGTATACAACAGTACATCTATCCGTCCTTTCATCTTATGCGTTCTCTTGGCATCTCAGCTAACAGAGGGTACTTCCAAACAGTGATGGTCCAATTAGGCGGTGTGATAGCCGCCAACATCTACCGCACCGATGATGCCCCCTTTTACCACCGGGGAAACACCGTTCTCATCATCATCAATATCCTTGTCATTCTCCTCTTTGTTTTCACTAAGATCTACTATGTGTCCCGGAACAAGTGGAAGGCTAAGAAATGGGCTGCATTGACCGAGGAGGTACGTGGACCTTCCTATTGGGCTCGTTATTTTATTATTTTGGTAGAAAAAGAAGGTCTTTATGCTGATATTGAATTACACTACTAGCAACGGATTGACTACACGAAGAACACTACTGACCAAGGAAATAAGCGCCTTGATTTCAAGTTTGTGCATTAGCATCCTTCGATTTGAACTTGCGATCGGAGGAACCAATGCGGTTCGTTACAAAACGTCTGCGCTCTCATCGAACTTCCGAACGGACGTCAAGAATTGCAGTCGAGAACATGCTGGGAATTCTAAATATCGGACATGAAATCTTCTGGTCCAGGTAAAGCTGACAGAACTTTCGCATGCATATAGCAATTCCTCACGTATCCCTAGGCACATTCAGAGATTCTCCAACTTCTAGATAGCCTTTTTCCACATTCGTTAAGTTGCCGAAATAGAATTCTACCACTATCAGCACTGCCGTACCTTGATATAGAATCTACACCTATCTAAGAAGTGAATTTTGGGGTGACAGAATCCCGTTGCGAAATCGACATTGATATCAGTACAACATCTCAAACTTCGAATGAGTTGGTCGGGCTCATATGTATATCAGATTATTGCTGATTGGCCGAATGATCTCCGAAGAATTTTGCATTTTTTCAATATAAGTTAGACTAGACTTGCTTGTACCGCAAATTACATCCAGTATAAACCTCCGCGATTTCTATATTTCATCAACATTCTCCGTTTGCAGTTCCTCCCACACAAGCACTTCCCGTACAGTTCCACCCTACCGGATCCACTACCTCAGAACACAGGTATTGATTCACCGTCGTATCGTTTGAAGAATCGACGATATTCGTATCGATTATTGTCAAATTGGTGCATGGTTTTACCGCACTGCATTGGAAGCTGGCTACATCAATTGTATCGCTGGTTGTTCCTTTGGTAGATTTGAAGACGATATCCGATATCTGAAACTCAGAAGACGAGCAATTTCCTGCTGTACCGTCGAAAGTGGTGCACTGGGAGATGGCATAGGGCGTGCCGGTAAGTTGATTGAGAGTTATGTTCTCAAATACAAGGTCGGAAGCAACTGTTTCACGTAGGAGTAAATAAGGAATATCCACTTTGCCACACGCGAATTCAAGAACATATATAGTAGGGAACTTTATAAAGACCAAACTCACATCCAAGACCACCGCCACCTCCATTTGGCGGATAACCCACCTGCTCTCCCGTCCAAGTCTTGAAGTATACCGCATGCAGGGTATCATAGCAAATAATGTCGCTTGCATACAGTCGTTCCACGGTCTCAAAGACCCCTTTGTATTGACCAATACTACCAACTGCAATACCATTTCCGTTATAGAAAGTGCAGTTTGTCATCGTCACATCTGTTGAATTTGCCTTGGTGCTCAAACTGTCATCGCCGTTGTCGATTACCCATTTGCTGAAGGCAATGTTGGAGCTGTAAATGGTATCAGCTCCGTCGCTGTTACCTAATAATGAATGAGCAAAGCAGTCAATTAGTAGCGTATTTAAATTATAGACGGGCAAAAGAAAAAATTATCACATACTATAGCGTTCACCAGAGCTCGAAGTGTTATTAACATAAATCGAATCGAAAATGGCATTCTGAGTCCAAATGATTGACATACTCCTGTATAATAGCCATCTGGTTAGACATAAAGAATGACACTGCGAAGTAAAAGGGAGGAGGAAATCATAAATCTTAATGGTATATTACTAACCACATCTGGCTACGAATAAATCGTATACCCTGGAACTCGAGGTTGGTTGTATTTGCAATGGTCAGAGCGTGCGGACGGCCTGGGTAATTAGAAGTGCCTCCCAGCTCAGCATACCAGGAGTCACCATTTCCGTTCAGGGTTCCATAGCCATAGCCATTTACCTTAAGATCGTTACCTCCGAGAATCCAGGCTGTAGACTGATTCTGATAACCGACTGGAAGGGAATTGTTCAGCCAGTAGGTCAAATTCGTGCTCCACTGAGAGTAAAGTAATTTGTTAGGTAACTTTAAATTAAGAAAACAACAGTATGTGATTTGTGGGTATTTTATTACCAATAAGGTCCCATATATGTCGATTTCCACGTCCTGCAAAGCACTGGTGTTCATCACAGTGCTAATGTAATAGGTTGTGTTTTCGAATACGACTCGACCGTTTTTGCCGCATTCATTGAATGCATCATAGATAGCAGGCGCATCGTCAATTGCATCAGATCCTCCTGCTTTTACAGTGCATGTTTTCCGTTGCTGTACCGCTGTTGCCCAGTCGCACAGTCCAGTTACGGAAAAGAGGAATAGAATTGAGTAGTGTATATACATACTGATTTCGACAGAAAGAAAAGGAATTTCTTGAGTATTCTGGAAAAATAGAAAATTAATAATAGCTTCCCAAAAAGATGTCTTCCATCTGCAGGCTCGTGAGCTCTAAATACTTCATTCCACTACATTGACGGCTAACCCCCCTCTTCAACTGGCACATAGAAAATGGAATTGATCTACCGGCTTGCCGAACTTAATTGATGGGAGAAGAATAGACATGCATATATTTCCGTCAATCAGGATGAATAAACAACATCAACGTCATACGTAGCAGAGGACTAGCCCTAAAAGATTCTGCGAATGCTACAATTGCTGCAATCGGATTGTTCTTAGATGATCTACATTTGAAAGCACACTATTACCACATTAGATTTGCAATTAAAAGCCCTCAATGGGGGCCTTTTTTTATGCTGTCGGCTCAATTAACTGTGCTATACCATACAGGCGAGCCATAAAGCACGCGGTGTTTCTTTCGGTATAAACTGCGGGGGATGTGGAGGAGGATCCACTGCTGCATTGTGACGTTGTGTTGTCAAGGAACGAACCAACCAGACCAAGAAGATCCTCGCGTTGCTCTATTCCGAGTATATAGTACACTACGAAAAGGATTTGAAAACAGTCTGCACTAATGATGTAGCGTAGATTTCGTTCGCATGGAGGGACATGTTTTGCATGTGAAAACTGGGCCGTTCCATTTCCCCAAGTACTGCATCCATGACTTGCTTTAACAAGAGTTTAAACTGTCCAATCGCTAGGAAAATCTAAAAGTATTATTCAAAAATAGTAGCTTTGCTTGTCTTGAATCTGAGCATTGAGATTGTCGCATTTCGTTGTATCCCTGAACAAGAACTTTCACTTCATAGATATTGAACTTCTGGTAGTTCATCAAACGACTTCATTTGGAACACACTCTTACCGCCTATAAGACTATTTTGCAGTGCGTCAAAGGCATATTTCCGCATCAGACTTTCGTACTCTCGTAGAGCCTGAAGGCTAATACCATGAGTTTCAAATGCCATGTAAAGCGTATTTACATCTCTCAATGCGGTTGTGGCACCTAGCGCAGCTGTTGGGCTCATAGCATGAGCCGCGTCTCCGATAAGCGTCACTGGAGTAGAATTATTCAATCCATCCGCCCAATTGGGTATGTCAGGCTTGGATGAGAGAATCCGGAGAACCGAGCTTTGGCCTGCTCGGGACTTCTCGAACAGGGCCCTCAAAGAAGCATGCCAGTCGCTTGTCAGCCGTCTTGTGAGCTCGGTTATTTCAGTCGCCGTCAGGTCTAGGATATTGCTAGGAGCCATTTCGGAATCGCTGCGTAGGAAGAGCACCCAGTAAACATAATCCGAAGGCAGGTCATTCTGGTCCTTGTTGAAACGCATCGGCTCGAGTAGACAATTACAACCGTTTGCTCGAATGAGAGTGAGCCCTTTTAGAGCCGTTGGCGAGAAATCCCTAACCAATTCCTCATCGAGATCAGTCTTTCCAAATACTAATCGTGCTTCAGTATCGAGCAACCGGAACGAAGGAAGAAGTTGCCTTCGCACTCGCGACCAAGTCCCGTCTGCGCCAACTAGAACCACTCCTTTGGCCTGAAGGCCGCTTTCGAAATGTGCAGTTACTCCTCCGTTGATATAAGAATAAAATTCAAATCTTTCTCCGAAAACCACGCGATCTTCAATTCCCTCTAGAAGCCGTTTCCGTAGGGTACCCCTATCTGCACTGAGTGGTTTGTAGAGTGGGTTTGCCGCAATCGGAACTTTTGCTCCTGGCTGGAACAGAGGACCAGCTAGACCGCCACTTGCAGCATCCAAAATTACGTGCGGTATATTCGACGATCCTTGGTCGAGGCCACAAGAAGCTTTCAATTTGGAAAAGGCCGCTTCCGTGAGACTATTTTCCAGAGTCTGTATTCCATCATCTGATATTCGGACCCGATATCCTTGGGTACGTGCGGTCAAGGAGTTGTCTGACTCATATATCTTGCAAGATATGTTGTGTTTTGATAGGATTTGAGCGAGGGCCAGACCACTGACTCCAGCGCCGATTATTATCACGGGTAGAGCTTCCGTCATGCTCTTTGATTTTGAATGAAAGACAAGGCGATAGATCGTTGAACTAAGTCAAAATTATTTTCTACAAGGTGAGAACTGTAGGTATATATAGGCAAGATTTGTTAGATGCCTTTGACGCCCATAATAACCTGCTTTGTTTGTTTCGTACGAAGTGTTCCAAATAGGAAATCCAGTCCGATAGATGTCCGAGGCGGGATCTGCCCCTGTGCCGGAATTCTCGCTTTCATCTGAAATTCTAACAATCAATCCTTCTCTGAAATAGTGTATTGCATTTATGAATGATTCAAAACATGTGTTTCCGGTCTCGTTATTTATATAGCTAGGAAGAAGTGTAGCTGAGGACACTGAGAGTAAAATCACATAATAGTTTTGCCCAGAGCCTTAGTGTCGGATTTAAGTGTATCTATTTAAAGAAGCATATGTCAAACGTCCTCGTTAGTGATACCCTGATACAGCAGTTTTACTCTAATCCATTGGAATAAGGAGGGTTCTTCTATTGAACTCTTGCTTAAATTGAGGTCCTAATTTTAGTGTCGCTGTAAATGAATCCCGAAATAGTCGTACGACAATGGATTATAGACCTTAGGACGAATGTCAAGTAAATGCATACAATACGCTAACAATATTTGAGGCGATATTTGAAGAGCATTTCTGGATAGGGATCGTATGCACATAATCGCATTTGTTGAGTATCCGAAATTTCGGGAGCACTGTGAGTTTTTCAGGTCTGATGGTTGAGAGTTGAACGTCTATGCTTTCCTCCTCCATCAAATGTCAAAGGCTATTACTATAAACAACAACTCTATTTAAGGATTGTCTAAACCCGAGGCTGAAGGTCTGCATTTAAAGAAAATTAGCATGTAAAGCTGGAGGATGTGGGCGATGAACGGGCGGCGGAGCAACCAATCTAACGGCTGACATGATAGCCACCGGACAGCGATCGTTCGTAGGTGCGATGCTAAACACTTACTGCTACTGTGGAGCCGAAAAGCTGGACTACTGCTCCGTAGTACGTAGGTATACCTATGATCAAAGATACGTGGGACAGAATTTCATTGTTTGACTGACGTCAGCGTGTCGGTATCGAGTCTTAAAAGAATAAGAATCGACACCCCCTCATAAATCTTATCCACGCCACGGAAAGGATTCATTAACTTCCAGAAGAAACCTGCATTGTATATCTCGGATCACATCTGTCACTTGTTCCAATCTTGATATAAGCCCAGCGTGAAGCCCATAAAATAAAAAGGGGAAAAAAATGCCCACTGTCAGAGTCGAACTAACGATCTTTCCATTTAAGGCTATGTGTTGTGGTTGTTTTTCAAATTGATGATTATTATATCAACATTTGATTCGCATGAGAAAAGAATGTGCAAGATGAACATTTTATAGACTTGGAGATGGTGTTAGCTGTGCCTCCGGGGATTATATAGTCAGTTGTTATAAGCAGAGATGGTTCTTATGCGAGGGTCGATATGCCGATTGAGCGTCAACCTAGGAGCAGTGCCGCTATGGTAATAATCTCAGTAGGGATGTCGGCGCTGAATCTAGCAACGCGTGGGGGCATATGGTGACAATATGTACATAGTAAGGCCTACGTGGGCCTTACGGGTTCTCGATTTCTGTACTTTTCCTCATGCTTGATATTCTAGTCTAAACCCTAATAGGCATTGAACAGCTGCAGGCCGACCGAGAATTATATCAGCCAAAAAAAAAAAAAAAACCAGTCCTGTAGTTAGAAAATTTGCAGTGCTAAATAATCATGGAGAGTCTGAAAGAGCTAGGTTATAGGCCTATTTACTGCTTTCCTATTGAAAGGAATACGATACCCCTTACTGGATCGATATTAGCCCTCAGTGCCGAGTCTCTTGCCTTTATCACGAGATCTATGGCTTCCTATTGGCTCGCGTAAGGGATTCCCATACGGGATTCCCATACGGAAGCAATTGAGGATGCATATGTGGCCTTAAGCGCTTACTAATTGCCTTTATTCATGAGAAAACGGATACATAAAGGCCATGTATAGACTCATATTCTTTACCTAGTTAGATAGGTGCATAATCAATTTACTAGTGCATACGCTCATATTGGATTCTCTCAGATAACATTTTTCTCACCTGCCTTACCACGATCTTTCCATTACGAGTGGAACGCCTTACCAAATGGCCAAGAATAATGGAAGAAAAGGAACAAGCACGAAGTAAAACAAGACACATTTTTATCGTGTCGCTTGGTGCCAAGACGCGTGAAGGTCCTTCAGGATGGATGGCCGGGGTGCATGGCGTCACCACTTCAGTCTTCGCTTGTTTCCCACGTATATGCGTTATTTCTTATCCTAGCCTTAAACTTTCCTCATACAAAACATAAAGGGATTATATTCTATGAAACTCTCTTTCATCAGTTCACCGAAGCCTATTTATTCAAAATTCCCGCGTCTATCGATATGGAAGAGGAAAACGCACTGGTAGCAGTCTTCGACCAAAGCCTTTTCACCATACTACATTTCTTATTCGAACAGGCACAATACGCCAACCTGGGACCAGATAATAATAGCCATTATTTTATAAAGCCAATCTTCGTCAGATTCCTAAGAACAATATCAGAAGAGAAGGTTTTTTCTTTAATTAGAAAAACAGTTCCACGAGCCACAAAAATCACTCTTGCTCAAGACAACTTAAATGGGGTTCATCTGAAATCTCTACCACGGGCTGATGAAGAGACTTTACCTGGAGTTTATTTAAACTTTTCGCAAAGTACAATAGATCCAGATATTGGTGGACTATACATCGGATCAAGTCGATTACCAATTCGAAACCGTATCAAGACACATAAACAGATAATCAAAAAAGGAGGCCTATTTGAAGACTGTCATTATTCTTATATCTGCAGTTGCAGTAAAACCAGCGATTTTAGAGTTATTGCCACATTTCGTGACGATAAATCATCTGAAAAAGATTGGCCGTTACTAACAGAATGGCTTGTACGCATTGCAGAAGCAGTATTTATTCTCATGTTTGATACAATCAAGCCAATGGAGAAAGACTCTTCTTCTGATATATATCATTACAATTGGCGTGTTCTTACTGAAGATTATGAGCATATAATGACTAGTTGTCAGCTGAATAAATCTGCATTTATTCCTCTGAATATGTCATTTCCTTTAATGCAACCAGCTCATTTAAGCCAGAAGACAACTTTTCAATGCTTAAATCCCTTTTGTCAGGCTACTAAGAGCTCATATTGGTACTGTGACAGCCATAATGGAGTTTTTGGAAGAATCTGCTACGCGTGTTATCGATATAAGAATCGAACGCAACAGTACCGGACATATATTCAAAAGAGAGGAAGTCTCAGAGGCCCTTGTGAAAATCCAAACTGCCAGGCTACAACCGGTAAATGGCATCGACACCCACTACAGCAAAAAACTCTCTGTGCAGCTTGCTGGTCATACTTCAGACTCTATCAGAAGGACAGGATCCCCAAGGCCGCACGAACTCATGATCAGAAGAGGACATGTGCGAATTGTGGCAAAATAGACACTTCGTTGGGACGTTGGTGGAGAGTTTATGACGATAACAGAAAGCATACTGGCCTATACAAATGTAAACAATGTTATTTAAGAGGGCCTGTTAGGAATAACCCTAAGAATGCTAGTACTCGTGAGTGCACTGACTGTGGTCTAAGAACTGCTAACAAGTCCATAATTTGCCTTTCATGTACCCGAGCTCGCAACAAAAGACTTCGTGAGCACATGGCTTCTACCACCTGTTGCTGGAATTGTGGTTCTCTTTTTTCTCTTTATTCCCGTGAGAGGATATGGAACCCTCTTATCCACAAGGTGTTATGTAAGCTATGCCATCGGGGAGTTGAGAACAGAGAATTTCTGTCTACTTCAAAAGATTTTGTGGCTTTAAAGATTCACTGCGAGGTCTGTCAAGCTAACTATTCGCATACCTGGCACCTCATTAATCATGACATATTGTTGTGCCATCGTTGCAACCAGAAGGGCCACGGATACCGAGCAGGAAGGCTTGAAATATATGATCCGAATCGGTGTGATGATGAGCCATCTGCTGGAGAAATAACTTGCCAAGAATATTTATCAAAGCATCCAAATTTCGGTAAAAGATTTTTCGCTTTAAATTCTTACTTCCGACGTGCTCAAGGGATCGATCTAAGGGTCGATGCAGTTATGGCTAAGATTGACTCCAGGTTTTCAGAAGCTGTGGAGCGACCTGCTGCAATTGTATTAAAAGAGATCTGAAAATGTTACAAAGATATATCAACCATCAAGTATATTTAAACCAGGTTTTGATATGATGTTCTTTTCTACTAGCAGCCCTGGGACGTAGGTACTAGTTAGCTCACAGATTGCGTTTTGGTATAATGCCTGCTTGCTGCAAATTGCAATGTAAGGCGGAATATATATAGACGTCCCTATGGCTTTGGCCATGGAGGCTTATAGATATATATATTCCATACCCACACCCACGCCCTCAATCTAATGGATTACATGATGGGCGTACCCCAGAGAAGCCACCAAACCATAGATAGGTTGCCCCTAAATTGAATCTAGAGGACTTATATAGGTGCTTAGATATTATAAGAACAATATCTAAGCAACCCACCTAGATCGTGGTAACGTGGTTATTAACTGGAATTTAGTTAAACCCTAATTATATATACCACTAAAACTAGGAAGAAGGCCCCCTAAGAATATCAGATATCCAATATCATAGGGACTGGACTAAGCCAGCTGGAGAACCCTCTCTTATATACCCACCGACCTTTTTTGGATAAAGTGGTTCAGAAAATAAACCCCTCTCTAACAAAAAATCCAAAGTTGGCTAAGGCTTTGTATAGGCCCTGTAATTCTCTTAAATCTCTTTAATCCAGTAGAAATTTAGCTGGATTTACTTGTTATTATATATATATTAATATAGGTTGTTGATTAATCTTAATATACGGCTAACTAGGCCGTGGGGACTATATACTGGCTGGGAGGAATAGTGGTGTAAAGTTCTCGTGATATATCACGTCTTTTGGTGTTATATAGGATCGCTGGCTTGCTTGGAGGGTGCCCTAGGGCCTCATAGGGCTAAGGGCATATATATATATATATATAATCTTGATATAGGGAAAATCTTAATATAAGGAAAAATTAGGCTTGGCGCAAATCCTTCCTTATATCCAGGGTTTACTGTATCTTTGTGTAGGTGTATAGAAACAACTGGCTGTAATGGTAGCTGCTTTAGCTGAACGCCTTCCTTGATGTGTACTAGTTTCTGCCTAGCTTCATGCAGTTGGTCTCGTAACAATTTTGACACTTTCTTGTTTTGGTGACCCATTGTAGCTAGCGCGTGCGCCCTTAGGCCGCTTACGCGATAACGTTGGCCGGTGTCGGCCTTACCAATTTTTCCTGTGACTACCCTCTCGACTAATCGAACTTGATAACTCCCGCCCTTGATCTCGAACACCAATTGGTACAATTACGCGCCATATGCTCCATTGGTATCATCGATCCCATTTATTTCATCGGCCTTGACATCGAACGCAGTGAACGCCACTCACAAATATCTCAGCATGGCCGAGAAAAAGGCGGACGCCCCGGCAGCTGGCATGCTCTGGGGTGGCAGGTTTACAGGTTTGAATGTCTCGGGAAAAAAGCTTCGGATGCAGTATACTGACCTCATGGTGCACAGGTGCGATTGATCCTCTCATGCACAAGTACAATGCCTCCATCAAGTACGACAAGACTCTTTACAAAGAAGATATCCTTGGATCGATTGCTTTTGCCAGGGCCAACTCGAAGGCTGGCATCATCAGCGAAGAAGAATTTCAGGCGATCGAGCGTGGTTTGCTCCAAGTGATGGAAGAATGGACGCAGGGAACTTTCGCTATCATGCCGAATGACGAAGATGTGAGAAGCCACTCAAATCTACTCAACTTCTCGAGGCTAACACAATGGATCAGATTCATACGGCAAACGAACGTCGCTTAGGAGAGGTCATCGGCAAGGACATCGCGGGTAAGCTGCACACAGGTCGCAGCCGCAACGAGCAAGTTGTCTGTGATATGCGCATGTGGTTACGCGACCGAATCCGCGAAATCGACAGCCAACTCGTTGCATTCCTCAAGGTCATTGTCACACGTGCCGAGTCTGAAATGTAAGCCTAGCCTCACCTCTGGCCAAAAGCGGCCCCCTGCTGACTGACAATCTCAGCGACTACATCATGCCTGGATACACCCATCTCCAGCGTGCTCAGCCAGTTCGGTGGTCTCAATGGCTGATGTCATATGCCGCTGCGTTCAAGCAGGATCTCGAGCGGTTGCGCCAAGTTTTCGAAAGGGTCAATCTAAGTCCACTTGGTTGTGGTGCTTTGGCCGGCAATCCATTTCGAATTGATCGAAACTCAATAGCTCACGAGCTTGGTTTTGGCGGAATAACCTTGAACTCCATGAATACTTCGGCCGACCGCGATTTCCTAATCGACTTCCTGGCCTGGAACTCGATTTTCACCAACCACGTCAGCAGGTGGGCTGAGGACCTCATCATATATTCGACCTCTGAGTTCAGTTTCGTGCGGCTGGCCGACGCCTATTCTACGGGTAGCTCTTTAATGCCCAATAAATTCAACGGGGACTCGTTAGAGCTTCTGCGCGGCAAGTCAGGGCGTGCTTTCGGTCAAATGGCTGGGTTAATGATGGTGAGTCCTCGTATTAACATCTCGGCCAGTTACCTTGGCTTTGAGGGTGACCAGGAGCGTATCGAGAGCATATACTAACTATTTACTTGGAAGACTCTGAAAGGCTTGCCATCTTGCTATAATAAAGATCTCCAGGAAGGGTGGGAGCCTATGCTGGACTCGGTTCAGACTGTGTCGGATAGTCTAGGCATAGCCAATGGGGTCATTGCTACCTTGAAGGTGCGGCCAGAGCGGATGGAGGCTGCTCTGGACAAAACGATGCTAGCCACTGATGTCGCAGAGTGGTTGGTGAGAAAGGGATGTCCGTTCAGAGAGGCTCACCACATCTCTGGACGCGTCGTTGCACTGTCTGAAAAGCTGGAAGTTTCGATGGACAAGCTGACCCTTGAGCAACTGCAAGCCATTGATTCTCGGTTCACAGCAGACATTGCCGAGGCATTCGAATATGAAACGAGTGTCGAGGCGAAAACGTCTAAAGGCGGTACCAGTCGATCAAGCGTGCTGGAGCAGATCCAGGTACTCAGGGCTATGTTTGATTAGGGGGTTTGATAGCCTGGTGCAGGATGCGGCCGGGAGCACGTGAATCTGGGACGGACATCATGAATGGCACGGCTTCATTCTGTGGAAAAAGATATGATTCAAGAGCGACGCTCTTGAATGAACCAAAAAGTTCCAAAAATGTCACAATGTCGTTAGAGAAATTCGAACAGGACAACCGCCAGGCAAGCCGGACATGGGAGGAGTCATTGTCGATCGATAAACGTTTGATCTTAAAAGGCATCTTCCTATAAATGGTTGAGCTCTTGAGAATCGGCAGTCAAGACGCCGACTTGCTGCCAATAGGAATACGCAGAGAATGTTTGTCCAAAGGGGCCATTGCTTTATACCTGTGTGCTCGTTTCATGAAGTTCCTTTAAACTTGTTACACATTCCAAATCTACAGCGCCTGCTTGTCAAAAGCATCCTTCATCCTTTTTCTTTTCGTATTTTATCTTACTGCTCAGGATGGGTTTAATATCGCCTTGATCAGCCCTTACACTTGGGCTTCGTCCGCGGATGTGAGATTCTCAACCCAGACCGGAGGCAAGGCTGGGCTGGGAGCCGGCGCCCAAATACCCAAATCATACCTACAGTTATACGAATGTATAACTGTATTAGAATTACACGAGTACTACGAGTTGGCAGTCGTTTATATCTTGTATGTACTAGTAGTTGTATTCACGTGGTGGGTTGACTCGGCCAGACCAGAGGGGGGCGGGCCGGGGAATGGGAACGAGAACAGGCACCAGGAGGGCAAAAACGGACAACAAACCAAAGAATCTTATTCCATAATGCTCCACTTCCATGAGATGTCCTCTTCTTTTCCTTCACTATTTAGATTGAGAGTCTAGGAACGAATCTCTTGGTTTCTTTCCGCTTATAGTCTGTGCATATACTAGAATCAGGCAATCAAGTCCTGCGACATCTTTCAAAAATCTAGCGAAATTCGGGAAGTTCGACGGTTAGTTGCTACCACAGTAGGTCACCAGCATGCATATGAGGGAATTTCAAGATCTGGCTGTGCGACGTCCCTTCCTAATAAGGGCTTCGTACAGCCCCTTTCTGCGCTATGTTAATTGGCCAGTCGGATATTGTTATCCAGCCCTGATACAATGCTGACACAGGAACTATGTGGACCTCAGGATCGTCACAATCATAATCAGTCGACACCTCAGGACCATGGATTCGGCCGAGTTTCGCACGGCTGCAAAGACCGTGATTGATGAGAGTTATCCACGCCGATGTGTGCGATAAGATCCTCTTAAGGATAATACATTAGCGGAGCCCTTACTTCATAGCCTTCTTTCTCTGCGCTTGTAGCTTCCTTCCTACTGTCGTAAAGATATACTCTTATGCCTTTAATAGTGCCTATTTCAACTATGTAGCAAGAACTCCATCGAGGCGGCAGCCCGCGAAGATAAGCTGTGGAGCTGGCGCACTCTCTCTCTCTCTCTTTCTTCAAATGGGCCTCTACCTTTTCGATTGGGTAAACATTTCCCAAGTGATGCCATCCAAGGACCAGATTTCGCTCATACTCCATTCTAGTACTAAAAAGTACTATGCGGACAGGGGGAAGTATGTAATTCATTGGGTGTGTAGTTAGTGTCTGCTGATATAAGAGCGTGAGCCATCGTATCCCAGATATTACTAGTCTCTTCAAAAATCTTCTTTTTTTGAGATTTGATCTCCACATAATAAGGCTTGTTGCTCAGGTACTCCAAACCATGCTATACCCAAGTCACGAGGAGTGGGCCAAGCAGCAAGAATATCTAGAATATGGTCGACTTCATCAGTGATAGTATGAAGAAAGCTTTTATTCTTAGGCAGGACAAACATCGTCTCATCATATCCACCAAGGATATTGGTAATAAGATGTTCAATGATCATGTCTGACCTCATATTGTTTGTTGGTGGGGTGCGATCTTGCATGAACAGATAGAAGAAAAGGAGGGGCTCTTAAAACGCTTATTACGAGATTAATTAGTAAAAGGAAGAGAAAAATCTGATGGAATGGAAATCTGCAGCTTCAATGTGTCTCTCTTGGCTATATGGCTAACTGTTTGATCTACCATGCGGGAAGTTTGGATATCCTGCTGACGGTCTTATGACAGCTATAGTACACATCAGTGCCGGACCGTCCCACTGAACACCGCACGATTATAATCGCACCGCGCCTCCAGCAGGCACCAAGGACGGTCATGATGAATGTTGAGAAGTTGGTTTTTCACAGCTTGGTTAGCGGTTTGAGAGTTCTACTCCTGGTCTTATTCTCCTCTAAAATGAATGTCAAATCCTAATAAACTGGTCTTCTCAAGAAGTCATTCTGGGGCTAAGGACTTATATCTAAATAATTTTAGCTGCAAAATTGCAGAATATAAATAACAAATAAATAGTAAACTAAATAATCTAATAAATAGAAGAGAGTCTGATATGATAGCTGCTAAACAGCGATCATTTGTTGATGTAATACTGATTATAGATGTCTACTGTGGAGTCGAAAAGCTGCACTATTATGTAGATCAATCTATAATCAAGAATACGTAGGACAGAATTCATTGTTTGACTACACACAATGTCTGTGTCTCATTCCCGAGTCTAGAACAATAATCATATGTCACTGTGAGACTCTGAATATGTGGGCTAATGGTCGCACACCCCGAAAATGTGGGATTCCCCGGAGCTTTCACCCCAGCAAACAGAGTAATCCATGGACACAGATAGAGGATCAGACAGTTGATGCCCAGATGCGGGGAAGGACTGTGTTGAAACATCCTCCTTCCTGTCTTGTCTGTCTAAAACTCATATTCCATCATAGTACACATCAGTGGCGAGACCGTGCCACCGAACACCGCGCGGTTACCATCGCACCGCGCCACCTGCAGGGCACTGATGATGGTCCAGACGAATGTTGAAAAATAGGGTTTTCAAAGCTTAGATAGCGGTTCCGGTTGAATAATAGAATAGCCTACAAATTACTTTATAAATATTGAACCGAGCTTGTCAGATGGTGGCTATGAATATCTCCGGCTCTGAGCCGGCTGGCTATCTAAAACTTTCTTGACACCAGTACCATGTTTTTCACTCGCAAAACTCCTCTCGAAGTCCCTGACCACACAGCAGCCGGCGCTAGGCAGAATCCGGAAGGTCATTAGGTTTTGACCACCACAGAGGACGCACGCAAAAAAAGGTTAAGCTTTTTTTTCCATTTCCGGGATTGTATTATGACTTTGTTTGACCTGAGTAGAGCTTTTTTTTTTGGCTTTTTTTAGTTGTGTCGAGATCTCCCTGCCCTTCCTGTAGCGGCCTTTTGAATTGGCAAACGCTAGAAAGCATGAAATAGCGTGATCAACCAAACGGCTATACTACCTTAATCCTCTTTCCGCATCACCACGTCTTCGACTGGCTTTTCTGGAAGGTGGCTTGGTAGGGAGCCGGCTTGTCGCGGCTTCCCACGTGTTGTCGGGCCCGATTGGGTCAGTCCGAAATGAGATGGGCCACAGACTGATGAGGTTGTTGAGGAGGCCATTGGACTGATGCAGTTTGCTGTACGTAAATGTGTCGCCCGCTGTGCTCGGGATTCGCCTCTCTGCCGGGGCTGATCAGCTCTGGTTGGTGGGCAGCATGCACTCAGCCGTGGGCCACTGGGACCTGATCCGGCAATTTCTCTTTCATGATGGATACTGGAACCACATTTTCTTTTGCAAAAATTTTCTCGTGTATCTTGCAGGCGGGTGCGTACTGTTGGCGAGTCACAGATGTTCCATGCCATGTCAAGTAGGCGCCAATAGTGATCTCAAGGCACTGCATAATCCTGATTGACGTGTGAGTGTCGCATCGTGAAAAGAAAAAAGCATAAAAGAAGACCCTGTTTTGGCGCGGCGATCGGCGGCGCATGACACGAAGCCCAATACGGACTAGCCCGAAGGATGTGCCGCATCTGGCAGTGACGCTAGACCAATCTTGGACTACGGCCGGCCGCTAGTCTCTTTTGAGACGACCAGACGTGCCTCTTGGCCAATCAGCAGCGCCCGTTGCGCGCGAACCACGAAAAAGCCGCCAAGATAGTGGCGATGGCGCTTACTGGGCGCGGCTTCCCCGGCCCAGCGTTGTATGGTTGCTCGCTGGCTTTGCCTGAGCTACCAACAACCGCCTGCTGCGATCAAGGCTTCTTCGCTGTCAGAGAATGCGTCCGGTGTTGCTCTCCGGCTTCCGTCTTCGCTGCTCCATCCCCACTCGTGTCCCCCCGCCGTCTATTAAAATGTAGCATCTCCCTTCCTTCCTCTATTCTTGTTTTTTCTTTCTTCTCCAGTCTTGCAATCAGTCAAGTAACGAAGTCAGCAGCCTCTCGGGCCGGTCTGACTGACAACTAACCACACCCCTCTTCGGTTATTTTCTCGACATCATGGCTCAGCCTATCAGCGTCATGGGCGAGGGAGGTGATCCTCGCCTCAACGAGAAGGAGCGCGACTTCGCCGACGCCGTCGAGGCCCGCGAGGCCCGCGGAGGGATCCGTCCGCAACATCGCGCCCTGCATGACACCTCCGTCTCGTTCGAAGAGTACAACTATTACGCCCAGCTGAGCCGCGCCGAGGAGGACAGCTACGTCGACCACGACCGGGAGCGTGGTTGGATTTCTCTGATCTTCCCATCCAAGTCCCACTCGGGCGTGCAGGTCACATCCGAGGAGAAGGATGCCGCCGCCGCCGCCAACACCACCACCACCAGCACTGCGACCATATCCGACGAAGAGTGGACAAACGCCTCTCGTGCTCTTCGTACCGCCACTCGCGGTGCTATCTTCTACTTGATCACAACGGACATTTTGGGTCCTTTCGGTCTTCCTTATGCTTTCGGATCAATGGGCTGGGGGTGAGTCTTTTTATGACAAATCGATAGACAGCAGAAGAATAGTAGAACTGACTTTGAATTGAAATAGACCTGGTGTTGCCCTGTTCACCGTCTTCGCTGGTCTGGCTATCTACTCGGGCTATCTGCTCTGGGAAGTTTTTCTCGGTCTTGACTCGTTCCAATTCCCCGTTCGCCATTTTGGCGATCTCGGTTTCCGTCTTTATGGCCCATGGTTGCGCTACTTGTGCAATCTCTTGCAGAGTATCCAGCTTATTCTCAATGTCGGTTTGATCGTCATCTCCAACGGCGAGGCCCTGTCGGAAGTCTCCAAGTACAAGCTCTGCTTCATCATTTGCTGTCTGATCTGGGCTATTGTTGGTTTTGTCGTGGGCCAAATTCGTACCCTGCAGAAATTTGGCTGGATTGCCAACGCTGCTGTCTGGTTGAACTTGCTTTGCATGTTTGTTAGCATGGGAGGTGCGGCTAACGGGCCCCCGAACTACGCAAGTGCCAGTTCATCTGCTGGTGCATCAATCGATGGTGGCGCTCTTGTCACCCCAAATGCCCAGGGTGTCTACCCCCCTGTCACCACCTCTGGTGGCATCCCCAATACTGGTGATTTCACCAGCTCCATTAGCGGTGCAATGAATGCTGTCTTTTCTTACGGTGGTGCTATGGTTTTCCCTGAGTTCATGGCTGAGATGAAGCGCCCCAAGGACTTCTTGACTGGCATGTGGGCTGCTCAGGCATTCATCTACTTCTGGTACATGTTCTACGGTCTGTTCATGTATGGATACCAGGGACAGTACGTTGTCAACCCCAGTTACTTGGGCGTCAGTGGATACGGCATGCAAACTGCCGGCAACGTCTTTGCCATGATTAGTGCTGTCATTGCCGCTGCTCTCTACGGGAACATTGGTGTCAAGGTGCTTTACAACAGCATCTTTGTCGAATTCCTTCGCTTCCCTCCTCTGACAACCAAAGGTGGCAAGATCTCCTGGGTCATTTTGATCCCCATCTACTGGGCCATTGCCTTCGTCATTGCCGCTGCAATTCCCAACTTCTCTGGCTTGACATCTGTTGTTGCCTCTTTCTGCATCCTGCACTTCACCTACACTTTCCCGCCTCTCCTCGCTACTGCATACTGGATCAAGAAACACTCCATGCAAGACGGCGAGGGATTCCAACCTGAATCCGGAGAGACTGTTCGTCAGAGCTCTGGCCTTCGTCGCATTGTCCGGGGTTTCTTCTTCCCCGGCTTTGCTAGCAGCAAGTACTTTTACATGAGCGTCTTCAATATTTTCTACTGCCTTGGTGCTTTGGCTCTCGCTGGTCTTGGTGCTTATTCCTCAATCATGACCCTGAAAGCAGCATATGCGTCAAGCGTCACGACTTCATTCACATGCACGAGCCCTGTATAAATGTTAGCTGATTGAAGTTTATGGCTATGTGCTTAAAGCAATAAGAGCATCCTTCATTTGCTTTTGCCTAAAAGCTCGGCGTTTCGGATTTTTACGACTTTTTTCTATTTATATTGGCAATATACATATTTTTACTGCCTCATGTATTAGTTCTTAAATATACAACTGATATGTTTTCAAGAATTGTAGTATTTCTTAGAGTATTCAATTTCTACGCGCACCTAGACAACGTGTCCTACGTGTTCCATCTTCATTGTTCTTAGATAGGGCAACCCGTGTCACGTGCATTTAATCAGAAGTGAATTGCATGACACGATGTATGCGATTATTTGATAGAGGCAATGTTAATCTCGATGATGTTGACCAGTTCTAATGTCTCATCTGAATATCATTTATAGACAATTCGATAGTTATTGTCACAAGTATCTCCAGGTAAATTCCGTGTGCTTCCTTACGAAGACGAAAAAGCAGCAATAATAAAAAGGCCATCCTCATATCGTAACAACTCGATTCGGTAATTTACTGCCCAGGCAATAAAGCGATGAATGGAGAAATCAAAGGCCAAGACGCTGTCAGCACTTTGGGTGCTATGCCCAGGCCCTTTGGCTCGGCCTCGCTGTCGTCCGTATCCTCATCACGAACGGCATGTTTGTGTTGGTAATGGTTGTTTTTGCTTTTGTCGTCGTGCTTGGTACTTCGTTTTAAGGTTGCGGATTGTAGTCCGGTGAGATTGCGATAGAGAGAGGAGTGTGTCAGGTCCGAAGGCTTGTTTTGATTATTAGGCTCAATGTGGTTTCATTTATTAGTATGTTATGTTCAAGATCTTGCTCACAGGAATGTTTTCTGCATCGTGTCCCAGAAGCGGTGCGCCGATTGCCATGGACACTAATAAAATAGTGACTGTGAAAGCGAGGGTTTTTGCGATCATTGCCCTTATTTTCTTTTCGCGATCTTGCGGTGACCACAAAAGTCGATTCGTTGTAGGATGTGAGGAGCGGTAATGGCGCGAGGTTTTGAATCGGTAGTCTTTAGTGCATTGGCTTGTCTGGAATCACCGTGTACGACGAGTTGGGTCGCTTCAACACGGCTTAAGAAAGTCAAATACGTCTGCGAAGTAAATGGTTTCCGAGTATTGAAAATGATCTGTATATTCTGTCATCGGACATAACGAGGAGTATTGATTTAGAATACGTTTTCCTAAGCACAGTCCTTCAACAATAAAATGTACAAATAGAGTCGTCAGTATATTGCTTCCCGTCGCGTCGCCCGGAGTGACGAGTCGCGCTTGCTTCCTACGTGTTCTTACGTTACAATAATTGGTAATAAGCACCATCCCGCTTAATTATTCTGGATGTAAGCGCATACATGCAAGGGGTTTCAGGCGCGTCGGGTCTGTACGTCTGGAATGTTAGGACAACTCCAATCACTCCGAATGTCAAACAAGTTATAGCCCATGCCCCGTGTTCACTCGCTTTTTGCAGCCACATCACTTATTATGCACTGTGTTGACTTCTACGTAGATAATTACGTAGTGGATAAGTGTCAAAAATACATTATATTAATCCAAAAGACCCGAAAACAATAAACAGTCTGACAAGGATATCTTCTTGAGAACGCACAATAACGACAATAATGACGTTGAAAAACCCTCCTTCCAATCTAATTACTCACAAAGTAATTGCCTGCCACGATTCCTTCCTTCAAGCCGAGCTCTCTCTCATACTTCTCCAAGTCAAACCACATGCGCGCAAAATTGCCTACTTTCTTTCCATCCTTTGGCGCATATTTGCTCACATCCAGCGACTCGGGCTGCTTGTAGAGGAAGAAGCAGTACCTATGAGGCCCGCTTGGCGGCGGTGGTGCAGGACCAATGTAGTTGGTAATAAATGGGTCAGACGAGGTCAATTTGCCCGTGCCTGCGTCCTGTTTGAAGCCCGGCTGTACCCAGTGCAGAATAGGGCCGAGCCCTCTCCAGGACTGGAATGGCGCATCAATGTCAATTGCTACCATCAGATAGGTATCAGGAGAGGAAGCAAGAGCTGATGGCAAATGTAGCTCAGGTGGCGTTTGCGCATCTAAGAATTCATCTCAGCAGATGTCTAGAGGGTGGTGTTGGTCACGAGGCGTGAGCATAGAGCATACCGGCTTTCGGAATCTTTGTGCCTGTAGCAACATCCTTGTGAGGTCCAACTGATAGTCCAAGCAGCTTGGACTGATCGTTTTGGATCTGTTCAAGGTAGGAGTTGATATTCTTATAAGGAGGCATTGTGTTGAACTACAAGATCAATTTCAATACAACACTGCAGGCCTGTCGGATTTCAGCGAGCCAATTAATCTATTAAATAGCAAAAGAAGATGAAGAGAGGGCTTTTTAAAGTCAAGTAGAAGTGCATGTCGATCGAAATAGCATAATACGACCGGGATGATAGTCTGGCCGATATGTCCGGATTTAGCCTAACACCGCCAAAGCCCGTGACTGCGTGCTCCGATTGGCTACTCGGCTCGGTACCTGCAAAGTCAAGCCATCATCGTGACATTTCTCTTCTTCTCACTCAACTTGGCACTCTTGTGAATGGTCGGCTAGTTAAAATATACTACAGTATCAAGCATTTAGGTATAACAATGATAGATGGATCATCAAAGGTGATTTCTTAAGCTGCGTCCATTCAATAATACTAGTACATACAAATCACAAGCTAGAAATATAATTTCACCTCGTCGCCAAATTGTGAACTTGTAATCACTTGCAACACCCTATACAGAGAAACAGAGAAAATCATCAACGCCTTTACTTAGGCTGAGATAGGTAGTTCTTTCCGCTCCTCGTTTTCAACAGGGACGGCTTCCAGAATGCCTCCGCCCGAACCGTGTCCCTGGATCGTGGTCTCCTTCAATGGACCCACATAGAACTTCTTACCTCGCGCGTACCAGTAGACATAAGCACAGAGGAAAATGAATGCCATGAAAACAATGGCGTAGTTCATGTTAGCGCCGTCAACAGGCATGGCAGTCGGGAAGAAGAAAATGACAGAGACAAAGGCAGTCCATATAACAGCCCACAGATTGACCCATGTAGAGAATCTGCCCATATTCCATGGACCTGCCTCGAACTGACCGAAGACCAGCTTGCAGATCACGGGAATCATGTAAGACCAGTCAAGGGCGATGGCGGTGATGTTGAAGACACCGAGAATAGCATCATAATTGCCAAGGGCAATCAAGTTGATAGCGATGCACCAGAAGACGGAGAACCAGACGGCATACAAAGGCGTCTTGGTAACGGGGTTAATCTTAGCCCAGACGCTGGACAGAGGGAGGAGACGGTCGCGAGAGAAGGCAAAGACAGTACGTGCGAGAGACTGGGTGGCAGTCAAACAGATAAATTGCAAAAGAATAGTGGCGCACGAGGCATAAACGAGACCACCAGACTTGCCAAGGCTGTTGTAGAAAATCTGGGCTACAGGCTGGTCCATGGGGGAGTTGAGCACTGCGGTTGGGTCGCCCATGCAGAAACACAACACAATGTTGAATAAGAATCCGAGGCCATAGACAGAGGCCATGGCCAGGAAGATAGCCCAAGGGGCTTTTATCTCGGGGTCTTGGATCCTACGATACGGGTTAGCAGACGAATTCAAATGGTTTTAAATTGCAAAGCTGGCTCCGCATGCAGACAACTCACTCTTCAGCAATGTGGGCCGTTGCATCGTAGTCAGTCATTGTCCAAGAGACAGACAAGAAACCAAAAAGCCACGCAAAGCCTGTGGGAGTCCATCCAGACGAGCCCTCGACGTGTGTGAAGACGTAAGTAGCATCATGTTTATCCTCAGTCTTGGCCAGGAGCGCAATGCAGCACGTGACCAAGACAAGCAGATGAAAAATCACATATCCTCTCGTCATCTTCTCCATCCAGCCGGTAGGCAAAGAGTTGAGAACACCACACAGAACGGTCAAAGCAGCCATCACACCGACAGTCTGACCGGTTGTCGGGGTCCAATTGAAGTCACGGCCCATCGACACCGCTGCCAACAGCATTTGTGCGGCTCCGTATTCAGACGAAGCAATACCGGCAACCTGGCCCAGCAAATTAATCCACCCGGTAATCCAACTGATAGACGGAACCCATCGCGGAGGCGCGAGACGGGAGACGGTGAAATAAAGACCACCACTTGTTGGGTAAGCCGACACCAATTCTGCAACCGAAGCAGCAATACACATGCAACCAGCACCAGAAATCAACCAACACCAAACTACAGAGGAGGAGCCTCCGGCTTCGAGGGGATACGAGAAAGTAGTCGCGATGGTGGCAAACAGGCCAGAAATACTGAAGGCGAACGAGAAAGTGGAGAGATAACCAAATTCACGTTTAAAGACCTGCTTTTTATCAATACTGGTGCTTCCAATATATTTAAGAGAGGGGGAGGACTGGGCAAAGCCAAACTCTGTCCGAAACTACAGGTAGTAAAGACTGAGAAACTGCGTTGGGCGTACCGGTTGATAGCCGAATTGCTCGGCCAAAACTTTATCAGCACCAGTGTATTCTTCAAGCGGAGTGATGCGCTGGTTGTCCTTTTTCACGCGTCCAGTCGCATTGGGGGACTTGTCCAGGGAGGTCTTCTCGCTATTGGGCGGCGACATCTTGTTTACCAGGCCAGGTGTTTAGATTGTTGCTTTCGTTTGTTGCTGCGTTGGTTCTTGTCGCGAACGGCGTAGTTTGAGCGGAACAGTGTGAGATTTGGAGCATATATAGATTCGAGCGTATACACTATCGTAGTTTATCTAGGAAGCCCAGGTACTGCCACTTGAAAAAGTGTACTATCCTCTTGCGATGCGATGGAAAGGTCCCTTGGTCCATGGACTGGCTGACTAGGCTGCCTATGGGAAAGAGTTCGAGGCGCTTGGGTGAGCGGGCAAAATGGCGATCCAGGTGGAATTGGAGGACTCTCTACACAGGGGAGAAGGAAACAACAAAGTGGGCAAGCTCCAGCTAATAAAGCTTGCGACAAAAAAAATTTGACACCAACGGGCTGAAAGTCAGTTTAGAATTTAGATCGTCGGGGCCATCGGAAATGCACGAATACCTAGGGAAACGAAACTTACGGGGGGCGTCCCCAGTGAGGGAACCCATCATGGGCGCGAAGAACCTTCCGAAAGGGGAATGGAGGGGGGTTAGTTGCACCCTCTAATCTGCGATGGAGCAATCAAGAGCGCGCATGGCAGCGGCTGCAAGATTTGCACGCTACGACGACCAGGGTTAGACGACTTAGCGCGGGCCTTGGGCCCTGCTACCCGCGTGGCTGCAATGGGAGCGTGGCCAGTCAGCATCCGTAGAATAGCGAGACATGAAAAATTTGCACTCTAGTGGGGCCTTAGTGCTGCGCGGTGACATCATGGCGTCTTCTACTTTCCTGTCAGCCAGTCATAGCCGCCGACCAGAGTGCGGGGCTGCCATGCCGTCTGCCGATTGGCTGATGCCTTGTTTTCTCTCGACCGACGAGACTCAAGACTAAATCAAATTTTAACAAGGAAGAACACGGGCTTGCGTAGCACTACGCCGACCCGTTGCGGCCGGTTACCCCTTTCGGCTGAAGCTCGCGTGCGAGCCATGCCTCTTTTGTTGCTGGTCGGAGCCTCTGGTATCGCTTTTGCATTCCTTATCGTGCCAGGGGTCCAGCACAGGATACTTTTACTGTTCTTGGTCGAGGCGCGCTTACGAACAGTTTCGATATAGCCTCTCTTCCGCTCTGGGTTATTTTATGCCGTTTTCTCGAGCAGCACCTCAAGATAAGGAAATGCGCTTATGCAGTTGCAGTCTCGCGTGGCTGATATCCCATGACGCGGGCCGTGGATAGCCATCCCGCTTGGCCCGTTTCCCTGTTGTTAGAGGCATCAATGCGAGATTGGGGGCTAGCAGGTCGCTGATACCAAAGATACCAACCCCAGGCCTACGTACCCCTAGTTACCACACATGGATAAGGGACAGGGAAGTATGTTGGTCGGTCGTGAAGATTTAGGTTGCACGAGCAAAGTTCAAGTTGATTGAGTAAAGAAGAAACGTGTAACTTAGTTACCATTCTCCATCAGCTGAATACGTATAAAAGTCAACACTAAACCTTGACGACGCCCTTTAGGCTTTCACACTCTCCTTCCATTTCTTGGCGTGGCGAACTCCGGGTCATAAACTTCACCGACGAAATTCACGGCAAGGCGAAGCTATATCACTGTCCTACTATTGAGTCGGCATGAATGATGGGAGAAATTGGCGACGAGGCCTGAACCCGTTGTGCCACACACCATCGCGATTTCATACACTCCATCGTATCACAATTTGATGTTTCGCAGCAGCGGCCATGATTTGAATCATCTGAAGAGTGAAAGATCATCAAATGCATTGACATTAAAAAGCCTACTTGCGCGTGAGCCAAGTTACATGTAGAATTAACCTGCAGCCTGAGCCGTCAGGCAAACACGATTCAAAAATATCACGTGCGGCAATAAATGTCTAACCTAATTTAGTTAGTAGTTAACTAACTACGTTCTGATGTGCTTATGTAATTACTCTGATGCTCTCTCGCTCAACGTTGCATGGTACGCCAGCCTTCAACTAGACTTGTCTCGAATAGTCGCAGAGTAACCAATGTGTCGGTAAAGCTGAGGCTCTTGCGCATAATTAGCCAAATCTTCGCAGCACATCCTCTGCCATACTGCGTGGATTCGTGAACATTAACCGCAAGGCCTGTCTGAGAGATGTCACAGCCATCATCCAGAAGCAGAAGGCGTGATAAGCCAGTCTTAAGTTGTTCCTTTTGCAGAGGGCGAAAGTAAGTCGGGGTGGTATCAAGAAACGTAAAGCAAGAGTCAGCATGCTGAAAATCCCACAGACTGCGTTGCGATAGACAATCTCCCTGTAACTCTTGCTCAAAACGTGGCAAGCCTACAGAATGTACCTATAGCTCTTCGGAACAAGAACGAAAAGATGCCATCGACTATAGACCTCACAATAGAAATCATGAGGCCCGTCAGAGAGTCTTTCGCCTTGAAAAGCTTGTTTCTCAGATGAGAGACCGGATGGAAGCCATCCAACAGGGCTCAAATCAGGTATCCGGCATTACAAATTCAACAAGCGAGCCCTTTTTTGGCCCCATGCCACCCGGTTCTCTTCAAGGGAGCCCCATATCGGACAATGTAGGGAAACTGAGCCTCACTGATGACAATGCCATCTATATAGGTAGCACTCACTGGGCTACAATCTTCGAGGACGTACGTTTCTATTCAAAACTACTTAAGAATATAAACTGAAACCATCAATTCCAGATCCAAGGCCTCAAAAATGAGCTGTTCGAAGACTGCTTGGAAGATGATTCAAGTCAAGAGTCAATTGCTTTCCAAGTTAGTTCATACAATAAGGCACCAGCTACAAAGTTATCTCTTTTATCTAGTTTTCCTCCTCTTCAAAAACACCAGATATTGCCCATGATGCATTCACAAAAGGTAGTTGACAGGCATGTTTCTCACTTCTTCAATGTCTTCGACTTCGCCTCCTGTAAGATCCATCAACAATGCTCCATGCATCCTGCCATTCACTAATGTGTTGTTACGAGGTAGCCATTCTGCATCGAGATAAATTCCTCTCAGAGGTAAGACATCAGTCCACTAGTATTCAATTCTTGTCTCATATTGCGTATAGTATTCGAACTTTTGGGAAAATCCTTCAGGCGCTCCGGTTATGTGGTTGGGGCTTCTTTTCAGCATCATGAGTATCTCAGTATTTCTTCAACAACAAGACACCGCGGCGCTATCGAGTGGCGCTGAAGGACCAGATACGCTTGAGACCTATCGGACTCTCACCATACACTGCTTGATTGCTGGTGACTATTTACAACCGAAAAGATACACAATTGAAACACTAACCTTACATTTTGTTGTTGAACAAAACACAAATCTCGATACAAGTATAGAAAATTGGGTTCTTATTGGTGTCATCATCCGGCTTGCAATGCGTACGGGACTACACCGCGATCCATCTCACTGGCCAGAGATTCAGCCATTAGAAGCAGAGTTTCGGAGACGGCTTTGGATAACATTATACCATATGGATTTCTTCACGAGTACACAGGTTGGGCTGCCACGTATCATCCATGACTCTCAGTGCGATGCGCGTCCTCCCGCAAATTTGTCCGAATGCGAACTTACTTTGAATAATAACGAGATGACGTCTGGACACCCATCAACTGGCCCCAATTCACTCTCCCACGTCATTCAAAGACACGCGATTATTACAGTGGCAGCAGAAATATACGATGCGACTGAAGCAGGCCCGCCATCGCCTGCGACAATAATTGCGCTAAAGGCCAAGCTCGATAAGACTGTCAGCTCCATACCGGAGCAGTCAAAATATCGGTCACTACAGGCGTCAATTGCAGATAGTCCTGTTGTGATATTACACCGCATGTTCATCGAGATTCTCATAAACAAAGCTGTTTATCTGCTTCATCGACGAAGTTTTATGAAAGTCGATAGTTCCACAGAATCTACCAAGCGATGTATTGATGCTGCCCTGGCAGTCCTAGAACTCCAGCTAAGGATGAATGAAGAAACTCAGCCAGGAGGCATTATGTCTGGAATTCGCTGGAAAGTAGCTTCCCCACTCAATCATGAGTTTCTGCAAGCTACGATGATGCTATGTTTTGCTCTGAATAAGTTCCATGAAGGACTCGGTTCTTGCCCGCTCTATAGGCGAGAGGAGATTTTAGAGGCTTTAATCGTTGCAAAGTCTCTGTGGGACAAGGATGTCAATCGGTCTGTTGAGGCTCGCAGAGCCGCCAGAGCCATAAACATTGCGCTGAAGCAAGATTTCAGCGTCCCTAATTTCGCAGAGGCAGATGGTGAAAATGACACAACAATGTACAACCAATTCACCAACATCATTGAGTCGGGAGTATTTGCGCAAAGCTATCTCGCTGATTTCGATTCTGGACAGAGCCCGGTCGGGGACCTTCATTTTCCCGCGATTGATCCTAACATGGCGACATTCGGAAGTTTATGGGAAGACTTTGTCGCTGAACCAACAGATGAGAATTAGGCAGATATATGTCAAAGTTTTCCACGTGCTTTTATTGCTACATATACGATATAGAGCCAATTCAATAATTTTAACCGGATCAAAGCACCTGAGTCTGTAGTACTTCCCAACTGCCCTAAGTATACGTAAAAGGAGACCCCCAATTTTCATGTCGCACCCTTTACTAACAATCAACAGCAGATTATTCAAATTTTCTATTTGCTACGCAATGATTGGACATTAAAACACCTTTAAAATGTTGGATAGCGGACAGTCGGACGGTCATCACGTGATACCAGCACATTGAAGCTATCCGGAGTCAGCTCCTCTCTGATTGGTCAAAATACGTATACTTCCTTCATGCGTCCACCGTCCGCAACAAGCGGACTCGGGAGTCGTTCACTTATTTATAGAAGGTTGCGGCATTGATACAATCATGTCATTCCTGGTTATCTTCATTTCTTAAAGTTCGTTGACCTCTTACTTCTTAGCTTCATCGCAATTCCCCATTTGACAGCTAGACTGGTATTTCATAGATACAGACGTTCTACTACCCCTAGACCGCGAATCTGCGAGAATGGCCCCTCTGAACACTGACAAGACGTCAGCGCAAGATAAAGAGGAGGTTTCAATGGCACCACAGGACACTCTCAGTGGCCACGAGTATCCGTCGGGCATCAAGTTTGCGCTCTTAATGACCTCACTCTATATTTCAATGTTCCTGGTCGCTTTGGTATGTTTCAACTCGCACACAGTCTCCCTAAGAAATTTCAAGGAAGTTTGGATCTGAAATTAACTTTATGTAGGACAAATTGATAATTTCAACTGCCACGCCTGCCATCACCAACGAATTCCACGCAGCTAATGATATTGGCTGGTACGGCACAGCTTACTTACTCACCAACTGCTCCTTCATACTGGTTTTCGGGAAATTATACACATTCATAAATGTTAAATCTGTTTTTCTATCAGCTGTTGCTGTGTTTGAGGTTGGCTCGGCCATTTGCGGCGCGTCGCCAAATTCAATCGCATTCATCATCGGCAGGGCAATTGCTGGTTTAGGAGCTGCAGGGGTCCAAGAGGGCATCGTATGTTAAATCATTCCCAGAGCTAAGACCATTGAACTTTGCCCCTGATAATTTGATGACATTAGCTCGTCCTTATTGTCTATGCGGTTCCACTTGCGAAGCGGCCTCTATACCAGGGCTTGTTTGGTGCCGTATACGGAGTGTCATCAATTATTGGCCCTTTAATTGGAGGTGCTCTTACCTCAGATGTCACTTGGAGGTGGTGTTTCTATATCAATCTTCCCCTTGGAGGTTTGGTCCTTCTCTTCATCTTCTTTCTACTTCAAATTCCTACAGAGGCCGTTTTTAAAGGTCCCTCTTCTTGGAGAGAGTATGTGAAGAAACTTAATATCGAGGGTGTGGCTACTCTTCTACCTGGAGTAGTTTGTCTGTGTTTGGCTCTTGAATGGGGTGGTTTCACACTTAGTGTAAGTTCAGGACTTTCACCTCTCGTAGTGTCTTTCCACCCTTCGCTATCATGAACACACAGAGCTAATTTTAATTCAGTGGAGTAATGGGCGTATCATAGCTTTACTTACAGTTTCTTTCGCCTTGTTGATTACTTTCGTCTGGATCCAAATCTGGAAGCCGAAGACCGCTACCGTGCCGCCGCATATTTTCAAGCAGCGAAGTATCCTAGCTGGATTCTGGGTCAGCTGTATGGTTGGTGGACACATGACGATCTTTGGTAAGTTATCGGTGCTCACCGAGATCCTTTTATTCTCATACTGACGTCAGTGCATAAGTATATTATCTTCCAGTCTGGTTCCAGGCCGTCAAAGGTAATTCGGCAGTGAAAAGTGGTGTGCATCTCCTGCCTATGGTTATTTCCATGGTTATATCATCCATTATTTGCGGTGTGGGAACCACAAAAATCGGTTATTACACGCCGTTTCTAATCGCCGGAACTTGTATCACGGCAGTGGGCTCTGGTGTGCTTACAATCCTTGAAGTCAACACAACAACAGGCCTCTGGATTGCGTATGAACTATTATACGGCTTTGGCTTGGGCGCTTGTTTTCAGGCACCCAATATGGCTGCGCAAACTGTGCTCTCAAGAAATGAGGTAGCTATCGGTGCTTCAGTCATGCTCTTTGGACAGACACTCTTCAGTGCCATATTCGTCTCTGTTGGCCAGAATGTCCTTGACCAACACCTAGCTAGCCATCTTGGCCACATCTCAGGCATCAACATCACGCCCAATCAAATCAAGTCAGCCGGTATCACTGGTCTCTTCGAAATTGTTCCAACTCAGTATCACACAGCAGTCCTACAGACCTTCAATGATTCGCTCCGCTTGTGCTTTGTGATCGCCCTTGTCTTTGCCTGCCTCTCTGTCATTGGCAGCTTTGCCATGGAGTGGCGCAACGTTAAGAAAAAAGCCGAGGTCCAGAATAGGGTCCCTAAAAATCATCATAGCAAGGAAGGTTTGTAAATTTCGGGGTACGACCAGGGCATCCTAATAGGAAAAGTAACCCAGCTAATGAATTCCATTCCTTAGACTCTAATCCAGTCCCAATTAAGTACATCCCCAATTCAATACGCACAATAATCAACTAATTTATTCTAAACTGTCCTTTGGTGTTAGAGAGCTTTACAAAATGGTTGTTCCTCCTTCGAAAAGCACTCCAGTATGCTCTGACGAAAGCGTATACTCGAAAAATACCACACACCAGCTTTAACGGCTTGGCTTGCTGTAGGTCTCTGCGGTATCCCTGATGGTGCGTAGGTATATGCCGGGGTTTTAGATTATAAGAACCAAACTATATTGTGATTGGAATATATTAGAGTGATAATTAAGACCCCCGGATAAATAGCAGAAAAATCTCAGCAATGATTTAGTAAGCATTGTATAATTAGGCATCATAACATACACAATGTCGTAGGGTGGCCTCTTATTACCTACAATATCCACGGCGTATTATACGGATATCTCACTGCCTGGTCACTTTACCCTGTTTATCTTCCATAATTTGATAATGCACCCGCGAACCTTACAAGATCTGGCAGGAATAAACCAAACTATCTGCATTATAGGAAATATAGCGCCACTGACACATGATTCCTTCTATTGTTCGTTGATTGGATTTGACCCCACACTATTTCATGAAGTGATCGCGGAGACGCGGAGATCAACAGTGCCATTGTGCTAGCTATCTCTAACAAAATTCGGTCGCGGCCATGACCCTTTCATTTTGTTTGCGCGCTAGTCACTCTCAACCCGCTGGGGAGTAACTGTTAACGGAATCTTGGGTAGTATTATATCCCTTGCCTTCCAAGTTGTATGATTTAGCACTTTATTCGTTGTAACACCTACCCATGTGCCATAAGCACGGACAGACCCGGCTTCGAACAAACATAAGTTTTCCGTTGCCTGTCGATATCTAAGTAATTTAAGATCTGGCAAGCGTAGCAGTCAGAGCTACTCCGCACATTTCACTTCCAATTACCCTCATTGTCTGATCACTGATAATATAAAATCATCAAAACCATTTTGCAAATGTCAGTGATTCATTAGATGCCTAAATTGCTTCGTTTGTAGATTGAAACGGACACGTTGAACAAGACGATTTCCGGTTAGTTATGTTCCTGACATACAATATGAATGCAACATATTCGGCAAGGGTGCTCGAATGAAGAGAGATCTTCATTAAGCTAAAACTCTTAGCCCGAGGTAAATCGATCTCATGTTTTATTATTTGTGCCCCTTCAGGGCATTGGGGTAGAGGCTGAAGCTCAGTAATAATCACCTTTGTCTGCAAGCCACGACCCATACATGGCAGAAAGTTCTCTACAATGTCCCGATATTCCGCAGTACTCTGATCTGGAGCACTCTGAATAGATGGAGTTAACTATGACGACTAAAACGCGCGCTCTTCATCCATCGTCATATGAAGGGCCGCGAAGTGACAAAAACTATAAAGTGAGGGCGTCGTCCTCGATAGAAGAGGAATCAGACAGAAACTATCCTTCCTACAAAATATTCAAGTATACAAAAAGAATTGGAAGAATTCTGCATTCTTACTACCTTCATCATGTTTAGATACAGCCTCCTCCTCATTTCTTTCCTTGCAGCAGCTCAGGCTCAGCAAATCGGTACTTATACCGCCGAGACTCACCCGGCACTGACCTGGTCAACGTGTACTACAGGTGGAAGCTGCACCACCAATTCTGGTTCAATCGTCTTGGATGCGAACTGGCGTTGGCTTCATAGTGTCAACAGCAGCACCAACTGCTATACTGGTAACACTTGGGATACGTCTATCTGCGACACAGATGTTACATGCGCCGAAGACTGTGCTCTCGATGGTGCTGCTTATGAAAGCACTTATGGTATTACGACCTCTGGTGACTCACTGCGCCTAGACTTTGTCACAGGATCTAATGTCGGATCCCGTACCTACCTGATGAATAGCAACACGGAATACCAAATCTTCGACCTACTGAACCAAGAGTTTACTTTTACCGTTGATGTATCCAATCTGCCATGTGGTCTAAATGGTGCACTTTATTTTGTAGCTATGGATGCGGATGGTGGTGCTTCCGAGTACACCAACGACAAGGCAGGCGCTCAATACGGGACAGGCTACTGTGATTCCCAGTGCCCTCGAGATCTCAAATTCATTCAAGGTCAAGCCAACATTGAGGGCTGGACACCTTCATCCAATAACGCCAACACTGGACTCGGAAATCATGGATCATGCTGTGCGGAACTTGATATCTGGGAGGCAAATAGCATCTCCGAGGCCTTGACTGCTCACCCTTGCGATACGCCAACCAATACCGTGTGCACGGAAGATGCCTGCGGTGGAACTGACAGCACTACTCGCTATGCTGGAACCTGTGATCCTGACGGCTGCGATTTCAACCCTTACCGACTCGGTAATTTGGACTTTTACGGGGCTGGCATGACCGTCGATACCACGCAGCCATTCACCGTTGTGACCCAATTCGTCACGGACGACGGCACTTCTACTGGCACTCTCTCCGAGATTAGGCGCTACTACGTTCAAAATGATGTCGTTATTGCTCAGCCTTCCTCCAACATTTCAGGTATCAGCGGGAATGTCATTGATTCTACTTTCTGTGCTGCTGAACTTTCTGCTTTCAACGAGACCACATCATTCACTGAACATGGTGGTATGTCTGGTATGAGTGCAGGTCTCTCTGCTGGCATGGTATTAGTCATGAGCCTGTGGGACGACTACGCAGCAAGCATGCTTTGGCTTGACAGTATATACCCAACAAACGAAACCGGCACCCTTGGCGCTGCCCGTGGTTCCTGCCCTACAACTTCTGGCGTACCTTCGGAAGTTGAAGCTGATTACCCCAACTCTTATGTGATTTATTCGGACATCAAGTTTGGACCACTCAACTCCACCTTTACTGGTAGTGGCACTGGTACATCTTCTTCTTCCACGACTAGCTCGAAACCCACTTCCACTTCCACTCATTCTACCCTTACAACTACCACTACCACTTCAGCTGCGCCTACAGGAACTGGAGTCGCTGCGCACTACGCTCAATGCGGCGGTATTGGATACACTGGCCCGACTACCTGCGCCAGTGGCTACACTTGCGTAGAGCAGAATGCTTATTACTCACAGTGCCTGTAAACGCATCTTCTTCCCACAATATACCCCTCTTGATGATAAGAAATTCCAGTGACGGGTAGGATGATCAAAATGACAACGAATACGGTTTTTGAAGGGTGTTGTGGGACAATTTGCATTGGTTATCTGATCTAGATAATTTCTAGAATTCAGTGATTCAGAGACTGTTGAATAATAAACAGGCTTGTGTAAAGAAAGGATTGTACTTTGCAGCGGAATGGTTGCCATGCTCATTGGTTCATTTGTTCAACGAAGCTTCAGTTGCTCTTCGAGATAGTTCATAGTATCTAAGTTTTTAAAAAAAGGGGTTTGACCAACCATGGGCATGTTCACCCCTGTTATACTACTTTACGGAAACTATATTAGGGTTAGGGTAATGTTTCCGTGCTGTCTCTAGGCAGCCGTCGGGTTACAGGTCGCGCCGCCCCAAAATTAGCTCGCAGCGGTCCAAAAATACAGCCACCCGAGCCTCCTGATGATAATAAGTTCAAAAGTTTACACACTGTGATTGTCAACGCGTCTATGTGTCCTATCTCATAACATTCCACAGATATTTATCTTCTATAATTTCCAGTCTTGCCGCATAATGGCTGCATCCCCTGACCCTGATAGCTATGAAATAATCGATTATCAAGAGGCCAGTCTGAGTAGTGCAGCCTTGGCGACTATCAAAGCGTGGCTTCAACCAACAGACTACAATGCCGATTCAAGTGAATATCATCGTCATTTGTCCTCCCAGGCTCCTAACACAGGATTATGGGTACTACGCACATTTGAGTTCCGTCAATGGCACGATACGTCTGGCCCGGGAAGCCTCTGGATCAAAGGCGTGCCTGGAGCAGGCAAGTCAGTAATCGCGGCTGCCATAACTGAACATCTCAAAAGTGTTGAAAATGTTCCAGTACTATTCTTCTTCTTTCGCGAAATCATTGCCACGAATAGGAAGCCTCGGTCCCTAATTTGTGACTGGCTCTCGCAACTAGTGCCTCACAGCATCCAACTGCAGTCTGCCCTGCAGCCTCTTCTGGACTGCGAACTGGGCGACGTATCAGACCATCAATTGTGGCAGCATCTTCTTACGGGGTTATCATCAGTTGAAAAGGCATATTGTATCATTGATGCATTGGATGAGATGCAGATGAATGCACAAGATGGATTTTTTAGCCGACTGAATGAACTCTCCCAGTTTCGGCCCAGTGCGGTCAAAATCTTGATGACCAGCAGACCAAAACAATACCTTCAAAGGATTCTACGCGATAACTCAATCATACATATCAACTTGCAACAAGCCCTTGTTGATGATGATATAGAGGCTTATGTTTTACATCGACTGAGCACTGTAATGGAAGACTCGCACTTGAGACAATCGCTGGTGTTGACGGTGTCCAAGAGATCTCGTGGCCTCTTCTTATACGCTCGGCTGCTGTTGGACCAAATAATTGGCAGTCTTCCGTCCTTACGGGATGCCGACATTTCCAACCTGAGCAACATACTTCCTGTAGGGCTTGGGGAGATGTACGATAATGTCCTTGCTGAGCAAGCCAGAACTTTGGGAATCGACAGCTGTGTTCAAATTTACATATTAGAATTGGTGACACATTCATGTCGACCGATACGCCTTAACGAAATCGGTAGTATCCTAAAATACATGCTCCCAGATCTACATGACCCTAAAAGCATTGCTCGGTCGGCTTGCGGTCCATTACTAGAAATACTGGAGGATGAAACAGTTCAGGTAATTCATCATTCATTTACAGAGTTCCTAATGGGGTCTGAGCAGGAACATGTCTTCAACAAAGAAAGACAAAGGAAATTCCCGATTCTTCAAACTTCTAGTATTCATAAACGCTTGACCATCACAATTCTCGCCTACCTACAGTCGGGGGTTCTTTTGACCCCTGGCGAAAAGAAAGAGCAGGCTATTGATGAAGGGCTTCGACTTCAGAATAGCCAATCCGACCAAGATGTCGATGAAAAGTTCAATTACGACACAGCACGCCTGCAATACCCTTTCCTCCAATACGCTGTAACGAACTGGGCTTATCATGCAAGCCAATATGATGTAGAAGACTACGAGTTCTTTCGTGCTATTGGGGAATTTCTGGACCCTACAAGCCTCCAATTTCGTCGATGGGTCTCGCTCGAATGGAGCTCGGTCTTGAAAGAACTTCCCTCGGCCCTACACGTTGCGGCATTTGCTGGGTTGACAGAATATTCGAAGTTCATTTTAAAATCCGAGAGCGATGTCAACATTACTGATGCCGAAGACAGAACGCCTCTCTGGTGGGCCGCACGTCGAAATCAAGTGACCATGGCATCGCTCTTGCGACAGAAGGGTGCAAAACTAGACACAGATGACCGCTATGGGAACAAGCCCATCCATGAAGCTGCAAAGAAGAATCATGCAGAAATTGTGAAGATGCTACTTGAGGCTGGCGTCGATCTTTTGACACCAAAGACGAAAGAGAACAACAGCACTGGTAGGATGCCTGGTGGATCGATACTCACGAAGGGCGATACTGCAGTTGACTATGCTTGCGCCCAAGGCCATGTGGAAACTATCAGAGTCATGCTTCCATTTGCGTCTCCAGAGACACTTGTTCAAATACTATGCGATTCTTGTCGTCACGGCAAGCCCGAAGCGGTTCATGCAGTACTAGAAAACTCCAATGTCTCTCCGGACTCAAAATTATACGGTGCAACTCCTCTCTACCTGGCAACAGTAGCTCGAGACGTACAATCAGTTGAGACCCTATTAGCAAAAGGCGCAAATGTTCACTTAGAATCGGAATATCTTTTCCCTAGCCGTCGTCTGGGTCCAAGACCAAGAAGAGATGGTTTAAAACAGCCTTTAAATGCCCTCGCAAGTGCCTGGCATGGCAAGGATGATGCCGCGTGTCCAGCGATTCTGAAAGTATTAGTTCAAGCCGGAGCCAACCTTGAATATGTTGATGGTCATGGAAACACGCCTTTGCTTCACTTTTTCACAAGAGATTCGAGGAACTCAAATCCAGCAGCGATCGAGGCTTTTCTCAAGGCTGGCTCTGATGTCTCGGCCACCGATAAATCAGGGAACACAATACTTCATCTTTGCGTTGAAAAATTTGCAGACGTTAAACTCCTGGAACTTTTATTCCAGTACGGCTTGGACATTGAGGCTCGAGGCAGTCAAAACAGAACAGTATGGCATGCATTGTTCCATTCGTCTGTACGCAGTAATACACCGAATACCCTTGACGAGATTGTTGAATATTTGTTGGAGAAAGGTGCCGGACGTATCTGCCTCCTCCAAGATGCCAATGGGAAAACTGCACTTGAGAAGGCCGCAAGCTGCAGGTCTTGTGACTTCAAAACATTCAGGCGTATGTTCCTAGCAAGTCCCGACGGCGCTGCTAGAAAACGATGTCTATGGAGCCTGGTAGCTTCTGATCGTGGCAGTCCTGAATTCTATCGCGAACTTATTTCGGCTGGTATCTCCCTCGAAGACCGTGACAAATCTGGCAAAACCGCCCTGCTCTGTAGCGTACGAAACGCAACTGTTTTCAACGCATTGCGAGACTGCGGTGCTCGACTAGACGCCGTCGATGATAGTGGAAGCGGCGTGCTTCATTCTTACGTATCTTTAGCTGGCAGCTCCACATCAGCGAGCAAACTTCAGGAATATGTTGACATGGGACTTGATCCTCGCGTCGTTGACAATAATGGAAATACCCTTCTGCATGTTGCGGCATTGACTTATATGGGTACTTCGTCTCACGTCGAACTCGTTGACCGTCTTCTTAAGTATGGGGTTGACGTCAACGCTCAAAATAATCTCGGCCGGACGGCACTGCACGTCTATTATGAGAATAACCGACTCATATCTACAAATTACGAGCGTAGCCGTCTGAACTTTCTACACCTTCTTTCAGACAAAGTTCCAACGCTTGATATTGATGCGCAGGATGAGGACGGTGTAACTGCGCTTCATATATCTGCCTCACGTTCAGAATTAGAGGTCGACAGGCTATTAACTGCTGGTGCCAATTCATCTATTGTCACGAAAAATAGCGAAAACGCACTTCATATAGCTTGCCAATCCGGGAAAAGCGATGTTGTTGCACTTTTGCTGGAAAGGACAGGGGACTCTCTCAAGGAGAGACAAAACAACTTGAAGCGCACCCCGCTGCACGTTGCCTGTCGATTAGGCAGGGTGGAAGATGTTTATAGTCTCTTAAACTCGGGAGCTGATATTCATGCAAAAGACTATAAAGGCCGCACACCGCTTCATTCATGTGCCGAATTTGCACTTGAAGTCAGTCTCACACGTGCCCTTGTACACACGGATGATGATACTGTCAGAAATTTCAAAAAGCGATTTCAAGCAGTTCCTCAGCTTTATTATAAAACGATACCTAAGCCTTTCTATGCTGAGTCTTGGAAACCAGAAGTGCCCAGAGTCCATGATACAAAACCTATTGGAAGCATCATCTCTATGCTCATTGATGCTGGGGTTGATGTTATAGCAAAGGATTTCGACCAACAAACACCTCTCGACCTCGCTATATTGTACGAATGTCAGCAAATGATTAATTGTTTACGACACACAATCGCGGATGTTCAAAAACACTGGCATATGGCTGAGGACAATGCCACACTGCCAACTGTGGTGGCCCTCAGTCAGAAATCGAACATGTCAGATCTTGAGAATGAAGGCCTCCTGATTGAAGATGTTCTGACGGATCCTGGTTACTACGTCAACATGCTAAGCATACCGGATATCGAGTTTCTTCTGAAAGCCAAAGCGGATCTCACCGCGGAAAGAAACTGCTTCGTGGAATGCTCACTCTTACACACGTCTGTAAAAGCTGGACGACTGGACATTGTAGGGCGTCTAGGGAATTTGATGAGGATTTTCGACAAACCAGATTTTGTCAAAGCAGTTTTTAAGGGGACGAAAAATCGCGCAAATATAACTAAATCACACTTCGAGCCTGTTTTACACACAGCATGCAATCGAGAGTTGCCTAATCTCGCAATGATAGAGCTACTCGTTGACAAGTGTGGTGTTGACGTAAATGCGCAAGCACTGATCCCGTCACCATCATCTTATGAAATCGAAAACTTTGGCCTTGGGCCGACTGCTCTTCACGTGCTTGCAGAATCCCACTTTCACTGGTAAGTAAAAGAGGCACATTTCGAAATCTTAATGACTATTGACTATCTGATACTTATTCCTTGTTAACTAGGCAAACACTTGCAACTCGCTTCCTTTTAGAAAAAGGTGCTGTCGTTGATGCCAGAGATTCAAGTGGGAGAACTCCTTTACACATAGCCTGCCAGGGTCACAGGACAGATCATACAGGCAAAGACTATGGCTATTGGAGCCGGGAAAATGTAAAGATTCTGCTAGACCTCGGAGCAGACCCCAATGCTCTCGACAATGATGGCCGTTCGCCAATCCATAAGGCTGCCTCAAGTCCAGAAATTACCAGTCTGCTCATCCAAAGAGGTGCCAATCTTCTGGCTGGGAAAGCGAATCCTCTCTTTGCAGCAATTCAGGAACAAAACACAGATGGATTACGGGTGCTCCTCGACTTGGGTGCTGACCCGAACACCATAGACACTACAAATTCTTGCCAAGTGCATTATACAGTTACTAACCAGGCAAAACTGGCACTATTCTGCGCCAGTTTCCCTGGCCGTCTGAATGCTAAAGTGAAAGACTCGGTACCGATCGTTAAGCTGCTTCTATCTTTCGGTGCCGACCCCTTCGCACCTCTAAATGACAACGAAACACTCATCCATTACGTCTTTGAGAATGCACAATATGAAGTCATCTCTGCATTCCTCGGATTCGCCGATAAGATCGATTTGAACAAGACAGATCAGCGGGGTCGGAACGTCCTACATGCCGCATGCAGTTGGACTCTACAGATGCCTAATCAGAACAGGCGCAGCAAAACTTCCGGGCAAGATGATGCAGCTACCATCCAGCCTCCTGTCATACAGCTGTTAGGCGCAAATGTTAACATACTATCTACGGACAACGAAGGTCGCAACGCTCTTCATCATATACTGGACAATCCGCGCATTGAAGAAAGCGCGATCCTTCACTTACTTTCCCGTGATGAGTTAAAGCCATTGCTCCTGCAGCAAGACAAGCATCGCTTGAAACCGTTCCACCTGGCTCTCCAAACTTTACGTCCGGTCGTATGCGAGTACTTGCTGACATTGGGCTGCAACATCCTCGAATCAGATCCCACAGACGGCGCAACCGTGCTCCACCGCATAGCTTCCCAATATCTCAATGCCGAACGTAAAATCGGCCCTACTGTGCGCTTACACAACGATCACATAGAATACGTAGAAGCCCATCGCCAGGGCTGTATTCGCCTGTGGAAGAAGTACTTGGATGCCGGGGGTGATATCAACACCAGGGATGCCAACTCCTCGCCTCCACTATTCAACTACCTTGCCAGCCTTATCGAAGAGAACTCTGCTCCGAGAAGGAAAGGGGCGGAGAATTGGTGTCACCTAACTCACTACAAAGATTTATTTGCAGACGAGCTGTCGGTGGATATATTCGCGGTAAACAAGCAGGCGGAGACGGCACTGCACATAATTGCGCGACGCAAAAAATCGTTTTTCACCACGCCGGGACACGAGAAGCATCTGTTTGAGTTCATGATGAAAAAGGGATTGGATCCGCTGCAAGAAGACTCCGAGGGGCGATCGAGTTTAGACGTCGCTACCGCTATGGGCAAGGAGCATTCGAAAGAGGGGATCCTAGAATTGTTTCAATACCAGGCTTGATGAATAAATACGACGGCGATAGAGGGATATGAATCTGCCGAATTATTACAGAAATAGTCCAAAAACTTGTGTATTGCTATAAAGTTTTGTTTTTATTTGTTAGCTTTATTGAATAACACATACAAAGGGAAGGGCAGTACCGTCTATGGGCAATAGTGTTACCCCTTCGCTGGCACACCATTTTACCTATGGAATATAACTAAGACTCGTAGGATATTGTATATTGATGCTTTCTGTTTTTCAATTGGGATCCCCGAAGGCCATCACCCATCTGTAGTCATTATGGTGTGTACCTGAGATGTTGAAGGCACGGGGTGCTAACCCCCTCTTCTGTCGCCCCTATCTCGTTTCAGGATAAGCCTCAGATTGGGGCTCTGTGATTGGCGGCGCGGCTGAAACAACCTTTTATTTCGATGGCCAAAACGGGATACGGTGTCGGGTCGACACAGGATTTTTGAACCCCGAGACAGCTATGCGTACTATGTAATAGCCAATGTAAGGCTGTAGCAGCAGCACTGTTGCTCTGCGTAGTGCAACTATTGGGCAGTTCCTGAAATCTCGTCCTGCAATCCGAACGATAGTCGATGACCGCACCATGCATGTACAGGAATCAGCATGCAAGAAAGGGCGGGCGGGCAGGAGAATCAGCGTCATCAGGAATGCGATGTTCCCCGCCAGCCGTCCCCGTAAATTGAGATTGACGCATGGGCCCAAAGGCTGCTGCTTGGCTGTGATATGCACTATGGAGTGTATTAACTTCTTGGTACAGGAACTCCGTGCCAATATTGCATTGTCTCTCCCCTGTCGATCGGAGGCTGCGTCCCATTGGCTGCTGCGACGAGACGTTGTTTCAGCCGCGCCGCCAATCACAGAGCCCCAATCTGAGGCTCCCCCGTAATACTAGAGTCGGGCTGTTCCTTCCTGACTTCGTGACTTCTCGTTCTGCCTCATCTGGCTGCTCCTGCCTGTTGTGTTCCCTTCGTTTGTTCGCTCGCTCCTGCCCCCCCAGGCCGTCGCTCGTTCTTCTTCTGCTGCTGCTGCTTCTTCTTTCCTGGTCTGGTCTGGTCTGCTTTTCCGCGCTCTGCGCTGCCGCTCTTTACCGTCCTTTATCATATGCCCAGACTCTCGCAATCTAGAGCAACCCTTACCACGTATCTACTACAATGATTCCAGTGCGTATCAATCGATCGAAATCTCTCGCCCGTCCTGTACTAACAATGCTCACCTCGACCACCAGTCTTACGCAACACTGTTCGCCGCCGTGTGTGGCCTGGCCTCGACCGCTGCCGCCGTCAACCCGCTGGTCGTGCAAGGAAAGGACTTTGTCGACAGCGTCACCGGAGAACGCTTCCAGGTGATTGGTGTCGAGTAAGTCCAACAGCCTGCGCTTCGCAGAGCGTGTATCAGCTAACGACTCGCAACGAAAAGTTACCAACCTGGCGGCTCGTCGGGCTTCAATGGCACAGCCGACCCGCTCAGCGACAGCGCCAGCTGCTTGCGCGATGCCGCCTTGATGCAATACCTGGGTGTATGTCCCGCTCAATAGCATTCATCGCCTGCCCCTTGGAGCCGCTGACGCATTACAGATCAACAGCATCCGTGTCTACAACTTGGCCCCCTCGGCTAATCACGACGAGTGCGCTTCCATCTTCAACGCTGCCGGCATCTACTTGTGGTTGGATGTTAACTCTCCGCTCGATAACGGCTCCCTCAACCGCGCCGCTCCCTGGGAATCTTACAACTCCATCTACATGGAGCAGGTCTTTGGTGTCATCGAAGCGTTCAAGAATTTCCCCAACACTGCCGGTTTTTTCTCCGGTAACGAAGTGATCAACCAGGACAGTGTCGAAGAGGCGCCAAACTACATTCGAGTATGTCTCGCTCTTCGCTTATTCCATAGATACGCAAGACTATTTGGTGCGGCTAAACTAACCTGTCCAGGCTGTGCAACGTGATATGAACGACTACATCGCTAAGAATTCCAACCGCACGATCCCCGTCGGTTACTCCGCCGCCGATGTCCGGCCTATGCTAGTTGACTCTGCTTATTACTTGTCTTGCAACCTCACAAACGCAACTGACTCTGCTTCCGCTTTCTTCGGTCTCAACTCGTACTCGTGGTGTGGTGATGCCACCTACGTATCCAGTGGTTACGATGTCCTAACAGATGACTTCAAAAACCTTTCTATTCCCGTGTTCTTCTCCGAGACTGGCTGCAATGCCGTTAAGCCGCGAACTTTCTCCGAGATTGCGTCCATCTACTCATCCAACATGACTCAGGCTCTGTCCGGTGCTTTGGTCTACGAGTTCACTCAAGAGGCAAACGACTACGGGCTCGTCGAGTTCAACAGCAACGGAACCATCAGCTTGCTGGTCGATTTCGAGAATTTGAGGTCGCAGTACAACAAGCTCGATCTGAGTGCCATTACTGCTTCAAATTCTACCCAAACTGCCATTGAAGCCCCTGTCTGCGACCCCAGTTTCATTACTTCCAACATCACCAAAGACTTTGACGTCCCAGCTCGTGTTTCCGGCATCGATACGATGATAACCAACGGTTACACCACAAATGTCTCTGTCGGCGCATTAGTCTCCGTCTCCACCACCAAGCTATCTGAGACGGTATACGACTCCGAGGGCAACGTCGTCACTGGCATCGCATTCACCGTCCTCGCTGATAATGCCTCCAATTTGCCCGGCAACACGACCACTGCTTCGGAGACCTCCGGAACTAGCACTAGCACTAGCAGCTCTGCTACCTCCTCTAAAACGGGTGCGGCGACCTCCATCCGCGCTGATGCCGTACTAGGTTTCGGTGCCTTCCTTGCTGTGGCATTCTTGGCTTTGTAAGCCTACTTGGCTATCTTGCATGATTACTTTTACTTTTTCTAAAACCGGAAACTATAGATGTCTGTTGTTTCTTGACTGTAGTTTCTGCGATTCGGGGTTATCCATGTATATGTCTATTTTCTTATTCCAACCCCTCAACGGCTATACATGCATATAAAGGCTCAGCACGCGAGGGTTCCCCGGTTACATTGTTGTGTATATGCATAAAGTGTTTTGTTAGTTTTATTCCCCTTGATTCATACAGCTTTCTGGCTAGTTGCTGGGTAGGCGGTTGAGTGTTAGGCAAATTTGAATCCGGTCATTTTGTTCCATTTCTTCCAAAGATCCGTCTGTAGACTGGTAGGCGATATAGCATAACTTCTCTGTGACATTTTTAAGGAGACTGAATACTGCTCTGAGTGAAGGACTTTTAGTTATATCATGTCTCAAGGTTCGACCAAGGCCTAGTAGATTTTGTATGAGAGCGCTTGGAAAATAACGATGGAGTGGCTTGATTTGAGAGATCTCGGATGGGCTTTGAGGATTGGCAATCGACACGTTCCAAGTATGCTACAAATAGGGCTAACTAAGGACATTGTGACTAGGGTGAGTTCAACATATTTTCTACCCTATATATGATGTATACAGGTGGCTTACTCTCATACCAGAGGCCCAGCCTTCTCAGGTACCAACGTCACACCTTTTCTATTCACCCACCACTGCTCCAACGCACTAGCCACCTCTTCTTGTATACGTGCTACCAGTACCGGATCCTCAGTCCTATTCTGCCCAAACGCCCTAAACGCATCGTCCACGTCCTTATGCCACCGCGGCCCACCATCAGGCACGGCCGTTTCCTCCCCTCTCTCAATGGCCATCTGAAACGCATTAATCCTTGCCAACAAGACCTGCATGTCTTTGAAAATCGGATCCGGCGGCATCCGATTCAAGCCCACCCAATCCAACCCGCTCAGGCGGTATTTCGACCCAACCTCGATCGTCGCCCTGACGACGCCCGTCGTGCGAAATGCGTTGTTTTTCACGAGATGTGTCCTGTCCAGTGCCTTTGCTTCCCCTTGCAAGATCCGCGTGATGCGCGTGGCCGCGATTTCGGCGAGGGACGCGTAGAATAGAAGACCCAGAAAGGCGAGTTGCATGTATCCGAGCATGTTGACCATGCATGCCACAGAACATATGGCGGAGAGGGTTCCCGTAACGGTCCAGAACCAGTGTAGACAGCTATTTTTAAGTGTTCGTTGGAATTCCCAGGTGCTTCGCGCCCAGGCTTCCATAGTGTCCTGCCGGCCCTTGAAGACAACTGTGCCGCCAGCCGGGCGCTGATAGATGGCATAGCGCGTGGTGCGGTCTTCCTTGATGTTGATCCTCTGCGGCGTGACCAGCGAAGTCGTCGAGATAGCGAGTCCGGCCAGCCAGTGTGTGCCGTAGAAAAAGAACAGCGTGAGCGCCCATATATCAGCGCTGAGAAGGCCAAGCACGATCCCGGCTACAATGATGAGGCCGTTGACAAGGGAGATGAGATTGAGCGCCGAGCAGCCCAGCCATCTAGTCATCTTGGAGGGGCCGTCGGGTCGTTCTCCACGATCGCTCTTATCGTCGTCGTTGTCGTCGTCCATGCAAACAAGCATAAAGTCGTTGGCGGGCTTGGACGATGATTTATACGCAATCACGTCGCCCAGCCACATATTCCCAAAGTCAAGCGGGAACTCCTTAAACACCATGTTGGACACCACCGCTAGATTCTGCGTGTCCTGGGTGCATAGTGTGATGGCAGGGTGGATGGACTGGAAGGTCGCAGTCAAATGCTCCACCAGCACCTTGACGGGGATCAGAGTCGCCCCCATCATCATGGTGTGCGGCCATATGAAGAAGCGACGGTCATATTGGGTGTACAGCCTGGCAGCACTCAAGCTTGCACGCGGATTGTGTAGCACCGCGGCAACGCCCAGGGGATCAAAGGTGACCTGTGTCGAGCTGTTGAGCGTGGCTTCTGGCTTGTGTTTGGCGAGCGGCAGGAACTGCTCTTCGGCCCGCGCCGCAACCACATTGTTCAGTACCAGCCCCACCGCAAGGGAAGACCAGGAAGAAGACATCCAATATCAGCACCGGGGCGTCGGCTTGATGCTATATACACTAATCTCCAGGCATCTGCTGCCGGTAAATCGCGTGGCGCGGTGAAGCTTGAAATTTGATTTCGAAACTCGAGTGAGCTGGTGCGGCTGAGCCCAGCGCACGGTCCAGACCAGGCAAGCATACATCATTTCGCTTTAAGGTGCTTACTGGTTGAATTAGTGAAGCACGTAGTTTGTTTGTTAGTGCCAGCATGTTAAATACAAAACCAGCATAGTGAGGCTCACGGTACTGTCGACAGGAGTTGGAATTCTAAAAACATAATGGTGCTCGATACTGCTATATATTTCTTCATAGCAACCCTAGAGTTACCCTCTTACTAACTCTATCTGTCACAGAGCCCAAGGCTAGATAGCGGTAACTTTACCTTGATAGTCCTCTCTTCCTCTGCATTGGCGTTCAGGTATTCATTGGCTGTGACATGCTGGTTGTCTGACACGAATGAGGATATGTCTTGGGTCTTTCGCTGTCTCTTCCGAAATTTACATGCTGAGCCTGTATATTACCCTGTAGTGAGTTTCTAGCTCAATTCTTGGTTGCGTCTTAATTGGTTCTGAACCTTTTCAAACATTCTTATTGCTATACTCCACGTTAGGCTCCCTACTGTCAGGCTCCCCGCCAGACTTCCTACTCGGCGTTCTTCTAGGATCCCCGCTAGACTCCCTGCGAGGCGCTCTTACGGTTAGGCTTAATCTTCAACGTATTGCAGATTGAGCTCTTGTCACTGCCATGCTTACCATCTACAACTTATAGGCTGGATATGAGACAGAGAAGTGAAAGCGTTGTAGATTTTGAGCTTGGATATCTTGAAGTCAGAGATTAATAGAGAGGGAATCTAGATTTATACATGGAAATTACAATAGGGTACTTAGGCCAGTATTACCGCTTTGACTGAGTCTGCGCTGCTCGTCTGTCAATTAATTATATGTATGCTTAAATTTCAATGTAGTAAGTGTGATCTTTTCAGCCAGAGAAAACCTCCATGTGCTAATCTTATTAGTAACTGATTTTTTGTATAATCTATACTTGATTGTTATTAGAGGTTAAATATTAAGTTTCGAAATCAGTATAGAGCGCATTCCCGGGCGGAAGGGACCAACTCGCATGTGGACTACGTTGGACAATTTGTGACCAAAGTTGTGATTGATCGAAATGGCTACAAGTCGGCTGTGAGATATCTCGCCTTCTAGTGAGTTCCTTCACGACGTGACTGGGCAACAGACGCAGTGCAACTCAGGGCGGAAGTTTCCTACGTATTACCGAGGCAAAATTTCACTTTCCAGCATCTAGACGCTCGCATGGACCGGCGATCGTGCAAGACATCCTGGACGATGACTTGTCCGTCTTGGCCAATGCTGTGACCAGTCACGTACAGCATTGTAAGGATGTTTTGGGGTATCATTCTGTTTATGTAGGCGGGATTCCTTCCGAAGGCCGTCCCACATGCGATTATTCGATGCAAAAATACAACTGATAAAGAAAACATCTGGCAATCCGTCGATACCATATTCGAAGAAAGATTTACCAGAAATCAAAAGAACGAAAGAAGAAAGAAAACCGCAGTGGCAAGAGGTGGTCGCGGTCTCCGGCGTCCGAACCTTCCGAGCGTTTTGACTCGAATCCGCCGGAGAGTCTGTGGAGGTGCAATGCTTTCTAGTCTCTATTGCCGAGATGTCTGATTCTGTTCTTTATCATCTTCTGCCCTTGTTGAGTACGCCATGGCACATTTCTAAGAGATGCGTCGTTACGGTCGATCGGCATATAAGCATACACAATGAACCTTCCCGAGTGTATCTGCCTGGCTGGTAAGATTGACGCAGTCGCCGGAAAATGCGCCTACAGAAGGTATGTGTATGCGTGCATGCATGTATGCATGGGACATCCTTTTGTTGACATACCCCGCATGAGCCTAGCATCGCCACCCACCATGTAACAGATGCAAAACCGAGCGTTAACCTCAGATTGAAGACTAACTCGTGACTAACTCGGTTCTAGAAGGTCTTCGTAGGACGAAGTATATAAGCCGCAAATGTGAGGCGGAGTATATTTCTATATCCAGCCTCCGGCTTTACCCAGCATTAAGCGATAAGAAGCACTGGATTATTAATACCACCAGATAGCACGTAATTTATCGGGTGTAATACGGATACGAATGGCGCGGTGCGGGGTTCGCAGCAAAGCCCCGCACCACCCATGCAGACGATCTGACGTTTTCCCTCTTCGGGCACAGCTAGCGTGCGCTTATTGGCTTGTGCTTGCATCGGCCTGACGTAACGGCGATGTACGGTAAGTTTCTGTATGGTAATGCTCCCACCGTTCTGCGTACGACCGACAGGGCGCTCTCATAAAAGCTCCCACCTCCTCCTTCTCTAGCGACTCTTTTCTCTCTTCCTCCTTCATCGTGTTCGCTCCCTACCAATTGCATCCCATCATGGCTCTTTCACAAGAGATCACTCTCCCTAACGGGATCAAATACGAACAGCCTCTTGGCCTGTATGCATGCCTCATCCTACTTAGTTTCCCCCTTCTGCCTGTTCCTTGCTGCCATACTTTCTCCTGCCCAAGCTAACCCTCCCTGCCAGGTTCATCAACAACGAGTTTGTTAAAGGTGTTGACGGAAAGACTTTTGAGACTGTCAACCCGCACGACGAGAAGGTCATCACCAGCGTCCACGAAGCTACCGAGAAGGACGTCGACATTGCTGTCAAGGCGGCGCGTGCTGCTCTCGAGGGCCCATGGAAAGATGTGAAGCCCAGCGAGAGGGGCCGACTCTTGTCGAAGCTTGCCGATCTTTTCGAAGAACATATCGACATTATCGCCGGTATTGATACTCTGGACAACGGCAAGTCCACGCCTTTCTCCAAGGGCGATGTCCAAAACGCTGCACACTGTCTTCGCTACTACGGCGGTTGGGCCGATAAGATCATTGGTCAAGTAATTGAAACCGATAACGAGAGCTTGAACTACACATATCATGAGCCCATTGGCGTTGTCGGCCAAATTATTCCGTGGAATTTCCCCATGCTTATGTGGTCGTGGAAGATCGGTCCTGCTGTTGCTGCTGGTAACACTGTTGTTCTCAAGTCTGCCGAACAGACCCCTCTTTCTGCACTGTATGTTTCCACGCTCATCAAGAAGGCTGGTTTCCCTCCTGGTGTGATCAACATCATCTCTGGTATTGGCCGTATTGCAGGTGCTGCTATGTCCTCACACATGGACATCGACAAGATTGCTTTTACCGGTTCTACCTTGGTTGGTCGTCAAATTTTGCAGGCTGCAGCAAAGAGCAACCTTAAGAAGGTCACCCTCGAGCTTGGAGGCAAGTCGCCCAGTATCGTCTTCCCAGACGCCGACCTGGAAAATGCCGTCTCATGGGTCAATTTTGGTATCTACTTCAATCACGGCCAGTGCTGCTGCGCCGGTTCTCGGGTCCTCGTTCACGAAGCGATCTACGACAAGTTCTTGGAAGCATTTAAGGCCCGTGCCGAGCAGAACAAGGTTGGCAACCCATTCGAACAAGACACCTTCCAGGGACCGCAAGTCTCTCAGGTCCAATTCGATCGCATCATGGGCTACATTGATGAGGGCAAGAAGGCGGGTGCCAAGGTCGTCACTGGAGGCGAGCGCCACGGTACTACTGGTTTCTACATTAAGCCCACCATCTTTTCTGATGTCACCGGTGACATGAAGATTGTCCAAGAGGAGATCTTTGGACCTGTCTGCACGATCCAGAAGTTCAAGGACGAAGAAGAGGCTATCAAGCTGGCCAACGAAACCAGCTACGGTTTGGGTTCGAGCATTCATACACGCGACCTCCACACTACTATCCGTGTCGCCAAAGCCATCAAGGCCGGCACAGTCTGGGTCAACCAGCACAACATGACCCACTACCAGACACCCTTCGGCGGATACAAGGAGTCAGGTATCGGCCGAGAGCTGGGCCAGTACGCGCTTGAGAACTACACTGAGGTCAAGGCCGTGCGCATCCACCTCGGCAAGTCTCCTTTCGGCTAAAAAAGTGCCCATCTCTGTCTTACTTTAGCTGGTCCATACTGTACTTAAGTTGTAACGAGGAATTAGTGGAAATTGAAAAATAATCTTTTGTCGTTTGTTCCTTAACTTATCAGACTTGCTTTGTAATTGTGGCCGAGGGAGGGGCCCGGCACACTGTCCGTCTTCGGTGTCGGAATGAATTGCACCGAATCCACCGAGCCACTGGTACACACAAATTACATACACGTATCTGCATGTATTTGCAACAGGACGAAAGGATGATTACAACAAGTTACCAAATACAGATTATCTAATATCTCACATATGATTAACTACTACGTATTCACATCACTCAATACGGCATTCATTATTTCCGATGGCTGACATTGCATGCATCCGGTTCTACATAGGAGCGAATGAAATGGCTCTCGTGGCGAAGGATTGCAATCCCTCATTCCCGTTCAGCAAATAGAATGTGGGCGCGGCAATGATATGTGAAAACATCAAATAGTCGTTGTCAAAGAACTGGTAATATTTAGTTGCATCTATATGAAAAGTCTACTTCAAGAAAGCCTAGATGTAGTCCGCCGTTCTTCGCAAAACACCTCTATACACGTCCAACATGTCCTCTACTATAACACCGCCATGCACTGCAGCATTTTCATCTTGTCCCCTTGCGCTTATCCGCGAAAAGGGCGGCAAGTCTGTTTCTGACTGCCTTCGACCTCTTTCTTGTCGAAACAAGCCAGTCGGTCTGAAGTTTCGTAGTCCAGAGATCTGCCCGTGTCCCAGCCTCTGATCGCACAACATGAGAACTAAGCACAAGAAGCTGTTTCCAGTTTCAATGGCCGATACGCAAAGCAAACGGATCCAGAACGAGTTGAATGATTTCAGACTCGGCAAAAAGACTGTATTGCACATTCTATACACCTGTCTGGAAGAAGAGCCCCTTCGGAGTCTGAGATTAGAACGATCGATCATTACCGTCACATGTTCCTTCAAAGAGGAAGAACGATGCTTGACAACCTGAAAGTAGCAACGTCGCGTCTCAAGCTCATATTCCAGCAGAAACACGGCAGTCGAGTAGCCGCTGCAGTCCAGCTCCTGGGCCGTCTTCGCAAACGCAAGCACCGCTTCGAGCACATCTGTGTTGTGGAGATTGCTCACGCATATTTCAAGCACACACCAGGGCCTACGTAAGATAACGAGTAGCGTTTGTAGAAGGCTGTCTTGCCCGATTATACAGTGTCGTTCATGCAAGGCGGCATTAACCAGAAAATGCGGCTTATGTTTGGTGATTTGTTGTGTAACGATGGAGCTGGAGAAATTGATTGTTGGAGAGGTTGGTGGTAGACTTTGTATTTGGTCATTTTTATAAGATGATGGTGACGATTCAATATCATCCCACGAGGTATATATTGGCAGAAAGTCCGATATTTTGTTTGCGAGAGCTTCCAAACTTTTGATATGAATTTCCGTCGCGGACGGCGCTGCATGCAGAATGTCCCTCCAAATAGGCGGGAGGGTGGCAGTCGAGTATATGGCAAATACATAGTTGAGGCTTACACCACCACCTGTATCCTTCGCTGCGCATTCTGAGAGCGGGCTTGATAATCCATTTTTGCTGTTAGTGGTGCTGCTGCTGTGCGGACTGCGCATATGGCTAGTGATGGCGCTGTCTTCTGGATGCCTTGTCTCTGAGTTCAGAGGCCCATAATGGTTCATCTCCCGTAATAAATACGAAATAAATTCAAAGAAGCTCTATTTGAGTTTCAAAATGTGGTCATTGTTGCTGAAATTCTGGCCCCGAATTATGTTTGTCGCAGTAGCATCTGACTGACTGTTCTCTTGGAGATGTGGGGTTATCAAGGGGTCTTCGCAGACCGATAGCAAAACAACAGCTCTAGAGACTGATGCATAGAGAATGTTGACCGATACTTCTTTAGCGGACTCACGAAAGTGAATGAAAGGAATAACTTAATCGTGCTTCATGACTGGTGCTTGGGAAGATTCCAGATGTCCACGTGATGAGGCGCAGTACGGAGAGATATGACTGATTGCTTGATAGGTATTTAGTCATCAGCGTAATTATAACCACAACACTACAGGACACTAGATCTCAAGCAAAACTTTAGATTCACAACTCATAAATTGGTATATAACCTCGATCTTATATGATTTGGCCTTCATAACAAAATCAACAAGCATGCGCCGTACTCCATGCAGACCATAACCTCATCCAGAAAACAAGACAGAATCGTGGCCGCGTGAATGAAAACAAAAGGAAAGATCATGTTCTACAAAAAGTATTCACTTCGCCCCGGCCTCGATGAGGGTGCGTGCCGCTGTTCATCGCTGACTGCGCTGAATAGCTTAAACGTAGGTTTAAGATCTTCGCGGATCTCGCATACCGACGCTAGGTTGCCGCATCGGTAGCAGTAATTCGGGGCACTCCAAACAGTAGCCACGTTCTGCTTGGCAAAGTGATACTTGTACCCTTCATTGACGAGCTGGTGAGCTCGTGCAATAAGGCTTAAGTCGTTAACGTGGCAGAACTCCTCTGCGACCTTGTTTCCAAAGAGCCACCCTAGATAAAAAGCTCACTCAGTCATGTCATACAGGCAATTATCAAGTTCGTAGAAAGAGGGCTACTCACCAGCTCCTCGCGGACTGACAGCCCATGTCTCTACATCAGCCGCATCTTCGGGGTCAGACCACACCAGATCGCAAAATGCTCCTTCGTGAGGAATCTCTTGCGCTCGAGCGACCACGCGGACTTGATCCAGAGTCCTGATCTCCGGGCTCAACCCTCCGTGCACACACAAGACCTTGCCGTCAATAATGGCGCCTAACGTCATAAAGTCAAAGACCTGACAGCAAGCCTTCCACACCGACGCATTGCCATATTTCTGGAAGCATTCTTCATAGAAGCCGTAGACCTGTGTGATTTGTCGCGACTCATGGTTTCCTCGCACTAATGTGATACGCTCCGGGTATCTGATCGGTCAGTGATATTTCACGCAGGTAGGTTGGTATCAACTAACTTCGCTTTAAGGCACAATAGAAGAGTCAAAGTCTCCAGACTGAAATAGCCCCGGTCCACGTAATCACCTAAGAAGACGAAGTTCCCAGGAGGGGGGCCAGTTCCTTCTTTCGACGACCCACTACTTGAACGCTCTCTTCCAGAGGCCGCATCACCCTCATCGGGATCCTGTAAATCTTTCACCTTTTTACGTAGCTTCGGGTCTGTTATCGTTGAAGGGGGCTCGATGTCATCAGATGTTATAATTGGCGGACTAGTTGCTGGGGGTTCGGAGTTTGGCTCGTTTGGCATGCCGCCAGCCACTCGGAAGAGCTCTAGCAAATCATAGAACTGCCCGTGTATATCACCACATATCGTGACGGGGGACGAGACGGGTTGTATATTCGACTCTGCCAGGGTCCTGTAAGCAGCTTGTCCTCGGCAGTCGAAAAGAGTCCGCACAAACCTTCCATCATATATTCTTTGACAATATCACACAGTTGTTTCATATGGTGCTCTGATAGGTATTTGCAGTTCTTCGCTGCCTCTAGCCATTCATCCGGACCTGCATTGCGTTTGAGCTTGGCTGGGCCAGGCGCCGGGATTTCTCTCTCGGTCATCGTAGTTCAAGTGACGGCGAGGTTCTGGAGGGAGGGGACGTGGCAAATGCAAGTAAAAACGCCAAAGACCAGGCGAAATGAGAAAAATGCAACAAAACAAACTATATCAATGATTGCTGGATTGTTTAAACCCTACAGACATGATCAGCCTGCGCAGGGTGGGTGATTACTTGACCACAAGACGCTGCGGGGAGATTCTCCGTGACGGCAAGGGCGGCGTAGTTGGTGTTTGCGGGATTCCGTACTGCGCCATTCTATCAGGAACGCCCGACAGCGAACTTCCTGCCTTCAACGAGCGACAGCTTGGGGTTGTTCTCTCTGTTTACTTACAACTTGCGGTAATAGTTGTGAGAGACATTCAATCACTTTCATTTCTCTTTCTTCGAACACAGATCAAACCACAAGAACTTCCGCCTACCTTGAGTGCAGCCTGACTACACCCCCGCCTTGTACATAACAGGGTACCTCATCTAATTGCTGGATTTCGCCATTCTCTACTTTGCATACCCCCAAGAGGCTTGACTATGGCACAGCCTTCAGTGGCTAAAGCAGCTGGAATTATTCAACTTCCAATCACGGCGACGCAAAAAGGAGCCCCAGCACCAGCACCACCAAAAAGCACTCCAAAACTTCCAGTGCCGAGATTAAAACTGATCATTCGCCGTCTGCCTCCCGGGCTCACGCGTGCCGAATTTGAGACAGAATTGGGTGATGAATGGAAAGTAGGAAAAGGGAAGGTTGACTGGTACCAGTTCAAGCCGGGCAAAATTTCCAAAGAGTACGTTCCGCAGCTTCTGACTCTATGCTATCAACTGTCATTATTCGTTGAGCTAAAATTGTTTGCACTAGCCCTGCTAAACCATCCCGTCCTGCTCGAGCTTACGTGCACGTTGTCTCGGAAGAATGCATATCTTCATTATCTGAAACTGTCAGGAACAAAACTTTCCAGGATGCGCGCAATACAGCGAATGATGCCGTGCTCCTCGGGCCGCCGTCTGTCGAATTCGCACCCTACGCTCGAGTTCCTGGAAGCCGCTCGAGAAAGGATGGAAGACAAGGAACCATTGATCAAGATCCTGATTTTGTTGCGTTCCTCGAGAGTCTGACCAATCCAATTACAAAACTTGCACAAGTCGAAGGCGACGTGGAGAAGAAAGAGGAAGAAGATGTCACTATCACGCCGTTGGTCCAATACATCAAAGACAAGAAAGCTAGCAAGGCCAAAGACTCTACGTCGGGTAAGTCGTCTAAACGCGGAAAGGAAAAAGAGGCAAAGGCAGAGAAAACAGAGGCCAAAAAGCTCTTGAAGAGGCCGGACCGAGAGACTGCTTCAGAGCCAACGCCCGCGTCACCCGAAAAGAAACCATCATCGGGAGCAAAACTTGAAAAGGCGGCGAAGGAAGCTGTGAAAGCCGCGAACAAACAAGCGGCTTCTGCCAGGTCTAAACAGACGCCAGCAAAAGAAAACGTACAAACGCCCCCAGCACCTACTGGTCCTTCTGAACGTAAACGTGAGCGAGGTGACGTTAGCGCTGCAGCAAAAATATTACAACGGGACTTGGGTCTCGCGTCCTCCGGTGGCCGACGTCGCGGAAAAGCAGCTACATCTACAGCTACTACAGAAAGTGATCGTGGAAAAACTGAAGAAGCCAATGCTAGTGCAGAACCGACTCCCACAACCCCTACGTTACCAACAGGACCTAAAGGCGCCAAAGCAAATACGAAAGCAGCCAAAGAAAACACCGCAAAGGGTACAACTACCAAAGCGAACCCTCCGTCAACGCCAGCTACATCGAGCGAGTCAACCGCAGCTCCCTCAGGTACTGACAGTGCCGCTGCCGTGCCAGGGTCTTCATCGAGAGCACCGAGAGCAATAAAACAGCCAAAGAACAAACAACCTGCCGTATCTCCAACAGCCACACAAGCATTCCTTAAGCACGCAAACCCATCTCAAGGTGTTACTGAAGAGTTGCTCGAAACCGCTTTTGGCGCTTTTGGCAAAGTGACCAAGGTGGAGGTTGACAGGAAGAAGGGGTTTGGGTATGTTGACTTTGCGGAAGCAGACAGTCTCCAAAAGGCAATCGCTGCTAGTCCTGTTACTGTGGCACAAAGCCAGGTGGTGGTCTTGGAAAGAAAGAACCCCCCCTCGCAAGCCAAGGCAGCCAAAGCAGAAGAACCAGCGGCACAGACACCGTCGACAACTCCTCAACAATCTCCTGGCACCCCGAAACAGCCACGAAGACCTCGCACACGAGGAGGAAGGGGACACAAAAAGTCCGCAGCCGCGGGTGACAGTGGAAAGTCTGAGACACCAGAGGCGACACCCAGCGAGCCTCAGTCTTAGATGCAGCTTCAGATAGAATTATTACGAGATATGATACCCCATGTACTCCATATTCAACAAGAGAACAATAATGAAGTCGAACTTGTAGCCACCCTAAGATATCCACTAGCAACAGACATGGGACGTAATGAGCAAGCGTTCGTGTTCAATGTTCACAGAACGCATTCGACTTAAGCGGAGCATTGTCGCGCTCCAAACTTTTTACACTGATTACTTGCACGCCTAGTTTGTGTGGAAAATAGTGTCCCAGTCAATAATTTTCATTGTCATCCATAACTATTTCTGCAAACAGCAAAGATATATATCGAAGGCCTTTCAGACCTCCTCGACACCCACCAAGTTCAGCCGACCGAAGTCAAGACACCGAGACAAGGCAAAGATCATCACCACTCCCTGGAATCGATCTAGTCTGCGTATCCCGAAAGACACAGCGAGAACAAGACCGACTCGAGTCGGGAGTAAAACAGGCGAACTTCAAACGAAGCAGCCCGAAGAATTCACTTTAGGGCATCGAGGACATGGAGGTCATCAGCAAGGGTGGATTATGTGGCTGATTTAGAAAAAACAGCGGAAGGACGTCTACTAATGAAATGATTCTTTGAAGTAGAGTCGCTATGAAGAAAAAAAGAAGAAAAAGAGCAAAAGAGCAGGAGAGAAAGTGTGTTTATATACCCGCCGGTGGGGCCATTGACGGGCGTGCGCTATGTTGCTTCAGGCTAAGCGCGTTGAGCTGCAGAGTTTTTCGATAGTGGGGCGTGTTTGTTGTTTTTGCTCTTTATGCCGCGTCTGATTGGCTGGTTCTGTCTTTTGGGGAGCTGTCTCCCAACTGACCAATGGCAGCGCAGGTTCAATATCTTCTTCCGACCTGACCGATGGGCTTGGAGCTTGCTTTTACGTGATGGAAACAGCTTTCAGCAATGGCGAGGCAGACAAATAATCAAACAGGAAAAGCTCCAAGCACAAGACAAACTTGCCCATTGCTTGGCCTCGGCTTTCTTTCTTCGTTCCCAGAGGTTGTTTGTAAAACTAGAATATAAAAAAGCCCAGCTTGGTCCTTTAAGCATCCTGGGATATTAAGTCACATTACCAGAGTGCAATAGAATAGACTCATCAGCTACTTATTGATGGTCAATATACAGTAAATCCTCACTTCCAAACTTTCTGTAACCTCTAGCTTCACCGATCTTACGGGTCAAGGTTATGCGTCCTTACAATTACTTGTTCACGCAACAGTCAAGTAGTATTTATATTGTGAACTTCGCAAACACAGGCGAATTCGATTTAAAGATTTTCCTATAATTGCAAATCCTATCGACGCCTGCGGGTGTTAATAACCGCTGGCTCAAAGGCATCGTCGTCATCGTCATCGTCAATGTCACTCAACTCTGTGAACCCTGCTCGAGCTGAGCGCCCTGCATTACGCCGCACCGTACCAGTCGAATTGTCCTGTGATGCGAAATTCAACGTCGTCTGCTGCGTAGATTTGGCTCCACCGCGACCGCCACGTCTAGTTGAAGATGCTCCTGCTGTGACCGATGACGGGGCTGGAGACGCCGCTTTCTTTGTGCGATTTCTAGATCCTGCCGCCGTACTTGGTGCTGCTACTGGTGCCGTCTGTCGTGTATTGCGTGTTGTCTTGACGCTGCGCTGCTGCGGGACGAAAAGTGCCTGTGAGTCATCGTTATCGTCTGATGTGGCTGCTGCAGGTTCGTCCATCGAGTCATTGATCATGATTATGTCGTCATCCTCATCGTCATCCTCATTTTCTTCTATCACGGTTTTTCTGCCTCGGCCTCCTCGCGATGCGGTGCCGCTTTTAGTACTAGTCGTAGTAGCAGCTTTGCGAGTAGTACCACTGGCTGCACCGCGTCCACCACGTCCTCTACCTCTGCCTCGAGTAGATGCGGTGCCTCTTTCAGTGCCATCTTCGGCAAGATCTTCCTCATTAGGATCGCCGCCTTCGTTGTCAGAATGTATCAATGCTCCAGGCTGATCCTCCCATGGCCCGTCAAACTCTGAGTCCCATCCGTCTGGTTTGGGCTTGAATCGCTTTTGACCTCTAGTTCTCCTCACCGTGCCTTTATTAAACAAGTCTTCCATTTGGCTGCGGTATTTTTCCATGGCATTTCGTAAAGATTGGTGCACCTCTTCCTCATCTTCGAGGTCTGCATCACGCTCCAGTCCCATGAGATGTTTTATTTGGTTGCTGAGCGACTCATTCACAAACATTTCCATGGCATGCTTGTCGTCTTTGTCAACAAACTGAGAAACAGCATCACCAAAGAGATTTTGAGGAAGAATAGTCAGCGACTGTGCGGTAAGTAGTTCGCGTACTAGTTGCTCTACCTTGACCGTGTCAAGTGAAGATAAATGCGTCGTGGCTGTCTCAGTGGCTAGGTCGTCGGCTTTGCGACTCGTAGTCGCCTTTTTCTTTCGGTGAAACTGTACGATATCGTTTACGTTGGCCACCTTCCCAACGAATCGATTGGAAAATCGCTGCGGGTTCTCACAGTCGAAACTACCACCTTCAGGAGTGGATGTTTCTACGCGGAGACGAACTAGTGGAAGAGGGATTTCTGGCTCGTTGTCGTCTACCTTTTCGTCTTGATGTGCTTCAAGCCACTGTGATTTCGCCTCTTCAATCAAGTCTTCCACGTAGCTCATTAACAGCCGAGTAACTTCGGTTCGGTTGTTTTCTTTTCGGGCCAGTCTCTTCGCTGTTTTGTCCTCAGATAAAGCAATTTCCTTCATAACAAATGGGCGTACTGTTTTCAGGGGGATTGGTTCACTTTTGAAATCCCGGCCCGTGATGGATAGAATCGATACCTGCTTAGTGACCGCTTCGCCAGGTACTAATGATGTAGCAACCGAAGATCCCGGCTGTATTACATGGAAATTCGTCTCAGGGTTCAATTTGGGATTAATGATGCATTCGTGTTCGTGGCCCCAGATGACCAGATCAAGAAAGTCTGGTAGGAAAGTCTCTGGCAAATACCCTGTTTCCGTATGTGCGTGATGATTTTGATGGACGCAGATGAGATTGAACCAGTCCTCCTTCTGGACAGACGGTTGATAAAACTTTACCTTGCCGTCGCGGAAGGTGCGAAATAGTCGCTCATCTCGCACGTTGCTAAGACCGTACAAAGCGAGCTTTGTGCGGCCTTTTTGGAGCAGCACAGGCTTGACTTGGATATTGTCTGATTCTGGTGTTCGTCCGTAGTAGTTTAACAGCCCTGAGACCTGTAAAATATCTAAAGCTGCCAAATGACCTTCGCCAGATGGATCGTCGTGATTTCCGTGGATAGAGAACACCGGTATGGCAACATTAATATCTAGGTCTTCGTAGTTGACATGGTTGAAAGCTCCTTGGAAGTTTTCGCTGGCATCGCTAAGCAGCTCCAATTCACAGGGCTTGTCACCTAAGCAGTTCATGCGTAATGAGCGCATCACTTGGTACATGGATTTTCTGGACGGTTTATTTTCATGAAAGAGGTCACCAGCCAGAAGGACCATGTCAACATCGCGTTCTTTGGCAAGGCACATGATTTCGTGGAAGCTCTTCCAGCTGTCATCGCCCCGGACCGGGTCGCGCTCATTGTAACCGACATGATTATCCGTGGAGACAAGAATGCGAATCGTGTCCGCTTCTAGGTGCTGCTTAGTTGTCTTCTCTTTCTTTCATTCCTATCGTTGCAGGTTCTTGCTTACCTCCTATAGATGGCATTGTGTGAATAATTTGCCTCGTCTTGGGGATTCAACGAGAAAAGGCACTTGTCTGTATTTATGGCGGTTGCTGGCTAGCCGTCCGTGATGGACAGTGCTGCCTGGAGCGCTAGGTGCTCGATGAATTAAATACCTTGCCAACTCCCGCAGAGCATCCTTGCTCGGATTTGGAGATGCAGGCCAGTCAGGAGTGGATTCACAAATGAGATGATTTTGGCCCTTTTTGCGTCTACGAAGTGCTTCGCTGCAGCGTCAAATGTTTCGCGTTCGCCACGTGACGCGCGATGCCGTTAAGTATCTGTTCCTGCCTCAGGCGCGAGTGCGCTTTTTCGTGCAACGTGGGCTTTTGCTTGGTTGACTGAAGGCATCAAAATGTTTTTATCTTGGGAGAGGTATCAATGGCCGTGAAAATTGCAAAAATATTAATTCTACTGGCTGAGGAAGATGGAATTTTTCTTGAGGCGGGTTTACTATGGAAGCGAGCATGTTATAAGATCGCATCAGCCAGGGCCGATGCCATAGCTCTGCGATCAAGACGTTCTTAGCATTTGTTTATCCTCGAGTCTCCAGTTATCACGACGTGCTGCAATGCTGGTTGTGCTCGGTGCTTCCTACATGTTATACAGTGGTGCCCGATAACACCCGCGTTAGTCAGCGGCTCGTCACTCGCGCAGGCGTTGATCGCCGAATCTTCAGCATCCCCTCCATACCATTTCATCGCATCACATCTCTTACGAACCAGCAATCCACCCCTTTACGCACTCAAACTCCCACAAATTTCTCCACGCGCGCCGCTCTTTAGCCTTCGACTGATCCAGCTTTTCTTCTGGTCAGTCGCACGTCCTTTGCTCAAACTCACACCCCAAATCGTTTATGCTTCCAGAGCCCACTGCCGTCTCGTCAACTCTTTCTACAAACGTCAGCCCCGCCCCTTCTGCAAACTCTTCCCAGCATGGCAATGACCATCGTTGTGATGAACCGGTCTTCGGCATCCTCGCTGGGGATGCCGAAGACCAGCACCTCGATGACGCGTCGGACGCTCTGCCAAAATCCGCTCCGCTGCCCGCAGGAAACGTACGCGGGACTGACGAGCCGCTACTGCGACGACTGAACAGCGATGCAGCCCTCGCATCGTCAACTTCATCAGCCTGCTATAGTTCTTTGACCGGTGGCTCACCAGAAGATGTCTTACCTCCTTCTCCGGCACCGTCTCGTTCCAAGGTCTATGTCTTGCGAGCAAAACCACGTCCATCTCTGTCAGATCTCCCAAACGGTACGCTCACGTCGTCAAGCTGTAGAACATGGCTTCTGTTACTAACGAGTGTTATCAGAGGTTCTCACGCATATCCTCTCTCACTTGCCACCCGCTACATTGTCGGCATTTACCCTCGTATCTCGTCGATTCCATACGCTGGTGACCACCCCCCATGCATGGAGAATTGCGTTTGCGCGCTACTTTCCAGGCCCTTACAGCATTGATGAAGATGTCCCTTCCGATGACTGGGTCTCAGATAGGCGCTCATTCACCAGACTGACAGCTCTGGCTTCCTGGCGGAGTGAGTATATCCTTCGAACGCGGCTCTTGCGTTCTCTTGCCAGGGGAAAGCCAGCCACGCCTGCAACGCCTAGTAGACATAATGGTCGTGCTGGTGGCGTCCAACCCGGCTCAGCTCTTGCGACTTATACCACTCACCTTCTTTACCCTGTCAGCCATATAGATGCCTTGTTTACTGTAAACGATGCCAAGAAATCTCCTCTTTTCGTCCACGGAGCGGCGGAGCAAGGCGTTGCTTCAATCAGTGATCCCGCTCTTGGAAAAACGGGCATGTGGGGCCTCAATGCTCATCAGCTTTACCAGCACTTTGCAGATTTGTATACGGGCGAAGCAGAGTACGGTTTGGGCGCCGGTGATATAATTGGACTCCCAAATTCTATGGACTTAAGCCAGCCTCATGGCATGATCTATGGTGAGGGATGTCCACAGGGTCGAAGCTATTTCTTGTCATCCGGAGAAAACAGAGGGCGTTTCCTCAGTTATTCTGAACTGGATTCAGAACCTGCTTTGGGTATCCCTGCGCTCAATATAATCACGACTGGTGTTAGTTCGGTATGGATTGCGAAATCTCCCAACGTCTTGAAGATGACAAACAACATGATTGGTATTCTATCTGGCTCGTCTTCCGGTATTTTGACCGCCTACTCTCTTGGAACGAGTCCTGCCCATCAGTCCCGGTTTGATCGTGGTCAAGTGACAGCAAAATGGGTTCTCAGCCCGGGTGTTCCCGTTATTTCCATCGCAGTGGATGAGAATTTCTCTGCGGATAGATACTCCAAACGCCGCATTTGGGCTACGGTTTTGAATGCTTTAGGTGAGGTGTATTATCTCACAGAGCTTCCAATGCCTCCCCAGGTCACTCCAAAGGCTTCCCCTGAACAAATAGAAAGACTAGCCTGGAAGGCCGGTCGCAGTGTTCGCTGGGAACTTATCGAAGCAACGCGTCGTGTTGCTCGTCCGGACCCATTCAACAGAGAATTGGTGGATGGGAGTTATAGTCCACGCTCCTCTAGTGATTCAATGGGCTTGAGCATTGAGCAGATTGCAGCAGAGACGAGGGAAATTGAGAAGTTTCTTGCATTCAAACCTAAGCATTTCCGTAAGGTTTGCGAAACCTGGGATATGCGAAGGCAACTTAAAGTCGATTTCGCTGGGGATGATTTGCATGGGGCCGGTGAACAAATATTTATCATTCACTGCGGCATTGACCAAAGTCGGAATGCTTCAATTCGCCGTTATGTTCGCCAGAGGATGTTAGTCGGGGAAGAGAATGAAAGACTTGCGAAAATCTCAAGCCCGAAGCCAGTGACTTCCTTGTTTGGAGGACCAAGCACACCCAAATCTGTTGACTCCGGCAGCCTCCCTCGCTCTAGAGCTTCAAGCCATGGTGACCATAGCGTGTCAACAACTTGCCCTACCGAATGGAGAGCAACCGACTTCATCTTCGGAGGTTCTAAATCATTTCAATTGACAGCAACTGCCATCGACATGTCCAGTCTGGCAGTGCTCACTGTGGCTGAGGATCCTTTGCTTGGAATGTCTAGTAACTCCGCCATGTCATCACCCCTTTCTTCTCCATTGCCGCACATGCAGACGTCGCTTTCAGAACACGGAGTGCCTGGCCAACGATCCCGTCTCTTGGCTGTGGGCACCGATACGGGCACAATTTACCTCTGGAACATGCGAGCTCCAGCAAGCCGTTCTTCCGGACTGGTCAATTCCGTCTCTCCGCTCCGAATTATCCATACAGAATCACCTCAGATATCATGTCTTGCATTAAGTCCTCTGTATCTTGTTCATGGTGGAAATGACGGGTTGGTTCAAGCCTGGGACCCGTTGGCATCGACAACACGGCCAATACGCACATTACACTCTAGATTCTCGTCTCGTGCCCGCCGTCGCCTGATTCAAGCAGAAGCATCTATTCTAGGAGTCGGAAACAATTTTTTTGCGGCAGGTGCAATTTGCCTAGACCCAGACCCTACTGTATTACGAGGTGTTGTTTCTCTTGGAACTCATGTTCGATATTGGTCGTACAGCTCATCTGCTGCTGATGAATACAAATCTAGCAAACGCCGTCTACGGCGATCCCATCGAGGCAGCAATGCGTCTGCAGAGGGTCAACGCTTTAGCAGCACAGGCCGAGGTGCTTTGAAAGATTTCATAGAAGATGAGCATAATGAAATGAAGCGACAGGTTATCGAGGATCAGAAGCAGAGGGAGCATTTCAGCAATCGATTTGGAACGGACCTTCTGGGACCCGACGCAACAGAAGAGGAACTGCTTGCCTATGCTCAGTTGCTAAGCACAGAGAGCTGGAACAGCGACTCAACCAAACGAAAAGACGACGGGGACAGCACTGTAGCCAGCAGTGTATCTAGTGACACAATCGCCGCTCAAAATAGCTCCTTCCCGCCGCGCGAGTTCTCATCGTCTTCTTCGCCGGCTCTTGAGACTGTCGAAGAAGAGCTTGCTCCCGATATCGCGGAGGCAATCCGCCTAAGTTTACTTGACGAAGCTCCAAGTTGGTCTAATCAGCATCCTACGAGCAGTTCAATTCCAATCAAATATGCGAAGGGGGCAAAGGTTGATCGTTCTCGGCCAGCTGATTCGCCGCCAGACGCTGAGAGCAGCAATCAGCAAGAGATGGATGACTTAGAGTTTGCTATCCAGTTGAGTCTTGCCGAAGAACAGAGTCGCGAAGAAGCTAGTGTCCAACAGGAGGAGGAGTTCCCGACACTGCTTTCTAATTCGTATGGAAATAGCGCTCTGGACGGAAACAAAGGCAAAGGGAGGGCGTAACAGTTACTTTTATTTCGATTTTACTGTGATGATAATTTGTTTGTTCTGCTTTATCCGATTTGGGGTGCATACTACCCATTAATTACCTCTATGTAGTTATTAATCGCAATATATTACATGTTTTCACTGGTGTTTATTGAATTTCGGATTTCTTCGATGCATTTACATGGTTAATCAGCTTTTTGCTGAAAGACATTCGAATTAGTTGATTGACAAGCTCGCACGGTTTTTGACTCATCGCTTGTTATATCAACACCGCTATCTAAGCAATATATACAAAAACTCTTCTAGAACTCATTAAGGTTCAAGCATCTTGAACACACTGAGCCATAATGCGCTTCCCTCATACTACATAGCATACGTTGACGGCTTGTGCCATGTGGTTGGTCGACTGGTTCAGCCATTTTGTCCAAATGATGTTGCGGCCTCAGGCATCGAATCACTGCTGCCTGGAAAGTCAACCGCCGCATCTACACATATTACAAAGCAAAGCAAGCAAGCACCAAATGCTACACCGGCATCATTTACTTGATCATACCCTTCCAAACAAGACTGTTTGGTTGATAGAAATTGAAAATTGACTCAATGAGTGGCCTACTTCGAAATAAGCAAGGCTGTTGGACCTGTCGCGTCCGCAGAAAGAAGTGCGATGGATCTCGTCCAGATTGTTCGACCTGTAAATCACTGTCAATCACTTGCTACGGCTATGGCGCGAAACCAGACTGGTTGGATCATGGTGAAAAAGAGAGAGAGATGGTTGATGGCTTCAAGCAGATTGTGAAGCACACCTCACGGAAAAAGAGTTCGGCTAAACTTCCAAAGAACCCTGCCTCGTTGGCAAAGATCGCTCCTAGGAGCACCGATACGACCCCTCCACCTTCAAAATCTGCACTTCATGACTGCAATCATGATGATGATGATGTTTCCTCTGCAGACAACGGGTTTAACAAGCCAGCATGCGAGCCCTTAACTGTAAGCATGTTCGTATTTGAAAGAATAACATATTCTAATACCTAAGATTTCTATTACCAGAAACAGCCGCTTAATAATGGGAAGAATGATCTAATCTTGTTTCCTATCTCAGCGGATGAGTCTGCCTCCTTAATGCATTATCTCGACAATGTATTCCCACTTCAATATCCTATGTACAAGCCGAGCGAATTTGAAGGGGGACGAGGCTGGTTACTAGCCCCGATACTGCGTATAAAACCACTGTTTCATGCGACGCTGGCTGTCAGCGCTTTCCATCGACGAAAGATCACGTCTGCTCACAGAAGTCACTATCACTGTGAAGTGGTTGGCCTGGTAGAGCAAGAAAAACACCTTGGAAAATGCCTAGCCGACTTTCAGCAGATGTTAAGAGAAGCTAAAATGTCTATGGAAAAAATGCTTTGTCCAACTCATGGACTTGGTATCATGGCTTTGGTTGTTCAATTGATATTCTTTGAGGTATTTCCCATCTTTTCCCAAGCCTTTGTTGTGCTTTTTGTACTCACATATATGCAAAGTATTTTACTGGTCAGGGTAGCGAATGGAAAATTCATCTACACGCGGCAACAACCATGGCCCATCGATACTTTCGTGATAGCTTGGTCCACTTTGCCATAAAGGAAAGGACTAGGGCAGTGTTACAAGGTGACTCCCTTACCTCTCAAGATGATATACCAGCAATTGTGGAAGAGGTCATGTCATACAGATTTTTTACTGGGACCATAGTTTGGCTTGATATCTTATCTTCCATCACGGCGGGAACTGCACCACGTTTACTGCCTTACTTTTCCCCTGATTTGTCCTCGGGTGATTTGCAAATCAAGCTTGAGGAAGTCATGGGCTGTCAAAACTGGGCTATGGTACAAATTAGTCGGATTTCTGCGTTATATGAACATAAAAGGCAGGCAACGCAAGGGGTTGATTACGTGGACGCAAACTTTGAGGAAACCGCAAATAACATCAGCAACGAGATCCAGTCTGGCCTTGCACAGACAGCCTTGGAAAGCTTCAACTTTCCAGAAATCAACAATGCGTGTCAAATACCAGATACTATGGTGATATTGAAGTTTCGTGCGCTGGTCACCCACATGTTTGCCCTCACAGCATCGATTTACCTTCACTTGGTCATTTATGGGTTTCAAAAACTCGACTTGTTGGAAACGACGATCAATGAGAGTATGGAGACACTCAAAATCAAATTCCCATTCCACTTAATGCCAGCTATAGTATTTCCGCTATACGTTATTGGGACTACTGCGAGACAAGAAGAGGACCAGGCGTATTTGCGAAAGATTTTCTCCTCGCCACCATTACTCGATCCCTTATACGAACATCGAAGAGAAATCCTGCCAGCTCTAGAGGAAATTTGGAGAAGAAGGGAGAATGACACTAACTTTACATGGGGTCATAGTCTGGAACTGGCCCCCGATCTCATTCTTTAAGCATGTTATTGAACTTTTCGGCATCTGAGCACTCGCTTTTAATAGCCTGCTCCTGCTTTATCAGCAAGCAGCTATTGCGCTAATATACTTTAATTCTGATTTTTAAGCTAACAAATATCACAAGACACCAAAGAACACGAAGACAGGGAGAAAATTGAATAGGACTAAAGAATATATCCATCACGTCTTGTGGGTGAGTGCGCTCCACGTTCTTATTGGCTGCGGCGGCGGCGCGTAACATTCACTGATTGGACAGTGTTAGCGCTTCATTTTATGATTGGCTCAAATTTTGATACTTTACGAATTGATGAAGATAATGAATAGCTTCCAGCAGCAAGTCAAGATTTGCATTTGTAATCATGTGCAAGTTTTGGCTTTGGAAATTTGATATTATAGCCCCTACATGTGAAAAAGTTTTCTTATTTAAGCTTCTATTTCTACATGTCTTTTACGCAAATAAGTTTAAGTCGCCATTACTTTCCAAGATCAACAAATTGGCAGGCTACATGGCCGAAAATAACATGAAGACTATAGTCATTCTTGGAGGCTCATTTGCTGGTCTTAACACGGCACATCGCATTCTCAAACAATGTTCTAAGACCGGGTCGTCCGTCAAGATCGTGCTTGTATCTCCCAACTCCCATTTTTACTGGAGTATTGCAACCCCCCGGGCTTTACTACCGGGACAATTTGCCGACGAGACGATATTTCAGCCCATTACCACAGGCTTCAAGCAGTATTCCTCTAGCCAATTCGAATTTATCCTCGGCTCTGCCCGAAGTCTTGATCCCGCTACACATACCGTTGAAATTTCTACCGACTCTGAGCCGCTCAAGGCAACGAAGCTCCTATATGACTTTCTTATTATTGCCACTGGATCTAGTAACAATATGGATGGCGCTGGTGCCAAAGTACCATTCAAGGGATTTGGTTCTACAGAAGCAACAAAATCTGCTCTGCATAGCATCCAAGAGGCTGTGAAAAGGTCAAAGAAAATAGTCATTGCAGGGGCCGGGCCAACTGGCGTCGAGACTGCTGGGGAACTGGCCTTTGAATATGGACCAAAAAAAGAAATCATCCTAGTAATCATTTCCTACAAATTTCTCTTTGCCGTCAGAACTGGCTGTGCTAATTATAAACAGCTCACTAGTGGGCAGACGGTTCTCGAAACAGCCATAGCTAGTACTTCGAAAACAGCACTGGATCTTCTTAGAGATCTCAAAGTCAACGTCAAGCTAGAAACAAAGGTTGTGGGTTCAACGCGAACAACAAAGAACGGCTCGGACCAAGTTGAACTCAGTCTCTCCGACGGCTCCAAGTTGACTGCTGACCTCTATATCCCTACCTTCGGCGTCCATCCCAACTCATCGTATATTCCTGCCAAACACCTCAATGCAAACGGTTTCGTCAAGGTGGATGAATACCTTCAAGTCAAAGGGCTTGAGAACCAGCACGTCTGGGCTATTGGTGACGTCTCCGACCTTGAAGCGCCACAGATTATGCCTGCTGACAGGCAATCTGCTCATTTGGTCAAGAATATAGCTTTGATACTGGACGGAAAGGCCCCCATTCCGTATAAAGAGGGCATGCGTGGTAATTATTTGTCCCCCGGTCGACTCATATATGTCAATGTTCTGACGCAAGGTTTTCTACATTCAGGGATGGGTATCCAGATTGGCAGGAAGTCTGCCACTGGATACTTCGGATGGATAAAATTGCCTGGCTTCCTAATCAGTTACCTGAGAAAGAACCTGTTTGTGGAAAGGCTTGGGCCTCTGGTTAACGGCTCTGCCTAATGATCTTGATATATCCATCGGTGTATTTCTGAGTTTGCAGAACGCTTCCTATTTCCTCCTCTTGTCTTTTATCATAATTGCTAGTCAAAGAACCATTACTTGTGCCTTAATGTCGAGAAGAATGAATCTATGTTGTGTTGATTTGATTCAAGCGAGGACTATAGCGTTGTCACAAAGCAACACAAAGCAAACGCTTCCCACTCCCCCTTTCACTAACTCGGTTACTCCCTTTACCTTCCGAATCTTCCTTCCGAATCTTTCTTCCTTTCTCATCTCTACCTCTTCTTACTCAATCACTTCTTTGATATTGGCGTTGATCTCCTTCGACACCACCTTCGCGTTCATTCCTGGGAAACGAACAAAGCACCCACCCGTTCACTCACCAAGACTGTTAGATGTGCAGTCTGTGGCAAATCAGAAACCCCCTTCAGTGATGCTCTCGCTGCCGGTCTCGGAACTATTGTGGTGAGTTGACTGAATTCAAGGACGTGAATGCCAGGTGGAAGACTGGCCCATTCACAAGAGAGACTGCACATGTCAGAACTACATATTCAAAGTTGACCTGCTGCGCAGACACATCACCAATTCACATATTAGACGGACCATGCTCGCCCAGCAACATCGACAATTGCGGCTCTTCATCGCATGACTGACTTGGAAAAAGTTGGAAGCTCCATTTACTGCTGCTCAACGGAGGCTCGTTGAGTATGCCAGTACTGGTGGAACTTTTATCTTTGCTTTCAATTGCAGTAGATTTTTTGGGTCTAAAGAAAAGATCGACAATTCCTCCAAGAGCATCTGGGCACTTGACTAAAAATGCCTGTCGTATCCGTATATATTAAATCCGTATTAGTAGTTCATTTCGGAAGGAAGAGAACATGATAAGTCATCCAAGGCAGAATCATTCTCGTGTTCATCAACGGGAGGAAGAATGAAGACGCCTACCCGCCGAGGGGCAACTCCCAATGTTTCATTCTTCAATATATCACTGTCCACGGCAACACAAGTCACGAAATAAATACAAGTCGCAGATCCTTTTACAAGTATTTATCTATACAATAATTAAGCACATCGCAAGGAACACGGCTTTCAAAACCGAAAGAATTACAAAGAGTGAGCCTCAAGTGATAAAAATGGCCACAAACAAGGCTGGATCGCCGCTCTACAGCTACACCGTCGCGCCGCACCTGGCCGCGGAATTTGATGTGCCTTTCTCTGATTTTGACATTGCTCACCCTCAGTACAACGTTTACGTTGTTGGGGCCTTTATATTCACGCATAATTTACCGGCCTCAGCGTCTTCTCATGCGAAACAGAAACATTTATCGAAGTCCAAATCCAACACATCAGACCCAACGTCTTCCATACTTGGTCCCAAATCAACAAACGAACCGCTCATGCTCATTATTCAACGCGCTATTAGTGATTCATTCGGAGGCTATTGGGATTTCCCCGGCGGGTCACTAGAGCCTAGCGATCAGACACTTTTGGATGGAGTGGCTCGCGAAGTCCTCGAAGAAACGGGGTTTCACGTGCGTAAGATCCGGGAGCTGGCGCGAGTAGATGAGTGGACTATTCGCAAGCGCCTGGCGAAGTATCACGTTGCTAAGTTCACGTTTGTGGTTGACGTGCACGAGTCGGTTGATACACCGGACTGGGAGGAGAAAGTGCTGCTGTCCCCGACCGAACATATGAAATGGCTGTGGGTGACGGCAGAAGAGATAGAAGAGAGTGCAAGGGTGATGGAAGAAATAAGGGATAACCCAGACAGTAAAGAAATACCTCCTTTTATGTTCGTGGGTGTGCAGGGAGCAACGGCCTGGGAAGGATTCCAGACATATTTAAGAATATTAGAGAAAGAAGACCATTGAGCAGAACTACGCACAGCAGCAGAGCGAGCGTCGCAGCTTGTGAAAACGATACCTCGTGTTAACTTGTTCAAAACGTATATAAACGCTGATTTTGTTCTTGCGGTCTATCCAAGTGTAAATCACCCTCAGTGATATATACAATCGTAACATAGCTCTATATATTGTCACCTACTTGAAATCAATCTCAGCTTGAGACTTGAGAGGATCGATGTCGTCTTCGGCGGGCAAAACCCCGTCGGCCTGCAACTTGAGCGCCACTTCATCGACTTTGCTCCAGACTCTAAGCAGGTTTCCTCCAGCCACCTTTGCGGCATCTGCATCGCTGACTCCATGCCTGAGTAGCTCGGCAATCAGATCTGGATACTTGGAGACATCCTCGAGACCGGCCGGAGTGGATTCGATTCCATCAAAATCACTGCCCAAACCAACATGATCGAACCCAATGAGATTTCCAATATGCACAATGTGGCTGACGACATGAGAGAGGGTTGCATTAGGAGGGTAGTAGTCTGGAAGCCCATCTTCTCGGTCGGATGCAGTACAACTAATGAATTGTGGATAAAAGTTTACCATCACAACAGAGTCTGTCTTTTTCACCAATTTCAAGATTTCATCCGATGGATTGCGAGGGTGAGGGCAGAGAGTGTAAGCGGAGCTATGACTGAAGATGACAGGCGCTTGACTGCCAATCCATTCGTCTTCTCCAGCACCGAGTACATCGCGCATTGTATCCTCGCTGACATGTGATAGGTCGACAATCATGCCGAGTCGATTCATCTCAGATACAACGATTTTCCCTTTTTCGCTGATGCCGTTCCACACTGGATCTGCTTTCTTAATCCCGCCGCCGGGGACCTCGACCAAGGCCGCGTCTGCATAAATATTGTGACAATTGTGCGTCAACGTTGCGTACCTGACGCCAAGTTTATAAAACGCTCGAAGGTTCGTGAGAGAATTGCCAATCGAGTGCAAACCTTCCATACCAAAAGGCGAAATAACCTTGCCGTTACGGAACTCTTGTAGGGCCGTAGTGCCGTTGGGTGACTCTGAAAGGATGTCTTTGAATTCTTGCTGGATCCTTGTCATGACATCAACCTGCTCATAAGTCATTCGCACACTCTCTGCGTAGTTTTCGTCCGAAAAGTCCTCGCCGTTCTCAGGGCAAGGAACAAATACACTCCAAAAAGTACCGCCCACTTGCCCATCTGCGAGACGGGGTGCGTCCACATGACCGGTCAAATTACCAAAGGCGAAGCGCTTAATGAAATCGGAGCTATATATTTTGTTTCCATACGCTACTCGAACAAGTATTGGGAGGTCATTGTGGCCGTCTGATGGGAGTTAGCCGCAATGACTTATTATTCCGAGGTGGGAGATAGACAACCACTCACCAATGAGAGGCGTCTCAGCGAGAATCTTGTGCACTCGGTCTTCTATGTTTTTGACTGGCGATACTGCTGAGATACGGCAATGCCGGAAAGAGGTGGTGCTCCATGAAATGAGAGCGGCCAGTGCCAGGAATGCTGCAAGTCCGACTGACCACAGCCTCGAGCGGAGAGAGCGTCGGCTTTCGTTGTTATGAGGGCAATCAGGAGAATGCTGGTCTTGGTCTTCGTCCTGCAACAGGCCAACCTTCTCATCGAATGTATCCATCTCGAGCGATAGATTGCGAAGCTTCAGCAAAGCTTCGGAAGGGCTTCAGACGGAGGCACCGGCGGATTCTGGGGAGAGAAAGGAGAGGAGAGGGGAGAGCAGAGGAGAGGAGATTAGATAACGCGATAAGGTGCGCAGATAGCCTCAGCTACGCTTGGCCAATCATACCGCAGCAGCCTCTGTGGAGGCTGTTGTGGCCTGAGGCACCAGCGCGGGTAGTGCCTGCCCCGCCAATCATATTTTTTTTGTCTTCTTTGGCACTGAAAGTCCGTCTTCCTACAATCACGCCTTTTTCCACTTTGCATGGATTGAAGATCTCCAATATGACAGGCTACTCTTTTGTGCTAGGTAAGTTGGCTTCCTTCTAGAAAGCACCGTTGCTTGTGCGTGTGCTTCCTTGCAGTTGGTTTTGCTAAGCCGCCAACGTATCATCACAGGGTGGCTGCTGGACGCCTGGCACGCATACCGAATCCCCGTCATTATCTTGCTGGCAATCTGCGTCGTCTTTGTGCGTTCTTTCGGTTTCTCAAGGCGTTTGAAGACTCCTTCCTCAAAGTCGCTACCTCCGTCGCCGCGCCTCGAGAGTGCTATATCTATTGAAAAGCCCATCACTTCTTCTACCCTCGATTACGAGGCGGCTACATCTAGCGACGCCTTGAAACAAAAATCTGTTGCCTCGGGCCCGAAAAGAGTTATCGGGAATAGGCAGCTTCGAGGAGATAAAAAGTTGCGACAGGCCGATCAACTAGTCGGGCCGGCGTTTATCAAACCGATTATCTTTTTTGCTTCGTTGACTGTATCCACTCAAAAGCATGCCGGTTGGGTGGCAGAGGAATTGCGCAAAGCGGCGCAAGAAAAATCACAGGCAGATGAGAAGGATCGCGGACTCCTCCCTCCAGAAATATACGACCTGTCCGAAATTGACTTTGAGGACCACTTTGTTTCCGCCCCAAAACCGCCGCCAAATTCCCCAAATACGAGATACGTATATTGCATCTTGATACCAACCTACAATATTGATACAATAATCGACACATTTCTCAGCCATCTGGGTGAGGTCCATCATGACTTCCGTATTGATACTGCGCCATTGTCCAACTTGGCAGGGTATTCCGTATTTGGATTCGGAGACAAAGAAGGTTGGCCCACAGAAGAAGAGGGATTCTGTTCACAGGCTAAAGACTTGGATCGTTGGATGGCGAAACTAACCGGAAAAAAGCGCGCCTATCCTCTCGGCATGGGCGATTGCCAGACTGACGCTGAACAGGCCTTGAAGGAATGGACGAGCGGGTTAACTGAAGTCCTGTTTGACATTGTAGAGACTGGAGGCCTGGGTGAAGGTGTTCCAGGGAGTGGTGATGTCTTCGAAAGCGATGAAGAATCGATAGCGGATGATGATGACGAAATAACGACTTCTGGCAATTCAAAACAGGCGCAGACAGTGATCGATCTAGAAGATATTAATCTTGGCGCACGGGGAAAGAAGCAGAAGGGCGATCCATTGCCCGTTGATTTTACGACGGTGGGAAAAGCTGCAGGCAGTCAACAAAACCTGAAAGAAATGGTTCCATCTACATCGCCAACCTATGCGGCTCTCACAAAACAGGGATATACCATCGTTGGGTCTCACTCTGGTGTCAAAATTTGTCGATGGACCAAATCAGCCCTTCGAGGTCGTGGTTCCTGTTACAAATATTCTTTCTATGGTATTAAATCTCACCTCTGCATGGAGACCACCCCGTCTCTATCATGCAGCAACAAATGTGTATTCTGCTGGCGCCATGGCACAAATCCGGTAGGAACAACGTGGCGGTGGAAGGTTGACCCCCCAGATATGATCTTCAAGGGTGTTAAGGAGGGTCATTATAAGAAGATCAAGTTGATGAAAGGTGTTCCAGGCGTTCGTGCCGAACGATTTGCGGAAGCCATGCGCATCCGACACTGCGCTTTGAGTTTGGTTGGAGAACCAATCTTCTATCCGCATATCAATGAATTTCTCACCATGCTTCACGATGAGCAGATTTCCAGTTTCTTGGTATGCAATGCGCAGCATCCCGACCAGTTAGCAGCTCTTCACCGAGTAACACAGTTGTACGTGTCAATCGATGCGAGCAATCGCGACAGCTTACGAAAGATTGATCGACCGTTGCATCGCGATTTTTGGGAACGCTTCCAGCGGTGCTTGGACATTCTTCGTGAGAAGCGCTACTTTCAGCGTACGGTCTACCGTTTAACGCTTGTGAAAGGATTCAATGTTGAAGACGAAATCAAAGGTTATGCCGACCTTGTTGAAAAAGGACTTCCATGTTTCGTTGAAGTCAAAGGTGTTACATACTGTGGCACGAGCTCAAGTGCAGGGGCAGGTCTAACAATGAAAAATGTACCTTTCTACGAAGAGGTGGTGGAGTTTGTTGTTGCATTGAAAGAGGAACTTAACGGACGAGGTTTGAAATACGGCATCGGAGCAGAGCACGCGCACAGTTGCTGTATCCTTCTTGCCTCTGAGCGATTCAATGTTGACGGCAAGTGGCATACAAGAATTGACTACGATCGATTTTTTGAGTTGTTGGAGAAAGAAAAGGCTGAAGGGACTACATTCCGTCCCGAGGATTACATGAAAGAAACAGAGGAGTGGGCTCTCTGGGGCAATGGAGGATTTGACCCGAACGACACACGAGTTCGGAAGAAAGGGAAAAATAAAGACAAGGTCGCTGTCGAACAGTGAAAATCACGCTTATTTTGAATGAGACGAGACAGTTGATATTGTGTCTAGAAGGACATCACGGGATCTTACTATGGTGCATATGTACCCTCGTCTGAGCCAAACAAAAGCTCCGCAGCTGTAGGCTGCATATCCACATAGCCTCTGACTACTCTCGAGGCTCCAGCTATACCATTGCATATAGCTTGGCCTCCCCAAAAGTGGACATTCGGCTTCACTATCCTTCGATTTCCTGGGTATCTAGCGCAATGGAGACATTGCTTATTAGATCCGAAACGACGAGTCGTTGGCCATTGGACTATGAAGGCAGAGACCTTTAGGCCGAAGCTAGAAGACATATATTTACCGTCACGTAGCTTGCTCGGCTTTATACCGAGATGAGGCCGCTCCATAGAACAATGAGATTAGGTTTGCAAGTCATAATCCTTTGGAAATTAGCATTTAGAAGACACTGGTCATGTGCACAAAAAAGTTGTTAGGCCGAGCTCTTGTAATCTTGACTTTGAAAGGCCTAAGAAAGATCGGCCTAACTCAGTATTATAGCGGTCACGCAAGGTCAAACGGTGTAAGTAAACAAAAGATGTCAACATCTAGGCAAGTAACATACTTATAATTGTTTATTCTGCTGAGGAATAGTCATTCGCTGGATTATTGGAGTTGTTCATCATCAAGTAGATAGGCGCGCGGGCATAGATATGAGCAACGATGGAGAGAAGACCCCGCCTGCAATTGCGCGGCTCCACGTAGTAGAGATAAATGGGATCACTATGTCTAAAATCGGTTTCCATTGTCTATCATGATTGGCTAACAGCATAAAATTCAGACAATATCATTTTTTAATGACACATGTGTAGAAAACAAATGGCACCCTTTACACCCTAATACCCCTTGACCGTTTTAACGTGTTTGATATTCTCCCAAACCCACGGTGTAAGCGTAGAACTAAAGTTGTTGCTGAACTTAATATTGAGATAGTTGTAGCCTTCGTCAGGAACCCAGTCTATAGCGAATTTAATTTGTGCGTGCTCTTCCAGGGATTCGATGCTCGGGCGAAGGGAATGGGGCATTGGTGTGGTCACGCCGTTTTTGTACCAACTAGGGTTGGGAAGTTAGGCCCTGTAAAAGTTCTATTGCATAAAAAATTACTTACGCGGCATAGTAAACAATAGCAAGCATAATTCGCACGTTAGATGTAGGGTTTGGCATGCCGGCGTGCCTGAAGTGATAACAGTTTATCAGCACAGAGACGAGGAACTCAGTTCCATACATAATCACTTACCAAAGTCTCAGATCTCTAAGGATGATGGAACCCTTCCTTATTCTGGGATAGCATGGAGGCCGGACCTTTCGACGCTCCTCTAATTTGTTTTCAGATATCATGGGTTCCCCTAGTTCACGATGGTAACTTAAGTTTGTGTTTTGGGTGCCTAGCCACAATTCAGTTGTGCCATTTTCTGGGCCAGTGTCGACAAGGCAAGTGTTGAAGGCGATCGCAAAAGGGTGCTCTGGGTGCTCGAATCGGATGTCTGCATGTACCATTTGTCGTTCCTCTGTGGCTAGGAGAGTGTTGGAACGAATGAAATGAACCTCAGGCTGTGGTCCGAGGATGTTGGATACTATCCTGGCACCGTGTTTGTTGGCATATACTTGCGGAAAGAGCCATTCTAGCAGTAAGGAATCAGTCTCTGATATACAGTGAAAAGATGCCAGTTTCAGAGCAAAATGTGCTTTTCAGCTGTATTTAGCTGTAGGCCCACCTTTTTCCAGTGGTGGGACTTGTGACAAGTTTCCCCCGGCTGCTGAACCTTTTGTTGCGGCATTTTCATTCAGGTGGCTAAAGTCGATTAGTTTCCGGCCATACTATAAGTTTTAGGTAGAAGTTCTTCGAGGAACTAAGGAGTTTGAACTTACTTAAAGTGCACTTCCCCAGCGCCGCCAAGAAGCTTCTCGGTGTCTTGTAGCATTCTGTCGTTTAGTTTGTCGATGATCTCTGTGTCAATAGCATTTTCAACAACAACCAGTCCATCAGTGAAAAAGGCCTCGATACAGTCGTAAAGTTTCTTATCGCTCATAAAACCACTATCCCGTTCCTCGTCGTTGAGGATGATGACCTTGGGGCCGTCGCCTGTCAATGCTGTAGGCATATTGGGATGTGTATTATGGATGCGCACGTGCAGCAGAGTTGGTTTCAGTAGACTACCTAATTGTTGGGGAATGAGGTGAAATTAATGCGTTTCTTATTTTATCAGATACAAATATTCAAAATATTTACCCCGTAGAGCTGTTATATTCCCCGCGTTCAGGCCTGGAGATGTAGGAGAAGCCCTAGCTGGCTGCCTATTCCGGAATTCAGCCGATGGCGATCGGCTGATTCCCCGGTCTGAACACTTGAGCATAGAGACACCCCGCTATCCAACACAAATCGGCTTTTGTGCCGAAAGAGAGTGACTGTGGGGTGATGTGGTGAATTGCACCAGGTTCACGGTAGTTATCAATCGATTAGTTCGTTCCAAGGTGTTGAATTCGCATCAGAAAAGGTTTCAGGAAAAGCCGAAACATCATAAACATGGCGGAACAACACGTTTCTTTCAAAATTGAGGACCTTTTCTCTGTCAAAAACAAAATTGTTGTCGTCACTGGAGGTGGTTCCGGCCTCGGGAAAGCCATTGCAGAGGGCTTCGCTGTCAATGGCGCCAAAGTGTACATTTCTGGTCGACGAAAGGAGGCACTAGAGACAGCGGCAGCACAAATTGGCGGGAACATTCATATGTGATCTTTACACCAATTGGAATTTAGTTGTTACGTGAAAGCTGATTGTATGACAAGAATCCAGGGAGATGTACAGACAGAAGCCGGATGCAAACAGATTGTGGATAAAGTGGCAGCTAAGGAATCCCATGTATGTCTCCTTCTCACTGTTCCTGATTTCTCTTTGCCTACTTTCCAGTACTAATAAGGTCCTTCACTCAATCGTAGATAGATACTTTGATAAATTGCGCCGGAGTGAATAGTCCTTGGAGGGTGAAGGCTAAAGATCACAATGACCGTGAGTTTTAAGTCCAAAAGCAGTCTATAAGTGGAATCTTCTGCAGTTCAATTATGGATTGACTTTTTTACAGCCGAGGAAGTTGAAAACCTTCTCATAAATGGGTTGAAAGAGTCAGTACTTATTCATAGTTCTTGCGCTTCATACCAGTCAACTAACTTCATTGCAGGGAGGACTTCGACCGAAGTAATCAAAGTAAGCAATACTATCCCACAACTGGCACTGTATTTCAGTGATTCGTCTTTAACGTATCCTATAGTCAACGTCAGCGGTGTATATTTTCTCACAGCCAATTTCACACCACTTTTGCGCAAGTCAAAAGATCCAAACGTCTGCATAATCGCATCCCTGGCGGGATTGGGCAACCAAAGGTTAGAAAAATGCACTACTATCTTGAAATAGCTGCTTACCCTAAGAAGGTCTATGGGGTCTCTAACTTATAGCGTTTCGAAGGCCGCTGGTTAGTGAATTGCCTTCTGTACAGCGCTAATATGGGCGACACTTGGATTAACTGTATTTGTAGTGATTCATCTTGCCAAACTACTTGCTGGTCGATTTCACCCGTGAGTATTCACAGTGAATTATATTTACAATGAAATTTGCTAATCTCCTCTCGTAGCATGAAAATCCGTGTCAATACTATTTGTCCTGGTATCTTCCCATCTGAAATGACCGGCACTACAGCCGGCAAACACGAGTATAACATCAATCACCAAGCTGAAAAGGCGGCACTCCGATCTACTGCAGGCCGTCCCGGTCGTCCTGAAGAGATGGTCGGACCTGTCCTGATGCTGTCCAGTCCTGGTGGAGGTTATATGAATTGTGCTCTGTTGACGGTCGATGGCGGTCGGTTAATGGGCATCTCGATCAATGATGGCATTCGAATGCCAGACAATTCTTACACGTGAGTATTGACAGCAAGAATTGTCCATCCCGAAAATACATATGGGAACACTTACTAACTGAACTTGTTATTCTTCTAGAGATGAAATTCTGGGCTAAGGGCTAGAAATCCATTAGTGGAAGGCAGTTATCCTTCGACAGTAGATGACGATTTGGGTTAGATCAAGTCCGGCTACTTTGTGGGTTGAAGACCAGAGTAGAAGGTGGTCAAGAGTTTTGATCATCGATTGCATAGACATAGTAACACCGACACTCACTTGCCACGGAGAAAGCTGTGTACGTCACTCATAGGATAGAAATTTATTTAGTCATAAATAACAATCAACAAGATATAGTTCCTAGGTACGAGTGTTGACAACTTGTAGGCTGTTTTTAAGAGTATAATAACATCCAGTAGAATAACTGAATAAATATGAAGACCTTCTGGTATTCGTATTCAAGGAAACAGAGTCAAAATATAATGTTACTCGGAGGGGTGCTATAGTCATGGTAGTGGCGTAGCCCCTCACATACCTGGTCGGACCTTGGTTTAGGCCACTCTCAGATGATGCTAACAGATTTGCCGGGTGTAAGCCAGCGGACGTTATCCGTGATCTTTTCATCCCGAAAAACTTCTTCGAGATCATTCCCAGATTGGCTGAAATGAGCCCACGACTCGTAGTGCATCGGAACAAGATAGTCCGCCTTAAGAGTCCGGAACAGGCGAGCAGCTTGTTTGCCATCCATGGTAACTTGAAAAGGCCCATTTGGAGAAGGCACAATAGCCTTGCCTAGATTCATCACAGCGACAACAACGTGGAAGTCTTGTGAGATTCTTTCAAGTTCCTCGAAGTAGACCGTATCTCCAGTGAAATAGATGGCATTTGGTCGGCGACCGTCGGTGGCAATTCCAAAGCTCTCAGTAGTTAATATAAACCCGATGCATTCTCCTCCTGGCACGTGTTGGCATGGCGTGGCAGTGATTTGATAGGTCTTTCCCCCAAGTAACACAGTAGTGGTTTCCCAAGGTCTCAGGCCACGGACACCTGGGCGTGGAGCAAGATTCTTTGCCCCGTCAACGGTTGTAAAGACGTGACGGCCATTCAATAGCTGACGACCAAACTCATCGAGGTTGTCAGGATGATCCTCGTGGCTAAGTAGGACGGCATCAATTGGGGGAAGATTTTGGAGTCCCAAGGCTGGTCCGCCGGTGTTGCGAAGCACGAGTCCGCTTCCAACGTCCCATGTTGTCCCAGTTGGCGAAAAGAAAGGGTCAGTAAGTATTTTGATGCCATCGATTTCCAAGACGGCCGTAGCTGTCCCAATGTGAGTGATGCTCACAGTGCTTCTGAAAGCGGAGGCCATTGGCGGTTCTACACGGCCAATGATGTGACAAGTGAGAGTAAAAAGCGACACAATGGTGTTCACCAGAGATTAGAGAGTCTGCCATCATCTGGGAAGAAATCCTCCCTTAAATACATTCATGGAGGGGCACTCATAGGGTCATTCGCCGCCAAAAAGGCGATTCCATCATTTACATGCAAATACTGCACTAACCGCATTTAGATACAATATCCGCCAAGCCTTTCTTATGACTAATCACGAAACCATTGTCGCTTGTTTTCATATGCTCTGCCAAAGACGAAATCCCACTCGATGCTTCTAGAAGAAGCATAAATGCAATGAGGCTTGGAGTAATGACTTGAGAACAGCTGTTTGCAAAAAAAATGAAAGTGAAAGCCCGGACAGTCTGCCAAAGATGCAGGAAGAGGAAGATCGGAGTAAGAGCGCTCGATATAGAGATCTTCAAGTGAGACCACTAACACAATTGGATATTCGATACAGTGTGATGGAAAGAAGCCGGCGTGCAGTCAATGTGTTTACTCCGGACTTGAATGCGATGGTTACGAAGCAAACTGGACGTTTGTTGCTCATAATGCCCCCCAAGCGGCTTCTCCTCGGTCCAGATCGGATCAAGCATTAAGAACCAAATTAGATGCAAAAGCAGTCTCTAGGATTGACTACCAGAAACGCATATCTTCTGCCAGACCTATCAGACTTCAGTCCGTACTGACTTGTTCAAGTGCAGACAAAGTCTTGGAGTTGATAGTCCAGAGTTACGTTCCCAACAGCGAACGAATATCGATAGCATTCGGCTTAGATTATAACGAGCCTCGAATCTGCGGAGCCTGGGTTGGGGTACTGTCTAATCTTCCCTGTCTGAAAATAAGCAATTCAGTCTTGCCGAGCGCCGTAAATGCACTGGCTGCATCGATATTATCTGGCCCAAACATGGCGAACGCGAATTGCTCTGAAGTTTATTATACAGCAATCCACATGCTCCGGAAAAATATTGGCAGGAATGGCAGCACTATTACGTTCGACCTGATACCGACTGTGATGTGTCTTACATTGGTGGAGGTATTGACAATCCACTCCCCCCTTGGCTTTTGGTCGCGGTTTCCAACGTGTTGAAGTTTATGATGCCAGATTCGGCCGACGCTATAGCAGCACATATCCAGGCGGTAGGACAGTGCTTCCAAGGTTACGGCTCGGAAGCATGTAAAGATGGGGTGCTTCATAACCTTTTTGTCGGTTTTCGGCCTATCTTGGTTTGTCTCCTCTAGCTCACCTATTTTCGAGTTGTGTTTAACGACAGGAGAATAATCCAAATAGATGATTCAAGCTATCCAATGTCGGCGGCCAACCTTTCTAGGTTTACCAGCGTGGATAGACACCCCATTTTCTATTTTCAATCCATCGCCGATGCAGGCTCTTTTCAGCGAGGTCGCCATGCTTCCATCATTGCTCCACCAGAATGATTTACTCCTGGGAGATTTGCAGTCGAGCGACGTTTCAGCTATCCTTGATATGACCGGTCTTTTCATTGATCTCTCCACATGTCTCAAGACATGGGAAACGGCGTTAGGGCCATGGCCAAGCTGTGACATGTCCAAGGCGGACGAAGATGTCGATTTCCCCCGGGTATGGTACCCCAACATCACCACGGCAAACGTTTATACCCACCTCTGGGCCTTTCAGATTACTTGCAGATGTGAAGTGGAGAAGTTAGTCGCCTTTCTCTCTCATGGCGAGCTGCCACAACGCGCATTCTTGGACGTGCTCGGCGAGCTATCGTTTATTGCCGACAACCGAGAACAGATTGCTCTTCTAGCAAGAAAGATTTGCCAGAGCATGGATTATCTTTTGCAAGATGAGATGGGACTGTTCGGTCCGGCATCCACCTTTTTCTCGCTCAGGATGGCGTACGAGGGGCTGAACATGACTGGATCTGGGCAGTCGCAGATCCTTGACTGCATTGGAGAGGTGGTGAACCGCTTGAGTGCGAAAGGGTTGTTGGCAGCTCGGGCTCTGGTGTTTGGCACGCAGGCCTAAATTTATCCGAACGATGGTTCCTCCCAGCGGTGCAAGGCGACAAGGCAACAAGGCTGCAGTTAGCCCGGCCCTAGACCAGAACAGGTTTAGGGGAAAACCAAGGGTCTATCTCCCAGCCAATAGTAGACTGTATCTGCCAGCAACTAGGCCTGCTTGGGGCCTGAAATGACAGGCCCCAATTAAAACCGGATTTGACGGCGACCATCGACGATCTGCTGGGCCCTGCCCGCCTGAAAAAGAAGACATGACCGCATTATCGAGGCCAAGCAGCCACTCTGTCGCGTTACAACTACCTGGCAAGGCGGAAGCGACTGGCTACACATTGTTCGATAGGCTTGTTCCTATTCTTGGTTGTTCTGCTTTCGCTACTCAGTACTCGCCTACTTCAACTATCCCCGCCATCGGCTAGTGGCCGTGACAGCGACGGACAAAAGGCAGGTAATGCCCCTCCACGGTTTTTAGACCGCTACGACTCTTTTGATAAACCGACAAGTGTTGCGATTGCGGCTTCTAATTCTCCAAACTGTTGAATTGCATCTAAACCCCCGTGTGGATAGAGGCCTCTCCGCCCGGTGTTCGCCATGGCCATCGACCCCGGGAATGATGAAATGCTGGCAAATCTGTCATTAGCACCACTGTCATTGAAGTCTGCACAGGTGCCAGTCAAAGAACCGCCAACCATCATGACTGTCGTTCAAGTCGATGACCAAAAAGCAAAGCCTGTGCAGAAACCCCAGAAGCCGCTTCTTCAACCTTGCGATCCGCTTGAACGACCTAGTCCGGCAAGCGACTCTGATCTCGGCCGTATATTTGCGTTGTCCCCATTGCCGACTCTCGTACTTGATGCGAAACTTCAGGTGGTTCAAGTTTCTGATAGCCATTTGAGCTTGAGTGGCTACACACGTGCAGAAATCATAGGACACTCCGTCTACGATCTCCCTTCTCACAAAGTCCCAGCTCGTGATGTTACCGGCTTACATCGCTCCATTACCCATGCGATGAAAACGGGTACCGTTCAGGTCATTGAAGATGTTGATATCAACGATGAGATGGGTTCCCGGATGTTCAACGTCCACATCACCCCCATCCGCGAAGAAGGAGATCTTCTCTATCTGATATTAGCAGCCCATGACGTGACTAAGGAGTCCACGGCACATCAAAACAACAACGAGCTGGCCTACATGAACGAGACCTACAAGATTCTTGTGGAGACCGTCAAGGATTATGCTATTTTTATGTTGGACACGTCCGGCCACATAGCTACCTGGAACGCCGGTGCTGCCATTCTGAAAGGTTACAGCTCGGACGAGATCATTGGCCGCCACTTCTCAACTTTCTACGGAGACGATGACCGCGCCGTTGATAAGCCAGGCAAAGAGCTAGAGCTGTGTTTGAGAGAAGGCAAAGTCGAAGACGAAGGCTGGCGATATCGCAAAGATGGATCGCGTTTCTGGGCGAATGTCATGATCACCCCAGTGTATACAGGGGGTCGCCATATTGGCTTTTCCAAAGTCACGAGAGACCTTACAGAGCGAAAAGAAGCAGAGAGCCGGCTGATTGCTGCTTTTGAAGAGTCCTCAAAACTCAAGTCCGACTTCTTGGCAAATATAAGCCACGAAATCAGGACACCAATGCATGGCATGCTGATGGCGATTCAAATGCTCTCAGAAACGACGTTGCAGGAGAAACAGAAAGAGTATATCGGTATTATAAAAGATACTGGCTCCGTCTTGCTACAGATTATAAATGATGTACTTGATTACTCCAAATTGTCCTCCGGTACATTCACTATAACCCCGGGAGTTGTTAATGTCAAAGAAATTGTCGGCGCCGTCTCTCGCAATTGCCAATCATCTTTGAAACCAGGTGTGGAATTGCATGTCCACTGTCCCGATGATATCCCGAAACATTTGAGAGGAGACCCTCTCCGTTACCGACAGATTGTACAGAATCTTATTGGGAATGCTGTCAAATTCACGGAGAATGGTAGTGTCCACGTCTTCGTCACACTAGCCAAACACCCGACAAACGGTAATACTTACGAGGTCACAACAGAAGTTGTTGATACAGGTATCGGTATTGATGAAAATGCCGCAAGCTCACTATTCGTTCCCTTCACTCGATTTGCCGATACAAGCCATAAGCGGTATCAAGGCACAGGACTAGGTTTGTCGATTTGCAAAAGTCTAGCGGAATTAATGGACGGAACTGTTGGATTTCATCCAAATCCCGATACTCAGGGGAGCGTTTTCTGGCTCAAAACAAACATGGGCACGACTGACAATATCCGGCCTGGACCATGGGCCAGGGAACCGAAGGGCGAAGACTTGAATGCGAAAATCCAACAGCTAGCACCGCGAAAACAACTTTTGCTGGTTGAAGACAACATGGTGAATCAAACTATAATGCTGAAAATGCTCAATTTAATTGGGTTTGAAAAAGTGGACACCGCCTGGAATGGTTCGGAAGCGGTCCGGAAAGTGAAACAGAAGCCTCTGTCGTATAATGCAATTCTGATGGATATCAACATGCCCGTGATGAATGGGGTGGATGCGACTGTCGCCATCCGCCGGATGAGTCGTGATGTGCCTATAATTGCCATGACCGGCAACGCGTTGAAGGGAGATGCCGAAACATACCTTGCCAGCGGGATGAACGACTATATTGCGAAGCCAGTTCATAAACAGCATCTAGTCTCCGTGCTGCTAAAGTGGATTGGACCGTAGAAATTTTTCAACACGGGACAAGAGTGAAGATACGGCGTATGGGTACAATTTTTTTTGTTACACGACCTATTCAATTGATATCCCTACATGGCGTTTAATTTGGACACCCGAGGTTTGGGAAATCGACAATGTACGACTACAATTTACGATGAATTTAAAGTTTCCGGATGGGTTCTGAAGGTGTTCGGGCACATCACTTGGGCGTTCGGCTTCTTATTCATCTGGGCACATAAAAGGAATGTGCGGGTCATATATTGGTTGCTCACTGTGCATATGTTTTCAATAACGGAGTTTATGTCAAATATTCATCTTTCAGCTTTATAAATAGTTAATTCATTGAGAGATACCAATCTCGCTCATTTTTGTACCAATGGCCTTCAGAGCTGTGCTGAAACTATTCTTGAGATCAACTCAAACCTGAGAAGCTCCTTTTTATAGACACTCGAGATCTCCATTTGTGTTTGGAAGCGCTGCTATAAATACATGCCATTGTTTAGATATGCATCAATAGCCTCATTTTCCTTACATAGCTGACTTTCCAAGTGCCTAAAGAAACGACAACACCAGGAGAAGGTAGACAATGCTGTAACTTGAGAAATGGTCACTTTTGAATCAGCGTACAAACCAAATAACACCATCTATATTCGGCCCGGATAAAAATCCGATTTACAAAGAGCGCTGAAATGAATATCTTTGAACAAAGCATGTGTACGTAACTGACAAGAGATGACACTACGGAACAGGCAATGGATCGTAAAAAAGCACACAAAACGAGCCGAAAATTTGAATCTAAAGTATGAATTTGCCAAATAAAATACAATTATAACGGGTCTTTATAAGGTGAAATCCCACGGCGGGCAAAGAGTGCCAGCATCAAGCTGCCTTTGTAATACAACAATGAAAATCAGCAACAGATGTGACATCAACCATGCCTCTGCCAAACTGTGCTGGATCCTAGAATGCCTGTCGCCTGTCCGAGATTAAAAATGCGAGGAAGTGTACAATGAAGAAGTGGAGTGTTGAGCGTATCATAACGATCTGCGTGCGGCGTATACCGTTTCAGAGAGGATGGAAACTAGTGGATATAAAGAGTTGTTGTCGGGTGCAAAGGCGAGAGAGCCAATTATTCAACGCCATGGTTGTCGGAGCTACTGCCACTCTCGGTCGTAAAAGAGCCGAGCTTCAATCCACTGTCCAAAGCAACCATCTCGGCAAGGATCTCCAGCACGTCCTTAGGGACAGTCTTATCGTATATCGAGATGAGGTCTTTCGGTTGGGGGTAGACTCGAAGAGCCTTGTAGAAAGCGAGAGCAGCTTCGACGTTATCCGAACCCTCGGCGCAGAGACTTTCTCCTTTGGCCACCTGACTCATGAAATACGCCTCTTTCTCCTCCAGATCAGTAGGGAACCCTTCGTCCTTGGCTGCGTTGACGGCTTTCTTGATTTCCTCCCGCTGAGCAGCACCCTGTGCCTCGGCCTCCTCCTTTGCGGCGCGAGCCATGCGGCGGTTGTCCCTCTTTAGAGCTTTCCGGAACTCGGGATCAGATTGTCGCTTGTAGTCAAACCATGCGGCGTAGGCTATACAGGTAATGGACGGGCTTCAGTCAGAAGATGTTGAGCAGTTGGATGATGAATGGGGGCAACCTTACCGAGAACACCCGTAAGCACAGTGCCCGTTGAAAGGGCAATCAGCGTTGATGTCTTCATGATTGATGTGGATGCGAGCACAGAGAGGGCCCCGGCGACAGACAATGGACAGCAATGAGCGGTGCGGTGTTCGAGGGCGCAGGACACGAGCTGTGTTGAACGGGCGCGATGATGATTGATGATGGGATGGGGATGCTCGACTCGTCGCGGCTAAAATTAATTTTGAGCTGGTGGATCATTGTTGTTCCGCGGCGACGTTTCAGCCCGTCAGGACAACAGCTCGGGCAGTCGCTCTCCACACTTCACCTGCCACGCAGCAGCTTGCTCCATCCCCGTTCCACCTGCGCCCCCAGGCTGAGTCGCAGGCGTCCTAGCAATGGCCTCGCAGTTAGACAAGCTGATGGACGGCCGCGGCCTGACTCTACGCAGCAAGTCGCGGCGCCGACCCCAAATCAGCGCTCCGAAGCCCATCTCCGGCCCAACACCTGCCGACAGGAAACCGTCGATTGCACAACAAGGCGGCGCAACGTCGGATCTCGTCAAACGACGGTATTCTGCTCGCTTTAACCAGGCCCCGGAGTCATCTTTTGACGCTCCCCCAGTACCGAGTCTTCCAACGGACTTGCAAGTCTTCAAAGGGCCCGCAGGCGCGCCAGCTGTTCCCAATACACTGCAAACCGGGCCAAGCGTCACGCTCGACGTAGACCTCAGGGCTTTGAGAGACCCGTCTCTGCCAGTGGAAAAATGTATGTGCCAGCTCCTTGTTCTTGCATTTCAGTGCAATGGCTAACGTGTAGTCAAACAGACGTGGCTGGATTGCTCGCCAACGCTTCCGAAGAGGAGATTCGGGAATATCAACAGAATTTAAGGAAAGTCAAGAACCGCACATCAACAGATCTACAGCAAAATGTGTATCAAAACCGAACCCAGTTCATCAAAATCAGTGAAGAGGCTGAGAAGCTAAAGGGTGAAATGCGAACGTTGCGTACATTGATGTCGGAGCTTACGACAACGCTGGGACAGACTCATGATGCTTCCGGATCAAATGCATTATTGGCGGCGGATGACCGCGCATCCAAACGCAGTAATCGCAGCTCGGTTGCAAATCTTGAGAATATGTGGAACATACAACTACAGACGCTGTGGAAGACGGTCGAGGGTTCTCAAAAGTTTCTGCCGGCGATTCCGGGTAGACATATCGTTTTGGAAAGTGGTCACTGGGTAGAGCTTGACTCGGCGACCTGGAAGCCGAGGCGTCCCGTGCATATTGTTCTACTCAATGATCATCTGCTGGTTGCCGCCAAGAAGCGAAAACGTATTGACCCAAACAGCCCAAGTCAGCATCGCGGTCCTGCTCCAACTAAGCTGGTTGCAGAAGAATGCTGGCAGCTTCAAGACATTGATATGATTGACTTGGGAGCAAACCTCGGGTCAGGAGCAGCACGCGCGGAAGCAGAACATAGGGGCGTGGCCCATGCGATCAACATTCGCGTGGGTTCTCAATCGTACACCTATCGATATGATCAGCGTACCAATACCGCTAAAAATGAGCTTTTAGCAACATTCCGCAAAACAGTTGAAGACCTTCGCAAAACTCTGCGGTCCGAAATTGAGAACTCAAACAAGCCTGGTGATGCATTTCGCACTCTTGGTCAACTAGAGGGGCATCGGAAGTCAGGCATTTTCGACAATCCTGAGAGCTTTAAAGACAGACCGGAAGTTCGCATTGACGTGGATGGGAAACAACACAATCTGCGATGGGTTGAGGGACAAATTGATGAACTCGATATCGACATTGCCTTGCAACATTTCGAAGAAGCTGTCTCTAGTGTTGAGCGATTGAGGAAGCTTGCTCGAGGCCTCAAAGGAAACACCACTGCCCAAGATGTTATCAATCAAAAAGTCGATGAACGAGCTACCACCCTGGCCAGTACGCTTTCCCGCACGTTGGTCGATACCCATTCGTTCTTGATGTCTACCAAGACCCATGTCGGCTGGCTTGCTCGTCTTGGGTTTGAAGATCGCGCACGTGAGGCTTATCTACGCGCCCGTACCGAAGTTATTCAGAAACGCGCGCGCCAATGCATCTTCGAAGGCGATCTTCCCTTGTATATTTTTCAGATATCATTTGTCTACTTCACCCTAATCAGGAACACGATTAGCACATACCAGCAATGCTTCCCACCTATGATGACAAGCTCGAGCATCAAATGGGCAAAAGAGCATCTGGACGAATTCAACGCCGTACTTGTGAGGCAGCTCAGCAGTGTACAGCGGGGAACGACGATTTGGCAGAAATGCATGGACACTTTGGATGAGCAGGCTGCTCTGTTGAAAGAGGTTGGGGTGAATTTTGATGATTTGATAAAAAAGGGGTTAGAAAATCATAATGGCATGGGCGACGCGCATGACACAGATATTGGGGAGCCTGGTGATGCAGAGGCTCACTGACCTGTACTGCAAGTCACCAGTCTTTTTGAAACTTTGTATATAATATTTGGCGGTTAGGTACGTATGGTTGCGTTATGCAATGCGTCTAACACCCGTATTTTGATTGCAATATAATGGGTGGTTCACATGTACAAGTATTTAGTATTTTAAGTTCCTAATTCCTCTCTTTGTATGTGCCTGGAATGATCATACACTAATAACCCCGGCCATTAGCGAGATATAACAGCTCTGATAATCTATGTATTTCTCACCGCAACCATGAATATTGTACAGTACATTTAGAAATTGACCAGACGCCTGTAGTCGATGCAGTATCGCTCTAAAAGCTTCTTTCAATGCTGCTCTATTCTATGTATCTGGGTTGTTCGAGCGAGTGAGAACGTAGTGGTATTTTTCAGCATCATTGGCAGACTTTTCACCCTCAACTTCAGACTCAATCTTCGCAGGGGCCAATGTATTCGTAGACCAAAGAGTCTTCCAGGCTCGATCGTCCGCTGATAATGTAGTATCATCTGGCACAACGCCGAGTGCAAATTGCAGTTTCTTGCCGTCACCAGCTTCGGACGGAAGACGCATCCAGAACCGCACTGAGTCTGGAATTTCTTCCCTTAAATGGCTGACTACGAGTAATGATTGTTCGGGTCCGACATATGGAAGTTGCGGCAGAGAGGCAGCATCAGTACTATCCTTCCCGTCCTGCTCTGTTTCTTTCCCTGTCTCTGGTGGCCCGACGTTGTTTAGAAGAGCAAAGCATTTCTCGCGCATGGGAGCTGGCATGCCCGAGAAAGCTTCATCAAGGATTATAAGATCTTGCTTCTTGATTATGGCGCGGATGAAGAGCACCAAACGCTGTTGAGCTACAGTAAGCTGACCGAATGTCAACGATTCGGCATATTGGATGGAATGATCAGGACGGAGTGTGGGAATTCTAGTCTTATGGTGGTAAATCGTTTCCCTAGGTAGTATCTTCTTTTGAAACTTTTCGGGCATGAAAGATAGGTCGATATCTTGGATGTCTTCGGGGTGAGGATGCAATTCTGGCTTGAAGTGTTCCAGCACTCGATCGACGAGCGTATCGTTTTCGTAGCTGAGAGTTGGCTTGGCCAGGAAGGTATCTGCCCAAGCGGATTCAATGGCTGCCCGCACCGTCAGCTGTCGAGGGAAGAAAGCGTGAATCTCTGGTGACGAATGGCCAATTCGTGATTGTAGGTCAAAAATCGATATAGCGGGCTTTCCCGGCTCAGGTAAGCGGGAACGGCCAAACATGCGAACTGGCAGCGCATATGCTTGCGGATGATCAGATGTGATAACAGATAAGAGCGTCGTTTTCCCAGAACCATTGGCGCCCAGGATTGCCCACCTCTGGCCACGCCGGACTCTCCAGTGCAGCCCCTTCTTGCGACTATCCTCGCCTAATAACTCCTGTTCCCAGCCTCCAAGAACGACTTTATCGCCATATTGGACGTGGACTCCGTCCATTTCAATAATTGGCTCTCCGGTGACAGTAATGGGCGTCCTCTGTGCTGCATTGTGCTTGTTTCCCTCCAAGGCTTGAGATGGCGTAGCATTTAAGAGGCTGAGATTTTCGGGTGAGAACACCCCCCCAGGCGCAAATAGGGGAGGCACCTTACGTTTGGGTGGATTTGCCAATGTCTTCAAGAAATCGGTCTTCTTGCCGCTATACGCAATTTCATTATCCAAAACGACCAACACGTTCGTGATCCAGTCCGGTATGGGGTCTTGCGGACGCAGTGAGAGAAGTACTCTTGGCGAGGAATGCTCCGCGAGTTTACGGAGTAGTGAAGATATACTGGCAGCTGTGGCAGGGTCGAGTCCCACTATTTTTGTGTTTTACTCGTCAGCTAAAATAACGCTTTTAAACCCTATTGCAAAGAAACTCACTGAAAGGCTCGTCCAAAAGAAGCAGCTCAGGTTTAGCCAATAGTGCTTTGGCTATCCGTGTACGTCTTGTCTGGCCGTTACTGAGGTTAGAAACTGGCATGTCCAAAAGGTCTTGCAGTCTCAGTTTGTCAACCACGTCTCGAAAGAAAGCCTCATCTGACAGCGGTGCCAACGCCTCGCTATCTAACGGATTCAATTCTGTTTGGCCCTTTAAATATTGCTGCACTGTCCAGTCCGTATCCTCCCGTAAACTTTCGTATCTTGCGCTGAGATACGCACCCCGTGTGCCGCCAGTTGCCTGCGAGCCTTCCCCACTGAACCCAACATACTGAATTGCGTTGCTGGGATGCCTTAACTTGGGGTCCGCTGGGGAGAACTGGTCCGAAGACAAGTAAGGGTATGAACGTGACCCGGGGGGTATCGCAATGTGTTGGCCTCGCAGGACGTTAAGGAACGCAGTGCTTCCAGGGCCAATGACGGCCCAGTGAAGAGGACCATGTAGTTGCCGCAGTCTTATTTCTACACTCGATATATTAGGCGTACGAGTCTTTGGCCATTGCGCACGCCTAGCGCCGAGAGTGAAATTGATGTTGGTGAGAAGTGGAGGGTTGGCCGGGTCCACGTCTGCTGACGAAGGATATGAATGGAAAAACGTGCCATTCTCTATCTTGATGAAGGGAGGAGGGGGAATTGTGTCTGCGGGCTCGTGTTGGTTTGTCTTTGAGCCGGGTTTTGACCGGATTACATTGAATTTCGTTTTTTTCGATTTCGTATTCGATGCATGACGCTGCGTCCGGTACGACAGCGAGATTGTCCCAGGCCTGCCGGAGAGCGCCAATGGTCTGAGCATCTCTACGATGCGGCGTGTGCGTGTCACTGAGTCAACTGTGAAGAGGAATGGGGGATTTTAGCCGGCATGGATTCCTTAGGCCGACGCCGACATCGCCGCCTGCCAAGCCGGGCGCGCATCCGGGCGAGGAGCAACAAGCAACAGCCGCACTGTTGACATTGGCATGCATCAGTCAGTGCCAGCGATGTCTCCGTCTCCGTCTCCTCTCTTCTCTCGAATGTGCCATTCCATGTTCCCCCAGGGCCTGTGTAGTGTTGGTGATACTGAAGTTGGGCATACTGCATATGGCGGGTGATCATACACCCGCTCGGTCTCCAGAAGAAGCTCCGATCGCTGGCTGTGCGGCCGACGTCCATCCAGCGCAACAGACTGGCTGATCGAACTGTCTTCAGCATTGCACAGCCAGCCAAGTCAGTCCCATCCATTGACTGGCAATGTCAGCCGCTGTCAGCGACTCTCCCGCGCGAGCTCTCTTCAAGCCGCTTCTTGTGGCTGCTGCCGCGGCTATGACCGTCCCGATTGTCACCGCAGCCGTACTGCGACGTCGCCAGGCCGAGCCCCCGGAGCTCGCGTCGATACCTTCATTGCCGCTGTTTGTCGCAGCCAGAAAGCATGCGAGCCGTGACGACCGAAAGATAGCGGTAATTGACCGCACGAAAGGGCAGAGTTTCACATACAGACAGCTGTTGTCAGACGTGTCGGCAAAGAAGACGTGGCTGCTGGAGCACTTGTCGCTGGCCGATTTGGACCAGAGAAGGATCGCATTTCTCGTCCCAAATGGCTATGACTATGTAGTAATGCAGTGGGCCGTGTGGGCAGCTGGGGGTGTCTGTGTACCACTTTGTATGCCTACTCTCTGAACTGATATGAGTCCCGATATGCATTTTCTAACTGAAAGATTGAATGGACAGGCACCACACATCCCGTCAAAGAACTTCTCTACACTATCAGCGATTCGCTACCCTCCTTGGTAGTCATTCACCCCGCCTTCGCAAACGTCGAGCGGGCATTGCGTGAGAAGGTTGTTGGCGTACCCTTTGTAGATTTCGCCTCAATTTCGAGCTCCGAAAATCCATCTACCATTTCACTACCCCCATTCCATGTACCTTTCTCCTTGGACAGGCGGGCTCTCATGATATATACATCTGGCACAACATCAAATCCAAAGGGCTGTGTTACGACCCATAGAAATATAACATTCCAAGCCGACTGCCTTGTCAAAGCTTGGAAGTACACTTCTTCAGATCACTTGATACATGTGCTACCCTTGCATCACGTTCACGGAATTATCAACGGCCTTACTGCATCATTTCTCAGCGGTACAACAGTAGAAATGTACCCCAAATTCGACCCGAAAACGATCTGGGAAAGATGGCAGGAAAAGGGTACATCGACGATGTTCATGGCAGTCCCCACAATCTACTCCCGTCTTGTTGATTATTTCGATGCGCATATACGATCTACAGATGCCGAATCCCGATCGAGAGAAGGCGCCAGAGCACTGCGACTTGTCGTCAGTGGCTCCGCTGCTCTGCCGACTCCGATCAAAGCCAAATTTGCCGAAATCACCGGTCAGATCTTGCTAGAGCGGTATGGGATGACTGAGATCGGCATGGGCATTAGTTGCGGTCTCGATGTCTCTCAGCGACTGGACGGAAGCGTTGGTTGGCCATTACCTGGCGTTCAAGTACGACTGACAGACAAGGAAACGGGCAAGATTATTACGGACGATAGTGAAGAGGATGGAATGGTTGAAGTCAAGGGAGAAAACGTGTTCCTCGAATATTGGAACAAGCCTGAGGCCACCGCGACAGAATTCACTTCGGATGGCTGGTTCAAAACCGGGGATGTCGCAAAACGTTCAACAGAAAATGGTGCCTACTATATCCAGGGCCGCGCATCCGTTGACTTGATCAAGACGGGCGGGTACAAAGTCTCGGCCTTAGAGGTTGAACGCAAGGTACTCGGCTTAGAGAGCATACAAGAAGTTGCCGTTGTTGGCGTGGCAGACGAGGAATGGGGGCAGCGTGTCGCAGCCGTTATCAAGTTGAGAGAGGGCGTAAGCAATTACTTTTCAGCACCCACGTGTCCACTGATCTGGTTGTAAACTGATGACATTTATTCATCTAGGTTGTTCCATTGGAATTGAGCGCTCTCCGGACACAGTTAAAGGAGGAAATGGCACCCTATAAAATCCCCACGATTATGAAGATTGTTGACAAAATAGAACGCAATGCAATGGGGAAAGTCAATAAGAAAGATTTGTTGAAGAAATATTGGCCAGATGCATGAGTTTGGACCTATACCAAATAGACCCACTGCTGAGATAGAATTGTTACACACATGTTATATAGATGTAGAATAGGAGGCTTTTGTCCCGATCCTCGCATAAAGATGAATTTAGGTTGGGTTTAGCCACGGAAACATGATGAAACTGGCTAGACGATACCGAGGATGTCAGCCAACGCAGGCCCATGGCTGTGCCAAAAAGCATTACATCAGACTTTTGCGTACTTGCATGTGAATAGTCGAAACGATCGGGAGAAATTGAGGCTGCAAAATATAAATATCTAGCCGAAGGGAAAGCATACCCGAAGCCAAGTCCAGTGCATCACTTTCGCAATGTCTCAAAATCCTGGCCAACACTCATTTTCAGAAAGCCACTCCGTTTCTTCCTACTGCCTCAGCAGTGAGCATACTCACACGCAGTCATCAACGTCGTCGACGCCTGATCTTTCGCCAGCATCGAGAAGCGGTAGCACCACACAACCTATAACAAATCTTAATGCATTGCAATTGGATTTGCCTGACTTCCACATGCAAGAGCCGTTCATGGATAAAAAGGCTAGCATAATTAGCAATGACAATGATGAAAATTCATGGTATAAAGCCGGTGCAATCAGGGCTTCGATCGACAAAGCAATAACAGAATCCGTCTCCTCGGCTTCTTCCGTCTATTCATCCTCAGAGAAAGCTGCAAAACGAGCTTATGCTGTTCCCAAAACTGAGGCAAGTGGAAGAAGCAGCAGTAGCATCATCTCTCACAGTCAAGAAAGCGAGAGAAGCGCATCGAGCTCAGTGGGGTTCACCAGCGTAAGCAACAATAGTAGCCTCAGTCAGGAACATGTTCAGCAGCACAGGGGACAGAACAACAGGCTTGGTTTGTCGAATGCATTTCTATACAATCCAGACCCTTATAAATCTTCACGTATCAAGGAGAAAGAGCGTAATCCGCTCAAGTAAGTCGGAACAATTAGAACTATGATGAAAAAATTTCTGTTAACTCTCCATTTACAGATGGCTTTGTCGCCGGTCAGATGCAAATATGCGACAATCAAACGAGATCAAGTCTAAACCACAAGATACAGACCCAAAAAGCCATTCTCAATTGCTCATACACAACCATGATAGGCAATCGCAAGCTGCAGGGTACAGTATTGGTCCCGATCTTACTGACAGGATAGAAAAGCTAGAGGATAAAATCGACGCTTTTATCGTCACCCATTTTTCTGCGTCAAAACTGACAAGCAATACTGGCTCAACAGTGAGGATTCAACAAACGCCAGGGGGAAAGGGGGTGGATGCATGCAGCCAAACAGACGCTTACCTTTATGAAAACTATACAGAGGGAAAGCGGCAAAGGTCGTTTCGGCTTTACAATGAAGACCAGAATGTAGCCGAGCAAATGCAAGCCTGGATGATCCTCGCAGCAGAAATCGACCGTTTGGTCAAATCTAATAACAAAATTTGTTCATGCATCGACGCCTTGGGCTCTTCGGGTCTCATTGACCTAATTGAGATTCTTGGTAATTCTGTAGGACAACTTCATTCTGAAATTGCTTCTTTACGGAAACAACAGAGCATGGCAGTCGACTCAAGAGATAATTTACACATTTATGATGACAATGACAGCAAAAACAACTTCCAACAACGAAGAAAACAGCTAGAGATCCCGGCGAATGCCATACAGCGTCTGCTAGTATTACTAGGTCGGCGAGAGGAACAGCTACAGCAAGAAAAGAAGGCGACTGAAAGGAGTAATAGAAAAATCGATGCGCTAGAGGAGATGATAAAAGTTCTAGAAGTGGAATGGCAGAAAATTATGCCACTTGTTTCGAAATGTAATTCTGAAGATTAGTCGGTTCAATGGAAACAAAAATCAATTTGAGAGATTCTGCTAGATGACATATATTCATTTCCGTTCTCTTCGCGGCCTAGAAGCCGAACAAAACCTGTCTTCTATCCACTGTTCATGCCTGATATCTGAGTATTCACAGTGAAAAACCTAAACACAAACCGCATAAAATCTTGTAGCTCCTGCTGCCATTCCGAAGAAGCGGAAGCTAGAGACAATGATGCTCTCTCCTCGCACCATCTGAGCACCAGGATGGTTGGATTGCCATTCCTTGGTACAGAGTTTTACCCGATTCAGACGTTATCGAGAGTATGCAGGATGCATCACTTCTATATGCGGATCGAAGCCATAGCGCATGGTAGCTATCAATGGCGTTGGCCCGAGAAAATGATCCAGACAGGCTCTTTATCACCTGCAACTTTTTCACATTACTTCAAAAAATCTGCTGTCAATAACTTTAAGGTAGAACAAACGCGTCGTGACCGATGGGACGGTCGTAAAATTTCAAATGAGGGCTCTGTATTCCTCAATGACATCGCAGTACCGAACGTGGATTGCGTTTCTGATAACGATATTGCGGTGAATCCATCCAGTAAGATTTGCGGCCATGAGCTGGATGACCGTTGTACTTGCTGCGTTGTCATTATGAAAGATATATAGAAAAGTGAAGTACATATTCAGGCATCTGAGTATATTAATATGCATCCACTCTTTTCAATGAGAGTTCCCCTCAGCCTCGTAAGGTATCACAGAGATTGATGAAATATTGCCGGATTGGCATGCAGCAAGTCACTTGTTGCCGTGTTCTTGTATGATATCTTAAGGTTTTTCTCAATAAATTTGATGTAAGATGCTCTCTATAGTACAAGACCTCGCTCGACAGAATACATAAAACTCCGACCAGACTGAACAAACGAAGGACGCCATCCAAAAGACCCAAAAACACATGCCAACGCCAACCACACGACCAAAACATAGAACACCACACATACACCACACATCACACATCACACATCACACAAATAAATCGTAAAATATCCATATACATACAATGCCCATTAATACCAAACGTCACACTTATACTATCAATCTAGGAATCTATATGTTCCTAACGCTATAGTCTACGTTCTGGTCTGTTTTAGTGTGGTCACAAAAGACGACAAAACTTTTGGTACATGCAAAACATCACAAGACATGAAACATAACAACTTTTTCATCTTCGGTTTATTTAAAAAAGCCTGGTCTCTTGGTTCTTTTCTGCTCATATCTTTTAACCCTTATTTTCGGCCAAGCCAAAATTTCAAGGTGCCAGAATGAGAGCCAGCAATGCCATGCGGCAATAAAGACCATAGCGCATCTACAGAATACTGTTAGCAAAGATATACACTCCCTAGTGGTATGAACAAAGCTCACCTGTCTAAAGTAGGCTGCCCTCTGATCGAAGTCAACCTCCTCTCCAATTTCTGCATTTCTGGGTAATGGGTGCATAACAACCATATGGCTCTTGGCATGTTTCAGAACAGAGTTGTCAATAATGAAACTGTCCTTGAGTCGCTCGTACTCTGAAAGGTCGGTGAAACGCTCTTTCTGCACTCTGGTGCAATACAACACATCAGAGCGTGCAACAATTTCGGGAGTAAGTTCCTCGGCTTCGTAGATAAGCTGGCCAGAAGATGCAACCAGTTTGCGCACATCCTCTGGCAGCGACAAAGCCTTGGGAGCAACCAATTGTATCCGTACATCGTAGAACTGGAGCAGCTTGATAAGGGAATGTACGGTACGACCATATCTTAGATCCCCGGTGAAAGTAACGGTTATGCCACTGACAGTACCAAGCTCCTCTCTGATAGTGAAGAGATCGAGGAATGCTTGTGTTGGATGTTCGAGGCTTCCGTTACCGCCGTTGATTACAGGCACGGGAGAGAACTCCGCGGCAATTTGAGCACTATTCTGATCTGGATGACGCAGGACGATAGCGTCTCCGTAGCATCCCAGAGTTCGAATTGTGTCTTGAAGAGTTTCTCCCTTCTTTGTCGAAGAATGTTCAGTAGAGATGACAACAGTACGACCTCCAAGACGCTGCATAGCGGCATCAAAAGAGGCAGATGTGCGTGTGGAAGGCTCATAGAACAAGGTGCACAAAACGCGACCCTTAAGGATATCGAGGACACCCTGTCTCTCAACTCCAAGACGCATCTCCTGGGCAACAGTGAAGAGTAGGTGGAGATCGGCACGAGTGAATTGGTTGACTGAGACAACGTGCTTCTGCTTGAAATTGGAACGCGAAAGAAGTTCCAGTAGAGAAGTCGATGTTTGAGACGAGGGACTGAAAAGGGGTGGGCCAAGTTCAGGAATATGGGGAACCGAGTCAGTTAATTTTGAACGAGAAGGACGAATAGGAGTGCTGGTAGAGAATCGTCGTTCAATTGCACCATCAGCTTTAGGGTGCACACGTGGAGAAAACGCTTTCACCGAAGGTGATGGAGGCACAATGCGGTGTCCAGACATGTCAGCACCCGCGGTTGCCTCAACTTGTATGTCACCGTCAAGACAAGATGTCTTATTCTGGAAGACAACCCGATGGATAGCTCCTTTCATTGGTTTACCGTTGAAAGGAGACCAGACGTCACCACTATCGAAAATGTAAGGACGGTCAATTTCAACTTCAATGAATGTATCAAGCTGGTCGTGCAGCTCAAAAATCTTCTTCGGGTTATCGTAAAGTCGAGTAGTGATATCGTCGATAGTGAGCTTGTTCTGCGATGCTGCTGTAAGCAGCAAGGGCAAAGCATCAGCAATACCAACTGTAGGGCTAGCCTCCTTTCCAGCTAGCTGGTACGGAATGGTGCCGATGGAGAAGACGTCAATAGTACTCAAATGTTCCCAAAGTGCATTCTGGTCTTCGACAGTGGGTAAGCCAGTGCATTCTGGGTAGTCTTTTTGCGTAAGGAAAAGACTATAAATCGAGACATCGCAGGTGACCTTGAGTCCCTTCTCTTTGCTCAGAGCAATCAAATTAATGTCTTCCTTAGAGGAAACATTCAGTACGTGAACGTTCCTGTTGTGCAGGCTAGCCAATAAAAGGATCGAAGCAAGATCTGTGCCTCTGGCATCCGTAATTAAAGGCTTGCTGGCGGGCCAAACTCCAAAATGGCTAGTAACTGCGGCTACCTTGTTGATATTGCCAGAAAGATGGTTAAAAGGAACGAACAGAGCTCCCACTTCACCAGTAACCTGACCAACCTGTTCTGAATTGGTGGCCGTGGCAGCGACGGAGAGGTTGAAATCACAGTAAGATTTGGCCTTCGAGTTCTGCTGCGCTATCTTCAAAGCAACGGCATCCGTCACAGAGGCATCAACTCCGACGGGCATGACCCTGATCATGGTGAAGCCACCTGCAATAGAGGCTTTAGTGACAGGTTCAAAGTCTTTTGAGCCCGGCGTGACGATGCCTGGGACGAAAGAGGCGGTGTTTATGAGGCCAGGCAACACCATCGTACGGTGGCTGGTTTGATTGTCAATGGTAAGAACCTCAAGTTCATACTGCCGTGCAAGCGCCTCGATCAGGATCTTAGCGTTCTTAACATTGGTGACCAAAGGAGTTTGGTAGTCAACAGCCATACGCCTAGTTCTGTAACCCTTGCTCATGTAGTTAGCTGGACGACGGTATCTGTTGCTAGATGGCAGATTGATATAAAGGTCAATCAGATTGTTGGCAAGATGCTGCGTAAGGGAGTATTCAGACTTGAGGTCTTCGTCTTCTCCAGCCAATAGCTCCAAGTACTTGACTGGAATGCCGTGTTCCTTGATATAGTCGGCAGTACCTGCGGTAGCAAATAAGTTGTAACCCATCTTGTGCAATTTCTGGATAGAAGGAAGCATTTCCAACTTCTCCTTGAAGGACCCGATCGAAAGCAGGATATTCTTCTTTGGCAAACGGAAACCGGTCGAAATCAGAGCCTTGAGATAAGCTTCAGCGCGATCACGTCCGAAGCAAGCAACTTCACCAGTTGAAGCCATCTCAACACCAAGCACAGGATCAGCTCCAGAGAGACGAGAGAAGGAAAATTGAGGGACCTTGACACCAACGTAATCCTTAGGAATGCTTGTGGGGGGGTATTCTTGGAACGGTAATCCAAGCATAGCCTTTGTCGCCATCTCAATCAAGTCCACGCCCATTACTTTAGAGACAAATGGGAATGAACGAGAAGCACGAACATTACATTCGATGACCTTTATGTCATTATCTTTGGCGATGAACTGAATGTTGAAGGGTCCGGTGACGTTAAGCGCGTTTCCAATCTTTCGCGTAGCATCCTCAATACGTCGGACAGTTTCGGGATCCAGATCCTGTGGAGGAAGGATGAGAGTAGCATCACCGGAGTGAACACCCGCATTTTCCACGTGCTCGGAAATGAAATGGCCGACCATTACACCGTTTCGAGCGACTGCATCCATTTCAATTTCCTTTGCGTTCTCAATGTACTTGGTAATAACGACTGGGTGCTCGCGAGACACATCAGCAGCCTGCTTCAAATAGTTCGCCAGGTCATCCTTTGAATAGACAGTGTTCATGGCAGCTCCTGAAAGAACATAAGATGGTCGGACTAGCACTGGGTAGCTAACTTTATCGCAGAAAACAGTGGCTTCTTCAATGCTTGTCAACTCCTTCCAGGCAGGCTGGTCTACTCCGATACGGTCCAGCATTCGAGAAAATTTGTATCGGTTCTCGGCACTATCGATCATCTCTGGAGACGTTCCCAAAATCTTGACATTGAGACGATATAGGGGCAAAGCAATATTGTTAGGAGTTTGGCCACCCATAGACATAATAACACCATTGGATGACTCAAGCTGATAAATATCCAGAACTGTCTCCAGATTGATGTTCTCGAAATAGAGCTTATCTGCCTCGTCGTAGTCCGTGCTTACAGTTTCCGGGTTGTAATTGACCATAACCGTCTTGTGGCCTTGTTCTCTGAGAGTACGAATAGTGCGGACAGAGCACCAATCAAATTCCACAGAAGAACCAATTCGGTATACACCCGAGCCAAGCACCATGATGCCGTGATCAGTGAATGTAATGTCATGTTCGGAGCCGTTGTAAGTAAGGTAGAGGTAGTTCGTGAAAGCCGGAAATTCCGCTGCCACTGTGTCAATCTGTTTTACAACAGGGATAATGCCAGCCTCCACACGCATTCGTCTTATGGCCAGTTCGTTTGAGCTCAAGAACTTGGCAAGTTGTCGATCAGCAAAACCAAGTTGCTTAGCCTGGCGGATCAAGTTGATCGGAACATTGGTTGCGTTGTAATTATTGCTAAGAGTCTTGCCGAAATCGCTTAGTCCCTTCAGTTTGCGGAGGAACCACTTGTCAATCTGAGTCAACTTCCAGATATCATCGACAGTGTATCCATTATGCATAGCATTTGCTATGGCAAAAAGACGTTGATCAGAAGGTGTTTGGAGCTCAGCGTCAATTGACATTAAGGCATTTGTCTCGTTGAAACCCAAGTTATGGAAGTCAACAGAACGAATGGCCTTCTGAATTGCCTCTTCGAATGTCCTACCAATACTCATGACTTCACCCACACTCTTCATGGAAGAGCCGAGTAGGGTGGACACCCGGGTAAATTTCTTCAAATCCCAGCGGGGAATCTTGACAACGACATAATCGAGAGACGGCTCGAAGCATGCACAAGTAACCTTTGTGACCGAGTTAGAAATCTCGTTTAACGGAATACCGAGACCAAGCTTAGCCGCAATAAAAGCAAGCGGATAGCCAGTTGCCTTTGAGGCAAGAGCTGAAGAGCGGGATAGACGCGCGTTGACTTCAATGATGCAGTATTCCTTTGAAAACGGATTAAGAGCATACTGAATGTTACATTCACCGACAACACCTAGATGGCGAATGACATTGACAGCGGTCGTTCTAAGCATGTTGTAGTCCTCATCTGATAGCGTCTGAGAGGGAGCGACGACGATTGAGTCACCAGTGTGAATACCAAGAGGATCGAAATTTTCCATATTACAAACTGTGATGCAGTTGTCGCGTGCATCTCGGACAACCTCGTATTCGATTTCTTTCCAGCCTTTCATACTCCGTTCGATGAGAACTTGAGGGCTAGCAGCAAATGCCTTGGTACAAAGCTCTCGCAGCTGGGTAGTGTTTTCGGCGAAGCCACTGCCTAGACCCCCAAGGGCATAGGCCGCACGAACGATGACAGGAAATCCGATGTCCTCTACAGCTCGCATGGCCTCGTCAATGTTGGAAGCAGATGCAGACTTGGCGCATTTCTCGCCGATGGACTCCATGCTTCGAGCAAACAGCTCGCGATCCTCAGTGGTGATAATAGTGTCGATAGGAGTACCCAAAACTTTGACACCGAGGGCTTCGAATTCATCCTTCAGTTGAATGCCGACCTGTAGTGCTGTTTGGCCACCAAATGTAACATAGATGGCATCTGGCCGCTCGTGTTTAATGACCTTGCGCACAAAGTCCGCGTTGACAGGAAGAAAATAGACTTTATCAGCAAGACCCTTAGAAGTCTGAATCGTGGCGATATTGGGGTTGATCAAGATCGTGTAAATTCCTTCTTGTTTCAGCGCTTTGATGGCTTGACTACCAGAGTAATCAAATTCTCCGGCCTGGCCAATACTCAGCCCACCACTACCCAAAACGAGCACTTTCTTGACAGACACACGAGGTGCCTTCTTCTCATTTTCTTCAATGGTGCCACCGGGGAAGACAACAGGTTTGTTCAAGGCTTCAGGGGACGCTAGTGTACTCTGGATAGAGTTGATGAAAACATCAAAAAGGAATTCTGTGTCCCGAGGACCGGGTGTGCTTTCAGGGTGGAATTGAACACTGAAGTAAGGTCGGCTAACATGTCGGATACCTTCGTTGCTGCCATCATTGGCGTTGACAAAAAGCTCTTGCCATCCCTCTGGAAGTGTTGTTGCATCGACAGCAAATCCGTGGTTCTGAGATGTGATGTGACACTTTCCGGTAACCATACTAGTACAAGGAATGTTGTGGCCTCGGTTTCCAAATTTCATTTTGATGGTGTTGGCACCAACCGCCCTAGCGAGAAGCTGATGTCCCAAACAAATACCAAAGATTGGAATACGACCTTCCTGCACGGCCTTCGAGATGTTCTGCACAGTGGTAGCAATCGTTGCTGGATCGCCAGGACCGTTTGAGATGAAAAGACCATCATACTCTCGGCCCGCAAGATTGTGGAAATCGTAATCCCACGGTATGACCAGGACTTCCACACCTCGTGACAAAAGGCAGCGAAGCTGATTGTATTTCATACCCACATCAAGACACAACACACGGACGGGACGGCCGGAGGGATGTTTCAATGCGACGGCTTCCGGAGGAGTGTAAAGACGGGGTTCTCGGATAGACACTGATATGGAGATGAGTATGTGACGGTCGATTAAATATAAAACGACCTTGTTCGTAAGAGCATTACATACCTTCTGCAACAAGGTTCTTTTTGTTTGGGTCCACCCAGTCAATCTGTTCAAAGTGTTGCCTCCATTGAGTCGCAGGTGTAATTCCATTGCTCTCAGTCCCATTGGGCATTCGGGAAGACTCAAGCAGCAGACGACCAAGCATGCTTCCTTCCTCTCGAATTCGCTTAGTCAAGGACCGGGTATCAACACCATAAATGGCGGGAACACCTTGCTCCTTTAACCATTGGCCAAGGGATGACTGGGCCAAGAAATGGGAGTAGTCTTCGCCGGAGTAGGTAGCAACAACCAAAGCAGCAATGTGGATTTGGGAGGACTCGAAGTGCTTTGGGAGCTCTTTAAGAACTTCATCCATGGTCTCCCGTGATGGCACACCGTAATTGCCCACCAGGGGGAAGGTGATCACCAAAATCTGACCGCGGTAGGACGGGTCGGTAATGGACTCGGGATAGCCTACCATTCCAGTTTGGAAAACCAGTTCACCGGCGACGCTCTTCTCGGCGCCAAAGCTGTAGCCTTGGTAAACAGTTCCATCTTCGAGTTCCAAGGCCAATTGCTTCTCGGAGCTCCCCACGATGGGTGATGATGCGGGAGGAATCAAGGCGCCATTGCCAGCTGCAGGCATCACCGGGAACGGTTGCAAAGCTCTTGTTGATTGATATCCGCTTGAAGGACTTAGCGGAGCCCCATTCTCGCTCACTCGCGGAGCGGCGGGGGAAGTAGGCTCGATTGACTTGTCGGTTTGCGACATGGCTATCGAGTGTGATATTTATGCTGGAAACAAAAATGTCAAAGGCCCTCGGAGGGACTAGAAAGAAATGAGTCTCACTCTACCGAAGCATTAGCAGGCTGCAAGACCCAGCTTAAGTCTCGTCAGTCACTTCTGCACGGGAGATGAGAGGGGGAAGGGTGAAGGAGGAGAGGGAGACGAATGTCGGAGAGGGGGAGGAGGGAAAAAAAAGAAAGGTTCAGCCAGGTACGAGGCGGGAGGAAAAATGCATTGGTAAAAAAAAAACCAGCGTCGGTATTGGAGAATTACGGCAGAATAAATTTTTGTGCACGTAGGCCCACTATTGTGGGATGAGATCTGCCATCGCCGTTCTCTTATTGGTTATTGGACTCGCTGCGGATCACCAAGGGCTACGGCTACTGGCTGATACTTGACCGCCTCGATGTGCAGGCGTAGGCAAACTAAGTCAAAAATACAGAAAAACACAATGGTTTTTCTTCGTGTTCATCATGGCTGCTGCAACGCAACGTCTTCGGCCCCCTTCTTCTGTTGCGTTATTCGCACTTGGGATGTTCTAGATTCATTACCGGCCAAGAAGACACCCCCGTGCCCATTCTCAAGGCGATCCGAGGTCAGACATGGCGTTCGCAATACAGTGCCTGCCTGTCCCGCCGCGGGATCAGTCTTGTAGGATCTTACATCATTCTTGGCGTTTCCTATTCCGCGGTGTAGGTCGTCAGTCAATACAACTTATAACTTAGTAACGGCTACCTATCTCGCGATTGGCCCGGCGAGACTCGGAGGAAAGCTCGAGCAGCATTGGCCATCATAATGGCAATATGATCAACTAGCCTACATGGTGCAACAGTAGTTGCTTCGTACCGTGAAGAACGGAAGTCGAAGAAGGCACGTGACGTCACGTGCGGGCGCTCCTGCGCGTCTCGGTTTTCATTGGCCACGAGTCACGCGGTCCAAGCTCTCTGCAGGCCCCGTTTCCTTGCTTGCGCTAGTCCTGTTCTAGATTAATAAACAGGTAAAGCAGGCATGTGAACATTAACGATGAACATGCCTCGATGCTCCCTTCCTCTCGTCCCAGGCCAGTACACAGTACGGACACGCCTCGCCTCTCTTCACTTCACCCTGCTTCGCTTGCTTATATCTTCTCTTTCCCTTGATTTTTTAGGGTTCTTTTTCGTCTGGGCGGCTTCGTGTTCTCTTATGTTTCTCGACTTTCTTCACTTTTCTCTTAATCCATTTCTGCCACTTCCTTCAACCCCAATGTCGACTTCAACCCCGCCATTCTGATCATCTGCGCATCAGATAACCACTGACATAGTCATGCTCGCCTCACTACTGCGGCCCAGGAAGTCGCGCCGCCCTATTCTTCGTTCTACTTCACGCTCGCAAGAGAGGACTCCCATCCTGCGTAGTCTTCTGCGCGACGACCGAAGTCTCGCACCAACTGAGCCAGACGATGCCATGCATGAACACAACCAAGGAGCATATGGTGATGGGGGAAGCGAGCCTCTAGACCCAGATGACGAGAGTGATGACGGAGCTCTCTTGCCAATATTCTCGTCTCCGCACTTGGGTGAGCAATGCTATGAATTGAGTCGACGCTTTTGAAGAGCTTGAATAGAATGCTGATCCTTCCGCGCTGTCAGATCTCATCCCCGTCTACAGCATCACGCATTCCATACGATCTCTCATTGCGTCGCGATGCGAAACTAGCCTAACGTGGGACCAATTGAGGTCTCCTCAAATTTCTCAGTTCCTCCTCAAACCTATTCAACAGCAAATTCGGGCTTCCCACTTCAATCGGTCTACCCTATACGCATTGATGGCTAATTGTCTCCAGTTTCACAAGGAGGCTGATCTTCACCCGGGAAATAGTGGAACTTCTCGCACAAGAGCCCTTGTCAGTGAGCTTCTGGCTATCAAGATCCTCAAGGAATACACAACTCGCGAGTTAATCGATGCACTCTCGTACGACTTCTATCCCCTTCAAGGACAAATTCCGCTTTCGGCTACCAACCTGCGTGTGCCGACCTGGAATCAATACTCCAAAACCAGAAGCGCAACAGGCGATGCCCGCATCTCGTGCTTGGAAATCGCCATCAGAGCTCAAGCAAAGCGCTTCATATCCCACCCTTTGGTTGTTCAGCACCTGGAAGCCATATGGGCTGGAACCATTGTATTCCACTCAGCGGCTGACAGTCTGCATCGCCCACATGATGCAGCTGCTAATCATAGTCTGCCGCGCTATGGAGCTATCAATACGTCCCCCAATCAACAAAACAGCATTAAGAAAAGATCCGCCGCCCAGTTTTCGAACATCCCACGCCGAGCTGCCACGCTTTACGACCCCCGAGATGCGTCTCTCTTCAAACTATCTCGGCTACGCGTGCCCCGTTACCGGCACTTTCTCTCAACTCTTTCCTTTGCAGTTCTGTTATCTCTATATCTCGCCGTTCTTGTCCAGCGGTCCATACATATCACCACCGTCGAAGTGATATTCTGGTTGTGGAGCGCTGGCTTTATGCTTGACGAGATCGTAGGATTCAACGAACAGGGCTTTAGCCTTTACCTCATGAGCTTCTGGAATCTTTTTGACCTGGGAATCTTGCTCCTACTTTTCTGCTATTCCTTACTGCGGTTATATGTGATGGCTATGCCCGACTCCCGTCAATTGGCCGCTGCGAATCAGGCCTATGATTTATTATCTGCGGGCGCTGTTCTTCTCTTCCCGCGGCTCTTCTCAGTACTCGACCACTACAAGTACTTTTCGCAACTACTTATTGCATTCCGTATCATGGCTTCCGACCTGATGGCCGTGTTTTTATTGATTGTTGTTGCGTGTAGTGGCTTTTTCGTCGCATTTTCATTCTCCTCTGCATCCTCTCAGTCGCCTCAGGATATTGTCTATGGATTGTTTCAGATTCTGATGGGGTTTACCCCCACAGCATGGAGCATGTGGGAAGAATACAATGTCCTCGGCCGCATGATTCTGACTCTTTTCCTTTTCATCTGTCATTTCGTGGTGGTTACTATCTTAATCACAGTTCTCACCAATTCCTTCATGTCCATTGTAAAGAATGCACATGAAGAGCATCAATTCCTTTTTGCGATCAACACCATCTCCATGGTCAAATCAGATGCGTTGTTCTCTTACGTGGCGCCGTCTAATATCATATCGTGGCTTCTGACTCCCCTGCGCTACTTCATCCCACTCCGCGATTTTGTCAAGCTCAATCGCACTCTCATCAAAATCACCCACTTCCCTATCTTATGGTCCATTTGCTTCTATGAAAGACTGATTTTGAGCTCAAGCATCGTTGACCCTGCTGATCTGGTTGAGGCATCCGGTCGGTTAAATGATCGTTCTACTGCGGTTTTGCGCGCTAGGAACGAACGACAGAGCCGGTTTGATACGTTTCACCGCCTCACGCGTGAGCCATCGATAGGTACCTATCAACAAGATCGTGCGCTGGAAGAGCTTTTTCGTCGGCCGTTTCGCCAAAAATCCGTGCAAGAGGACGTTACCGAAAGTCCAGACGGGCGTCGTAAGAGCACCATGGTTGCGAATTGGATGCAGGGCATGGATACGATTAACGAAATAACGCCGAAACGCGCAAGCGGTCTCCGCAGATCATATTCACCAGTGCATCGCAACTATACTGATACAACTAGGTCTATTGTCGCATCTGATCCGGAAGAGTTTGTCAACCACGGAAATCTTCGCCCTGTTCCTGAGAATTCAATTTTGCGCGGCGCGACAGCACGGTTGGGAAGATTTGCCTCTCACGCAACTGATATCGACGGAGATGATGAAAAGTCCAGTGACGAGAGTAACCACGACGACGAATCAGATGACGAGCGAGAAAACTCAATCATGGATTCTCCGAACGCTGCACAAACTCTTCGAGCCGGCAACAGGTCCACTCCGAGATTTTTCAGCTCTCGCCCATCAACAGCTGTGTTTAATTCCCGCAGAAACAGTCCGACCCGAAATCTTCCAGCATCAGGCTATCGCCACGCACGTAACGCGTCTAGCGTCACTGTTTTACACAACCATCCGCGAGATGCCGACGATAGCACAGATGACGCGTTACCAGGTCCCTCGTCGGCGTCTCCACTAAAGACACTAGAGACAGAAAAGCCATCTCTACCGCAGCGATCGAGCTACATGTCAGCCCCCACCTTTAACCATATTGGGTCTGATATTGGTGACCTCGGCATGCTCCCGTCCAGCTTGGCCACACAGATCGCGCTCGATAACGATGTTCTCGGGCGACTGGTTTTATCGCGCATGCAGAACATAGAGGCTGGGTTCCGTGAGGTTCTGAAAGAAGTTAAAGATCTACGCGGCAAGCCAGCTCGCGACTCCAGGTACTGAAGTAGGAAGGCCATTGACCACGAGCCGTGACTAAAGAAGAATGAAAGATAAGTGTGATTACATGGGGATTGAGGGGTGGTTATATTCATTTTTGCATTAGATACCCATTTGTTGTTACTTTGTTAATGATACACTTTCCCACAAAAGTTCCCGCATCTCTTGTAGGAAGCCTCCGGCAAGCAGTACATTACCCGGACAAAAATTGTTAACAACCTGGTAAGGGACCTCCCAGACTATAACCATCGACATTTGAACTAGACTTAACTAAACACTTTAAAGGACCTCCTGAGAATTAAATGAAGAGAATGAACTCGACGTAAAATAGTATAATGAGAAGCCCTCTAAACATTTATTTTAACACTTATTTCTGGTAATTATTTGCTAAAAAAAAAAAAACATAATAACTTGTCCAGACACTGTATTCCGATCGAATTTGAGTAGTCACGGTCGGTTTGAAATGGTCGCATTACAAAGACATGTTCTACCTTTCATTACGAGTACTCAGCTTCACTCGCGCCGCTTTGATTGTTCCCTGGTCGGTCTGCGCGCCCGGAGCGATTTCTCCCCCCTGCGCAGCAATTTTTTCATCGTGTGTGACCATCTTCTGGCCTCCCTTGAGGTATTGGAAGAAGAGTACGGTGCCACCAATAACACCGGCGGTGCTCAAAAACGCTATATTTCGGTTTCTGCGTGGTGAAGAGATGAGACGGTTAACGAACTGTGCTTTCGAAAGGGCTGGAGTAGGAGTATTGTAGACAGCGAGGTAGATCGGAAAGCGCAATAACACAAGCAGACTTACGACATGCCTGCTCTGCGGGTTGTCTTCATCATTTCTTCTGGAGCGATGACCATGTTGGGCGGCAGTCGGCAGCGGTCGTAGGACAGCGATATCTAGATGTGTCGTCTTTTTCAACAGTCTTCAAATTGCTAAAGGCGTAGGTAGATGGTGTGAGATTTTTCGCAAAGATTTGCTCTTTCATGGAAGACAACTTAATAAGAGGCGATGTTTGGCCAGAAACAGTCCTCTAAAGCTGTCCGGTTTGAAGGCATGGCGTGACCCCGTTTCCGCATCATCCGTCGCCTTCACGTTTTCTGTATGTCGGGCTGACGTCAGGCGTGTCATGGGAGGATGCACGCTATCAATAAGACTCGCGGTTCACAACGCGAAGGCTGCGATTCGTCGGTCATCCGTGGTAGGCATCCATGGTTGCAAGGAGAGGTCTGTAGGGCCTGGATGGGAACTAAACCCATAGGGGACAACTATACACAAACCCCAACTGATTAGCCATCTCATTGCCGCTCGACCACATCACACCATTTTGTAGTGAAGTGTTGTCCAGCTCATGAGGCCTTGGTCTGAAAATTGGCTGTTCGATAGTGCAGCAGGAGGAGGAGGACAAGGAGAGGAAGAAGGAAGGAGAGGTCGCGGTGCATCGAGCCGCGCGGGGCTATGCTATGCACCTTCCCAGGCAGCAGTCGACCAGCGCCTCAGGCCAATAGACTCGCCTGGTTTCAGCCGCCGCTTATATATATACGTATATATATGCCAGCTGCCTATATTCCACTTCCATGTACACTGTCTGAGATTGTCGCTGGCTTTCGTCTACGTGGGCACCCGTGTTCCGCTTGTCAGTATCACTACATGCAGCAAGCACCCCGACATAAGGAACAAGGCAGATACAAATACAGGCTTCGATAACTGGGAATGGCTCAGGCCTCAATGCAGGAAACTGCCACTGGCGCTCGCTATGTCACACCTCTCACAAACCGCACCGTGGTATTCGACCAGGGATCTGATACTCTGGAAACTAACTTGCGTATGCCGTTGCTTCTGTTCTCCGACGACGACGCCGATACATTCGTATACATCGAGCCGGCTCCTCGCAGCCAACCTGAGCGATGGGGTACTGCGCAGCAAACAGCAACGCAGCCCATCCCGCATCGTATCCATAGTCAAAAATTGCTCAACACCGGGTCAGATGTGCTGAAAGACCTCTTTCAACCTCGGAAGCAAGCGCGCGTTCGGAGGCGATACGGTCTCACCCACAACATGCCTCCCGGCGTCAAGTACGCCATTGATCTCACCCCGCCGTCCGAGGGCGACGAGGCTGTCATATTCATGACAGAGCTTTCGTGTCCCATGGGCGTGAGAACATGGGCTGCATTGAGGCATTGGTGGAAACTGCCGCCCATTTGCGTTGCTGGCCAGGATGAAGTAGAATGGCTCCCAGCTCCTGAGCCTGACGCCAAAAAACCAAAAATCGTCAACGACTTTGATCTCAACACTAGTACCGACAATGCAGGTGAGGACAAGGTACAGCGACATGTCTTTGTTCAATCGGACTCGCCGAAGAAACAATTATCAATGAGAACAGTTCCTTTTCGAAGAACTTTGAATTGGCAAGGGAATCTGCCCACCTTACGAGCGGACTTGGATACAAAGTCTTCGGACCAGATATCTTCGGACCTGAGTAATCAAGAGAATGAAATCGAAATTAGTGCCACTGAAAAAGAAGCAGAACTTCCAGCCGCTGTAAAAAAAGTTCCCGGTCTTCCTCTAGATTACTCCCCTATCCGGCATCGCACCTGTCTTGAGCGTGTTCTGCATGCACTCGAAGGACTAGATCCAAAACTTGATACTGCGCCCAAATTTTGGACTTTTTTTGCTCTGGCTAAGCTGTTACAGGTTGCTACACACCCGGCTGTTGGGGACCGTATCTTGGTTTGGCTGTACCAAGACAGTAACTCTCTTTTCGTCGAGTTCAACCCCGAGCTTTCCTACCAAATCTCATGCGGTCTGCAAAATCGTAATCTCTGTCATGATTCATTCGCTATTCTTGTGAGTGAGGAGGCGCTTTTAGTTTTAACGTCCTTAGTCAAAAACCAAGGACCCGTTGGACCCGTCTCCAAGCGTTGGACTCGCACACTACACGGACGCAGCCGTGAGCCTCTGGACGATACGGAAGTGCAGCGAGTGGAATATGCAAGCAAGGTCTTTCTTGATAGAATCCTCAGCGAGTTCATCGACCTTGCTGGAACGGAGATGCGGTGGGTCGAAAACATAGTGATGGAAAACATCAATGGCCCCTTACAGATGCCAGAACACCAATCTTTTGTGGACGACCTTGTTGCCTTCTGCAAACTATACGCTCGCAGCCAAATATACCAATTTTTGATAATGCATTCCGTACCGAACAACGAGTTCCGATTCACTGCAATCGATCATGTCGACTACCCTGGGTTGGAATACTACGATGCGCAAGCGACTATGCCCACTTTGTGTCGAATATTGACTCGTACTTTCTGGAAAAGTCTTGGAGATATAACTCTGCTCGGTGATGTTTTTTTCTGGAAGCACTCGTCCCTCAAAGAATTGGCACCTAAATTGCCAATTCTGCAGGATCAAGGCGGGGCCATTGTGCGGCAAGTTCAATCACGAGAAGTTGACCAAGTCATTTCAAGCTTTCTACAGGGCGTGAATGGGACTAGCTGCACAAACGCAAGGTCAAGTATTTTCTTTGACTTTACGTATTTTAAAACTGATTTTGCGCTGTATCTAAACAACCTGTCGACCCGCATGAGAAGCACTCCAAATTCTGATCGGGATGCATTTTCACCTTTTGGCGTCCAGTTTGAGATTGCTGACACGCTCGTTTGCCTTGGGGAGGAAGAGCTAAAATTTCTTCCTCTGTGGGCTGGAGGGAATGATGACGGCACTGGCGGTGTGTTTGCTGATCAGGCGGTTCCTTTGGTGAACGACGGCGGATTTTCGACGGCCGGTCCATCTGTTCACCAAGCTGGTAGCATTGATGATGACGGATTTTCCATGAGCTCTTTTGACACAATCAACCCGGATGACGCCGCGAGCACGATAGAGCGGGCTTCTCATGAAGCTACTAATAGCCACGCTACCACGATTATGTCGGAAGGCACGTCTATTTCAGATTTTGAGCTAATTGGCCCAATTCGTGATATGGACATTAGGAGTAATCGGTCTACTATACAAGACGATTTTGATATTGATATGACTGTGGATGATGAACACAGCACCGAGGATTTTGAATTTTCTTATGATAATGATGATGACGATGACGACAGTACAATTGGCACGATATCTGACAGGGAAGACATGTAAATAATACTGCTTTTAATATCAATAAACCCCTACACGCTGTATATTCCAAGCGCACTGTGTCACCTCGTGTGATCCCGCTCATCAGAAAGAGTGGCTCTTTCTGAATTAAGGAGCCTGGCTGGTTCAGTCCCAGGCTCGAAAGGTGCATATTTGTCAATCAAGTAAAACATGTCATCGTATGCCCTGCACAAAGCGTCAATATATAATCTTTCTATGCTAATTTCAATGCAGCAACTTACGTCTGCCGCACAGCTGTACCTTGGTCCCTGTGGTTGACCGAGTAGATGATGTTGTAGTAGATTGAATACATTCGGTTGCGATCATCCCATTCTTCACGAGGCTCACTTATTGGGAAATGCCGTAGGTATGTGCGAATGTATATTTTATTGTTGATCTTGTTGTAATGGCATCGCCAATCCCCGATTTCCATCTCATTGTGAGCATAAAAGGCCGCCGAGTCGAATATGCGAATCTTCCCAGTCCCAAATTCAGTCCCTGTGTTCCCTTCCCATAGGTCTGCATGGATAAGACACGGTTTGACTGACCGTCCATGGTCTTCTAAAGCCCCTATGAGACGGGGAATAACAAGATTCAAGATCCTCTGAGACAGTATATCCAGGTCTTCCCAAATTCCATTGATTTGATTGTCAAGTTTCAGCACATGGTTCAGCAATTTTGAAAAGAAAGCTGTCCAGCTACTCTCCCACGACACATTCTGCGGGGTGCTTCCTTGACATGTAGTAATATGGAATCCAAATTTTCCAGTCGGCGAGACACTCATCCGATGCAGCTGTGTAAGTTTAAGACACAGTTGATTTGGATCCGGTACCATTTCTCGCATATCAACGAAATCGGACAGGAAAAACCACGTCTCCGGCTCCTGATGTTGATATTTCCCCCATGCCAACGGCTTTGGTACGAAATCGGGCATCGTCTTATAGATCTCGGTCATTGCGTTGAATTCACCTTCCATCATTAAGTGTCCGGTGCTACCAACAGCACATTTAAGGAAGAAGCTCTCCTCATCTCCGGATGGGAGCTTGACTGAGAGTCTGGCAGTGGCTGTCCAAGCGGATGTACCGAATCGATTTGCAGATAGAATGCGACTACCTGTTGGAAAATGAGCTAAAACGCCCTGATCGACTGGAAAATCCCCTTCCGTCACTAAGTAACCATTCTCAGTGTTTTTCAAGAGGGACTGGACGATATGAGACATCTTGATTGAGTATTTTGACTCATCAAATGCACTGGGCCAATGATTTCAAGTTCGGGAGAGGCTTAACATCCATTTAAAAACTGCATCTTGCATTTTTCACGTAAGCGCGTTTGGAGCGGGGTTTGTGTCGGGCTTGTCATGTTTATTGCTATGCAATGTGATTTGAGTAACATCCCTGTTAACACGCCTCTTAGTTGCCGACTATCTGGCGCCGGCGTTACAACATCAACTGGTTGCATGTACTACCCCCTCCCGCGGTATGGCATCCTATTTCTTGTGGCGTCGGCTAATCTAGGTGCAATTCCTCTCCAGAGTTTTGCCTTGATTACCGTAGTTTTCGCCTTTGCCTTCGAGTCTTCAGTTTCATTGTTATTCGGCTATATCTAATGCATCCATCACAATCAGCATCGAAAATATTCTGTGAGAATGGTGAGGAACGAAACCCTATTCATTTAGATAAAGCATAATGGAAATCTCCTTAGGTGCTTACTTATGATTGAATATGAGCAGCGCAGAAATTTCTCAGTGGGACGCATTCGAAATGCGGACCGTGCATCTTCTAGGCCTCCACGAGATGTGCTCGAATCTAAGGAAAACTTAGACACGAACGACTTTGAAGATGAGAGCTACACGTTGACCAGCAGCACTTCCAGAAGCCGCTCGCCAGCGCTATCATGGCTGCGACTGAGGTCCCGCTCTCGATCCTCAAGTGTAACACCTAGCGAAGCGCGTGTGAAGTTTGGACTTCATGTTGTGTATCAGCCCGAAGCAGCTGCACCCGTTGATATCATATTCGTTCATGGACTCGGGGGTGATCGTGAGCGAACTTGGTGTAAAAACCATGACTTGGAATGTTTCTGGCCAGGAAAGTGGCTCCCACAAGAACCAGGAATATCGAAAAGCCGCATCTTTTCGTTCGGGTATGATGCAGGCTTTGGAAAGGGTGCAGTAGGAAGCATTTACAGAATCTCCGATTTTGCAAAAAGCCTCTTGCACGAAATGAAATTCGCGCAAGACTTGGCTGGGCACAGCTTGGATGTCGGAAAAGTCCCTATCATTTTCATTGTGCATTCCCTGGGTGGTTTGGTTACAAAGTCCGCGTATATCCTGGGACAAAACGATGATAACTACAAAGATATCGTCCATTCCATCAGAGGCATAATTTTCCTCGGTACACCTCACCGAGGGGCTGAACATGCCACTGTATTGAATAATCTCTTGAAGGCAAGCTTTCAGTCACCGAGGAATTTCATCGAAGATCTTCAAAGGGGTTCGCCAGCCATCGACTGGATTAATGACCAGTTTCGGCACATTGCTCCAAAGCTTATGATAACTTCCTTTTATGAAAGCCGCCCCACAAGGGTTGGAGGAATCAGCCTCATGATAGTTCCCAAAGACTCTGCTTTACTAGGTTTGACGCAGGAAGATACCGTGAGTCTAAAAGCCGACCATCATGGCATTTGCAAATACTCTAGCCGAGATGATCCCAACTATAAGAGCGTGAAGAATACGCTGGCGGCTCTCGTATCAAGCTTAAAGCCAGAGGGTGTAAATGCCATTAGCACATTGGCCGCGAAAGAGTTCGGGATGGAAAAGTTTCTAGCAATCCCTTCGGCCTTTCAGGACGACTTTCTTTACTTTCGTTCTAGGTGGACTCAAGGCACATGCTCGTGGATATTCGACGAAGAACACATGAAAGACTGGTTAGACCAAGGTCGTCGGGTGACTCTCATCCATTTCAAAATGCCGCCTGCTAGAGGCAAGTCGGTAATGAGTGCGCGTCTTATTGAAAGCCTTCAATCAACACATCAACTATGTCACTATTTCTTCTTCAGATCTGGAGAGCAGCAGAAATTATCTATTAGTTTTTTCTTAAGGACAATGGCCTTGCAATTAGCTATCGATTTCCCGATCTTCCGAAGTCACTTGTCCGAGCTGGCTGATCGTGGAGTGCGATTGTCTAATTCTAACGCCTCGGATATTTTCCGAACAGTATTTGAGGCCGTCACTTCGAAAATCACTCCTGCAACCCCACTATTCTGGGTGCTAGATGGTGTTGATGAATCCGAATCGCCAGGTACTGTTATGCGTTACATTTTGAAATTGAGGGAAACAATGCCGATGCTCAGGGTTTTTTTGACTAGCAGAGAGGTGGATCTGACGCTTTCTGAGGACAACAGACTTTCTATAATGTCTGAGTCATTAAACTCAGATGGCTCGATTAATCATATTCAACGTGATATTAAATACTACGTGGAACATGAACTCGAAAGCATGGGCGGGACATCTGCGCTGAAGGAAAAGATATTGCAGGATGTTCTCGACCAGGCCCAAGGCAACTTTCTTTGGGTTCAACTTGTCCTAGATGAGATCAGGGCATGCCATACCGAGGAAGCTATACAAAAAAAACTACAGCAATTACCAACTAAGATGAAACAACTTTACGAGCAAATGGAGGAGAGAATCCTGACATCGTCTCACCCCGAGGATAGAGAACTTGCAAAACAATTCTTGCAATGGACGGTATGCGCACGACGCACTATGACTGTCGTCCAGCTAAATCAAGCGTTGAAGATGAAGTTTGTGGATATCCGCAAAACAATACTTCGTGTATGTGGTCAATTCGTAACGATTGACCCTTCTGGGGGGGTGAGATTGATTCATCAAACAGCTCGCGAGTATCTTATTCTTACCGCTAAAAGCGAAGTTGCGGTCGACCCAAAGAAGACTCACTGTGGGCTTTTGAAATCCTGTCTAGAAGCTCTGTTTGTGCCTGGACTTCGATTCAGAATGAGTAAAGGACCGAAACATCTACAGGAAACGGAGGTTTTTCTTACATATGCAGCCACTTCATGGACTTTTCACCTCCAAAATTCCGAAGGAATGAATGATGAAATATTGGCTCTTCTCTGCTCTTTCTTCAAGAGCCCATCAGTGCTCGTTTGGATCCATATTCTTTGTCTCGTGGATAACCTGAGTTTATTGATCAAGGCAGCCAGAGTGCTGTCCGCCTATGTGAAAAAGTGCCGTCGAATTAACACATCAAAAAATCCAATGCTACATAAACTGACTGATCTGGATTATCTCGATCAATGGGTAGTTGACCTGCCAAAGATTGTGGGCAAATTCAGCAGACAATTATTATTCCGTACGTCATCCATATACAATCTCATTCCTCCTTTCTGTCCTTCTGGCTCTATCCTTCACGCTCAATTCTATAAGGAAGAATCGGCAGAAGTCGTGGTTCTAGGTGTGTCACAAAAAGACTGGAGCGATAATTTGGTGCAAATACCATTACCACAAGGCGAACAAGGCATCAAAATCTCGTGTTCTACTCGGTTTGTTGCTGTGCTTCTTATATCTGGCACAACTTTTGTATGGGATATTACTACATTCAAACCAGTCTGCATTTTATATCATCAAGAAGCTGTCACGGCCATGTCTTTCAATCGACGTGGTGATAAAATCATTACCTTCGGGCTACAGACAAGCAAGCTATGGTCGATTCCGACTGGTGAGGTGCTGGCTATCACTTCTGTTCCTTCTAACAGCAGAGCCTTGGCCATTTGCTTCGGAGACATGGACGACATCATTTTTGTAGCGTGCACCAATAGCCAGGTTTACCATCTTGCTTTTACCAAGCCCGTAGCCGAATGGACCATTCTCAACCAAGAATTACTCCGCGAAACCTCTGAAATCAAGGGAACTGTTGCCAACTCTCCAGTATGTGTCGCCTTCAATGGTAACGCGACTCAAGTCGGCGTGTCGTATCGAGGGTTTCCACTGTCAGTTTGGGACTTGAGTGACATGACATGTATTGGACGATGTAGGCGAACCACAAATATTTATCGAGAAGCTTCTCGTCGACCAAGTGGCTGGTTTGCCGTGGACAGATTCACTTGGAACCCAGTAACAGGTCATGTGATTGGACTATACAAAGATGGAACAGTGTTCAAATGGCATCCGATGACGAATGATTACAATGAAGCTGCATGTGCAGCAGATGAAATTGCGGCTAGCCAAGATGGAAAATTATTTATCACAAGCAGCAGTGACGGCACTGTGAGAGTATGGAATTTTTCATTCCTTAGTGTGGTTTACCAACTTTCATCCGGTGATCTAGTTACTGAACTAGCATTTGGCTCGAATAATGACACTTTCTATGATATTCGCGGCTCAGTGCTGAACACATGGCAGCCTAACAGAATGTTGCATCTCCTTGACGAGGACGAAGCCTTCAGTGATGCATCGAGTGAAGATCCTAGCTCCACCTCTATATCTCATGTGTCTGAAGCGCAATCTGTCCCTTACGAAGCAGTATCTGTCATTGAAATCGCAGGTGAAGCCAGCACATTATATTGTTCAGGGAATGAAGAAGGCATCGTTTCTCTTTTTGATGCCTACGCAAGCAAACTTGCTGAGATTGCTCACTTCCCTAATTTTACAAGCGTAAGTTGCCTGGGATGGAGCCATGATTCCACACATCTGGCGTGTGCAGATTTGGCTGGAGATATCGCAGTACGACATGTCTCTGGGCTGGGGTCCCATGTTCAAGTACAGTCTCAACCAAAACCCCAGCTGCCTAGCAACATTAGTGGCATTTATGGTCTAGTTTTCAATGCGGATTGCACTCTTTTACTGGTTGCAGCGGAAGAGGAGACTATTATTTGCTCAGTTCAAGATGGGTCGGTTATCAATAGTCGGCCTCTGACTCAAGGGCACGATTATAAATGGGTTTGCCATCCAAGAGAACCACAAATTCTGCTGTCACTGGGATGCAACGAAATCGTGGCTTATATGTGGGTAGATTTCACTGTGGTTGCTAATTGGTCATATAGCCATGACGCTCGCCTACAACAACGTGCGATCGACCAGCAACAGACCCGGGTACCTTCTGCCATGGATCATATCATGGTTGCTCAAGATCGTCAACATGCTCTTGTGCGTCTACCCGAAGGTGATATAGTAGTCGACCTGGCCATGCTCAAATTGGTCAATGGGCAGCCTACGTCCTCAGATATACGCGCCCATCGTGTCCCTTCTGAGATCTCTAGTGATCTATATATTCCATTGGGCATACTCCCTGGGTTACGATTAGTTTTTTTTAATGAAGACATGTGGGTCTGCAGCTATTCATTGCTAAATTCACACAATAAGGAGCACATTGAAAGTCACTTCTTTATTCCCCGAGACTGGGCCAGCTCAGAATCTTTGAAGCAGTGCCGAATTCTTCACGATGGCACACTTATATGCCCCAGAAAAGATGAAGTGGCCGTGATAATCTCCCGATTATCGTCTGGATTCTAGGGCTTGTACAAACTGGCCATGACCATGCTAATGAGTTTCTTATGCTATCCATGGATAACAACGATAGTCGTACTGTACGAACGAGATAAAGAGGAACTCCGGAGAAATTCCCCATGTATCTAATTCCGCTATTCATTTTCTTTCTCCATATATGACCTAATAGCGCCCATTCTTAAAAAGATGGAAGAAGCCATTTTCACTTACCCAAAGGCCTCATCCTTGTAAAATCTATTAAATTCGGAGAACATCATATTACCTCAGTGCAACCAAGTAAATGCTGTAGAACTGGTCTAAGTCACGGGTAACCATGCTCCATGAACCCCGCATCAATCAAACATCACACCTATATGTATGTTCGTTTTATGTATCGATAATATACTCAAAACGAAGGCCTACTACTCACTCTAGATGAGTGATGAAATTGCGGACTTCACTCATGTCAACATGGAAACATCAAGTTCCTCACGAGTTACTATTGTTGAACAGAAAGAAGAAGAAGAGAGCCCAGGAAGCCAACATCCGCGCGATGAGAAACACGCAGATTTGGCATCCATTCCGTGTGAACCATATACTTCGTTTCCGGAGAGTAAACAGTCTCTAGTAATTTTGCTCGTTGGCTTTGCAACTATTCTCTCGCCTCTTACTGCCACTGTCTACTTCCCATTGCTCCCCACACTCCGAGATCATTTCCACTGCACAAGCCAGCAGGTCAATATGACTCTTACGATCTATATTATCTTCCAAGCATTATCTCCAGCTTTCTTTGGTCCTCTCTCAGACATTCTGGGTCGGCGACCCATCTATATGCTTACTCTCGCCATATATACCCTGGCCAACCTTGGAATGGCACTTAATCAGCATGACTATGCCACACTACTAGTCCTAAGGGCGATACAGAGCCTTGGTGCCAGTGCTGCTTTTGCTATTAGCTATGGTATTGTCGCTGACATCTGTGTCCCTAGCAGACGAGGTAAAATGATGGGCCGCGTCAGCATGGCACTCAATATGGGCACTTGCATCGGACCCATCCTAGGTGGACTAGTTGCGTACTTGAACGGAGAAACCCAATGGGTTTTCTGGGCCCTGATGATTATCGCTGGAATCCTATTTCTGCTTGTTGGTCTATTTCTACCAGAGACAGCTCGCAATGTCGTGGGAAACGGTAGTCGTGATTTAGGTCGACGTATATGGCATGAACGCTGGTGGACAATGATTAAGGGATCCAACAAGGAATATGGTTCTCAAGACATACCTCACGAGCTTTTCGATAAAAGAGTTCGACCTCGGATTTTTTTCGGGCCTATGAAGCTTCTTTTATATCCAGATGCACTACTTTGTCTCTGGGTTCATGGTTCATTTTACTCAGTAGACTATGCCATGGCTGCTGCTTTACCCGACATCTACAAAAACATATACCGGTTCAATGAGCTTGATATTGGTCTTTCATATCTGCCCCGGGGAGTGGGCATCATACTTGGGAGTTACTGCAATGGTAAATTTATGGACTACAACTACAAACTCATTGCAAATCGACGTAATTGGACAATCAATGCTATATCAGGTGATGATCTGACCCAGTTTCCTATCGAACTTGCTAGGACAAGGGGCAGCTATATCTTATTGATAATCTCAACCGCTACTTTGATAGGCTACGGTTGGGCAATTCATTACAATACAAATTTTGCCGTCCCTCTGGCTTTGCAATTTGTCCAGGGATTTTGGGGAACCTGCATGTACACGATCTATAATACATTGCTGGTAGATTCGTTTCCAACCAAACCTAGCACGGCGGCGGCAGCTGCGAGTATCGTTCGGTGCGCAATGGCTGCAACTGGAGTAAGCATTCTACAGCCGCTGCTTGTCGCTGCTGGAAGGGGGTGGTACTTCACTTTTTTAGGAATTTGGAGTGGTTTTTGTGGTGGTTTTGCTATCTGGGTGCTCCGAAAGAACGGCATGAAGTGGAGGCAGCGAAGATGGGACCAGGTGAACTCGGCTGTAATAGGGACGGGTTGAAATAGCGGTAGAGTAGTAGTTGTATGCTGCCAAAGCTTGAAGATTTGACAGAGAAGCGGTACTGAGTTACATTGTTGATTGCCTTTTAGGGGTATTCGACCCTAACCCTGCTGCTACGAGTTATACGGCAAACAAACCGCTTTGGGCTTGGTTTTGCCGAGCCACGAGCTGCATGCATGTAGTTAATTGATTGGGATTCTCGTTCTGGCCATCTGAATAGCTTTGAGTTCAGATAATTTCGTCGGTGGTCAGATCGTCAGGGTATGCATGTGGATGATGTATATGCAGGGCATCCACATGGCAGCGACGAAATTAATTTCTTGCGCGCCGCTAGTGCATATAGCAAGCTAGTATTAATACGCGACAAGTTGGTATACAAAATAGTATCGAATCAATTCGCAGCAAGGGTAGAATTGAGAGAGAGATATAGAGGTAGAAGAAAAATATAAATACGTCGCTCAGAAATCAGCGGAACGCAAACCATATACACAGTGATATAACACAGCTAAACAGTCAAAAGCTAACCTCCAGATAAGAATCCTCCATTCCCATCAAGTCGCACAACGCATCCAATTCATTGACGACACAGAAATCAATTCGCCGCAGTTCCTTTGGGCGGATACTCCTTCCCGTCGCGCTCAACTTTCGGTGCGCAGACGCACCAGTCAGTCTCTGGGATAGACTCGAAGACCATGGGCACATGCAGGCCGCAACCCCACCAAGTGACCTTGTCTGTCGTTGTCGTTGTCAGTTCAGTTATTCCTCTCTTTGTAGATGGCAGTTTGGGGCGAGTCTGAGACACGTACGGCAGGTTTCGCAAGTAGCTTTTCTGCACATGTTTTCTCTTAGGGTGTTTCTTTCTCTGTCCGGTGATGATGGTATGTATGGATTTCTTCAGTCTGACACGCTCGATATAGCGCTGGTCTTGGATGAGATTGTGGATTGTAAATTTGAGATGAGGCAGAAGGGAATGATAGGCAGTTAATCAGCCTGGCAGAGGAACGACGAGGAAGAGAAGATAAGACTTTGGAAGCGGCGTGAGGGGAAATTCTGCTGGTAATGTGGTAAGTTACGGTGTAAGGAATCATATTATCATTACACCCACTCGTGCGGAGAAAAGACAAAGAACATACGTACGGTACGGTACATACCATACCCACGTCAAAAACTGAACTGATAACAGCGCCCGATAACCACGCCAAAGTCGCACGTCGGGATACAACCTGCGTTATCGTACGGTAACCTTGTTTCCGGCCATAGTTTGGTGGTTTGCCGCGGAAAACTGCCGCTCTCTTTATTTTATTTACAATATCATTATTACCATTACGAACAAGTAATTCGCTCCAAGTTTCGCAGTGGGGAGGTATTTTGATTGAATGTTCGGATATTCTAAGTAAACCCATACGTGCAACAAACTAGAATATCGACAAGAACTGCAACAATTCATAAGTCGTAAAATCAAAAGACAAAAGTCAAACCAAAACTCCAAACGCGCTGGGATTCTTCGGGGCGCAACGTTTCTCGTCATACTACTAATCACACGTTGTATAGCTCTATATGCCACTTCGACTTCACATGCCTTGCGGACCAGGTAGCCAGTATTGGCTGCCCTCCAGAAACGCAGAAAAGTCAAGATTGTCCTCTTCGCCTGTTGGTCGAACTCCAATGTCAAGCACATCGCGGGCAACCGTCTTGATCTGTCGCATGACTGAATGAGAGATAGCCCAGGTCCGACCCAGCGATTTGAACACGCCAATCGTGAGAGTGAGCCGGTCGCGCCGGGGGTCTGGCATCTGACCGGCCTTGACCGAATATGCGGCCAACTGCACGATTGAGCTCAGAACCAGAGCGCATATGAAGAACGGCGTATGTCTTGTAACTGGCGTCCGAAGCGCTGCCAGGGTCGATATCTCACTTGCCGCCGTGAGGGCATTCATGGCGTGAGCATGGTGCGTAAAAGCAGGCATCAAGCACGTCCCAGAGTGGCCGCAGATGACCTCGGCTGCCACGGCCGGTGACGAAAGGAGGTCCGAACGAGGAAAGTGTAAATAGATCGATGCACCGTTGATAATCATTCGTGCCTGGAACATCATCTCGTCGATTGTTCCATCTGCGCGAATCAACTCCATCTTGGATTCCGGGACATGATGGTTCCACGATGCAATTCGCGCATCCACAGACTCTACGATATCTTCCTGGCCAGTGGCGGATTCTGATAGCAGGAGCACGCGACCTAATAGTCGGACGGCATCGATGCGGTAAGAATAAGAAGAAAACTCGGTATCCTCATCGGCAAACACCCGATTGTCAAAGTCTGCCATGGTGGGGGGAGAAGCTGGAGGGTGTAATCCTTCCTGGTAGATGCGCTCTTCGCATGGAAGAGGCACCTCGAACGGGACAGTACTGGCGGTAAAACTGGGACGTGAACCTAGCGCTGTCAACATACCTTCGATAACAAACAGCTCCCACCAGGTTCGTCGAAAACTCTCTCTTCGAATGGGGTCTTCTTCTGCCATGCTCTCTGCATATAACCGGCGATGCATTCCGAGCTCGTACGCCAAATCCATGCCCTGAGCCAGGAGCGAACCGGCTTCTTGACGCTCATTACGAGAGTGGAGGACGATGGTCAACAGTAGCAATGCTTGCACCTTCTCGGGAGACGCCTCTTGTTCAATAACTGATTGGACGACGGTTTGTCGGTATGTCTCGGGAGAGGCTGCTGGTGTGAAGTGGGCGCCGATAAACTTAACCACCTGCTCGAGATATCGAGGCGGGGAGTAGTGAAGGAACATGCTTGATGGGGGAAGAATTGGATGTGAGTTATGGAAATTCGAATAGTACACATCAATCAGGTATCCATCCCCTCCCAGAGCCGCTGATGACGACTCGGGTGTCAATGGTGAGCGTGCCACCAAGGGTTGTGCACTCCCTATTAGTGGTGTGGCCGTAGATCCGGTCGGCGCTGCTACTAGTGCTGTCGCTCCCATGTATGGAGGCGTAATTGCAGCGGGATCACCGGGCATGCCTGTTGAAGGAACAGAGCCAACGATACCCGGAATCTGCCATTCGGGCGATATCTCCGGCTTACGACCATCGAGAGCAAAGATGCGAGGGTCGGCCATGAATTGTTGTTCCCCCGGTGAAGGATCGGCACGACGCTTTTTCGAGGGTCCCTTGTAGCCACGTCTGGAGGGTGTGTATTCACAAGTCAGTTGGCCGGATGTACATCGGCCACATACCGGCTGCCTACCATCGCACTTAAGATGCTTTTGTCGGCAGGCTAAACACGCCAGTGGTGAAGGACCTCCAGGCTTTGGCGTTGCGTTTCCACTTCCTGTTCCATTTCCTGTCCCCGTCGCATTTCCATTTCCATTCCCGTTCACAGACCCATTCCAGTTTGCAGTTTCTTGTCCATTATTAGTGACGTTCGCGTTGCTCGGTCCAGTTTCAATATTGCCGACGTTTCCGAGATTTGTGGCATTTCCATTGATGTTCGTGTTTCCGTAGTGATAGGCGTTAGGATCAAGGGTGTAAGCGAATGGGCCGCCATTCATGATGGGCGATGGACATGGGAGTCACCGGTACAATGCGTGATAGGTAGAGCGTTTGTGTATATTCAACACTGGAACGAGGTAGAATGGATTATATGGATTGGTATTTGTGCGTGCGTAAAACAGGGAGAAGCAAATGGCGACGCTCTTATACAATGTCGCTTAGGCGAGGAGCGGTCGAAACTAATGTGATTGCGAATTTTATAGGCGACAGGCTGGAAGCAATGGTGCATAAATCAAAGCGCAAGCCGGTGCGATGCATTGAAGCGCAAAACCTTTCTGGCGGTGGGTTGGTTGTACAGAAGATGAGGCAGGCTGCGCGGGGGTGATCGCCGTTCGCACCGTTGGTTCGTCGCCACCACGTGTGTAGGGCGATAGACAGTCAGCAAGGGGGACAGGTTGTCTGTGCTCTCTTTGTTGTTGTTGCTGCTGCCGTTAGTCAAAATTGCCGATTTCTGGTTGTTGAGAGAAAATAGAGCAATAAAATCTAAGTGCGGACTTGTGACTGAATTAAATGACTGAATTAAATTAATCGTCCATCCGCAGGGAAATGAAGCCGTTTCAAAGGACCCGAGACCCAGGCAACGCTGCGGTCAATTGTCACCAGAGCTGCAGAATTGGCAAGCAGTATCGTAGCCAGTGCCTATTAGAACTCGTAACCGGCTTCTCTACATAAATCATTTCCAGCGATTCCACCAACGATTCCCACGGCCGTCGCAGGTAAAGTGCGTTGCGGGTGGCAGATGCTGATTGGACCGGGGCGGCCCTGGCGGTTGATTGGTTACGTGAACTCCCAGCACCAGGCACCTTACAAGTAACTACGTAGCACTCCAGACCGCAGAATCACCACGCACCTAGACACGCAGCTTTGTCTTCATCTCATATTCATAGCTTGGAAGGTGTTTGGCGATTCCAAACGAAGCCTCTGAAGTCTTCACCAGGTGCGTTGTGTCTCAACCAACCGGTTTGATCAACATCTTTTTTCGACAGCCCGCAATTGCAAGCTGGCCGGACCGCCGCCTGCTCAGCCATAGCTAACTGAACAACCAACCAGCCTCAGTCACGGTCCATTTTTGGAAGAGTACTGCTCTATTCACCCAATTCGAATATCCGGCTCAAAAGCAAAAAGAACGAAATTATCAGCCACCATGATCTCCGACAACGACCTCTACAACCTCGCCCTCGTTCTCGGCACCGTCGTCATGCTTCTTATTGTGGTCTACCACTTCCTAGAAGTGAACTCCAGCCCGGACTCAGACACCACATTGTCGTCATCTGATGGAAAACCAGCCTCTGCAGAAAACAAGAAGATCTCAGCTAATGCCGACCCCGTTGCTTTCACACCTGCCGTGGCGCCGAGGGGAACTGCTGGAAAGGCAACATAAATGATGGGAGTAGGAGTTCTGGTTGCGTTATGAAAAGCTCGCTTTCTTGTTTTATTTCTGCTTCTTATTCCCTGGCTGAGAGAGATTTTTCCTGCGTATATACCACTAAAGTCATTATACACTGAGTGGGAATTCATTGCTAGGTTTGTGGAGCTCTAGAAGTTGCCTGGACTCGCAAAAACATAGACGATTCTACTACGTAACCTAGGTACGAGCGCATCTGAAAAGTGTTTGGTCCATTTTTGCAGAAACGAATAGCCAGGGTTCAGATCTATCGACCTAATTGAAATTCTTCCTAGCCCTACCTAACCCAAAGTAATAGCGAGCATCTCCAACGCCGACCCATGTTCTGTGTATCCCATGCAAACCCCAAGTCAGACCCATCCTCCACAACTCCCAAGTTTACAATACATGTACAACCTAGGAAGCATCTGATGAATCTCCTTGTGTAAACCAATCGTCCACATCGTCTTCCTCCTCATCCACCACTTCGTACCATTCCTCGTCTTTCGTAAATGCCTTGTTGCGCACCGGGTTGGAGAATTCGCAACCTTCCTGTTCGAGGCCAATGCCCACGTGTTTTCGTCGTTTCTGGATGGCCCTCAACACCTGCTGTGCGCGTTCTTTTGGTTTCTGGTCGCCGTATAGCTTGTTGAATGCACGAATCGATGTTGTTTCAACGGGGAAAATGAGCGCGTCATTCTCGCCTGCCGTAGCGGCATTCGGCGTAATAATCAACCCATGGGCGTTTAAGTAACGATCAAGTTGGAAATCTAGAAAGCCGAAGTAGACCCGGAAAGAGAGAAATTTCAATCTCAATATTCATTCATGACACATCAATAGGTACAGGCTGCGAAGTGATCACTTTCTCACCATTTCCGTTGACGGACGGTCCATCCCCATATTTCCATGCCAGAGGTTGGATATGCGCCTTTGCCAGATGGTCTTTGAGACCGTCTTCATTATACTCTGTCGAGGAGTTGGGACAGCTGTGCCAGTGGCATGCCTTCTGCCCAGGAAGATGGACTTTGTAGATATGCCGCTCCAGGGTGTGTACATCATGGAGCTGCGCTGGACATGATGCCCACTCACACGTGAAGACAGGATAGGACGGCTCGGGAACGTTGGGAGTAGCTTCAGACCCTGCAATTCGAACGCTCTTCGCGGTTGGCGCGGTAGACGCACCAGCAGATTTCAATGCAGCTTTTGAGGGCTTTTTGTTTTTTGAACCTGGCGGTCGGCCGCGACGGCCACTCCTCTGGCCTGAGGTCGGAGTCTCGGCCATCGAAACGCGCGGTGTTGAAAAAGAAGGCATCAACAAGTCTGGTGGGGGCGGCCGTGAGCTCTCGGCTGTGGGGCCTGTGGCTTTATCTTCGGTGGCATCACGTGACGGATCAGAGCGGCGCTTTTTCTTGCGAGTGATCTGCGGAGGCTCCACCAGGATATCCTCGAGCTCAACCACTGGCACGGATGGCCCGCCTGGATCGACGAGATCCCACCGGAAGGTCTCGAAATCCGATTTGGTATTGACTGCAGAGAATATCTGCGTAAGCCTCATGAGATGATAGTTCAAAGGGCGGTCAGACGGATGACGGCCGGTAGCAAGCATGATGTCTCGTGCAATAGTTTTTGGATTGTAGTAGACTCGACGCAGCGCAGCTGAATGATTTAGCGGCTTGATTATACTTGGCAGCTTCTTAATGGACTCGAGGACAGACTCGTCGTCAGGGTCGAATTCAATGTCAGGATGTGTCAATTCAATCTCTTTGGCGGCGCGAGAATCAGCTAGATGATGCTCGGTCAGCTGAGGTGAATCCGCGTCTGAATCGATTACATCTGGGCCGAGGCTTGGGAATCGAGGATGCCCACTGAGGCCTATGCTGAAATGAGAATTCCTTGTAATGCCAGAGTATGTATCTTCACTATCACTGCGCATGTCTTCATCTTCATCATCACTGCTGAGTTGTGTCATGTCTACAATCTCGGAGAACAATCTCTTCCGCGACATTTCGGCCTTCGGTCCAAGAACAGGAATTGAGGAAAATTGGCCACCGGATGTCCGCCCGCGTGGTTGCGAGGATTTATTCTTTTGTTTCTTTTGGTCTGCTAGAGGGAGAAGCGTTGCGACACCTGTAATTAGGCTGAATTTTCCCATCTGCGGCGCCATAGCTTGGTAAATGGGTGCTCTTTGTTGTGAACCCGTAGGAATGGCGTTGAATGAAGGTTTTGCCGGGGGCGGAGGAATGGGATTTGCCATTGCATGTGACTGCGTTGTGACTGGAGGCAGAGACTGTGTCACTTGCGACGGAGGTGCATTGCTGATTGATTCCGCCTTCTTTGCCTCCTGTCCGTTATTACCGTTGGCAAGGATAGGGACTTCTGCGAGAAGGAAACGGGCCAGAGCTTGCCTATCCAAAGCGAACCCACGAGACTCCAATTGGCTGCATAGATCTGGATAGGTCGGATTGTTTCGTAAAAGGGGTAAAAGAGACTCCGCTGAGCATTCTTTCCCTTTATTCGCGGGGTCTTTTCTCAAGTACTCCGAGGCAGCTTGCGCTAGGTTGTGCTGAGTGGCATCTGGAAATTTAGAATTTGCGCTGGAATTTGTCTTTGATGGAGGGCTTTTAGTAGAATCTGGAGCCTTTTTTGATTTATTCTGTGCTGCAGTAGTATCAAGAGTGTTATTCAAGCTGCTGCGCTGAGCCTCGAATGATGCCGGAGGCAGTGGCTGTTGGGGAGGCGGTGGTTGCTGGTTAAGCATGGAATTAACGTTGACCTGCGCTGTTTTTGCAGAGAGTTCTGGCTGCGTGGTGGAAAGAGGCTTGGAATCGTCACTCTTGCGATTCCTCTTGCGTCTTTGTGCAGGAAACTTTCCTAGGTCTGGCAAGGTCTCATTTGTTGCCAAGTGCCTCGAAACTGAGGTTGCATCGGTTCCAGGAGCCTTGTTCGAGGCAACAGTGGTCAACTCTGAAGATGTCTCTGGAGGTGTGGAAACGGCCTGGTTACTCGCAGGTGTTTTCTTGAAATCATCCCACAGCTTGGAAAATAAAGAAGGATCCTTTGTCCGCATTCCACGAAGTTTTTCCAACATAGACCGCATTTGCTCCGCCATATCTTCTTCTGCTTCTGGGACATCTGCCATTACCTTGTCAACTGCCTTCTTCTTAGCAGACGACCTCTTTTTGGCGGAGTTTTTGACAGCCTTCGTTTTAGCAGACTCCTTCCCCTGAACAGGATTTGTTGATGAAATTGCAGCCTCCTGTGCCTGAGATTCTTTTTCTTGCCTCCGCTTCTCCTTTTCCACGACTTCTACTTCTGCTGCCCTCGCACGCTCTTGTGCAAGAAAGTATTGCTGGGTGTAAAGATCGCTGGGGTTAATGAATTGGATCCTTGAGGGAGAGGTCTGATCGGAAAATTTAGTTTCCATGCCAGAGCTGGATGAGATCTTTACGTTATTGTCAGATGCCGTGTGAGTATTGTTTGGGGTCATTGTATGGTGGGGATTTGTTGTGGGAACGCCTGCCACTGTAGGGTCCTGGGGAGCCTCAGGATGTTGGTGATTGATTACAGATGAGGTGTTGACGCTAAACTGACTGTATCCATGGGATGGTTGAGAATAGACAGGAGAATTTGTTGAAGCATGTGAGGTGGGCAGACTTTTGTGATTTGATGCGCGTCTCGGTGCTTTTTCCTGGGAGTTCACTTTGGGCGATGGTCGTTGTTCTGGTTGCGTAATAAGAGTAGGTTGTGTGTGGTATTGTCTTGTCGCGTCATATGAAGTGGCAATGTTAGCGTGTGTAAATGAAGCAGTATTTGTCTGCGGCGCAGCGCCCGAAGGTTGTTGGCCATAATTGACAGTTGTCGTGAAATTCGCCGTCTGGTTCACAGTTGAGCTCTGAGACGGATGATTATATGACAACGCCGCACTCTGATAATGAGAAGACTCCCCACCCCTTTGCGCCGGGTGCTTGGATGACTGTGACATCCCTTGATTCTTGGGATAAGAGGTCTCTAAGGAAGAAGCGTAAGCTAAGCTATTCAGGCCTGTAGATCTCCGGGTATTTTCATCCGTCCGCACGTTCTGATCATAACTACCCAGCGCAGTCGATAGGTGGTTAAAATTCGATGAAGTGTCCTGAGGTCTAGAGTAGTTGTTGCTGTTTGAATATGCGTTCGAGTTCTGGTGATCTACGCCGGAAGTTGCGCCGTGGTTATTCCAGCTGTAAGAAGCTTCCATATACCCATGAGGCGGTTGCACTGGCTGATGACTGCCTGCTAAGTTATTACCGGAATCCTGTTTGTCATTCTTGCTAGTGTTGTCATGTCGATAGGAGCTGTAGTAGTTCGAATACGCCATGGCATTTTACTTGGCTGGAGAGGGAACGTTCGGCTTGAATCGTGAAAGAGGTCACATCGGCATTCACAAAGTATTAAGGCTTTCATTCTATTCAAGTTGTCAACGGATGCGCGTATGAGTGTGAGGACGTCACCGGTCGTTGATCATGTTGGCCGGCCATGTGAATGCAGATAGCCAGAGTAAATAAATCCAGGAGTGGAAGGAAAGCGCGCGATAGTCGGGAAAACCGTCGGTGGGCAATGCCCGCCAATCATCATTGGCCTTGGCAATAGATATCATGTGATTTTAACCCTAACCCCAGACGAGCATAAACTCAAGGTGGGTGCTAACCGTGTTAGTTACATGTTTTCATAATAATCATAAGACGAAACAGATATGCTTTTACGTTTTGGCGCAGCCTGGATAAATCGCGTCTTGATGGAGTTTCATTTCCTGCTGAAGGCGTTTAGGATTATGTCTCACTGCTCACATAGGTACTATTGACATGAATGGATGAATCGAGCTTCGGGCATATCTCCCACTGCAGTACTCTCGGCTCACCTGCCGTGTGGTATTTGTGTCGCTCGAGATCAGTAGTATTGGAATCTTGTATTTCCCTTTTAATGTAGGTACCAGGCACTTACAGTAAGCTATATTAAAACATCAATAGTAATCGAGGGTTAGGGCTAGGCTGAGTCCATTGAATTAGTCCCGAATTAGTAGGTCCCGTGGAGTAACTAATACAGCCAATCGCCGTCTTCGCTTATCCAGTCATGTGATACAACGATCATTAATGCTGGCTTTCTGGCTGCAAAAATCTTTCCACTTTGATTATCTTCAGCACGGCAAACTGCAAAGGGAGCAGAAGTTGTGTTAATGTGCACGATCTTGTCGAAAGTTCCCTCTCACGATTTCCCTCTTTTGATACCGTGGGAAGGGAAAACAAGTCCATGAAAAATTCTAACTTCCTCTTTCCCAGATTCTCTTTTGTCGGTAGCCTGTACCAAGAAAAGTGTGCGTCAATAACAAGGCCTCAAGCAACGCATCTGCTCATATCGTTTACTGTTTATTTTTCTTGCAACAGTTCCATTCTTGCTTACAGATCACTCGGCGAGCTAATTTAATTGGGTCAATTGAGTCAATTGTGAAAATTTGTTTTTGCAGTGCACGTTTCCAAAACACCAGTCGTCCTTCTCTTTCTCCATCCTTTCTTCCCTCACGAAACACGCCAGATTATCTCCGCATTAACCTTTTTTTCTTGATGGTTTATGAGGTATACGGCTGGCGTAAATTGAAACCTAGAGTACTGGTTTTCTTCATCTATATATTGGAAGAATTTTCTCCAGCTCTAGACTCGTCTGCAGACTCGTTTTGAGATTTTATCGATGATCTTAACGAGTTTGATGATGAGAAACATCCTTGGATCAATACCTATGTTCGTTCGTAGCAGTAATACAGAGGATGAACAGGCCATGAACCGAAAATGAAATCCGCATAAATCACGCCATGCAAAACAAGTATTCCTTCCTCGTCCTCCGGAATGCTAGCTAAATTCCTAAAACTTGCAAATGATATACATGATATATGACTGTTCTTCCATCCCAAGAATAATGGTGGATGACGAATACTGGAACAGTCTTGATCGTTTCATGTTTTCGCTAGGATGAGAGGACTACTCGCTCTTCCCGCTGCCAACACACCTGCTCCAGCCAGGCAGGCCACAACCCATACCGACAAATAGGTAAATCAAAAAAATAACAACAATACCCAGTAGAAACATAACTTTGATATTCTTCCACCACATTCTTCTGCGCAATCCCCGTGATCGCATGCGGAAATCGTGTGCACTTCCACCCAAGCGGTCTGTCTTATCAACCAGCAAATCGATCCTCTCGCCGCGCTCAAGTACCCGCTCAATATTCTCGGTCATTATGTCTCGAACACTATCAATCTCTCGGCGAGCAGAGGCCAGGGAATCCGCGGGCGGTGCGGTATTATATTGTTGCAGCAAAGCTCGAAGTTCGGAATTATACGATGCGCATCCATAAGCGGGAAAGGCCGAGAAATCGGTCACAGAAGGCGGGTATGCCGCTAAAAACTTGCGCTTTGCTTCAAGTAAGAAAGCAAATGGGATACGACGGCCCTGTTCAGCTGTAGCAACCACGAGATAACTCAGCGACGAATGTGATGAGAGTCTGTCTTGATTGGGTCCATCGTGAGCGGGACCCGATGGTGAGTCGGCTATGTAATGTACAAAGAGTCGGTCGTGAGTATAGGTGAGCTTCTGAGGTTTGTCGTGTGAGATCTTGGGCAGGATGATTGATGCGAGCGATGAGGCTGATGTGGATGATGCGCCAGGCGAAGAATGTTCGGCGAGAATTGTAGTGCCGTGTGCTATGCAGGAGCTGAAATAATTAAACAAATCAGTAAATAGATTTTATAAAATGGACGAAGCAGAGGGCGGGTCCCCCAAAGTTGCAGCCATGCGGTCTTACTAGAGAAGGGTGCTGGACGGCTTGGATGACGACGCCATCTTTGAATCTTCGGATTTCAGCCCTACGAGCCAAGTTTGAAACCGTGCTGCTTCTCCCTATAATTGATGTTTAGCCCGAATGCAAGCGAATCCTCTTCTTTAGTCGATGCGATAAGTCGTGGTGTGCTCCTTCAACATCGGGCAGAGACAGCAGGCAGGTGTGACGTCGACCCCGGATCCGTTGGGATCACATGACTTCCTCCCCAACACGCCTAAGAGTCCAAACATCAGAGTCGATTTGTTCTACTACGTGAAAATTTACATGCAAGACTGTTTTCGCTTGCTACGACATGACATGTTATTTTCAAATGATATTGGATGCATTTATATAACCAAAATAGCAGTCTAATGAAGAAGTCCCTCGCAAAAAAAATGCTGCAGCTCAATGGCACGCCCCTACAAAATGACTCCAAAACTATGATATAATGAAGAGAGGGTATCTTTGTATGGTTCCGTTTGCTTCCCATCTCAAGAAAGGAATGTAACCGCCTGATATAAATGAAAATGAGACGTGAAAAGGGGTATAATACAGTCAGCAGTGATGAGAAAAGTGAGCCCTGAACGGGCGTGGCGTGAAGTCTGTCGTGAAGATTACTCATCCGAAACATTCGAACTTTCATAAGAGTATCCACCAGTCTTCACTTGTCGCAATGCAGCAGCTCGTCTAGCAATGACATCTTCCCTCCTTACCACATTCCGAAGTGCCTCGCTTGCTTGAATTAAGCCATCAATGCTGATTGCGTGGTTTGTCATTTGGTGATTGACATAAGTGTATACGGCGGCAGGAGTATGGCATGTCGTCAAGAGTTGCTGCTCGTTTAATTTGAGTAGAGCTAGTGCTACTTGAAACAGGAATGTGCTACCTCCACCACTTGCGGTCGCAGCATCTTCTTCTGCATCCTTGTTAATGCTAATGGCAACGGCTGATGACGACGCCCGGTCTCGGTTGGTGCTGTTCGTGTTCCCTGAAGGAGTGGTATTGCTCGTACTGGTAACGTTCAGGCACAAAACGACGTCCCACACACGATACAGAGCTTCTGCGGACAGACAATCCGTGAATATTGATAGAAACCACTGGAAAGTCAGAGCCTCTAGCTCGATGCCAAGCTCATCCAAGTGAGCGGACAGTCGAGGGAGGATTTCCCGAATGTATTGGCGTAGAACTTGCTGGTCAGCTCTGGAGGCCAGCAGGCCGTGATCGTAGTAATGCGGTGGCAGGATGTTCTCGATCATAGATGTCATGATCCAAAAAGCATCTTCCGCCGTAGGCATTGTCAGTAATAAAGACGCTGCAATGAGATTCATTCCTTGGCAGTATCCCACCTCAGGATTGCGCCGGGAATATGCCAGAAGAACATCACGCAGCTTCGCCACACCAGGACCGTTCCGGAAAAATATATTGTCAGTCAGCGTGCGGTGGATATCCATATCAATTTGAGCCACTATGCTAGGATCGACATCTGCTGCTGTGACCATATTGACAAGGTCATCGTAGTAGCCTGGTACACGCATCGCTGAAGCACCACTGCATTCTGCCCAAATCTTCGGTCGATGAGCGACGGGAATTCCAGAGAGTACCAATGAGCGAAACTCGCGCCATTTGTTCCTTCCAACTTTACCCTTGTTGCCCAAACCTGCGATACCGACGACTTCGCCATCAGCCAATGTAGCTTCAGGCATATTAAGTGACATATTTGCACGTTCAGGGTCAAGAGCTGCAGCGGCTTCGCCTTCTCGTCGGCGCTCTGCGCGAACTTTGCGGAGGAATTCATTCCATCTAGTGGTCCTTTCGCGTTGGAATACATCATGCAGCTCCGTTAATTGCTCTAAAAGAATTCTAACAGGCTCCTGCTCGTTTGATATGCTAACCACCGGTGTCCGCGCTACCGCATTGGCAAATTCCGGTGTATCTGCCACAATAGCAGATGTTGACGCCGTTGGTTGGGAGTTGGGATTAACGGATGGTGCCCCAGCTTTGTCAAGAGCAACTGTAGAGCCTACTCTCTTAGGAGCTCCTTCCGAGGTGGTGATACCTACAATAGGGGCGGTTGAAGGCGTGTGAGACAGCAATTCTGTTGGCCGCGTAGCAATGCGCAGGTAGTCTTGCCAACGTTTCGTTGTAGAGGTTTCGTTTTCAGCTTCCTCAGCAGAAGCAGGATTTTCGGGTTGATCCTGAGTTGAACCGACACCCCCGGCTTCCAGATTATCGTTCTCATGTTCACCTTCGTCCGTCATGTCTCCGCTGCGGTGGCTATTAATTGTCTCGGTAATACTATTTCTGTTTGCAGTTTTTCTTAGCAGAGCAGCTTCTTTCTGTCTCTTCTTGCGGCGTTGGTCGTATATAAAGCCAAACCGGTCGGTCAATAGGTCGCCCGATTGGTAGTTCATATTATAGTCGCTGAGAACTGGTGGCCGAGATTCCAAAGGCAAGATCGCATCCATCTCAACAGGTCCAAGATTTGTTGCTGCCGTGCTACCGCTGCGGTCTGTGTTGGGTGTTTGCGGGGTACTTGACCCTGTTATGCGCCGCTGTTTATTGATGGTTGAAGCCGCGGTGGCCAATTGGCCATTAGAGCCGCTATAACTGTTGATACGCTTCAAAGCAGCGACAGCAGAAAGTCCGTTTTTTCCGCTTTGGATTGGCGCGGATTTATAATTGTTCCTGTGCCTATCCTCTCCAAGGGAAGATGCTCGACTGCGATCCCCGTTTGAGATGGGTTGGCTGTCTTTGTTTTGAGTACCACCTGCAAATAACTTAACAGTCCAAGATGCGACAGACTTTGAAGATTTCCGTGAGTTGACACTAGATGTGTCGCCGGACTTGAGATTCTTCACACCCGCCGGCGAGGCAGCACGGCTATGGGGAGGTTGAAATAGCCTGTCGTCCAAGCCTTTCCGACGGCCAGAAGTTGTGGTGGCTGACATACGAGGAGCTCCTGCAATCTCCTCAGCATCGTCTTGATCAGTTATCACGCTACTAGCGCGACTAGTCCTATGGCTGGCATTGATGCCACCCAGTATATAGTCCTGCCATATACGGACCGTCCCCGACTTTCGTTGGGTACCTGATTCAATGCTCGAAGTTCCTGATTTCGCATCGCTGTCATTACGGTGTGGGCGAAGTGTTGCTTGAAGATCTGTGTCGTCCGAATCAAATTCCCCAACGGAGTCTAACATTGCCTGGCCCATGAGACCACCGATACTAGACTTTGGAAGCAGCTGGTTGGTGTCATTCGTCTCCTCGTCTGATTGATCTTTGGGCGACGGGTTTTCTAAATCGTATAACCGTCTTTCGATATCCTGACTGGATACTCCCACATCCCGGAGCATTCTCTTGAGCTCTCTTTCCCGGGCATCTGCTCGCCTCCGAAGTTTCGATATCTCCGCATCTCGAATAGCAAGATCACGCGCAAATTGTCTAACGAGCTTGACTGCGCCGCTTCGCTCAAGTAAGTGTTCTATATGAGCTGTGTCGGCCAGGTGTAACGCTCCGGGGATTTCTGAAGTTGAGAATGAATCGTCAAACAAAGCAGGACGTCCAGATCCCTGAGATAATGATGAAGTAAGTCTCTCCAGGGCTGCCTGTCTACCACGTTTGACCGCACGACGATTGTCTTCCTCGCTTTGTTCCGCTACCAACCGCTGGCTGAATGCGCCGTCCAAGTCAGGCTGACCACGCAATTCTCGCGGAGAGCTATCCGGAGAAAGGGACGGGAAAGACGTCAAGTCGGCGGGCGTTCCACTCGTGACAGCATTAGAAGACGCGATGGAGACTTCAGAGAGACGTTTGGTCGTTGGCTTTGGCCGGCCGGACTTAGCCTTTTGGCTTTTGTGGGAAGACGACGAGGTCTGCGATGAGGAGCGACGAGGTAGCGGCGTAGTGATTATCGGATCCGCCATGACTCATCCGGCGGTCAAGGCGATGAAGAGATAGATCAGACCAAAAACAATGACTATGAAACGTCATGGGAGCGTGAGGTAGCTGGACGAATTTGAAAGACGGGTTGTATAGGCCTGGCTGGGTTGTGAGGAATGCACTGCTGGGAAGGGATGGCACATTGAGACGGGGACGAAATTCAATACCAGAGAGTGGGAAGCAAGATACTGTATCGTTGGGACCGCATGCATAGAATCTCAGCACTTGGGTTGTAACTAGCGCGAGCTAACAGGGCTGGTGCGTTGTGTGATGTCGGCCCAAAGCTTTGGTGGAGAGAGCCTGGCCGGTCGCTGCTCCGCAGAATGAGGTCACATGTCTGGCCGACCACGTCAATCCTCTCTAACCATAATCATAACCCCTCAGGAAGTTAGCAACACAACTGCGTACTGGGCCCCATCCTTGGCAAGGCAATGAAGTGGTGCAGGGTTTTGGCTATCCCGCTTGATCATTTTACCCATAATATTATAAACGATGTTGCGAAATAATGTCAAAGCGGACACGAGCACTCTTCTACGAAAAGACCTAGCGGTGCAGAATATTTATTTGCGAAATGCATAAGCATTGGGCATATAACCGACAACTACTTAGTATTCTCCTTATTGGGATTTGTTACTCCTTCTCTAAAAGGGGGACTACCGATTCAGTTCCAGGTGCTGACTCTCACGACGTACAAGTCTCCGCCAACGTATGGGCGGGCGCAAACATGGGCATGGCGTCCTCCCACAAACTGTTGGTCATGGGAGTCTTGTTGCTGCCATCTGCGTCCATAGTCATGATAATGGCATACGGCTGCATTGAGTCGTCGTACAGAGGCGCCTCCTGCTGAAAGCCGAACTTGGAGGTAGCGTAGGCGATTCCACCGTCGTGTCTCCAAACGGCGTGGGCGTTGCTGCCCACGGATGTCGTCAACGCAGTAAGATCCGTACCGTCGGGATTCATGGTGAAGATGTTGTAGGTGTCACCAATATTGTTCAGATTAGTGCGACGCAGGAACAAAATCTTGCTGCCGTCAGGCGAGAACGCCGGCAGATTGTCCCACTCGGACGTCAACTGCGTGACCTGAAGGGTGGCCACATCGACGATGGCCAGTCCCTTGGTTCCCACCACGGTGCCGTTGTCAGCAGTACCGGGCCATGTACGGAAAACGACCTTGGAACCGTCATGGTTAAAGGACGGAAAGCCGTAGTTGCTGATGTTATTGCCGGCAAGAAGTGTCAAGTCCGACCCATCGGCGCCGATGCTGTAAATAAATCCGGGAAGAGACGAGCGGCCCACGAAGTATGAGCCGTAGCCAAATGTGATATTCGTGTCATTGGGACCCCAGTTGGGCTGATAGGCGCGCGCGTTGAAACTGGAGGCGATGGCAGGGTTAATCGTATCCGTGAGGGTATCGAAAAGGGTAACCTGCTCAGTGCCGTTCATGGCCAGTCGCATCAAATTGCTATTGGCAGGGCCTTCCATCTGCTGCGACATAGCCATCACAGGGCACCCAGACCGCGCTCCCATAGGAAACACATCAGTGAAGCGGTAGTCCCAGTCTGGGTCAAAGCTCCAGAGCTTCGAGTACTGTTTCTTGGAAGTCGACGTGCTACCTCCTGTGGGACCCTGTTTCTCATAGATTACGTACTTGCCGTCTGGCGACCATGCCGGTGAGCGAAGTGCGGGTGTCATGGTGTTCATCGGAATGGTTTGATACTCGGTGTAGTTTTTGCCCGATATAGAGACGTAGTAGATACCATTACTGGCTGACTCCTTCATGACGTACCCAATGACCTGTCAAGAAAACGAATCTCAGGGTCAGAGACAAACCAGGGACTGGAGGCTGGATTAATTCACTTACGTCGTCCGTAACATATGAGGGGCTGATTTTGGTCCCAGCTCCAGTAGCGTGAACAACACGGTCGATACCCGTGGCAAAGTCAACTGACACAATGCTGGTATTGAGGTATACGCCCTCCAGGAGCTCGGGCTCAAGGCGAGCATTGTATGTGTCCTCAGTCGCCATCTCGTAGAAGACCACACGCGAACCATCAGGGGAGAACTTCGGTGAGCCCTGGGTATAATTGAAACGAGCTGATACAAGGCGAAAGTCAGAGCCATTTGGGCGGACGGTGTAAATAGACAGCTCTTGCACATGCTCCCAGCCCTGGCCATCGCTGTGGCCTCGCCATGGAGTATTGCGGTCCGACGTGAAGACAATCCATTCTCCATCGGGGGACCAGGTGGGCTTGAAGTAACCATTGGGTTCCGTAGGGTTGGCAGCACCGGCAATATTGCTGACAAGCGTCAAATTCGTCTGCTCGCCCGTCTCTATGTCCATCAACATGATTTGGCTGGTCTGGTTGTACCTACTGGTTGCGAATGCCAGCGTCTTGCCATCTGGGGCAAGCTCGCCAGAGTCGTCGACACCGGGGGACTCCACAAGCGTATCTATTGTCGCCGCTGTAGTCGTGCCAGCGATGGCCACACGATAGAGGTCTGCCTGGCCATTGCCCCTGCGTTCCGATGTGAAAGTCACATAGTTCCCATCCATTGACCAGCTAGCTCGGAAGTCGTAGACTGTGTTAGCGCCAAGGAGCAATTCCTCGTTGGAGCCGTCAGGGTTCGCAATGTAGAGCTCTGAGTAATTGGGGCTGATGCGATTGTGCAACAACGTGCCCAACTTGGTACTTTCGCTTGTGCTGCCAACATAGGCGAGCGCGGTGCTAGCTAATACGAGCCCAGCCAGAGACCTTAACCCTCGCATGGTGACCAGTAGAAGAAGAGTTATGTTTATATCGTTTTTGCGGAGCAAGTAATTGGCTCCCGGCGATGCTCGGAGGGTAGCACAACGAGATTGGGTCTCTTTTATATTTCTTCATTGTCACTCACACACACACACATAAGCCCAGTGCGCAGTCACTGCTGGAAATGAAATCTGGAGGCGCCATTCCGATCTAGTTCGAAGTCGCAGATCTTCGGCCGTCAAGGACATGCACCAGGCCCCGGTGTAACCCCAGGCGGAGTGGACCAAGGAATAATCCAGGAAGATAGGCCCGCTAGCTGTTGAAGATCAGCGAACTACGCGTGGACAGCAGACATTCAATGGCGTTTAATAGCCTTAGTCTCTTGCTGCTCGCAAGCTTTCCCAGTTCCTGGTTAGATCCTTCTTGCCAGTTGGCTTCCGTCTTGCTGCCTAATTTGCAATGCTGGATTGGCTCGCTTTGTTTTGAATTAATTAATAGCGTCCAGCAGGTCTCTAAGGCGAAATCCCCGCCATACTTATTACAGTAAGTCTAAAGCAGAAGAGCCCCTCATTCATCAGCAGTTATCCTAATATAACCAGGTGCAATTACTAGCTTACTAATTAATATATTCTCAGAATATCAACCGCATGCTAGTCAACTTAAGCTCGGCTGCAGCATTCCAGTTGGTTTACTAGGTGAAAAGGCAAGTGTGTATCTCTCTGATAAGTTCGCACCGCAGCCGCTTCAATGTACAAGCTGAAACTTGAAAGAGCTGGCCACCACGCACAGGAGAATGCAGGCCACTAGCTAGCCATAGAAAATGTTGAGATTAACCCAATTTGCCCGGCACAAACGGATGCCCTGCACTGAGCCCACCACAAACAGTCACCGCTTGCCCATTCATATAGCTGCTTTCGTCACTACCCAGGAAAAGGGCGACACGAGCCACTTCGTCTGCCACAGCTCCTCGCTGCAACGGATTCAACTGGCCAATCTTCCTTTCCGTTCCTCGCGCTCGAGCAGTATCGTACATGATCTTAGTCATTCCTGTCTCGATGACGCCAGGGCAGATCGCATTGACGCGAACACCAGTGCCAGCGAGCTGATAGCAAGTCGTCTGTGCGATATTCACCACTGCCGCCTTGGATGCAGAGTAGTCCGTAGCACCGGCATTAGAGCGTAAACCGGCTACTGATGCCGTGCAAATGATGGAGCCGGACGGGAAGGGCTTCGCTTTAGATGTGATTTGCATGGCGGGAGCAGCGTATTTGGCGGCAAGAAAGACACTAGTTAAAAGCACACAACAAACGCGTCAGCTTTGTGGAATCATTCATTCAATCCCGTTTTATTCGGCGTTTACCCTAATGTGTTTGTTCGAAGAGTGTTCATAAACTCGTCCGATTCAATTTCTGTAAATATCTTGGACGCGCCAATGATACCAGCATTGGCGAACATGACGTCTAACCGGCCATAGCGAGCAATTGCATCGTCAACGACTGACTTGACGGACGCGGCATTACCTGCATCGAATTGCCGAATCTGCACGTCAACATCAGGATACAGCGATTCGATTTCGCGCTTGTGTGTGGGCAAGTAAGTCTCATCGTAGTCGCACAAATAGACGGCCTTTGCGCCATTGTGAGCAAATTGATGGGCGCTTGCCCTACCAATTCCTGTGGGTGAATTGGCTCCTAAATAAACATCATATCCGCGATTAGCAACGGGTCGCAGTTAATAACGCGAAAACAATCGTTCATAATTGCACATACCTGTGACAATAACAACTTTGTCCTTGACTCTCCTGGAGATGGTCAGTGGAAATATACTCGTCTCATTTTTGCGACCGGTGTTTCGACGGACTTACTGGCCAACAGAGTCTGGGGCAACAGTACGAATTCGTGGGATATCTTCAAATGTACCAGCATCGGGGATTCCTTCGACAAGCTGCTGGCTGAGCGCTTGAAGGCGCCGTTTCGCGGCCGACGTCATTTCTGTGACCGACGCTGATTCTATGTGTGGTTATACTATGAGGAAGCAACGCTTATATGTGTTAGAAAGACCATAGGGAGAGGACAAATAGCAAGCAAGTGAGATCATGGCCCGGGCAGCTATCATACTGCGGGAAGTTTGCGGGGGGGCGGCTGCGGAGAACGAGCCGAGGCATTTTTCGGGCTTAGCTATGGATGCCTCAGGCAGTCTAACTATACAAATATACAATTACATACTTACTGCTTGCTCATCGTCGGATTTTCCTGTTCTTCTGGTCTGGTCTTGATATATTTTTACCATTTATATTTGACAGGATATATTCAGATCACTATTCCATGTAAGGATTTGAAGAGCAGCACAAGCTCAAATGTCTCCTTTTTCCGCTTTCACATGATGGATACGCAAGTGGTTCATGCTTCGCCGACATCTTCTTGATGCTGGAGATCACGCTTATTATCCAACTCTTGCTCAATTGCCGCTACTCCTTCGTCACTGAAAAGGCGATCGACGTCCTCCAATTCCATTCCTAAATGTCATGTCAACAGCCGAAGAAACAATAACTCCTTAAAGACTCATACCTTTGGTTTCAGGGAAGAAGAAGTAAATGATAGGAAGCCAGAGGGTGTTGAAGATGGCAAAAATAATGTACGTCTTCCAACCTATGTTTGTGATAGCAGGCGGGCAAATTTGAACAACGAGATAATCAAAGATCCAATTCACGGCGGTACTGATAGAAGACCCGCGTTGGCGGAGTCTTAAGGGCAGAATTTCGGAAGGATATACCTGTTGATAGATGAATTTGTAAGTTTTCCTTTTTAGTAGTTCTATAAGCTGCTTCGGCGTAAATCTTACCCAGACAGTAGCTTGGAATCCAATCGTGAATGCACCCTCAAAAACGAATAGCATCACCGCAGCTGCAATACCGCTGCTATGGGCAATGCTGGTCTGATACTGAACCTGGTAGATTAGTGCCGCCTGTATGGCCATCACAGCAGCCATCACAGAAATCATTGACAAGAGCAACGGGCGTCGACCAACGCGATCAATAAGCACCCACGGAATGAACGAGGCCACAAATAGCCACGTCTGAAGAAACCCAGACATCAAGCTCGACATATTAGAAGAAAATCCAATGGATTGCTCAAATAGAGTGGTAGCATAGTAGATAATAGCGTTGATTCCACCCAATTGCTGGAAACCCTGGATTGCGCAAGCAATTAGCAGTCGGCGCTGGCTCTGAATACTATCGTTCTTCAGTAAATCCTTCCACGAGCCAGCACCGATTTGTCTTTCGATTGCCACGGTACGAAGAATTCTCTCATACAGAGCATGGACATCTTGTTCGGACATTTTATTTGCGTTCAGTCGTTTCAGCACGTCCAAAGTCTCGTCAATGTAGTCATGGGCAGCAAGCCATCGGGGCGTCTCATCAACGATCCAAACAAGAAACAGCATGGGTATAAGAAATGCGCACTGCAGAATGACAGGGATCCTCCACGCATAACTGCCCATTTTGGTAGAGAATCCATAGTCAATCCAGTAAACAAGGAAGATTCCGAAATTGAGGACAGTCAATTGCATACAGACAACTATGGGCAGAATAGTCAGAGATCTGCAGCAAAATGTTTTAAACTCAAAGGTAGACTCGTACATAATCCTCTGGAAGCCTTAGGAGCAAACTCAGCCATCATCACTGGAACGGTTGAATTGACGGCACCGAGTCCGACGCCAGCCACGATTCTCGCAACTATCATATGGGCGCGAGTGTACGCAGTGGCCTGCAAAAGAGAGCCGATAATCATAATAACAACACCGATGGCAATGGTCCTTCTTCTGCCCAGTCGTTCACCGAAAAAGGCTGTGAAGATGCTCCCAAAGAAAGCCCCGACCTCCATGATCGAGACTATGAGACTCACCATGACAGAACCCGGGGAATCGAAAGTTGCATTGAAGGCTGCCTGGTCGACAAGACCGCCCATTAATCCATTATCGTAGCTACGGCAGTCGTTAGTAGGTGAAATCGTCATTCGTCCTAAGCCAGAGCTGGGAGACCAACCCGATTTGCATAAAACCCAGGGCAGTCAGCGCAATGACCACCCCAATCAGGGCATTCCCTTGAAGTTTCATCATGATCAATCGAATCAATCCGCAGGTGGTTTTCAGTCAAGTCGAGAAAGGGGAAACAGAGGAATAGAAAAGTGCGAGATAAGAGCTCGGCTAACTTAGACTTCGTCAGCAACACTCACCTACATATAGTAAATGCAGAGTAGGCTGTTGTGGAAGCCCCACGGGGACGGTGAAAGCTTGATACCCCGACGGGCGCACGGCACACGGAGTACTCGATAGATAGATCCCAAGTTACTCTCACCCCTAACTGGCCAGCAATCCCCAAATTCCCCGGGTGGCGGCACCGGGCCTTGCCGGTTCGAGTGTGTATGGTGGCCGATCTTCTTGTCTCCACGGGAGCAGAGGAGATCGGCTATTGACCGAGTGTGTTCAATAGCCGGCAGTATCCAGCCGGCCTTCACTCCGAAGTATCACACTGACATACGGGTTACCTCTCTGCAAATAAGTTAACTATACCTAGCGCCACAACTTATAACAAAGCAAGATATACCGCGATAGCAACCACCACTGTAAATAACTAACAACCACTATGGCGGAATTCCAGGTCACTTTCGGCCGGGAGCACGCCGACTTTGACGTCCTCCTCGGCGAAGGTGAACGCACCCCAGACGTCGCTATCTTGGCAGACGCAAGCTCGTCATCAGGTTTGCGACTCTATCATGAAGCCGGCATCTATCATCCTCCAACACGCAGCGTGTTTGTAACCTCGAACCAGCTCCCAAATGACCCCAAACAACCCAACGCCGCCACCTCCAACAAGCATGTGAAACTCTTCCGGTTCTACGATATCCCCGCAAATCCACGAGTAGAAGAAGTCAACTTTCCCGGCATTGAGGGCGCCATGCTCAATGGTGGAGTCAACTACGGCCAAGACGCCATCTTACTCTGTGCCCAAGGATCCAAGGATCCACGAGACATTTCGGGGATAATCAAACTGCCCATTCCCACCCCCCAAAACCCTAACCCGCAAGCTGAAACCATCATTGACAACTTTCACGGCATCCCATTCAACTCTGTAAACGATGTCATCGTCGAACCCAGAGACTCGTCAATCTGGTTCACGGACCCGCATTATGGCTTTCACCAGGGCATCCGTCCCCAACCTCAGCTTCCCGGTCAAGTCTATCGATTCGACCCAAAGACACGCACAATCCGAGCTATAGCCGATGGCTTCACCAGGCCTAATGGGCTGTGTTTCTCGCCAGATCTCAAATTACTGTATGTGACCGACACAGGGGCCATTCATGGCTCGTCGTCCGTGCCAATCGATCCGGCTGGACCATCGCACATCTATGTATTTGATATTGTCTATCCTAACGGCGGAACGGAGCCGTTTCTTTCCAACAGGCGACTATTTGCCTATGCTCCTGGTCGTTTCCCAGATGGTATCAAGTGCGATACTAGGGGAAATGTGTATTCCGGGTGCGGTGATGGCATTGCCGTGTGGAATCCAGTCGGCGTCTTGATCGGCACTATCAAGATCCCTGGAGGAGTCGCAAACTTTTGCTTCGGGGAAGATGGCGTTATTTACGCCTGTAATGAAACTAGGATGGTGCGAATCAAGCTGCAGGGAAAGAATATAAAGGGATGTCTTCTGTAATAAGTCCCATGATGCTGATGGGCATAGGCTTCTTGTGCTGTGAATATTAGATGGCATTAATCCAAAGAGCGTTCTTGCGCCTCATGTTTACCAAATAAGCTAGGGGCTAAGTGTGCAAGCCCGTAAGCCCGCAATGCAAGCATCACCATCAGGCTCGTGTAACCATGAGCTAGGTTTAGCTGCTAGACAAGTCATTTATTCTCAAGAAACTGTACAAAAATGGGACAATAACCGCCCACTCGATCTGAACTTCCTTCAAAATGGTTTGACAGCTTGAATAAATACATACACATACGGAATTTGATCGATGCGATCCTTGAACCAGACCTTGGTCGAATTTTCAAAAAAAGGTAAAAGGAGAAAAATTGTCACATGGAAAGCAATAAAACGGAAACAACAATTATGTATTTGCATTGAAATCGCGCGTGCTACATGAGCAGGTATGGACACTAGGAAAGGAGTGAGGGAATGTCCTGTGAGGTCGTCTGTACAGAAAAAGCGGAAGACAGCACGAAGAGGAAGAGGTCGTGAAGTAAGGAGAATATTCCAAATTCAATTGAGGAGAATTCCTTCCGATGTCAATAGAATCTACTCACTCATGTATTTCCTCCGGTAGATGAGAAAAAAATATCGCAACACATAAAAGAGCCTGAGAGCAAAATACAAAGCCTAGATCAGTTTCTGATATAAGAATCTGCGGCGGGGAATAGATAAAAAGATGTAACAAGAAACGAAAATAAGAGAAAAAGTATTTGCGCCTGGTAAAAAAGAACTGCTTGCTTCGGGTCAAAACTTTCGATCGCGTAAATCATTCTCTCCCCAGGTATCACCTTTTCAAATATGGATGTCTGTCTAGGAAACAACTCGTCCAGCAGGAGGGTGAATTATGTCTTGACTGGGCTTCTTCGAGATTGTAGCAGTTTCGCTGGCGTCAACAAAGCCTTCTGTCTCGTGAAGATGTTCATCCTCGTCTTCTACAATCTTGGTGGGAATTTCGCCTGGGTTGTATTGCTGGCTGGACCGTTCTGCAATAGTTGATGTGCTGACCATGGACATAGACGTGCTAGAGCGATTGTGCACAAGATCAGGAGTTGGCGGGATGCTTGAAACACGGTTTTCGGCGCTCAAATAACCGCTTTCGCTTTCGCCGGCTTCACTGCCTTCGTCGGCTTTGTTGGCAGATGGTGCAAGATGAGTCTCATTCTTAGCCAACTCTGCCGCCTCGTCATTTTCTGCATCCTGGGCTAGGTGCAATCCCTCCACGGCGGCAGCACACTGCTCGCTGATGTTGCGAATAATGGCAGCAATAGCATCGGTCTTGTCCTTCAAATAGCGATCAGCGACATCAGGCATGCTCATTTGGGAAAGGCGTCGTTGAGCTTTATCTACGGCGTTCATGTGGCTTTCCATCTCAGGTGTAGCATTGTTCTCGCTGGCCGCACTGCTCGAGCGGCTCGTGAACCCACTGGATAGTCGGACACGAGAGCCAGGCCGAGACAGACGCTTCATAGACTTGGGACTCTCGGTTGATGATCGAGCTGGTGGTGTGGACGCAGAGTCTTGTGTCGTGTTCTCCAGCGCTTGATCAATGTATTCGCCAATGTCAGTAGAGTTAGCAAAGTTGCGGATAATGTGCTCCATGTGGTGGGTTTGTCCATCGATTAAGCTGCGGAGATGCACCACAATGCGTTGGGCCTCGTCGCGCTGACGGGTGAGAGTGGCGATCCGGTGCTCCATGGAGGAAAGGTCTTTCTGATTGCGCTTACGCTCGCGCTCCAGCTCCTCGGCAATTTCTTGCTGAAGAACCAAGGCTTCCAGAGCGTCATCCCGCTGCTTCTCGGTGCCAGAAAGGCGAAGGGTAAGGCGAGTAATATCGTCTTTCTGCTGATCGATAAGGCCGCTAAGGCGGCGGTTCTCGCGTTTGTGTCCCTCGATCTTGACCTTGAGCTCGGATGTTTCCTTTGTGAGCTGTTCAGCAAAGGCTTGGAATTTGAGGAACTAGAAAGCAGCATTAGCACATATTGAATCTATCGATGGGACTTTAAGTGATTTCCTTACTTGTTGCTTCCAAGTTTCCAACTCTTCCACCAAGAAATTGTTGCGCTTGGTGACCTTGGATATCTCGGTGTCCATGCGTCCCTTGAGATTGATAAAATCTTGCCATGCTTCGACAGTATCACGAGAATACTGATTACGTTCGCGGACGATCTCGTTGAGATGCCTCATCGAAACCTTGGTCATGAGAGGCTTCTTGACAGAGCCACCGAAGATGGCTTTCATACCAGTGTTGCGTCCCTGCATTTTTGTTAATTTGCATATATCAATGATGTAGGTTTTGATGTACATTCGAATACTTACAAGTTTCTCACACACATGGTCCGTGACGCTCATAACAGCATCCTGGTTCCACCAAGCTGGGTCTTGGACGCTCTCCACTTCACCCTTCATGACAATAATTTGCCCAGCTGGGATGAGCTTACCACCACCATAGGCGGAACGCAAATGCTGGGGTACCCCGGACGGGGTTACTTCGCCATTCAAGGCCTGTGTCAAACGATTGATGAATTTTGTGCGCTGACCGGGAGTCAGAACACTAGGGGGGCTGGAAGTGAGAACAAAGTTGCGATCGAGATCAACCACTAAAGCGTCTGATGGAGCGGTAAACAAGGAACGGCACTCAGGAGAGATACCGAGAATGTATGGACCCGGCTCCTCAACGAGCTCTTTGACATGGCGGGCATGCACTACGGGAACATAAAGGCCACTCCACTCGTACACACGCACACAGAACCGAATGGTCTCGGCAGCAATGGTGAGCATAGCGGGGTAGTGGCTGACGAAGATAATCCGACGAGTTGGGGAAACGGCGGCCTCAACAACCCCTACGATGTTGGGGATAGAGAGGCAGTTGAACAGAGGCCACATGGAGAAATTCTGGAAGCCAGTCGGAGAAGAGGGGAACTGGTAGCACAGGGCGTAATCTTTCATGTCAATTCGGACCAAGTCGTTCAGCCGAGGAGCTGGGAAACTCAAAATTCGAGAGACTTCCTCAGCGTGGAACAGGTTGGTGGCCTTGTTCCAATGGATCCACATCCCGCGAAGGTAGTCGCCTAGGAGGTCGTACAGTGGATACCTGGACAGGAAGCTCAGACAGTAGGGAATCCAGTAAGTTTCGTCCGGGTTGTCGTAGTAATCAGACTCGGTCTTTTTGCGGAGGTCGCGGATAGTTTCGGCACGCTTCTCGTCAGCACGAGACCAGACACGCAGAGCGATGCCGTACAAGGTTTGGGATGAGTCCTGCTGCAAAACAAAAGAATGGTGAACACAGTGAGGCTGCGATTTGCCCGTGCAGATCTCAACGTCATGCGGGAAGCATGCCTGTTTCCAAATAGTCAATTGGGTTAGCAAATTCCGGAATCCCAGTTCACTTTTCACCGGATAGGCATTGCTCTTACCCTCATCGCAGCATGCAAAGATCGGGCAATCTCATTATCTTGTTCCAACCGCGGGCTACTTCCTAGGATTTCGGGCAACCAGAATTGGCCCACGGCGCCCTTCATATGCTGGATCTTGCCCTGAGTGGGCGAGGGTGCCTTGACCCATTGGGATGGTTCACGGCCAACACCACATACCATATAGGCATGGGTCAAGGTCTTGGGTGTTCGCTGAGCTGGTTTCAGGTTCAAAGTAGATGGGATTGGCTGGGTGATGCGAGAATGCAGCGACGAGGTACGACTGGGAATAACGAGGGAATTGTCGGCCTGGTCTCTGGTCACCGGGCGGTCACGGGTCGATGGGCGAACGAATGATGAGTGGTCTCGCAGTGAGGGCGCCATCTTTGCTGCTGTGCCGTCGGAAACGAAGGTCGGTCTGGATTTGGATGGGAAGTCTGATCAGAGGAAACGGCGGGAAGAGTCGAGTTGAGATGTTGGATTTGCAGATTGTCGACTTTTGATAATCCGGGTGGCTTTCGATAGGGGGTGCACGTAGTTCACAACCAGCGTGACGTTATACACATCTCCTGGATGACTTGTCCGGCAGGGGGGGGGAAAGAAAGAGAGAGAACAGAGGCGAGAATAGGCACTGAGCAAACAGCACTCAGACTGGGCGATGGACAGCAGACAGACAGACAATCTATCCGACACGCTACAAAAAGAACGAGCACTCCATAACAACGAGAGAGGGAGGAGAAACAGCAAGAGGAGGGCCGGCACAAGAGGCGAGACGAGACGAGAGGACGGGCCGGGTAAAACTCCGCCTGGGAAAGAGGAAAGAGGAGAGTGACAGAGGAAGGAGCTCGCGGGTACCTGAATCACTGCGGGTGCGACCCGGCGGGAGCAGTGGCCAATGGGGGCGTCTCGCACTAGTCAGGAAAAGGAGCCGGCGGGGCACGCCAGACAAAGGAGGCAAGAGCCGTGCTGCTGCGAGTTAAGGGGTGCGTGGCTTTGATTGGCTAGCACTGGTCCGCTGCAGTCTGGTCCCGCTTAGCGCGCATTTAGCTGTTTTTAGCCGGTTTTAGTCTTGATTAGCGCGCCCAGCTAGCCTGGAACTGGCCGTCCTAATCTTACCGGCACGGGAGGGAACCAGAACCAGAAACAGCACTGCGAAAGCTGGAGAGCACTCTTGGGTTGGATATTCTCCTATTCGTCAGCACGGTAGCATGGCCTTTAGTTAACTAACCTAACTTAGTTCTGCCGATATCAAGTTCATCAATTGAACTTGCAGCCGCGGCATGTTCGTAGGATCGCACTTGGGAGTACTATGGAGTAGGAACCATGTACCATCTGCCATCTGCCCTGTGCATGGCCGGTGGCAACCCGCTTGGCGATTCTACATGGCGCCCTCCATTCAGATCCCTCGATACACTGCTCAGTCCTCATTATTGGTCGGCTCAGCTCAGCCCAGCGAGATCTAACGGGCACAGTAAATGCGGTGACAGTCAAGCATGCGGTCTTACGTAGAGCTCACTGGCAGGTACGGGCAAGGTACTCGGCTTGCAAAGTGTCTCTTACATTGGTACTCCATCCAATACGAAGGAGAGTCGCTTGCGTGCTGATCTCAGTCCCTTGCACCTGGCGTGGTGATACGTACGCTCCGTGGTCTGGACGAGAACGATAATTCGAGACCTATCGCAAATCTAGCCAGCAATTGTCAACCAGCCCGTCGCCCAGCCTCGCCCTCTTCAAGCGATGGGCCATGATCCGACCGCGGCTCAAAAATGCATTCAGTCTCCGTTGAAATCCCAGAATCAGACAAACAGGTATAGAAAACAGAACAATACACCACGACAAGCAACTGAGGATATCGATACAGACGACCTGAGCCAAATTTCGAGCGAGACCCCTGACCCACCCATCCATAACAGCCGGCGTGGTCAGGGCCCGCTTTTTTCAGTTCGTCCACAGCACGTATCATTCGTACCACGTCTGTATTGTTGTAGACAATTTGTCCTACGTATTACGGAGTCGGACGAAAAGGCGATTTGATTCATTGGTCTCAACCTTTCAAAGAGACCGATCATATGCATACTCTTCCTTACATCCTTTGTGTCGCGTCGCAGTTGAACTCTACATTGTTTACAGTCAATGGAATTCGTGCATAGAACCAATGCCTGTTACTAGTAGTTTAATGTACATCGCACGGCTTGAGACTCGAGAGCTGCCCAATACAAAAAACCCGCAGTATCAGCCACTTTTCTCTTCAATCCCACTGCAGTCATTGACAAACAGAAACGGAAATGATGCGAGTATTCTTGAAATATCTAGGCGTAACTCCAATCAACCTGACAACCCTCCTTGAAATTTGTTGTTCGGTGGCTGCTATGAAAGACCGTGCTGAAAAATACCGCAATGGCGGTTACGAGGTCTCTGCCGCCACAGCTGGGTTCTGGTCATATGCAGTAAGCAAGAATCATATTTAAGGTGCGGCTTCCATGTGTACTTCTGATACAACAGCCTCCATGTTCTGGGTTCGCTATAAAGGATAAATCCCACGGTAAAGCATGCATGGCGTTACGCGTATCTGTAACATGGCAAGAGATGGCGACCCGGATACGCGGGAAAAAGGGTTAACTAGTTTGTATTCGATAATCCTAGCTCATACGTTCCCGGCCTAAACAGCTTATTGGTTGTTTCTTCCAGTGGGGCCATTTCATAGGTTTACATAGTAAAATTAAGTACGTATAAAAAAGATTCTCTCCACACAGAGGGAAACCTGCAAAAAAAAATCGTCCCCGGGCAGGATCGAACTGCCGATCTTTCGATGTCTGATACTTGTGTTCACAAATACCTAACAGTCGAACATCTTCACCACTGGACCACGGAGACTTGTTGTGAAATGAAAAAAAAAATCGCATCTCATACCAAAGGAAGCCTATTAGCTCCTGATTCACGTAAGAACCAATCATTGTGGAGGAGTGTTGAAGTGAGCAGAGCAAGAGCAAAGAAACTCTACGTAACTTACAGCTCTGTAACAGATGCCGGATGACATGCTCTGTATTCCTATTTATCTCTTTTACACAGTGATTTCTTCAGCCTTTAAGCCAGCTTCTGGCTCCGCTTGCGAAGCTATTCTGAGAGCAGTTCCAACAGTGTATATCAGCTGTTCGACGTGAATGTACTCCAGAGAAGCGATCTTCGCGTAAAAATGATACCTATGGTTTCAAATGAGTATAAATAATTGGTGTGGATGTCGGATCGAATGCGAACAAGCACCAGTGGTGGCAGATGATCGCGTCGGCAGGTGCCTAGTATGTGTGTATGCTCGTCCAACTATATATACATCCTCGGATAAGCCAAGCTTGTGTATTGAAATGCCACCACATAAACAGTAATGAACGATAGGGGGAGAACAAGAACTCGCGACAGCTCGATCCCAAATTGCAAATATAGATAAGAACAATGCCGGGGTTCTCAGATCTTGCCACTTAGCATTCATAAGAGATAAGGGTCCATCCTACTATTCTGGGAAGCGGCAGCCAAGCAAAAGGAGCACAGAAATCTTTTCTATTTTTTTTTTTTTTTTCCATTCTTTATTTAAGACGGAAAATTTAACATAAGTCCGGTGGCTTCATTATTAGGTCAATTCGAAACTCGTGTTTCTAAGTTCCATATACCGTGTATCCAAGCACCTACTAGGTACTACGTACCAAGGATCCCGAAAAATCATCGATTACTATTCATCCCTGTCCCACGTAAACTAAGAATGTGATGCATCGAGTTTTGCTCGCCTCGAAAATAATCTAAGTTCGTGAGTTTCATGCATCGGATACATTTTTTTATGGACAGTGGTGATCCCTTGTCGGCCTGAGATTGCCAAACAAGATTCCCTAGCATGTGGCAAGGGATGTACGTATCCATGTTCAAACAACCCCTCCCCCTTCAGAACCTGAGACACACAATATGCATATCCAGTGCTAGGACAGACAGTGTTTCAAACGGTACTTGTCTACCTCATTGTACACGTATACATCAATAGTAGGTCTCAACTAAGTCAACTTAACCATCTACCACCTAGATAATCTTGAACAATATCTGTAAATTACCTCATACCCAAGATATTACTATATTCAAAACAATACTCGCCACAATCTTCCTGTGTTGGGTTAGTTATGACCCACAAAGGAGAGAATCCACCAAGCTTGGATACCGCACACGTTTAGCTAGAAATGAGTCGCATACTTGAGGATCTGATAAATTCCATTGAGGAAATCTAAGGGTCTAGACCCGATGGGGAGAACTTCTATTACTGGCAAGGCTTGCATAGCGGGTATCTCGTCTATCCCCAAAGGACAGAGCAACTGGAATCACCACGACAAAACAAATATTATACGCACACATCAGTGAAAAACATATACCATCCCTGCACGATCCACGCTCACTGTCATCCCGTAAGGCATCCGAAGAATGGCCACGTCAAGGATTGAGTCCAAATGACTCTTGAGTAACTGCTGTTGCTGGAGGCTAATTACCGTGCTCCGTGGAGGGCGTGAAGCGTTTGCACTATGACCCTTTTTACCGTGACTACCCTCCCGGCTGGTAGTGCCGGATCCAGGAATATTGGGCGAATGCTCCGTTGTGACCGTGAGACTGGTAGTTGGCTGCAAAGTCTCGTAGCGAGGTTTGGCTGCAGTGCCAGCATCAGACGACGCATCAAACCCACTTATAATACCAGACAGTTCCGGCCTAACGAGATCCCAGAATCGCACTTTACGGTCCGAACCTGCCGAAATGGCAAATCCACATTTTGTGCTTTCTTTACCATCCCCGGGCATGTCATATCCAACGTGCAAAGCACAAATCCCATTTGGATCGTTAGGTCCGGATAAGCTTGCTGACGTGGAGTTTGCATTCGGTTCTATCCCAGCTGCCGATGTATTAGCGAACCGGCTAAGCATCCCTTCAGGCCGGTCCTCATCCACGCGCCAAGGTTCGTAGCTCTTAGTAATCGTATTCATCGCAGTTAAGTTGTTTACAACCGATGTACGATGACTGGAAGGGTTGCCATTTGATGCAGGCGTGTTACTTCCAGTAGCTGTTGCCATAGCAGCTCGGTATACTTCTCGACACTGGACTTTCTCCACGTCCCACACTGTCACTTCACCTCCTTGTACACCCCCTCCAGCCACGCAGACCCAACGACCGCGACCCTTAGTTGGGTGAACCTGTAGTCGATGGATGGAAGTCCCTCCTGGAAGCCCCCAAGCTTTTAATCTGACGCGAAATCGCAAATCCCACAAATCCAGAATCCCATGCGAGGTTCCTATTAATAGCCAGCTGTGTTTCCGGTCATAGCAAAACACCTTCGGCGTGCCATGATGGACCGGGTTTTGCAGAGTATATACTGGCAGCATTGTTTTCAAATCAAGGGCTAAGATGCGACACGTGTTGGTAGCAATAAGGAGCGTTGACTGAGCTTCTGAACGAAAATGCTCAATCCATGTCGCATACTCAACTGACCCATCGTTCCCCACCGGCAACTGATATTGCCGGACAGTTTGCAGCCTTCCGTAACGTGATGTCTCATTTACGTTTTGATAGTCAACTCTGACAGCATGGATGCTCCCATCTGTTGCACCACTGACGAACGTATAAGTGTTTTCGACAAACGTTAAGCATTTCACCTTGGCGCCAGGAGCATGACGATGGGTTTGACGAGACCTCGGTGTCAGGTTTTTTTCTAACCGTGTGGTGTCCCATATTTTCACAGTGCCGTCGTCTGCAGCAGTCACAAAAAATGCATGATCGGGCGCAACGACAACTCGATTGATTGGCCCAGTATGTTCCCCAAACATAGCAACCAGCACGCCTTCAGGTCGCCATGGCTTGTCAGTCTCCTCGCCACTGGCTCTCTTTATTGGACGGCGAGGATCGATGTCCTTCACATACGGACCCAGGTCGAAAAGATCAGTGGGGTAGTTTTCGGCGAATACGTCGTCTAGGAGTCTTAAAATCCTTGGATCACGTCCCTTATAGGAATGTCCGGCGCGATACCGCTGTGGCGTTAGTTGCTGAGCCGAACCCTCCTTTGCAAGTGCCAAAGTAGAAGTAGAAGGATTTTTCTGTGAATGAACATCCACTTTTCCGAATGCGTTTGTTGAGTTCATACTCGTTTCCGCGTAAGCTTTGGCTGTCTCCTTACGATTCAGCAAATTTATAGCACTTGATTTCCTTTCAATTTGGGAGAGTGAATTGATTCGTGTGATAGGCCCAGTGTCAGCTGTAGTCAGTATGCTACTTCGATCTGAGGCCCTGTCTGCATCCGAGGATAATGTGTGTGCTCCACGCTCTATATCCGAATTTGGCGCCGAAGAATCTTGCGACGCTGGTTGAGTTGTTGGAGAAGAGGAAATAGAAGGCGGCTGGGAGTCAAGCTTTAACGCTCCAGCCAAACTGCGACGCCCTGGGTTAGTTTCTTTTGGGGTATGAATTATCGGTCGCTGATTTCTCCGACGCGCGGCTGTTTGAGTCTCATTCGTCGTTGAGGCATCAAGCAATGCGTCTGCTATAGTGTGAGGCTTCATTTCTTGGTTTACCTGGCCGATCAGGTTCTCAGCCGATGTTTTGCGTTGTCTGAAATCCTGGTTTTTGTCAAAGAATACTGTTTGCGGCGTGATCCCATGCTGAGTAAGAGCTAAAATATTGTTTAATGGCGTTGGTTCTAGGGTATCAGAGCTCTTGCGCGATCTCATCGCCACTTTCCACAGATATTCTCGTAAAACCAGAATCTTGAATTCGTCCTCTTGGGTCATGCCAAGATTTTTCAGCCTTGAAATCCACTGCGCATCTTCATCATTTCTGGAAATCGCAGCAAGAGACACATTTTTGGGAAATCCTTTGCCAATAATCACGTCACCGCCGGTGAGAGTGAAAGTAGTCTCTCGGCTGGCTGCTTTCCAGAAATTACCCCTTTCTGACTTCTGGGCCCAGATTACAGCCATGTCAAATATGTTCTTTGGTATTGGGCGCTTTAAGGCGTCCAGAATCTCGCTTTCCGTTACTGCGATGATGTTCGTCTTTAGAAACGGGCGAACAAGCGGAGTAAGTATGGAGTGCTTGTCTGCAAAGGAAAGATACTTCGAACAAGTAACGACAAAAGAAACGGAGGCTTCTCTTATCCAAGCGCTTGGATGGGAAAAGAACCGCACCACAATGTTAAGTAGCTCCCAGGTCGTCGAGCGCCGGAACAGACCTAAATCCGCCATAGCTGCCATAGATCGAATGACTCGCTCAGCAACAAAGTCCTCAATGTCTGTCAGCGATGGGACCATCAGCGGCAAGATAAATTCCTCCAGACTTGTGCTTCCAACATAAGCTGCAACTCCAACAACAGCTTCGAAAAATGCGCACTTGAGGATCCAGTCTTTATCGTTCAGATAAGTATTCAAGTGACTCAGAATGACTTCATTGATTTTTGTGCTACCGAAGAAGACACAAAGGCTAGAGACAGAGCCTAGAAAAGCACGACGTACGGAAGGGTCGCTGTCGGTCAATAGAGCTTTTGTATGACCTTCAAAGTAATCAAGGAGATCGGCCCTAGCAACATCGTAGAGATTGTGGAAAGTTGCGTCTTCGGTCCAGTCAGCCTCGGAGCCCGCCGGGATGACAGATCTCAGACGTGTATCGGTTCTTAGAGCTTGAATCAAATCCAAGAATCTCAGGGAGGACTGTGCGAGTGACGAGATACAAGAAGCATAAGCAGCACGGACCATAGGACTGGAGTGGGATACTGAGTCGGAAACAAACGGCTGTAGCCTGGGAAAAATATACTCCGGAAATATATAGGCATTGATAGGCGAAACAACCTGAACGATGGACAGCAATTGTGCCAAAGTGCGAATTGCCGCAACTTTCACCACATCGGACCGATCATTAAGTAAGATCATCACATAAGGCAGAATGCGATCCAGTTTGGATTCGTCGGGAAGTCGCTCAGCGAAGGCAAGGAGCAAGTCACAAGCCTTGACTTTAGCGGATGCTTTAGACGTGTTTCTCAAGTTAGAGACGACAACTGTAAGAAAGATAAGTGCACCGTCCTGTGGGTCTAGGTTCGACGTCTCGTGCTGTGCGTTGGGTAAATCCAGCTGTACCGGTAGGGTTTGATTGATCAAATTTGGCTTTGTCAATTTCGACCCGTCCATGACATTTTCAGGAGTTGACCCCAGGAAGTAAGATATCTTGTCAAAATCCAGGTACAGTCGATCAATACGATCATCGCATTCCCCCGAATTTCCGAGTTCAGCATCTACATGTGCTCTCCCCGATGCTGGTTCGGTGATGAGAGACATGTACTGGTGAAGAAAGCTGTAAAAATAGTCTGGGAACACCTTGTGCCTCCAAAAGTTTAAGTATTCTTCTGCAGAATACCTGGATTCTGGGTTGATTTGAATCATATGGAGTATTAATTCTCTGACGTCGCGGTCTTCTATTTTTGAGAGATGACTATGCTCGGGACTGTACTCCCCTTTCCGATACTTATAGAGCTGACTGAGCGTGAATATGGGCGATTCTAGAAAGAGCTCTGCAATGACGCAACCAACGCTGAATACGTCCATTGCCCAGTTGACTTGTCTGTCTCCTGGTTCTTCACCTGCCTCCAAGAATCGCTCGGGAGCAAGGTAGCATGTTCGTCGGCCGGAGGTATCAAAGTAGAAAGAAAAGTCGGCCGGGTTATCTTCCGGGAGAAAGGTGGGCTTGAATGATGATGAGAAGTCAGATAGATAAAGCCAGTTCCAAGAAGTCACAAGGACATTTTCCGTTTTGATATCTCCGTGGAAGACATCCTGAGAGTGGCAGTCTCGAAGAGCACAGAGCAGCTGAAAAGCGATCCATTTCTTCTCAATATCTTCCAAAAAAGGGCGAGTACTATACTAGTTAGAGCGAGAAACAAGATTTGGTGAGTGTTGTCGCACTCACCTCAACCTGTCGTATAAAGAACCATGGATATATTGGCGAACGAGGTACCCACTGGTGCTGGTTTCAACAATCCGTTGATAGGCGAGTGCGTTCGGGATGCTGGCCAGCAGATCCCTTTCCCCTGTTGCAAACCATCAGTATACACTTTAGTAGTGACAAAAGTCGAGTTGTTCAGATAAATACGTGTAATTGCTTTGATATAGGGATCCAACTCCATGCTCGGGTAGGGTTTCATGATGACTTTGACAAACGTTAAGCCATTACGCTGCCGGGCTCTGATGCTTTTCATGAACCTAGCCGACCCCAGAGATTTCTCATAGACTAGATCAGAAAGCTCGGGAACATCGATACCGGCCGACCCTGCTGATAGGGTGGTCAAAGAATATCCTTGACCCATCTTGACAGAACCGAATGTCTAGCAATGACAAGTGTCACAGAAGTACCGGATGGATGCTCAGCTCATCAGAAAGTCATCATCGAAATAGGCAGTGCATATCCGGTGCTGCTTCAGAAAATACAGGTCAAGCGTTGTTCTTCGTTCTTAAAGTCTTGCGTTGTGTTGATGTTGGAACAGAAAGTGAGTGATTGTGGGGAATGGAAGGAGCTCGACGTCAGCTGCCGGCAGGCGCGCATTCTCATTGGCCCGCATCTACTGCGCGACGCCCTCGCATACAATGAATATTGGATGCTACGGATTTCTTGTATCTGCTCTGTTTCTGAATGTTGTACTTGGAAATCCGCGCTATTTGACAGAATAGAACGAAAAAAAACAAAACAAACTAAAAATAAAATATAACAGCAACCGCGATTAGCTTTTGAGTGTCGGATGCCCAGGTAACTTTCCTCATGTGCGAAATCTATGTTTCTAGACTATGGTTAGATACAATTATTGTTCCCGCCATAACGCAGAAGCAAGCGATCGTCAAAACCGCCTGAAAGCCTTTGTTCCCACCTACCAGCTGCATAGTCACAGAATCTGGCGATCCGGCTTGTGATTTCTTTGATCAGAACGTACGCAAGAATTCATTTCATTGTGCCGCCGCCGAGTTCAAACAACACCTTTACCCGAACATGATGCTGAGAACGCGCATGATGAGAGGAATAAACCGGCGGCTAGATGAGATTATTCTCCTGAAATAACCTTGCTTTGGAGCTTCGCTGGATCATACCAATTTTCCAGGGAGCACGATGTTCTTAAATCATCTTGCATCATTCGCTGAGAAACATGGGTCAACTCATATCTGGGCACCTGGATAGGATGTTATTACGTGCGCAAATGATCTTTCAACACAAACTTGATTATAGGATACGTTCTCTTATGTGGTTCATCTGGGTGGGTTACCTTGAAAGTTATTGGAACACCTTTTCTGAAATAGATCCTGGCTCTTTCACCCACATCCTCAAATATTGACATAAATGATCCTTTCATACCACATAGTAAGTTGAATGGACCAGGAATTAGACATCGAGATATTAATCACTAGAAAGCTTTTGAGTCAGATTGCGGCAGTGTGGGAAACACATCCGTCACTGATTTGTCTGGCTTGGGAACGTGGTCCTGACCGGCCGGATTTTCAGTCCCTGACTATGCATCATCCAGGGAGACTGTTATCTTCCCGTGAATCATCAGAATCAAGAATCAGAAATCTGCCTTGCCGTTTAGGAACAGATTCAAACCTACTCCGTTTTATTCTAGAAGAAAGGTCATGACCTTCTCACCTGTGGCGTAGACCTGAGCACCTGCATTAAGAGGCGTTGTACATGTTAATGAGAGTGGCTGAATAGCTTAGTGCTTCTTTGACGCCGTAATGCTGTAATGCTTGCCATAATGCTTGGACGTGCTATTTTTGGGGCCCTGGGCCGGCCTCATAACGGCCTCTTTTTGACCCGAGCGCCATTTTCGATGCTGCTTGAGGCATACGTTGCATGGCTTCAGCCACTCTGCTTTCTTGTCAGTTTACAGTAGCGTTTGAGAAGTCTTCTTTGTAGTTGTCTAACACAGCCTCCTTGTTTCAGTTTCCAGCTCCTTGAATGGCAGGCAATGGAAAATCCCTGTCCTGAGAGAAACGCGAGGGCCACATTTTGAAGCCGGGTGCTGATCTTGTTCTAGTGGTCATAGTGGTTTTGGGCTTTATGCAAGGCGTCATCCTCACAAGAGGGTCACTGTCAGGCCTTTCAAGAGTGATTGACGCCATTTTTTGACCAGGGAGACTCTTCGTACACGTCTACCGGCCCGTGATTTATTCTCGCTGCGAGATAGATGTTCCTTTCATTAAATCCAAGCAGCGCTAACGCTCGACTAGTCCTGCAATCTTTGATTTGCATTTCACTGCCATGATATGAATTTTCTTCCTAGTGGCTTGATCGGTTGGTTCTCAATGCATCTCGCGAAATGTTCAAGCGTGGCTGCTGTGTGTTTCCTATAAAGGTTTCCAGACTACTCGCATAATCGATTGGCTGTCATTGCACGATTTTTCAACGCGCTAATTTGGTTCCTTCCCGCGTCCGTTTGGGGTTTAGCTCCGGAGTTCCCTACGACTGCACCATAAAAGAAAAAATAAGCAAATACGTATGTACAACGTTGTCCTTAGATTTGACGCCAAGAGACAAGGGACCAGCACCCTTAACACCGCATGGACTCAGGGTCACGGTGTGGTCGTCAGTTTCGTGTCATTCATTACTTTCACCCCACTTCTAGTGAGGCGTAGCGCTTGCTGTGTCCTATACTGGACGCAGGCGCCAGACGAACAGGCACTAGCCGGTCAAATTGATATTTATGAACCAGTGCCTGGAGATATGAGCCAACGGCGTGTGCATAATCACCCTACCTGCTGCAGCCATTTATGACTAGTGTGGTGGGAAAAGGGCGAGGGCTTTTCTCCCTTGTGTTCAGCGGCGAGTGAGTCGGGAATAACCGACCTTGGCTTCACCAGCCGTATGTACTATGCTTGGTAGGGTCAGAGGAGTGGATGGTGGACGTCTAAGAAATCACAAGGAAAAAGTCAAAAGAACCATGAACCATGAATCATCAAAAGCCCGAGTGTAGTTAGAATGCAGCGCCAAATTTGCGGGCTACCCGCTAATGTGTGAAGACGGGCCTCTGGTAAACCGACGGACTTCTCGATCTACGTTCTCGAAAGCCATGCTAGCCCCGGCCGGTTGGCATCCTTTGTAGTTTGTAATACTCCACAGTTTATGAGAAGGGTTATTATTTGTTCCGCGGCGCGTCTGATGCAAAGCCTAATCATGTTCAGACTGCGCGAAGCCGAACGGCTCTCTATAGTGAATTGGGTCTATTTATCTTCGTTTAGATAAGAACGGAGACCTCTAGCCATGTCGAACCGTATGCGCACAGAAGAACTCTTTCATATTCGAGCAATGCTCCTTTTGTAAACATTTTTCCGAAGTATGTAGGCATTACCGTTCAGGCTACAACTAAGAGCGATGAGATTTCTAGGGTCTTTAGTTGGCAGCGGGCGCAATAAAGGGCCTGAAGGCACGGTCTTTCGCGGGCCCCGGAACAACCCCGGGGTGACCGTCACTGCGCCGTCGAGCACTCCCCCGATCTAGTGGGTCTCCACAGTCATCGCCCGGTGATGTTATTGTCAGAACATACTCGATAAAGAAGTGTGACAGTCCAGACGGGACGTCGATCGAGCTTCTCACAGGCATCGTCAGGAGGGCAGCTTGGGGAGCGGTAGCAACACCCCTTTCGAACCGTCTCGAGAAAATTAGCTATATCCAAGAGAGAAAAAGCAATAATGACAGAGAGCTTGCGGAAGGATTGAAATAGATAATAAAAATGAGCGAGGGTAGGTAACGCGTCCCAGCGCTGAAGAGTTGAGTTGGAGGGGGGAACGCTAGTTAATTTCCACGCCCACCAGACAATAACACAACGAACGTGATCTTCATCTTTCCCCGCCAACAGGGGGGAAAATAGAATCGGGAATCACCGAGAAATTGTCAGTAGTGTTAGTGCTGAGAGTTAGCCAGGGCTGTCTCGGTCTATTCTGCCTTCTGTAGGACGTACTGTGGTGAGCGACGGAGCACAACAGAGCGGAAGGCGGAGGCGGAAAGCGGTTTAGGGCGCGTCTTAATGCCTGAGGCCAGCAATCTCCTTGCCCTACTTTGCTCTTTCCTCAGCAATAACCTCATCTACTCCTCTTCTTCACACCTCCCCGATTCCCTCTCCAACGCGACGCCATTCCCCTCGTTGCTTCATTTTTTTTCTTCTGTTCTTAATCCATCCCTCTGCTTCTCTAGCGTGTTTGGCGCATGTTGGTTTAGGTAATGCTGGCAGCAAACTAAGACCAGCCTAGGAAGTTACACACCTCAAGTCATGGATTCGACCTATCACTGCATTCCTGGGCTCACAAATTACACTCAGTAATTCCTCCGAGCAGGCTCATTTCTGGCTAATCATGCATGCTCTGCCTATGGCGGCCTGGCAGGATGCCAGTCTCTGCCATTCACACACACAGCCGCCTCGTTTAGTTAGTCTATCCAGACTGTCGGGTCCGAACTAAACTGCTTCAAGAATCACTTGAAAATGAGAGTCACACTCCCAAAGTGCTAGAAAGGCGTTCCCGGCCCGCCGCCAGCAAAAAGCATTTTGCGCCTTTCATCATGAGCGACGTGGATCCTGGCGCATTTTGAATCGTTGGCTCCCACCCCTTCGTCCTGGCCTGCCTGAGGGTCTTATTTTACGCCGCCAATATCACTCTACTTGCCTTTTCGCTATTGACAGCCAGCCGTTCTGTCCAGCCCTGTCCCCTCCATGAAGACCCGCTAAAAAAATCTCTGGCCTGCTTTAGTCTCTCACTGCCTGCCGACTTTGCTGCCACATTGCACCCGCTCCATCCACCCTGCATCACACCAGACCTGCCTGTCGCGCCTATTTGGTCGATGTCAGAGTAACGCCCAAACTCAGAGCAACATCCTCTTCATGCAGAGTCTGCCTTGTGTCTATGCTGGCCATGCTCAATCCCTGGACTTATTATTAGCCCTGGCGATGGCACCATTGTCTAATTACCCCGAAGTCGTCGTCACCTGTTGTTCGTTCTGACTGCAAGTGCTATATAATTCCATCCTTGAGCCGCCTACTGGGCTGCCTTTTTTTTTATACCTTGGTCGATCCCACTCTGCTTATATAGATTCATTTTACCTGGCATAAAACACCATCTTATGTTTAGTTTTTCGTTTCGCATGGTTTGTTCCGCAACACACACACATTCGTTCAATACTCTAACCGCGCACCTTTTCGATTCATCCCACTCGCTCACTAATTTAACCTCTTACTCAATTTCACGCTACCAACGAGGTGCTCGGACTCTTTTGGCCCCCTTCCGCGACTTCCAACACACAATGCATGACTCTGTCAACCAAGCAGCCGCCCCGGCCCAGCAAGGGCGGGCCTCCTCTGGGTCCATGTTCGGCTTCAATAACCACCTCATCACCTCGCCTGACTCGGTACAGATTAAGACAGAACCGAGGGACTACCCACACGAGTCAGCAATCGGGCTGGAACTGATACACGGTGTGGGTGGTCTCCCTGTTACCCAGTCTATCTCTGCACACAGCTGGCATGGCCAACACATCCCAGGAACGACGGCCTGTTACAACACTGCAGTAAGCGCTTCGGAATATACCTCTTTGCCATATTTCCAACCGCCATACACAAGCTCTCCCTTGGTCGACGCGTCGTCGATTACATATCCAACCTTTACGAGCGGTGACCAGACTCAGCCGCTCTACTACACCCCCGAATATACAACGAGTCAGAATGACAGCCCAGTCTTTGGACAGACGTCTACAAGAAGGTGGCAAATGACTCCGCAGTCTCACATTAGTACCCCGGAAAGAATTTCGAAGCAAGAATCGCTTCAAACAAGCCCTAGGGACAACGCCTGGCCATCACCGATCGTGCTCGAGGAGAACTTGCAGGACAAGAAAACCATGACTTACGAACGTACCAATTTGTCAGAACGGACACGATGTGGGACTTTTGAACGATCCACATCTCCACACGATACGGAAACCTCTTTGGAATCGTCTGATATCAGCCAGAGCTCTCTTGACGGTTCGAAATCTCCTGGACCCTCCGCAACGGATTTGAGAAAAGGCAATGAAAAGAAAAATACCATATCGAACAAAGAGGGCCTCGTGTCAGAAGAGAAAATATGCTGTCAGGTCTGCGGGAAAAAGTTCACGCGACTGTCTAACTGCCGGGAGCACATGAAGCAACACAACCCGGAGAATAGAAAGAAATATCCTTGTGGAAGCTGTGGCAGGACATTTGGGAGAAAGGCAGATTTAAGACGTCATTATATGACGGTGAGTCTTTCTCATTCGATACTTATACCACCAATTCCGGATTAACTGACTATAATATGTAGAGAATTCATGATGGAGAGAAAAGATTTTCATGCGATTTATGTGGGCGATACTACAGCAGACTTGATACATTACACAGGTGAGCGAGTTACCCCCTTATTTTTATACATTTGTAGTTGAAGACTAACACTAAAAATACTAGACATAAGAAAGATGGCTGCCCAGAGCGGAGGCGTCGGGAGAAAAGACTGCAAAACACGACGGTTACGTGGCAATATTCTCAATATGACCCCCTCGAATAGGAGATAATCAACTGTACCATCTTTCTTTACAAGCAAACGACGGTGTCTATACCTAGACCCTAGTCAAACATGCGATTCCACAGACTTAATATATTCTCTCAGCGCATCGACAGACATGATTCTATACGACAAGGAGGGAGCTTCGAAAGATAACAAGACCTGAATACTTTGCTGGGAAATAATTGGTTTTTCGTCTGATATGCATTAAATGAGCGGTCAAGTACCGCCTACGCCTACATCCCAATTTCTTTTCTATTTCTTTTCTCTACATTGGTTTTTGATTGCTTGAGCGATTTGACACTAGCTGTATATATAACGAGATACTACACCATGAAGCTGGTCTTCTGAGGTGTAGTGAATTTGATACTACATTTGCATTCAGCCTAGACACTAATCAACAGTCGCGTTTGTGCTATGATAGATTCTCAGGCCAGGTAAAATGCGTACAAAACTGTTCAAGGGAATGCAAGGAGATGTCTTACTCCCTGGCACAACGAGTAACGACGAAAATGAAGGTGAAGGCACTTGCCGACGAACATCTCGATTGCATTATCGCGGAGCATACTGCGTCATGGACGGGCAGGTAGGTGTGAAATTTAATGAATTGCCAGCCTGACTCGGTACTTTGCCATACGTGGGTATGTATATACCAACATTGGTAATATTTTTCCTTTTTCCTGGCTAGGGACGTCCAGTAATTTGATACTTAAGTAGGCTATTATTGCATGCCTGATGCAGGTATCCATGACTCCCCTCCTTCAATCCCCGGGCTAGACACCTTCGGAGAGTATACTTTAATATTAGGCGTCCAGCTCTTGTTAATAACATCATCTGCTTGCGTTTTCCTTGATTGTGGCAAGAGTCATGGTCAATTGCCTTCTATTACGCATACGGAGACGATCATCATCACCATCCCTTGCAATGCATGTACAGCATACATACCTTGTGGCTCCTTCTCAGAACTGACTAACCGTTGTGGGTGTAGATTGGAGTAATTACCAAAAGTATAGACGACGAGTGGTTCAGGGATGAACAGCGCGTCTAGACAAATGCCCGGCCTCGGGATAAATTGACAACTTGGCGGGATCAGATTACTTGACGCTTCAAGCGACTAAGACCTGGGGAGGTAAGATTTGTCAATACACAGCGGCAATTATTACCGTTTCAAGATAGATACGGGAGTTTTGGCTATTAACTTCTTTTGTTTTTCTTGTCACCTTTATTGTTTTTTTTTTTTTTTTTTTTGCACACTCCTTTCGACTTGTTGGCAGAAAATTTCTGGGAATTGATGAATGCTCAATTCAGAGAAGCACTGCAGACCCAGGATCCGAAAAAGCAAAAAAATGAGAGAGACAGTGAGAACCCTACCACCTGTGATCTTCACGGCTTGCTACAGACCTTAGGTATTTCCGGACTAACGAAAGAGAATGACAGGTCGTTGACAGTTGGTGTGAGAGGAGAGCTGGCTTGTGCCAGTAACCACGGCTGGTTTAGCGCGAATGTGATAATACCGCAGGCTGCATGTCGTGTGCTTCCGAGGTGACATCGTGCAGTTTCCCTAGGCTCATTCTTACGTTGTCATCCATCCACCAGGCAAATGGATCCCTCATGTTTCTTCTTTTTCTTTGGAATAATATTATTTGCCCTCCAATGGCAAGTGTTTACGTCAACATCCTGCCTGAAGCTGCAAGAAAGATGCGGACGGAGTTTTTCGGCATTGATTTCTTCAAAACGAGAAAGACTGACAAAACAGATATACGTGCAGTAAGTACGGGCCGGCCAGACTGTGGCGTCTTACTCATGTCTCGGCGCGCGTCTAACGCTCTGACCATTAGGTAAATAAATTTTAATAACCATTCGTAGCTATCACTGGTCAGCCAGCTGTGTGCTACGGAAGCCAAGTAGCCAACACGCGCGTACCTGGAAAGCGAGCAGGACGTGGCATTAAAGATGAATGACAAGATGGAGTTGTCTTAGGATTCTTATCGTCCGCCGCCCTGAAGAGATTGGAAGTCTAGAGACTGACATGGTCTTGAAGGATTGCGTCTGGTCACGTCGATTTATGCTCAACGCGCTTACCAAAGATACGCGCCTCGTTTCTGCTGAAGACTGGGCCCGATATTACTCTTGGTCAAGGGGCAATGCGATAGATTCTCCACCGCGCAATAAAGACGATGATGCTCGAGAAATGGAATGAATGGCACGTAGTCCGGAATGGATAACAAAGGCAGACGGCAAGATCCCGTGCCACAGGCGGATTACATAATTCATTAACGCCACACCTCCAGCCTGTGGCTTGAATGCCTTCAGGAAACCAACCGCGCACCCCTCCAAGAATCTATAAGTCCGTTCTTTAAACGCATATCCTCCCCCCGGCTTTGTTTGCCATAGCCTTTTCAAAGCCCCGATAGCAGCCATGAGCGCAACAGCAACCCTGACCGAGACGGTCACCAAGACTGTCGCTATCACAGCCGAAAATGTTGCCACGCTCTTCCCGGACGTCGACACCTCGCTCGCCCGCTCAATTCTGCCCAGCACTTCTGGACCATCTGCGCGCACAGGCGGCGACCTTGAAGGCTATGACGAGGAGCAAGTACGATTGATGGAGGAAGTCTGCATTGTTCTCGACAATGACGACAAACCAATTGGCAGCGCCAGCAAGAAGACTTGTATGACCGCTTCTCCTAATTGCTCCTTTTTCATTCTTCTTTATGAAACCATGCTAACCAACGTTAATTTTTCTGCTGCACTAGGCCATCTAATGACAAACATCGACCGAGGCCTCCTCCATCGCGCCTTTTCAGTTTTCCTCTTTGATTCCGAAAACCGATTGCTGCTCCAGCAAAGAGCTTCCGAGAAAATTACCTTCCCCGATTTGTGGACGAACACATGCTGCTCGGCAAGTTTGGCCCTTTTTTCTTTATTCGAAACTCCAGCTAATAAATAGCATGTAGCACCCTCTCGGCATTGCAGGAGAAACTGGTGCGGAGCTATCAGCTGCAATTGAAGGAGTCAAGAGAGCCGCCCAGCGTAAGCTTGACCAAGAACTAGGAATCAAGGCCGAACAGGTCCCCCTCGATAAGTTCCAGTTTTTGACCCGAATTCATTATCTTGCGCCAAGTGATGGTAAATGGGGAGAGCACGAAAGTGAGTTCTACAATCTCGAAGATTACAAGTATCACGGTATAATTATGGGACGATAAACGAGACTGACAACTTCTTTTATAAATAATAGTCGACTACATTCTTTTCATCCAAGCCGACGTTGATGTCAACCCAAATCCGAATGAGGTGCGAGACACCAATTATGTCACAGCAGAAGAACTCAAAAGCATGTTTGCCAACCCGAATCTGAAATTCACCCCATGGTTCAAATTGATTTGCAATTCCATGCTTTTCGAGTGGTGGAGCCATTTTGGCACCGAGACTTTCAAAGGCTACTTGGGAGAAAAGGACATTCGTCGGATGTAATCAAGCGCGACAAGCCCTCAGCACTCATATCTTTCGACCTTTGACACATGTTATTCAAGTGATTCCATTTAGTCTCTATATATTTACGACGTCCTGTATTTTACTGATCGCATTTATACCACTGTCGTCCGCAGAAAAAATGTGACTTACCTATCAGCGAACAAATAATTTATAGCTATTAATTTTTAATCATGCTGAAGTAATGAAATGCGTTGCACAAAAGGTAACTTCAAGGTATTATGCAGCAGATTTACATACCCACGCCGAATCAACTCAATAATGCAAAATATATACTATATTCAATTGCATCAAACACCTAGGTCTACCGAATGCTTCATCGCCGTCCCTTTCCTTTCTTCGACGGCCGGGCATTCTTTTCCCGCTTCTTTTCTTTCACCCTCCTAGCCTTGCGAATATCTTCGTTATTCCGTAGTTCATTCTTCGGCGCTCTGCCGTTTTTGAGCATCGTGCCATTGCCAGCTTTCTCAATTCCAGCAGAAGCAGCTGCATCGCGATTCCTTGCGTCCATTTTCTTCTTTTTCTTCTCGTAGTCACCACGAAGTTTATCAAGCTGTTTGGGAGCCTGTTGCCTATTGTGCTTATATTTGCGTCCGTTCATGGACGAGTTCAAGTCGGCTGAAAGCGTAGTGTTCTCCGCCTCACCCACACGAGGCATACGGCCCATGCGCTTGCCTTTCTTCCAGGCATCGAAACGCCCACTACGGAAAGTTGCGGCAATTTTTGTGCCGCTTTCACCACGGACAAGTGCAGGCCCGCCTCTGGAGCCGTCTTCGTCGTTGCGGCGGGATACGTACTTCTTGTGGCGTTTGTCCCAGCGCATTGAGGTTGGTTCTCCAAAGCCGGCCTTCTCGTCTGCTGTCAAGTCCATGGTAGCATCGCGAGAGGCCTGGGCAAAGTTTGAGCTGGAGCCGGAATGAACTCCGTAGGCTCGATCATCGGCAAGAGATGTATCAGCAGGGGTGTAAGACATGAAGTACTCTGGATTCTGGAAAGAAGAGGCGCCTGTGCTGGAGCCTCGGTTGGATTTGTTTTTCTTAGACTGAGAGTATTGGGAAAATGTGACTTCAAGGTCGGACTCTGATGCCATTGACATATTATCCAAATTATCTTTGATTGCATCGTCATGGTCACCACCGTTGATCCCGTCATCGTCGGAAAACGCGGCGTCCATTTCGTCGTCATCCTTTTCTGCAGCATCAACGGCTGTGGGTTTTTTCTTTTTCTTGTCCAGAGCCGAGCGCACTCGCTTGATTGTCTCAAAGGCCTCATCTGTTGATTTCTTACCGCCCCTTCGCCCACCAATTTCAAATATAGTTTCCTGTGGCCGGTAACCACCAAGACGGGCGAGCATCTTTTCGCGCTCGACTTCCAGTTCGTTACTTCCCTCATTGAAAAGAGGGTGTAATGATGCCCAGTTGTCCGATGCCACAACATCCTTTGCGCGTTTGGCACTCTCTAATGAGGCGGCGTTTCTTGTCCGTATATAGAGCTTCTCACCTCGGTTCGCAACACCTTTTTGTGCCTGGATATCAGCGTGATCGCCCAAAGTCTTTGTAACCCATTCGCAATGACTGGAGAGGGTCTCTCGTGGAAAGGCTCCGACCACTACTTCTTCCGCAAAATTGACATCGGTGTCTTGTCGTCCAAGGACTAACTTCCGGCCCAAGAAAAGTTGTAAATCTAGGAGATAAGGAGCGTCTGAATCGCGTACCAGACTGTAGCTCCAACCTTTCTGTCCAGCACGTGCTGTTCGTCCCACACGGTGAACAAAGACTTTAGGCTGCGAGGGGAAGTCGTAGTTGATGACATTTGCTAGAATAGGAATATCGATACCACGAGCAGCGACGTCTGTCACCACTAATATATGGGTGACTCCATTTCTAAATCTCTGAACCTGAATATTTCTCGCCGTTTGATCAAGGGAGCCATATGCGTATGAGACTGCGAATCCGGCTTCACGTAAGATACTAACAATGTAGTCAACGTGATGTTTTGTGGCAGTGAAGACGATTGTTGAATGCTTAGTAGGCGATTCAATGCTATTGCCGGCCTTGTCGGACTCTGATCGCTTTCTTTTCTTCGACCTCTTGTCTCCTTCATTGTCTTCATCTTTAAAGCGTTTAGAGACTTCACTCGGACCGGTAGGAACTTGAATCACGTCATGTAAGATATGAAGAAGTGCGCCCTCCTTTTCCGCTGTCTTGACGGTGAAAAATGCGTTCTGCAAATCAGGTGAGATTTTCCCTTCCGTGTCCAATCGAATGAGAGTTGGATCTTGAAGACCAGCCCTGGCGAACTCCACGAGCGACTTCGGAAGCGTTGCAGAGAACAGAAGAGTCTGCCGCATCGCAGGTAATCCGTGTAGAATTTCAGTTAATTGTGCTGCGAAACCCATTTCGAATAAGCGGTCGGCTTCATCAAACACAACATATTTGACACTCGATAGATCAAGGCCCATTTCCACTTTGAGATGCAGGAAACGCCCAGGCGTCGCAATGACGATGTCTGGATTGCCGACCATGAGACCAAACTGTTCCTCCAGGCTGTCACCACCAACTAGCAACACAGCCTTCAAATCAGTTCCCCTGCCTAGTTCTTTAACAACCTTCAATGTCTGAAGGGCCAACTCGCGCGAGGGCGACAATACAAGGCCGCGCAATCCGACTTTACCGCTATGACTCTTCAGTTTCTCGATCATAGGAATGACAAAGGCAGCGGTCTTGCCGGATCCTGTCCGTGCCATTCCAACAACATCCTGATCATCCATTATAACAGGAATGGTCTTTCGTTGAATTGGAGTGGGCACAGAGAAACCTTTGCGAGCTATAGCTTTGAGGAGCTGAGCATTGAGCCCCATGGCTTGGAAACCACCGCCTTTTTTAACGGTGCGTCCCTTCAGGTTCGACGCCTTCCGGTTGGCAGCAGCCTGCGTTGCTGCAATAAACGCCTCGTCATCTTCGCCATCGTCATTGTCGGGGCTATTGTCTTCGTCTAATAGGTTCAAACTCGAAGAAGGTATGGGTGTCTGCTTCTTCTTCTTCCCCTTGGCGCTCCATTCATTCTCGGTGTCGGAATCGGCGCCCACTGTGAAAAGCGAGTTCGATATATCATACTCGTTTTCGGACAAGGCTGGAGAGGCCGCTCGGCGAGGCATCTTGCAGTCTGTTTGGCCAAAACGACTGCACGGTTAGAGGTCTTTTTTTTTTTCGCCAGTTATCAGAAAACTTCATTGATATCCGCGGGCGGTGAGAGCGATAACCAATACTGCCGGCCCACACCGCCGAGGGTGTCTCTCGCGACGCGCGACACGTCCCACCCCGCAACGCCGCCTAATACAGATATATGGAAAATCACTTTCTACACAATTTCACACTATCCACAGCCAATAGACAGACTTGCGCGCAAACATGGGTCTGTATATCAAATTCTACTATACTATTGGAAAAATGAATCTTTCCTCATACTAATGTCTCTTCTCATATCAGACGGCGGCTATGGAAACTACACGAGCACCTCATATGGCGGCCAAGGTGGCATGGGCGGTGGAGGTTTCATGCCTGGCGAGACAAACAGTCCTGCTGCCGGAAGAGTGAGGAATACTCATACTTTTGGTGTCCATGTCATGGCCCGGCTTACATTTGGCTGACTTCTATTCAAGCAAGGCGACAATCCGACCCTTAGACCGGTGACGGTCAAGCAAATACTCGACGCGACCCAAAGTCATCCCGAAGCTCCATTTCAGATTGACGGCGCAGACATAGGATCTGTTTTCTGTGTTGGCCAAGTCCGCAATATCTCAACGCAAAGTACGAATATCACTTACAAAATCGACGACGGCACCGGCGAGATCGAAGCCAAACAATGGGTTGACTCAACAACGGCGCGCCTGGAAGATGACATGGATGTAGATGGACAAGGGGTCAAACACAGCACACGCAACAAGGTGGAATTGAACGGATTTGTAAAGGTCTTTGGCAAATTGAAAGTCTTCGGGAATAAGCGCTTCCTTGGAGCGCATAATGTGCGCCCCCTGACGAATGTCAATGAGGTCAATGTCCATTTTCTCGAGGCGACGGCTGTACATCTATTTTTCAAACATGGTCCACCTCAGTCAAAGTCTGGCGGTGGTGATGGGGCTTTTGGAAGTGCTGCAGCAAAAGGCGGAGCTGCTGCTGGAGGCGCCGATGATTACAGCGCTGGAATCGGCGGGCGACAACTTCTTAATGTGTCTGAATCGGCACGAAGAGTCTACAACCTTCTAAAGAGCGAACCACAAAGCAATGAAGGCCTTCATATGCAGAATATCTCCGCGAAGCTGGGCTTGCCATCAACAGAGGTTGTAAAAGCTGGTGATGAATTGTTATCGGCGGGAATGATCTTTTCTACTATGGATGAATATACTTGGGCTATTCTGGAGTACTAAAAGAGAAATCTTTTCTTTCCTTTTTCCCGTCATTCTCTCTAGTTCTGTGAGCCTTTCTCTGTTTTGTGGACTAAATTCCCTCGGAGCATCGTGATCTACTGGCATAGATGCTGCAACTGATTGACGATGTTATCGAAGTATTGTAACGATAGCCAATGAATGAATTAAAACTCCTACAAATAGAGTCTATAAAACACTATCCACGGCCCCAAGTCATATATTCTAATATAGCATGACACGTTTCATAAAATATTCAATATGTTCTCACTAAGTCGTCAGTGCGCTTTCGTAAAATAACATAGGCATGGAGAAAATCAACATTTAATATCGTTAACTGAGCGGTCAAGCAACGGCGTTTCTCTTCCTCGCCTCGTCAACACTTCTCTGCCAACTAGTCCTGCTGATGAAGATGGCCTCAATAAAGAACACCAACCCCAAAGCAATTGCCACGCCAGTCCACAGTCCCCAAAGGCCCCACCCGAGTCCAAAAGTCGTGCCTATGCTAATTGGCATTGCCACTGCATAATAACAGAAGACCTGTACATAACCGCCAATCTCTTGTCGGCCCATACCACGTAGAATTCCATTGCAAGCTGCTGCTAACGCATCGAAGAGTTGGAATGCCGCGCAAAGAGGAAGGACAGTTCCTACTAGTTCGATAACTTTCTCGTCCGAGGAAAACAAGCCCGCAAGAGAGTATCTCAATGATGATAGGAGTAGCATATTGAGAAGTCCCACAATCACGGCGCCGGTCAGTGTGACCCTGGCAGCTGTGCGAGCAGCGTCCACCAGGGTTGCGCCAATGAGGTTGGCGACGCGTGTACTACCTGCAATTGCCACCGGAAAGGGAACCTGAAACGTTATACTGCTTATTGTACTGAGTACGGACTGAGCAGCAAGTGCTTCTGTTCCAAGGTAGGATGACATCAACGTGAGGAGCTCAAACGCAAGGCATTCAGCTTCGACCATGACAAGACCCGGTAGAGCGAGTCGTACCATAGGACCCCAATTCTGAAACGCTTTCCATGTAAGTCCATTCCAGCATTCGCGGCCCCCGAAAAAGTACACGTATAAGAAAAGAAAAAGAGGCAAGAGGTTCTCGGTAATAGCGACAGCGATCGGGGCTCCGATAAAGCCCATCTCGAGTTTCCAGACGAAGAACCAGTTCATGAACGCATTCAGTGGTGCACATATCAAAAGCACATACAGCGATGCTGTGAATATGCCTTGGGCTTGGACGAATCGTTTCCCACTTTCGAAGCAGGCATATCCTGGCGCACCTAGGATTACAACTTTGAGGTACCGACCTGCAAGAAGTGCAACCTCTCTCTCGGGGATGATTGCCACGAGAATTTTATCCGCAAAAAACCAGGTGATGGCAACTGGTATGGTGACTACCCATAAGAACAAGATCATTCGTTGCATCTGAAGTCCAACCAGTTTCTTCTTTCCCGACCCATATGCTTGGGCACAAAGCGTATCTAGACTGGTGGCAAGGCCTTGATAGACAGCCCACCCAGTGATGCTGACAGACATACTTGCGAGACTAACCGCGCCCAGCTCTACGGTCCCTAAATGGCCCACTGTAAAAATGGAGGCTACTGTCAAGGAATATTGAAGGAGGAAAGTAACGATGAGTGGCAGCGAATATGCCCCGATTACTCGAGCTTCTCGCTTCCAGCTTGATTGGATCAGGCCGGCTGCTATTGCCTCTTCCCACTTGAGGTCAATCTCATTATTATCAAGGGGTTCTTGATTTCCTAGTAAAGCTGACGTTTCTGTGGGACCAGGAGCAGCTACGCGCTGGTTCTCTTCATCTGCTTGACCGAGCGTAGCTGGAGGTACTGATCCGGAATTGAGCTGTTTGGTTAGGTTGCTCAAGGCACTTCGTTTCGAAGAATCGGGGGCGATGACATGGTTATCGCTGAGCAGATCCCTCTCTTCTGTATAAGCGCGCTCTACTTCTTCCCGGGATAAATATTGTTCTGGAGCATGACCATGTGGAACAACTGTCCCGCGCGGCCCGGCAGTATAATGGCCCGGACGACGATAAGACCCCGCCAAAGAATGAGGCGTAGTGCCTAGCACATTGCTTGAAGAGCGTACCAGGGCGCAATTGTCGGCATTATCATTATCGTCATCGTCATCATTATCGTCACCAGTATCAGAATAAGCAGCAATGTCGCGGGCAATCGATGTATAGGCGACTGAGGCGTCAGGCGCAAATGATTGGATGCTCTGGTTGTTATGGTCGATTGAGATGGGAGCGGCGTTGTTGGACGCCATGGCAAGCGGTGTTTGCAGACTGTCGAGATATGTTGGTATATATACACATATATCTGTATTATATTTCAAGCTCAAGCTGCAACGAAGCATGCCATCGGAGGGAGAAATAGAAAAGAATGAACAAAGACGGCGGTCTGCCGAAAGGCTTGCCAGGCAAGGTGGATCGGAGTGGATAAGATTAGACTCCGGCAATATAAAGTGATCAAAATTGCTAGTTAGTTATGTACAAGGGTGAGTCACTGCGGCTAAGATCGTATTATCGTCTGTCCCTAGCTTCGGTCATGCCAGCACTTGGACTATGCTTGGCTGCGGATTCTTTCCTGTCGGCAGCTAGCACGACTGTGATGATAATGACGAGAATGCTAACGATGGGCCTCCAGAACAGATGGCCTTGCTCGTAGCAGAACGAAAGGAAAGAGGAAGAAGAGGAGTGAAAAATCGGATGGATACGGCTGAATAAGGCAAGTCCTCGCGGGTGGCCAATCACGGCGTTGGCTTAGTAATGTAACCCTAATAGACAACCCGCTTGAGCTTAGCTTGATCGCGTCCAGGTATACAACTACGTATATACACAACATACAGGGAGTTGGCTATATCTAATATAGATATGGAATCTCATGATAGATTTGGTAATGAATACACTCACTACCAGGTATTGTCGAGTCCACTGCCAAAAATCACGGTCTCAGACCTCTATGACCCCGGTCTCGTCGAGCGCCATCGCATCAGAATCATCTGATCGCTTTGTGATCCTGCTACTATTGATGCTAGCTACATGTTTGAACGCATAAAGATGTGGTCTAGATTGCACGACTTGAAATGCGAAACTTGCATTATTGACAGCAACAGTCCTGAAGGAGGGCTGGGTTTGCTCTTTGGCACAGACAGATGTATCTAGAATATTTACAAACAGAGCAGTGCAGCATAGACCGAAATTTCTGTCAGAACTTAGGCTTATAAACAGTCACATGTAATACGTATGATATTATAGAAACTTGAAGACAGATGATGTTAATAAAATTAGTTTCAAGTCAGAGAAGAGACCTAGCCGTATATAAATAATTCAATATGTAGACTCCGAGGATATCATGCACACGCAGATAATGTTAACATATATCTATTAAGACGAAGTTCTAACCTGCCATCATTATTCTCGTTTGCGTTTCGATCAACGGCATGATGGCCTCTCGACAATATAGCAACCTGCCCACGATCTCGGGTGTGTCGAGCTCTACCGGTGAGAAGCGACAACTGTTACCGGTGGCTATTTCGCCTATTATGGCCTTGGAAATTACACCCAACTAACCACCCGAAAGATTCATGGCGTGTCAGCTAAAATCGAAGAGCGTGCTTTCTGTGCAACTAATGCAACTCCAAATGCTCCACGAGCATTGCAGCACGTACCGATTTTTGCGACGAACTCATCACTGCACTCCAGGCCGACTCGAAAATTTCCGTGCCCCAGTCACCTCGTCAGATTTGGTATCAAGGCACCTCTTAGTCCGATGCATATTGTTGTGTTTCCTGGGACAATAAAGTGCCCGGCCTTATCAAGGGTGACGTAGCCGGGTATGCCGGGACAAGTAAGTGCACGATTCACTCGCAGATTTCTTTTCTCTATGTCATAGACACCTGATGCTGATCTTTTGTAATCCTAACAAAGAGCATCTCAGACGGCATCTCGGGCAAGATTGACTAAGTTGCAGTCTTTCAAACCTGCACTGATGTCTGTCTTTCCAATCGCGGAACTCATGATTGGAAGAAAAGTGTCGGTATGTGAGACATAGGTTGATACACACAACAATAGTAAAATTAATTCGCTCCCAAAAGGATCGCCGTCTCGAAGGTCGGCTCTGAGGCCGTCTTGGTTGTCAGCGTGAATGTTTAATATCACAAGATAACAATTTAAAGACCGAGTAGCTCGAAGACCAGATTGACATTCAAGAACTCACGGACATACTAGGTAGAACTTTTGTTCAGCTTTGAGAGACAGTGAACCACCTCATCAAATAGATAGATTTGTGGGCTTGGCCTCATCGGCAATGCAGAATAGTAGGACGTGTGTCGTGATAGAATATCTTTACAGGTAGTCTAGTGACGACTTTGTGAAACTGTGAAAGTGGCATGCCGTCTTAGAAACGAAGGACGGACAAAACCCTACGCCCGGACAATATCGAACAAAGACAAAAATTCATAAATTGTTATGGAGCAATCTAGTATGCATGTATTACATTATTTTATCTACCCCTGAAAGACACATAGTGCAGTCGTCTAGGCTACGGACAGCCCTGATCTTAGGGTTAGCTAAGCAAACGGAAGGCATAACCCCCATCTACCAGGACAATACTACTTGCAGTGATCAAAACAGGAACCTAAGGTCATTCGATGTTCACAGATTTGTATCAAACTCGTCACAGAATTTTTGACATACGTAGTTGCGAAACGAAGGCCCCTCCAGGCTCCAAGGCATCAAAAGGGTATACTCAGCTCAGCCAATCAGACAGTTAGGAGATTTCCGTATTGAGACTAGCGCGCAATGCACGGGTCACGCACCAACACCAAGAACGATACAACCACCGCCTCGATTGACTCTTTACCAACCAGACGTTTCTCAGCATCCCTCGAAATACTGCCATACTTAATATAAGAACTGTCCAGAGTAACGACCCGACCAGCTTGAACAAAGTCATGGCCACCGAGGATAATACCACCACGGCTACCGTTCAACGGCGCAAATTCAACCCGCTGATAAATCCCATCAATGTGAAGCCGGTTGTCGTCGACGAGTATGTTGAAATAATTTCTTAGCATCCATCTTTCCCTCTCTGTTTTTAGAGGTGGTGCACATGTGTGTCGAAACCCTGCTTCCAACCGCATCGTTTTAGAACTGCTTACCACATGAAACATGAGAGAAAAGACAGCCTCTTTAGATCCCGGATTGATCTTCCTTTCTTAACTAACTACACTCTTCGCCAGACATGACCTGAATTCAGGACCTATATTTCTTGCTCAACCTCTTTGTGGCTCGCTTCTGTTCAAAAATACCGCCTCTGATGCTCGCGACCATCTCGCCAATGAGCGCACCTTTCTCTCTTGGTTACGTCTCGCCATTTACCTGGCCATAGTTTCCTCTGCAATCCTAGTATCCTTCCATCTCTCATCCGCGCCCAGCGCGTTAGAACTCAAAATATCCCTGCCCCTAGGCATCATCTTCTGGCTGCTGAGCTTAGCCTGTCTCGCCAGTGGCTTTTCCATCTATGTCACTACTGTTAGCAAGTACAGTCGACGCATGGCGTTGGTGCAGAGCGGGTGGAAGACGCAGGTCATGTTCACGGTCATGGCTACGGTGATTATTGCTTGTTGTATACTCTTTCTGGCGACCCAATCTCGAACAACTTAGCTCAGGGCGACTTTTCGGTTGCTATTTTGTACATACAATGATCTCATGCTATCTGGAGCCAACGACGCAGATATAAATTGACAATCCGTTTCAATAATTCTATAGTATTAAGAGTCCAAGTTGATGAGAAATCATCAATAGATAATTGCTAATTTTACAGATCATCGACAATACAACAAAATGGAAAGAAACGATATCCAAGGAGTTGCTATGCTACAAAGAAAGCAGACAGCATCGACTCGCTCCTACTTGTGTACAATGCAATAGTTACCAAGTACAAAAGGACACGCGGTGATGGGGATAATGGTGTTGCAAAAGGATGAATGTCCCATTCTAAGACCGCAGTAAGTAAGTAAATGGTGAACCAGTCTAAGTTTCCACGAAGATGGGAGTAGCAAGAGAAAAAAGAAGAAGGAACAACAACAAAAGCAGTCAAGGAGAAGAAGCAATTTGTTTTCAGGATAAAAATTTCGAGATAAAGCAACAGACACGAAAAAGGAAAATAACACTCTATATATTATGGGTACTTGAAACATTCAACTCCTATACACTTCAGCGCCAGATTTGTCGATATGCAGTGTTCTCTACCCATTAGTTAGTTGTATGTATTAATGCCCTTCGAGGGCAAACAGCTTCCAATTATGTTTTAAGACGACTCAACAATGGAGTTCCGGCTCCAATAGACGATCATTATGTATAATTAATGTGTGTACTTTCGGTGTTCGGTCTTGGTGTTTCGATATACGCTGGTTACCCGTTCACAATATCATCCACTGCCATTCGTCTCCTCTTCGCAGGCTGTGGGTTTTCATCGTTAGAGGTCTCGCTTTTCCGCCGGCGTTGATTGACTAGCTCGGCCGTTGGCGACATAATGGTACTCTGTGACTGTGGCATTCGACGGTGCGGGCTTCTTTCGTCGGGACCGGGAGGCATCACATTTTGCGTGCCGGGAATAGAAGGGAATGGAGATCTAAGCTCCGTACGAGTTGGGAGGGACTCCAACATCGAGCGCGGTGACTCTTGGACATGCGGCGAGAGCTCGTGTTGGGGGCTGCTTAGGGTTTGATATGTAGTCACGGTCGGATATGAATCGCCTCGTCGATGGGAATACGTCGGCGCGTGGGGTGCAAATGTGGGAGGTGACGGCAAAATAGGAGGTAGACGAACTAAAGCCTCATTATAAGGATCTCGAAACCCCAGAGAGGAGCCCGCCAGATCCAAGCCCCGGCTTGGCGTCTGGGGACTTATGTGGGACTGTAAAGATGGAGGATAATGTTGCTGGTACTGCTGTGGCGACACTGTCGGTGGAGTAATTGCAGATGGACGTTCATTGTAATTCAGCACCGCCGGCATATCAGTAGCTCCTGCAGACGGTGAATATGTCGTTCCATGAAAAGGGATGAACGGAGAAGGTGCGTAGTTAATGCTGGAGGGAGCGGGTGGAGGGCCCGAGGATGACACAGGCCTTTGACTGTGTCCAGCCGACAATATTTGAGGCGACGGGAATGGCTGCCATCTTCCTGAAGATGCTACCATCGGGATTGTACCGCTACCCAGTCCTGCTGTGCCGTGCTCTGGTGGCCGGGAATATTGTAGATCGGTAATTGGTCGGATCTCTCGAGAAGAAGTTTTAGAGTGGCCCAGTCCACGACCGGTCGTCGCCTGGTGGTATTGTTCTCGGGATGCTACCGAGCTCTCCAGAGGAGGTGCTCCCCTTAAGGTTGTTTCTTCTGCTCTTAAAGGCGGACGCCCTCGTTTCTTGTGGGTCACGTCGACGCATGTCGCCTGGTTTGCCCCGTCAGCATATGAGCGTTCCCTAACTTGTGCTTAGTCGGCTGCACAAAACTTACCGCTTTGCCTGATAAAACACATCGTCGGCAGGGCCTAGCAGAGTCACATCCTAAGTGCTTCCTTTTGCAATTCACACAGGCCGAGGCGACATGTGCCTTGGCCCGTCTCGTGGATCTCGGTGGGAGAGTGCGTACGGCGCTGGCAGCTGACAAACCATGCAGTTGTGGAGATTCAGAAACGACGTGTGATAAAGTGTTTGCAGAGCCAATGCCGGACACCTGGGATGTTGGACTAGAACGCAGCTCTTCTGGAGCGAAAAAGCGTGTTGGTTGCGCCGCACTCGTTGTCTCTACGGGATTTAACGTCGGTAGCCTCGGCGGTAGATTTGTGTGAGTTGTGTCTATCGAGACTGTGGTTTCGGCCCTCAATTCCCGATCTCGTTGCGTTGCATCCGCACTTTCTGGCTGAGTGCTCGCGGGCAAGTTGCCAGACATAGGGTGGGCCGAGTAAGATGCTCCCCGATTGGATTTTGGCCCCGTGGATGGTGACCGCAGGGGAAGAGAAACACGACCCGAGTCTATATCAAACCTGCGCGGCCCAAAATGCGACTTGGAAAACCACGGAGCTGGAAGAAGTAGAGATTGCATTGGAGTGATACCGTGTAGCGCAGGTTTGTGATATTCTGTGGCGGTGATAATGGGAATATGATGGCAGCGATATAAAATAATGATTGCATAGCACAGCTATAACAATTCAATGAGTAGCAGCGATGGTGACATGAAGTTTGAAGGACCGATATGTGGCTTTAAGATTGAAATAAAACTTCAGAGCTTCCGACAGTTTATGGCGACTCAAGTCGTTACCGGCGAAAATAATGTTTCTTTTCTTTTTTTTTTTCCCTTGCCCTTTTTTCTTTGCCCACCTCCCCTTTTTCCTTCTTGATTGCTGCCGCTTTTGGCTCAACAGTTTTGCCGTTTATCTACTGAGATCTAGGTCTGCAAAAAAAGCCGCGCTCAAAGACTTTGATATCAGAGCGTTGGCCCTGCAACCGAACAGTTAAGTCGGCGAGGGGTAATCACTGTTAATCGGATAAGGAAGAAAATGGAAACTTGATTGTGGTGCATCAGACGTCCAGAACTGTGTGGCCCTTCCCTTTTTTTCCTTTCTTTCTTCAGACTGCGTCCCAGAGCATTGTTAACGTGGGAGAGGATCGGCGAGGCGTCCCGGCAGCTCAAGTTTAATGAATGACACGTCGCAGGTCTTGACCCAAGGAGGTGGTAGAATTGGGAATTCAACGCATAGGAAACAGAGGCTTCAAACCCCGTCACAGAGGTCTCAAAAGTCTAAGTAAAGTCAAGGACCATGTAGCAAGACAAGACCAAAGACGAGGAAGATATGTGGATCACTGGGGCTGCTGCCGGCATCTAATAATCAGTATGGAGCAAGCCCACACAGCAGAGCTTATGACGAATGATGTCTCTGGGAGGGATTTGAGCACTGCCCGAGATCTGCAGAGATAGAACGCACTGGGTGATCACCCTTCACCTGCAAGTCATGCCATGACTTATGCCTGGAACTCTGGTAAGGCCGCCGTAGGCCGGAAAGGAAGACAGCCCCTCCTCCGCCCATTCCTGAGTGAACGAGTGACTGAGCGAGAGGGACTAACAGGGTACGTAACAGCTAGTTGGGTAACTAGGCAGTCAGAAAAACTAGTCAAGAACGAGTCCTGCGGCTATTGATTTTTTTTTTTTTCTTCTTTTCTCTTTTCACCGCGTTCTGGTGGTCAGTGCAGCTTTCTACCTATCAGATTGGCTGTGCGCCTGGCGCCTGGCAGACAAGCAGGGAAAAATAATAGTGAACAAGTTAGTGAGTTAATAAGTACGTGGTAATGCTTCTTAGTGGTAAGTGCTAATAATCCTTTGGGCCTGTTTTGATCTTCATAACGGACAGATCCACTTGGCCATGGAATTGGCGCCGTGACGCGAAGAATGAATTCATCACATCGCGCGATTGCTGGTCTCCATCTAGGAAGCAATTTTTTGAGTGCCGGTCGTTCCTGTGGCTCGTTAATTGCATGCGGCACTATTGACTTCCAAGGCAAAGCCTCGCCCTAAACGCGCCGTCGTTAGTGTATAGTTGACTGTGCGTGGATACTACGTACGTACGTATCGCCGTCGTGTGTACTTACCCCGTCCTCACCGTCGCGTAGTCTTGTAGCCCATTGTGATCGAGCTCTTCATTAAGGCAGGTCCGATCGTCTCCTGTCTGGGATTCGAGGTCTGCCGGGGCTTGCAGTGGCGTGCAGTAGCTGAACGCTCAGAGAAGGGCTACCGCTGTCAGCGACAACCGGAAGGAGTTAGTTTGCTGGCCAAAAGGGGAATCAGCGCACGGCCCCAGACATGGATTTGACGGGTGGAGGTGGAGAGCGCGCGAGCTGCTGAACAGCAGTTCCTTCGCTGGCTCCGTGGGTAGTGTGAATAGTGCGAGAGCCTAGTTCAGTTCAAGAGAGGTGGAGAGCTGTCTGGATTGGGCCTCCCCGGCATGCCCCCCCGGCGCGCCAATCGGAGACAGCCGTGAGGCTTTGATGCGGATCGACGTTATTCTTGTGTTATCTTTGCTTGGTTCTGGTTTATTTTATTTATTTTATTTTCTTTGATGTGACTGGACTTCCCCCCCCCGGGTCTCAATAGTCTGCTAATAGTGCTCCTGTTGGTAGCTGACATTTCCGAAGGAGCGTTGGCGTTATCGAGCGGCTGCTACAAAGCATAGCCTATATTGTGTATCGCAAAGGAATGATGCTAAGTAAATGCTCCGGGCGGAAAAAAATCTCTCGTACAATTAAAATCGTTCATAAACCATGCTGGAATGTGAACCGAATGGAGGTGAACAGTAGTCATCATGCTCGTCACCTCACATTCCTCGCTCTGGATACTCCTTGTCCAGTACGGCGAGTCCGTAGAGTGGCCGCCTGCTAGCATCGTAAGGTAGCTCACTCCATCAACCGGAGTATCTCGTGTGATATCCAAATTACGAGCTCTTTCCTGATATCGGTTTGGTGGTGCTTACACTCTGGAATACTCAGATGCTGAGAAAACGTACGAGGTTGCGGAGTTAATGCCAAATTGCATGTCGAGCGTGGCGCCGCCCATGGGTTCATGAATTTGCGCACATGCCCACAATTTTTTTTTTTTTTTTGGTAATCCTTGATCCTTGGATTCAATCTGAGCAATCTAACAAGGCACGCAGACTAGCGAACTAGTCGCCACGAACTAGGAATCAGGTTTCAGCGCTACAAACGTCAGATGCCGAGAACAAATGTTTCGTGCTAATGCCGTGACAGCATAGCATGTCCCTGAAAATCGGACCCATTGTCGAAAGAAGCGACGTTAACATCCATTACCGCATTACTCCAAAAGAGCAACTGATGAGCTTCCGACGCTGTGGTCAGATCCATTGGAAAGGCTGAGATTCATGGGTGCCAGAGCTAAAACATTGGGTCGCGGAGTTATAGTTTGTTGGAACTTAGCGCCCGTGGGTGCTTGCGTTGAAATTTGAATGTCCCGAGCGTCCGTGTATTCCAAGTTACAAGTTAAGTTTTAAAGTGTTAAAAATCTTAAATTGCCCGATTAATTATCCCCGAGAGGAACGATGCTAATAACCACGTATACACATACGTATTCACTACGTACTATTAAGTTATCAGAACCCTGAAACGTTCCGATAGCTTGTACATTGTGCCGCCATTCGCGTTTTTGGAGAAGGCTGCAGATTCAGGAGTGCTGCAGTACAGGAAAGAAACTCCCCATTAAGTAACAAACCGACAAGAGGACGATTGTGCTAGAGATGGAAGAGTGAAGCTTTCGCACAAGGCTAACAAGTGATTCGATATTAATTTGTTGCATATGCTCGTGATACCCCTATAGAATAGCCAGTACTCATCGCGTCTCAGGCTTGTCTGGATGATGCGTTCGACAATACCGCGAGAGCGAACTCCGACTCATCTTAAAGCCATCTCGAGGCAACGGAATTGTAAAGCCTTGCAAGATGGCTCGGCCTTTTACTATTTTTTATTTTTGAAATCGCCGCCTCCTCAACAATAAGTTGTCAAGAACCAACAAAAATCCGGGCTAGTTAAGGCGAGAAAGTCAAATGACTGCTGGATTCTGCGTTCCACCTCATGCGCTCCACAGCTGGGAGCGTTCCTGTCTGACAGATGAAAGCCTAGCTCGAGGATCGGCGGATTAGTGTCAGATAGGGTGTCACCTGGTGACAGTCGGACGCCCGGGGCTTTGGTGAGCCCGGATATAGTTGGCTGAGTAGGGGCTGAGGAGTAAGCACTAGGTAGCCAAATAGCAATACAAGTACACAACTCGGTATTTTGAGCACAAGAGAAAAAGCAATGTGGACGGCCTCTGAGATTCACCGCGTACTTAAAACAAGGTTAAGTGATCAATATACGTTAGCCTTCCCGTTTGCCCATGACTACTCCGTAATTAAAATAGCCCCGGAGTAATTTAGTCATGCTTTAGGGTCAGGGTGAAGGGAGGAAATCTCATTTCCAAGGCCTCCACCCTTTGTCTATCCGCCCTAAAATCTACCTTTCATTAAAATCATTTCTTCAATGTTCACACGTTGAAAGGCAGATCAAACGTTGGGACGGCCCCATAGCACCATTAATAATTACAGCGCAATGTGCATCGTTACGTATCATGCCTCAGTAAGTGCCACGTTCTATCATGATTCGAGGGTGCTCCGCATTGATGCAAGGTATACACCGTCAAGACGGGCCGATTTTCCAGATCCAGTTTATACAACCGGTCCCTACTAGCAAAGTCTTCACAACAGCGCGCAGGAAACGCAGATAGTATTTTGTTTCCGCCGTGGCCTGTCAGGAGTCAGACTTAAACTCCGAGACGAACCAATTTTCCATTTTAATGTATGACAAAAGACAAGGGATAGCCTCCGCCGCGTGAAGCTGCTGTGTCGCACAAGCTTGAAGATGGGAAACAGCCTACATATTGGAAAATATTCCGAATAGCGGCTAATTAATGTCAGCAGAATACTCCGTACGAAGAACTCCTCCCTGGTCCGATATAATTGGCGGCGAGTTTTTTTTCTTCTTTCTTTTCTTTTTTTTCTTTTTCTCCTGCAATGATGCTGGGTAATCCGTACTCGCTGACGTATTGCCGGAAATGGCATGCTTAGTACGTACTTATTGTTCTACCGATGCAAAGATGATCATTGCATCCAAATCTAGCCTGCCAGCACGATCGTGATAATCAGACCGGGTGGTTGGGCGTGGGTCACAGTAAAAGCGGGGAACACTGGGATTCCTAATCCGTGCAGCATGAAAAAAAGACTTAGTGAGCAATTCGACTGGTCCCTATTACTTCCGCTACGAGCTCTCTGTTTGCTCTAGACTGTGGTGCATTGTCGATTTTTTATATGACAATGTCCAATGCACGAAATCACGGGACGAAGTAGAGAAGAACCTAATACCGATAGCGAGGGCTAATGTCTGCTTCTGCAGAAACAGGCTCAAGTCTGAGTCAACTGAGTCGGGCCGTTGGTTGGTTGCGACTTGTAACCTCAATACGGCTTAGGATCATGTAGCTATAGATTGGGTGGGAATTTGGGACCGCCAACAATTACCCTGGGCAATGGTAAAATGGTAATGGTAGACGAGGCTAAGAGACACACTAGTGGTTCCTAGAGTCGTAGTATATGCACTTAGCCCGAATGCGTATGAAGAACAAAATGTGCTGGAGTGTTACCCCCAAATAGCTTAGAATCTTGGGAGGATCTCGACTCTGCAGGTCTGCCAGTGCGAGAGAGCGCATGCGTGGACGGCTTTTGACGATGTGGCGGAGGGAGGAAAGCGAGAGACAAAGAGAGAATGAAGCGAGGGAGGAAGAGGAGAGGAGAAAAGCGAGAGGTGTGGCAGTTCAAAGTTGCAAAACGGTGCGTTCCCGCAGGCTCGGCTCGTCGGCGGCTCGTCCCTTCCGAAAGCTTCCTTACGTTAACTTCGACCTCACCCTGTCACTATTTGTTTCATTGATGTGACAAGTCTCTCAGAATCCATATTATGTCAATAATAATGACAACAATAACAATCAATATCAGTGCAGTGACATTCTTCAATAATGGTGATGGTGAGAGAGCGGAGAAATTCTCAGCCACTGCGTCCCTCGTATGGCTGACTCCGACTGGAACAAAAAGGGTCAAAAAAGAATTCGGCACATTCGCCAGATTCCTGCACGGCGCCTCGTACATTTCAGCCAATGAATTCGGCTCAATGGGGGGAAAGACCAAACTCTAGGCCTAGATCAGATTTCGTCGCTGTTATTGGACCGTCAACATGGCAAGAAGCGCCTTGCGTCAAACAGGTGGCTCAAGTGACGAATATCATATATCTACGCAGCGGTCTGACTTCCTTCCAAAATTCAACATTACTATCAAGCAATTACCCCGATGAAAAGCCGGCTGGGGGAGCCCTACCGTACGACGCGTTTTGGCGAGAGAAAAAATTGATGAGAAGAGAAAGATAATCCAGTCCGCCATCTAGTTCGCTTTGACTTGATGAATGGAATTTGGCTTTTCGTCCCAATATCTCGACCTCAAATACAGCAATAAACAAGATTCACAAGCAGTGCCCTTCACGGCCCGTGTGATTAAATCTTGCCACAATGCATACGGTTTCTACCAGCAAGTACGTAGTACTGTGCACTACGTTTATGCTAGAAGGAGAAGGATAAGCATTGGGTATCGGAAAAGTGATTTGCATACTGCAACTGTAAACTTTATGCATTACATGTACCCACCAGATCAAACTGGTTTCAAGTAGATGGGAAAGGGTTTTCTCAATGCCCCTCCGTCGGGATTACAGAAAATACGTTAGCTACGGTGCGTGTTGCTGTGACGGTGAGTAAACCATATGACCCCATGCAACCCCAATCGAAAGCGCTGAAAGGGCATACACGCTTTCAATCATCTTGCATAATATGTTGACTGTTTTTCTTTTCCGCTGCACAGGCTATGCATGAAAATGTTGGATGCAGATGGATGCCGGGACAACGGGTTTTTTCTGTGCTCGAGACAAGATTATGACAATAGCGTACTAGCAGATCAGTCTCGACTGAATGCATGGCTATGCACGAGTTAAGCAGAACAGGCAAAACTCGACAGTCAACGTTACGATTAAAGCGAGGGTTGGCACCGGAATCCACCCGGTCGTCACAGCACTGCATACGTACATCTATGCATGCATACACCAAAGCTCTACTGAGTTGTCCCAATATCAAGCCTCCAGGCATCCATACGTATACTTAGGGCAACTCTGCACAGTTCTCGAAAACGCAACGACCATACAATTCTACGACGACAGTGATTTATGAAAGTGGATCTTCATCCCCCGACCCAATCTTGTGGAGTACTAGTTTACGAGGGCGGAGGGCGGTTCCTCGGGTTGATCATACGCATGTCTTAGCGATAATCATGATACAGAAATACTTTTCGGTGAAAAGGCAGATCAACCAGCATGCAGAGATATCACTTTATATTGGAAGCTAAGGTAGATAATTGTTATTGTTTTGCCTCTTTGAACTCCGTATCGGGCTTTAAACGATAAGAATTTTGATGGCAAAAGTTACTGGAGCAAGCGATTCAGGGTGGCCCGAGCCACTTGGTTTGACCTGTAATCCCAAAAATGACATGAACGCATCCAAAATGCAAGTAGAATATGAAGATACCTAGATGGCGAGTGTATATCATGTATCACGGGTTCCCCCTCTTTCAATAAAAGAAAAGAACTAGGACATGGCGTCACACCTCGTTGTTCTAGGCGTCGACGCTGTTGCCAAACAAGCGACTTCGTATGGTGGAGAAGCCCGCTGGCGACAAATCTCTTATTTGATCTGAGCCAAGTATTACGTATCGACGTGTTTCAAAATAATGCAACTTCTGATCATCTTCCAACGCTAGGGCTAATTCAAGGATCCCCCGAGCATTTCCGTGGCGCAGTTATTGGCCATTCCCGACAATACCATTGAAAACGAAAGAGCCATTATAAATGATTGTATTCAACAAGTCTTAAGGCTGGTAACACCACGTACTATACGAAGATGACATAGTCACCATGTGAGCAAGAAACGATGATCACTAGGCATCCGTATAAAGCATATTATGAGTGCTGTGTGACTACTTGAAAATCCCGAATCCATTGAGAGCCCTGGAAATCCCAGCTTACCACGCTATTGGAAGAATGGGCCCCCAAAAGGGTGAAGAGCTGATTTAAGCCGACAAATCTGTGTAACATACAACAAGCCAGTGGCATTCACTAAAATAGCGAGAAGTTCCAGCTGGTGAGACGGACAATCTCGAGTCAACACACGCGAAGCACGATGACGCCAACCAACGGTACAAGGATGACCCCCGAAAACACTTGATTTACAGCTACATTGATTGTTGAAAAGAAGCTCGGGTAATATGAGATAGCTCCGGGTGAATCGTGAAACAACATAAATGCAGTCAACCAGGGGACTCGTATCTCTCGTTTCGACGCAATACAATCCTCGTGTAGCTAGTGGCACATCTTCGGGTCTGCCAGATAATTGGTTGATCTTTGCTATGGAAGATACATAAGTCAACATCATGATGTGGACGGAGAGCTTGTATATCTCTACCAGATTTGCACGCGGGTCAGGTCCCAATGGTTCTGATCTTTTGTATGAGCTCGTCGTAGATTTTTCATATAGTTATGTGAAGTTAATGATACATGGGTTGCCAACTACATAGCAAATACATGATCGAGTCATGGTTAGCTTACAAAAGATTATGTATGAATAGATTTTATATACAGCAACCGAAACAATGCTAAAGAAACGAAAAATGATCTTATACCTTACATGCAGCAAATGAGAGATTGCTCAGAAAAACAGGTACGTAGCACCTGCAGTAACCCTCTCTTTCCATGATTGACCTCGAGAGAAAACACTGCGGCGTGATTTCTCCAGAACGACAGCTCGTTCGTCAGGAGTAAGACCGCCATCATACCGATCAGAAACCAGGTCCATCTCATCCAATCTGACAAAATGTGTCCGCTTGAAGATTTTCCAGACTAGAAACATAACAATCATGATAGGAATCTCAATATAATAACTTACGAAGTCAACTGCGTTGAAACTTGGGCTAAAGCAAGACCAGCCCTGCACAAGAACGAGGAAACTGTTCAAAAGAACGGCGATTATAGGGCCGTACGGATATGTCCAGTTCTTGAAAGGCAGCAAATGCTCAAGACCTTGCTTTTTGATGGCAGCGCGGAATCGAAGGGACGCAAATCCGATTGAAATCCATGATAGTTGATTGGAGACACCAACAATACTGTGCGAATTGATCGATGTCAGCAATATGTCGCGGAAGATACCATAAGAGGTATGAGATAGCAGGCAGGAACGTGATTTATAAGAGTAAAGAGGAAGTAAACTCACTTCTGTAACCACGTCCACAGCTGACCTGCGCCAATGTAACTTGCGCCAAAGCAGAGTCCACTGATAAGTGAAGTTCCCAGAACGGCCACCCAAGGAACCTTGTATCTATTCAAGGTGCCAAACACTGACGGGGCATATCCGTCAACAGCCAGAGTGTACAGCAATCTCGAACCTGCAAAGAGAGCATGGTTACTTGCAGATATCACACTCGTCATCACTACCGCGTTGATAAAGCTGCCGGCCACGGCACTTCCGGCTTCTTCAAAGACAATCGTAAAAGGGCTGGTGTGAGTGTCCTCGCTATCCAGATTCGGGTAGTTGTATGGAACATTCAATCCGACTATTAAGATCGACAGGATATAAAAGAGCAGGATCCTCCAGAAAACATTGCGCACAACACGAGGAAGATTTTTGGCAGGGTCCTTGGTCTCTCCTGCAGTAATTGCGATGGACTCGGTGCCTCCACTGGAACGTAGTCAGTATCATTCATCATTTACTCGCCCTCACATATTCTCCCTGCAGCTCACTTACTAGGCAAAAGATGCAGTCACAAAGACCGATGCAAAACCACCAATACCGCCAACAAAAGGGGCATCGCCAATGTGCCAGTAATGTCCTCCAATATATTGATGGTTAGTGTTGCCACCACAGTTTACTGCGATACCAAGAATGATAAATATCTACGAAGAAGTGTTAGTTTGTGGCCTGAAGGAGATGAATTGACCGCGAAAACAAGACATACGACAATCGTGACGACTTTCAATATACTGAGTAAGTATTCCGCCTATATCGGTTCTGTTAGTATTCAAGCCAAAGAGTTCGCTATTAGTATCTACGGCTATTAACATACCTCGCCATATGCTTTCACCGAAATGATATTGAGCCCAATGACAACAAACAAGAAGATCAGGCTGATTGCCCAACCAGGGAAATTGTCTGTCCAATATTGTAGCAGTAGTTGAAGAGCAACGAGATCAGACGCCGTAGACACAGCATCATTAAACCAATAATTCCAGGTAAGAGCGAAACCAAATGCATCATCCACAAAGCGGCTAAGCAGAACCACGGGTATTAGATATCATTAGTCATAACCAATATAACAAGACTTAAATATTCCACTTTTCGGAGAAAACTCACCCAGCGAAAGTACAGAAGGAACCCGCAACTGGTACGAAGGCTGCCATTTCTCCCAAGCACAGCATAGTGACGAACACAATTGCACCGACAATTGCGTAACTGATGAGCATCGACGCAGGACCTCCAGTAGCCAGAGAATTGCCTGTGCCTAGAAACAAACCGGTGCCAATTGTGCCCCCGATGGCGATCATCTGGACTTGACGAGCAGACAAACTCCGGTTCAGCTTATCACCCACCACGACACGAGGGTTATTATACTCCTCCGGGTCGTAAGATACGCCATCCTGCCCTGACTGATGGCCCCGAGCTTGTTTCTCATAATCGGGATCCATCCTTCTCGTCCGTAAGCCCTATGTTTAATCGATTATTGATATATCGAGTTTTGGGGTCGACTGCTGCGGGATATGTCCGCACAGAAATCTTTCCCCAACCCTTCGGTTCCTTCAAAGCAAGGACTGCTTTTTCAGTGTGGCTGCCTTACTGTCGAGGAAAGAAACATGACATTTGCCACGTGTGAAAGCAAGAAACTCGGCCCTTTCGTTCAGAGGATTTTTTTTCCAATGAGCTAGCCTCTTATATACGACTACATAATAATGGATTCTCCAAAGCAATTGCGTGCTCAGCGACCAACCACGAACAGGCAGGGTCTGCCGTCAACCATGATCTGCTGTGGGCCTGATGCCCTGACGTCGTATGCAGCAGTTCTTAGCACATCCTTTTGAGAAATGATAGGCCAATTTCTCATGCTAAAGAGGAAGACTACGACAAATGGCGGTTCTTAAATTTTCAATCTTTAACTCTTAAGAGCCATCTGCTGGCTGCACGCCAAAGATATTTAATGACAAAAACCAACTGTAAAACGGACATACAATGGAAAAAAAAAGAAGCAAAAAAAAAAAAAAAGACGGGGAAAAAGCGGATAATGCCAAGCCGCTAGAGCAAAACCTGACAGCATCTTTGGTAATTTACCGTATCAATACGAGATCTGTGTCTGTCCAATCACGGATGAGCTAGGATATATCGATACAATTGATCGATACGCTACAGATCGGTTTATACCATAACGATATCGAGCAAGATTGGATGAAGAAACTAGGAGATAGTAACTAGCTAAAGAAATACCTCTCAGACAAAGCTTGGAATGATATCGCTCAAGTAAGACAAACATCTAAAGCCTCGTTCTGCCAGTAAGAAATGAACTGTTGACCATACCACCGTTCCTCCTCCAGCATCACAAACTACAAGAACATCTCCTTCCTACAGATTTGTTAGCATGTCTAAAATTTCATTTGGACTTATGTACCTTGATAGTATTTGGCTGAATTGTCCGCAGTGCGTACAGGGCTGCGGCCTCAGGCTCTGATAGCAGCGAAAGTCTGCTCCCAACAACCCCTGCCTCGGTTGCTGCCCTCAGAGTGGCATCTTTAGCCTTATCAGACCAAACAGCTGGTACGGTCAAAACGAACTCCAGATCCATATCATCTGCTGCCGGCCCAAATCGTCTTTTGAGAGTGCTCTTGGCACTTTCAACGACTTTCTCAAGATATTCCGCTGCAACATCCACTGGAGTTTTTCCAAGGCGTTTCAATATATTTTTCGCCGCAAGAGATGGGCTGAATTGACATTCCTGGGTTTCGTCCAGTAAAAGCTTGACTCCACGAATAACTTCCGTGGTTGAAGACGCTGTCTGAAACCCCCACAGAGACCTTTTCCCGCAATAAGAAATGGTTGTTGGAACTTTGGGACTGGTCCCTATGGGAATTATTAGAGTTCTGTCATAGGATATTCGTCATTTCTTGTTATATTGAAGGCTTACTGTTTCCTCCACCCGGCCAAGAAGATAGCACTTCAACGTTCGCCCCGCCATCTGCAAGGGCCCAAGCAATCCTGCCATTCAGACAAGTCAGTACCAGGTAGAACTCGATTTTTGTGGAAGTTACCCGCTGTAAGTAGTGCCAAAGTCAAGTCCAATGACCAAAGTTTGAGAGTTCATAACGGCACCACGAGAGTGATCCATTGCGTCTAGAAATATGTATTGAAGGAAATGTGTCCTGGGGCAAGAAATCGAAATTCAGTTCAAAGATTTCTCTGCTGGTAATAAATGCACAAGATGAAAAAAATACAACCTGCTGCCTGCCTCACCAGGCAGATACTCAACCAGCATAGATGCTAGTAGTAGGCCTCAATATGACGACATGTAGGCATCAAGGTCACCGAGAGAGAAAATATATGATGCGTACTTCTAAAAATGCTCATACAAAAATTGTTCAGTTCAACTTTAAGAAGCAAGAACTGTTAGCTTTCACTTCAAACTCAACTTCAAGCTTCATTTGATCACAATTTCCAGAAATACGGTAAAATGAACCCTTCCAATGTCATCCAATAATCTAGATTAGAGAAGTCTGTTTACAGCAGATATTAAGGGGTAAGTCTACATGTCATTAATCTTCTATCAAAGATGGAACTTATCAGCATATCCCGCCGCGATATAGAATAATCTTAAGTTCAGCCCCGTGTTCCACGGATGTTAGCTGTTTAACGGGGGGTAAGTTAAAATCGTGGATAACTTTGCCCTTTTTTCCAAGATATATTGACTTAAAGATGCCTAGAAGAGTTTTCATCAGAAGCACAACTAGATCCGACGAGTGAGGCTCGTTCAACTGAATAACACTGCCTAACTCACTGATTGTCTTTTTATTGCGCAGGAAACAATGGATCGGATACAGAGACAAAGTCATATTTGGGAAAAAGAGAGGTTTGGTAATCCTGAGAAGATTCGTCCTCTTGGGTCAATGAATACGGATTCACAGGGGGAAAGTCATAACCCACAAATCACACAAACCATACCAGATAAAGCATTGAAGTGTCACGACATGAAGGATGGCATAACACCACAGACCTCTAGAGCATTTGAAGAGACGGATGATAATACTATCATTCCATTCGACCGACCAGGAGATAGTTTGCTTGCCAAAGTTAAACAACAGGTAGTCGCAAATGGCGAAAGACTACGGCGTCAAGAAGGGAGAAACATCCAGCTACAAAAGGAATACAATGCCATAGTAACGGAGCAAAAAAGAAAGATATCAGAACTTGAGGAAAGACTTCAATTTCTCACAAGAGCTGAAAGAAATGCAGTGACAATCAGCGAACACTTGCGGCGTCAAGAAGAAATAAACCAACAGTTGCACAATGAATACGCCATTAAAACGGCAGAGCAACAGAAAAAAATATCGGAACTTGGCGCAAAGCTCAATGCACTTCAGACAAGTCAATTCGTAATATACGATGAGAGATGTGTTGAAGAATGGAACAGACTGAGACGAGCCATCGAAAATTGGACTACAAGGAGTTTCAAGAACACAGAAATCCTGAATGCTATGTCATCAAAGTCTCTCAGTGCCAGCAGTATGGAATTCTTACCGCCGAAAGATATTCTGGAAAAAAGTATACACACAAGGCGATCTTATATCCGGTCTCTGATCGCCGGATTTGTCTGCAAAGAAGTTTTCTGCACTTCATTCGTCCACGCACCGCCTTGTAATGAGTTACCCTCTTACCTACAAATTATGGAGCATTCCATTAGAGATCGTGGTAAGTCAGTTCAAACTTTTAATAGAGAGAATGTCCAGGTGACTAAGACTGCCGAAAAGTGAGCAGCCATATATGGGGTCATTGGCGTTTATCAACTAGTCTAGGACTAGAAAGTCTGGATTACACCGACCATTTGAGCAGTGCATGTGATCAATTAGTTCATGAAATTTCCACGACCTTCAGCGAATACTTTGATCGCGACGTTAGTACTGAGGTAATACTTGAGAAGCTAAGTCAGATTTTTTGGAACTGCGTGGAATTCAAGCGCAAGACGGAGCGTGGAGAATTTGTTTACGAATTTCATCGGAGTAAGACGGGGGCGCATTACTCGGACAAATCTATGAAGAGTGTGAATGAAGAGGATCGCGATGGGGCCACTGTCCAGATGAGTGTCTGGCCGGCCATCTTCAAAGTTTCTGCAGACAATGACTGCTTGCTCCTCGAAAAGGAAATTGTCTGGACGACCTAGGTGGTGAAAAGACACGCCAGGACCCGTTCATGGATGGTGCCTGGGTCTCTGTTCCAAGAACGGCTTCCAATGTAACTGCGCTGGAAGTATAATATTTGCTGCAGTTAGCTTTACTTCAGAACGGAAATTAAACGTTGCTATGGAGTTAGACCTGAACCAGAAGTCCCACCTTCCAGTAGTTTTTAATGGATTAGTCTCTGGATCTCAAGAAGGCATTCTGTCTTCATTCTCGCTCGTGTTAGCAATACGCTTTTCTTTAGATTTTCGAAGACTACAAACGAACATGTGCCTTCTGTTGAATTGTCTGGTTAGATAATTTATTTGGAGGTCTGATAGTAGATCATATCAACATATAACAGCACCATCGCAAGCGGTAGAAGAAAGCGTTGTTATGATCTAGTTGCAGATAGACATTGAGGGTGAAGAACAAGAAGCGCCTAAAATGCTAAGCTATGTAGATTTGCATACAGTGACTAGGGATCAACAAATATTTTACATATAGTGAAAAAAAAAAAATGACAATTTTAGGCCAAAAGACCACTTGCCAATGCCTCCAGATCCTCCAAAGTGTGCACTTCAACAGGTTCTGCGGAGGATGTCTTGTGGGATCTTTTAGAGCGCTTGGTCTTGCGAGGGTCGTCCTCAATATCATCAGCAGGCGAAGACATGTCTCGAGAGCTCTGTTTCTTCTGTTTGCTTGACCTTGGTTCCTCTGCCACTGTACCACGACCTTCATCGCCGTAATCAGATGCGAACGGATCGATAGCTTCTTCATTACCCGCCAAGAAGGCAACTCTTCCACCTTCTGTACCCACCTCTTCCTCCTCTGCCAATGCACGCTCTTTTGCTTTCCGCTTTTCTTTCTTCTCTCTCCTTTTTTGCTTCGCGAGTTCCTTGTCCTCGATGTCAGCCAACCGATTCCTCTCCGCTTCCGTTTCCAAGAACTTAGTTCGTTGAGTTTGTGCGTCTCCATCAGCGCGGAATTTCTTCTCGTCTTCCAATTCATAAATCTCATGTGGCTGCCCTTCATCATCGTATATGAGTTTCTTGCCAAGGCCCTTGTACTTCAATAGTTTTTTCTTAGATTTTAGTAGTTTCTCGCGGCGCTTAGAGTCGATAATGAGTGGCTCGGCCGAGTCAGAAATCTTGACCACCTTGACATCTCCGATTGCCTTAGGCTTATTGCCCTTAAGAGCAGAAAGTTCGTGTTCGTCATCATCGTCATCATCAGAAATAGCATCTGAATCATCTTCGCCAAGTGCCTGGTCACCAGCCTTAAAGCGTCGTTTAACAGATAAGAAATCCTCATCTTCATCAGCATCACCAAGAATGCCATTGCCTTGGTCCACCACGGTACCATCGTCATTGATGAGTTTCGAGTAGTGGTCCGCCAGTACGTCTTGGTTGCGTCGCTCAAACATTCGGTCATATTTAGTGCGTACGTGTTCCTTTTTCTTCGTCTTTTTGTCGCCATCTTCCTGATCAGACTCATCGCTTGAGAGATACCTCAATGCACGTGGTTGGTTCTTTTGGATTTTGCTGTCCTCTCCTTTGATGAATTTAATTCGCGGGGTACCAGGAAGTCCTAGACTGGCAGCAAACGCATCCAATGCCAATTCTTTGACCTTGAAAATCTCCTTATCTTTTTGCACATGAATCGATTTGACATATGAGATGAAAGCTTTCTGACCAAGGTACTTGAGTTCCGGGTCCTTGAAACACATATTCTGTAATTGGTCCTTGACGCTTTGTTGTTTTTTTGTTTTCACATTAATCTTCTCAATCGGTACCTTCTTCTGCTCGAGTCGGTTCAACATCCCCGCCTCTTCGCTCGGGTCGAGAAAGAGTACTGCCCGACCATTTCTTTCGTAGCGCGCCGTTCGGCCCACTCGATGAATGTAAGTATCTGCATCTTCTGGACAATCCAGTTGAATTACCCAATCGACAGCTGGAAAGTCCAATCCCCGTGCCGCCACATCCGTCGAGAATAACACTGCATGCTTCGCTTGAGCAAAACGGGTTGTAATTTCGAGTCGTCCCCCTTGTTTCTGGCGACCATGAAGATGCAGTAACGGAATACCCGGTTGGAGATGGCGTAGCGACTCGTACACAAATCTAACCTGCTTTCCCGAAGACATGAAAACAATAGTCTTAGCTTTAAGATTACTTCTGATAAAGCTGAACAGGGTGTCCAATTTCTCCGGTAACGGTGTTAATGTGTAATGTTGCTGAAGTGTGGACGGGGTTGCGCTGGCAGCAGCTTCATGTACTGCAACGTATTCAGGGTCTTGCAGACTTAACCGCGCAAGGTCAGAGACTTTCTTTGTCTGAGTCGCACTGAAGAGCAGCGTCTGACGGGTCTTAGGTAAATGGTCGACTATCGCATCGACAGTTTGTTGAAAACCCATGTCCATAATTCGATCTGCCTCATCGAGAACCAACATCTGGAGATTATACACGTCGAGATCCGCAGTTTGATCCAAGTGCTGAAGCATTCGTCCAGGTGTGCACACAAGAATGTTCATCCTTCCAAGACGTTCTTGCTCTTCCTTCAAACTTTTCCCGCCAATAACCAGCCCAGCAGAAAACGTATGATATCGACCGACTTTCCGTAAAACTTCAAAAATCTGAATGGCGAGCTCTCGAGTAGGTGACAAAATAATGGCTCCCAGACCGTCATATTCTGTCCATTTCTTCCGATATAAGCTTTCCAGTACGGGGATCAAGAATGCCAACGTCTTGCCGCTGCCAGTTTTAGCAGCACCAAGAATATCTCGCCCCTTCAATGCATAGGGAATAGATCGAGACTGAATATCGGTCAGCGATTTGAAGTGAGACGCAGCAAGGCCGGAGGTCGTAGGATCTGAGAGTGGCAATTCGGAAAAGGATTCAAGTCGAACTTTCGGGTCGAGCTGTTCGACTCGCTGTGTAATTGTCATTAATTCTGTTTCATTTCGTTTTCGTTTCAAGACTCGAGCATTTTGAACAATTGGCTTTCCGGCATGCCGACTATTTTTTCCGTCCTTGACCGGAGCCATGGCTGTAAGAGCAGAGGGCGTTGGTGAAATAGGCTTGTTTTCTTTTCTGCGAAGCAACTGATTTATTTTTTTTCTCTTTCCATGGGCGGGGCGCTTAGTCATCCAGGCGATAAGGTTTTGCGGAGAAAAAAGGTCAAGAGGTCTTCGCCAGCTTATCGCGGCAAGATGAGCAGACCCACGGCTTGCGATATTCATTACGCCCTACCATCTCGCTGGATTTGCTATTCTTACATATTGGCGGACTGCGAATATGGCCAGCGATGAGTTGGACGCGCTTAAAGCCCTGGAGAAGGAAGCTTCGGAATTTAACAAGGTGCGACGTTCTGCATGAACTCTTACCATCACGAGAGCATGCGACACTGACTCGGCTTGGCTTTTAGGACGCTGAAATTGATCGAATTAGAAAAGCGTTCCCTCTGGATGCGTAAGTATACATTTTACTTACCTCAATACCTCTTTTCAATTAAATACTCCCGAACTAAAACCTGTCTTGACGAAAAATAGCTATGCCGTCCTTGATCTTCAGCCCGGAGTCCCCGAATCAGATATCAAGCTACAATATCGCAAAAAGTCTCTCTTAATACATCCGGATAAAACGCAGAACCCTCTCGCCCCAGATGCTTTTGATCGGCTCAAAAAGGCTCAGACAGCTTTGCTTGACGAAAAAACACGGGAGCAACTCGATGAGAGTATCGCCGATGCGCGACGGCTTCTAATCCGCGAACATAAATACACTCTCGACTCGCCGGAGTTAAAAACTGAAGAGTTTAAAGTAGAATGGCGCAAAAAGACGGTGGAAGTCTTACTTGAAGAGGAAGCGAGGAGACGGCGGCAAATGAAAGTGCGGATGCAGGAAGAGGGGCGAGAGAAGCAAAAGGAAGAGGATGAAATAGAAGCTCGAAAGCGCAAGAGAGAGGCAGACAAAGCTTGGGAGGATACACGAGACGAGAGGATAGGTAGCTGGAGAGACTGGCAGAAAGGAAAACAAAAGGACAAGGAGGGAAAGAAAAAGAAGAAAATGAAGGTGTTGGGATGAGTAAACCACACTGGAAGAGATAATTGAGAAATTACTCAGCATGAGCGTTCTTGAGGTTCACGTGAGATATCAAATGGCTAGCAGTTTTAATAGACTAGAATTTCAGCTACGTATCGGGATTTTGAGCAATTCATATACTTCGGTTCTACTCTGCAGTTTCCTCTCTCCATGATAATAGCATAGCCCTTTGACGAGGCCACCTATGGACTACTTCATGGAATAAAGAACAAAATTCATTTGTCGAAGTGATTTGAAAATAACCAGCGATATGTTGTTTACATTCTGGGTTGCAAGCTTGTGCTTCTATTTGATTAAGATCATACATTGTAACAATCCTTCGAAGTTTTCATAATCCATATATCATAACGACATCATAATAGGTCAGTGTATGCCTTCGAACAAGGCCAGTCACATCAAACAATACGCTCAATAAGTGTGTAAATAGCGTGAGGCTAATTGTCGAGATAACGGTGTATTACCTCCCTCATGAAAGAACGAAACTCAGTGGTGCAGGAATGAAACAACGATGTAGCTGTCTCATTGGTATAGATATAGTCGTCTAAATATAACCTTTACTCCTCATAGCGAGGAACGAAGTGTCGAGCGTGGAGCAAGAGAGACAAACCAGAGTCGCGGTCTCTTATATCATATCGGAAACAATGAATAGGTCGTCGGAAGGCAGATGACAAGCCGCCAGGCGATGAGAAAGTGAAAAGTGAAGGGGCAATAGAATGCGCCGACATTCAAGATGCAGCTGATCTTGGCGATGCTTTTTCGACAGTCTTTCGCGATGTGACTGGTGAAACAGAGCTAGACTTGCGCGGTATAGGGACTTTTTTGGTAGGTGTGCGAGGTGTGGTGACAGTCACAGCAATAGCGATCTTGGAAGGCGATACAATTGTATTATTCTCTTTCTCCGACAAGGCACTAGGGACTGCTGGAGTGGTTCGGCCGCGTGAAATGGATGAACCATTCTCACCATTTGGCACGGTGCGGGCTCCGAACGGGCGCATTCCACGACGAACGCCATTGTTCTTTACGACAGGAATACTGCTAACAAGTTAGCTTGTGATTTGACGCTGAATCAAACCAAGCACTAACGATGGAGAGATTGTTGTAGCAGGAGTCCATGCTGAGCCAACGCCTGCTGGAGATTGAAAGGACAGGGGCGATGCTTGTCCATTTCCTAGCCGAGAAGTCGCGGGCGACGGGGTTGATCCTTGTACCACTTCTACGGAGTAGTTGTACTCCCCGGCACGATAGGCTCGGCGTTCATTGGATTGCTGCTTGAGAAGCTTTTGGGCCTTGGTATCAGCAAAACGAAGAAGCAGTTTATGTCCATCCTTGCCAGCCACGTTATGAAATTCCTCAATAACACGCTCAGCAACGTCACGGTTCTCGAACCTTTGAAAGAAATTAGTTAAAGGTCATCCGTAACAAGAAAAAAATTAATCGGTACCGGGCAAATCCAACTTCCTTGCTAACGCCTGTCTTTTCATCGCGACTGATTTTCTCTGATACCACGCGATAGGGTTCAAAGTGGCGGCGCAAGTCCTAGGATTCCAAGTAAGCATCTGTCATTCTTTGAAGGCAGTATGGGACTTACAGCCTCCGACCAGTCGATGGGTACATTGGTGCAGTATATGTTTGTGGAGTTCCTGTCTTCGAGGTCTTTTAGGCGAGAGTTTCGACTTTTCTGCACAGGGTAAGTGATTTTCCTAGCAAAAGCTCGTGGGAGAAATACCTGGGCGAAGGAAGCTTGATAGCCGAGGTAATAGAAACCGCGAATGCAGTTCTCGCACGATTCAAAGTTGTAAAACTGAACAAAGGCAAATCTGTTCCTTGAAGTCAGAGAATGGCATAAAATGAGACCGTGAACCACTTACCCTTTGCAAAGGCCAGTTTCGAGATCCACGATTGCCTTGCACCGGTCGATTTCACCAAAGCGAGAGGCGTATGCATGCAACATTTCGTCGGTAGTCTCAGGAGGAAACCCACGGATGTAGACGTTGGTAATTCCCTCGCGGTTCTCGAGGCACTTGGCAAGAGTCAAATCAGATTGATTGGTCCACATGGCAGGAATGGCCCTAGGGATAGGAGGCTCCTGCTGAGTGAGCAGTTCCATGTCCTGAACGATGTATCCATTGGGAGTCTTCATCATCTGGTATTGAAGGCAGGGTTGCTGCAGGTGAATATTTGGTAGAATTGGATAGGGAGGCATCGGAGTGCGTTCCATCATTGAAGCATACGAGTGAAAGCCATTGCTGGTTCCGGAATAATCGCTCAGGTTGTTTTTCTCCTCGAATGACCAGGAGGCATTGGGTGTATGATTAATACCGGGTCCCTGTGGTCCCCATGGCATAGATGGGAAATTTACCGGAGTAATAGGTGCACCACCGACAAAGCCGGGATAGTACATAGCAGGAGGGATTGAGGGCTGAAGCGGCATCCCAGCCATTTGTGCGCCTGGAGGAGTGACTTGACGCTGGCTGTAGTGCCCGTTTCGATTCATCCCGCTTACCATGACAGGAGCATTGTAGAGAGCCTCCCGTGCAAGGGTAGCAAAGTCCGGGTTGGGATGAGGAGGAACCCCGTTGGTCCCTTCCGTCCCCTTTGAGCGTATGCGAAGAGGGAGGTTCAGCTTTCCATTTGGCGGAGCGTATTTGCCTTCTGTGCGTTAGTAGAAGAGACTTTTCTGGGGAAATTCCAGTTCTTACCTGAGTCGTACATTGATTCTTTCTTAACCTCAGGGGCAGAGACTACGGGATTCATATTGGTCTCGATGTTTACGTCAGTGCCACCATCGACAGACAGAATCAACCGAAACATGAGAAGAGATCGGGAGCATAGTTCAAAAAATCAAGCCATTGATCCGGGGGAAGCAGCCGGAAGGCCTGAACATAGCACGACCATCTGCGGCAATTGAGATGACTGTACAGCTCCTTTGTACTTACTTTTCTTGTCAATGAGCGAGAGTAATAACGAGGCTGCTTGAGGGGCCTCGACCGTATGGATGAAGCTGGGCTGGGAGACACCCAAGTCACTGAGCAGGAAGCCGAAAGAGAGAGAAAGAGAGACACGATAAGCAAACGTATAAGAGAAAGCGTATTGGTAGAATGGCTGGGAAGACTACTGGATTGGAGCCAGAGGAGCTGATTGATGTGAAGAAACAAAGGGGGAAAGAAGAGAGGGAACGAGCGAGGGGAGGAAGAGATGAAGATGAAGAGACGAAAAAGTACGTGCACGAAGAGTAAGAGAGGAGGAAAGAGGCTGCCATGAAGCAGCGGAGGAAGGAAGAGGCTTCCCCCTGCCGAAAAGGGCAAGTACCAACAACCCAACACCCGCTGTGTTAGAAGGAGCACCCAGGCCATTTTCCGTCTCTGGCAATGCGCACTTGCCTTCCGGTATCTTCAATTTGCTTGCTTCTGCCTTTTCTGCATCAGCAACAACAGTCGAAACATAGCCGACACCCGGGGGCATGGGCGACACGACATGACAAGCATCGCTGCGATATGCTAACGTAACGTTGGACAAAGCGTGTTCAGGCAAGTGTCTCGGCCCGGTGAACTCATCGTCGATGTTTGAGAAGTCATAGAAGAGTGCTTACCTGACAATGCTGATACATTGATAGGCAGTTGCTACGTATGGGACGACGACGGGACCGAGTCTGGACGATTGACAGGAAACTATATCGAAGGGCATTTCTGAGTCTGTTTATTATCTCGATACCATTCTACAATATATGAATTCTACCGCGCACCAAGACAAATGACCAAAACAAGGACAGAAAGTGAAGCATTGGCCACGCCAGTTTCCAATCCCGACAACACATACATCCGTTTTATGACGCCGCTCACGAGCCGCTCGAGCCGCATTCAATTGCTTACCCAAATATGAACAATAAAATAGAATGGAACAAGTGTCAGTGCAACAAAGATTAGTAGCGAAATAAAGGGCCTATGTTGGGTGACAACATGTTGAAATCGCTCCTGACATATGAACAGAAAGAAGCGAACCAAAGCAATCTATAAACCAGACTGGGCGAGAAGGGAAATGGAAAAGAAAAAAAAAGTCGTTTCGTTAATCGCTGAAGTTCATGACCATACATCTTCCTGGTATGTCCCACTACTCCGCATGTGTTTGACGATATCTTCGCCTTTCTCCGGTGCCAAGCTGCGCTGTTCTGCAATGATTTGGCCCAACACGGTATTGACTTCGCGAGCCATATGCGCCGCATCACCACAGACGTAGATATAAGCTTTCTGCTCCAAAAGCCCATTGACAAAGGCTGCGTTCTCACGTAGACGGTGTTGCACGTAAACCTTTTGGGGACCCTCTCGGGAGAATGCAGTGATCAATTTGAACGAATCCCCGAGCTGCTCTTGATAGGTCTGTCAAGAAAGAAAACAAGTCAGTAAACATGAGTATATTGAAATTTGATCGACGTAAAAGTGAAGGATAAACAAACCTTCCACTCGTCTTCGTACAAGAAATCCTCAGTGCTTTTTCTGCATCCAAAGAATAGAACTGTTGTTCCCACATTTTCGCCCCGGGCGGCCAAAGCGGCACGTTCTTGAATGAATCCTCGAAAAGGTGCGACACCTGTACCGGGTCCAATCATGATAATGGGCTTGGAAGGATCCGACGGCAATTTGAAGTTCGAGTGGCGGACATGGACCGGGACATGGATGCCATCGTACTTGTTTCTAGGTCCAGTAATAGCGTAGGTAAGTCCATGAGGATCTGGGTTAGGTTCTCCATGCTGCTTCTCCTTCAGGGCCAAGAGATAGTTTGTGGTGACACCCTTGACGATGTGGGTTGCTCCTGGAATGCGTACTGACTCAACAACGGCGGTGATGCTGATTTTGTCCTTCTGAACTAACGAGGAAGAGGAAATGGAGTAATAACGAGGCTGAATACGGTTGATACCTTCGACCAGGCAAGAGAATGGGACAGCAGTAAACGGCGCAGTTGAAAGGCTCTCAAGTGCTTGTGCGATATTCAAACACTGGCTGGAGATTTTTTCATGGAAATAATCTTTGTCGTTTCCAAGACGAACCATTTCAGCCTTGGTTTTCTCATCCGGGGCAAATGCAGCGAGCGTGTTTACGAATTGACGAGACACCGGAGCGCATACTTCCATGTAGTAGCGGGCAGCGGCATCGTATGTCGTCGGTGTAGGGAAAGGAACCTTGGCAGTGACATCGAGACCCTTGATCTTGATGACAGTATCCCGTTTGGCGTCAAGACCAAAGACTTTCAAAAAGCGATCAACTTCCACGCCGGCATTCGTAGGCCACACGGCGATGTGGTCACCAGTCTGGTAATGCAGGCCACTTCCAGAGACATCGATTTCCATATGCAAGCAGTTGCGGTCTTTGACTGTAAACAGTTCGCGAGATTCGGCAATTGGGGCAATGTAGGGATTGTGAGCAGAATACGGGCCTCTACCAGCGTGTTCCAAATGGTTGAGGTTTGGTTCACCAAGGTAGACGGTAGAATCTTCGGGAGCGAGATCGTCCTGTTCGATAATAGAAAAGATGGGCTCGTAGACGGCTTCCCGCTCCTCCAATCCGAGTTCCGCAGCGAGGGCAGTCCACATGGGCTCTTTCCAAGCGAGGAAGTCCTCCTCCATTGTTCCGGCACCATCGTCACCCTCACCAGCATCACCAATTCTCTTGGCGCCCAATTTGGTCAACGCAGCATCAACTTGTCGAACCATGGCGTTGTAGTGTTCGTATGTGTTGTTTCCAAGACCAAACGTGACATACTTGAGAGAGGAAAGAGGCTTGTCGGCGGCAGTTGCGCCGCTTGCAAAGGCCGGATCCTCTCCGGTGATGAACTGATAGAATTCTACGGCGTTATCTGTTGGCTCGCCCTCGCCGTATGTTGCAAGAACGAAGAAAACAATCTTGTCTTCGGGGAATGTGTCCAGGAGGTCGAGATCGTACTCCTCGAGATCAGCCACCATGGTCTTGAGACCAAAGCGCTGAGACCCCTCCTTCGCCAGGCGCGAAGCATAGTCCTCGGCAGTGCCGGTTTGTGAGCCGTAGAAAATCACGCAGTTTTTGCCGGTCTCATCCAGCTTTTCGACGATGTTCCTGGTTTTGCCAGCTTTGGCGCCGTTGGCAGCACCCGCTGCGGCGGCGTACGGGTCTTTCTGGACAGCCCAATAGGTTCCCTTGGTGAAATAAGCGATTGTGCCGATAAACAGCCCGACCAGGACGATGAGGTCCAGGGTGTCGATTTGCGCCATGGTGACTGATTGACGGATAACCGAGCAGCCTAGATGAAACTTTTCGGAGGGAAGAATCAACAAAAGGGGAAACGGGACACCTCGCCTGTCTGCTCTCCCCTTGTGTGCGCGATCAGAAGGGTGGTGTTGTGTAAGCGTGCGGGTAGCGTAAGTCCCCGCGCTTTCTCTTGTCGACAGCCCTTCTTGTTTTAAGAAGCAAACACAGCCTCGGTTAAGGGGATGGCGAAAACGAGCGGTAGATTCGGTCGGTGGTCGTTCGCAGTGGTAGGCGTCGGGAATGGCGAATCGCCAGGTGGTCTGACGGCGGCGGTCTGGCCAATCACATGACGGCTTGGCAGGCAACGCCAACCCCACGGCAAATCCACCGGATAGACCGCGAATCGACTATATCTTGCGGAATGAATCGCTGATGGGCGAGAGGGAGAAAATACGTAGAGAAGAATACTGATGCAGACTCGTATGATCCAGAGCAACCAGGTTCGTAGGCGCAAGCCTGACCAGATAAACCATAAGGGGGAATTGTGCATTATAGCTGCGTGCAGATCTGCCAATCCATAGTCTGGCTCATATCCATGCCTGTCTACGATCTTCCATGCAGACAGATATGTGCAGACTTACCGCATGAGGCAGTGGCCCGATCCATAGTATGCAGGAATTTTCCTACATGGTTTCGTCTTGGCTTTTCAGTGGACAAAGCGTATATATACTGTACAGGAACTACCGGAGCCAATACTCCGAGTCCAGCCTCAACGTAGCAAGCAATTGCGCCGGATCTTGTACACATGTATCAGTAGGTAGCGGCAGTGCGGCATCAACTTGCAGGGTATGTTACCCAGACAAGGGAGCGTCGGACCCTAGCGTGTCTTTCACGTATGTGTTTATACTCCGGGGTTACTGTGTACTACGTACGCATCAAGTGCTCTTGACTCCTTACATCAATTACATGTCCACTCGATACATCATCCTCTTGCCCTTGCTGCTCCGATTCTATGTGGTATCGCAAAACCCTCTGCTTGAATCGCCAGAGTAACACAAGGGAACCATTGATTTCTCTTTCGGTGCAATACAAATCCTGTGTTTGTCATGAGCGAGAGATTTATATTATATATATATATATATATATTTTGTTAATCTACTGCCAGTTATTAGCTTCATGAGTCGATGGCCGATTTGAGTGATTCGATAACTTAGTAGAAGTCACCCGTTTGTACCTGGACAGAGAGAGATGGTACGCATGGATTATATCGCCCTGTCATCGGTGAGAGTGAGAGGACGATGTATTGATGCCACACAGATGTCGCAGCTCTCAATGGGTGTTCCCAGGCAGGGATTGCCTGCCCTTATTCCAGCCACGACTAAACCCCTTTCCGGCGTGCCTAGTCAGCCAAGTTGGACCAGGGTTTGCGGGTTTGCAGCGTGCACACAGAGGAAAGCATCGAATTCTTAACCACGTGGCCGTGAAGTTAGAGCCAGGCTAGGAGAATAAGCGTCACCATCGCGCGAGACTGCCTAAAGACTGGGGAGTTAGGTTCGTCGGTGATGAGGAGCTAAAAACACCAAGGCCAAGCAGCAAGGAGACGTCAAACTTCGAACAAACCCTACTGCAGAACAACATCAAATTTATACGTAGTAGCACCAGTAGCAGCACTGGCGGTGATGGTGATAGTGATCGTAGAGAGCGAAGTTGGAAGAGAAGGCGGCTTGATATGAGGCGGCAAGCCCCATCGTACCTGCTTGCCGCTAGCCGTCGTCCACCGCCCGAGGCTAACGACCCAACTAGCTACTAGACAGCAGCAGCAGACATCAATTCTCACGGGGTTCTTGTCGACTTTCGCAAACCAATGGTAGCATGCCTACTTCCCAGAGATGACCCTTTCCCTCTACAATGTGGACGCATCTCCAGCTTTTGTGAGAGGCTCAACGCATGGGAAAAATGCAGCAGCCCAACGGTGAGTAACGACCAAGCACCACGTTCCTGCGTCCATAGTGGCTCCATCGCGTGTGCTCTATCACAACAGCAATCAGAAACAAGACCACTCACCCACTCGCGCCGAAACCCCGTTCCATAATAGTTAGATCTAATTTTCTGTCTTTCTAGGTACTCCTCAGCCCGGTCGGACAGCCGCGCCGCTTCAGACATCTATACCCCTCGGCTCGGACGAGTCTCTGACGTCGCACCATAACCCCCCCCCTCCAGCAGATCGACTAGCTCCCAGAAATGCGTCCTCTCCAGCACTCGGCAGCCTGCACAGTAGGGAGTCCTCTGTATCTGGCGCAAGAGGGAGACCGGTCGATACCTCTGGTCGCGGCTTAACAACCCTACAACCTCAGTCTCGAAGTCGCGGCCAATCTCATTCCAAAAGTCCTGAGTCTAACGTGGGCCGTCCAGAAGGCCTTGTTGAGCGCAAGCCTTCGCTGTCATCTTATGGCCATCATCGCAAGACATCTATCGTACACGGCATTCAGCATTCACGTAGCCCAAGCTATACGTCAACTTCAGCAAGTCCGCTAAGCCCGGAAATGATTGCATCTGCAGGCTCAGGGAGCATGGCCGGTCTATCGTTAGGACCAGAAATATTGTTTCCTAGTCGAACCGAGGATCCGGCTCCTCTTATGGATTACCCAAGTAACGGAGGCAATGGCTCTGCGCACACCCAAGCAAGCGGTCTCAGTACGATTCAAGATGACGATGAGCATTTAACTCTGGGGCAAACGGTGACGAAGAGCAGCAATACCACTCATAAGAAGATGCTATCAAATAGCAAACCCAAACGTGAACATTCCCACAGCCGCGCGCATTCGAAACATCACCATCAGGAGTCGAAGACGGTGGGCGAGTATGCTCTACATCATCTATTTAATTCTGTATGTATGTCCTAAACTCATCTATGTCGGCGCTGACAAATAATTTTCTGTTTTTGAGTTTGTTGCCCACGCGGATAACAAGATCAATCAAAGTATCGTCAAGGTCGGCGAAGTCGATGCACCGGTAGAAGAAGTGTGCGGTGTAGGCGCGGATCCGGTTTTCGATCAGCTGATATCTGCCTTGGGACACATCGCTCGACAGAAGCCGAAGCCCTTGATTGATACTATCATGCTGTGGCGCAAAGCTAAAGGCGAAGCGGCAAGTACAGCTAAGAATCCTCAGGTAACAAAATGATATATCACCCGAACACCCTCACTCCTTAAACCCTAAGCTAATTACCATGAAACTACAGAAATCTCAAGGGCCCGAGCACGCAACGCTGCTTCGACGAAATACAGAACCTATTCAACCGGGAAGCTCCGAATCTGACTTGAGCTCAGAGAATACACAGCCACCATTCATGGCGAAACAGGATGGCATCCAACTTCTTGAGCGTCGCGCCACGGTTTCCGTGTATCTCGTTTGTAGAGTGCTGATCGAGATATTCAATCAGAGCAGCGTAGATGCAATCGGAGCTGAAATGACGGACCGTTTGGAAGATATAGTATTTGGTCAGTTGAAGGCGGTGGATCCGGAGCAAATTGCAGCGTCGCCACTACGTATGGCAAATTGGCGGATTTACGGACAAGTTTTGGGCAGGATGAGTGAAATCAATTTTACCAGTGTTACCAAGCGTTTCACCAACGAACTTGAACGATATCAGAGAGAAGCAAGCATTCGAGGTCAGTCTCGAGAGCTTGACGCGAAGGTGGAGTTATTGATATTGGGGATGCGACATTTCAGCATAAAGACCTATCCTGAAGAAGCGTGGAGCAAGTCATGCGAATATATGAGATCGTTGGCAGTGTTGTTTGTCAATGCTCATGGCCAAAGAGTCAAACAAGCATACTGCTACATCATTGAAAAAGTTCTGATTTCAATCGCCGCTAATCCTGCGTGTGATATAGCACATCCGAGGTGGAAAGAATTTTTGGAATTGATAACTCCACGCCTATCACAAATGATTGCGAAACCTCGACACTGGATGACTGTTTTTCCTATACAAACGATCTTGCTTTGTGTTTCTTCGAAGGACGTTTTCGCCAGCCAATGGCAATCCCTGGCACTCAACTTACCCGCGCGACTCAGGGACCGACCTACTCGTGGCTTAGCACTCCAAGCTCTGTGTCGATTGCTTTGGACATATTTGTTCCGATACCCAGATTCTCCCAATGTCACTCTAAGAAGGGTTGACGAAGTCATTAAGGTTGCTTTACCCCCAGGGAAGAGGACCTATCTTACAACAGAGCCTTCCGTGGCAGAGCCCTTGATACAGCTAATCCGAATGACCGGGTTTAAGCTCCCAGACCTATGTTTCCGTAACATCATCTTTCCTCTTATCAATTCCGATCTCTTTCTTTCCGGCAAAGAACTTAAAATTGAACAAATGGAGCCAGAAAAAATGGTGGTGGGAATCCGCTCCTTTCTTGCTATCATGTCCGATTTAGAAAACGGCGATCAATTATACCCACCTTTTCCAGCCGGCCCGATTTCCACGCATTTTGTCGATATTCCTAACTTCTTACTCCCACCGCGCTCGCAGCTTTTAGCAGACCCGAAGCCGCGCGTAGTCTCTTCGGACACTGCGGCACTTGCACGACCTGTAAACATCTCAAAACTCAACGAGGTGGCGAGAGATTACTACATCCAGTTTTGCGAGGTTCTCGGAAAGATTACTCTTCTCTGTGATAACACATTTGGGGGACAAGCAGCTCTTGATGAAAAATTCAGTGGCTCAACACCCAAAACTCCCATTTCGGAAGCTTTCAGTTTTTCAAGGCGCGATGATCATGCAGCACTTGTCGACCAAAGGCAAAGCTTTTACGACCTTCTTCATGTAGCTGTGCAAGCGCTCCCCAGGTGCTTATCCGACCATATACCTTTTAACTCGCTCATCAACCTACTCTGCACGGGAACCGCACATGTTCAGCCTAATATAGCTCGATCCTCAGCGGAATCTTTAAAGTCGATAGCACGACAAATGCACGCGCAGCAGGTCACTATTGGATTTGCACGTTTCATATTTAACTTTGACGCTCGGTATTCCACCATGTCGGATGAGGGCATGCTTGGTCCAGGCCATATCGAGTCTACGTTGACTTTATACGTCGAACTCTTGCGAATTTGGATCGAAGAAATTCAACAGAAGACCAAGGAAATTGCAGCTGATCAAACTGAAAATAATGTCGGTTCCGGTACTCGAGCACTACAACTTGATTTATCTAGCGTACTAGCCTATGTCGAGGAAATTGAGGGACATGGGATATTTTTCTTGTGCTCTCAATCTCGCAGGGTGCGCCGCTTCGCAATTTCGGTGCTCCGATTAATCACTGAATTTGATTCGGCACTGGGAAAGGAAAGCACTAGAATTATCCGAATCCTGGAAGCTGATTCGCACCAAATAATGGACCTCAATGATGAACAGTTGACCGTTGCCGAGAGGAGTCGTTTGCAAAAAGGCAAAAGAGGAAGTAGCTCGCAAAATACTCTGATTGAATTGTGCAGCAGTGATGTTTCCTACGACTCAAGCCTTTGGGTGAAGGTATTTCCAAACATCATTCGCGTCAGCTTTGAAACGTGTCCAGTTGCTGTTACTCTTTCCCGAGAAATAGTATGTGCTAGACTCGTGCAGATGCATAGGAATATCACTGCCCTGGCAGAAAGCCAGCGACTGCAGCAGTACGCGCCTTATGATATGGGACACGGACGATCACTTGGCCGAGCCAGGTCTCCCGCAGAGATTATGATTGAGCAATGGAAGCTCTACCTGGTGATGGCTTGCACAACATTGAATAGTGTGGGTGCTCAATCTCAGAGCCAGCTCGCCAACGCTCAGAATGCTCGACGAACTTCTAAAGGAACTCAAACTGCTCAGGATAAAATTGGCTCTGCACGAGCTCTTTTTGCCTTCGTGATTCCATTATTATCTGCTTCATTGGATTCGATTAGAGATGCCATTGTTTCGGCGTTGGGATCTATTAACAAAAGTTTATACAGGACCCTTCTTGAGTCTTTACAATATGCGGTGACAACGTGCACTGAGGAGGCCAAATTACGGATTGGTACCCATAACCGCACGCCGAGCAGTCCTCGCCGCAGCCGAAAGACCGATCGCCTACGCACTGAAGTCACGCATGTATACAAACTTACATCCACGTTTCTGCGGGAGTCAGATATATTCAATGATGATTGGATTGTCAACAACTTGATAAATTATGCAAAGGAATTGCGCATTTTTCTTAGCGACGCTGAGGTGCAGAATGATTGGGAGTTCCAACGTCTTCGGTACCATTATTGTGGTCTTACGGAAGAGCTTTTTGAGGGTATCAATCGTACAAATGAGTCATCTCGCTGGATGCCTTTTGAATCGCGTAAATCTGCTTTCACTTTGATGGAGGGCTGGTGCGGATATTCACCAAGCCAATCTCAAATTGCCCAAAGGGAAGATAGCATGAGGCGCTTTGTCAGGGAACAACAGAACGAGCTTGGAGACCTACGGAACCCTGCAGCTATAATTGAAATCGAGAAGAGGAATCTTCAATCTGCAGCGCTGAGCGCCATGTCGTCTTTATGTGTAAGTTCCAAATAATTTTTAGTTTCCCTTTGCTTCCTCATCTTTTCCCTCTAGTCTTGGAGACGGAACTCAACCCAGGGACGGCAGCAACTGATCGGAGAGACTAATTTTCAGTTTCTTCTAGGCTGGACCAATAAGTACGACAACAGAGGGCGGCTCAATCCTTCAATTCGATGTAAGCCGAATGCTAGTATGGATTGGCAGTATTTTTGAAACACCAAGCGACAAATTGCATACTATCGGTCGACGAGCACTGAGAAATCTTATTGTCCATAACAAGGAGTACCCCTATTTACTTGAACGGATGGTAGATATGTGCTACGGAATTGACAAAGAGAAACGCATCCGGGACAAGGCACTTGAAAGTTATTTCGATGTCGTGAACCAGGTTCTTTTAGAGGAGGCTAATTATCCGCTAGCATTCTGGAGAGTAGTGGCTATTGTTCTCTATATGTTGGGCAATGAAAAGAGAGACATCCGCATTAAAGCAGCGAAGCTTCTTCGCATTTTGGAGGAACGACAACAGAAAAATTCCAGGCTTCAGGATTTCGATATCAGCCTTTCTGACAAGACCACAGCTGTGCATAAACTTGCTCAATTCGAGATTTCCAAACGACTCGCATCACAATATCCAGATCTTGGGTTCTTTGTCTTTTCTGAACTGTCTAGACACTTTGCCCGAACCATGTCGCCTGACGAGCAGCGCAATGTTGTGATGGCGGTTCTGCCATGGGTTCAAACAATGGAGTTGCAAGTGGATCCTAACCAACAGCCTACTCCACGGTCCTATATGCTCCTTGTGAATTTGCTCGAGATTACCATTATGCGGTGCAAGCTGCTACCCAACGAGGTGCAAGCTCTTTGGCAAGCACTCGCTACTGGACCCCATGGAGGCAACGTGCAGGTGATTCTTGATTTTATCATCAATCTCTGTTTAGAAAGGAAGGAGCAGAATTATGTGGAGTATGCGAAACAGATTGTGGTGTTTCTGTCATCTACTCCTGCTGGTTCCAAGGTAATCGAATTTTTTTTGTTGCACGTCGCGCCAAAGTACATGATTCAAGAACGAAAGGATGATGTTCCACCACCGCCAGACAACCGAGGCATGCCCTACGTAGCTAATATAGATGATATTCTGCCCATAGGGAATAAGCAGGTAAGGCGGCCATGGCAAATTGGTTGAGACGAGCGTTAATTTGCTGACGAAATTACATTTAGACGGGCTTGTCTATGGGACAACTTTCGATGATTTTCCTTGTTGACTTGATCATTGGCCCTGTTACATTAGCCCTACAAGACGTTATCAAGATGCTTCACGTGGTTCTGATTCTGTGGGATCATTATACCTTTACAGTGCAAGAGCAAGCACGGGAAATGCTTGTTCATCTCATTCATGAGTTGGTTGCCTCAAAGGTCCAGGATGAGGTTGCTCCTGACATGCGACATGCTATTGAGGACTTTGTGGATTCAATTCGTAAAAGTGACGCTTCAGTTATCTGGGAGTATGAAGACAATATCGTCAAAGAAGAAGACGATGGCACTAGAGTCCCTAGAACCATGGTCTTGGTAACACGGCAGGTGGTGCAGTTTCTCAACCTAGTTTTCGAAGATATCAGCGACATCTGGTCTAAGGAAGCTCTGGATTGGGCTACCTCGTGTCCTGTGAGGCATTTGGCTTGTCGTTCTTTCCAAGTGTTCCGGTGCATCTCGACATCATTGGAGCCGAGAATGCTGGCAGATATGCTTGCTCGGCTCTCTAATACAATAGCCGACGAAGAAACCGACTACCAGACATTTTCCATGGAGATACTCACAACTTTGAAGGTTATAATCAAATCCCTTTCCCCGGCCGACCTGATGCAGTACCCCCAGCTTTTCTGGACGACGTGTGCTTGTCTGAACACAATACACGAGGCCGAGTTTATGGAAAGTATCGGTATGCTTGAGAAGCTTTTGGATAAAGTCGACATGAGCGACCCCAATATTGTGGCCAAACTGAGTGAATCGCAACCTCCTCGCTGGGAGGGGCATTTTGCTGGTATTCAGGATCTAGTATATAAGGGCTTGAAGTCTTCGGAGTCATTCCAGGAAACGCTGAATGTTTTACATCGACTGGCTTCGCTACCAGATAACGCGCTTATTGGGGACAGCAGCCGATTGCTTTTCGCTATTTTGGCCAACATACCTTTTTTCCTCCAGCAGTTCGATGCAGAAACAATTGATCCGAAAGTCTTAGTCAGGGCTGGTTTATTGGGCCAAGTGGCTGAGAGTCACGGTTATGAACGATTAGCTGCATGTTTGGTTGGATTTGCAAATACGCAGTGGAAAAAGGAGCAAGACTTTTTGCAGCATATCGTTTCGGAGATATCGTCGTATTATTTCCTAAAGCAGGAGGTACACAGTCTGGTGTTTGTCATGGGTCTTTTGACAAATGCGACGCAATGGTTCCGAATTAAGACTTTAAGCCTCTTATGCGCCTTAATTCCGGAGATGGACATGCGACGACCTGAGATCACAAGCCATGGACCGGATCTGATATCACCACTTCTACGATTGCTCCAAACAGATCTCTGCCCGCAAGCACTCGAAGTTATGGACCACATTATGACGGTCTCAGGTAATCCAATGGAAAAACATCATTTGCGAATGAGTATGGCGTCGTCTACATCTTCACGAGCAATCCGCAAACAATACGAGCGCATTCAGAGTCTTTATGGAATTCCGGAACCTAGGGGGTGGTCAATCCCAGTTCCCGCGACACAGTCAGCTAACACACGCCATAACGTCCATGCAGTATTCTATACTTGTGCAGAGGCTGACCGCATGGAAGCACGGGCCTCGACTCCTGATGTAGAGTTCAGTGTTGAAGAGTACAACAATTCCCATTTCCCACCAATGCGAGCTGATACCATGAAATCGATTGACACGCAAACCGATGGCAATCTGGGTGAAATCGTTCAGCGACTGGATAGCTTGGATGACTTCTTTGACGAGAACGACTTTGGCTTCCAGAATTCATCGATGAACGGGCTTCCTGAGATGCGTGGCTATCCCGGTAGCTTCGCTGATACCTCAGCTAGTCTCTATGACCAACAGACTGCTCCAATTCTTCGCAAGTCTTTAGCCAGAACACCTTCGTCGTCATCGTTTCACAACGGTCTTGCCGAGACTTCACGACCGCCGACGCGACTTGACGGCATTCTTCCCGTATCATCACCTCCACTTATCCAAACCCCCGTTTCTATGCTAGGCACCGGCGGGACTGCGCTGCGACCTGCGATGCATAGTCGGTCTGTGACCTCGCCCTCCAACCATCTAGTCAACCATACACCAACGCTTTCCGCTACGAGTATGACTCCTCAGTCCATAATAGAGACGACAATGCTCTCTGACAGTGAAGTTGAAGAGAGCTTTTCAGATCTCGATGAGCGTGGGGCACTACACCCTTCATCTCGCGGTACTTCATCAGCTCTTGCACGAAAGGGATCTGAAGGCACGTCTTCCCTAGAATCGATGATTCGAAGTGGAATGCGACGGCTCACAGGTGGCACTGCAAACAGTCGTGAAAAGGAACGACAACGAGATCTGCTACGAGCTCATCAACGAGCGGTAGCTCAGACAGCCAATTCTCCACGAGTACCCAAAGTTCCTGCAGAATATCTCACAGGCTCGGTGAGCAGTCCAACCTCGCCAGGTCATGCGGCTCCGCCGTGACTAGAAGAGGCAAAACCCAATTGATTCGCTTTTGTTTTCATTTTATTTATTTGTCGTTTGGAGTATGATCTAGAGGATAGTTTTCTTTCGGAACCTTGCATCTGGCCAAGTGCGTCGGCGCTCTCTTTATTTTTGGTACTTGCTTCACGAAGTCGTGAGAACCGTTTTCAATAGACTCATTATGATGCAGTTATGTGCGAAGCTAGATAGTACCCTAGTGTCAAACTTGTCATATGGTCTACTAAAAATTTCACATTAATTGATTACCACGATCAAATTTGGGTTATCAAACCACAGTATTAGAGAGTATAAGTCGGGAATTATGATGTATAATAATGTCTATCTGGTCACATACTCTTTGACTATACTGCAACTACCCAGTATTAAAGATGCACCCTATCAGTTTTTCTTGGGTGTGCCGCTTCCCTCGAGTAAGGCAGTGTTATGGACCGACTTATTTGCCAACTTTGGATTTCTTCTTGGGACGATCTTCCTCTTCTTCGTCTAGTTCGTCATCCATCGCATCGTCGTCATCAGCATCATCCATTTCGGCGTCACTGCCACTGCCACTGCCGCTGCTTTCGTGCGCAGAGTCGTATTCCTCGGCGACGTCAGAATCGGAGTCAGCTTGGAAATCTTCATCAACAGACTCCTCGTCTTCGTCGGCGGAGCCGCGGTCAGGAACGACATCGTCATCGCTAGAGTCTTCATTCTCGAGGGCTGCTGCAATGAGAGCAGCGGACTTGATTCAAAGTTAATCAAGCTACTCGATAGTAGTTTGGAACGGTAAGAAAACTTACATCATCAACCATCTCGTTCTTGATTCGGATGTTTTTCGCCTTGAAGAATTCTTCTAGGGGTTGTTGTTCCTCACTGCAAGATTAATTAGCGAAAAACAATTTTTGCTACATTGACGTTTGATGAAATGAAATCCATACCGGTTGATATTGCTAAACTGGTGCTCTCCCAAACCTCCCTTCAAACTGACGGTGATATCGAATGTCCTGCTGGCAGAGATAGCACCACCTACACGTGACATGGTCACCACCGAGATATTCTCCATTTGAATATATGTGGCCGGCTTAGGAACGAACATCAAACTCTTATCCAAGAAGTACAAGAGACCCTCGTTGGCTTTGATGGAGCATTTGACGCCGCTGTGGCCGTGGTGGCTGACGAAGTCCTTTGATGGCATGATGACTTTCTTCCCCGATAGGCCACGGAAAATCTTGGTAATGACTTGGTGAATTGGCTCCTCATATCGAGGCTCTAGCTTGTCTTTGTAGCGTTCATGTAGGAGTTCCCTGGTAAGCAATGTTAGATAACGTAGCACTCCGTGTACATAGGATTGAAAGGACAACTTACTCGGTCATATTCAGCTCTATGCTGACTTCCTCATCCAGTTTCAACTGCATGACTAGGAAGGGATATCTTGTTTGGCCTTGACGAAGCGGTGGGTCGAGACCAAGAACGATCAGAGTATGCATTTCATCATTCTTTGGTAATAAGAAAAATTTCTTTATAGACGAGTACTGAATCTTATAGTCGTATGTTTTGCCACGAAGTCGGAACGACGCCTCATACATATCAATATCGAATCGGCCCCTGTTGAAGATTCGGTCTTAGCTTCGACGCCCATATGATATTGAAGGACAAAAGCGTCGATACATACCTAGGTGTAAGATGGAGAACATCCAAAAACGTAGCGTACGTGTCTCCAGCTACGTCGCCAATTTCAGCCTTGTCCATCAGAGTTTCATAGAAGAGATTTGCTGCATTCTGCTCCTCGACTTCCTCTTCCTCGCCTTCTTCATCGCTGCCCTCTTTCTTGACACCGTCGCCTTGGGTCTTCTCCTTCTTGAGAGCCGTGCCTGGAATATAAAATCGCATCTCAACCAGCTCGTCCGGACCAGCGGCAGCCTTCCGTCCACGATTTTTGGTGCTGCCCTCGATGTGACCGTTGGCCTTCTCATCTGCTGGCAGCGCGAATTCCACAGCAACTTCGTTCTTGCCTGCCAAATTTGTGTTCGAGATTTCGGAGTAGGGAATTTCAAAAGCAGGCCTGTTCTGCACATTGAAAGCTAGTTCGGACTTGGTAAAATCTGCTTTTCCCCAGTTCCATCCCCGAATTGCATGTTCTCGTTGTTCGATGGCGACGCCATACCAGACTTTGAAGGCTTTGCTCAATCGCTCAAAGTCCTAAGAAAGAAAACAGATGTTAATGGCCAAGCAAAACATCGGGCGCATGGATGGTGAAGCTTACCTCTTGGTCGAACCCGTCAAGTTGAATGACACCTGAAGTGCGCGACTGAATTTTCAGCTCATACCCTTTGGCAGCCCGACTCCATTGTGCCGCGCCAATGTTGCTGCTATCCAATGTAAAAGTGTCTCCGCCGCCTGATGGTCGCCATCCCATACCACTCTCTGCGAGTTTGCATTTTCCTGGCTGTTTGGACAGATCTAGATAGATGTTTTCGAAACTCTCCCTGTGTAAAATGTTAGCCTCACAGTGGATACAAATGATGGCAAAGTGAGCTCTCACATAGTGGAGGTGCGCCGAGGCAGCGGATGAATTCGTTCGCCGACAGTGAGTAGTTTTTTAGTAGTGGAGCACCTTTGGCCGCAGGTTGTTTTTGTGAGGGAGTTAATTGATAGCTTGAAAGATTGGGTTGAGGTGAGTTCAACGTTGTTGGATGAGTGAGGTGGTGCTGCCAAACTCTTTTCTTCTGGCGGTCTCTCACACGCGCTTCGTGAGACGCGGCGCGGCAGCACCACTTGGACTGCCAAAACGGGCTAGGTTGCCAAGAGTGTACCTATGAGTCACGTGATAAATACAGCTCACCGTGTAGTCGCTTGTGATTGGCCAACTGGGGACTATAAAGCAAAGCAAGAGTACGCCTGAGGCCAAAATTCATTCACAAAGAGTCTGAGACCATTTGTGACAAGGAAATCTTGGAGTAGGATAATGGCAATTTCAGATGATAAGATTTCTATGCATTCTAAGCTCGTGTGTGTCTTTGACAGTTGTTAGCACAGTTCTACGTAACTGTCGAGCCATTGTTACTCTTTGCTTTATTATCTATCTTTGGCCTGTGTAACTTAGAAGAAAATAATTCTTTATCAGCCGTGAGTTTCATCGATTAGCTAAGCTCCTATGTGAGGATCGACTGGCGGTATGAAGCCAGGAGCCCTTTACGACCGAAACAGATGACACTGTTGCTGTATCAGGTTGACACCATTTCAGGATCCCAACGGATGGAAAAGTCTTCCGGATGAACGAGGACAGTCAGTGATTCTGCTAGTAAGATCGGCTTCCTTCTGATTCCCGCCGGTGAGACCGTGTGATATTCTTTTGAAGTTTTATTGTGAGCGCTGAAGGCCGTGAGGTATTGCATCCATTCAACTATCACCGCTCTAACAGCTGACGACAATGTATGTCGACTCAAGGTTCTGTGACATCAATAATGACAATGTAATTATTGTCGACTTGGGACGTGATAGGCTCTTTTTATATGCCGGGGTATGTCCCGGGGCTTTGCTTTTGCGTAGCCATACCTCTCTGGATAATTATCTTGCCGAGTATCTAGACATAACGCTTCGCCTGGTCATCGAAACAAATAGGTGCTACTTCCCCTTAGGAAGACGGCTTTTTCAAGACCATTATTCCAGACATTCAATAAGCACTACCAATCGACAAAGATGACCAGGGAATTTCGAGACGCGTGGATCTGGTCCAAGAATCTTCGATAGGACGTGTGCGATGAAACAATCAACAGACAATCAATCCACTGTGGAACGGGAGATCCACGGTGCATGTAAGCCTGTTGCTGAACAATTCGGTAGAACAATTGTCTTCATAGCCGTTCAGCATCAGATCCATTGCCGACATCATTTGATAGTGAGAACTAAGTTAAGTTAGTTAACTAACTTAGTTTCTTCAGTTTAGTTAAGTGAGATAGTCTGTACGGACTTCCTTCTCTGAAGATGATTCCATGCAATACAATAGAATACAACCAATACGCACCGCGTAGCAAAGCCGTCTCGCTGTGGGCCAATGAAGCATCAGTGGGTACGCAGTGCTGCGCAGCGATTGGCTCAGGCAATCTTTCAGCTCAATATGACGCGGTATGGAGTTGTCAACGCATGCTGGCATGCCGCAGCGCCGGATGTGATTGGTCCGTAATGCGCAGTGAAAGCCCTCTCGGCACAGTCGCAATTTCACTTGAGAGCCGCCTATCCTTTTTGGGCCTGCCACTAAACCGTAAAGGTCGCTAGCGCGCGCTCTCCGGCCCGTAACCAAAATTGCCAAAGCACTGCCCGGGCTAGCGTGTCCCTAGTGTTGTATTATTGATTCACTCCCACCGACGGCCCTTCTTCCCTCAGGGACGGACTGCACATTCCCTTTCACGGCTTCAAGTCCCAACTCTCCACGCCACCACCAGGATCCCTGCCTGACCCTGCCCATCCCGGTTCCCTGTCGGCCATGTCACTCACTTGATTCTTTATTTCTCGGACTCCTTTTCTTCATTTTCTGTTTTTCATTGACAGTTGTGTGTGCTTGTTTGTTTATTTACCAACTAAATCACGTTCTCTTGTGGCTGCATCGTCTTTTACCGACTTTCTTCACTCGTTCTACGACAATTTTCGAATACCAGCTGTCTTAATTGCGGGCCAGCGCTGTCAGCGCAAGCCGATCAACTCTATCGCGTGTACATGACTTGGGTACTGAGAGGCGCACATAGTTTTACGCATTTTTTTTGACATCCCGCCTCATTACAGCATTCCGCACCTTTCTCGCCGCGTCCAAGCCACGCCTGTGATTTAACCAACTCTCCCATCTCCTCCTCCGCTCATAATCTTCGCCCCGTTCGATATCTTGTCGTCGCTGGCAAAAGAACACGACAGCTGTGCATTAGACCCGAGACTTTCCAAGTGCGTCGTGATCGCTCGTCGCAACCTACACAATGAGGGCTGCCTCACTGTCTAGGCCTGCGACGGCGGCTGCGTTATCCGTTCTTCTCAGTAGTTGGCAGCTTCCCACCGCCAATGCATTCACAGCTACACCAGTATCGCAACCGAACCTGGATTTGTCGCCTCTGGGGAGAGTCGCGCTGACGGGCAACTTCGACTCGATTTCCATATACTCATACGTGCAAGAATCCGAGTCAACGCCTTCCACGAATGGCTCCCAATCACTCCTCGCCACCCTTCCAAATGGCGACATTACGACTTTGCTGTCCGCAGATGCCGACATTCTAGCCATGTGTTCGTGGACGCGTAGCAATGGCAGTTTTGAAGGCGTCGTTGTTGGAGGAAATTTCACTAGTCTAGGAGGCGTACAAGCACAGGGCATAGCGCTGTACGATCCGACGACAAATAGCGTTCGGAATATGTCCGGCTTGTCTGGTGTTGTGCAAGCGTTGCTGTGCGACCAACAATCGGATTCAGTTTACGTTGGGGGTGATTATACTATTGACAACTCTACTAACGCCATGATTTGGAATGGAAGCACCGGTTGGCAGGCCCTCTCTTTCGGTGGTTTCAATGGCCCCGTATCCTCAATTGTGCAACGTTCTGATGGCCATATCATTTTTGGCGGGAATTTTGATAGCCTGGGAAATGTAACGTCAACAACCACCAACATCTCCCAGGTGGTTAATTTATCTACAGCCAATATTTCGAGCGACGCCCAATCGTCTCTTTCTGGCTTTTCCGATCCTCAAAACATCATTTGCAAGACCGATGATGTTGATGGCGCCAACAATACCTGGCTACTCGCAGACTACTCTCCTGGCTTTTGGGAGGCAAGCATGGGCTTTACCTTTTATCCCAGCAAAATTCGCCTATACAACACCCATTACGAAGGAAGAGGCACCAAAGCTTTTCGGTTCCAGGCTCTACCCGACACGGGCATCATGAACTTGACATATACAGATTCAGCCACTGGTCAAAAAGCAAATTGCGATTTTTCATGCCCACTGTCCAATGATACATCGGAGCTCTATACCGACTTTGATTTGGTCAATCCTGTTGGCATGTCTGGCTTCATGATCCAAATTATAGACTGGTATGGCGAGGGTGCTGGTCTCGATGGTCTCGAAATCTTCCAGGATCAAATATTCACGTATGCTATCAACAACTTCAATGAACCATCATGCGCGGGAATTGAGTTCCCTGCTACAGCGAACACGACGGGCAATTGGACAGTCACGTCAGCTGGATCCTCAACAGATTACCTCGTTGCTAATACTTCCAGCTCTCCTGACGCTGCCGTCACGTTCAAACCCGACATTCAACAATCAGGAAACTATTCAGTCCTTCTTTATACTCCTGGATGTTCCGTTGCAGGTACATGCCAGTCAAGAGGCAGGGTTAATGTCACAGCTACTTTCAGTTCGACTCAGACAGAAGCAGACCTCGAGACATCAACAATATGGCAAACCAACGACTACGAAAAGTACGATACCATATATACTGGCTATATTGAAGCAAGCAGCGATGACTTCCGACCAGAAATCACCGTTACCCCATTGGCAGGACAGAGTGATATTCAAATTGTGGCATCTCGTGTTGGCTTCGATTTAATCTCTTCTACGGGTGGTAACTTGAATGGATTGTATGATTATAACCCACAGAACGTGACGGACTCGGACTTCTCATCCGACAATGTCGACTCTATCGGTTTGCAACTGAGCTCAGAGGCAACCATTTCCTCCCTGGTCCAGTCTGGAGATGTTGTTTATGCAGGTGGGAACTTTTCTGATTCCACTTTGAGCAACATTCTGTCATTCAACGCCAGCGGCAATGCCACGACTCTCAGCGGCGGCGGCTTAAATTCCTATGTGCAGGCTTTACTCCTACTTAATGACACTTTGTACGCTGGAGGAAACTTCACAGACACTGCGCAAGGCAGCACCCAAGGTCTCAGTTACGTAGCAGCTTATTCTACAGCTAGCAATACTTGGTCCCCACTCGGGGCAGGTGTCAATGGGCCTGTCAACTCCATCTTGGCATTCCCCGTGAACTCATCGAATGGAACACTTGAGACCACAGTGGCTGTCAGTGGCGAATTTGATCAAATTCTGGCCTTTGGTTCAAACGCGTCTGTGGAAGTTTCCGGTTTCGCCGTTTGGGTTCCGTCACAGCAGAATTGGCTGGCCAACTTGGATGGTTATGAGATGGCTTATTACGGCCAATTGATGGCAACGGCCAGCATCGGAAACAACACAACTATCCTTGCTGGATCTCTCACTTCTGACGGTATATCCTCTGGAGGAGTCGTGTCTCTCACCAATTCTGATGGTCTGGCGATTCAGCCCCTGCCGGTCGATATTCAAGAAACGCAGAATGGAGCTTCCGCCACAAAGCGGGACTCCGCTGTGCAAAATATATCCGAAATCTCTGTCGCGTACTATGACACATCTAATGGGCGCAACCTCACAATTTTAGGCGGCCAGTTTACTGCGACAGCCACTGACGGCACTACAATCCAAAATCTTCTGTTCTTGAACGGCTCCAACAGCGATACCGTGACTGGCATACCTGCAGGTGTTGATAGCAACTCTACCTTTACAACCCTTGCAGTGTACGAGAATACGCTTTTTGCCGGAGGATCTGTCACTGGTAGTGTTGGATCGTACACCCTCAATGGCTTTGTTACCTACAATCTGTCGACAGCAACCTTTGCCACTTCACAGCCTCCAGCATTCGTTGGAGATAACGTCGTTGCCAATGCTATCACGGCTCGGCCGAGCTCAAGTGAAATCTATTTCGGCGGAGTTTTTGATTCTGCAGGTGCTCTCCCATGCCCTGCCGTGTGTGTGTGGGATACTTCCAGTGGCCAATGGAGTCGGCCGGGCGTAAACATGCAAGGCTCTGTGACTTCTCTTCAATGGGCCAGCAGCAGCCAATTGATTGTTGCTGGTAATTTGACCATCGATGGAAACCAGACCATGATCGCAACTTACGACGCTAGCTCTCAAAAATGGTCAGCCGTCAATGGTGCCTCGCCGCCTAAGATTCCCGGTCCGGTTACTGCTTTCGGCCCCGCTGCTACAGATATGTCTTCGTATTGGATAGCTGGCCAGGCTTCAAACGGCTCAACTTTCTTAATAGAATATGATGGTTCAAATTTTAACAGTGCCGGACAGCTTTTTGACTCTGCGACAACTATCCTCGGCTTGCAAGTGATCGGTCTAAGCACAAATCATGGCAGCTCTAAATTGTTGTACGATGATCAGATCCTGCTCATCACTGGAGAATTAGTCATTCCTGACTTTGGAAATGCCTCTGCTGCCTTTTTCAACGGCACTACAATAACCCCTTTCCTTCTCTCCTCAACTGCAGACGGGTCATCTGGCAGCATCCGAGCGATGTTTACAGAGAACCAAAATACTTTCAAGGGCAGCAGTAAGTATTCACGATTCTTCAACGGAGTCAACAGAGATCAATTAGGCCATTTCACTAACATGCTTTGACAGAATCCCATCGCCTCTCGTCAGGACTCGTTGTTCTCATCTCTTTCTGTATTGCTCTTGGTTGTGTCTTCCTTATTGTCGCCTTGGGCGTCATCCTGAATAAGGTTCAACGATACAGACAAGGCTATGTCCAAGCTCCCACGGCCTATAATTCAGACCGGCCAACCAGCATGCGGCGTGTGCCCCCCGAACATCTTTTCGACTCCTTACGGCAACGTAATTTTGGAGCACCAACTCTTTGAACATCCCTCCATTCTCTCCATGTTTACCGCAGCCCATCTTGACATAGAGCACATATCATTTTATCGGCTTTCTTTTCATTTTTTCCGCCATCTAGCGTTTCCCAAGCATCGTTGATTTCTTTCCCTGAATCTTATACCCCGCTAATATCGAGCGATTTCAATTTTCTTTGGTGCGAGGCAATTTGTGTGTCATCTCATATTGATGATACCTACCCTCATGTGAATACTGCTGGTTCTGCACTCTCGTTCCATGTGTGATTAGTGAGAGTTTACCATGTACATAGCTGCTGGTATAATGATAGTAATGCTTAGAAGTTCAGAGGCACATTTTGCTGTTGGCGCGGAGTAGAGTCGAGTAGGAGAAGACACGAAACGAGACAAGTGTGTGCGTAGTTGTCTTCAGACATTACGTGTGAGTCAGGAGCGGCATCACGGCAAGCCGACAAGCTACTGCTGTACGGTATTGTTACGGAGACATGGACGCATTTATAAGCAGCTGTGCGGAGTACCCCAAGCATGGAGACGTATGGAGACGTACCGGGTAAATAAACGGCTTATTAGCTCCAAGCTCGGACTCGTTCTGTGCTCACCGATCTTCTCCCCCCCCCCGTGACCCTTCTAGAATTTCTGGATCAAATTTGTCTACGCTCTCGCAACGTTAACAACTGCAAATGCAATTGTATTGTTAGCTTCCCGATCTATGGTCGGCATGCGATCTCGCACTGGCTGGTAAGTCGATGAAACAAAAAGATCTTCACTTCCACTAAAAGAAACCGCCCCTCTCGCTGCGGGGGTCTAATGGCTAGCCTCATACCAATATTAGTCCCCCATGCATCATCGGTATAGTCAGAGAGCTAAGTAGCAATATTGCAGCTTAACATGTCGCGCGAGGAAGTTAAAGTGCGATGAGCAGTATCAGGCAGTGGGCGACGGCCAGAAACCGCAATGTACTCAGTGCCGCAAGGCATCGAGGGAATGCCGACCCAGCGAGGGCATTGTGTTTCGCCATCAACAGAACGCTTCGATGAATAAGAAGACCAGCCACAATGAGAACAGCAACAACGCTTCTCAAGATGAGGGGATGTGCGGTCGTCAGCCCTTAGGAGGCTTTTATTCTTACAAGAACACCTTTGACGAAAATAGTGTGTGGCTTGATCTTCCCAAAAACGGTACGAGAGTTTTTCCTCAAGAGGCAGAAGTATCCGGTTTCCATGGTATTGATCTAGTGGATAGTCATCTTCGTGGACAATGCAGACCCTCGTGTTGAAGAACTAGAAGCAGCGTTACTGGCAACAGATTCTAATAATTCCGAATCACTTGCCCATGGTTGGAATAGCCGACTCTCGCTGTCTGCAAGCCATGAAACTGCACATAGCTTAGCAGCATTATCGACTGCTGCCGCACAGAACTCATATTCCTTCCAGTCCCCGACCACTACATCTACACCCAATGCCATATTACCACATACTACTGGCAGCGACTTGCGAATATTGTCAAGCTCGGTGACGCCTCTTTTGTCACACAAGACACGAAGCAATTTTCCTTCTCCAGCTTCTCCACCAATTTCTGTTACTTCCTCTAATATTAATAATAACAACATTAATTTTCTACTCAACCCTTCCAACGTCCTATCGCCTTCCATTGGGTCTAGCTTGTCGACACCAGGGGCCCGACGGGAATCCTCATCATATACTCCCAATCCAACAAGGCATCAGAACATACTACTTCACGATCATTTTGATACTAAAATAGAAACAGACCATGAGGTTGCTTTTCTTCTAAGGCATTTCTCCGAGAATCCCGGTTACTGGTAAGTTAAGAATCGTCTACCAACCCACTTCCTTCTTCTACACGTCCTAATGATGACAGGATGGACCTCTTCGATCTCGACTGTTATTTTTCAACTATAGTTCCTATCAAGGCCCTGTCAAATTTACTATTGAAATGTGCTGCGTGTGCCTATGCCGCAAAACAGCTGTATAGGGTGCAAGGCGCAAAGGCCATCATGGGTGGCAGATGCTCTAAACAGGCATCGATGGAAGTGTGGCCAGATGCTGATAAGGTGGATTGGGAGTGGTATGGGGCAAAGTATTATGACAAAGCCATTCATTTGCTTATGAGTGAGCTTCAACATGACCCCAAAAGTCCTGCGCCACCAAGTACGCCGGAAGCTTTTGGACAGTGGCAGGCTGCCGAACTATCCGAGGGTAGGGAGCACGAACACAAAAGGAAGAGACGCTTTTCCAACGGTCGTTTCTCTAGTTCTCACTCAGATGAGGTTCTAGCGGCAACAGCAATATTGTCAGTATATGAATTCTTAGACGCAACAGGCCCAGCGTGGAATCGTCATCTAAGCGGCGTAAAGTCTCTTCTCGATATTGCAGAAGTTGGTATGATGCCATTAGAACAGGATCGGTCTCCTGGAAACGGTATGATACCGCAAAAGACAAAGCCAGGCCTGTCACGCGCTCGGAGGGCAACTTTCTGGAACTTTGCCCGGCAGGATTATCTATCTGCTTGTGAGTATGCCCGCTAGTTGCTAATATATTCCGGTGATTCGTTTGTTTTTTGGGTCATATAAATGCTTACTGTTATCGTCAGTCATTAATGAGTGCCAGACCCGGTTGAACCCAGAAGACCCGTTACTTTGGACTGAAGCTGGTCTGCAACTTGATAGCAGCGGGTTTGTTTGTCCTAGCAACACCGACGAGGAAGGTACAATGAAGGAAGACATGATTTCGAATGCTCTGATCTGGCTCCTGTCAAAAATTGTCAATTTTATTGATGCTGGTGACCAGATCCATGTGGCTCCTGCTGGCAGCCTAGCTGAACAAGGACCCATTGGATTTTCGCAAAACACCCTGCTTGAGCGCTGGTATAGATTGCACAGTGAGCTAGATGCTTGGTACAATGGACTCCCAGAAACTTTCCAACCATGTGCAAGGCTGGAGCCTCCGCGCGTTCCCGACAAGGCGAATGGTGTCGATGAATGCCCCTTTCCTGAGGTGTGGTTCAGCATGCCCATGTGTGCTTCCACCATGCAGCATTACCATATGGCTCAAATCTTACTACTAATCAATAAACCCCACGAATCCACTGCTCGTCGGACGACTGTTACCGATAGATTGAAGTCTTACCGCTCAATTGAAAGTGAGATCCGGCGTCACAGCTATGAAATCTGTAGCATCTCAATGTCTCGATTGGATGCATCTTCTCGTATTCATTCCTTACAGCCACTGTTCGTCAGCGGACAGTGTCTGACAGAGGCGCGAGTACGTAGGACCATTTTCAGGTTACTAAGAGGTATAGAAGCGGACACCGGCTGGGCGACGGAATATAGAGTAAAGCAGCTGCTCAAGGAATGGGAGTGGGAGGAAGCAGACACGATGTCTTTTTACACTTGAGCGCTGACTGCATTTTGTTTGATGAATGTAATCACAAACGGCAATGGTGGCAACAGAGCCAATTAGGAAGAGCATCTATGATACAATAACCTTTCCGGTTTAATGTTACTAACAAGTGAATTTGATCTCTTTCTGGTAAAACCCTCATAGGTTGATTTGAGACTAATCTTGTATTATTCCTATAGTTACATTAAGCGCGTCGGTTCCAGTGATCAACATATTCTCCCACTGCGTGTGCCTGTCAAGGAAGGCACTGTGCGGCATTGGACAGTCCCTTCATTTAAGAAATGGGCTTTTTTATTATCTATTGACGTTGCAAGTGAATATTGAACTGAACTTTTATAAAAGACTGTAATAAATGCATGCATCGCTACGCTTTAGGAGATAGATATGGCGAACAAATAAATAAAATATAGATAGTAAAAGAGGCACCACTTTCAAATGTCGAAGTTATCAAGTGAGCAAAAGAACGGAAACGATATCACAAAGTCTAGCGAAATTGATCGCACCCACCCCATTTACTATACATCCAAAGCATTTCGCGCTCTTAGTTAACGAAGAGGAGAAATGCCCAGATGGGAAAAAGGGTGGATATATAAGAAAGGACTCAAGGTATTAGAAAGAACGTTGAAATTCAGAACGACCGAAAGCAGTAATTCGCTTCTCTTTATGGCGGTAGATTACCTAACTAAATGGCGGAGGTAATGAAGCCTGACGAAGACCACGACGGTGTCGGCACCGCAGAAGACTGATCACATGGTGGCGGCGTGGGTACACAGGCCGTGGTCACGGTCACTTGGGATGTGATAGTGATGATAACTGTTGACTCGGGGGTGGGTGTAGAGGTTGCCACACTGGTAGTCGCGACTTCCGCAGCGACGGAAGGTGCAGCAGTAGTAGAAACGGAAGTGCTAGTGCTTGACGTGGTTGGAGCGACATAGATAGAAGTCGATGTCGATGTCGATGTTGTGCTCGATGATGAGGACGAAGAAGACGAAGACGAAGATGAAGACGATGAAGACGATGAAGACGAAGCCACGGAGGTATACGCCTCACCAACAGAGTTCACGGCGCCGTTAGTGAGCAAATAGCCATTGGCAACATAGAAGTAAGAGTAACGTGTCAGTGCAGACTGCTCCTCCAGCCACGCGCCGGCTTCCTCGATAAAAGAGGCAGCAGTAGTTAAATCCGAGATGCCGCCTTCATCGGAGCTCAGAGCGAATTCAGTGAGCCAGACCTCAGAAATGCCGTAGTTTGAGGCGGTATCAATGGCTTCGGTGATGAAAGACTCGAGTTCAGAAACGGAGTCGCCATACCAGTGAACAGCGAGAACCGAAATACCGCAGTCGCTGCACTCGCTGATAAAAGACTCGAACCAGTCGAGACCTTCGCCAGAGCTTGTAGAAGAAGTGACAGCAGGGCTCACTAGCGTCGCTTGATCAGAATAGGGAGTGATATATTCGAGATAATCCGCGGCAGCCTGGGCGGCAGTCAGGTCGGCCTGAGAGGACACATCCGGCTCGTTGAAGCCCATAATGTATGTGCTACCATCTGCAAGGGCCGAAGAAACCGCAGAGTCCCAATCGGTGGTATAGGTCGGGTCGGCACCCCAGAGCATAGGCACGTACTCGACCCCAGAAGGCAGATCGCCATCAGATGAACTACCCCAGTTGTAGGCCCATGAGACCGCGCTGTCGTCGCTGCATAGGGTAGTGACGAGAGAAAGGTCGTTATAGGCGGCACCGGCCTTGCCAGAGCTTGACCTTTTTTGCACAGACGAAGAGCGCGCTTGCTTGGACGGGACAGCGTCTACGGAGGCAACCAAAAGACTGACAGCGGCGAGCTTGAAAAAGGACGCCATTGGAATTGTTCTTGTTGTTCTTGTTGTTTTGCTTTGAAAAGGACAGTAATGGACGGGTATTCCGAAAAGAGAGACAGGTGTTCTAAAGAGTGACTTTGGTGCGATGCTGAAGAGCAAACGAATGGACAGCTTCAGCGCGCAGCACTGCAAAAAGGTAGAGAATGAAGTTATATCGACATCAGGACGCAGGAAAGAAAACTCAAAGATGAAACGAGAGGGATGGGCGCAAATTGCCCAGGCAAGCATCTTGTCCTCAGAAAGCACGCATTAATTGGACGGTCATAGCTGCTATCGCGCATTAGGCTAGAAGGCATACGAAACAGTCGGGACTCGGGTCGATTTGATCATCTTCGCGCCAATTGAAGGGCTGCTTCGGCGTCGTGAGTCAGGGGCAGAGTTTCCAGGGCTTGGTGATTGGCGGGTCAGCGGTAGGTCAGACCCAGCGACGTGTACGCAGCGGGTATAGCACAATAGCCCTAACCAACCAAGCTTTTTGGCCTCGTTGTCAGAGATCACGGTCGATTCCAGCACTAGTCCCGACTCCTACGAACAAATCCGAATCCGCCATGTCACGCTCAGGCTCTCTGCATTTTTTCTTTGGGCTTTCCTTTTCTTTCTTTGCAGTTCCTGACTGCCTGTCCTCCGTGTTCCGGAGCCCGCACTAGTGCTAAACAGCCCGAAGCACAAGCGCCAGGGACTAAGTTGATTAGGGCTAATCAAAGGCCGCGTCACTCACGCCACGTCTGAAATAAATTTTCAACTTGTCAGCCTGCCTGCGCCTCTGTACACCGTCTGAATCTAAATCGCTCGGCACCAACGTCCAAAAAATAACCGCCTAGAGCCCTAGTCTTGAGAAGTACTCGTATGCAGCGGAGAGCCGAGATTCTTGGCTGGGTTTTTCGGCCTTGGTGTTTGTCATTTGCTTACTGAATGTCACCAGCGAACACCGAACGTTATCAAGTGTATAAGTGCCCGAAGGGGTACCAAGAATACCTGGATGACTGGTCTGAAACCAGAAAATAGCGCTATAGATAAACCCGTGTCCGCCAAATAAGGGTCTCTCTCATTTTGGTGTGGTGATTTAGCGCTTCCTCTTCAGTCTTTCACGGTCCTCGTAGGTACACTCATCTAATTACACCCATTTCATTTCCTGTTTAATTCTCCTGTTAGCTTTGTCCTAAAATATTCATATACTTTTCCCGTTCGCTTCCTCCTCTCGAAGCTAGACATACTACTTGGCCAATCGCAGAAACCACTGCCCAAAATCCCCACTCGCCAAATACATCCCGGAACTTGTTCCAACGTCTTCAACCGCGTTCCTCCATCCATTTGTCTTGGTCTTCGTCGCTTTCGTAGTCACAGAAACCCGATTCTGCAACGTCAGCCTATCCTCTGCTGACAAGGCAAAGAGCGTTGGGAGGGCTCCATCTTTCAAAACCCCAATTTTGCGCCTTCTGGTGTCGAGGATTATCCATGCCAAGAAAATCAACGACAAGCCTACCTGGGCGGCTAACAAGACAATATAGTGCCATCGGACGATGATGTATGTACTGAGGGTGTAATTTTGGCCTTGGACGGAGCCTCCATAGGTTGAGCGCATCCTTATATCAAGTTAAACCAAGGAACTCTCCGGCGTGGGAAAACTAGGGCACCTACCAATTGGTGATCTCTCTGGCCATATTCTCTAGTAGAAGCTCGATATTTTGGAACATAGTTTGATCGCTAAGCGTGTCCCCAGAAGGGTAGAGAACCAGTCCTAGTGAAGACGGAAAAGGCGACCAACCAGAGAGTGTGTCTTCACTGGGATATGACCCAGTGATGATAGACAGGAAGTACGAGTTGAGGGTTGCGGGGATACCATTGGTGGCAAAGACATAATCTTGATCTCCGATTTTAAGTCCCACATGGGTTTCGCGATATTCCTCTCCTCCATCGGTGACTGGAGTGAAATTCGCTGCAGTCGATGTTATGGTGGTCTGGGTCGTGCCGTTCCTGGTCGTGACATTATAAGTTTGCACGCACATGTAAAACATGGCCTCGACTGCCCGCACATAGGGCATAAACAGTGAAGTAGCATTATCATATGGAACTGTCCCATCTATACCACTCACATTGTAGCCCGTTGCATTGAGGTAGATAAGCTGAGCCATGGAAATACCACTGTATTCGAATGTCGTGTTAGAGAACGTATAGATTTCACTCCAGTTTAATCCATATGGAGATGTTGAATTCAAATACACCTCATACTCGCCGAGGAGCCAAATGTTGTTGTCGTTCTTGGCTAGGGTTGCTCGCGAACCCTGCACAATATCAGCCCCGGTCAGATGGGAAGCAACGGCGGCTTCTTCTAGAACGAGGTCGTCTGTGATATCATTTGTATCAACACAGACTGCCAACGAGCTGAACAGTGGGAAGTCGCAGTCTCCCGATGTACAGGTTGGAACCGTGGAACCGTATGTGGTGCTGATAGGTGCCAGCGCTGCGCTTAGTATTCTATTAGCAATTGTCTCGTTGTTTATGACGCTTGCTACTCGCAAGGGAAATAATCAGTTTCTATAAAAGTTTCTGAAATAAGATAGAACGAAGTAAAACAAACCAAAGTCGTTCGACATGGCCTTGATCGCAGCAGTTCCGCCACTACTGGGAGTATATCTTGTACCCTGAGTAAGGGCAGCCTGCGTAACTGTTGAAGTCACTGTAGAACTGAGCAGTATTACTGTTGCTATAAAGACAGAAAGTCGGCCTTTCATGCTGAACACAAGCAGAACACCACCCCAAATCCCTCGGCTGGCACTATCAAACTTAGCAAAATCTGCTAGTGGCCTGTCATTATCCGAGAACCAGTTCCATTTCATTTGTGATAGACCCTGGTAGACCGGAGTCACAAAGCCCGCTTGGCTGATGGCTGTTAAAAAGGCGAGCAGAGTGTTGAGTGTGATTCCAAGAGGCCAAGACGGAGTAGGTTGTTGGTCAAATTTCTCAAGCACAATGATTAGAGAAACAAGCGCGGCAGCGCTCATGATGCCAGAAAGTATTTCCAACAACCATCCTTGGGAGAGTTCCTCTATGAAGAAATAGATTCCTCTTCTATAGATGTGGTCTCTGCTATCCGAAGGCCTTCGGGCACAATGAGGAGGTGGCGATGATAACATTTTGTTCGATGATGGCTTCGGAAGGCAAGGCTGCCGTGATGGCTCATCGTGTCCTCCAGCTTTCAAAGTGTGAGGAAAAGCTCAATCCGCATTGATTGAGTGACTGTAGGTTATTAGATTTATTAGATATAGCCCCAAAAGGTACGTAGGCAACACACAATTATATCGCTCTTTCGGAGCCTAAGTTTCTTTGAGAGACAGTATGCTCTTCTTGTTTCAGCCTTTTCAGTTATGTACCTCTTCTCACTTCTATTTAGCACCACCAATCATGTCCAAGTACCAGGCGTCAACTATTTTTGAATGCTCGACTAGACAACGGCGGCAAGTCTTGGGCCAATAAGTGGCAGCTATTTGCCGCCCGCTACTCTTCCGATCTGCAGCGTCCAAATATCTAAAGCGATTGGATCAGAGCGCGCAGTGTGGTAGATGCTGAAACACGCTAATCCATACTAACCGCCTAGCAAGTCCATGGACGTCTACAAGACAAAGAAAATGATTATTTTTACACACAGTTGAACATTCAGCATATACGCCGTGAATTAATTCGGCAACCGAATCATTCTCCCTGTACGATAATGATCTAACAGACTAGATTTCATCAAATCAGATCATCCCTTAAATTCGTTTAAATGCAGTTCATAACCTAAATCTATACATCGCATGATCGCATCATAACACCATGCGTTGGGCTAAATTTAGTGCAACCTCCTCAAGGCTTCAATCATCTTTTGCACCTTCTCCAGATCTGCGCCATTAGCATCCCCGACAACACCCAGTATCTCCTCTTGGACGGATCTTTCACACTCTAGAAATCTCTCAATAAGCTCTCCATCGACGAACCGGAACGGCTCCTCGGCTTCACGCACCGCGGAACGGAAAGCTCTGAATTTATTGAAGGGCATAAATCCGGGGGAGTCTACGTAGGCAGCAATAGCGGTTTGAAGGCGCATGAGGAAATCCTGATGCTCTGGATTGATAAGTGCGAAGAGATAAATCGACCCCTCAACCTATTAAATATGTATTCAGTATTTGCCACAGTAAGATATGGATAAGATTAGGACGTACTGTGCCTAAAAATGCTTTCGGCGTCACGGCTACAGTTGACGTTTGAGGAATGTTAACCGGTCGAATACGATTGACCATTTCGCCCAATAGCAATTCACTTGTCACTTCTAACCGACGACGTTCTTCATCTCTAATGCCATCGATATTTCGGCGGAGGACAATCAGATTTCCTTCGGCGTCACTAACAAGCCACTGATTTGAACCAATATCGGCTACCGCTGTTGTCCACACTGTCGCAAAATGACGTGCCACCTCCTTGAGTTCATCTCTGAATTGGTCATCTTGTCCGCTTTCGACTATTGAAATGCTCTTCATCAGGTCAGCTACAACGATGGTTCTGCCAGTTACTGTGATGTCGACAGGAGCTGTTGACGTGCGGTAGACGGCGGATTTTATTAGTTGTGTCTTTCCAAACCTGGTCTGGTCGATTTTGAAGACGACCACCTATATTTCATTAGCCTCACTATCTTTGTAAATTTCCTTATTGAATAAAGCGTACCGTCTTGACAAGAGCCGCGACAATCCGGTCACCCATCATAGCCAATGCTCGACATGCGCCTTTTACTGGGTGCGCTGTAATCAAGGACAGCTTTCTATTGGAATCGACCTCGAATAGCAGAATGCGCCCTCTAATAGACTCTTCTGCCTCATCATCCAGGTATGCAGTGCCGACAATAAACCTATCCTTGTATATGGGACTACCTGACTCGTCTTTGCCCACGGTTATTTCCGCACGAATGACACTTTCCACGAGTTCGTCTTGCTTCAGATCGAAAGAGTCCAGCTGTCGGAACATGATCTCATCGGCAAGCACAAACTGGCTCTCAACCAGTTCCGCCCCATCCTGCAACTTGCGCTTGATAGTTCCGATTCCAAATGCCTTTTCTGTTGGTGAATACGCTACCCTTCGAACAGTTGCTGCCGTCGGTAGTGCCTGTATTTGGGTTGTGCGTTCCTTGTCTACAAGCGCGATTTTCAGGTCCTTCGATGTTGCAACCGCGATTGCATCTGGGTACGCCTCTGCATTGAAATGGCAGACCCGAGATGCGCCTTCAGAATTTACTGCAGAGTATATAATGCGGCCTTCAGATCCGTATATTAAACTGGGGTGTTCGCAAGTGGCAAAGACGTTGAAAAGTCCGTCACCTCGAGGTAGCTTCTTGAACGTCGGTTGTTCCGAGCCAAGGATCAATTTATTTGTGCCAGTGAGAGTGTGGTTTTTAGAATCATAAGAAAATGTCACGACACTTCCATCCGCCATGGAAACGAACAGTGTAGAAGGGCTGTCAGCCAGGATATCGGCAAGAAGCACAGATCGCGGGAAGGCTTCACGAGCGATCCCGAGTGATTGACTATGTATTTCATCAAGATTTTGTAAAGACAGTATACACACTTGTGCCTTTTGTGGGAAGGCGGCAATGCATGTTTGTGATGCTGATGGTGGAATGGTAACACCAGATATTTGATTATCTTTCCCAAAGTCCTTCTGTGAGATAACTTTCAGGTCATCAGCAATATCAATCACCACAATGGTTTGGCCACCAGCCACGACGACAAGTCTTTCATCGTTGCATGATGCTGAAGTGATTGCTAAACCGTCAGGTGACCATTTCGATGTTATCATGCCACTGTCTGTATCGGCTATGTTTACACCACTTTCTGTGACATGTATGACCCGACCGTCTGGTAGGTTGTCGGTAAGGAGAGTGTTCTCTGTCAAATTAAAACCGAGAAATTCATCCAGCTCTTCTACTTCCCCATCCGGACTGAAACGAAATATTCTGGTTTCATTGACGAATGTGACGACAAGAGTGTCCGCGAAATCATTAGTGCTGAATATTTGTAAAGCCCACATATCAGTAATGTGTTCCATCTCTCCCAAAACGCCGAGCTCTTCCATACCCACGCCGCTGCGCACACTTCGCAACGTCCCATCATTAAAGGCACCAGAGCCTGTGATAATACGCGCTTGGCCAGATGAAAATTCATGAGTATAGTTCTCTCCTTCGCGTGTGCCCAGATCCATGATCGTGAAATCGAGAATAGGCGCAATGTTCGAAATTGTTTGAATGATCTCGAAAGAGCCGTCTCCAATTCGGATGACCTGGGAGTCGCCCTGATGAGAGCCAACGAATGTCATTCCGGCACCTAGGTATACCAAGACAGACGCCCTCGATGCATCTCCTAGGTAGTCTATTTTCCAACTCTCTACTTGATTGTGAGCGTCTAGAACCAACATCAAGAAAAACAGACGGCCGTAATCGTCAGCGAGAAGCCATCGCTGGCCATCAACTTGTTCCCATGCAACAAAGATGGTGGCTTCATCCAGATTCAGGGATATCGTTTCATTTCTGGCATCGTCAATATACTTGATGCAGGTCTCTCCAAGGACCAAAAGCCCGCCTGCACAACACCTCTCCGTTAGGAACCGAATCAATATTTACTCAGGAGCCAAGGTAAAACATACCTAGTGGTGCTGGAACAGGAATCAGGTGTGAAGCTCCCAGGTCTAATTCCTGGGCAAAATCCTCAGTCTCCTGAAAAACCGGCTCTGATGATGCTTCAAAATGAAGTTCCCTGATTTTCAACTTGACTTTTCGCTGATTATCCTCATGCAAGAGTGCTAGACGAGGAGCTGCTTTGCTCTCGACATGCAGAAAAGCTGACGACCGAACCATCAGCTCATCTATTCTTGCCACCATGGGCTCTCCCAATTCCCCAATTTGCGGGACTGGCTCGTCCGGATTACTGAAGTGCTCTGTTTTCAGAACGGGTGGCTTTCCCCGTCCCTTGTGCCGCTGAATAATCGGTATCACCGTGATGATTCCCTCAAATATCTCCAATGTCATGTACTTCCCAGTGGAATCGATTAAACAGCGATCCCCGTTCTGGGATGCACGGGAGGCCTTGTCGGCGAGATCGACATAGCTCCGCTCAGTGCGAACCCTCTTCTTTTCGCTATCCCATCTTAATGTAAAATACGTATTTTGGTCTGTGCCGATGAAGAGGTGATCTGTCGTCGAGTTGGCGGGCGTCGGGAGCCGTGCCAGCATCGAAACTTTGGCATAAAGAGCCCGAGACGTAGTCAGCGTGAGACCTTCGGAGGTGATGGTGTAAAACTCGAGGCGGGAACCTTTGCTGTTTAGGTCAGTTAGCAAGAGCAATGCACGGATGCCTGATGGCTCTTTGGAAAGAATATATATATTCATACGCGACCACAAGGCAATCTTCCTCCGGCTCCAGGAAGTTGAGCTTCAGCGCGTATCGCACGCTGCTAGCACGATGAATTGGAACAACGTATGCCATGACTCCGGTGTCACACTGATACTATCGCAAATGAAATAGAAGCGGGCAGCTCTTTTTTTGGAAATGGAGGGGTTCGCTGGACGGATATTCTTCTTCTCACGAACAGGGCGTTCGCACCCACGGCAAGCCGCCCTCCACAAACAAAGCAAATCTTCGAGGTCGTAAAAGCCCTCCGCAGTGAGCTAGTAACTAGTTATCAGGACTGAGGAGGCGCCTGGGCAGGATTTGTCAAGAGACTGGACATTGGACAACAAGAACTGCTGTTGTTGTACGGACTCGGGCTGTCGGCGGGTAAGCGGGCACAATGACGTTCCGCGCGTTAGGCAGGCGCTTATTGATTAGCTTCCCGCCTGCTTAAATCCGGTGGAGACCGCTTAGATTTATGCCATAACTTAAATCATTTAATATTAACTACGAGTACAGGAGTTTTTGACCCAAAAAAAAACCATGCCATTAGAAGCCGAAAACTATGTACGCAGTTTTCTCGCACAATACGAACACACAAGAACAAATCTGAAAACTCCGAATTCAATCCATCGCCCAATGCACGCAGAAAATTGCCAAAAACAGGTCTTGAATGAGGTATCAGGTCTCCTATCGGCGAGAGATGTCGTTCAGATACTTATAAACGACTGAAAAGTCCTTGTCGGGGTATAAGTCTTTTACAGCGTCATATACACCACGCGCTGTAGAGGCTAGCTGTAGGGGGACCCCGGCCTCTTGTGCGGCGTCAATGGCGAGTTTCAAGTCTTTGCGCATCAGGTTCAGTCCGAATCCCCCTTCATAGTCGCGGCTGGCTGGGGCCTTCTCGACAACACCGGGCACCGGGTTGTTGACTTCGCTCGGCCAGCAGCGACCAGTTGAACTATTGATCATGCTGGCTAGGACTTTTGGATCGAGCCCCCAGCGAATGCCGAGATTCATGGCTTCGGCAACAGCGATGTTGTTGATGGCGAGGATGTAGTTGTTGGCCAGTTTGCCGCTGACTCCAGTACCCTGTTCACCTAGATGCCAGATGTTCTTGCCCATGAGGCCCAGCACTGACTTGACGCGCTCGATTAGAGCGCCGGTTTTGGACGAGGCTCCGAACATGAACGATAGAGTGCCTGCTTGAGCAGCAACCACACCCCCAGACATGGGCGCGTCGACAAAACGTCCTTGGTTCGGAGCTTGCACGGCATTTGCGACTTCTTTCGAGGTGACAGGGTCGATAGTGGACGTGTCAATGAATAGTCGCTCTTGCTCAAGTTGTGGCAGAGGTCCGGGTTTAAGGATCGAGTGAAAAACGTGTCTCACATGAACCGGCTGGGGAAGACTGGTAATGATGTTCACCTACAAATAATTGCTGTCAGCATATATACATACATGGGTGTATTCATTCGCAGAGCCAACTCGTCCCATCACTCTCCATAGATTGGAGCAGCCGCTCACCGATTTTTCTGCTAAGATTCTGGGGCTGTCAGTGGTCTCGACAGCTCCAGCGCCTGTCGTCTTGGCCTCGTCGGCGAATTGGCGCATGGCCTGTTCGTTGACATCATGCACAATGAGGGTGTCAGATGCAGGAATATTGGCGCGTAGATTTCTTGCCATGGGGTAACCTGTCGCGGAGACAGCGGTCAGTACTGCCAGATAGAATTTTGTTTCTTTGTTTTGAGACGTGAAGTGTGAAAGAAAGTATGTCGGCACAGCGATCTCGGAGACAGTGCAAGAATACATGATAGTACATAGCAGGTACCGGAATCGCACAACAGGCAAAAAAAAAAAAAACATACCCATTTGGCCCAGGCCAATGAAGCCCCAGGTGGCGTCTCGTCGCAGCGATGTTGAGAACAGGCGCTGCGATGGCAGCCTGCGCGGCGCGTTCGTGGCTAAAGTCCTCCTCAGCGGGAGCGCACGTGCGGAGACCATGGTGTCGTGTGAGCAAGAAAGAAACGCTGCTTCTGTAGCACAAGGATGTTTCCTACGGTGTATCTGATGTAGAACCGCACAATCAAGGGGATGTTCACGAAGTAAATACAATAACGGAGAAGGAGGGTGAAGAGGTAGCAGGAGAAAGACAGAAAGAAGGCCGAGGGTAAGTGCTGGACAGGCCGGGTAGTAGTATTATACCCAGGATTATGCTATACTCGATGCAACCAAGGCGGGGAGGGCCAATCAAGCCGCGGGTTTCCTGCCAGCCCAGAGCAAGGTACCAGTCAAATGCTTTGCTATGAGTGAATAACGCCCATTGCCTGATACCAACGATGGAGTATCTTCTCCAATCACTGGGCTGATGCGGGGGCGCTGGCGGGAGAGACTGCTCCGTCAGGAGAAGAGCCCATGCAACATGCCCCGGATCTTGCCGGCTCTTGCTCTCTGATGCCCGCACAACGGTTGGTGCTTTTTATGTCGTTAATGACTAGCAGTATGTCCCAATATGGAGAAGCACGGCTTGACTTTATGCGGCTGCTCAAATGCGCAAAACGATGACACCTCCTTGGAGAGACTCGATCAATGACGGAAACAGAATGCGGGGAAAGCCACCCGCACTGGGGTTGGTGCCTGGTTTCTCAGGCTGCAGTACCACCTCGGCTCAACGCGGCAAAGCTCGGCGCTCGCCGCCTCGGGCATCAACTGAAGCTATTCACCCGCGGCATAGTACGGAGTATCCTCAACAAGAAAACGCTCGGCTCGGATATCACACCTTTGATTCATAAACTTATAATTGTTCCTTTGACGTCCATGCCCCACAGTTATGGTGCACCAAGGAACTTGCAACCTCACTCCTGAAGATGTACGAAAGAAAAAGAGAACAGTAGAGAGAAGAGAAAAGTCACTCAGCCAAATCCATCAAGAATATTAAAAGATATTAGCCACCCATAAAGCGTATCCATCCTAATCCAGCTAAAATAAAAGACTGACAAGACAACTTTGGTATCTTTCGCTTGCTCTGAAAAGAGAAGAAAAACACAAACGATAAACAGAAATAGCCAGGCAAGTAATCGGTAGATAGATTATAAAACTCGCTCAAAATATAGTAATCGCCATGCAAAACGTAATAACCCGAACCGCGAGGTCCATGATGCGTCTGTCTTAGGTGTGTCGTTTTGTGTACACAAATAATAGAGGTAAAAGATTGTCTTCTTTTTGTTCGGTCGTGTTTGACTCAAAGATCCAGCTCCGTACCACGTTGGTACAAACAAAAAAAGGAAGGAAGAAAGATAAAAAAGTGAAGTTAAGTAGAAAGGCCGTTCACGTGTTCATTCTTGGTTCGTTGTGCTTTGCTGGAGGTTCAGATCTTCGTAAGGATCATGATTAACTCACTTGGGGTGAGATAGATTAGTGTAATGTAAGGTCGTAAATCATAGGTTTCGTCAATAATATCATTGTCGTAAAGATTGAATCGCCCATTAACAAATGTGTCAAGGGAATATATAAAGTCCATCATCATAGACTGACAGTCCTTCGTTTTTCACTCGGTTTCTGCGCATAAGCAATGAGCAATCTAAAGCCAGTGCCTCTCTTTTGGCACTCTCGCAGTAATTTCCGCTCCTTCCAGATACTTTGGTCGGTACTTGGATCTGAAAGAACTGGAATTTCATAGGAACGCGTGTACCACCACCGGCCGACCTTGGCTACCACTTTAGTGATGGATTCGTCGTTGGAAGCAGACGGGGACGGATCGGATAGCAACTCCCCGAGAGAAGGCTCTGTCTCGTCTGATGGTGTCCTCGCATGCGGTGGCGGTTGCTGCTGTATTTGCGACGATGGAGACGTCGAATTAGCTAAGAGAGAAGATAGTTGTGATGATGCGGAAATTACAGTCCCTGCACTGGGTATTCCGGAAGAAGTATTATTCGAGTTAGAAGAAGAAGAGCCCATAGATCCTCCAATCAATCCAGCCACTGGAATGCTGACCATGCATCGATTCAGGTTGTCATAGCCACAGATTTTCAGCAGGCGCTGGAAGTTGTCACTTGCGGGCTTGAGACTGATGCTCGGGTCTGCGAGATATATCTTCTCTTTCAGGTTCCTCACCGCTTTCCGTGTTCTTGTACCCACGTTCACAAGGTCCAAATCAAGCATGCTCATTTCCAAGTACCCACCGGAACGAAGTACTCTCTTGCATTCAGACAAGAGATGCCTCTGTCCATCTTCAGAAGATGCAGCGGGAAATCTAATCACACAAGCCGAGAAAAACCCTTTCGGGAATGGAAACGAAGTGCCAACAGTGGCAGTATGATGGATAAGGTGATGGTTTGCAGGTGGCTTCCATGCATCAGGATGAGGCGAGGAAGACGATGACCCGGATCGAATACTTAGGTTGTAAATATTAGCATTCGGATATGTCAGCGCACAATAGTATGACCAGTCATCATTGCCAAGCCCATCGATAATCAAGATGCACTCTGATTCGCTCTTTTGAATGCGATTATGAGCAGGGCTAAAAAGCACACGACCGAACGAAAGCCATTTGCTTGTCATGAGAGAAGCAGACCTAAGATTTGTCTGGGCTGCAGCACCCTCTCGCATCCTTTCAGCCATGTCGAAGAGCATCGTGTTTCGCCGACGAGTTGTTTCGAAATCCGGAGTGTTAGTCGGTGTTGGGGACTGGAGCTCTTCTGACTGTGCCTGTGACGGTTGGCTTTTTGTCTCAGACGATTCAGCTGGTTCTTCCAAAGTGACAACATCCGAGAGGCTCTTGTTGCGTTCCGAGTATCCAGCGATAAGCTCGCTATATGACACCTGCGGCGAAGGCAATATGGAAGAGTGCAGAGCAGCGGCAATCTTGGAACGGCGCAGGTGTACTGAGGTGTCACTCAACTGCGCAGGCGATGTAACTGACACAGCAGTAGACGCGTCGGAAGTCGAAGAAATCCGTTGTGCATTGTCGGAGCCACTGATCTCCGCTTGCAACGTCTTGCTTGCCTTCTTTGCCAATTCGAACGATCCCGCAAACCCCGAGCTTTGTTCTTTGTTCCCCACAGGATCCATCATATTATCCAAAAGGTCATCGTATTCGGCCCATATTTCCTCCTCATAAGCGTTTGCATTAGGCTTGATACCCATTGAAGCCACAGTCGCTAGGATAGAGTCCCCTTCTGATGTAGAACTAGAAACTTCAGACTGCTTTCGAGGAGAAAACCGTATAAACTCATTAGTATTATAGGCGCTTGACATAAAGTCCGCACTCTCGCTAAGAGCTGGAGCGCTGAATGGGCCTGCAGCAGCACTATGTGATGAGTAACTGGGTCCTTTTGAGAGAAGATCCATTCCAATACTGTGCTTTGATCGATCATATGGGTCTTGAACGCCCGACCGGGGACCGGATGTAATAGTCAGAGATGGAGCTTCATCGCGACTGAAGGGCCGTGAATACGACTGAGCAGGAGGTTTATGATCTCTGTTTCGTTCTCGACTCGAGACTACACGTGGTATTCGTCCCACCGGTTCCAGTCTGCTGCGTCTCCGGTTCCCTTTATCTGGGCTTTCCTCTTCTTTCTGAAAGAAAACCTTTGGAGATGCTGGTCTGGTTTGTAAGGGATTAGCGCCATCAGTGGCAGTAAATTCCTTCCAGATTGCGGGAGGTGATGGCAGTAAGACACTTGTTCCGTGGCGTGCACTCAAAGCGGATTCAGTAGGTTGATCTACTTCAGCTTCCAAATAGGCTTCATCATCGCTTGGAGGAGAGTCCTCTACGCGATGCAGAATTTCCTCAAGGGAATCAGAATCGGCCTCGATAAACTGTGCGTAGTGAGCAACAGTGCGGGTCTTGGGAGCGAGAGTAACATGCGCATGAAGTTGACTTTCAGCAGAGATGGTAGTTGCAGGGACTGGAGCCGGTTGCTTTGGTTCATTTTTCTGGCTCCTGTGAAAAAAGTTCCTTATTCGACTAGGCTTGCTAGCTGCAGATTTGGGTGACGTTGTACTGCTTGATTTGGAAGACACTTTGCTAATCTGCGGCAGTGCAGAGAAGTTGGTGTCGAGATTACCTTCTGATCCCCCCTGCGCTCCCCGCGGGATATTCATTTGGGTCCTAGAAAGAGTAGGGGCAGATTCGTTTCTAATTGCCGTTGGTCTCGTGTGTTGCGTGCTTTTAATCAAGGAAGGAAGACTGGTGTCTGAGCTGAAGAGTCTGATATCCGATTTAGCTTGTTCTAACGAGGAGCCGAGAGATTCAGATGGATACCCTCCCGCGATCGGTCCACCATGAAAATTTGAAGAACCGGACGCTGATGTTGCACTCAGAGTACTTAAACTCTGACCACTCTCGGTTCGGAAAAGCTTAGGATCCATCCCACCTCCGTTGATAACAACAGGTTCCAACCGGTCCCGTAGAAAATTGTCAATGTCTGGTTCCTGATTATATGAGCCTTTGCTGCTCGCAGTTGATCGTCCACCACTAGTGCTTGTAGATCGTCCTCGAGTGCTGTTGCTGCTGCCAACGCTGGATTTACGGCCCCGTTGAGCATACTTTCCGTATCCCTCGTGGCCAGTTCCGGCTGCTGGTCCCTTGCGGGAAGCCTTTGATTCCGCTGGATTGGAGTTAGATGAAGGAAGGTCGGCCCTTGATTTCTTGTTGAAAAGACTGAATTTGCTTGCAGAGTTTGGAGTGGTAGAGCTTTTAGGCTCTTTCGGGGGCTTGACCAGCGTTCGTGTCGCCTTTCGAGGAATCTGGGTTGTATTGTCACTGCGAGATGGAATGCGAGTTGATGCGTTTGATTGCAGAGATTCCACAGAAGTGGCCGCTGACCTCACAGGAGCTACTCGCAGACGTTCTGGAGAGTTGATCTTGTCCGCTGAGGTACGTCGTGTATGATTGGCAGTCCGCAGAGCAGGTAGATTGCTGCGAATTACAGGGGAAGTGGCCTGTTCTAGCATATCTGTTCCTTCACGGCTCGGTCGCCGAGGTTTAAATGAACCATCGTTGCTGGTGGTCTTAGATACTGGCGCTCCATTGTCAACGTTGCTGTGGTCATTGGGGCCATTGTGTGACTTCTGAGAAGGCTGTGGTTTCGATGGCGGTTGCTCTTGGGTTGAGCCTGTAGGAGGCATCAATACTCCAGTGTTTAGTTGTATCGGTAAAGCTTCGGATTTCTCGGATTGTTTGTAAACATCAGTGGCTATAGGGCCTAGCATGGTTGGCTCATCAGGCTCTATCTGAGATACTGGTGTTGTTGCCATTCGAGGCCCGGCTGTCTGACGCAGTTGAATGGGACTTTGTTGCTTAAATCTGTGGCTCGTTGTCGCAGGTTGGATGATGCCTGGAGAGTAAGAAGAAAGAGATGTTGGAGTAGATCCCCGACTGCTCCACATGCCGGGAGACTCAGAATAGCGAGTTGAAGGGCTGCTGGCCGACGTGAAGATAGGTGTTGGCGGGGTCGGAAGGTTGCTTGTATTTATCACAGTCCGCAGACCAATGAATTCCTTTGGTATTTGCTGAACCGGGCTATGTTCAGTTGCCTTCGGGGTTTTCACTCTCGGTAATCTTGTCGATGCACTGGGCAAATTTTCTGGGCGTGGTATACCTTGGACATTTGGAGTAAGGATACCTATACCATGTTCAGGCCGAGCCATTTGAGGGGACGGAGAAATAGTAGTGGGTGTGTCTGCCGCCTTGGGTCCGACGTTTGGCTGTTCTGCTCTTGATTCGAGATCCTCGGTCTGTCTCCTAAAATTTGCTTTCCTCCGAAGAACGTTGCGTGGGCGATCCTTGACGGTCTTAGACTTATCCATGCTCGAAATAGCCGACTCCGTTGCTGTAGGTTTGCTGCTAGCAGGTGGCACTGGTGAAGGTCCCGATCGATTAGGTATCAAGGAAGGCGCCGATGGGCGTCTAGAGGACTGGGAATTAACGGCAAAGCGCGGTAAACCTGATGGACGAGTATTTTCATCATTAGACAGGGACCTGGTAGCTTTTGTCACAGGTCTAATATTTAGTGACTCTCCCTCCCGTATCGTTGGCCGAGAATCGCTTCCGCGCCCTGCTGAAGGATAGCCCGGTGTTGGGATATGTGACCTAGAAGATGCAGTTCCGACGTGACCAAGGGCCGGTGACCGTTTTGACGTTGATGCCACAGTAACGGTCATTGGGGCCTTCAGTTCCGGCAATCGGGCACCTCGCGGCTGGTCTGTTCGGTGCGACGACATCATGCGACAATACTAGAAGTCCTGGCACCAGGCCAGAAGACCTCATTAATGCCGTTTCTGAATTTGAATCGAGACTACTCGCAGTATCATCACGAAAATCGGAGATTCTGAATAGGTGAACTAGCGGGTTCGGTGTTCACTGTACTCTGGAATTTTTATAGCTTCGATTCCCACAAGCGAGTGCTCTGCCTTCAGATTCTTCAAAAGTGGCAATTAATTCCGAATTAGATCCAACGGCTTCTTTTCAACTCAATAATATATCTCTGGGCGATCGTAAAGGAGATCCAATAATTTATAAAGTGCTCGCGAGGAACTGAGTACAGATTGATGTGCTGGGTGGCGGTTATACGATAATGAAGCAGCAATAAGATATTTTGAAAGGAATGACGTATATATGTAGATATAAATGTTTCTCGACCGCCGAAATGGCTCTTAAGGAGGATTAGTACTGGTTTTCTCACGTCAAGGCATCGAAGCAGCATACATTGACAGTACAGTTGTTCCTGCAGACTCCGCCACACTTCACTCTCCACACCGACAAATCGTGGCTAGTGCAGGCTTGCAGGTGAGGCGAAGGCGTGACACGTCAGTCGAAGCTCAGCTAAGCATGCCAGAAGGATCGAGAGTTATCCCTCTGCAATTAAATCGGCTTTAGGTTTGAGTGAGAGCATGAGAAAAATAAGTCTGGAAAAGAAAAGAATTTCCCCATTTGCGCCGGCTGCGGAGTTGAAGTATTGTTATTATATGGCAGGGGTTTGATTTTGGGGGGGGCACCGCTGGGTAAGCCAGGAAATAATAGGAGCCCACAGGTATAACAGACCCGGCACTAGATATTCGCGCGATCGACAGGGTTTCCAGTCAGATTCATGAGATGCCAAATATGCGTTCTGCGTAGCCTTCTTGCACATTTTCAAAAAAGCTAACGCCTCTTGCACCAGCGAGTCACCATCGCGGAAATCGGGCACCACGGTGGGCCGTGAACAATGCGCGGCTACGAGAGCACGAGTAAGTAACGTAGGCTAATCCTATAGAAAGAAGGGAGCTCGTAGTCACGGCAGAAGGCAGTTGGTTGGGTTGGTTCATCCGCAAAAATTGCTGTAGAACGAGGGTACCCAGGCATTGCCCCACCAGTGCAGGCTAGACGAGACGACAGTGTTTCCGGGATGTGATAGGAAAGCGATAGTGGCGCGAAGAGGCGTTGAAGGCTCTGTGCACGGCGCAGGTGGGGAAAGCTGCTTATGTCGAGTCAGAATCGATCGCCGTCTCTTGGTGCGCAGGGTATAGCAGTGTGCACACGGTTTAGTCGTGGCACTGCCCTTTCCCTAGCAGGCTAGAACTTTGTAGCGTGGTGCTGCTATTAATAACGCCGGCCAACGACATTCAACAATGAGACGAGGGCGGGAGGCAAATGGCGAAAGTCCAGGAGAGGAGAAGAGGAGGAAGGAAGGACAATGTCCGTTCAGACACCGGTCAGGTGACAGCCAAACCGTCGTGCCTTGGTCTTGATGCTACGTCCCGGGATTCTACCCTGAAACTCAAGGTATTCCGGCTTCTCTCAGGTGCACTGCAGACTACGCACTGTGCCACCAATGGATATTCAACCCGACATCGTCGTTATCCCAGGTGCGCGGCGTACCCCGAAGGATTCGCACGCAGGTCACGCCTGATCACGAGATACACGCCAGTGAACAGATACTGGGTAAAATGTGATGAGATGTCCGGAAGATGCCCTTTATTGGAGAATTACCTTTCTTCTGCCAGAAAGCGGACCTCTAACCGGTCCAACAGGAAACCTGCAAGCGACGGGATTCACGCGGACGGCCTTGGGCTCGGGCGAGTCAGAGACCAGGCCGGATTATCACGCATTATTGTGGTACGTAGTATTTTATATTTTATACTAGTCGATATGACCCATCGACTCGAGGACTTATCCTGTATGGACGAACCCCAACGTCAAGTCAAGCGTCCAACGTGACATCCCTGCCGTCCCATGGATCACTTCGAGCCGAACCTTCTTCTGACCCGTTGTTTGCTCTCCGTCTTATTCCATGGATTGAGCGACTGAACGACGATGCTAGTGTTTAGCGAGGGGATTAAAATTTTGCTGGTGGCACAGTGGCAGACCAGTCAGATCTGCAAATCGGCATCTGCGCATCTGATTCGGCGCCCCGCGTGCATTAGCGTGGGCAGGCTTGGGCTGAGCCTTTGTATAGTGAGCCCCACTATTATCCTGGCGTACTTACGGCGTAGAGATGCTGCGGACACTCCGTTGAGAGGGGCAGGAAAAGAGAAAAGAGGGAAGGATACGCGTTGAATTGAATGATTATTCTCCGAAGAGGAGTCATTCCAGTCCCAAACAGGGCAGACAAGTTGCAGCCATCCCCAGCAGGAACAAGGGCGACTGATTGGTGCATATTGTCCGCGGCGCCGTTAGCTGATTGATATTGGATTGTATACATTTGCTGGTACGTATGAACACAGCTATCTAAAGGGCATGCCGTAGGTTGTCGGTATATATCTGTGGGGTGCTTCAACAAGCCTTTGAATTACAGTTGGTAGCCTAGTCAAGTCACCATCGAGTTTGCAACCTTGTTTTACTCGCTGTTGACATGTCGCACAAAGGTAACAATCACTCAGTTCATCGCAATAATTATCTTCGCCACCGTGAACGCCTAATTATGGAGTCTCCCAGTCAAAAATACACATAAAGAAGAAGAATAACAGGAAGTTTCTTGGTTTTCCCGGTTTTTTGTCTGCGCTCGATTTTCCGATATACTCGTACAAGGTAAAGGCCTTACTACACCTATGCGGCCGCAGAGAATCGCTTCTTCCTAGCATCCGCTGCTGCTTTGTCCTTGTCACTGAATACCGGCTTGGGATCATTGCTTCGACCGGCTGGGTTGGTGCCCTTTCGATTTTGGAAGCGGTTGCGACCACCACCGCCAAAGTTTCGTCGCTTGCCTCCACGCCCACCATGGTCATCTCCTCGACCGCGCTTCCGTTCTCGTTCAGCGGGGAGAGCTTGATCCAGACGGTTCACGCCAACGCCCGAATCGGCAGAACCGCTTGTTCCGAATCGCTTTGCTCGTTCAAGAGACTTTTCTGCCTCTGTCGAATTTGACCCGGTCTCTGCGACAATGCCAAATTTCTCGGCACGTGCCTTGCGCTTCTTTAATTCCTCTTCCATTTCCGTCGGCTGGAGTCCAATACTGAAGTCGACGGCGGGCTTCGTCTCCGCGGCAGCCTGTTCAGCGACATCGCCCTTTGATTCAACATGAAGATCGTTTGTCTTTGCTGGGTCTTCTCCGAGCGTTTGGTTGGGGACGGCGACTGGGTTCGGCACTTGTCCTTGGCCGCCAGCGGCAATAGTAGCAGCGCCGGGTGCTGTTGAAGCCTGCGTACTCTCCTTTAGCAGTGCCTCAGCAGCAGGTGCTTCGTCGTCCCAGTCAATAATATCCTCAGCCGTATCGGTCTTTGCTGGAGCTTGGGCGGTGGCATTGGCAGCTTTGTCAGCTTCGTGAAGACGAGCAATGAGGTCGGCCTTTTTGCCCGTGGTTGTCAGACTACGAGCTTTGAGTAATTCTTGCAGCTGCGCAACGGTCTTCTTTTCATATTCCGCCATTGCGTGTGAGAGGCAGTCTTCTGGTCGGTCCAGAACTGCGTGTGTTTAGGTGACGTCGTTTTGCGCGCAGGGGGGCGTAGCGGGTGCGACCAGAGGACGCTAGATAGAGAGATTTAGACGCAAAAACTCGGCATATAAAAAGTATAAGACACAGTAAATACTCTGGAGTGAAGAGGGTCAGATGAGGAATGTGGACAAAGCAATGGCAGAGACAGAAGGGTGACTGTTTTGCCTTGACGCAGCAGCTTCGCGGCGCGCGACCGAGCGAGAGCTGGCCTTGACTGGCTGAGCGGCGGCGGCGCTGACTAAGGTCATCACGTGAACGGCGCCTGAACCAGGAAGCAGAGCGCCTGCTAAATTGATCGGGGCCGACTAAGACTCGATGACTGGCCATGGTTGTCGCACGTCGTGGCTCATCAAGCCACGATCGTCACTCGCTCAGATTGCGTTTCCTCGCTAGCGCTGCTCCTTTATATTCGATCCATTGCTCGCTCGTTCGAATTGAGATTGCAAGTTCGCGCACAGCCAAATGCTATCAATACAACAGAGACCGCCGAAATGCCGTCCAAATCGACCTCCATTCCCGGGACGCATTTCTTACATTCACAAGTAGACCCGTCGCTCGAGTCCACGCACATTTCGGGGCCAATCGCCTTCTTGAATCCGACCAAAGTGCACTTCAGACCGACGGCGAAGAGCAAGGAGGACCAGCATTTCCCGCCCACAGTTGAGGAAGAACAGCAGGAAGTACCTGGCGAACAACCCCGGGTTGAGTATCTCTGGCGCTCGCGCGACAATCGTAAAGGTCGGCACGCCCTCCACGTCCAATACGCCCCAGAGAAGCATGGGCCTGGGCATGTTCTCCCGGAAAGCACGGCTAGCCTCAAAGCCGTGGGTCGCAATCTCCTTCGCATGGTGACATATTGTCCGTACTGGGATGTGTCTTACCTCGTGGCAACTATCTTCACGCTAGGCTCTGTGATTTGGGTTGTCAACTCGTTCTTTGCCTGGCTCCCGCTCGAAGACCCTTCGACGACTTTCCCGGACGAGTCTCTTACAGCTGGCGGTGTATCGGCATTTATTGGCGCCACAATTTTCGAGATAGGCAGTGTTTTACTTGTCCTTGAAGCCGTCAATGAGAATCAGACATCTTGTTTTGGATGGGCTGTAGATACCGTGCTTAAGAAACTTGGATCGAAAGAAGACCTGGTGAACACGACTGAAGTCAAGCCCATTGATTCATCCAATTGCAACCATCATCATTCCAATAAAGGCTCATTTTTGCGAGATGGGCTGAAGGAGACTTCTCCCGAAGGCAAGCGATCATTTGATTGGCTACCGTCCTTTACAGAACTGCGATCGCACTATTTTCACGAGCTTGGTTTTCTAGCATCATTGATACAGCTGATTGGCGCCACTATATTCTGGATTGCCGGATTCACGGGTCTCCCAGGCATCATTAACAACATGAGTCAGGGGCTGACAGATGGTGTTTACTGGACACCTCAAATCGTTGGTGGATTATGTTTTGTAATTAGTGGGTGAGTAAACTTTACGCAAGTTTCGCAGATTTGTTTCTCGACCGAGACTTGCCAGAAACTTGGGCCCTTCAAATCAACTATAAATCCAATTTACTGACAAATGAAATAGCCTTCTTTTCACCATCGAGACACAACCAAAATGGTATATTCCCGCACCCCAGGTTCTTGGATGGCACATAGGGTGCTGGAATTTCATTGGGGGCATAGGCTTTACAGTATGTCAGACGAATTCATTATCAAGTGGACTTTTTAGAATAAACATGACTTACTGATACAATCAGCTCTGCGGCGCGCTTGGACCGGGAACCGCATACTCTGGAGTCGCGTACCAATGCTCTCTGGCCACGTTCTGGGGTTCATGGGCCTTTTTGATCGGCTCTACAATACAGTGGTACGAAAGCCTGGACAAGTTTCCGGTCGAGAAGCAGAACCCCACAGCATCGTCTTGATGCGGTGTAGTCCGATGCGATATAAAGTAGTTTACCGTGCACATATATAAGTCTCTCTCCATGTATATAGTATCTTTAAGATTTGTTCAACGACAGCTGTATAATAAAACACCTTTATTCCATCGATCACTGAACCTTGACTGCTGGATTCTTGAAGCCTTCGTCATCACGGAATCATCATATCTACCTATACGACTACCTCAAAACCGACTTTCGCTACAACATAAACACAAAATATTACGAACCTATCTCCCTTGCCCATGCATTCTGATCAACCCTTAGTTGTATATTCTTTGCTGGCTTGATTGCAAGAAAGGGGGGCAAGAATGGACTCACGTATGCATTAAATCAGAAATTCTCGCCGACACCCCGTGCGAACACCCAGGCGCATGCTGTGCAAATGAATGATCACCGGAGACGCAAGCACCGGACTATCCGGAGGATTTTAGCTACCACTTCGATCATTCTATAGACTAGATTCTGAAGGAAAGAAGTGAAATGCAACAGAAAAATGACAATGACTCACCTCGTCAGACCCTTCTTGCCCTCCTCCCCCTTTGCTGAAACCTCGATCGCCCCAGCCACTGCCTCCCCCAGTGTTGTTGGCTGCTGTAGGAACGGCGCTTGCACCTCCTTGGGTGGACATAGTATCGTGGTTGGGTGTTGTTTCGTGGGTAGTGCTTGAAGATGGTGTAGCCATGATGGGTTCAGATCTTGTCTCTTCTTGTCTTTCTGCTTGTAAGACGAATGAATAGCTTGGTTTGTTAAAATAACATGTTTTTATTAGTCAAAGGTCTGCACGAGCATAAAAGGATAACCTGTGTGGCAAGGCAAGGAGGAGTCGTGGCGTGCTATCTATATATTATCAGGTCGATATACTCACAGAAATGCTTCGAAGACGGCTGTTCACAGGTGAAACAAGTTTATATGATTATGCAGAGTATTCGAAGATACTATTGAATGTCTTCGAACTTGAACTCGAGCGGAAACTTCTCGGTTCGAAGTTGCGTAATGACGGAGGCCGTCATGATTACGTTCACTTCCAGATGTTCATTTCCTTGGGTCTGTATCTACTTCTGACGAATTCGTATCTGCCAGAGCTTGACTGCATGTTGAATAGTCAACAATAGTGCTAGGTTAGAACTGTAAGAAATAACTAGGTGCTTCGATGTGATATTGACTAAAGTAGGTCAATCGTAGTACCAACCTATCACAGCATGATAATTAATCTAAAAGACATGAATCAAAGAGAAGAAAGCCCCGAAAGTATAAACCCCAACCAAAATCAAAGCCCTGCACTCAGCTCCGTCTCAGGTACATTTTTAGATAGCCGTATCCAGCAGCCAAAGCATCTATCAAATGTACCCAAACCACGATCCATCCACAGACTGTCACGCCGATCCGAAAAAGTAATACACGGCCGTGTACGGATTAACGAGCTCTATGCTTTTCACCCCCGAACAGTTTGCAGGAGCCCCGCCTCCAGCAGTCCAAACTTGATAGATGTCCTATTCATTCGTATCTATTAATAAAAAAAAGGATCCTGAACGTACTTTCCCAGTTTTTCTGGCTGGATTATTGAATTGGCAATGCCAAGATGTTTGAATATGTATGTACTCACCTTGACTTTTGTCGGAGCGCCTTGCGGCACGTTCCCATACCTCACCCAGTCCACAGCAGGCGCAATTGATGGACTCTGAGCATCCACGTTCCCCACGATCGTCGCGTTTATGTTGTCTTGATAGCCAAATTGAGTGAAGTCAAAGTTCGCTATAAGTTGATTGTTATCCCCTTGATAGTGACGGTGCTGGGCAAGAATGAGTCCCGTAGCAGGCTTTGTAGCAGCAATCCTCTCCAAATCCTTTGCAAGTAGAACAGTAGCCTCGGGATCAAAATCATAAAAGAGGCCAGTCAGGTTGCTGACTATATCAGTATAGTTACTGATACAAGAAAGGTCAAAAACATTGGCCTCTGCACCAATGTATTGGGGTTTATCTGTGCCATTTGAACTGGCACACGTGTAGTTCTGATAGCCAGTTCCCAGTCCGATATAGAGCAAATGCTGCCAGTCTGTATTATTACACAAAACAATTTCAGGCGTTACAATTGGAAGCGGGGCGGCATTGGCCAAGCTGCATCCGCTAATGGTATAAGTACTGAGTTTGTTGCTGTTTTCGATGAGGGTCAAACTATCGTCAAGGAATTTGTCGCTGAGCAGAGAATTCGGATCGGTTGGGGCAGCTTTTACCAGACTTGCTAGCCAGGAGAGAGGGAGAAGGAAGAGCAAGAGTGAGGGTAAAAAGAGGTTGCACCTGCTCATATTGAGTGTTGGAAGAACGAGACGAATTAAATGTCGTTGCAGTCGAGATGTGTATTCACAAGCAGGGATTGAAGCAGGAAGAGACTTGGACCTGACTATATATACCTGTAGCCACGTCAGACTGAGTCAATGTAAGAAATGACTAGGTATAGACTTATTTACGAAAGTCACTGGTCTATGTTTGAAATCAGATGGATGTACACTGTTGCTTACATATATATAAATACAGATGTGGTAAATCAAATTAATGTGATTGAACAGTTACTTGCTGTTGATGAATCCTGGGTTTGGAGAATATTAATTCGTCAAAGTGAAAAAGTGACTAGGTATAGACTCATTTATGGAAGTTATTGAGCCATATTAGGCATCAGACGGATCTCTGTCGTCGCTCATACCCATGTAAGTACTGAGATCGGCAAAACTCGTTGGCTCGATCAGACGGGCGCTGAATTATTTGTATGGATGTCATACCTATTCTGAAGATGAACTTAGTCCTAGGTATACTTCTCTAGATACTCAGAGAGTACCCCAACTTGAGCTGACTGAATTGTTTATGCAAAATATAATTCTTTCCATTTTAGGAAATATTCATTTCAACACGTGGCCGGTTAACCCTAGACACCTGAGGTATCGACCACCAATCATCGAATATGGAACGTTGTACTTAGTTAGCTGTACGGAGTACTGTCAATATAATCATATTGATACACGCAGAACTCGTTCTAGAGAGCGGTTGAGAACATATACTAGTACTCCTGATGTCCTACCACCATACTATTGAATTAAATAAACAGGCTAATATTAAAAGTATTCAAAAGTTCCCATTTTGAGTTATTGTTATTGAGCGTGCTAAGGATACATTTTGCTAGACACGGTACAGATCGAACGCTGACGAGGAAAGGAAACACGAAATGCCCTGATCGGACATATATGTACAAGCACAAATCCAGGTCAGATCCACACGAGATCAAAGATAATCAAAGGGAGAAAACAAATCCAGCCATCTAGTCTCCGACAACCCCCGCAAACACCCTGCCAGAATCAAGGAAAATAATTAGACTTAATGACAGTAAGAAGTGGAAGACACAACAGGCTTGTTGGACTGAATCGACACTCGAAAACAAAACAAAAGAGCACACATACAACACAACATCTGCAGATGGTATCAGAACGTAATAATAAAAACAAGCAGTCAATTGCAAGTCCATGCCTGCGGGTGCGAATCCTCAGCCTCGCGAGGTTCGTAAAATGTATATCGTTAATACGCCGTGGGCCACTCCCAGGGTAACATATTGTAACCTTCTATGTCATCACGATGAAAAGAGAAAAGAAAAAACAAGTAACCAAAACCCCCTTTTAATTGGCCCTTATTCAGACCATATGCCTGCCCATTCATCATCAAACAATTCAGGTTTGGGGTATCAAATTTCTGCGACCGATCACAGTCTGAGCCAGCAGTAAGGAATGCGTTAAGAAACGAAAAGAAAAAGAAAAGAAAAACCTGTTGTACAATGGCGGAAAAAACGGAAGGAATATGAAGACCATCTGAGACAGGATATCATGATGCGGACAACTGAAACCAAAATGGACGCCGAGAAAAAAGCAGCAAAATGTTAATAGAAAGGTGAAAACAAAAAACTCGGGGCTATTGCATCGATAATTTCGAGGTGCGAAGGCGTGCCTTGGGGTCGTATAGTCACAAAAGTATACGCATTATGAGGATGTCGGGATTTATTCCTCATCCTCCCCAGAGCCGGTCTCCTTTTCGCCCTTGTGGACCTTTTTGTGTCGTCGCAGGTTGGATACGACGGAGAAATGGCGACCGCAGCCCTCAACGTCGCATGCATACGCTAGGGAGATTTAGCATTCCTGTATAGTCACGGTCGAAACGAGCATGCAAGGGGGAGGATCAAAACTTACGCTTCTCGCCAGTATGGCTATACATGTGGGTTTGCAAAGACGATGGACGCGTAAACCGCTTATCGCAAACCTTGCATTTGTGCTTCTTTTGCGCATTTGATGGCATCTTTGAGCTGAATTGGCCCATCATCGACTGAGGACCAGCGGGAGCTGCTGCTCCTAGAAGACTATTTGGTCGCGGGAGAGTCCGCGACGGTAAGCCGTCGTAGGGCTCTGAGGTAGAGCTATAATCAGTGACGGACGAATCCACTGAAGCGACAGAGGCGCTGTAGTATGGGTAATTGCTGGCAGACGACATGGAAGACACAGAAGAATGCGTCGAAGGAAATCCATATGAATCTGTTGACCCTCGGGAACTGCGAGGGCCGTATATATTTCGTGGCGTCAAATCCTGGCTGAGCGCAACCATTCCGCGGCTGGCATCGATGGCATCACTGTAGGATGTGGATTGCTGAGACATCCGGGTATCGGCTCTGGAATCGAACTGTGTTAGTACAGATTTCTCCAGGATAAGTCAGGATGGTTCTAGCTTACGGATGCGACATGCGGCGAGCATCTTGTGGAGGCAGCCCCGCGGCGTAACCCATCGAGGGATAATTGGCTGGTGTGAAGCTGTTGATAGGTGCGGCTGCCGTGTAGGCGGGCGCAGCGTCGAAGCTGGAGCGCGGGATATCGTGTTGCATGTTCAGCATATCTGAGGGTCCATATCCAGCCGATGTGTAGTTGCTGCTGGGCACCAGTGACGGACCGGAAACAGGAATGGTTGAGTAAGGCATCGAGATTGCAGTCGGCCTGGCAACTTCGTCGTGCTTGACGGGGTTCAATGCCAAATGGTTGCTGCCCATGGGCGCGGTGGGATAGCCAGGCTGGTTAGAGTGTGAAGATGTATGCGCCCAGGGATCTGTGAACTGAGGGCTTTGGGTGTGAGGCATATTGTTCTGATACACATGGTCGAAACCCATGCCGCCGTACTGGCGGTTCTGATTCTCAATGACCATCGTCATGGAGGATGGTGTGTGCAAGCGAAGAAGAACGTTCTTCACTTGGAAAAATAATCAAGATTTATTTCCCTTGAAACGGTCGAAGTTTGGGTTCGCTCTCTTCGGCTAAGGTTGGCAATGACGGACAGCAGATGCCGAGAGGAGAGGACGAGCGAGCGAGGAAAGAGAGGATTCTTTGTAGTTCCGGGAGGAATGACGTCGCGAGGCAGGCAGTGAGTGGTCGTGGGTGCTTGCTTATACACGGCAGGCGCGATGCGGACGAGGCAGGAGGCAGGCACGCCGCGAGGAAGGAGCAGGTGTTGTTCTGGGATGCAGCGTGGCGGGGCTTCCCATAAATTCCCAGTGTCCAGGCGTCAATGGTGTTGGTCTATGTATGCAGTGTGTGTATGTATGGATGGATGTATGTATGTGTGTCGTGGGTGTTTTATTATGCGATGTGTGTTGTGTATTGTGTAGTGTTTGTTGTGTTGTTGTACTCGGAGATAGTATCCCAGATGGATAGACAGGGCAGCAAGAACGAGGAAGGAGAGAGAGATTGGAAACCGGGCCTGTCTTGGGAAGGGGATCGACGTAGCTTAAGAGGAAGAAGAATTATGGCATTAAGCATCGTACTAGACCCGCTTTAGTAGAAGCAGCAAAAAAAAAAGGTACTCAACTCGTGAATTCGTTCATCGCAGCGACAAAAGCAACCCCCCATTGAGGAGACTACAGCGCCAGTGCCACTGACGACGTTCCGTCGGGGAAGGCTGCAGATCGTTTTTCTTGGCCGGCTTAGCTTGCGACAAAACGGCGCCAGCACCGAAAAGGGAAGCCCAAAGAAGAGGTCGAATAAAAAAAAACCAAAAAAACGAAATGAAATCAAAAACGAGCCAAGGCTCCTGCTGCGTACTCCGTGCCTAGCACACCTTGACACGGTTTAGTGGGAGCGTAAAATAAAAGAAAAAAGAGCGCGTTTGGGGAGTGGGCTTTTTGCTGCCGAGCGGCCATTGGCTGGAAATGCTGATGGGGCGCCGAGGACCAGCGCTGATAGGCTGGCCGCAAAAAGGGTCTCCAATAACTGCGTGCCGTGCGACTTGTATGTAGTATGTGTATGTGTATGTGTATGTAATGGTATCGTGTGAAAGGAGCCGTGTACAGCTGCCAGCAGAAAAGACGAGCCGTGTGTGTGTGGCGCTTTGGGTTTAGCGCGGAGAGCGCAGCGGGGGTGGTTGCGCGCTAACAAAGTCACTTTTTTATTTTTAACCCAATGAAATACGCTCCCATGAACCTCCGTATGAAATCATACCGCCTAAACGGAGAGATTTTGGCCCAACAACCACCCCTCTCGTCATAATGCACGTATTATTTACATCTTACATGGTTCGTTCCTCTCGACCGCGCGGGAGATAGTACGACGTAGTCCACTCGTACTGCACTAGCAGGCATGCCTGGGGTGTCCCGTGTCCACATGCTGATGCCCACCCGCGGGGACGTAGGGAGGGGAAGCCAGAGGCTGGTTGGTGGTGGTGACGAAATTCAGCAGTTGCCCGCTATTCTACGTCTTATGATGGTGATGATGATGATGATGGTGGTGGTGGTGGTACTGGTGCTGATGCTGGTGCTGGTTGGAACAATAAAAGTGCCACCCGGGGGATTCCGTCCGCTACTGGGGCTGTACCTAATAGTGAGAACCTCGAAGCAAAATCGGCCTCCCGTGTGTGTCCCTTTGGGGAAAGCGGGCTTCCCTTCCATTCATTCATTCATTCATTCAACTTCCGTTCATTCATGAGCAAACATTCAGCTGGGCGGACAAAGGGGCAGGCCAACCAACCACACATGATGAAAGAGGAACTTTGGGATTGGACCTTAAGGCCTGGTAGCGGTAGCGGTATCGGTGGTATTTGCTTCGTTGGTGTTTGATTTGGCATCTGTCAAGGGGCACCAATCAGGCCACAAATAAAAGACGGCGTCCGCCTTACAGAGAGTTGCTGTGCCGTGCCGGCATCCTCAAGGCTCCTAGTGGCGTCGGCCGGGCCAATTGCCGCGGCCCCAGCAAGCCACCGTAGATAGGGGTTGGTCGCACGTCCTGATTAGGACTTAGGCGGCCCCCCCGAAATTCCCAAACACACGGGATTCCAGATTGGAACACTGGAACGAACCACTCGTCAGCGATGAGCGTGTTTCAGCATTGCGGGGGTGGTGTGCTGTGGCTGCCGCTAGCCCAGAAGGAGAATGTACGTCTATACTCCACTCATCTGAGTAAGTATGAGTACGTACAACTGTGGTCACGATTAGAAGGATGGCAGGATTCAATGCTACCGAGATTCTAGCTTCCAAGCCGTCCTGAGAGCAGGTAGTGTGGCATAGTGGAGAGCTAGCTCCTACATAGTAGAGCCCAGAAGAAAGAGCTACATACATAGTACAGATACGATCAAAGTCGCATGCATACAGCAGCCGCCTAATAGTAATCTACCAATACTACACCTGGAGCCATGGGCCGGCGGAAGGTGAATGGGCATGACACGGCCCACCCGGTCACTAACGCCAGCGGGCTGCGGGAGATGCCTCTTAGCACAGTGGAGCCCCCGGCATTTATTGGTGATCCATCAGCACGGACTAACCAACATTGGTACTCTACTATTGTTTCTGTCTTCATCCGCGGATTCAGATATCCTGTTTGATTGCTATAGCATGATTAAGACACGGAGTACATAGTACAGCCGCGGGTAATTTTTTTTGTTCTGATTTGGAACCAGCACGCCCGCGCGGTGGCAAATGCTTGCTAGCTGCTGGGTCTTACTCTGCTAAAAAATTAAATTGAGTCATCTTACACTTGCCGGCCGCTGGAGGTAATGCTGTACATACGTAGTAGTAAGTCAAGTCGCATACCAAAGCAACGGCGGCACGCCCTTGCTTGGGCACACGTCATCCTCGACCTTCTGGAAGGGGACGTGAAACCTGGAATGGACATGAGGAATGCCATCCCGTCCGGAGGATATTCCATCATAGTTGTCTGCCCATAGAGTCCGGTGTGCTTTGTTCGTCAGTCGAGTACCCGGCCGGAAGAAGCTGGAAAGAGGCAAAGAGAATTTTAAAATTCCACTGCATCATGCATGCCCGCCTGCGGCGTATGGACAAGGAAGGTTGCGGCTTGCCCAAGGCGTCGGTTAGGACAAAGCGTCTGCGATATTATGCTCCGCAAGATAGGAACTCCTCCCACTCCTCAAATGAAATGCTTTTATTGGATTGTAGGCTGCCGCCCTCGATCCTTTCCAAGCTGTGATGGGTTGGGAAAGAACCAAAACACAGCTGGTGGCTTCCCTGGCTTGATTGTGGCTGCATCGGCGCATTTTGACAGGTGAACTACTGATCTGTTTTTCAATCTCTTTTCTCCTTATTGGCCACAAGAGTGATAACCAAACAACTTTAGGGTTTTCTTTTTCTTTTTCTTTTTTTGGTTGGCAGATTCTTGTTTCTCATTTGTAGGCTCTTCTTCGAGACCATATTACTATTAATTCGACATGTTTAACCGAGGTACGGTTCACCTGCAGCACAGCTAGGAAGCTCACCGTCGAGTCTTGATTTTGAAGTCGCATCCGGACACATTATTACAATCACATGGACAAGAAACCGGGCGACTTGTTTGGAGATGTCTTACCGAGTTACATATTGGTGCATGTCCATACTCCGTAGTAGGCAGATATTGTGATAGCACCCGATAAGTATGCACGCATCTTTTTCCCGACCAACCGCATGCAGACCACGGCAATAGTCTACTAACGCAGTACATAGTAAACAATAGACACCCAACAGCAGCTGCGTGATACTTAAACTTGGCAGCAACGAATTTTTCTAGTTCTGCCTAGTTACTTTCAGAATTTTTCAAAGGTCCATGTGCTCTGACAGCATAGTCTTGTTATGAAGCAGAACGCGAGGTCAAATACTCAAAGTATATGCTGAACAGTGTGACTCTCACACAGCAAGCCCTACTCGGGCCCGAGCTGCACACCGACGTCAGAGGGAGCTTGTGTATCGAGCACTCCGTTAGGTAAGCCACTTCGGTATTAGAATACCATCACAGAACGCAAAAATACGGGAGTGGGCTCCTCCGGCCCCACACAGGCACAGGCAAATCATCCGCCAAGCCGCTAAGTAATATAACCTTTGCGACTGGGCTTGAGGACTGCTTTTAGTCTTTACATAGTACGTACTATGTAGTAAGGCTCGATAGAGACCGAGCTGACCCGAGTACATACATGCCCTTAGGGTCGCATAACCCTATAACCCACGTACAGGCAGCGCTTGCTTCGACAGGCTACAAGAGCTGCAGCGGGTTGGAACTATTCAAATTAGTTGACGGCCTCGATTATGGGCCATGTTTTACATGATAGCCTTCCTATCCTGGAGCTTGCCACTCTCATATCCTATCACGCCTTAGTAAATAGTGCTAGAGACAAGCCGTAACGCCCACGCCGTTGGGGCCAAAAAAGGGCTGATGAATGGCTGATAACTAAGTTACTGAATTAACTTAACCGTACACCATGATCTGCCGCCACCATGCAGAGTGCCAGACAAGCCCCCCGCCGTGGGGGTTGAGCGTTTCTTTTATTTCGGGCTCGTCCTCAGTAATTTTAAGGTTTGCTGGCGTCGAGATAAGTCAGTGATTCTGGCACAGGACAACTCACTGACCACCGAGCAGCTTTGCCCAGTAACATGCCGAACAGCTGACAGGTGAAAGTGCGAGCGTCCCATCTTATCCATCTTTCAAGTCTCCACACGCTTGCTTACCTAGGTACGCTCTCGGTAACTACAGGGCACATGCCTGCCGAAGTTAAGAGGGGTTGTTTCTGCGTGCGTGCGACCGCAATGCAATGCAGATGCAGATGCAGATGCAGATGCAAGGACTTAGCTAACATGGACCATTATCGTCGCTAATGTAACTGCGTACTAACTAACTATGCATTGTTCATTTTGTTATGATATTATCAGACACCGTAAGATTTAGTGCAAGAATCTCCGTCCGACACGGAACATGGTTTCCTACATCCACCAAACGACGTGAGCACAGAGTACGGCGTACGCAGTCAGCACCGCACTGGCATGGCATGCATCGCATCGCGAGTCAAGAATGAAGATTTTGAATCCGCTACTCCGTGCCACCCCCGCACGTAGCTATGCGATGACGAGGCATAGCAGCTCCTTGCCGGGTCGCAATCTCGAAAGAATGGAGTCTTGAAATTCTGATATGTTGTATATGCTACGCTGCTACACGCCTACGATTGTATGCGCCGGTAGAGAGAATCAGGGAAGCCGACTGGGAAGGGTTGGTACGTAAGCAGCCTTGGCAGTGGGCGGTCTCCCGCAAATGAGCTGGCTCGGCGGCACTGCCACGATCTATCTCCTGTAGTTTACTTATAGGGATGTTGTTATTAAATACATCCCTTTATAGTTAGCAGCCATTGGGGAAGATGTAATGCTCCAAATAGGAAATAGGACATGGAAATACCATATCATATCATTTTGGATGGAGTTGGCCTTTTTTAATATAAATTTAATATAAATTTTCCTTAATCAATCTAAATACACGATTCGCTCACTAAGTAATATACGTATATTAAATAGACGCGCTTAGTATGCTGCACTCCAGTCTATCGAGATGATTGATCGTCGCCGTCGCAGATCACAGCGTGTGTTCCTGAAAATCATCCACTCGACGATCCCTGTCATCGCAGCTGATCAGATCTTGAACATCACCGTGTGGAATGTACCAGATGTCACAACGCGGCGTAACCTGCTGGGCAATCTGATGTGTGTGGGACATCACGTCCCTTGAAAATTGGCATCCTGGATGAACGGACCATGATCAAGTGCACAGTCCATGGGATGGATGTACGTACAATTTCTTTTAGTAGTTACATTATTACCACCGAAAGCACGGACTACACCACAAACAGGCAGTACCATAAACTGCCTGTGGTCTGTACTCTCCAATTTCCAGTAATCTATCTGTCGTTGGACCCTAACTTAATGTGACGGCTCGTAGTCACTACTGGATTTAAACTTGGAAGGTGCAATTCCAAATCGGGCGAGGAGAAAAAAAAAGGGGGGGAGAGTAGAAAAAGAAAACAAAGTTCGTGGGCGCTGCCCTGTTCCGTGTGGATTAGGATGGGTGGAGCCTTCTTTTGTCTTCTCGATCAGGGCGTACCATGGCTTGCTCTCAGGCTCTTAAAAGTTGGGTATTTACAGCCTTGGAGTTCATCGATACCAAACTTTGGGCCAACAACAACTAAATTCTAACAGTCAAATAAAAGAGTAAATAACCCGCGCCCAGACGCTCGCTGCATCCAGAGGTTCGGGAGGGGAAATGAGACAAGTCAGTCCCCCTTCTCACCGCTCTTCCTGCCCTTCCCTCATGGGATGAAGTTCATGCATAGTGTCGTGTCGTTAAGTTGTCTCGAAAGAATAAAAAAAAAAGGAAAAAAAAAAAAAAAAAAAACAAAAGACACAGGGCCTTGCTTAGCCTCACATCGGCCGCCACAGCAGATCGCCATCATCTCATAAACATGGGCTAACTAACTTACAGGAGTCTAAATTACTACATACTAGTAGTACATCAGAGCGTAGATGTGGGCGTCGCCTGTTATTGGCCCATAAACGCGGCAGGATTACAGACAGACTAGTTGTTGGTCTCATGTTTTCCCGGCCAGTACTCCGTAGTACTGCCTGTAAGACTTGTATTTTTTCCACAAACACGGCACACAGCCCCACCCATTCAGATGGTGCAACGGAAGCCTGAGGCTACAATACAAGCACTGTCGTGAAGGCTGTCAGTAACATTGACCGTTAAATAACATGCCAGATACGGCAATTACTCTTCCTTCACCACCGCAATACTTACTCCGGGCACTGGAACTGGAACTGGAACTCGGTCCCGGACGGACAACCAAACTAAGTCTCTTGAAGTTAATTCAGGAGAACCAATTCTGCAGCTTGGTTCTGATCAGATAACCAGATTCTGGTACTACGCATCGTTACATAGCCGTACATCTGTACCAACGGACTGCTCGGGACGTGCAACGTAGAATTCCCAGCGAAATAGACCCTTGTTCGCGGTTGCTCCACCGCCGCCAAGACGCTGACTACAGCTTCATCTACCTGAAACACGCCGTTGTTGATTGCAGTGTTATCCACAACATTGTCATTCCACCTTTACGGGGTAGTTTGAACACAGCCTCCATGAGTTATGGAGTCCGGAGTCGATACTAGTCCCTCCGCCGTACTTATCTAAGGAACCGTTCAACGAGTATAAACTCAAAGAGACCAAGCATCCACTCGGCGACTGTTTCGGCGACCACTTTTTTTTTCTCTCCCCTTTCGAGCGTTGACATTTTTTTTTACAAGTTGATGGACTGTGCTCCGACTGCGATGGAAAGGGGCTTTTGATTAGGGCGAATAGCATTTGTTTTTAATTTCCGTGATGCTGATTGGCCGGGGAGTTCAATCTTTTTTTTTTCCCCTATGGGTGAATGAATGCACTGTTTTTGTGCGACGCTGACCAACAGCCTAGTACATGCCCTGCAACCACGGCTGGGTGGACAAAAAAGGATTCATATCACCAACTAATACAACCGATGGTAGAGTATGTGTGATAGCGACGCATTCTGGGATATCTCCCCGAGCATGTAAGGAAGCCTTGGTCTTGGCATGACATCATAGGCTTGTGTTTGTGTTCTGTTTTTATTGTGTTTGATTTCCGGCATGCTGCTCGTCTCCAATGCGACCGCTGGACTGGCTGGCTGACACTGTGCTGTGTTGGTCATTTGGTTGACAGCAGCTATTCGACATGCGCTGTATTTGGACTGTGGTCTGCGTCATGCCAGTAATGGCAGCAGATTCCATTATCTAATACCGCGCTACAGGGCAGGCAGCTTACTGTTTGGCAGTGTACTATGACGCCATGCACATAACAGCACTGTATTTTGGTATGGAACAGGAGCTGTATGACGACAGGTAGCATCTGCCTATTAATAGCATCTGGGGCTGCAAAGACATGGATCGGTCCATTGGTACCTCGGCACTCGCAAGCATTGGATGGAACTACGACAAATGTGCATACAGCTGGGAATACCCTCGTCCCGGGAGTACCCTCGATCCTTGCCGTGACATCATCCAACAGCACCCATCCTCGTCAAATCATATCTATGTGTAAGCATCATGACTTCAGCTGTACTATGTAGACCATGGCCATTCTGGGGAATGACGTAGTGTATAATCCCTTGCCAGGAACAGGTAGTTACACACCTGCATCCGAGTATGCACACAACGCATGGAGAAAGAACCACGTGATGGCCTCAGAGACTTGAGAGCTGTATCTACCATGTGATATGTGATAGATCGAATAGTTAGCGGAGAAGTCGAAGAGAGAGATACTGTCACGCCTCAGGAATACCTAGCCGAGACAGAAGGCTGCGCCCATTTACCTAGATGCTATCCTATGTCGTTTCTAGATATTCTACTAGGTGCATAGAATTAAATGTTGACCATATCCCTGCTGGCATGTAGAGGAACTAGTTCCCATAAGCTGCCTAAATAGAAGCCCACCAAAGGTATAATAGATAGAGAGATGAACTGCAATATCCATGTAAAATGAATTTTCATAAGCCTATCTGGAATAAAAGGATTAAAGTAAATATACACCAGCGTGAACTGCATGGGAAGAAAAAAGTACCAATCGCCCGAACACCGCGTAGATACCGATACCCTCAAACGGCCAAAGACAACTAAATCACAATCGCAAGCTCAGAACGCGATACGCCATCGTGGTCCAAGTCAGGATAGTATGGTACCATGGCATCCGCGCTCTGCACATACGCATCATTGTACAATCTCCAGTACGGCACTCGCACTTTGCGCGCCGGGTGGAATAAACCTGCCCAAACATAATTCATGACAACGCCAGTACCGACAGCCATGCGAATAGCGTCGATGGCCTCAATGATACGGTCAATCACGTGTGGGCTAGTCTCGAAAATGTTGGGATAGAGCAGATTGAGCAAATGCACCATCGCATCTTCACATCCCAATCCAACAACACCGAGGGCAATGTGTTTGACGACACTAGCCGCGGTCTGACGATGTACTTGGTCGCGGTCGATCAAGGCGTCTTCAAGTAGAGGAGTAACTGCATAAACGTAGTCCTTGGCCATTTCTCCGATATATTCGAATAAGAAAGACATGGCTTTGAGAACGCCGTTCTGCACGTTGAGTTCTGGAACTCGGTATTCGTTCATCAACGCTGGCAGTACGGTGAACGGAGCGCATGTCTCCGCGACAATACCGATGGCGACGGCCGTGCAAACTCGTGACTGACGTTCCTGCACTCGCAGATTGTTCAGCAGCGTGGCAAGCACGTCCTGGGGTCCGATTGCTTTGGCAATGAAACCGAATGTGTTGTTGGCAGCTCGCCGAATTCCCTTTTTGTGTGCTTTCAACATATCCAGCAGCTCAAAGCAAATGCGCATCCATTCTCGAGCATTAACAGATTCTGGTCCACGATCCGCAATACGGCCGACGAGATCGATGGTGTTCTCCTGAACCTTTTCATGTCGATTTCGCAGGATGGGCGTGAGCCGCGGAAGAAGATCGCGGATTGGAGGCTGCATCTGATTGATACCCACGACAGTGACAATAGACCGTAGGGCACCGAGGATCGATCCAAGCACTTCCGGGTACTCTTCACCAAGATATTCATACAACAAGACACTGAGCTTGCCCATGAGGGCGTCCTCGCCACACTGCTTCATAACCATAGTGATCCGAGAAACGAGATCGGCAGCTTGCTGGCGCACGGTGGCCGACTTGTGGTTCAGGCGCCAGAGAATGGTACTAACAATCTGTGGAAGATAGGGCTTGCATCTGGTACCCAAGGCATTGACGACGGTGCCGAATCCGTTCAGGATCACAATGTCTTCGATACTTTGTTCTTGGAAAGCAAGCAGAACACCATCAATAAGGCGCTCTTCCAGTCTTTCGGAAATATCAGCCGCTCCCAGAGAAGCTATCAACTTCTCTACAGTCTCCACCGTCATTTTACGGTAAGCTTCACTCTCATCCTTGAGGTTATTAACGATGCGCTCCAATATCTCTCCAACACCAACTTTCTGGCCAAGGTCAACCGTAGTCTCAACAACCTGCCGATAGTTACGCTTGTCCAGAGCCATACGCCTAACCCAGAAGCTCTTAAAGAAGTCCTGAAGAACATGCTCTTTCAAATATTGAGCAGTGACACCGTCGGTTTGGGCACACTGCGACACAACCTTCAATACAACCTTTTTCATTTCTTCATCTGGGGAGGAGAATTCTCGTAGCAAAATCTCCATGATTTGACTTGTGTAATAATTCGCATATTCCTCATCCATCAGAGGGATGATGTATCCAACGGCCTTTAAAAATCCAGCAAGACCCTTTCCACGCTGTTTCCGAGCACCTGTCCAGAGCGGGTTCAAGATGTCGTCAAAACTTTCAATACCATATGGATTGGCTGCCTCGGCCAATGCTGCAATAGCCAAACTGGTGACTGTCCTGACTTTTGCTTGCTCGTCGCTCAAGTTGTCTGCAATGCAGTCCACTAGCCCCTTCAGGTGGGGCAGGATAGCGCATCCCATGAGAATAGGGATTTGTTGAACGATTTTTACACCTGTGTGCCGAGCCTGCCATGACTTTTTACTGCGACAAACAGCACGCAGAAAGGGGAGGAGGGCAGGTATACCCAGAGCAGACGCAACAACGGCGAATGCCCTAGCAGTAGTATTCCTCACGTATTCGTCAACATGGTCAATATCAGGGCGCATCGTACTGATCATATGCGCGAGACCCGCCGCCTTTGCCAGGTTTGAAATGATCTCACGACCTTCCACACGGGCGTAGTAATCTTGGTCAATGAGCAGGGGCTCAATGACGACCAGGATTTTGTGCGTAAATGGGCGAACAAGATCGTCAAGCTTATATAGAACACGGTCAATGACTTTGACCAGCAAATGTCGCTCTTGATCCTCGAGCGATTTCTCCATGAGTAGTGGGAGGATCTGGTTGAACAGAGCTCCTGCGCCGAATTGACGAGCGTTGTCAGTAATCTGACGAAGAGCGGTTTTGCGCATTGGGGGCGTTCCATTCTTGACTTTTAACAACAGTCGCATGATTTTCCTTTCTTTCAATTCCTCCACAGACAGGCTATTTTCGTCCGCGCCATCAACTAATTTCCCGAAATACGCCATATCCTCTGCTTTGAAGAATTGGAGATCGCCTACTCCAGGAATCTCTGTTGGTAGTTGTTTTCCAAGAGCGCGGGCACTCTCTGGTTCTTGCATCATGAAACCGCCATATCCACTTGCGCTTGGTACAGCGGCCGGTGTTGCCATAAGCTTGCGTGCCGGATTTCTTATCGGTTCATATCCAGGGGGAGGTTCTAAAACCTGATACCCTTCAGTAGGTAGCATCAAATCCAACTCCTCGTCTGACCACACCAGATTGCGACCGGAGACATCCGCCCCAAAAGATGCTGCAACGCCCGCTGACGGATGCGCAGGTGTCGCGAGGCCTGGTTGACCAACGGGTGTGGCCCCAATACTTGGTGCGGATGGCGCCTGATCCCAGCGAGAACGTCGCTTGGGAGCTTGTTCGTCTGGCGCTGATACCGCGGGAGTCTGATCCCAACGCGACTTCTTTGCTTTGGCCTTATTTTCGTCCTCAGCAGCGGCGGGGGCTTCCTCCGAAGCAACATCCCATCGTTGTTTTCTCTTGCGTCCAGCGGCGACAGCGACGGTGGAACCAGCCTCGGCATTTTCCTTGTCAGCTTCATCTTTCAAAGTCGCCTGGTATTCAGCTCCTTCGCCTTCGGCCTGCTTCTCGCTGATGAGTTTCCTCACACGTTCTTCTTCTTTTTCAAGTTCGCGAAGGGCCATGACTTCTCGATATGTCTGGCCCTCGGACTCGACGTTGGCGTGCGTGTTCGCAGCGAACGGGTCGGCTCGTGTTGGGGTAAGAGGGCCACGATTAAACCGGCGCTTTTGGTAATCGCTCTCTCGGTCAGCAATCCTAGCGGACTTTTCACGGCCAAGCAAGATATCCTCCTCTTCAACCCCATTACCACTTGCCATCTCGTTGATCAGATCTTTGCTCGCGGTATATTGGCCCACCAACCGATGGCTGGTATCTGCATCCTCCATATCTTCGTCGCCATCGACTGGAATGGAAGTATTATAGCCAGCATACTTATCGACGCCGTTGCGTTCATAAAGATCGGTGTCAAAACTTTCAGTCAAGGAGGCCTTGGTGGAGAAGTCAGTGCGCTGGCTGGATGGATCAAAGGTTTTTGAACCTTTCTTGGCGGCAGCAGCAGCATTACGCTCGGCTTGCAGCCGCCTAACCTGCTCGAAGTCGGCTACAACCATAGCTAGTTAGCAAAAGAGCTCGTGTGGAGGAGGAGTGCGAGTCAACGAACAGTCAGACATATCTCAGGTGGTAGTTGGCGCTCAAGCGATGTCCAGGTCCAAGCTGATGGATAAATTGAGAAGGGCTACATGCAGGGTAGCAACGCCGACAGCTAGCAAGCGACGGTGAGATGACGCTTTGTCCTTGATGGGTTGATGTTGAGGACTGATGTTTGATGCGAGTTTGAGCGCGCAATTTTTGTCTCTTGCCGCCGAGGCCGTTGGAGGTCCGCATTAGGCAGTCGCTGACTAAGCAGTCACGTGCCTTTGCATATACCCGTTTATCCTACGATGCCCACGCTCGACTTGTGTTTGTGTTTAGAGCTGAATGGTGGTCATTTATGAATGGTCTCTAAGAGGACCTGGTCTCTTTTGATTTATATCTCGAAACTGCACTATATACACGACTACTCCCATAAGAGGAAAAAAAAATCTTATTTACCGTCGTTTAATCCATTCCCTCATCAGCATAGCATTGCCCTCGCAGGAGCCTGCAAGACCAAGCACAATTCATTATTCGATGTGAACATACAATCACTCGAAGCCGGAAGCGGTGGTGGCACACTGTAAACCGAGTCTTGGGTTCTCGAGAGGTTTGGAATTCAAGTACAAAGGGAGAGAGAGGAAGGGTTGAATATCTCGCTCGACTCCTTAGAAACCTCAAGACCTCGCGCCCCATCGTCGCTCATCGCGCGACACCTTTACGTGGCGGCCGTAGTACTCATCCTTGTTCTCAATAGGAGTGACGCAGTACACAGTAGGCGTGGTTTGGAACTGAATTGCCTTGCCACTCGAGCGCGTTGAAGAGGTGGAACCCTTCTTGAGAATGCTCTTGGCTGAGCTTGAATTTGTGTATGCATACATCTGAGGGGCCTGGTAAGCGCCAAAGTCCCTCGAGTATGCTGGGCTCAGAGGTGATGGTGAGACAGGTGTCCGTGGCATTGGGCCAGGTGATCGTAAGGACAGAGCCGGACGAGAAGTATTTGTCGCAGCAGAAATGCTGAGAGACAACTTAGGTTTGGCTGCACGAGCGGCGTACATTTTGGCTCTTCTTTGCTCGGTTTTTTGAAAATTTTCCGTGAAAGAATGATAGACTAAGCAGGATTGTACTGATAACTCTGAATATCCACCAGGGAAAATATCAGAGAAGCGCAGTAGAGCGAGATATGAATATTGATCCGAAATACGATTTGGTCAACAAATGTATTTCTGGCGGAAAAGAGCGCACACAGATTTCTCTCAACACAATCAGAAAATAAGAGTAACAAGGGTGGGTTTGATTCTTGAATTATTTATTGTTGTTTTGTATTTTGTATGACAGCGAGTTTTAACAAGGAGCGATTGGGCCAGCCAACCTATGGATTTAGAAGAAAAGAGACGAAAATAGAAAACCCCAAAAAATTAAAGAAAAAATAGTAACTGATGAAACAGTTGCCATGCAAGAAGCTGCGAGGGCGGAGGCAGCCAGCGGCTATATACTCCCCATCAGAAGACACCGATCGAGATAGCAAGGGTTCGAAGGCATCTCGGAGCGGGGTAGCGGTGCCAACCTCCCACAGAGTCTGCCGGTTTTTCACAGCGTCGACCGGTTCTCGCGATCCATTGGTGTGATGATGGGGGATGAGAGGTGATAGTGCGACCAACGAGAATTGGTATGGCTGTAAGCGCCGGCCATCTGCAACCGGCGCTGCATTATCACATCGCTAGCCATGATTACGGGCCAATCAGACTCGCATCAGCAGCATTGCACGAGATAAACTACACTTTCCGAACTAATAAAATACGGTCGCCAGGACGGGAAATGCAGAAAAAGGGACGGGAATTTGTCGGCATGTTTGTGATGGCCAAGTTTGACTTTGTCGACAGATAATTACAATCACTTACTTTCTGCAGGATGGGCATCTCCGTCACGCACAACCACAACAATCACCAGGTTATCACCAGGGAGGCGCCGAGTTCGGTGCTCGAGTGAATAATCCTTGTAGAGGCCTTTTCGAGTTTGTGACGCTTTTTTTCTCTTTTCTCTTGGCCAATCTGTTGCGAATAGAATTCTAAAACACCAGCTCTTTCCAAAATTTGAGGCTTGTCTCATGCATGCATCCTATACTTGACTCCCCATGCACGCCTCATGCTATAATGACAGCCATATTCTACTGCCGACGCGGACTACTTGAAGGAGAATAGTGCAACTTTATGTGAACACTGGTTATCACATTGAACCAAGTATGGAGTTCTCTCTTCAATCTCTGTGCTGTCTTTTCGCTCTTACAGCCTCGACAGTGCATGATCCTCGTGCATGGGATCTTGGTATTCCATCTTTCCACAATCGCCAGCCAGTACTCGGGAAGCTCAAATGCTGCTTTGACATACGATGAGATGTCATTCTACAGCACCGTTAGTAGCGGGCTCGGTAAATGTTTCCGAAGAAGTTAAGCATGCAGAAAGACCCGTTTGGAAAAGTCATGCATTGGTACTTTCAGAATAGTTAGCGTTAGAGGCCATGGGTGACAGCTTGAGAGAAGTGCTCGCCACTCGTCGCTCTTATACCATGCGCTTGTCCCGTTTAGAACTAGGCTGCAAGTACCTAAGGCAGGAATCAAAAAAAAGGTATAGAAGGATGGAACGTTTTGACAGGGTGCTTGATCAGTAGCATAACGTTGAAAACAGGTTTTTAGGGGATGGTATTGAATAAAGTAGGACCCTCATGATATTACCTTAACGAAAGTGGAAATGATATTATCAGCTACCTTATCTTTCATTTGGTGTCACTGACTGGAATTGGCTTTTCCTAGGAGGTGCAATTGAAAGAGAGAAGTGAAGCGTGTTTTCGGCACTCAGTGCCTTCACGTTGCGCAAGACAGACACATCAACCCACTGTTTAGAGTCTGGCTAGTGTAAACGATGGGAAAGAAGAGACATGGTTTGGCCGTTTTGAGAAAAGGTAAGAGGATTTTCATGACGTCCGTCTTGAAATGAAATCGACCTGCTAATATTCTTATGTTGAAAGCAGCCAATTGCTACTTTGCTGCAGACTCCTCATTGTCCTTGGTATACTGCTTAACCATGGCCATGATCTCTGCTTGGGGAAGCCTCTTCTGGGAAGCCGCGAAGAGAGATTGTATCTGCTTGTCGTCTGCTCTTCGCATGACGCCAAGAAGCTGTTCAAGGGCTTCGTAGGCGACGAGAAGCTCCTTCTGGGCACATCTCAATGCCAACGTGTCCTCATCCTCTGGATCCATTGGATCCGGAGAGCTTCGTTGGCTGGATTGGGGTTCTTCTTTGCCGTGTTGAGAGCCACTTGTGACCTGAACATCTGACGGAGCCATTGGTGTGCGGCAGAGTGTGGTGCAGGACAGGGGGAGTATATGAGGTTCAACGAGCCTGCTGGTTGTTGTCGGCAAGCTTGGAACGGTCTGAGGAAGAACGACTAAAGATATACAAACGATAGTAACTATAGAATGGTTGACAAGACAAGAAAAAAGTGGACGAGAATACAGTGGTTGAAAAACAGAAAAAGGAAGGGGAAAGAGACAGAAGGAGAAGAAGAACAGACGAGAGAGAGCGTCAAAAAACAGGAAATCAGCGGCTTGTTTAAATTGCCAGGTCAGCAAGCAGCGTTTAACCAGGAACATCAGGCGGGAGGTAGAGTGTGAGGTGTAGCTTTAAATCATTGGCCTACTCACGATGGATAAAACACCCTGGACTCGCGATTAGGCCGGCCAACGATTCGTATTGAACAGGGAATCATAGGCGGAAACATTTTCCGTTACGCAGAAGCCACGATATGGGGCGTATTTTGTCGCGGCCCAATCAGGTGCATTCAGGTGACCTATACATGGCATGTTCTAAGTATACTCCGTAGTATGGAGCTCGCTCCAAGCAGTGGATCTATGGAGGGAGAGAAAGTGGATCCCGCGTAAGCTGCCAGATCGTTTCTCATTCATGCATTCAACAATATTTCTATCAGGAGACGGTCAGTATCAAGGCCTGCTTCGGAACCGACAGTGGTGTTTCCAGCAACTGCAAAGAAGCCTTGCCCGCTTCTATCCACGGCATCATGGAGCAATACCCGATCAATAAAGTTCATCAATTGCTCGAGCCCGGTCCGATCATCCTCATCACAACCCGAGACAAAGATGGCGTTGCAAATGTGATGACATGTGGTTTCCATATGGTTGTCCAGCACGAACCGCCGCTCTTTGCTGTCATTGTCGGCCCGTGGGACCATACCTTCCACGCCCTACGCTCAATCAAAGAATGCGTCATTGCCGTGCCCACTGTTGAGCTGGCCGAGACTGTTGTCGATATTGGTAACTGCTCCGGAGCGGATGTAGACAAATTCGAGAAATTCGGCCTAACGACGGTAACCTCCGGCAACGAGGTTGTTGGAGCGCCCATAATCAGCCAATGCAGAGCCAATATTGAATGCCGGGTCTTCGATACTCGGATGGTCTCAAAATACAACATGTTCGTTCTTGAAGCAGTGCAAGCGTGGTCGAATCCCGAGCTCATAGGCCAAAAGACAATGCATCATCGAGGGGATGGGACGTTTGTGGTCGATGGAGACAGCATCAACTTACAGGATCGCATGGTTAAGTGGCGAGAATATGTAGACGAGTGAAGTAGAAAAGCAGAGCTCGGCCCATAAGTATGTCGACTATTTCTGGAGCCTCAGTTCTGAGAGATCTTCGCTCAAATTGAAACATGCGAGCCTCTTAGCGGCCTTTTTAACTCTGGGATAAATTTCCAACGATTTTAGATCTGACAACAGAACGCCCGGGCTATGCTATACCGGCAACTAGTTAACAGATGACAAAGTACAAATCAAATCTATCCAGAGAGAAAGCTAGCAGCTCTGTTGTTATTTGTACTTGGAGTCATTCATATCGGAATATTATATCTGTATATTTCTATGTTTCTATCTGAGTATCACCATATGGTTGATACCAGTAAATCCAATACGCCGTACCGAAACGAGCTGAACCGTGCATGGCTGTAAAATAACCCGTACCGGCTGTACCGCGGACTGGGCGCGGCACAGCCAGCCACCTCATTCAGCTCCGCCGTGTTATACAACTTCCAGCCTGACAGCAATCTCAGACCTGAACCGTCTATTTTTTTTTTTTTTCCTTTCCTTTGGACTTGCCTTAGCTCCAAATCGAAGCTGACTACACTGCACTGTGGATCACCGGGTCCCCACAGCTCTAGCCTGCAGTGTCTTTTTACCAGTATTTCTCTTGACTCAACTCCCGTTCGGGAGCAACAATCTTCATCATCTACAGATAATCGTAGTTCACGAATCAGACGAGACAGTAAGAGGAGATAGGACTGGCTGAAGTTGATTTTGCTAGCATCGCCCACGTCTCAGGCTCGGTAGCCATCGTTGAACCGTCGCGCTTTGGTGAGGGGAAACTGGCTAAACAACGCTCGTTGATACGCACTGGTCTTGGAGAGCACGGAGGACGACCAACGCAAGATGGCTCCAATACTGCAAAGCCTTTTTGCACGCCACGATTTTGATCCTAGCGCTCCAGCTGATGCCTTTGCTAGTGAATGGTCTCAGCCGTCGAATTATGCCTTCACTATCCTTCTTTTGCTTGGAGGAGATTTGATTAACCGTGCTTTGGCTCAGCTCGCCGGTGGTGTGATTACGCCTGTTGCATTCTCATTTGGTAGGTTAAAATAACACCCATTCACTAAATCTGCATTCATTATTCAAAACAGCGCATTTCTCTTGTGTTTACATAGCTTTACTGACTTTGTCGCAAGGTTGGGTCTCCTATGCAACTTCGTCTGTCTGTGCGGCCCTCGGAGAGTATAGACTTATGCCCGATGCCGACACTGCATGTTGCATCATCAACGGAAAGAATGGTTTCGTCCGCGGAAATAATTCATGGGTGCTCGGACGTATGATGCGAGACTACGAGTATTGGATGGGAAAGACCGTCAAGGACAAGACAGACGATCTAATCGAGCAGCGCTGGAAGTTTGACCAGCAGAAAGAAGAGAAAGACTACCCTGGATCGAATGTTCAAATACCTCGCCCTTCCCAGGCCGGCCTGGTTGTCAGCATCTGGAGACCCAGCACCAAGATACCACACGGGAAGCCCGGCCACGATGTGCTTCATTGGTCAGGTTTACTTATCACCGTTGTTCAGTTAGGAATCTCCTGTATACCACTGGGACTGAGTGGTGACTGGGGAGTTTTGATGATCACCGGTGCTGCCAGCCTCCTCTGTTATTTTACCGGAGCCCTCTCGCAGTGGAAAGTCGAAAAATGGGCCTGTCGGCGCTTAGATCATCGATCCAAAAAGAACTTCGTTTTGACTCGGGGAAACGGGGCCCAGCACGCGATCGCCATTATCAGTAATGGCCATGGCTTGGATCTGGAGGATCTTGCAACTGGCTTTGCCAATATCGATTCGCCAACCATCACGGTAATGGCGCAGCTCAGTGTCATTGCTCTGGGGATTCTGTGGGTTGCGCTCTTGATCACCGCGTCGGCTTTACTGGATGACTCGTGGTATCTGATTGCCGTTGGAGGGATAGGAATGCTTCAAAATATTTTCGTCGCTGGCTGGAAACGCACCCCAGAAGCATACGGAATCCCACTCGAGTTTGTAGAAGTCGTCGGCAACGTCAAAGTTATGAAGACGCTTATGGAGGTTGAGACAAAGTATGAAAAGCTTGGTAAAAGCATGTTGGGCACCTTCTTTCCTGGTGACCTGAGGGAAGGCGAGGTCAAAGAATGGGCTGCCATTGCGAAAGTATGGGAGGACCAAAAGAAAGAAGGTGCTAAAATTGAGGACATCAAAGGGAAATGAACCAAATAGGCTTTGTTTTGGGATGTCTTGTTTTTTTCTTTTATGTAGGCCTACAAGCTTAATATCATGTTAATTGATTGTCTACTATGACTATTTGAGATAACGATCACCAACAAAATTGTGTCCCCTGTGTCCCCAGGGGTCCTTCGACCGCCGATCTTGTCGCTCCCAGGGATTAAAGTCACATCACCAGCCACTGTGTATCACTCGCTAGAAGCGTGGCTTCTATAGTTTCTACCCAAGCCGGAGGTGCAGCCTCAACCCGCGCTGTAGCAATCGAGCAATGATTAAACCCGTGTATACCTCGCCCAATAGCGGTATCGGCGAGGCCGACAATTGCCGAAACGGACTGCCAATGCTTGGGTATACTTGACAAGACAATGGCGTACTGCTGCGATGCAGATTCAAGCCACTCAACGTTGTTCGGAGGTAATTCAATGATAAAGAACCTGCCGTCGACAGTCTTATTTCCACTGCATTTGATAACACAACCACGCTGAATTGCGCCAAATGATGGTTTTCCGTTGGCAAATTTCACCAGAAACCCAGGATATTCCACCAACAACCCTGAATAGCCATTGATCTCTTGAATAGTGGCTAGATTGTCTCCGCCGTCAATGACTAAACTAGGTGTTCGAAAATTCAATAAGGATTTGGGGGCCCATTTCAGACCTTTTTCCTCATGACGACTGTAATTGTTGAATACAACGCTCATATTGAATTGGTGCAATTGTTTCAAGAAATAAGCCATTCTCATTTGAGCTTCCTCCGCATCTGAATACTTCTTGTCGGAGATTTCCAAGATGTGCTGAACAGGCATGTCGATGATAGTTGCCAGACAAACTGTTTCGTCCGTGAGACGTGCCGTCTTGCGTTCCGACATGACATTAGCTAGGGGCAAATAGAGTTGCCACTTTGGCTTCGTGGAATCGACGTTTTTCATCATTCGCTTTAAGGCGGAGTACAGGTCGAGAAAATGGATTTTTGCTGCCCATGGAAATTGCAAATATATCCCCACTGCCTTTTGCTGCTTTTCGTAGGCCTCGTACTTATTTCTCAAGTCATCTATGTGGACTGACCTGTCGCTGAACTGGACGTACACATTCTCCGGAAGAAACCCTTCTTGGTGGGTCCACAGTCGTTTAAGCCAGTTTGATTGATATACTCGAGCAACGATGTCCAACATGGGACCTTCAGATGAGATCTCCTGCAGCCAGTCGTCTAGAACCAAAACAGCCTTAGCCCTGGAATATACATGACGCATATTGACAATTGCATCATGCTTGCGCTTTTTATCATCCACCGGAATACCTGGTGTTTCTCTGTCAGCTCGAGTCCTAGACCTGGAGATCGGTGCTACGACTGCAGAATCTGTCCACTCACACAACGTATCCATCCAGAAACCAATTCCGTCCGACAGGTTTGGATCTTCAGGGACCGGTTTGCGGCCTTCCCAATGTATATTTTCGACATAGTGTGTGATTCGATCCAGTTGGCACTCAGGCAGCGAGTTAGCTTTTGGATTACCTTTGCCATCGGTCCAGCTGCACACGAGTTGTCAGTAAATTAAGGTTTTACCTGGCAAGTATCGCCCCGTCTTAAAATCTTCTGCTGAATGAAGGAAGCTTACACATGTGAGATAGCCACATAATCCGGCTGTCGATTACCAGTCAAATGATATTCAACGGACCAGAGAGTGCGCCGTCCTTTTAACCAAAGGGCAATTGGTATTGCATTTTTGTCGATAATTTTGCAGATAGCATCTACCCAACCTTTCTGGCCCCTCTCAGGCCCTAGTTGCCCGCCATATTGTATGGTAGTCTTACAGCCTGGTTTGTGCCATGGAGGAGCTGCATGGCGGGTGACATACATCTCAGAGTCATAATCGTACAGACAGTGTTCTTTGACGCATCTAGAATGGTGATCAAGCTCCTTGTCGACGAGACCAGGTGATGCTGCAAAATAGTAGTGACCGTCAATTGCAACCTCTTTGAAAATGGTAGTCACATCAGCAAGACACCACTTTTGCTCTAGGCGCTTCCACAAAATTTCAGATCGAGCCTTGAGCCATGGCGATATCACGTCAACAGATCCCTCCTGATAGCCTGCGTTTAAAGCCGCTCTTCTGAGCGAGAAGGTTAAAGCAATCATGGTTGTGGAAATCGCGTCTCTCACGGGCCATTTTCGAGATTTGCGCTGAGTCAATGGCCAATTTTCATGTTCCGGTGAGCAACAAAAGCGATCCAGAACTGATTTTGAGCGTTCAAACATCGACTCTAAAGTCTTCCATGTCTTCCTTGAATTCCCGACCCCATTTCGCCATTTTATGAGTAAGGGTGGAAGCTTCGAAGTGTTGACCATCTTTGGCATGCTATTACTTTCTCCATCCGGCACACGATCGACAAGGAAGTCATCTGTTGTGACGTGTACGCCTCCTAGTTTCAGGAACTCAATGACCAATCCAAAGAAAAGCCAAGTCTGGAAGAATTGCTCGATAGAGGTGCTTTTGCCTTTGGTATGGAATCCATTCTTGTCCAGATAATCTTCTTTGGTAATGTCGTCGCCTCCTCGAAGTTGCTCTTCGGTCCAGTTGCAACGCTGCGGGTAATCAACGAACCCCTTGTTATCATACCAGTTCGCTTTGGGAGCTTCATAAGGCACGATAATGAAAGGCTTGACACCTGCTGGTAAAGGTAAATGCTCCATTTTTCGATATATACAGTTCAATCTAGAAGCATTGAGTGCCACAGCGTGAAGCCGAGGTGAGTTTAGCAGAACAGAATTTCGTATATCGCCTACCCAGTTTTCGATGGGAAGTAAGAGCGTTTGGAGGCATGGTTGGAATATAAATAATTCAGGCCTATTTTCCCTAGTGATCTTTTGTCCAATACTACAGCGCTGTCTACGTATGCTGGTCAAAAAAAAATTGTTCTCGAGTAATGAAAACTAGGTTTTATTCCGGCACCGCGAGATGCGGTGGCTGAGCTGAAATTCCTACAATATGTCCCTCTTTTCCCGTGTTTTCCCTTCTCTCTACGAAAAGCAGAGGTTGGTGAATAGATTGATACGAGAGAATTAGAAAGGTGGGTAAGACAAAAGATACAGATCATGACAGTAACCAGGCTGTATGTTACCGGTCTGGGACTTGTAATCTCTGAAAAAAAAATATCTTCTCCTCGTATTTATTTAGATAACAGAGGTTTTTCTCAACTTCAAATAGATTTCAGTTTACCACCCTCTTTATTTTGGCACGTTTTCCATCCTTGCATATAGCAACCAGTAATCTGTAGATAAAGCTTCTGGTTCATTGTCGGCAGTAATTTATACAAAACTAATGCAGTCGAAACCCCAATCTGAACCTGTAATAATGCCCCCGGCGCAATGTCAAGTTGGGCAGCGCAGCAACCCACCATGCTGCTTTAACTGAACAAAGCAATTTTTGCCGAGCACATCTGACTCTATCTGCAGGCGGTGCCACTGGCGATCTTAAACTGCGTACCATTCACAATTTTGGAGTTAACAGTCCTTTCAGAACCATCATTTGTCCTTCGCTTGTGATCTTTGACCAATTGCGTCTGGACGCGCTATTTTATCACCAGGTGTGTGAGCTAATTTTTTTAGGAACTTGTAAGGTAACTAGATCGCCGTAGGAGGGTTATAGTATGTCATACTATGGTTTGTGCTACATATTAAGAAAGAATTATTGTCTCTCGCCAATTATCACTGAATTTTAAGAACTGGAGAAATAATCCCCGCTTTAGATGAGCCTTCAACCGTGTCTTCTCCACTTGTCGATCCTGACATCAGTTACAGAGATAAATTTTATCCTGTTCCAGAACCGAGCAGACAGTTTGCATGGCAAGCTACAGTTCAATGGGGCAAAAGAAACTAAATAACCATTAGGGCTGGGGATTGGCATGGACTGGTACCGCATATAGAGTCTGCATACAAGACATCACCTGTGGGATACACACTACAACATAAAGGCTCAATCAACCGCTATTCGTGAATAAGTAATACGTCGGAAGCACACCACTTGCTGTCAAATTGTTATACATTGGAGGCCCACATGTGCAAGTCTTTCTTAGAATGTATGAAACTGTTTTGAATAGGAATATCAAGTGTCGTCAACAACGAAAGCCCTCGTTATTTCTATTTCCAATATTAAAATCTTTCTCGCATCAAGACCTCCACGAATGAACGAGCTTCTTTCATGTCAACGTTGGGGCCAGATACCCATTGTGAGCCAGTATGAGTTTGCCGGTACTGTTACTGATTTACCGACTCAATGGCCTTTTCACCTCACATAAGCATTGCCCCTCCCTTTTGAATTACTTAATATATAAAGAAATTGCAGCAAAATTCGATCAATGAAAATGAAGTCAACCATTTAGAATTCTTATACGTTTGCATCATAGTCTCAATGCCAGCGGAAGCCTCCCGTATTTCAGCGGTCGATGCAGCACTTTGATGTAAAGACACTCTTTGAAAAAAAATCCAAATAGTCGAGAAATATAATATGTAGTTAGTGAATATGAAGCATGCCATTCTCACAAAAACCTCAGGGCTCGTAAAAATGCATCTTGTTCTTGCCTCAAGCTGTTCTTCGGGAGTGGATCGGTGTGGGGCCGCCTACCGCAGATGATCGATGCGGAGTCTAATCCAACCTCAAGAAAATATTTGCTTCCATCGCTCATTGTCGCGTCCTTCCTTCTTTGGCATTGCTGTAATGTTGAGCCTGGTTTCTTCGCGAGCTACAGCCAACAATTTCCGCTCTTCCCAAATATTCCGACTTCCATTTGTCTCATCCCCGATCTCAAAATGTTCTGGTAATAAAGCAAGCCGCCGAGGTCTGCTCACGCTTGCTATAGAAAGCTCCTGGTAAATATTTTTGTTCTACACACTCCACAGAAAAGAACAAGATCATTCTGATGGTTTATTTTTGACAGTGATGATACTTCCGTCGCAATCGTTGAGAACTATACCTCCGCAGGCCCCGGCCACTCCGCTGCCAAAGTACATTTCCACGAAAAAATAACCGCCGATACGCGCAAATATCGAGGCATACATCCAATAGAAGCATTACACTCGCATCAAGAAAATTTAGCGAAGCTCTCTCAAAAGGCACTATGTCATCTTCCGCCAAGGGAAGAGAGTACGTCACCAGAAAATGGTCCTGCTACGCCGGCTATTTCGGATAACGCGAAGCAATCCAAGCGTAATCGCTTCCCCGACTTCATTTCCGTGACAAGGGGCCCTGGTATGCGATCTAATTTGTCGGTCGGATTGGATACAGCAAAGGGTTTGGCAGTCGCGTGGCAGATCCCTCTAGTTGGAGTGCATCACATGCAAGCCCACCTCTTAACACCCCGACTGGTGTCCGCCTTGAACAATTCCACACCAGAAAATAAGCTACAGCCGGAATTTCCATTCCTCTCCATTCTTGCTTCCGGGGGCCATTCCATGCTAGTGTACTCTGAATCGCTCCTCGACCACGAGATTCTAGCTACCACTGCTGACATTGCAATTGGCGAGGCTCTTGACAAGTCGGCACGGCTCATACTCCCAGATAATGTGCTAGAATCTGCAGGTACTCCAATGTACGGCAAATTGTTGGAGCAATTCGCATTTTCCGGTGGTGCCACGGATTATGTTGACTACCAACCATTAAAGAGTCGCAGAGAGGAAACTATCAAACGCGATAATGGCGGTTGGGAATGGTCATTTACAACCCCATTAGCTAACACCAGAGACCTGAAATTTAGCTTCTCGTGTGTTGCTAGCACAGTGGACAGAATCATGTTGGACAAGCAGAAGAGAAACGTTCACGTGACCAAAGACGAAAGAATTGCTCTTGCACGAGAGTCGATGCGTGTTTGCTTTGAGCACTTGGCATCCAGGACGATCATTGCGTTAGAGCTATTGCAAAAACGGCGCCTTTTTAACGAAAGCCATGAGCAAATCAAAACATTAGTGGTCAGTGGCGGGGTTGCCGCAAATCGATTTCTCATAACAGTCTTGCGGGCCTCTTTGGATGTGCGTGGGTTTGAAGATATCCAGATCGTTGCCCCGCCTCCATACCTATGCACTGACAATGCCGCCATGATTGGCTGGACTGGCATCGAGATGTTCAAAGCGGGCTGGTCTACAGATCTGAGTTGCAGGGCCCTGAGGAAGTGGACGCTCGATCCGAATGGGGACGATGGGGGTGTCTTGGGCGTCGACGGTTGGATTAAAGAAGAAACAAGCAAGACATATATTTGATAAAGATGTAAAAACGTGTAAAATAGTGATACCCTTTTGCTGCCCAATGATACCCCAAGAAAGCACGGAATTGAACCAAGAGAAACATGATAGATCCATAAAGACACCATAACCAAACACCTTTTGCTGTCTATCAGGCACCTGTGGATGAAACCAATTTGGAATAAATAAATAAATCAGAGACAATCCCGACACCACTCAGCAACACCAGTTACAGGATGAATATTTGTAAAGACATGGAGATAAGCGGACTAACCAAAAAAAAAGAATAATAAAAGGTCAAAATAAGAGACGAGAGAAAGTAAGAATATAGACTCGGAAATAGATTAGGAAAAAAAAAGGCAGCAGATTCAACGTTCCAGTCCGGTTCGCAAGAAATACCCAGTCCAAAGTCATAATTTCCATCACGTCATTAGTCATAAGCGCTCGCATGTCCAAAGAGGGGAAAAGAAAAAGGAAAGAAAAAAGTATGGGTGATGAAGAAAGAGGAGAGATATCAAAAAGAATCGCAAATGACAACGTCCTTGCCAAAATGTCCGAATAAATAAATTAGCATGTTGAAAGCCCCGATACAAAATGCGACCATAATTGTAACGACCAAATATGCATTTCATGAATGTAGTACGGCAGGGGAAATTTCGTGGGTATTATTTTCTGTTCTTCTTTCCGTGAACAAAAGAAGGAAATAATAAGGGCGAATAATATAGAAGAAAGGCCAGGGGAAAAGGAGCTCAGTGAAGGGTAAGGGATTCCCATCAGTCCAGGATGTCTTTGAGAGGCAATACGCTAGCCCGACGCGGATACACGTCCTTCTGAGACTTAGAAATTTCGCCCGGCTGGATTTGCTTATGGGTGATGTCTTTCTTGTTGTGGGAGCGACTCGGTGTTGTCAGCGATTTCAGCCCCTTTTCAAAGCACTGTTTAACGAGTCAGTACCGGAACCAAGTTAGAGTAATCGGCGCTTAAATCTTACTGCTTTCTCGACATCATGCCATTTCTCGCCTACATTGTGCGCAAGCGGCTGCCAGATTTGCTCTCGGAGCTTAATGTACTCAGTTGACAGCTTTTCAAGCATGTCCTGGTTCCATTCTAAGCCTCTTCGCTTGGCAATCAGGCGCTCGTGTCTCTTGCGGCAGGCGTTTGCTGTCTTGTTTCGGAAATGCTCCCTCTGGATTTGACTCCATCCATGCCCGCGAGACCGTGCACTTAGTAATATAGCGTCATCTTGAGACGACCAATTTGATGCGTGATTGGAAACCACTGGCTCTGGCAGAGAGTGTTTTCGGTCCGGTTCAGAAGAGTTCGTTCTTTCGGCAGGGACGACATTTTCGGACGAAAAATTCATTTCCACTGCAAAAGAGGTCTTCTGAAATTTTGACACTAGGTCTGGAGATTGCGGGAAGGATATGTCGAGAGGCCCACCGTGAGTAAAGCCGTTTGTGATCTCCGCTAAATCACAATCTTGGCTACTTTGGGTCAGAGAGGGCGAACCTTCTTGTGATGGTGAAGAAAAATCTCGCATGGGGCCAAGTACTTGATGCTCGACAGTTTTCGGCAAGGGAACAATATGCTTTCTTGCTAGTGACGACAGCTATTTGGTAGCAGAATAATGAACTTTCAAACTCCACTTGTAGCATAGAAGGAAGACTAGAGCATGGCTCAGTGACCCCCCAATGCGGCTTGGATATGAAGCTGACAGAGCTTGGGCTGGCTTATGCTTTCATGATAGAAGATGTATCAAAACTTAAACGAAGGAGCAGTGCTGGTGAGGGACGTCCGTGCCTGTTTATAGTCAAGTTATTGAAGACAAGCTAGCCAATGGCTTAAGAAAACAAACTGAACTGTTGGATGACAATGCATTTTAAAGTATTCGACTTTGTCAAGGAAGGTTGCCACAGCCTCCTTTTAAAAGCGGTACATCTTCATTGTAGTGTGAGGGTGTGAGTGGGCCCTCTGCTGGGTATGCGCACTTCGGACCTGAAGGTCGTTGAAAGAAGACTGCCTCGTTGAAGCCCGGCGCAAGGTGCACAACCTGAGCCCCCAGAATGAACGTTTCTAGCGTGTTTGAGAGGTCCAATTATGGAGCTATAGCTGGATTGGGGCTCAAATTGGGAAGGAAAAGCAGGCTGCGCACCGCAAATGCATTTGAAGCAGCCACTCCTGTCGCGAGGTTAGCCGCAGTTTTGCAGCCATGTCGGCCGGGAACAATGTGCATCGTAAATATGTTCGATTTGGGGGCGATGCATCCAAAACGCAGGTCCATCAGGTGTAAGCTTGGGGTTTGGGAAGCGTTGTGCCGGCCATGTGGCAGGCCCATACAGCATGACTAAGGACTTTGGCTCCTCAGGCACCGCACTAATTTTGGGGTGATTCGCGGGGCCGCTGCACGCCCATTGGCCAACGCCGGTTAATATTAGAAACAAGACCCACTTAGATGGTCGCTTGCCTAAATAACGCCTAGCGCCGTACTATATTTATATCCCGCGGTTTATTTTATTTTTGGGGTTTCGCGCCGAGATCTATCTTTAACCATCGGTTCTTTGAGACGGGCGTAAGTTCTCACTACGTACAAATTCCGGGATACCACCACGGATGCACTTGTACTGCGTAGCACACCTACCGCCGTGGTCGTACGTACGTACGGGTTCTTCCAGACCTCTTCCATGCGAGCGCCCTTTGTACGCTAGCATCAATAGCAACTGGATTTTGCACACAGAGGGGGGTAGTCGGCGGCACAGCTGCAGCAAATCTAATTTTGAGTATTCTAGAATCGTTCTCGGACGTAAGGCAGTTGGGACTGAAACGCCTAGGTGGCCCTATCCGCTTATATCTATGAGAACCATAGCATACCGTCATCCGAGCTGAATTGTTCCTATTTGGTTCTATGCAGGAAGATGAGTCTTGAACAGTGCCTTTACACAGGGTCAGAAGCCTCGCATTCGTAATTGCTGGTGGTAGGCAGGTTCAATGTCGTGCTGCGCTGTTTCTTAACTACTAGATGGACAGCCCTAACTCTGATTCACTTAAACCTGCCAAGTTCTTCTATATGAATGCAAGTTTTGAGTCAGTTACCTGCATTAACTTCTGACGCAATGGCATAGATAATGGTCCGCGATACCCCGTGATCTTTAGTGCCGCCCAAACAGTGGCTATCGTTGACTGATTAGCGCACATGGCTGCATGTGGAGCATTAGTAGCTTAGTGTTATCCTTATTTGTGGCGCGGCAACGACTATTCGGCACCCCCGGAGTACCGGCGGCCTGGTGGCCTAGTAGTGACCATGTCTACGGCTATTACCTCAATAAGGGTAGAGGCTCGTCAATCCCGCCGCCTGTATTCGCTCGCATTTGTTCCGATTTGGCAAACACTCGTTCAAGGCTTAAATCTAATTCGTAGCAAAATCACCTAAGGACGTAAGCATTACCATTTCCCGCATGTCGACATGCTTGCTTTCTTTGTAAAAGGCGATTTTTCTATCAAAAATAACTATGCTGTACGATGCCCGCATGGAATGACTGGAAAAGATGATGAATTGACAGGCAAACATGCATACGTGGTTGCATCGACCACTTCTGATGACATATTAAATATATGGACTATGTATGCATTTTCCATACTGTATATGTAGTCTCCCAAAATTAGACACGCCCGGCTTTCCTTTCGGGCGCTTAATTACTTAAGGCTAATGGGGTATGCAATAGTTACACAAAGAAAAAAGATGACTTGCATTAAGGTAACCGTTAGCTACCGATCTCCGAGAACCAGGAAGATAAACTATCCACCATACTAGATTAGTGGTTTGCTCCGTCTGATCCCTAGCGATGATGTATATTTATTCCGCAAGACGATATAGTCTAGATACTAAACACTAAAATTATATAGAAGACAAGAGCTAATTTAGTACCGAACACAAGTCCTAAGCCACCTAACTAGCTCCCTAGCGCGACTGCAATGGAGAATTTGTTTCCTATGGCTTGGGTTAATTAAATCCGGTAAATAAGGACAAATTTATATAAAAATAGAAACTCGGCTTGTCAGACAAAACGTCTAGGCTGTTCATAACAAACCAGGCTGGATCCAACCCTTATTTACAGGTACGCGCGGCCTTTCATGTCGTTAGATTTAAAAGGAACTTTTAACAATTGCCATGTTTTTCTCTTTTCAAGCATTGATTTCTTACTATGCCCTAGTCAAGAAGTCATATACTCCTTAGGATAATGTAATGTAGGAAAAAACTCGATTGGGTGTTGCCGGAGGAATTGATGCGACCGATATAGCACCAAGTCTCACCAGAGACCTCGCATATGTAGGTATTAAGCTTGAGAATATACTTGAATTGAGACATATCATATCACATATATAAATACAATTAGCCTGGTAACACAGAACATCATCATTTCTTGTTGTATTGTCTCATAGCTTCTCCGACGCCCAGACTGAGTAGCTTATCTCCATCGAAAAGATTTAAATCTCATTCCCATAATCACCGTTACATATAGTTTTGGAGAACTTCCGAGAAGGAATACGACGCTCAAACAGCTCGTCGATTTGCGCAAAGCTGCGGCCTGTATAGTCAGGAATGAAAAGGTAGGTGATCACCGTACTGATAGCAGCAAGTCCAGCGTAGAAGAATCCTATATATTTATGATGGTCAGTCTATTTGTTAGGTGGTCTAACAAATGAGGCGGGAGGAAGAAGGGGGGAAAAAGAAGGTGAATGAATGAACGTAGGATACGTCTGACAAGAGTACTGACCAATCTTCAAACCCATTCCGCCATTGGTGTCTAGCATGTATGATACAGTCGACGCGAAGACCCATGCAATTGATGCGTTTCCAAGATTACCCAATGTAACACTTTTTGCACGAAGTCTTGCACTTCCCGATTCACCCGTGTAAGTCCAGCCAACGGCGCCTGGCCCGCTGACAGATCCGCAGACCAACACACAGACGAAGAAAATGATAAGACCGCTAGCTACAGTGCTATCGCCAACATTGGGCTGAATACTTCCCACAACGCCTATACCAAGATCACCGATGAACATAAGGATTAATCCTCCGAAGAGAATAGCCCAACGACCAATACGCTTATGGTCGATGATAAAGTACACGATGATATTGCAGGCAAATCCAACAGCTTAGCGACAACTCCATTAGATATGATTCTCAGACCCACGAAAATGTTGAGGCAACTTACAAAGAGCTATCGACGTAGACTCTAGCGAGTTTGAGAAACCAGCCATGGAAAAAAAGTATGTAGCGTACGGTCCACATAACATGTTACCACAGAGAGGCTGCGCAAGGGCTGGGAAAATAGCACAGAAACTTCGTCGAGCATTGACTCCCTTGAAGCAGTCAAGAAAGCTAGCATTTTTGTTCTAGGAAAGCAAATGATTCAAGTCAGCAAAATAAATTACGATAATATACCAAAGCTTGTCCAACATACTTGTGCTTCAAATTCGGTTTCTTTTGCAACAGTATATGCAATTTCAGCTAGCTTGACATCCAATTCTTCCTCAGTCGACTTTGGATAGAGCCACTTCAAGCTTTTCCTAGCCTTGTCATGTTTATCGTGCATCACCAACCAACTCGGTGATTCAACCAATAAGAGCATTTCAGCAATCAAGATAACCACGGGCAGCGCAATGCAGATGTATAACGGAACACGAAATCCTCTATCATCGCTGACAGAGGGCCACGCCTTGTTAGTGCCGTACGAAATGAGCGTGGCTCCCAGGTTTCCTAGATTCACTGTTTCATGTGTTAGCAGGCGCACAGGTCCACAAGATGTAGAGAAGAATACAGCTTTATTCGCGACAGGAACTACCAGGCCTCTCTAACACATAGTTCTCGTGAGTACTCTCTTGGAAGACTTACTAAACATATTAAAGGTAGAAAGACTGATACCTCTCAGCTCTCGAGGCGAAACCTCTGAAATATAAGTCGAACACCCTGCCTGTAAAAGACCCGTGGCAGCACACATGATGATCTTGGCCCCAAGCCACTGTTGCCAAGTAGTCGCGAAAGACTCTAAAAATGATCCTCCAACGCAAGCCACGATAATGGCATAGAGAACAGGTACTCGACCGACCATGTCACCAATATAACCACTAGCAACCATCCCCGCGAGTTGGAATGGACTAGAGGCTGCTGCCCAGCTGTTCGTGTAGATTAGTTTGATGTCTTACTCAAATAGTATCGTAAATACCTACATTGAGACAACTCGTGCTGGAATGGCATAGGTGTCGGACGAAGCATCCCATTTGCCAAACTGACGGCAGAACGCTTGAATTCCGAGCATATTGCCTGCCATGTTGAATTCGATACCGACGATAATACCATTGACCTAAAGAAATTGTCTCCGTTAGACTATACGTTGTTTAACTGTTGCAATGCTATGACAACAACTTGACTTACCAAGACCGCTGTCATCACCGCTACAATACGCGGATTTTGTTTGAAAACTGTCCATGGATTCTCTGCCTCTTTGAGTGTAGCATCCACAGCGGCATATATTCTATCACCGGAAAGCACTCCGTGTTTCTTCAGATCATCTGGGTGTTCTTCTGTGTGCGAGAAATCTACATCGTGCTTTTCGACATTTCTACCTACGCCTTCCGGCGTGAGCTCCGCAGCAACCATCGTGTTCTTTGAATATGTCAATTGTTGCCTGGAACTGTCCAGTCTGAGACGGCAATGCAAGGATAATTGAAAGTCAGGGCAGGTTGTTGCACCCTTGCACAAGTGTACGGTGAACAGTGAACAGCTAGGGATTGCGGTTGTCTTGAACGATATAAATGAAGACTTTATAAACTTTCATGGTACAGTATCCGTGTTTCGTCGTGACTTTGGGCAAGTTTCGGAAGCTACTATACCTGTAATTCCGGGCAGAGGGCCAGACATGCCTCTCATCGCCTGCTGTCGCCAATAATGACCCAATGGAATGTCGAAGGGGGACCATCTGGAAAAGCTTAAGATCCAGTACAGCCGATGAATCTTAGTAATTCACGGAGACTCCGTGTATGCCCCGTAATATTCAGCGTGCATTAAATTGTCTTAGACCTAGCTGTAGCCGAGAGTCTATCCGGGGTAAGCGAAGGCTGGCTCTCAGGCGGTCATACTGTATTACGGTATACAAGACCTTCACAAGCGGAAATTAATACTTTCCACTCCGCACATTTTAGTTAAATCACATGGCCTCGATGAGGGTAAGATTTGCAGTAGCGTGGGGGTGTTGGGTGGTGCGCGAGCGAATGTGATGTCTGTCTGTGGTCAACCGAGGGTAAACGACCCCGCGCTTCGGGGTCTCCGTCGACAACACCGAACCCCATACTCAGTGAAACTTGGACCTTTCATATGCTTGATGATGAAGTAGCGCGGGATAATTTCTCAAGCTGCTGTATGGCTACCCTGCTTCCTTATTAATTAAGAATGTGCATTGTCTGATTCGACCAAGAGGCTCTGGATATATATAACCTTGGCGTCGTTCGTGAAATTGACCAAGTAGTGCAAGTCCAATTTAAGCGGAGGGCTCCTAGCTCAGCTGCTGTCAAGATAAATTGCCCCAGATTGTTGTGCCTATATTCTGATGGGATTGGTTGCCCCCCACGTTGATTTATTTTATCGTATCAGCTTTCTTGCCGCCTAGAGTGTTAGGTTAGGAATGGTAAAGATAATATCATTTGCATGTTTGGAAAATATTTTTTATGAAAGACAGTATGGCGACGGGGTATATAAGATAACACTTGGGCATGCTGATGGATAAATAAGTACGTATACAATGTTGGTGCAAAGTTTTTCAAAGGTGAGAGCTTTTTTTCCTCTCTTTGAAGAGTCTGAGCATGACTTCCGAATATCGTCACAGTACGTTACAGTCTCGGGGCTAAGATGCCTAATTCACAGACGAGTAATATTGGAACTCAAATTCAGCTCTCACTTGAAAGGAGGTAATTCAACGTTCAACATGTTCAACCGACGAGGAATCTCCAGATCTCTTGGTCGTCGGCTGTGGGACCAGCACGTTCATTATGGGTCCCGGAAGCTTGATCTCCTAAGAAGAGAGACAAATCTAATTGAGAATCATTGGGTGATTCACCATGGGACCCAGGCGAGGCGTTCAAGTTCCACAAATTCGCAAACGCTGGATGACTAATGGCATCGTGGTTCTGTAGATTGCCTGTCAATATCGCACAACATACTTTAAGAGGGGATAAAAAGGAGCATAGGACTTACCTCAACACCAAGTGCTGAGTAGAACCCAGAGTTTAAACGATCTTGGGCAAGCAGATTCGGGTTTGTTGCCCAGTTGCCATTCAGGTTCGCGCCAGCGACTTTGTTTACAGGTAAACTGGTCGGGTTCAGCAGCGAAGCCACTGTGCCGTCCCAGACCTCGGAAGACGAGCCGTCTGAAAGGCTCAGATTCTGTGATATGCGCCTAAGAACTTCTGCAAATGACTCGCGCTTTGCGGGGCGATTCTGGCCATTAGGACTGAAGGATTGCCTTACGCTGGTCGTTTGCCTGACTTTGACTTCAGCGGCGAGATCGCTGATTCACATTAGCTTCGCTGCAGATGATCAGAAACCCGATGAATGGAAGAATAGTTGAACCTACTTGACTATTCGGGATGCAGAGTTCACAATCGTTCTCAGACCGGGGTTACTAATTTGACTAGAGGTCGAAAAGATCTCAGGAAGCATGGACACGATTCTCATCTTCTCAACGAGTTCCGCAGAAGGAAGTTCGCTAGGAAAGTTAGAGAAAGTCTTTGGTTTTTGGAGCAAGACTTGTTGACTTACTTATCAATAGACCAGAAAAGGTCCAGAAAAAGCACAATAGCAGCGCCCAGTGTGTGAGAATATACAAACCTGTGCCAGAAAGGTAAGATTTCAAATGCGTCTGCAACGTGCCTAACATACTACTTACCAAAAAGTTCCCGTGGTAGCCAAGTCGCGTAAATTGTAATGACATTCGACAATGATTCTTGCTGAGTTAAGGCACTGGTCTCTAGAATACGCAAACTTGGATCCTCTTGAATAGCCTCGTGATAAGAATGGCCTGTGTAGGCGAACAATTCGAGAATGAACCTATCAAGGTCAGAAAACATCGAGGAGACGGTTACCAGTCAACTTACCCCTTCCAAAGCAACATCTAATGGCAAAATTTTGTTAGCCCGAATCAACATTAAATAATCGAGATTCATACTTCTCTGCCATCGAATTCTGGGATCCTCGTTGGCCGCTGATTCATTAGAAGATTTGAATTGGGAACTATACAGGAGAGAGGTAGATGGACACCAGTTAGCCAATAGTGATCACGCTGCTTTGCATATGCATATGCAATTAACTCACGGGAGATCATCCAATATCTTGCGATATCCTGAATCCAGGTCCAACACTGCATCGAAAACGCATGTTAGTGCGGTGAAAGAGGCAAGTAATCAGTCGTCCACTCACCGGTGGAATATCTAAATGTAGCCGCCTGTGTGATAAACTTATCGTACGTTCGGCGCAGCATGTTTGCAATATTCCATTTATATACTTCAAAGGAGGCAGATGTTATGACGTTATGGGGATGTGACGTATACCGCCAGTCTAGAGGTGAGAGTTCCCAATCATTAACATTGTCGACTATTTGAGATGTGCACTGCTCTGGGTGAATTATATAGCACCGGAATCGCGCAGATGCAGACATCCAATCTGTCCATTGCAGTTTCATCCATGTTCGCAATGCAATATGTCGCTTGACAGCGTTTTTGCCAGGTGGCCAGGCTGGATCATCCGGAGGCATTCTACGGGAAAGATCCGAAAGTAAGTAAAAGTTTTGACCGTACCTATGAATATATATCAGGCTCACATTTCAGGATTAGTCCCTAGAGTATGAAGGCCCAGAAGCTGAGCGGTGCGAACAGCTAGTGCTATCCAATTCAGCATCATGTCGGCTTTTCTCCACGTGGTGGCCGTTTGAAAATATTGATTAAAGAGTATGACCGTTCTGAATTACGGGGGATTAGTGAAAGTAGCGAACTTAGAGGTGAGAGAACTTACTGTATCGTCCGAACTCGTGGGATAGCCATGGCATCCCCTAGATAGAGCGCTCGAACACTTATGGCGTGATAGTCCTCGATCAATTTCCCAAAGTCTTGGTGTGTATAACCATGGAATGGATTACTAGGGTCACTTAAAGTCGCGGGGCGATTGTCAAGTGCGAGGGCCATAACCATGAAAAAGACAGCCAGCCAGAGCGGATCGACCTCCGTGTGGCGGTTTTGTGCAATCATCTCCCAGAACCTATCTAACTCAGCCTGGAAAGAAGGCCAGCTGAAGGATCAATTTGTTAGCCCAGCAGGATAAGAAGGTTGAATAAACAGCTCACTGTAGCACATGATAACGCCACTCGACAGTATCACGGTATAACGTCGCTAGATAATAACTTTGTCGCATTGTCGGCAAATTCGCGAGTAGACTATTGACAGCATCAACTCTTCGCTGAAGGAGCTGTGCCGGGTTGCTAAAGTCAGGGGTGCCACACATCATTAATGGGTTGTATCGCTCGAGATCCGGGTCCCAATGGGCGGCCTTTATAATCGTCAAAGCCGCGGTATATTCCTCAAGCACCTTTGAGTCGTTTTTACCCCTCTCATTCGCCTTCGACGTGAGCATGCTCCCTCTCCAATACTCGTGAGAAATTATTGACTCTGGGCCAGTTCCAGTTTTGTTTGAAGGTGGGTTGAATGCGACACGCTCCAAGACAACAGCCGCATCCTCGTCCGCATCATTATAGCCCTCGTCTAGACCTTTTGACTGCATTTGTACGGGCTCGTCGGAGCTTGCGGGGGCTGGCAGGCCTGGCGTAGCCGACAACTTCTGAGAGCGATGTGAGTTCGTGATACCTGTTAGGGACGTTGCCGATGTTGTAGGCGTCGCAACATCGGCGTTATCCGTCTCGAAGGCTCGTTTCTCCGAAACTGCGCGATCCGGCAATTTGGACATTCGGGAACGAATCTCTTCTGGCAAGGACTGTAGAACCTCTTCCACGACACGGAGCCGGTCTTTTACCTCCCGTAAATCACTATTGAGGGCAAAAGGCTGAGGAGATGGTTCTATTTTAGCATCGTCCCAGTTACACGAGTCCCCTGCTCCTCTTCTTATGCAGGCAATACACGGTTCGTTCCTACGGAGACAGGCATGAGTCAGTGCTGGAGATCCAAAACCTGGGAATGCGTGTGCGAGCAAACATGGCAAGAAGAATTACCGGTCACATTTAATTTTCCGGCGCTTGCACTCGGAGCATGAAAAGGCCATCTTTGGCCGCTTGCGAGCGGGTTCTTGAGCTCCTCCATCGTCGCCACTGCCGTCGTGGTATAGGGATCGCAAAGAACCTTGCATCTACGCGACAATTGTGAGACAAAACTGCTGGTGGTAATGGTGGTGAGGATGTTTCGGGCTTTGTAATAGGTAATTATCGGTTTGAGTGAAGGAAGAAGCGCGCGCAAACAAAGCCAGTGCTCGGGGTCGTCGATAATTTTCAGCAATCGGGAAGCAACTCGGGGCGAGACACCCTGAAAATGCGGGGAGATCATATGGTATGGTTCCGCCTCCGACCAGCCAACCAGAATGCACGCCGAGAACCCAGCGTCTGTAGCCCTATGCAGCCAAAACAGGAGCAAGCATTGTATGAGTCTCGTATAATTAGCCAACATGAACCGCAAACTAGCGCTGTTGACGGCTTTCAGTCGCAAAACACCAAGTCGGGGCTTAAACTTGATCAGCTCTCCAGTGGTAAACGTCAACTAACATGGTGACAATTTTGGGAAGCCATCGTTAGTGCTTACGTATATGATCATGTATCATGAGCTGGGCATTTCTGATATGATCCAATAAATTGTAGAATGTTTACAGACTAGAAACCATGCTTCATTTGAACATATGTTGTTTTAAGATATAAGCAACTGCAAAGTTCGTCTAAGTTCACCGTCAGTGGTTATCTAGTGATCATTCATTTATTGTCATTATTCCAACCATCCAGCTTCGCATACATTCTATGAATTGAAAGCCTTTGCCCAGAAGCTGAATGCATCATCGCCCAGTCCCGCCAAGATTAGGTCGTATTCGTGTCCAGCACCGGGGACATCTTTCCGATAATGTTCAACGCCAGCCTCATCCATAAGCGTTGCAAGATTCTCAATAGCCGTAGTCAACCGGGTATCGTCCCCGCCAGACAGAAGTCGAACCAACACACCAGACGATCGCAAAATTTCCTTCTTCTCCTTTAGTAAAAATGCTGGGTGATTTCTATCATAGTAGCTTTGATCACCGCGGAAAGTGTCCCAGACACGCTCCTTAGGCTCGTTAGCTAGCGAGGGAAGAATGGCTGGAGCCACCGCCGAGATACCGTGGAACAAGTTGCTGTATGTAAAACCTAAATGAGAGGCCCCATAGCCGCCCATTGAGAATCCTTCAATACCGCGCTTTCCGTTTGTTCTAAATGTTGCATCGATATGTGGGATCAAGTCTTTAATCATTACATCCTCGATCGGGAAGGCATAATCGATACTGTTGATATACCAGCCGACTGGCAGGGCTTGCGGAAGGACTAAAATCGTTGGGGGCATCTTTCCTGCTTTCATGGCGGGCTTGTAGAGATCATAGACCAGCTTCGAGTGCCGACTCGCGCGCGACATACCGCCATGGAGCCAGATAAGCACTGGGTATGTGGCAGTCGGGTTCTCCTCATAACCCTCAGGCAAGGAGTACCAGTAGCTGCTTTGCTTGTTCTCCCCCCGAGCTTTTGTATCGTACAGCGCGTAGGTGAAGCCGGGCGCGGCAGCGGGGTCATTGGGCTCAACCCATTCATTGTTCATTGCTTCGAGCTCTTCCTTGGAAGGCAGCCATGGGCCGGATGGGCCAGATTTCGGGGCAACCATGACGTGGAACTGTTGGTAATGAAGGAGACTCGGGGCGAGGGATGATTTCTTATCGTTGCTTGAAGAGATGAAAGAATGCTGTCAGCAAGAGTGAACGACGGTGCAAGGAATGGTTTTATATGTATACATCAACCACTGGAATGACTTCAAACCACTCACCCACGGATCGCTAAAGAAGCCGCATCTACATTTAGCAGTTATGTCCGACAACGACTCGGAGAAAGGCCAGAATATCCTCTTTTGCACAAGAGCAACATGAAGCGGAGACACCGAACTCTGGTTTTTCGGCGATATGGCGGCACGGAGACTCCATCGGAGGTCCCGTACAGCTATTTAGTAGCAAAGTACAATCACGTGGCAAGCATCTCTTCGATTAGGTCTGGTTCCATAGCCATGGGGAGTAGCCTCCCAGAAACTTTCCCTTTCCATGGACGCACCTCCGCAGGAGCATCTGTGGTCGATTCTTGTGTCCATGAGTGGTTTCCGTACGGTGATTAGTCAGACACTAGGATGTCTGCTCTAGGCGTCTGTCCAGATCAATGGTCGACGACGGGGAAACGAACTGCAATGTTTGTAAAGAAACTCAGCCGGCTCCTGCATATTCGGGGGCTTGTATTTTTTCTGTGATGGCAAAGAAAATGCACAAGGAATTTAAAAAGGTGCCAGGTTGTCTGAGCACAACATCCAGCACAAATGGAGCTTGTCTATATCAGGTTAGCGGACAGCCGTCTTGCGCATATTTCCGCTAAGCCTGAACAGGTTAGTACTAGCTACCCCGTGCTTCGAGACTCTCACTCAGCACGTTGATCCGACGTAGCAGTCTCGCGTCCGTGACGACTTGTTGCGACAGAGCCAGAGCTCTCCAGCTGCTAACACACACCTTAGCTTCTGAGACCACAACTTCCCCATTATCCAGGCATGTGCGCCGGCCAGTAAAGATCTAAATCGCGTTGTTCCTTTTGACATTTGGTCATTTCGAGCCTGGGATCACGACCCCAGCCCCTGGGTCTATTCGGCTGGGAAAATTATCATCAGCTGCGGCTTTACAGCAGCTGGAAAAATTGAAGGCTATGGCACCAATTCCGAGAAGAAGGACATCATCGTCTCGGTCCATGGCGCCGCTACGAAACCCGCGAAATGGCAACTTAACCCCGAGCGACGGCCCTCCGCAAAAGAAGCGCAAATATGTTCCCGGTGGGCCTGGAGGCGGTGGCAGGTTTATAGAAATAGATGTGGTTCCTGAACGCCAGCCACCTGCTCCTACGCCAGGCCCTGCTGGCCCCGGCCAGAGCCATTCTTCCCCTCGTCCACGACGCGAAGCAGCGCCTGCTGTTGTCAGCACCCCGCTTCCTGTGACCACGCCCCCCTCTACGCGCCCTCGCCGAGAACGCACTCAAAGCAGAGGCCGGTACAGCTCTGCGACGGCCGCTGCTTTGGCACTTCAACAAGGGGATGGATATAAACCACGCGAGGAACGTGGCTGGGAGGAGTTCCATCCCGACCTAGATATTGAAGCCAAGTTCGCAGTCTTCAGCGCCGAAGAAGTGGACGGTGGCACCAACAAACCTCAACAGCATATTTTAAATTCCCAAACAGCAAACACTTTGCCTTCAAGCCCCGATAGCTATGATTTTGCTGCCGGCGCCTCTACTGCGACTCTTCAAACACCACCTAAGCGAAGACCGGGTCGGCCCCCACGACGCCCTGATTCAATGCTCAGTTCCATAATCACCCCTGAACAACCAAAAGTAGTTCCACCCCCGGGACCGAACCCTCGCGAAAGATTAACCCTCCCCAAACCAAATTTCCATCTTCGAGATCCTTTCGTCCGGTATGAACAGAAAGGCGTCAGCCAACAAAATTATGTCGATCGTACCATGGCTAGCGTTGGGTATCAAGAGAGTGATCTGTTTGTGCGTCACAATCGTCGACTTATTCGCATGGCAGAAGGTGCTATCGAAGAAGACCTAGATTTAGACCCGCCTGTCACTGATGGAGACACCAATGCGGCTATTGGCTCCTTGGGTGTTGGCAGGGTGGAGTACGATATGGATGAACAGGATGAGAAGTGGCTTGAAGATTACAACGCGAAACGGAAGATCGACCAGGTGGAACCAATAAAACCAGCCATTTTCGAAATCACCATGACAAAAATCGAGAAGGAGTGGTATGCTCTAGAAAAGAAGATTCCCAAGCCGAATCCCAAGCCGCCCCAAACACAACGTCCGCGATCAAGCTCCGCTGCTGCTGTCAATGGTGAACCAGTTGGAGCCGGAGAAGAACAAGACAGTAAATGTGCAGTTTGTGATGATGGTGATTGCGAAAATTCCAATGCCATCGTGTTCTGTGACGGATGCGACCTCGCTGTACATCAGGAGTGTTACGGTGTCCCCTATATTCCAGAAGGCCAATGGCTCTGTCGAAAATGCCAACTCATCGGAAGAGGGTCACCAAATTGTATTTTCTGTCCAAACACAGAAGGTGCCTTCAAACAAACAAACACGTCGAAGTGGTCACATCTGCTCTGCGCTATCTGGATTCCTGAGGTAGGCATTGGCAATCAATCCCTCATGGAACCTGTTACGGACGTTGAAAAAGTACCAAAAAGCCGTTGGAAGCTTCAGTGTTACATATGCAAACAGCGAATGGGTGCTTCAATTCAGTGCAGTAACAAAAACTGTTTTGTAGCTTTTCACGTCACCTGCGCAAGACGATCTCAATTGTATCTGAAGATGAAGTCTGGTCATGGAAATTCGGCAATAATGGACTCTCATATGCTAAAAGCTTTTTGCCATAAGCACGTACCGCCTGACTGGCGAAAGGAACATGGGACAGATTCTGCATACGCCGAAGCTGTCGAATACTATAAAAATACAATGCAGGGGAAAAGATGGGGAGATAGCCAGGCTTCTGCACTTGCTCTTGGGCCGTCGGTTCCAGACGGAAGTGAGGCTCCAGAAGGCCACGTACAGCACGTGTCAAACATACAACTGACCTTTAATGCGGGTAACAACAAACGGAAACGCACTACTCCTCAAAAACCTGCATGGAGGCTGGCTTCCGGGGCTCCGGTTATTCCCCAGACAGTACTCAATTCTGTCGTGGCGTCGTTGCAACGCTTTGGCGTGCGTCAGCGGAAGCAATATGCTGAGGATGCTTGTAAATACTGGACTTTGAAGCGGGAGGCTCGACGAGGAGCTGCCTTATTGAAGCGTTTACAGCTTCAATTGGAAACATTTTCTTCTATGGAAATGACAAGGCGAAATTTCGCCGGCATGGGTCCCATTGGTCTCTCTCGTCTCCAACGTCGTATCGATTTTGCAGAACGGCTGTCTTCTGATGTTGACCGAGTTCGTACTCTTTGCGAAGACGTAAAGAAACGCGAGAGCGCAAAACTGCAAGACGTCGAAACGCTTCGTCACATCGTTGATACTGTCTACTTCCCTATACCGCCTTTACTGTGGCCAATTTTTGAGAAGATCCAGGCGTAAGAACGAATTCCATTCATATATATGAGATTGGTTTAACTAACTCGATCCAAGTCTTGATTCCAAACAGGTTTTCCATTCGAGGCTAGAAGCCGTACGAACCCGCTTAGAAGCACGATTCTACACGACCGTGGCCATGTTCTCTGCCGATTTAGCCCACATATTTACAAGCGAAATCGGGGCCCAGCCAGCTGAAGACACAGCAGAACTTCAGCTACAAATGAGCGGTCGAGCCCCGGAGCTCTCATTGGACCAGCGTGAGAAAAGAAAACTGGCAAAAAGAATTATAAAATCTATCCAGCCATTTCTTGAGGATGCTATCCGCAAGGAGACTGAACTTAGTGGTTTGCCTTTCGAAAAGGAGCTCAAAGATCTAGATGCCATTCTTGAAAGCGGTGTTCTGTCACGGCGGATATCTGTCGTTGAGACCACCGATGCTTCATCTGACCTTGGTGCTGCGGTGAACGGATTGCCTGAGGCTGATAATAAACTGAAGCCGTTAGAGACGGAGCCGGAGCAGGAGACAGGGACAGAGCCGAATGGGAATGTCAACGTGATCAATGGCGACAGTAATGGTCGAAGCGCAACAAATAATATTATCACAGCACCTTCTAGTGAGCAGGCCGGGGATGAGCTAGCCGATGCTTCAGAGATTGCGGTCGTAGACACAATCACGGGTGTCAGCGAGAAGAACGAGGACAGTATTGTCTCCCCACCTAATGGCCATACTGATGCAGCACCAACCCGTGCCCCGTTGACGCCGCCACTTAGCTCGCAGGGCGACCAACAACGTGGCCCGCTTTCTCAGGGAGGCATACAATGGTACATGCAGCCTTTCGACCCAATTGGGACTACAATATATGAAGAGCGATGGACAGGCCGTGATGTGATGCGATGTATGAGCGAGGAACTAAGTGAACTCGACGAGGAAGAACTTGAGGGCCTAATAAGTACCGAAGAAAAAGACGACAAGAAGTTGTCGAACGGGGATTCGAATATGGTCAATGGCGTGGCAACTGAACCTGTCAAGGTTCATCGAACACGCCGACGCCGGTGAGGGTCCGACTAGGGCCTCTTGACCAGAAGTATCCAGGGCGTGTCATGCTACAAGGATTATAATATGGGCTAGGAAATGGGGGTTTTCGGCGTTACAGAAGGGTCCTTTTTGTTTGTCTTGCATGCAATTCTGATAATGTAGTCTAGGTGGTTATGCAATTTTAGATAGCGAATTTCAACAGCACCATCGTACGCAGATTTCATACCTGCAAGGTTATATATGCAATAAGAAAAATATAGAGGTGGCCCTATTCCTCCGGCGAGCATACGTATATCGATCTCCAGCCAACCCGTTGATTGGTCGGCTGAAGGTTCTGCTGACTCAGCTTTCTGGGCCAATGGCGTCGTTCAGCAAGTGAGGCGAATGGTAAGTAGCTAGTCAAGGCAGGGCCTTGCCTTGCTTGCACCTCGCCAGCCTTCTTTCTCCTTTTCCTTGGATGTGCCTATATACCATCTAGCTCCTAAGTTACTCGCGATAATTGCGAATCGCGTCAACTGGGTTTCGGAACTGATCTCTTCTATTTGGCATAACAACCTCTCGTTCGGAGGCAGCTTTGCTTGTGACGCCAAGACCGGGCCCTAGCGCCATTTCTCTTTTCACTTCATTCTCATCGGCCAACTGACTCTTTCTTCCTCGTTCCTATCAATCACTCCATCGAACTCATCACAAAATGTCCGCCATGGAGTACGAAAACGAGAACGGTCGCTACGACGGTGAGTCTCAGCGCTATTATGGTTATTGTGTTATTGGCTGGACTAACCACTCGCTGGGCAGACGACCGTCGCTATGATCGCGACCGTAGCGCCTCTCCCCGTGGAGATTCACGCGCCGACCGCGACCGCAGCCTTTCTCCAAGCCGTGATGACGACAGGTGAGATGCCAGCATTAAATGACAATTCTTTGGGATATTCCCTTCCTGGAAACTAACCGTCATGTAAATACAGAGTCCCATCAGGTGACTCGCGGAAGAGCGCTCCTGAAAACGATGACGAAGGGGCCATCAACCCAGGCTCCAACCTATTCGTCACTGGAATTCACCCTCGTCTAACCGAAGCAGACATCTCCCGACTTTTCGAAAAATACGGCGACGTTGAAAACTGCTCTATCATGCTTGATCCTCACACCAAGGAGTCGCGTGGGTTCGGTTTCGTCAAGATGGTCACAGCTGAACAAGCGGATGCCGCCAAAGAAGGGTTACAAGGCGAAGTTATTGACGGTCTTACTTTGAGCATCGAAAAAGCTCGTCGTAGCCGTCCCCGCACACCTACCCCTGGCAAATACTTTGGCCCGCCTAAGCGAGGTAAGCTAGCTGTAGATCTTATTCTTGAATGTTACTGACGGATTGTCGTTGCACCAGAGTTCGGCGGCGGCCGCCGTGGCCCTCCACGTGGAGGCCGTGATCGTTACGATGACCGCCGTGGATACGGTGGTTCCCGTCGCTATGACGACTACCGATATGGCCGGTACGATTCTTATGGCCGTCGTGGTGGTGAAAACCGTGATGACTATGGATACCGTGGAGGTGGTGGACGGGACTACGGTCGAGACTATGGTCGCCGTGATGATTACCGTGATGACTATGGTTATCGTGGCGGTGCCGGTGGCGGTGGTAGCGGTGGTGCTGCTGGCGGTAGTGCTGGCGGTAGCGGCGGTGTTGACCGATATGCTTCTCGTGAGGAACGCTACCCTCGAGGAGAGGAACGCCGTGGCGGTGGCGAAGACCGCCGTGGTGGATATTACGACCGTGATGCAAACCCTCCTAGCTACGAGCAGGCTCCTCCGCGCGAAGGACGCGAGGCCTACAACGCCGGTCGTTCCTATGAGGGCCGCGGAGATGAGAGATACAGCACTAGGTAGGTGATTCGCTAGGCTCTATAAACGCCGCTTGGTCCGGACTTGACTTGGCAGACGAGCTTGGAAGGGTTTGTTTAAACCCCCCCACCCTTTTCTTTCTCAAGTTTCAATTTCTTCTTTGTATTCCTCGGTATTTCCAATTCTGTTTCGTGCTGGGCTCAGGCGCGAAGGGTCACGGTCAGCACACGCCTTATAATTCCATGTTTCATCATCTCTGTGCTTGGAGATTACCAAAAAGAAAGTCACGGCTTTGGCACGTCTACCATGTTTCGGCAGCACGAAAACATCGCCATCCATCTTTCACCATCGACCTGTATCAACTCATACACAATCTTGTCGTCAATTTGCGCTCCGCCATGATGTTTTTTATTTGCTTTTTCTGCTCTCAGGGATACGGCATGTTTTGGCGACGGGAGAAGGGAAAACAAAAAATCAGCTTTCTTAAATACTGCGTTGTAATATGACCGTGGTCGTCCTGGACAGCACTGCTACGTTGCAACTTTCCGGTATGATCCTTAATCGATAGCCAGCTTATGTGCGCCGTATTCGAAAACTTTCTATACACGTAACGACTGGATCATTTGCGACTTCGCAGAGAGAAAAGAGACAGCTCAGAATTCTTGCCATATATCACTTAGAAGAGATCTGCATTCAAGTCACAACCTCGCCACTTCCCCATCACAGTCGCGATATTATTATCTCATGCCGGCTTGGTTACGCTTTCGATATCTCGTGCTGCATTCTCCATCGTTTCGTCTTTTTCAACGTGGCCGTAATATCGTCAAACTTGCATTTGCGCGTTTGTCGTTGCATTTGCCAGCATGCACGTAGGTAGGTCAGATGCCGAGGAGAGGTTGCTAACATCAATGCTAGGTTGAACAGCACAGAAACTAAATTCTTTTGTTCTGCCGAAAAGCAGGATGTTTGATGGTTCCGGCTTCAGCCCAAACCAGCTAGAGCAACTCGTTACACCCCATTCAAATGCAGCATGCAATGCATTGACTGGAATTTCAACAACAAATAGCATGGTCTTCATAAAGATATATATTATCGAAATAACCTTCAACATAATTAGTGGTATCAAATCGATCACAAAAGTTTGTTCGTACATTCAACAATGTTATGCCATTCCCTAATGGAACGTATGAATAGAAAGGCCTCAAAAAATATGATACACTTGTCACGCCATACTCCATATATGCAATAATGGCCTCAAGACGAGAGAGGCAAGATAATAAGTTGTTGTGACACCCTTAATGCTCATCGTTCCGGCCCTGCTCGACTTCATTGCTCTTCTGAATGAGGAATTCACCAAGGACTTTCAATGGATTTGACGGTCTGCAAATTTGGAGAAATTTAAAGCTCTTCGTTAGTCAACTTGTACACATATTTGCAAAATACAAATCAAAGTGAATGATGTGTAGAGTCATCTTGCAACATACTGATCCCTAGCGACATTCTTCATTCCTTCTAGTAGGTACGGCACGATCTTCTCGTTCAAGTATATCCGCGCTGGAGCACCGCCAGCCACCTTGGGCAGAACGCTGTCAAGCCCTGTTCCTTGATGTCCCCCTGTTGTCGCTGGGGTCGTTGTGTTAAGGCTGTCGGCAGGGTTGCCGATGGGGGTTGTATTTGAGCTCATGATGGCTTGCGTGCGTTTCGAAAGCGAGAGGGAGCGACTGGCGAGATCGTGTGGGATATTTAATTGGTGTATCTAATAGGCGTACGGTTGTATATTGAATTTGAAGGTGCTACAGCACCACCAATGAATGGGACGCTGTTGCGTGGGGGTGGAAGATGGTCGAAGCACGGAACTTTAAGATGGGTATCTAAGTCCTTCGCGACTGGCGAGTTACTTTGAAGTAGAGGAAAGTAAAGACTGGGTTTGAAAAAGCCCAATCTATCGTCGCGACGAGATTCCTCGTGGTGAACAAGTACTGTCACTGACGTCGGAGGACGAGAACAAAGCAGCCCTGAACGTACTAGCCGTAATGAGACTAGCCCTATCGTACCTACCTCGTTTCCAACCACAACCTGATAATAATCGTGACTCACAAGTTAAACTATACCAACGTTTATATTGGCAATTAGTGACATGTGTGTGGATTCTATTGAACTTTTGTAGATTAGTTCGTGCAAGACAACACTTGATTTTTGCAAACGTTAGAATGGGCATTTACACATACAGAGGATTGCACTCGTTCATGATTACCCATTAGCATGCTATGCGATGGACTGCTTACGATTGCTATTTTGGAGGACTTCTATGGAGGGTTATGCTTTCTTCGTATACGGTGACTAAAAGTTCAATCCATGGCTCAACGTAGGTTGTTTCAGAGTAGTGAATGTCTTGCGCTCAAAATAGCATATCAAATATCCAAAGCTGTAAATGTATTTTAATCGTCGGTCGCCTCAAAATTTCCATTCCGTCAACGCTCGTCCCTTGAGATATTATAGGTATTTTTCACCTGCATGTGCTTACAATATGCCCCATGGAAATCATTGGGTCGTCTGTGGAACACTGGTCGAAAGCGAAATCACACAAAATTATTATACCTCTATCTACAACGGTATGACGAAGCAAACATTATATATATAACTTCGTTATGCAAAACATCTCCCTTGTAATACGCCACACTCTAGAGGAAGGCGTCGATGACTCGTAGGATGTGGTATGCTATACACGTACGAACTCATATCATTGACAGACTCCATGATACCTAGGTAAGCTTGAAAGTAATTTCAAAGTATTAAAATATATATGCCTTCTGTTTATAAGGAGATATCTAGCTTTCTCTGCGTAATTTACAACGTAGGTGGTTCCAAAGCTCTGTCCTTCGAGACTGCAATGGCCTCACTAACCTCCTTACTGGCTGCATTTCCATTCTGGATCTCTGTGATAGTCGCGCCAATACCCGTGCACTTGTATGATTTGAAATCCCAGACCGATACTTTGGCATTAAACAGCTCGTCAAGTTCCTCGAGCGATCTTCCCTTGAGCTCTGGAAGACAAAATGCAACCCAAATCATTGCCAGAATCGAGCAGCCGCCGAACACGAACCCAACCTTGGAGCCCAAATCGCCGTAACCTGAATCTTGTACGTATGGGTTGATGTACGTAACAAGAATAACCATGACAAAGCTTGCAAATGTCGCCAACATGACTGTCTTCTCACGAAGCTGTTGCGTAGAAGCTTCAGCCGTTGTAGCCCAGGTGCATGATCCCCAAGCACCGGCTGCAACAGCCTGGTAGAGCAAAATGGCAGCAACGCAACCCTGAGCACTCGATCCATGAATCCCGCCAGGAGTGTATGAAGCCAACCCACCAATAATAAACATGAAGATCGCCATGATGAATGCTCCTATAAATAGCACCGGTCGTCGCCCGAAATGATCCAGTAGTAAAAATGATATAGTGATGCCACCCAGCTGAGTGCAATTGCTGGCGATATAGACGGTCAATGAGTTAGTGATGCCAATTTGCTGAAGGAAGACAACAAGATAGTTGTTCATAAACGAGTTCCCCTGAATCTGTTGAAAGACTTGAACGCCAGTGGCGATCATGGTGCGACGCAAGTTTGGCCCGATAAAAACATCACGCCAGTTGGACGCGGCATGCATCTCCTCTTCTTCTTGCATTGCTGCTTTGATCAGCATGAACTCGGCCTCTACTGCCTCAGCATCTGCGGCGCCCTTTCGAACGCTGGACAGGGCACGTCGTGCCTCCTCGTCTCGATGCTTCTGCAGCAACCACCTAGGAGATTCTGGCATAAACCAAACGCCAACGAGTAATATTACGGGAATGATAAATTGAACCACCATGACTGTCTTGTAGGTCCACTGCCCACTTAAGTGTACCGATGTTCCGTAGATGCAACAGCTTGCGAGAATATTTCCCAAAATTTGCCACCACTGGTAAAAGCTCACCAGGGTGCCGCGGATAGCGGGGGGTGCCAGTTCAGCGCTATATGTTGGGATCACATTGGCTTCCATTCCTGTAAAACAGATGACTATTAGCAAATATGGCTTCCTACCGTCTATGCTGTCCCATATCAAATTAGACCCACCGACTGAAAGACCGTTGATTGTTCGTCCAGCGATAATTCCCCAATACGAGTCAACAGACACCTGCAGGATGATCCCAATAATGGCAATCACGGCCAGCAGAGCTATTGTCCGTTTTCTGCCAAGCCATTGATTTGCATAACCGCCCAGCAAGCAGCCGAGGGCCATGCCAGCGTTGGGTGTTCCAGTTCCAGCAGACTGCCAGGTCGATGGAATCACTTTGGCCTGGCCAGGACCGGGCGAGACTCCATACCGATCCTTAAACTCGGTGATGCCCAGGCATGATGCCCACCAGGAGATGTCGAAGCCAAAGTTCTGTGTAGGCAAAAAGAAAAGCACATGTGAGTCGGCCTGACAAGAGGCAGTCAAGCATTGGAAAGATTACATACGATTGATCCAAACTATATAGCCGTTAGCAACATTCAAATGGTGTATGGGAACTGCAAGATGTCATACAGAAACAAACAGATATATGGCCAGCACGCGCAGGGTCAATTCCCTGAACAAGGCCGGTTTTCGCAGGGCGAACTTTGAAACCATTGATGGATCACAGCCCAGAATTGATTCGGTAAAGACGGAGGCTAGCTTACAATTGCGGATAACTTCTGAGTGAATACATCGCACAATAATGGAGCTCGCCCTTGGCCATATATATAGCCGGAGCCTTCAACCCTTATCGCTGCGAGAGAGAAGATGGGGTTTGCATTTCTGGTGGAGTTCGGGGACTGAGCCGAAAGCTGGCCCACGGGCAACCGTTGCCCAACGCGCAACACGCTGCCCGCGGCCAACGGGGCAGGCAGAGGGAGGGATCTATGCGATATAATTCGGTGCCATGAGGTTCTATTTATTGGCGATAACGTGAAATGAACAATAATCTCTAATCTCTTGAAAACTTTATTTGTTTTCACTAGTCCAGTTGTCTAATCTTTACTGCCTGTGATATTGTTCACTTTCGATTCTAACAATATCACCGACGGACCATGGCCGCCACCAAGAGTCCAACCCTGCTCATACCGAATACACCCGGCGTCGATAGAGAATGGTGGCGCGAAGCTGTCATATACCAGATCTATCCGAGGTCCTTTTGTGATTCCAATGGGGATGGTTTGGGCGACATCAACGGAATTGTTTCCAAAGTGCCGTACCTGAAAGACCTCGGCGTGGATGTACTTTGGTTGTGCCCCGTCTATGTTAGCCCCCAGCATGACATGGGCTACGATATCGCCGACTATCGGGCCATCAACCCTGATTACGGTACCATGGAGGACTGGAAGGTGTTGCTGGACGTGGTCCACAAGTCTGGGATGAGACTGATCATGGATTTGGTTGTGAACCACACCTCGATTGATCACAAGTGGTTCGTCGAGTCACGGTCCAGTCGTGATAACTCGAAACGTGACTGGTATTACTGGAGACCACCCAGGTATGCCGAGAATGGAGAAAGACTGCCTCCAAACAATTGGCGATCTTTCTTTGGAACGGGATCTGCGTGGGAGTGGGATGAGTATACCCAAGAATATTATCTTCGCATTTTCACGAAGGAGCAGCCAGATCTGAATTGTTGGTGAACCTTTCTTCCGCTCTGGAATAAACCTAGCTTTTGTATGCTGACCAAGATCAATTGACTAGGGGAAAATCCAGAAGTCAGAACGGCGATACACGATGTTGTGAATTTCTGGTTGGAAAATGGCATTGATGGATTTAGGGTAAGTCGGTGTAATCAGAAAGGAGATGACCAAAATAATTCCCAGCATGAGCGATCAGTTGTTGCTGACATACCTTCACATTTATCAGGTCGATGCGATCAATTATATAGGTAAAAAAGAGGGGTTCCCTGACGCCGAGGTGGTCGATCCGTCCACGTACTGCCAGCCAGCGATGCACCTGTATCTCAATGTCGGAAACGTTCACAAATATCTTCGCGAGCTGAACCTCGCAACCTTCGCAAAGTACGACGCCATGACCGTCGGCGAAACACCTTACGTACCCGCCACGCAGATGGCCCTTGACTACGTCCATCCGTCGCGGCATGAGTTCAACATGATCTTTCAGTGGGAGCACATGGACGTTGACCGCGTTCCCAACAGTTTGTTGGGGTGGAAACCTTGGTCACTACCCGAGCTTAAACAGATATTCAATCGATGGCAGATCATCATGCAAGATAATGGTGGTTGGAATAGCCTGTACTTGGAAAACCATGATCAAGGCCGTTCGGTTTCCCGCTTCGGGTCAGATAGCTCTGAATTTCGAAATGTGTCGGCCAAGATGTTGGCAATGTTTCTAAGTACCCTTAGTGGAACACTGTACATCTTCCAGGGCCAGGAATTGGGTATGGCAAACATCAAGGGATGGGGCTTGGAGGAATACAATGATGTTGTTACATTAACTTATATCCGAGAAGAGAAAGCGAAACGGGCACGCAACGGGCAAGAAAACCCGGACGTATCAGATTTGTTGAAGGATATCCAGAAGAAAGGACGTGACAATGGCCGCACCCCAATGCCATGGACTGGTGATCAGCCCCATGCCGGCTTCACGACGGGCACGCCATGGATGACACTCAACCCGGACTTTCCCAATTGTAATGCTGCGGCAGCTGTCAAAGATAAGACGTCGCCTTTTCATTTCTGGAAAGAGTTACTGCGCATTCGGTCCCAGTGGAAGACATTGGTCTATGGAAAATTCCAACTTTTGACGCCAGAAGACACACATGTATTCTCCTATATGAGAGTTCAACCTGGATCGAAAGCTGCGCTGGTTGTGCTCAACTTCTCCTCCAAAGTTGTGGAGTGGAAAATTCCCAGAGAGGCATGTGGTTTATCAAATATCCGGCCTGTTTATGGGAATTATGGATTTGAAGTTGAATCTGGTGCAGAGTTTCTCACCTTGCAGCCATGGGAGTGCAGATTGTATGAATACGATGCGGTGTAAAAAAAGAATAATAAACTGGGGAGGTTGGCGTCCATGCTTCAATACTTTAGATCAATCATCTATATAGAAAAACCAACGTTTTGAAGAATATTGAGATGGCGAGACAGTCGCCTCAAATTCACCATATAAAATAAGCTTCATGCTCCCATTAATGCATCCCAATCTAGATTCTCACTGTCACCGAAGGGATCGAAAGACATAAATTCAAAGGGATCATTCACGTAAAGGAGACTGTCATCTCTTTGTGTCTCCCCCGGCTGAAGTTGGTCTCGACTCTCATTAATCGTGTTGCCCGTCAATTCAGGAACAACGGCGCTAGAACAAGAATTAGGAACTGAACAAGCATCGAAATTGTTTGCTTTGGAATGACCGCCATCCTCCATAAGATGGTCAACTTTGGACAGCAGCTCAAGCCGAATGCAGGCAAGCTTGGCGGTATCGAAATTGATACTATGCTCCTTTAAGAGTCTGAGATATGTTGTAATTCTCGACATCCAAGAATCTATATCCTGATCTTCAATAGACGTCAGGAGCATGCTGAACATGAAGGCCCCGACGATGGAAAAATTCACTTTGGAGACTATATTCATCAGCGGCCTTATATGAAACCAATGAGAAGGATATGCTTACTAGCCCACCAGAACGCCCTGAGCCTAGATATCTGTAACGTTCGTAGTAGCTCAATCACCAATAGAACCATTTGTTCGCCCCTTTCTCGAATAGGATGGTCGTACTCGTCGCGCAGGACCGCTCGACAGAGAGCAACCTCCAACGTGTAATAACTAAGCTGCAAAGTACCTATACAGCGTTTGTGTTAGATAACTTCAATATGAAAGTATATATGCATATATGCAGACGCACCTGTAGGATCAGGCAGCAGATCATGATTTCCGTGGAAGAGGTAACTGTATACATCATTCCACTGATCTAGCCTCTGTGTAAAAGAAAGTATGCATGCATTCTTTTCGTCTTCAGGTAGACTTTTGAGAGTCTGCACAGCTTTCAGTGTGTAAAAGGTAGACAGTACATCTGAAAGTATAATACTTAGATCAGCCATTGCAATAAACATTTTATGCGACACATCTTCTTTTCGCAGTCTACTAGTAGACGTTGAGAAACGTGTATCATGAAGTTCAATGTTGTCAAAGTCGGCCATGGTTATCATCGGAACATTATGTTGGTCATCGTGCAAATAAGATGGACGTCCCAACGTCAACGCGGACCTAGAATAAATTATCAACAGGCATAAATTAAAGTTCGATTGAAAAAAAGAATACAGTACCATTTGTCTTGCATATATATTCCCCACCATAAACGTTTCCTACGTCTCTTCTCTGCTTCTGGAATTTTCCAGTTTGTTGGATCGACATTCAAGCCGACGTCATGGGCCATACCCACGAGCTACATACTATCAGCATGGGTCAGTCCCAATCGAGGTCAGGTTCCTGTACATTGCCTATTTCAGCCATCAAACCAGGCATAGTTGGGGCCCTAGACAGTCAGTAAGCACCAGGGGCAAGCAGATTCTCCTTGGAGGGCCAGCCCTGCGTACCGGAAAATGTAAGTATGTCTCTGGGAGTAAAGCAATGCTGCTTCAATACTGTCGAGACTCGCATTTCGGGCCTCAAGCGGAATCGCCCGCCCAAGGAAGTTTAGGAAGACCCAAGGGTCGATAGATTTCGCCTCGGGGCAGAAAACATGAGACAACGCATACATCGACGCAAGGCGTAAAGTGGATGCTGAGCGAAGATCGAATTCACTTTGGCTAATGATAGGAAAGGATGTGTGGACCGTCTCAAAATAAGTGCCAATGAGTTCATCTCTGTGAGGGTGAGCGGTCTCTTCAATATCATTTTCGGGATAGTATATGGGTCTCGCATCCAGATGCTTGTCCGGGAAGATCTGAAAGCCTATATCAATAAATGACTGGGCTGGAGAAAAAAAGGTATGCTTACCGTAAATTGAGCAGGCATTTCAGGATTATCATTCACTTTCTTACATGCCCACACTGTATGGCCAGCTTTTTCTAACTTCTGCTGGCTCGAATGCTGCAGCAGATAGGGGTCCTGATCCCCGCTCAACCCTAAATATTGCAGTGTATGGCGCGCATTTTGATCCACTCTGGAAACTGTCGGCACCAACGAGTCATTCTGCGAGATGTTTTGACTATACACGGCATTCCGGGCACCGCGATGGACCTGGACTCGTTGAGTCGACTCCAGTGGAGTCCGGCGCCTAGTAGGTGGCGGACTTAAATACGTGCAGCTTTTTCCTCTTGCATTGCAGAGCGCACAGCAGTCGCTGCCTGCCTCCCGAATGCAGCACACTCTTCTCTTTCTACACAGATCGCAGCTGGTACGTACATATGCGTTAGGAACCGCTCACGACAGTCATGGTTGAGGTCCTTCAAGGGTTTGGATATCATACGGCTTCTGCTTCCGCGAGCGATACTTGCGCGACTCTACCGGAGACGCCGAATTGATTGGAGCCTTATCCCTCATGGCAATCACGTTTGCTATTCCGTTTCGTGCGGGTCCAATTCATAGGTTGCGCAGGGAGTGGTTCAGCGAGGCGTCGGACAAGAACAAGCCGGAAATAAATTAATCCGACCTTTATCCCATTTGTAGAAGAGTATACGCACTGCGCAATTTGGGTGCTTCAGCTTAATGCTAACTCGATGTCGACATGTACATGGCAGAGTTGCTGGACTAGCCTAGGCAGCCTCCTGGAGGCTGGTTTTGGTCGCCAACTTACATATATGCTATACTAAGAATTGAGCCCGAAGATAATTATCGGAAGAAACCACGTGATCTGGCGTCACGGACGTGTCCGACCGCGTGGCTGAATCATTTTGGACGTGGTACCTCCCCTTCATCTCTGTTTAGGCGGTAGCATTCAGCATGCAATTCAAGGCGTGTGCGAAGCTGCCCGGCTGGTTCTGCAGAGCGTAGAAGATGTCTTCTCTTCTAGATTTCTTCGAGACTCGGCGGCCCGCCGTGAAGCGACGAAAACTTGAGGAACCAAGTCCGCCAACCCCGTCTGAAAGCGGGGGTTTGGACGATTCCGATGAAGTTCATTCTGACCACCCGATATATATTCATTCTAAGAATGGAGCAGCAGTTGCTATCGATCTATCGTCTGTCGCCGAGGATGTTGATGTCCTTAGAAGTAGTCAGACAGAGTTGGAAGTGTCACTTCCAACTGTCAATACAGGCCAAGACGCGATTGAAGAATACGAACGCTGTAAGGCAATTGGTATAAAAGAAGAAGACCTTTCGCTGCAACAAAGGCTTGGGGAAAGGAAATGGCAAAGAGGGAAGAGCTCGATATACGTGGACGCTTTCAACTTGGCACTCGAAACGGTGCTGGAAGAAGAGGCTCATCTGTTTAATCAAGCAGAACTGGAAGTCTTTTGTAGATGGCATGACATGAGTTATGAGTCCCAATACTTGTTAGTCGCTCTTCAATATCCCAGACAACGTTAAAGAGAGAAAGACGATTAATCCGTGATTTTTAATACCAAGATATGTACGACTATTTCTCCGCAAGACGGCCGCTTGGCATCGCATAAATCGATTAGGATACTATCAGGATATTGCAGACATGGGCCAGGCCGTGACAGATCTGAGACAGGTTCATTCTCTTCCCCATTCAACTGTGTCGTGTGAAAATGAAGCCTTGGATGAGTTTCGGTCCTCACAGCACGGCAATATCCTCAGTGAATCCTTCAGGTTTGCTGAAGGAATCGACGAGATTACTACTCTAGAAGAGGCTTCATCGCTACTTCTGCTCGATGAGCTTAAAGAAATGGCCAAAGAAGCCAAAGTTCAGGGGAAGAATAAGAAGGAGCTCTTGACAGCACTTCTTCAGACGAGCCAGACTCAACGCGGGCTAAAGTGGAAAGAAGAAACGTGTAGCAACCGAGACCACCATTTCCACAAAAAGATTTTGGAATATACAGGTGACTGTATCAGACTTTCCCCTGGCCCTTTGAGGCTGTTTGAAAGAGTGCACCTAGTTTTCTATCGCTCGACTGAATGGACAGAAAAATCTCTTACCACAATTATATTAGCAAAGATTTCGCGCAAAAATTTTCCTGATTATGTCGTCGCGCGCTCTACAGCAATATTTAACTCACGACAAGCTCTGCTTGAGTTTGAAACGGCTCTGAGGACTCAGTTTGAGATCGACAATATATTAGAATTCAGTGGGACGCCAACGGCACAACGTTTGCAGACCATTAAAGATCTAAGTGAAAAGATCTACCCCAGGTGGAGACATCTATTAGAACAAGAACAACAAAAAGAGAACAACATTTATTTCAGCGGAGAAGGTGCTTACTTGCGTCGATTTTCCCCAGCTTGGGTGTATACGAGAATCATACACAAAGGTCTTTACCCGCTTGGCCGATTCAAAGAACATAAACGAGAACATGAGCTTTTGACTGAGCTGCTCGACCAAAAGCTTTTCCACCTTGCAAGGCGCGGCGCCTGGTACCAAAGAAAAGCTCTTCTAGAGGAGCATTACCTTTGGACTCTGATGCCTAGTGACGGCAGATCCGAGGAGGCACAGAAGAAGTATTGGAAGAGAATCGCTCTGCAGACTTGTGAGGTTGGACTTCAAGATCCAGATTGCCATGTCATATATCACTACGATCTTCAAAAACGAATTACCAAACTCGAAAAGTCGTTGAGGGTTGTCAAGCGAGAGCAACATAACTTTGGGCACGTACTTCTTGTCAAACCCCAAGAGAGAACCGTCGAGGGAATCCGCATCGAGAAAGAAGATCTTTTAACCCAACCTGATCCAATCAAGAACAGTGAAACGCAATCATTGTCAACAAGAAAAGGTCGCCCAACGATTTGGATAGACGAGCGAGAGGGTGGCGAAGAATGCAGAGTCGAGAACATGTGTCTCAGCTGGTATCGGGAAAACGGATGGAAAGGTTATCACTCCGAAGGAGGGATTGTAAGAACACTGGTATGTTTATAATAAGCAGCAATCAAAAAGCGAAAGTCATTGAGCTAATCAAAATTCTGACCAGTTCGGCTACCTCTTCTTTGACATTTTATTCGCCTATGTCCCCAATGTCTTCCAGACGCCCTTTCAAACTTGTCCATTAGATTTACATACAGATGCCTTCTACCCAGCACGCGCGTCAGAAATTAACCATCGGCTCATGCAAATTGCTAACGGTGAAGCTGAAGCCATCATTCGCAATGTGCATGAGCGCGAATTTCCAAATCAAACTTGCATCGTTGGTGTTGATTGGACATTCGCAATTGACGACCTCGTTGAGATTGTACAGTGTTTCAGTGGTTCGGCTCTAGCAACGGTATGCAAGATCATGGCACAGGAGTATCAGCAGCGGGGAGGTGGAATTCCTGATCTTTTCCTCTGGAGTCCAGAGAGGAAGGAGGTCATGTTTGCCGAAGTCAAGTCTGAGAACGACCGGTTGAGTGATACGCAGAGATTGTGGATACACGTTTTGATGGGAGCAGGCATTACTGTCGAGCTGTGTAACGCCGTAGCGAGGGAAATCAGGTATATATAGGTGTCGTTTACTTCGTGATAGAAAAAGTGTTAAATAAGAACTTCATGACCGCCGAAAACTAAGCGCTATCAATGAACTCCAGGCTACTTGTATTTACAATGATAATCAATGTATAGAAGGCCACAAAACTTTTAGATTCTTGACCCAGAAACGGGCAGTCTGGCTACATAAAAATCATGGTCGTCGTTTGCAACAGAGAATCCGAGTTGAACTCGGAAGGCTCTGTGAAACTGCTTGTCTTTTTTGAGACAAATCCATCGGTCCGAGGGAATATGGATTCGAGAAAAAAAAGATTCTCGAATATGTAGTGTTGGATTCCCCGAGTAGCTTGAAATAACACAGAGATGCTATCCATTTCATTTAAGCAACCAAGGTGCTGGCAGTGGCGCTCTCGTATCTCCAGGTAGGAGGAAGGACACCGACAGTCTTGTAGTAACGGGACAGGCGGTGGATACGGGACTCGATGAGAATGAGGCGGAATTTGCCATCCTTGTCCTTGCGGTTGCGCTCAAGGTGCTTGCGGACGGACACAGCCTTCTTGATGAGGAAGTAAAGATCCTCGGGAATCTCAGGAGCGAGACCTACAAACGTCACTCTGTCAGCCTTGAATTGACCAAGCAGAGGCAGATGGTGCGTGTGCATAACACAGCATGTTGGCAACCAGGGTATCGAAGAGCCGGAGAGCTAGGCAGAGTAATAGCCAGTCTCAACGAGAGCAAGGTATTATTTCTCAATCGGCGACATTGCGATGCTTGCTTCACTCTCCGGTCCGAATCCTTTGGCCTATCTACGACGATATGATCACGAAGGGGAGGGAGAATCGGGGTTTCGTACCGTTGGACTTCAAGATACGGAGGATCTTGTTACCTGTTGGCAAGAGCAGTCAGTTTCAGGTCTGAAATTTTATATAGAAAAGCGGAATTTCAACGTACCAGTGACATTGCGGACCTGGGCAATGCCGTGGCTGTCACGGAGAACGACACCAATCTGACTGGGGGTGGCACTATGGCGAAGTGTTAGACACATCAATTCTTCGCTGATGAAAATGCCGAAATTCAGATGTTCACTTACCCCTTCTTGGCGAGCTTGCAGATCTGGTCAGTGACCTGGTCAGGAGTGGTCTTGAGCCAGGCAGGAGGAGTCCTGGAGTAAGGAATGGCCGAGGAGGCGATACCCTTTCCCTTGGAGTGAAGACTGAGTCGGTTGTTAGAAATTGATCACTTCACCAAGGACAAGCACAAAATCTCTTATGCAATGGAAACATTGGAAATAAAGTAGAGTGTCAATATACATACCGACCCATTTTGATTGCTGGTTGTGCCGGAAGGACTTGACTGAGGCGTTGGGCGATTTGTCGACTGCGGAATGAGAGGTCGAAAAATATCGCGGAGGCCCTTCCCGCTTTTGGTGTTGAATGTGCGGACGCGAGTGTGGATCATGTGACCTGGCCTGGCTCGCTAACGGAACTGTAGTTTTCCCGGCGGCTGGACCCACCTATCCTTGCCTTTATTTTTTCTTCATTCTCTCTTGACTCCCAAGCGAGATCATCGCACCAGTATAGTCCTCGACGGCGTTGCTTGGGCATTTGATTTGAGCACCATGCCTTGCCATTTCCCGTCGCTCTGGTAGATGAACTTCAAGGCATGCGATGGACGATTTGGTATGTTTTTTATTCTTCTTTCGCTGTTTACGCTCTCCGCAAGTACTCTGATGATACACTTCCAATTGTTTTATTTATTTCTGGTACCTCTTGTGTCAGAGGCGCATCGGCCTCCAGCTGGTGCTACCTCGATGATCGAAACGGACTTCTGATTTGCTACTTCGTTGATTATTCTTTGCTCCACTGTCCATACAATGAGCATTTTCGCTGACTTGGCTTCAAGACTTTTGTCAGGTCGTACCATAAAACCACAGGTTCGATACAGTACGAACCATATATAGCCGATTAGTTGTTGGAGAGATACAGTTGCAATGGAATTCTAAGTCCCGAGTGCATTCTTCTTTCATGCTGTGACTATCATGATAAATCGTAGACTAGCAGTTCGAAAAACCACGATATAATTCGATGGTGGACTGATTTGTCCAAACTAGTGGATCGTACCAACATTGCGTTGAGCATCGAGAGTCCCTTGAATCTGACCTATGTACAAGGCGTCCCATGATGGAGTAGCTGGAGTTGAATTACATGTCAGTGTCGGAGGCGTGAGGGAAAATTCGTACCCAGTATCCTGTTGAACTTCTTCAGACACGCTTTAAAGTCCTCCTCTCAGGGCTGATATATTCAGGACTGGTATACCATAACGTGAACATAACAAAGCCAATGGTTGCTGCGAGATATTTCTAGTATCCCGAGTTCGCATTGCACATCGCTGCAGCCAGTTTCATCCGGTCAGCCTCGGAATCCATGATTCTTTATGATGCGGGGGTTCTTTTTTTGGCATTGCTCTTCTCATTAGTCAAACCAGACATCGAAGACATTTCGTTTTATCCAGTAATTGACGATCAATAGAGGAGACATATCCCCGGTATTGCAATTTGTGGCACCAATGCGTTATTCGGTTGCACAGCGAACTCCGACGCGATAACAGACAACGCTAGACTATTGGGGTGATGGAAAATGATTAATTATTCATATATGTTGCTGGTAGCCGTAACTAAATGATTGTTGGCTTAGAGAGCATCCTGAGAATGACTCACGCAGAGTTTTCTCTTTGTCTGGTTTTCGAAAACAAACCAATGAACTTTTGGAGATTGCTTTTATCTGAGCATGCCTACTTATTGGCCAACGCAAGCAACCACATCACCGCGTGATACGAATCGCCTCCGGTGTTACTATTATATAGCACCATGCTCCTACGATGTGATTAGTAGAGCTTTCAAGTTGAATCTTATTTGCATGCCTATACGTACTTGATTCCTCACATAATCTCGAGGCTGGTACAAAGCTAGGCGATCAAGCAACGCGCACTACCAACGCCTCTCCACAATTCCCTACTCTTCGATAGCCACCTGCGCAGCATAGTTGGATGTGTAGATAATGAGCGCCAGCGCTTAAGCCGACAGGTACCAAAGAATTCCATGATCGCGGAGGCAATGCTCATCGCGGCTACGATTGGGTCTGTCAGGAAGACGCCGCGGCCAAGCGCACACATAACGGACCACTCACGAAGCATGATCTGGCCTCAGCTGTTCCTGGCCCTTTTTGGGTTTGAGTTTTCTCCCCTTCGTTTCTAGGGTCTACCATGCTTCAATCATTGCTACTGGCTCATACACTACATACGCAGCTCGTCTAATAACATGTTGGACACGAATAGTAGTCGGTAGATACCAAATCGCCTCGAAGCACGCTTTTATTCGACGCATCAATATTACGCCTGGAAAATAAGTTGCGTGAAAATGACATACCAGAACTCAGTCGTAATAAACGGATCTCTTCCCTGCCCGTCTGGTATACGTACGATGGTTACAAGATTGATTGGCCGATTTGTCGGTGCTCGATCGTACTGCCGTACCGTACATAGGGTTATCAACAACTACATAGATCCAGTTTATTATTATTGAATGGTTTTTTGCGTCCATAATTTGCATCCATCAGATCCGGTACAGACTTTGAATCTCACATCGGGTTTCACCGTGTATCGCCACATAGGAGTTGCCTCTCGCGAAGCACGCGTGGAACGACCGGAATCCAGTACTGCTTGCTGCGACCGGAGTTCAAAGACAGTGTAATGTGTATGATTAGGGTGGCCGCTAGATTCAGATTCGACCAGGTCTTCCGCATTGCGAAATGAATGTAGTCTTCGATCACAAAGGCCGTAGTATGGAATTCTGCTTCATTAATCTAATGATGGCCTCTCACCCTCTTCGACATGGATCTTCGAGCTTGGTCCGGAACGGGAACGGCCGCAGCGGGCCGCATGAGTTTAATCTTGAATTACTTCCTGAGTCACCCTCAACACAACGGTATCAGACGAGAGTTTCGCTTTTGCATTTTTTTGATGATCAGAATGGGCGTAACGTATGACGCTACAGAGCAAGGCAGATCCTCTGCGATGTGAAAGCGGTAAGAAAAAAGGGTCAACGGGGTTAGTCGATATGTCAAGCACATGGCGTCGCACTGGCGCGTTCCATCGCTCCAAAGATTTTACCACCATATTCCGTACTACGTGCTTACATACAATGACATACGTCCTCATGGCATGCTACTAAATTGCCACAATATGCCATTGAATGCGGCACTGCACTGCTAGGCCGTATTTACATCGTCCGCCAAATCAGATTGGTGCGGCAATAACTAACAGAATGACGGGGTGAGAGCAGGGTATAGATGTTGTATGCACAAACCACCCTGCAAAGAGTGTCTTATAATCTTACCCGTGTTTTATCCGGTCTGGCTTCCTTTTCGAGCGTGGCGGGCATCTTTAATAAATCTGGTACGTGCCCTGTTACCCGGCCTCCCGGTGATAGAGGCAACAGCCTTAACTCCAGCCCTTTTTATTTATACGAGTAATGCAGGCTAGTCAACTGGCGAACTAGCTATGACACGCAGGAATCATTTATAAAACGGGGCAATGTGTGGAAAACTCTAATGAAAGGCGTGAGCTGGGTAGTTATGAGTTGTGCTGAATTGGTAGATTTGTATAACGGCAATGAGAGAGCAGCCAGGCGATTATTCCCATTGGCGGCTTATTTATGCGTTAACAATATTACCTACCTGGGTGCTAATTAGATGGCCAAGTGCATACTGTTCATGTCATATATACATGGATTGTCTGGGACGGCCAAATTGGCTCTTGAGTCTCAATCCTCGTATTCAACGAGCTGATCAAACCTATAGCTTGTCTGGTCAGTTACTAGGGCTAGAAGTAGTCAGTCTAAGCCTTTGAAGAGATTCTTGGAGAGTTGTCACAACTCGTGCTTTGCCGACAAGCCGTCTGATCAGTAAAAGTGTCCGCCCCCTAAAAACAACGCCGCATCCAAACAATTCTGAGAGTTTAAAGGGATCACCCATACAACTAGGTTTGGAATCAATAGTTTCCAAGATATCCATGTTCCATACCAAGGTGGTTTGCTGGTCCTTACAAAAAGAGCCTGGCTTCCACTTCCGGTGCGCCGCGAATACATAGTACAAACACGCACGACAATCCTATAGTCTATTGTATTATGTATATAGAATGTGGACCAGCAGAAGGCCCGATCGCGCACGAGAGCCGTAATTAACCCTGTAAGTAACGAGGGTACGGTAACGTCGCGTACCGTACCGGCCATGTCTATATGCGGCGAGCCCCCCTGTCCCGCGTCTTTACCGCAGGCGCCCATTGGCGAGGCCCCTTGCCCTAACCTCCCCGCTTATCCAGCCTACGCAGGTACTGCCCGCCATTCGAGAGGGTCAAACACAGATCCCTCGTCATAATACTGCTCTTAATGATTAGCTGCTGCCGCGTATAGCCCGTGTTATATTTTACGTGCCGACTCTGAGTGTCTGGTTGCCACCACGGTGGGTCCTTCTAGACTTGTGTGATTGTAGGCCTTCACTCTAAAAGTCCTATTTCTCGGTAACCATCAAACCCCCTCAGCCCCTCCGGGGACCTTATCCAATGATCCATGGAACAGGAGCCCCATTAAAGGCACTACTTGTGCCAATTAGGCAGTATTGGATTAAAGACAATGCATTATGCTTGCTGCGGCACATACATTGGGTTCGGCGGCCTCTCTGTGCGTGGAGCCATGCTCCAGACCGTGGCCTAGTTCAAGTCGTTCGCTGCAATTCGACTCGCGGTTCAGCCCGTGCGATTTCCCCAAGTATATAGTAATATAGTCTTCCCGCGCGCAGACGGCCTCGCTCATATTTTTGTTTTTTTTCCCTGCCGGTTACATCATCTGCGCCTCAAGTCTGTCGCGAAGAGACATTCTCTCTTTGAGCTGTCGGCTATTCGCTTGACTGCCTGGATGCAGTCTTCTGTTTAAACCCTCGAACATGAGGCAGTCGCTCGTTTCACGCATCAACACCTGGTAATTCGTTAAGGCGCAATACGGAATCAAGAGTCGTCTAAAGGATGACGACCTCGTCAAAAACGGGCTTGTGCCCATCACCATTCTTGCAAGAGAGTCTCTTCGGAAACACAACTGGATGTAAGTGCAGCATTCTAATTTAGTATAGTTACTATTTCAGTATTGGTTTGTGTTAATGGTTTTGTCCTATACAGTTATTGCCGGTCGTTTCTGTGAAGCTGTCGGAGACGTTACATGCTGCTTACCCTGCCCCTTGGCGGACTGGAGATACCCTGATGGTGAGTAACAATCGGAGCCAGACTGCAAACGAAAATACTACTTGGGTAGAAGTGGAAGTGGAGGTGCGCCGCAAGAGAACAGTACTGATATATGACTTCATTAGGGGTGGACTCTAAAACGACTGCAGTTGGATGGCTCGGTGTCGCCCTATTGCCATTGACTGCCTTTCTTTTGCTCAGCTGGGCCGTTCTGCCCGTCAAATTCACAAACCGCAACTATATCACAGTCTGCTTCACACTGGCTGTGGTATGCTTGCAAATTCCACTGATCATTCCGCTGGGCACAAAACCGCAACAATGTTACGACGAAATTACCCCCAATGATATGAACACCAACTGGTCATGTGCATTTACTGGCGCTATACTATTGTTTGGCGGCGCCGCTACTGTCACATGGAGTCTATTGCGCACACTCGCTCTCCACCTCCAGGTCTGCTGGGAGGTGGTCATCGGGCCAGTGTTCATGTGGGCCTCGTTGGCTGCAGGTCTCGCAGTGCCTGTGATTATCCTGGCAGTGATGTTGGTCTTTACAGGGGTCTCTTACCGCTTTGGAAACGTATGCCATATCAACAGCACCGACAGCCTGGACGACTATTGGATTCCAATCTTGGTGTTTGCTGGGCTGGGACTTATTCTTCAATTTGTGACCATGGGATATTGTATTCACGTTTATGTCCGGGCACTATTCGACCCGTCAGATCCAACAAACACCACTAACTCGGGCCTACCATCCTACTCAAACAGTTTTCGCACAGTGACTGCCCGTCAGGCATACAAGCGTGTGCGGCGGGTCATCAGACTACAGTGGCGATCGATGGCTCTTGTCTTGGTTATTCTAGCCAACGTTATCTACTTCGCAGTAGTATTTGTGCAGCTCGACAACGCAATGGCATTGACCACCACAAACCTTGAAAACGCTCTGCCGTGGCTGACATGCTTGGTGACCTATCAGGAAGCTAAGAAATGCACTTCGGAAGCATCCGCAGTCGGTCTTCCCGAGGCAGAATTAGACGCAGCGTTGGTATTGCTCTGCCTAGCTAGCCTTTGGAACTTTGTCTTCACCATCCGCTGGACAATGATCCGGGGCTGGATTGACTTTTGGCAAGGAATGTTTGTCAAAAACGTGGAGTTTGTCTCAGTAGATGCACGCTCCCGCTTTGCAGACACTCGCGATTACGAAATGCTCAGCCATCAACAAAAAACCCCCGAGCCAATACGGTCCGAGGTGCGCTCGCCTAGTCCAGCATATATCGGCAACTACATGAATGGGCATCAAGATGAGGATGCCGACCAAAAAGACGCCGAACTTGTCAATCATTCGCGGCACACAAGTTATAGCCGACCAGCAATGAGCTTCTCCTCGCCGCGACCTCCAACTTCACAAAGAAGCCCAGGACCAACCGGTTATACGTGGGATGCCACCAGCACTTTTGCGCGATCAAATTCCCAGATGAGTCATCATCATCGTGGATCCAGATAAGCGGATTCAGTGCCACTCTCTTCTTCATTCTCTCACTTCTGTACACTTGCACTTGTACGTTTACATTCCAGCATGGCGTTGCCGGCCGGTGTTTTGTCACACTCTATATATTACGATATTTTATATACACACTACAGATTTTATTGGTGGCAATCGGTCTAGGTTTTGGTAGGTATGGCGGAGGTTTAAAAAGTCGAAAATTCCAAGATATCTGTCTATTTTATGTTTTATCCCACTGTCACGCACTCTCTATATTTTCCTTCTTACAAGACACCCATTCTGTTATCTGCCACATGCTTCATTGAGAAGAGTTTTTTTCTGGTTAATGACATACTATCCTACAAGTTTAATTCTAGTAATTACTTCTATGTTCATCAAACCTTTGTTGGTAAACGAACTCCTTTTCAGCAAGGCTAGAACTAAGGCGAATTGAGACACGGACTAGAAAAGGGCAGGTTAGCTAGCTGATTATCGATTTCCCAATACGGTTTGCAGTTACTAAAACTTAAACCAAGCTTGTGGGACAGCCCACCCACCTCTGCTACTTTCTCGAGGCGTCAATCGAAACCTGGATTTTGACTTTGGCATTACCAAACAACTGTGACCCTGCTTACTCATTTTTAAGCGAAGTTTAAGACACTCCGTACATTGTTAGGTTTCGGCAGCCGGAAACGAGAACGTGAAGCACAAAAGCAAACTCCGAAGCAATTCCCAGAACTCAACTGACGACGAACGATCCGTGCGCTCAATAATTGTGCCACCTATGTGGATATAATTACGCGGTTGGGTGGATTGAAACTAATGCATCTGGCATTTAGCATCTGGCATCTGGCATTTCGCCCACGAACTGAACAGGGAATAAGCACATGCTATTCTATGTCTGGATCAAATGCCTAGGCAATTGCTTAGTTAAAGTTAGTTGTTGAATTGACAGCTACCTAAAGTGTAAGCTCATGTCGATCTCCGAACCCCCCTTTTTTTTTCCGTCGCGCAGACATACGGAGTTGATGTTCGTATGAATGATTGCGTGGATAGAGAATACATTCTCGCATGCTCATTCCTCTGGAGGACTGGCGTGTCGCTTTCGGCATTTGCAGAAGCGTAAAGGGGTACCTTTTTGTAGGCGCCGTTTAGGGTTGGACGTCATTGGCTGGAGGATGGGAATGTTCGGGCCACGTGAGTATACTTGTTAAATTGTAGTTACAGCGATTCAATGAGTACAGTTATAATATATCTAGAGATCGGCAAATCAATGGTTCATACCAGAATTTGTAGTTGGTTAACCAACGCCAGGAACTGTAGTTACAAACAAAATCGCAAGATCGAAAACTTGGTGATTGGCCGCTGCGGTAGCCCTGGCGGAACTATGAAAAACGGTAGAGTGCGGAGAACGAACCAGGTATTTCCAGTGGCTGTTGCGGACTACGCTTCGTAAGGACTAGCCTAAGTGAATTCCGGAACAAACCATGGATACCATTGGAGGGTTGTGAGACGTGAGAATCCAAGGTGTACTACGGAGTAAGCCCAATCCCAGGCCATTCCACGATCGGTTAAGCGGTCTGTCTGCACGCCTGCGGATTGCACGGAATCAGATACGGAGATGTTACTAGGCATTGCGCTAATCCAACGCGTTATACTCTGGGCCTCGGCACGTGAGGTGCGTTTGCCATCATTTGATTTTGCGCTGGGATCGTGCATATGGCCATTCCCGTTCCTGACTGCCGATTGCACAAGCGAATCGGAGTGATTTTCGAACTGACTACCCACAGGATAAAAGTTGATAACATATACAGAGCACATATTCGCCAGTGTCCCGTAGTAATGGGTACTCCGTCCTCCGTACAGAGACTCTGAACATTTGACGATGTGCGTGCGACCTTATCAATCAGACTAGTACTCCGCGTTTCACCTTTAGCGACCTTCTCGAACAGCGATAGAAGAGATGCACATAAACCCGATGCCAGCTAATCAGTGCCACCACGCTTTTGTGCTCCATACCTCGTAATTCCGTAGTGCGACCAGAGGCTGCAGGAGAAGTTGGACGGCGGGTTTTATAGTGGCGTTATTAGCGACAGCAGCTAATCTCTGGCTATGCTTGAAGCGTTGTTTTACCATCTGTTACGAGGCCAATTCACCAGCGAAAAGATTGCTATTGCCTGGACTATATTGTTTATGAGGATCTGATTTGCAGCGCGTGCTGGGATGCCAGAGAACTATAACAGCGTAACGCAGTGATTTTGGAATGAGTAGAGAGGAAACTGTGAGAAAAGGGCAATCGTGATGTTGATTATACATAGTACTAGTTTTTAGTATTTAGCATTTAGTGCGTCTCGACATGGATCTGTTGCATTAGCCGTATTTAGCATGCGCGCTAGCCATGCATCTGGGCGGGTCTCCTGCAGGTAGCCTCTAGCAATTATTGGTCAGATGTCCAAAAGCTGAGGACCGTGAAACGGCCTTGTGACTCGAATAGGACTAGCGCCAAGGGGGAACACGGGTCTTGCCATGTCGGCGACCCACCCGTATTGTTGTGTATTGTATGTCACGGTCTGGTTTGTTCCCGTACCGTACTGACAGTCGGATGGTATTTTTCGCTTCTCGTCTCCCCACAGTAGTGTTTCCAAAGTAACTGCCTATACTGGACTAAATTCCTCAATGTTTGAAGCAGTGATCGCCAGTCGTCATTTCAAGTGAACCAAGTCAAGGCATCTACCAGAAAGGAGGGTATGCTGGTTTGTCACACACCGAACGCTGCCCGACCTCGCCAAAGTCAAGCAATCCATCACTGGCAAAGGGGAAAATGATGGGCAAAGAGCATAGACTAGCTGACTCATAAACCCTGCCCTGTCTCAATTGATACCCACTATCTCGTGTCAAAAACGTAAGACAGCCTCTCTCTATGTTACATCCGACGTGCGTATGCACCCTTCTTATCTGCTTATCAAATACATACCATCTAGTTACACCGAGGCTGGACATCCACTTGTATCCACTCTTGGAGTCCTACAAAATTCGTCGTGTGTATCAGGGTGAAACAAACTTGAGAGAACAGTGTGGATATACGGAGTATGCAGAGTCCACACGTTGGAATCTCGAAGGATCAATACGCTTTCACTCTTTCCGCTTTGAGGTGTATATATTCCTACCGTTTCTGACACAAACGGCTTTTCTGCGACAATTTGTGTTTGAGTCGTCGCTCTCGGTTCATCAGTTCTTGGAAAAATCCCTGTCTAGGTAGTTGATATCTCGTCTTGGAAGGTGGTCAGGCCACGGGTTCTAAAACACACGGCACTCATAACGTGTGAGAACACGAGTTTGGTCCTTGATAATAATGGAATTGTTACATGATAGCCCTACACATATAGTCGTGCTCCATTTGCCCGTTGGAAATATCCAAGGCTCGTTGATACCCGTTGTGCAATGCAACTAGAGTAAAAACCCGCCGTCACAAAACCTGCATTGTAGTTGTATACCTACGTAGCTGTACAGAGATTGATCTAGACCTCGTCCTTTAATCTCTACTGCAATCCAACAGGAGCGGAAACAGGAAGATGTTACTGTTGCAATGGGTTCCTCGTTTTATATCCCAAAATTATGCAGGGAATATATCACAGATATGCCTCGAGCCCGTCTCAAACCCAACGATTGCCGGGCTTTAGTCAGTGCGTCGGTCCCTTGCTCTGACTGATGGTGGCAGATTTATTGATTACTGGGAAGGCATTGGGACCAACTGGCATTAACGGGGCATTGTATGACGAATGCCGTTGAATGTAGAAAATCTCTCCTCTCCGTCCTTGGTAGCAGACCACGAGAGCCTCTGCGAATGAGCATTGACACAGGAATAGTGAGCATATGCATATGCAAAGACATATTGTTGGATTGAACAAGAATGACGGACACTGCCATAACTAAAAGTTGGCCATCCATGTCAGATACTAGGCAGACAGATAGAGAGAATGAAAAAAAACAGGAATAAAAGTGCATCACAGACTAAATTATAGTACATAACACCACTCGCTCGAGCCCTTAAAAGATCAAACCAGTTGTTGGTCGAGGATACAAGACTATGAATATTCTCATTTTCCAACCCCGTCAGCCCAGCAAATATCTTTGCATCAAAGAAGACAAGAATAAGACGATTATCATCACGCATAGTATTATATCATAATAGCATGACAGCAGAACTTGGTACGATCAAAGAAAAGAAAGCATCCTTGTCAAGTCACAGTATCTAGGGCGGCACGTATTGAGGTTACTTTTCGACCTGACAGCGCATCTTACAAACATGTAGTGGCTATGTGACTTGATATTGCTGAGATGGCAGAAGTAGAGAAGAGGAAACACCAATAGTGTACGTATTGGCTGCCAATTACCAAGCGTCTACTTCGAAACTCTCCTGTAGCATTGTCAGTACATATGATAGGGTTAATCAATATACAAGCTCACTAACCTCTGGGAAATATGTCGTAACAACAGTGCGATCAGAGAATTTCCGCCCTGCAAGCGCCTTCAAAGCGCGGTTCGCCGATTCAACACTATCGAACTTGACAAAAATCTTGCCCACACCCGCCGACTGCCGACTGCCGCCGGTTGGTCGGGGAATTTTGAGATCGAGGATTTGACCATATTTGCTGCATTCATCTTGCACGTCTTCAACAATTTCTGTAACACAAATTAGTATACTGTACGTGGAACGCCGATAATATGCAACTTACCTTCATAGTCGTCATTGTTGATGAGTTCGTCAGGAGTCACCATGTTAAGCAATTGAAGAACGCGGCTAGTCTCCAGATCTGTCGATGTGGTTTTCGCAAACATAGACATTGCATTGACGCCCATGTCAAGGCCAGCTGCTTGCGTGACGCCGATGCTGGCATGAGTGACCTTCAGGTGCTTATCACCTAATTCCATACCGTTCAAACTTTCCACGGCAATAGCAGTCGCTGCGGCATCAGCATACTCGCAAAAGGCAATACCCTAAATCATTTACATTAGTACTATTGGTAGCATTATTATCTCGTATGACTTACCCGAGATTCTTCTGTTCCACTGTCCTTGAACAACACAAAGGCCTTGAGTTCTCCAATCGACTTCAAGAGCATGGTGACAGGTTCTTCCGGAATATATAATGGAATGTTCTTTACGCATAACTTATGCGGGGAGTCAGGAACCTCATTGGAGATTACTCCCTCTTGGAACTGCTGATCCTCGGCGTGGGAAGGAACGATGTAGTCCTTAGGACGGCGCAGCTCAAGGCCTCTGGGTCCGCCGTTCGCGGAGTCTGTTGTATCGTGCTCTTCCATTGTAATTCCATCAAAAGCAAGGGCCACAGTGGCATCCTCGGGGCTCTTGAATTCCAAGAGTGCAAATGAATGATCTTTCGAAATCTGAGCAGACACACATGGGTCGACTCCCTTGATAACATTAAGTCCGTTGAGCTGGAGATTGAAGAACGAGGCGAGAGCGGCATCATTTATGCTGGGGGGAATATTATGAGCGAACAAGCGTTTGGCTTGTCTTGAATTGGCAGGACTAAGTGCGGTATTCTCGGTGGACGTTGCCGAAGGCTGATTCACGAAAGCTTGAAGACGTGTTGGATCGACTGCCTGCTGACGAGGTGCGCCTGGAAGAGGGAACATGCCTGATATGAAAATTAGAACCACGCTTGAAGGCCGAGGTAAAAAGTGACTTACCTGACAGCTTTGCCTGTTCGGCAGTGACATTATCGTACCCTGGGGGCTTGATATCCCACTGGGTAAGACGACGTTTCCGGTCTAATACAGACACAACATCTGTCAGATCAGGAGTAGGCTCCTTCTTTTTCGGAGGAGATGTGCTTCGTCGTCGTTCTCGCTCTCTTTCTCGCCCCTCGCGTTCTCTACGGCGAGGTCGCTCCTCAAAAAGATCTCCCCGGTCGCCTCGTTCTCGCCGTGCTGGGCGTTCGTCATGATCGCGGCGCCGACGATCACCTCGGTCTCTATCCCAGTCTCGTTCATCTCGGCGGCTCGAATACCGGTCTTCGCGCTCTCTAGCTCTGTAGTCGCGGCTGGATGAGTACGAGTCTGCTTCTGGTTCGCGTCGCGAACCTCGACCAGAGCCGTAATGTGGCGACCTTGAGCGACGACGCTCGCCTCTTTCCCGATCACCGCGTTCCCTTCTGTCGTCTCTCTTTGTAGAAATAGAATCAGTAACTTGAACAACTCGAGGGAGGCTTGGCAGGTAAAATTGGTAGGGTCTTACAAAATAGTCTCTTGAGCGGCCTCCAGAGTCTGGAAAAAGGTAAGTATGTCAGCGCGATAATACTCGCAAAGTTGCGCATATATTCTTACCTCTGGCAGAGTATGCGTCGCCGTTCATTTTGACTTCACTTCGGCGTGGCAAGATGGGCAGAAAGAGCTTGACCACCTTACGCGACTGGACAGAGCAGGCGGATGAATATCAACCAAGACGACTTGGACGAGAGAACAGATGAGGATAAGTACCTCGTATCCGAGAAGAGGAGAAGTGGCGGTGCAAAGGCTGCTCTTTCTCTGCAAATCTTTGTCGGGGACGGCGGTCCAGACAAATTCAAAGTTGAGCTTCGAGCCCGCGTCTAACGCGGGACTGGCGCGCGCCCGGCGTCTATCCCGCCTATCGGATCTTGAGTTGGTCGCGGAGTCCAAAAGTATTGTTCACCTGTCAATCCGCTCTTTGATCGGTCGACGCTTCTTCAGATTGGCATTACCCAGGCGCACAATTCCTCTCAGCATGGGTTGAATGCTGGCCTTGATGTTTAATTCACAACATGGCCCCCCATTTCACGGAATGGCGCAAACTGCCCATCAGTTTGAGTGAGCTGTGCATCAACACTACCTTGAGATGCGGGCAATCTTTCAGGTGAGTTCCTGCTTACTCGCATTTTTCATTTCCAATGGTCTAACCAGTTGGCCATAACCTAGATGGCAGAAGCTGCCAGAGAGCGATGAATGGAGATGTGTCCTTCGTGGTCGTCTCATCTCCCTTCGACAAGATCCATCGTACCTGTACTATCGGTCATATCGACCTCGTATCCTGCCGTCGTCGTCGCCCCCGAAAGCGATGCCCTCGTTACAATTGAAATCCGCCACGGTTGCTGAGCCCGATCCTTCCACCGCCGACGAAGACTATGCAATCGTTACACATTACCTCAACCTGAGCTCCGATCTTACTGGTCTATATGAGCAGTGGAGCGATTCCGATCCCAATTTCAAGAAAAAGGCCCCAAATTTCACGGGAATTCGCATTCTTCGACAGGATGCTTGGGAAGCTTTGGTGTCTTTTATTTGTAGTAGCAACAACAATATTGCGAGGATTTCGCAAATGGTGGAAAAACTATGCCTGAACTATGGCGAGGTGGTTGCTACCATCGAGGATCGGTCCTACCACAATTTCCCGACGCCAGAAGCGCTTACTGGGAAGGATGTTGAAAGTCGGCTCAGGGAATTAGGATTCGGCTATAGGGCCAAGTACATATACCAGACTGCTGTCATGGTTGCCGAGGAGAGGGAAAAGGGCTGGCTGGACTCGCTACGTAATCCCGAGAGCCCTGCTTTTGGCGTGGAGGCGTCTCCGGGAGACGCAATGCGACCAGAAGGGAGAGAAGGCTATCGCACTGCCCATGAAAAGCTTTTGGAGCTCCAGGGCGTGGGGCCGAAAGTTGCTGACTGTGTCTGTCTGATGGGGCTGGGATGGGGGGAGGCGGTTCCCGTTGATACACATGGTCAGTAACTCAGCTTTGTGATAATCTCTCCCCTCCATCTACTAACAGATCCGCCCAGTTTGGCAAATTGCGCAAAGAGATTACAAGTTTGGCAAGGGTGGCAACAAATCGCTGACCAAAGCTACATATGATGCGGTTGGAAATCATTTTCGCAAACTCTGGGGTAAGGAAGCCGGCTGGGCTCACAGTGTCTTATTCACGGCGGACCTGAGAAATTTCTCAGACAGACTTGCTTCGAAGGTGAAAGTGGAGGTCAAGGAAGAAGCCGATGCCCCGTTAAAGACAATAGTCACCTCCACAGTGGCTGCTAAACGCGCGCTGAGTGAAGACGGCAGCGAAGCAGACAAAAAGACGGGGATTGTAGTCCAGGCTGCCGAGACGGTGATGACTCGCAGGAGATCGAAGCGGCTACGCAGGTGATGGCCGGTGCATTGTGAGCGACCTATAGGAAGCACGGGTCAGAGACGTCGGCATCGAACGGAAGTTTTGGCGAGATATCATCATATCAACGATCGATTATATAGACCATCGACATGCATTGGCATTACACGGGCCGGGTGCAATTGCTCGCATAATTGTAGTTAGAACTCTGATATTTGTGTTTATCTGATCATAATATAATGCCCAGCATCTTGGTAGAGTATATAATTCCGAAAAAAAAAAAAATCCGAGACCAATCTATATCAAATAAAAAAATAATGCCATGATCGTCCCGCCCTGGCCAATTTACTGAAAGACCACCTTAATTGACCCGTCACCCTGACCCCTGCAAATAATGTGGAGCGCGGCACGTGTTGGCATATCAGATCTAGCCTCGCACGAAGCATTGCTCTACCACATGCCTCCCTGTGCGATATAGTACGTAGCATATGGTAAATCACACGTCCTAAAACTGTGCGGACAGAGTACGGAGTCGAGATTTGGAGTAGACTTGATAGGCAATTGTGCGTGCGGGGGAGCGATCCACCGCGATAGATCAAATTGGAGGTCGGTGAAGGCAGTCCACAGGACGACCGAGTCCCCACGGCGCGAAGAAGCAATAGGAACAGGCGGCTGATGGCTGCTTGCTAACAAGTACTAAGTAACTAAGTAAACAAACCCACCAGAAAATAGACGGACCACCTCCGAGCGAGGCGCCATAAATCTCAGCGAGTAACGTGACCGCCAGCAACGAAAATGCCTCACCTCCTTACTCCGCACCGGCCAGCCGAGAAGACTGAAGACTGCGGTCACGACTCCAGCGCCGGGTAAGCTCGCAACGTAGAGCGTTGTGACTTGCAAGTAAATAAATAGCTGCGGGGACAAGTCCGAAGGCAAAAGGGCCAGGAACCAAGGCGGTGTGTGCCTGGCTCGGGGCAAAACAATTTTGTGTTCCGGCGCCGGCCTGCTTTTTCTACACCTAATCCTGTCGCTGCGCTATCTGCATACCACCAATTCCTCCTGCACGGTTGTCAACCATCATTTTCCTGTGTGCCTGGGGTGCCCTTCCTCTGTATTTCTTTTGCTCCCAGTTTTCCACTCCCCCGTCAGGCGTGGCGCTCTCGTCGTGTACTTCTTTTATTCGTCCTGGACTGAGTTGGCGCAATCAACAATTCACTGCTCAGGCGGCGCTCCACCCACTTCTTCACGTCCTAGGCCGCATCCGAACGTAGAAGATCGTATAGATTGTGAATACTGTCGATAGCTCTGCATATTGCTGAAAACACCAATTTCCCCCCCTCACTCGCATCGCTTGGGACACTCGCAACCATGGCAAAGGTCTCTGCAGCCGTCAAGGCCTCTCTCGTCGGAACACAGGAGGATGAAGAGCTCGCCATGTCACATCAAATCAAGGCCCATTTTCTACAACATGCGCGCAAGGATGAGGGCTCCGGGGAACTATACATGACTGAAAAGGAGTTCATTGATGCTATTGCGCCAAAGGATCAAGACTATGTGAGTCACCGCACTCCCAGGCCTCGTGCTGCTTTTTATGTCCGCTCCTGGGCACTGACCGGTTGCTTTGTAGCATAAAATTCAACGCGATCAATACGGTATACTTTTCCGCGTCGCGGATCGCAGGAAACTTGGGCGAATCAATATGACCGACTGGGCGGCCTTCGAGAACCTGTTAGCCAAGCCTGACGCCGAATATGAGATTGCTTTCCGCCTGTTTGACGTGGACGGAACTGGGGCTGTGAAGTTTGAGTCGTTCAAGCAATTGTACGATCAAAACAAGGGCGCCGAAACGATTCCTTTCGATTGGAACTCCGAATGGGCATCGTTGTACATCGGAAGGAAGAAGACACGCCATGACATGACCTACCCACAGTTCGCCCAAATGCTTCGTGGGCTGCAAGGAGAGCGTATTCGCCAGGCATTCCATCTTTTTGACAAGGATGGGGATGGATACATTGCCCCAGAGGATTTCCAGCGGATCATTCTCGAGACTTCGAAACACAAGCTTTCCGACTACCTGTTGGACCATCTGCCCACTCTGTGCAATATCTCAACAGGAAGCAAGATCTCGTATGCCAATGTGCGCGCTTTCCAGAACATCATTCAAGAGATAGATATGATTGATATCATCATCCGTGAAGCCACCAAAAAGAGCGCAGACGGAAAAATCACCCGCGCGGAGTTCCTCAACGAAGCTGCCCGAATTACGCGCTTCTCACAATTCACACCTATGGAGGCAGACATTCTCTTTCACTTTGCAGGGCTAGAAGCTCCGAGCGGAAGACTATCTCTCAAGGATTTCGCCAAGGTGATTGACGCCTCTTGGCAGACGGCAGACCATGCGCTTGACTCTATTGCTGACGGGGTCGCTCAAGCACAAAAGGGTGTTAGCACATTGTTGCACGGTGTGCTAGAGTCTGCCCATCACTTTGCTCTCGGCAGTATTGCTGGTGCTTTTGGCGCATTTATGGTCTACCCTATTGATTTGGTCAAGACGCGCATGCAAAACCAACGCAGCGTTCGTCCCGGAGAGAGACTCTACAATAACTCCATTGATTGTGCCAGGAAAGTCATTCGGAATGAGGGCATTAAAGGGCTGTATTCCGGCGTTATACCGCAACTGATTGGCGTGGCTCCTGAGAAGGCCATTAAACTCACGGTCAACGACTTGGTTCGCGGTTACGCTACTGATAAAGATACGGGCAAAATCAAGTTGCCCTGGGAAATCCTTGCTGGAGCATCTGCTGGTGGTTGCCAAGTTGTAAGTTTCAATGTTTTAAAGTTTGAATTTACGAGCTGTAACTAATATCTTTTTCTCGTGTGCTTCAGGTCTTTACAAATCCGTTGGAGATTGTCAAGATTCGACTCCAAGTGCAAGGAGAGATTGCCAAGAATGTCGAAGGAACCCCTAAGCGCTCTGCAATGTGGATCGTGAGAAATCTTGGTCTTGTTGGACTGTACAAGGGAGCAACTGCCTGTCTTCTTCGTGATGGTGAGTATACTGTTCGTGTCGTGTGCCGCAGTTTACAATGCTAACGCAAATTAATCCAGTTCCGTTCTCTGCCATTTATTTCCCTACTTATGCTCACTTGAAATCGGATTTCTTCGGGGAATCGCCTAGCAAAAAGCTTGGCGTTGTGCAGCTTCTCACAGCGGGTGCTATTGCCGGTATGCCTGCAGCTTACCTTACAACGCCATGCGATGTGATCAAGACACGTCTGCAAGTGGAAGCACGCAAAGGAGAAACGAAATACACATCTCTACGTCACTGCGCCTCTTCAATCTGGAAGGAGGAGGGCTTTAAAGCTTTCTTCAAGGGTGGCCCAGCCCGTATCCTGCGTTCATCTCCTCAATTTGGCTTTACTCTAGCAGCCTACGAAGTTTTGCAAAAGGCCTTGCCTATGCCTGGATCCGAGGACCACGTCCCATCTCTCTCGACGGTCGAGACATCCTCTGTCCCATCAACGAGCGCTCCGCTTCCCTATCTTCGCTCGCGAAATGCGTTGAAACTAATTCTCGATCTTGACGAAAATTTTGGCCGCATCCGAATTCCTGACACTGTCTCTCTTCCTAAAATATTTGGTGGTGCGAAGCAATAAGTGCGAGCTGTTTTTAATCATAGTCCCTTCTATTCGGACGACTGAAGCAGTGGTGTCTTGATAACTTATTTAGACACTGGTGCTCACAGGTTCCACAATTTTGAATCCGTTCATTGCAAGCAAGTCCTGGGCTGTTAATACCGTTTCCCCAGTCATTCTGTTCGTGTCAACAATTTTCGATTTTCTTCGATATTTCTGCCTGGTTTTCTTTATTCTTTTCATGTCAATCAATGCATCTGTCGGGTCTTTTGTCGTTTGATCTTCGAACTGGTATAGAAATACGAATTAGAATCGTTTCTTACATTCTCCGACCCCTGCTCATGCTAGCACGCGTCTTGTATTTCTTTGTCTCTTCCACTTTGGCTTCGTTGTTCCATGTCTTCCATAGAAAAGACTTTGTGCACTAGAGGATACTTACAATGCAGTCCACGGCTAGGAGCAAACACAAGATACGGTGTTTGGTCTCTCATGTCTAAAGGCTGTGGCGGTTTTATGCATGTCTAGATAGAATGATCCTTGTACATTTTACATATCAGATGCAATATAGCAATTCTTAGCCATTTTTTATGAGTGCTGCTGTATGCTTCTCTAATTATTTAGTCGCTCCAATCTTGCCATTTTCCGTTCTTGGTATGCACGATGCCACTGGCTGATAGCAGTGCGGCAGCCTTCACGGTCGAAATTGCTTAGATCCAGAATGTAGTTCTCCGGTGGCCATTTAGCGGGCGAAATCGATAAAGAGGGGACCTCGAATCTTCCTGCTGTCCGATATTGGTGCTCTGGAACCGGCCAACCGTGCTCGTGGTAAATTGAAATTAGATTTTTTACGTCTTCTCCATGTTCGAAGTAGCCGGATTTGCGGTAGAGGTCTGCGCTATGAGACATGGCGAGTCTAAAGAGCATGCTCTTGTTTGGGATAGCGTTCTGTTGTTGCTGATGTTCTGTAACTCCTGTTGGTGGTACTAGATCGGGGAGAGAAAGATCCTCCAGTTCTCTGCGGACTTCGTCTTCATCGTCTCCACTGTCATAATATTCTTCAAGATCCTCCATAGGCAGATCCTGCTCTTCGTTGTCATGCTCGTCACTCTCTTCCCCCTCTCTATCAGGTAGATACTCCTCCCTATCCTGCTCTTCATCGTCCGGCACCCAACTCTCTTCCCACAAGAGTCTCGGATCCTTGAAAAAGAATTCCGCCATCCCTCTATCATTTCCCGGCGCCCAAACCAGCATAAACTGCAACGTAATATGCCTCCACTTCCACAACTCCATGTAGTAATCCGTCGGCATCCGCGCATAAGTCGTGTACCTCTGGTTGAATGGCAATGCCTCATACGTCTCATATTCAACCTGTATACTTTCGCCAAGAAGTGTATACTCAATGATTTCCCATGTATGCGTGTCAAGGAGTAAATATACACCCGCCCGCTCAAACCCCTCTGTTAGCCAGATTATATGTCCTGGCAGGGGTAGGATATGTTCATCTTTCTCAAGAAATTCGCCATATGTCTGGCCAATAGCATAGTTGATATGGTGTGTACAGTCAGCCATGGTCCAGCGGTTGTCATAAAACCCTTGGTTGAGATAGGGAAGATGCCGAAGAGTGTCGATTACAGTATCCGTTTTGCCGCGGTTGCGTAGTTCGACTTCGTCCAGGACGCCTTTTTTGTCTTTGTTATCAATGTTTGTTTCCCAGCCGTCTTTTGGTGGTAGCATGAGCTTTTCAGCCGGGATGTAGGGTAGTTGTGTGAGGAGCGTGTAAAAGCCAAGGATCGAGTCTATGGCTTTTTGGCGACTACAGGGAGGGGCATTCTCTGGTGTTGTCATTTTCACATCTGTGTTGATTTTGTTCCTCTTTTGTTAGTTTCCGTCTATGCTCTAGTAGAACGTGCCTGCGAATGACTGCTTCAAAGGTGCTTCGGCATCCAGTAACGAATGAGAAATGCCAACAGAAAGCAGCCAGACGCTTCTCATACCCCAGTCCGGTTAGTAGACTCTAGTCTGGAACAGGAGAAACAAGTGATCGTAGATGAAAATAATTCAAGGAAAAATTGTAAACGGGTGTACGGACGACATGTTAGATGGAGAAATTGAAGGGTTATCTGACCGCTTTATGGTAGTCTAGAACTCTGTCGGTGAGGCTCAACCCCCGGGATCTGTCGCGATCCACATTCACGATAGTTCCACTAAGTCTTGCGCTGATAGGCTGCTCAAACCCCTCAAAACATCTTTTTTAGGAAGGCCGGTACGAAACCCAATACCAAATAGGAGTGTAGCATAGTATGAAAATTTGAAACAGCTATAGGGTGCTTAATTTAAAATACCTTACAGACTATAACCGAAAGAAGCCAGCAGCTGGTTTTCCGGAGTCAAAACAAACTTGTCGAGTTTGCTTTCAAACATACCCTCAGTTCCTGAGGATAAGTAACGAAGCTTGAGTTACGCTGTCACCTAAAGGGTATGAATAAGCTTGCATCGCCGATACAAGTCCAAAAACTTACCTTGGATCTCCTTCAGAGCATACGCTACTACGCGGCAGCATTTTTCAACATTACATAAACGTCTTTGTCCACCGCTTACTAACATTGCACTACCTTACGCAAAGACTGTTTTCTCGAAATAGGCCGTGTCTTGCGTAGACGTAGAATTTTGGCCATTATAAGACTGGCAAGGTCTGCAAGCTTGAAGACTCGAGGTAATGATGTTTTTAGATTGAACATTTTCCAATTGTTTTTCAAGATGGAGCATGAATACAGAGGGGATTTGATACTTTGAGTTATTCTCATGGTGTGTAAATAAATAATTGAAAGACTGAAAAATACCAGAAAAGCACTAGACCACCACACCAAAAAGGAGCCCCTTCTGGGGGGTTCAAATTAGTGCTTTTTCCTGCTGTCAATAATGTATCACGGGAAAGTAGGATTGGTGATAACTAGCATCGCCGCGTTCATCCAACAGCAATTAACATTGTAATAAGAGCATAACCCAGGATATTGGCAACCACCCTGCCGATTGTCACTATTAATAGACTGCTACACGATGAGTAGTTGTCAATGATGTATAAAGTGAGGTAGATTACTCTTGCATTTATTTGACGTTTTGTGTAGTTAGATAGTATACTGCATGACTAGTCATTATTTAGATATTCTTTTTCTAATCTTCCTACAGGGTGCTGGGCCCTGGTAAATAGAGATTAATGTTTTTCTGTCAACAATGACAAATATTATCCATATGACAAAAAGATCGATTACCTGATCCAGCAATGTAAATGTAGGCCTACTCGACTCAGTATCATTACGGCTATTTACCTATTCGCTTATACGCGTATTTCTCAATACTGTTAAATTGTGAAAACTAAAGCGTGAATAGCAAATGTCTCCACCTAGGAAAATCGTCATAACCGACAAGCTTCTCACGGCAGCTTCCAGACTTCATCCACAAACGCACATTTCTCGGCCCATGGCAGGCCATCAACCCATGGCGTGGGGTACTGGATGGCCATTGTGGTGTTGCCATCAAACTCTGGCCAGGTAAAGTGATTGAAAACCTCACGCGAGTCATGGTAGCCGCGGGCATCGAGATACTCAAAGGAAGGATTGGGATTACCTGTGCGAGCAAAGGCCCCCCACATGTCCTGGTGCAGGTTGGTGTAGCCAATGTCAGCTGCGGTGCGGACCGGCTGGTCGAACAGGTAATAGGTGCCAAAGGTTTCATATAGATCTCCAGAATGACAGCGATAATAAGGTGTCTCAGGCTCGCCGACGGGAAAAGTGCACAAATCGTACGTCTCATAGAAGGACAGCCCGTAGGCTCGCTGATTGCTGTAGTAGTATCTGCGGATGTCAGAAACACCTAACAGGAAGTAAGAAAAACAACGGATATTCAGGATTTAGTCCCGTACAGAGATTTAAATGAGTTCTCTTCGTATGCTGTTTGGATCAACTGCTCTCCAGGGCAGGTCAGTCGGAAGGTGGTGTAGGCGTTTATGGTTGCATTGTCTACTATCTGTTAGCCACATTTCCGCCCCGTAAATCTCGTTTCTCGTCCGATTCTTCTCACAGGCATTTATAGGGTTTGACCCGTTATTCCATAGGCCTGATTCCAAAATGTCAACCGGCCACCAAGCCGGATAGTCAGACCCGTCCAGCGATTCCAGCGTTGCGGTGAAGTTCGTAGCATTGGGCGCAATAGCCGTTCCCAACAGCCTAGCTTCTAGTCAGCAGAAAAGATAGAAGCAGAAAAAAAGAAAGAATAGGGAGGAGGTAATGTACGATTGGCCTTCTTCAGGCATGGAGCCACTCATAAAGTGTATATGGTTGACCTGGCCAGCTTTCAAGGCGGCGACCGTGTTATTCGTCACATAGACGCCGTCGATTATGGCCCCTTCATCGTCGCCGGCGAAGAAGACCTGCTCCCAACTGTTACCAACAGTGTAAGAGATGTTGTTCTGGATTTCGTCCACTGATAGCGAGCGCAGACAGTCGAGTCGGGGGCCATCAGTCAAATTACCGCAAACTGTGGCTACAGCAGGGACTGTGACGTTGGCGACTTGCTCCTGCGTCACATAGCCTGTCACCAGACCGCTCTGCACAATAGCGCCGCTTAGAAGGCCATTAGCCTTTGGGCTCTTGACCAGCGTGACGACTGACTGACCGCCACCACTCTGGCCGAAAACAGTGACCCTGCTTTTGTCGCCTCCGAAGGCAGCGATATGGTCGTGCACCCACTGCAGCGCCGCAACAGTATCTGCGACTCCATAATTGCCCATGACAAAGCCATCGTTGAGTGACAACTGACCGAAGTTGCCCTGCCGCCAGTTAATGGTCACCAACACCACATCGGAGCGCGACGCCAGACTGGCCCCGTCAAAAGTTGAGTCTGAGCCAGTGCCACCACCGCCATGCAGCCAGAACATAACAGGTTTAAGCCTCTCGTCCGTTGGGTGCTCTTTGCCAGGAATGTAGGGGGTGTAAATATTTAAGAACAGACTTTTAAAACTATTAATCTGGCTGACGGGCAAGCTTTATTTTTAGGTAATGTTACTAACCAGTCTTCGCTATTCCCCCACGGATTCAGTCCGTACTCGTTGCTATCAAAGTAGCTATTGGGTGTGCCCGGGCACGTAGCACCATCTACAGATTGCTCTGGATTAGCCTGTATTGTGTATCCTAACTTGGGAAGCATATTGGTTCAAGAAAAACCCACAAATCGTCGCATTGACATGACGCGTATCGTTAGAGTACCACAGCTCAGGCAAAGCAAACCTCCGTTCGCCGACAGGTGCTAACGCATATGGAATGCCCAGGAAACGGAAGGCCATATGGTCGCGCACCCCCGTATACGTTGTCCCAGTAGACTCAACATCGAGCGTGGGAAAGCGATAGTAACCCGGATCTACTTCGTTCACCAGCGGCGCCGAGTTGGTGCACAGAAAGGGCCGCTGTCCCGCGAAATGTTTATCTCTTCCGGCTCTTGTTGCCGTCCAAAAATTTTGACGCGGGGAGAGATTACCCAAGTATTCTTGATACAGCAGGGGTTGCAAGAAGCTTGAATGCCAGTTCAGTAATCAACACTTTTTCTAGGTGAGAAGCCAGCCAGCTTACCTGGAAAGGTCAGAATCAGCTAAAAGGGTCTCATTCTGGCTTGCACAAGTGGTCTCAGCTTGAGCAAAAGGAACGGCGTCGTAGAACAGCAGGGCACTGGGAGTTATAGCATGGTTTGTCCAGTTGCCATCGTTCTGAAAGAGCACGGCTGACCGCAGTGCAGAAGCAGCCGCATGGCCAGCGAATAGAAGAAGCACAAGGCGCAAGGTCAACGGCACCATGGTCTTGAAGATGAGGAGATGAAAAGAGAGGTAGTCGCAACCTGCCTCATTGGGCGACTCGAGAGCTTATTATATAGCATCTTCTGATCGTCGGATATTGCATGGGGTAATCCGCGCTCATAAAATGCGGAGAAATACCATGTATGTCAGAAATCCAGCAAAATGAGCGGAAAGGACCGCCGTATTTGTCTAATTCGAACATGTCGCCATCTTATTTGGCCTAGGCAGATGAGAAAATAAATACGGAGTTTATTAGGGCAACATTGATTTCTTTGGGTGGGGTACTGCGTAATACTCTGGGTCCTCTGGAGTCAAGAATATCCTAAAATACAGGATTTAGGGTTGCCAACTTCATGTGAAAAAATGAACTCATAAACAAATCAGAATTTTGTTGAACTTCAAATGTATACAAGTTTGATGCGATCATTAACTGAGTTGCTGTTCTATATAAACAAATTATGGCTCTGATTAATCTTGCGACGACACTCCAAAGCTATTATTCTGTAAGTCATAAGAAGTTGAGTCTAGAGTAAAATTATTTTAATACGACCCCCTGTAAGCAAAAAAAGCAACCGACCATTCTTAAATTGACTACTGGCTCTGATGTACGAAGACCTATAAAATAATCCCTTGTCTCTGGATGTGTTGGATAATGTTTAGTTGATTTCGCCGAAAGCCCTACCTAGCGAAGCGGCCAACAGTCAGCGCTTTCGGCGGTTCCTCAAACATCGGACCCCTTCGTTTCAGCCAATAATGAGACGCTATGAGCGCTGATCTATAGGAATTCTGATATCCTAGGGTCGTGGCGGAATCTACTTTACCCGATCCATGATATTATAATGTCCGACACGATGAAGGGATTCAATGACGTACTGTGTACACCTCGTTATACCAATGAGTGCTAAGTTTCTGGAAAGTAGTCTGAGAGTCATATGATACTACTATTAATCGCTCAGCCGCCCATGTACATATGTGCCCTAATTTGTCAAGAGTCCCTCTTAAACTTTTGCTTCTGACGTATTTTGAAAGTTTTCATACCTCCAAAGCACACGTTTTCTTTCCACACTCAAGTCTAAATACGCAGGATGTGTGATTGAATGGCATGTTTTTTCTGAGTGGCTTGAAGGTGATCCTGATACCGCGATCACTTTTCGTTCAATGTACAAGCGAGTGGGCTCGCGCCGAGTTCGCCCCCGAAAGCATGAATGAAGTATACCTGGACGATACTCCTTGGTCGTTGAAGATCCCCATCGTATTGATGTATTATTTGAAGCTACAAAAATGATCATGGTTGATGTTATTCACACAGTGATCAGTATTTCGCCCACTGAAATATTCTTGATTGGACATTCGCAAGTAGGTAAGAGCTGGCTAAACCGAAAGAGGTAACCAGCTGGTTTCTCCGGCCTTAAGTCGGATTTAATGGGATTGCTACATACAATAGGGCATATCTCTAAGTCAGAAAGATAAAAATGGCAATTCTGATGCTTGGAATAGGATTATGGTGGGATTTAGGGGTTGGCTGTTATAAGAAGCGTATAAATACGCTCACATTGTCTGTCCTTAGCTAAAAATTCCCACTTCAATTTCTATTTTCACTTCTTTCACAAGCGAAACCAATTCACAACAGTCCTTATTCACCACAGAGACCTTTTTGTCTGCTATATAATCATCATGAAGCACCTTGCAGGAAAAGTGATATCTCAGAATGGGTTGGGTCTTGCGGGTATATAAGCAAACCACCCATATCTTTCTTCCATAAAAATAAGTAATCTGTCTGACCATATCAATTTCTACACAGGCTTCACAAACCCCGGCGCACAGATTCCCGACGAGCAGATATTCAAAGTCCTCAAAACTGCCCTTACCGCTGGGGCAACCCTCTGGAATGCTGCCGACTTCTACGGACGCCCAGAAGCCAACTCTCTCCACTTGATGGAGCGATACTTTACGGCGTTTCCAGAGGACGCAGAGAAAGTCGTATTATGTGTCAAATCTGGAGTGAAAAGCATGAAAACATTTTCCATCGACTGTTCGGCCCAAGCTCTTCGGGAATTTGCTGACAATGCCCTGAAAATTCTTGATGGAAAGAAAACGATAGACATATTCGGATGTGCCAGGGTCGATCCTGCCGTTCCGATCGAAGAAAGTATCACAACACTGGCCGAACTAAAGAAGGAAGGTAAGATAGGAGGAATTCAACTGAGTGAAGTGAAGGCAGAGACGATCAGAAGAGCAGCAGCAGTAGAAAAGATTGATATGGTCGAGGCTGAAATCAGCCTTTGGGCCACGGATGTTTTTGAGAATGGTGTAGCAAATGTATGCGGAGAACTGGACATTGTTCTCGTTGCGCATACGCCTCTGGGAGCAGGCATGCTAACTGGGCAAATCAAAAGCCCAAGTGACATGCCGGCACATGACCACCATCGTCACTTTCCGCGGTGGCAGCCTGAAAATTTCGCAAAGAACGTGCTGCTCGTGAAAAAACTGGAGGTATTTGCGAGAGCAAAAGGATGTACTACATCTCAACTGGCTTTAACGTGGATCAAGAGTCAGAGCCGGAAGGATGGTATGCCATATTTAGTTCCTATCGCCGGCACTAAATCAGAAGCAAGGCTCTTGGAAAATGTGAAGGAGATAACTCTGACAGACGAGGATATGGAAGAGATACGTGGAATTCTACAAAAGTGCCCGGTTTCAGGAGCCAGATACCCTCCTGCTGGAGCGAAGCTGGCTGAGTACTAGCTGGCTCCTTGAGAGGAGAGGTTGAGACCGAAAAAGGGTCAAATTGAGAAGGTTTCTTTCCCCAGCCGGAGCCATGCTTTCCATATGTTCTGTTGACAGCTATCAATATCTTGTAATAGTTGAGCCATAAGTTTCTGGATGCCACAAAATTGTCCTTCCCTCAGTGATTGCAAACGTTCTACTAGTGAGTGTTTTAAGTAGTCGGGGATCACTCGAGCAGATCTTGCAGCGTAGAGATGGAAAAAGAGCGTGCTGATCTGAACAGACGAGGCATTTTCGGATTGAGCAACTGTGATGTTTGTCTTTGCAGCGGAGGAATAGATTTCCGAACAGACTGTGTTGATGGCCCGTGTCGAGTTATGAAGTTTTTCGATAGTAAACAATGTCCCTATTGACTCAGGACTACTGAGTGATTTCGCACACTGTTCGCGTATGATATCCTCTAACAACATGCGGACAACACGAATATTATTCCAACTTCTTCGGGTGTTGTAATCCGGATATGTGGTTGAAAGTTCAACACTTGAAGTACGTGACTGTTGCTGGGTCTGTCTTCTGAGTGTAGCCGGGTGTAAATGCCTCGATAAGTCATCGAGCTCACATAGAACCCGCTCAGCCGAGGAAATAGCGACGTCAGAAGATATTTCATGTCTCAACAACTCTTTAAGTTGCGCATATTCGAGCAATATCCGCAAAAATTGCCATTTCGGAGCGGCGGCCACCTCATTATCAAATATCTTGTTGCTCAGCATCAGTAAATCAGATGGGAGATCCATTTCATGTGCAAGACACTCAAGAATAACTAGTTCCAGAAGACCCAGCAGAATATTCATTCTAATTGGGTCGTTGAATTGAATATCGCCCCGATGTAGCACAAGCCCTAAAGCGCCTCGTAAATGAGCATTTGAGGGAGGCATGTTGAGTTCATCCCCGTTGATAAGTCTTTCGTAAATAGTAAGGAGTAACAACGACATCAGAGTCCTATTTTCATTGACTTCCAATGGCGACCGAATAGCTCTGGTTGTAAGCATCAATGTTGAGCCATAACTGACACGCGCGTCATGGAGAGCTAGAGAGGACTGGTGAGAAAATGAAAAGAATGCCATCCAAACAGTACGAATTGCTGTCTTTAACAGAGGAAAGTCTCCATCTGATGGAGGGTAAAATACTCGCATATACGAAAAAATATTTTCTTTGTCCATGTCCGCGACGTATTGTGAGACGAAAAAGTGTTTGGCACGGATTTCCCAAGCCGGAAGAAGAACGGTTGACAGAGGGTCCACTGCGACAGGGTTGAGAGGGATCTCATCCCGCTGTCTCTTGATTGTCGCATTTGTTTCATCGTAGATGATTAGCTGCCTGGGATCTGGATATCCTGAACATGATATGCCCGCTCGCGAGCATTGTGAGCAGCCATTTCTTTTCTTGTCGCACTGTTATGTCTATCAGAATATGATTAAAGCACTGATTAGTATACCCAAACTTACCTTTATATCTCGTCGGCGACATTCTCGACAACATTTCGATGGCTTTCCGCGATAGACCATGATGATTGATGCGGTTTTCGTATTGTTGATGAAGGTGGTCCGGATAAGTACACGAGGTCTCAGAAGTGCTCGCTAACTCCGTTAACTCCGACTGCGACTGGTGAACTGCCAATGTTGTTGCTTGAAGAGCATCTCTTCCAACAGAGCCATTGGCTGCAGCCAATCTTCTTGTATCTGTTAGAATGCCCTGCTGGATTAATGATATGTGAATGGACTTGGACAAATCGCAGATCACGGCATCGGACTATTTCTAAAATATAGGGAGAATTCCTAATGGGCGTATAGACAGGAAATATTTACAATATAATACATGAATCAATGCCCTTCTACTGGCGGGAAATAACGAAACAAACGCCCGCATCACCATTTGTTTGGGAATACGCATGCATGGGTATCACTTTCTTTTCGCATATTAACAACCAGCTTGAAGCCTAGTAAAACCTAGCGTTCCTTATACTTCCAGCTGACGGTGGGTCCTTCGCTTTCGAGGATTTATCTGAATTCAATGGGCGGTCCTCCACAGCTGCATGGTTTTGCGGGTTGGCATCGTGATTTTTAGTCGCGGAAGAATCATTATCGCGCTGTTTGAGGGACTTTTGTCGCCATAAGGAGTCTTCGTCTTCGATCTCTCGAAGGACTAAGCATGAGAAATAGTAGGTGAGTTAACATGTTCATGCTTTCACCGCTTGAGCCTCAGCAGACAAATACTGACCTTCTTCCCACTCCCTCTCTTTCATCTCATCATCCGTCCCTAGCAATCTTTCAACGTCGACAGCCTCTCCATTTTTGACTTTCTGAATGACCTCCGACAACAACCGCAGTTTCGCATCGGATCTTCGAGTATAGTTTTCGAAGTCTTTTCGCAAGACTAGCATTTGAATGGCTTGAGATCCGATAAGTGTGAAAATGACTATATAAAACGTTGCAGGGTTCCATTCTTTTGATTTCGCTCGTGACGATGGCGCTGTGCGTTTTCGAAGGAATTTAGGGACGATCGATGTCCAAGTCGATGCCTGGGCAATTTTTGGCAATGTCTCCGCGGTCGAGCTTAAGCGCACTTGAAACGCATTTGACCTCGTTAGAGAAGGACTTGGATATCGTAGCGACCACCATAATGTCCTGTGAGAGCTATGAGTTGCAAATTGTTTGCTTGCTGTTGCGAAAGGGCCCATGATGAGAGCTGTAAGGTGTCTGTTGAATGCTTCCGAACAGCTGGCGGCGCGAGCATAAAATCATTCATGGCCGCGCCAAGCCCGCATTCCCAATGTAGTTTAGTGTATTGCTACTGGCAGCCATAACCCTAACCCTCAAATATACTATCTTCTCTCTCTCGTACGGGGGACAATCGTTCTCTTCTTCATCATTATTTCAACTTATGTACAACTCAAGTTTAAGCTAATTTTCAACCCTTGTGCATTACAATTTTAGCAACTAGACTTCATAACGGTCAGCAGCGTCCTGCACTGGCCTATAGACAAAATGGTCGAATGTTGCCTGCCGCGCTGTACCATTGAGGTCTGAACATGCAACGCCAACAAACGCCCCCGTGAAACTTCCATGTGCCTTGTGGCCTCCACACTCATCAGAGAGCATGGAAGCATCAAGAATAGTGCCAATTTTCTGCAATTCCTGCCCTTCAAGAGCGTAGAAGAACTGCAAGCTCTGTCCACCCCGAATACTCAAGGCAAGCTTGACCTTTCCATCCTTGGGTATCTTAATTGGTTGTTGCTCGGAGCGTTCCAAATCGCCGTCTGGCCAAGATGACTCAGAACTCATGATAGATATTTCGCGTTGCCCGTCCGAGTGGGCCGTGACGGTCAAATAGAAAAAGTTGTATCGGCAGTAATAAGCCACTAGACCTGCGAACTGTCGTTCATCTTCCGGTGAAAAATCAATCACAGTCTCCGCATCGTAAGAGAAATGTGTTTGCCGTCGTGCCACTAAGGCTTGTTCGAACCAGGATCCTATTGACTCTCTCCCGAAGAGTACGAGCTTGTTGTCGTTGACGGAGAAAATCCGATCCGATTCTGGGGTTCTCAGCCATTGGAAGTCCTTGTGAAGACCTTTGTCAAACTGATAGTTCTTTTCCGCCCAGTAATCCGAATCATCGCGGACCCCTGGGACATCTGTGTACAATGAGGGGACAGGCCCGTTGCTAACGTAGAACCAGTCGTCCTTCCAGTATACTTCCTGAATGGCTGTCTCCCGACCTAGTACACAGCGGCGTTCCTGACCTACAGGACGCCCTGTCAAGTGTACAAGATATGTTTTGCCGTCCGTCGTGTCAACAATACTGCCATGGCCAGAGCGCTGTAAGGCCGCAAAAGGAGCGTCTTTGGATGTAAGAATATGCTTCTGCGGGTGTACTTCATATGGGCCGCGGAGGTTTCGAGAGCGGGCAAGAGTACAGGCATGCTCGTAAGCAGTTCCCCCTTCGGCAGTTAACAGGTAGTACCATCCATTGCGTTTATACAGATGCGGGCCTTCCACAAGATCCAATTCAGTGCCTTTGAAGATGTTTTCTCGCGGTCCTACCAGCTTTCCGGAGGCTGGATCAAATTCCTGAAGAGCAATTCCTGCAAAAAGACGAGGGCGGACTCGGTGATCCCAAAGCATATTGACAAACCATTTTCTGCCATCATCATCATGGAATAAAGACGGGTCAAACCCGGACGAATTGACATAGATAGGATCTGACCACGGTCCTTCGATTTTCGATGCAGTCACAATGTAGTTGTGGGCATCTTTGAACGAGCCGTCTTTTCGTTTTACATCGGTGTACACCAGCCAAAACTTCTCGCCATCATGGGAAAGGCATGGTGCCCAGATGCCGCAACTGTCCGGATCCCCTCGCATGTCCAGCTGGCTCTTTCGATTCAGTGGTCGTACAAGTAAATTCCAGTTTGCCAAATCTTTTGAATGATGTATTTGCACCCCAGGGTACCATTCGAAAGTTGACGTGGCGATATAATAATCTTCCCCGACCCGGAGAATTGAGGGGTCGGGGTTGAAGCCGGGGAGAATGGGGTTGCGAACTGGAGGCATGATGTGCTCAATTACACTTTGATTCAACACGGACTGAAGTTTGAGAAATATCAAGTAACAGTGATAACGAAAATAAAATTGTTCTCTTTACTGCAACGTCTCCGCATGCAATTTGAAGTCAACTTATAGTCCATTTAGCTGGCACGATTTAATTTACCCGGTTAATCAGGACTAGTCGCGTGAACTAGACAAACCTTAGAATTCTCGTACATTTCACCCGGTTTAACCGGTCAAAGGGCATCCAAAGAACTACTAGATTTGTTAGTCAGCTTGTCTCAAGCATCAGGCTCATTAGAAAATCTACGATAAATTGCCCTGCTTTCTTTGGTGGTAAAAGCAGACGAAAATATGGTAGCCATGATCAAGCCATCGCAAACGGCGCCCAGGCGCTGGGTCCACGCCTGGGCTGCCATGCCCCAGCATGGAGAACCAACTATTTTGCCACGAAAGCCGTTTGTACGTATTTCTCCTTTATCCAATCTGCCAGCAGCGTGCTTTCTCCGCAATGTTGCTGATGCCATTTCCAATCTAAGACCTTGCGACAAACTGCGCGCGTGAGTCTCGCAGCTTCGTCCTACATTCGTCTCCGACTGTCCAATGCTTTCGGAAATGAACCCCTGATAATTGCAGAAGCAAGTATTGCACGTGCAGCAGGGAATGTATCGGGGACGAATGCGGTCCAGCCAGGCACGATACAACACCTCACTTTCAGCGGGGATCGCGTGGCGCATATCCCCGTTGGAGCGCAGATTGTTTCCGATCCAGTCGATCTGGGCCTTCTTCCCTTGGCCACCGCTGTGAGCATCAGCCTCTTTCTGCCAAATGGGCTACCACCAAGTGGCGTCACTATGCACCCTGGTAGCCGGACAACCTCGTGGTATACTCCTGGAAATCAAGTATCTGAGACCAGTCTGTCGGGCGATGATGTAGAACAGGCAGATCAGTGGCAAGTCTCCTATGTTCCGAATTATTACCGACGCACTAGCCCATGACAATCGTCTGTTGTTAATGGGTGGTGTGCTACTAAAAAAATGAAAAAGAAAGAAAAATTCGCTGATGCCCCAGAGGACTATAGGTACTATATCAGCGGCATCGAGGTCTTGGTGTCTAACGATTCAGCTGCCTTTGTGTTGATTGGAGACAGTATTACTGACGGACGCTGTAGCACGACAAATGGAGATACGCGATGGCCCGATCTTCTGTTAGCCCGGCTGCAGAAGCGGCAGAATGCTTCACTTTCCATGTCACCTATCGCAATCGTCAACCAAGCAGCTGGAGCAAATCGTGTTCTTGACGAAGGTCCTGGCGGTCCTAGTGTACTTTCTCGTTTAGATCGGGATGTTCTTTCTTTGTCAGGAGTTCGATATGCAATGATATTTGAAGGCGTCAATGATATTGGCGTTGCACCACCCGATCCGAAGAGCCAGGAAGCTCTGGGAAAACGTCTAATAGCAGGATATGAGCAGGTTGCGACACGGCTAAAAGCAGTCGGTATTACTGTGTTTGCTGCCACAGTAACACCGTTTGCAGCGCGAAAAGAGGTGGCCGATGAAGGAACGGAGACAACGCCGTACTCTCATCCTGTACGTGAATTGACGAGACAACGAGTCAACACATGGATCCGTGAACATAGCCCTGCGGTGTTTGACGCGGTTGTTGATTTTGATGCTGTTCTGCGAGACCCGGAGGATCCCTCAGTCCTAGCAAGGCACTATGACTCTGGTGACCATCTGCACCCAAACGAGAGAGCTTTTCAAGCGTTGGCAGACTGTTTTCCTTTGGATTTACTTACCGCTTGAGAGGAAGTATTGGGATATATATGAAAAAAGGGGACCGGAGAAATTCGCCACGCGCAGCTCAAAGACAAATAGATAGACTAGACAGTTCGTACGAAGTATACCGAGACCAAAATACAAGTTATATTCTAATGTCACACTAATTATACTACCTGATTGCAGTGACCATAAAAAATTGATGTTGTGCTGCACCTGCGACTCCTGTGCCGCAAATAAATAAACAATTCTATTTCTTAGTCTATTGTACCCTGAGGCAAGATGGAAACATAATCTATCGGCGCCAACTCAGTTCCGTCTGGCATCCCTACAATCTCAAGCTCGGCCCCCTTTTTCACTTGGACAGAATTAAATGTTATCCGTGTCGCCGAATGACCATCTCGTAGGTCCGAGAAATCGTGCAGCAGCACCTTACCCAAATCGCCTGCCCACTCGCCAACCAACTGTCCATCTATAAAAAGCTTGTACTGCGAAGTGCCGCCGAGATGGTCATAGTAGTTGACTGCAACGTTGTAGAGACCTGACTCAAATGGTATTTTACATTTAGCAGTACCTGCTTTGTTATTTGCAGTTGTGATGATGGCCTTACTGCCTGAGGCTGCTTCGAATGGTTCAACAGGGACAACAGTATACCCCGTTAAATCCATATCCTCAGCTTCAATACGCCATGGGTGGTGGCCAACACGGCCATGCTCGTCAGGAATACCGCACTTAGCTAGGTAAAACTGGTTGACTGAGTCGCGCCACACGAGAGCATGACCTGCTTGATATGTGAGGTGGAACAAGACTTGTTTGAAGCGAGCGTCATCGATCAGGCCGCGAAGAGTTTCCCATCTTGGTGAAAATGTCTGTGCATTTGAAGCTCCCTCGTAGTGTGCGTCATAAAAGTGTTGGATGACCGTCTTTCCCGACTTTAACTTGTGCGTATACGGCACATGATGGAACCACAGCAGGAGATTGTCTGGTGTGCTTTCAATGTTCTCAAACACACGCGCAACCTCGGCTGGATATTGACCTGCATATCCAGTGCCAGTCGCAATAGTGCGATCCATTCCAATTGCTTTTGCGTCAGCTCGTGTCCATTGACCCCATCCATTGCTAAAAGAATACAAATATCAGTACAGTCGCTATTCCATATATGAAGAGAAAAGGATTGTTTACCCGTCCATTTCTAGAAAACGTTACAAGATTAGTCAATACAGCCATAAATTCATACACATAGGTGGATGGGTAGCTACCTTTTGGGCTTGGGCCATAATGGCAATGCTTCACAATATCCACTAGGGTCTGGATACCAAGGTTCCCTGAGTAGTTCTCGTAAGTCGGCCAGGACTCCATAGATATGCTAGTCACAACATCGACGACAGTCGAATGGGTGCTAAAGGTTAAGCGTGTCCAATCTTGGATGACATCCACTTCGTCGCTAGTTGGATCCCAAGCATACCGACCGTATGCGTACAAGTTGGACATCGACAAATGACTACCAAGCCATGTTTGATCGCTGCCCACGTTGACAACGGCCGCATAGCCGCTTTGCTTCCAGTTGAAACGTTCACCGGATAAAATGTCTCTGACAGGGGAAGGTTTTCCTTCGATTCGAAGGTCAAAGTCTAGAATGGTCCTCCAAAGGGAGGGCAAATAGCAAAGATGGCTCTGTTGACCAAGGTACTCCTGTGCTACCTGGAATTCAATTATTGCTGGTGTTTGTCTCAGATGGCAAAACAAGGGGGAAACCGGCTCGCGCACTTGAAAATCAATTGGCCCGTATTTGATCTGGACCAAAACATTATCGTGAAATTGGGTGTCCATGCCGTCAAAGTACTCAACAGCAGCGTTTGCGCGGTCATTTTTCCAGTTGGACTCATCCAAGTGATGGTTATACACGAAAGCCCGATAGACGACAACACCATCGCCGTGGCGTTTCAGGGCTGCTGCAAAAAGATTTGCTCCCTCAGCCAAGGTTCGGCCATAGGTTAACGGCCCAGGCTGACCCTCAGAATTGGCTTTGATGAGATATCCGATAAGATCAGGTACATATTGGTACAGTTGAGCGGTAATCTGATCCCAAAATGCAATAACATCCGGATCTAGCGGGTCAGAGGTAGGCAAGCCTGCCAGTCTTTTGGGAGTGTCGAAGAAAAGCGCGACACCAATGCGTACTCCCCATGGGCGCATTGCATCTGCAATCCGACCAAGACCTGCTAGGTTCTTTGGGCTGAGGAGGTCATGATGAGAGTTTACATTATTGACGATGATTCCGTTCAACCTGACAGATGCCATGAGTCGGGCGTACTGTGAGACTCGAGTCAAATCGTCTTGGACAAGCATGTCCTTGAAGAAGATGGAAGGCCCTCCATATCCACGTTCTATACTGCCGTCCAGATTGTCCCACTGGTTGACCCATCTGATGGGTGCACTAGGGTTAGAGAAGTAGCCAGAAGGGCATGGCTTCCCCTGGGCGATGAGCATCAGGAACTCAAAAGCACCGTAAAGCGTCCCACGTTCGTTTTGACCCAAAATTTGGATATTTCCGTCGTTGGATTTGTGAAGCCAGAAACCATCTTCTTTCAATGAAGGGATGTGGCCAACTTCTCCACCAGCACGGGAGAAGTCATTGATGGTCCCAACAACGATAACAACTTTCTCGTCTGTGTTGGCTCCATCGGTGAGATCGTGGCCCAGTGTAACCTCTTGTTGAAGGATCCTTTTCAAGCCACTTTGAATCTCTTTTGCGGCAGTGAACACAGGGCTCGTCTCGTCGGTTGTCAATGTAATGAGTCTTTCATATGGCCTGAACTGCGAGGCCAACTCAGGCGGCAATGGGGCATACCGCAGCCAGCCATCGATACCGCTCTCGTCGGGAAGCATACTGACAACTGGTGTGAAAGCTAGGTATTGGTTTCTCTGCATCGAATGGCGTATTGCCTTATCAACTAGACGGAGGATGTCATGGATTATGTACAACAGTTGTTGTTGCGTGGTGGCGTCTCTCCATTGGCTTCTCTCGGTGCTTTCATTGGCCGTGACATGGTTTACATCAGCCTAAACTCCAGATGATGGCGTCTAAGACCCCGTCCCCGCAAACGTGGGGTGAGGGGCAGCCCTGCCAGCTGTGTGCTTCAACCCCCACGCATTGGCAAGGATCCCTTTCGGGAAAAATGAATTGGAACGAATGCTGGGAAACAATTATCCGAAAGTGGAGGAAACGATCATCCAGAGAGAAATTCAGAAAGCCTCCGCAGAACTTTGAGATCCCCTTGGACGGAGTTGGCTAACTCCTCTAGTGGATCTTTGAAACATTTCTGCGATTCTGACAGGTGTTCAGGTTCTAGATAGTTACTTGAGATGCCGTAGGTAAGCAACTGGAAACTATCAGTGATTTCTCATACTTGGAGACGTTTTATTTTCATCAGAGGTGGGATGTAAAACTTGGAATTGAATGGTTTTTTCAGTGCGATACCTAGATAAGTGAGATATCTTACATTATACTTCTTTTTAACAAATATATTTGTGGGATCGACGATTAGATCATCAGAGACTGTTTCACATCCTGCCCTACCTAGCTACCCAGGATTGTTAAGGAATATTGTCAATGTGCTATTTCAAATGCTAAAGAGGAAAATACCTTATATGATTCAATATTCTTTCAATCATGATACTCATTTGAAGCTGCAATATTGCGTTACAAAAATCAAAATTTCAGATGGAACTATATTTCCGGAAGCACTGCACAAAGTGAAAACTAAAGCTAAGAAAATAGGCAGCCCTCATTTACTCTCTTGGCCGATCAGGTTAGAGTGTTCTCCCCAATCAAGCAACATCTGCTTCGCCCTCAGTAGATGTCAATTTGTCATGGCTAAGCTCCGTGAAATCCACTTGGTACGACTTGAAATCCCTAGCTTTCAGTTCCTTCTTTGAGAAGAGGATGTCCAACTCAACGAAAGTGCGCCCTTGAGTCTCCGGGAGCCGGAAAAAAGACCAAAGGACTAGCAGGATGTTGATGCCACCAGTGAGGAACCCAGTCTTGCCCTTCCAGTTTGCCTGATTTGGGTCGAGGATATAAGGACCAGCGAAGTAATTGATCATGATCGATAGGTTATAAGCATTTCTGGCCAGAGCAACAGTCTTACTGCGAAGACGGATAGCTGAGACTTCGCTGACAAGAATGTAGGCCGCTGGTCCAACGGTAATCTCGTAGCCGCAAACCCACAGCAGGTAAAGAACAGACTGTGCGTAGCCTCTGGCCTTAGTCTCGGGTGCCAGTGCCGCGAAACCAACCAGGAATAACATGAGTGCCATCCAAGATAATCCCACGAGATATAGACGACGGCGCCCCACTTTCGAAACAATAGGAATGGCAATGAGATTACAAAGAATATGAAGACCACCCTGTCCCACACTCATTTTATATGCACTTGAAGATGCAAGTCCGGCCAGCTCAAAGAAATAAGTGGAATAGGCAGAAATGACAAATCCGCACCACAACTGGGCTGCCCAGGCGACACAGGAAATCTCGGTTCTCCACAAATTACTAGAGCCACGGAAACAGTCCAGATAACCAGCTCCTTCGTGCATACTTTTCTCCAGGTTGTTTGTTTCAATCATCATAGACACGGTACGGCTGACCTCTTCAGCAGTGATATCCGCGTTACCAAGACGCTTCACCACTTTCTCGGCGTCAGCATGTCTACCCTTGCGAACTAACCACCAAGGAGACTCGGGAGCGAATAGGGCTAGAGGAAAAATAATCACAGGCCAGACCCATTGTACGGCAAAAGGAATGCGCCATGCCCAATTAGACATGTCGGTGTTCAGAGTGAGGAGAACGGAATATGAGAGTAGCTGCCCAATACCCCAGCAGATGACGACCCAGATCTCCAACAATCCTCGCAATACGACCGGACAGACTTCGGAGGCATATGGAGGAGCCATGGTTGCGAAAGCTCCCCAAGACATTCCGCATAGAAGTTCTCCGACGAAGACAACAGAAATATGTGTGGCAAAGAATGAGATGAAGATGCAGCCCGTCAGCCATGTCAACCACAGCAGCAACGATCGCTTGTAACCCAGGCGGTCTGTCGTAATAGCTCCAAGGTAGATGCCAATAATATTGCCGACAGAGCTCGAAGAGCCAATGGCGAGTTGCCACTTCGTCGCGATTTGGTAACCAGAGGTGGCATCCACATACTGACCAAAGTGACTTTTGAATGATGGAAACGCAATGAGGGAACCCAATAATGCTCCATCGTAGCCGTCCATAATAATGGTCAAAGAAATCACCATTGACCAGAGACAGGCTTTGTAGTGCTTCCGAATAGCATTAAGAAGTGTGAGCTGATGCTCTTCTTCGGTCACTTGGCGAGCGTTTTCCCATGTATTGGTACCTTCCGTAACTTCGACATGATCGCTTGCCGCTGGGCGAACTTTTTCGGTTTCCATATGGAGGTCGTTTTTATCGGTGCCCTCACTTTGCTATGTACTAATGTATGGAGGCAGTAGAGTGGTTGATCGAATATGGAATGATCAAAAGGAAGGGTTGTCAGGACACGATATAAGTGTGAGATTTAACCGGTAATTTGGCAGAGAATTGCCTTGGTTTCGCCCCGGCTAAAGGAAGACAAATAAAAGGAAGCCTTAACTGCTTATTTATTGCTAAGGCCATGGACAATTTATAGCGTGCACTGTATGCAGTCTACTTATTCTTTTTCTTTCGCTTATCTTTCAACGAATGTCACGGGCACCGGCGGTTAGATACCCGGAATGCGGGGAACAGCTGAACCCCAGACTCTTGCTGATACCCGCCCGGCCTTTGCTGTAAGCTACTCCGTGCTTCCTATAGTGGACACGGAGAATATCAGTCTGTACCATTGCAATCAGCCTAAATAAGACTTTATCCAGACTTTACCCTATAAGCATCATGTGGGATGCCTCATGCATGCATGGTGCCCGAATACTGGTGTGCGTAATTTCCAAAAGACCTACCACGAAGCCCCACGAAGCGTTCCGATGCAGAGAACGCTAGCATTACAGTTCAGCTTGCTGGGTTTTTGTTGTTTCATTACAGGATTCATACATTTTAATAAAATTCATTCATCGATCTCAGAATTGAGACGGCCATCTGTGGTAACGTTCAGTTTAGCAATAACGCTTCGCATTGAAATTCTTTTATGAAATTAAACGATTGCCGGCGCAATCATAGAATGAGCTCGGAAACACTCGAACGTCTGAAACCAGGACATCCCTGACGATCTTCAATGCCCCGTATGTGATTACGTATATCTTTCTGTTAGTTGCTTGTCCCCCCACGCACTTCAGGGAGTCAGCTGGGCATCAAGGGGCTAAAAAAACATCAGTATCGTTCGCTTTAGGCTGCAGCACGGTATCAGGCCTTAATCTTATCCACTTTTTATGTATATTGATGTTGGCCCTAAAAGCCAGGCCGAAACTCAAACCCCAGAATGCGTGGGGGAGAGCTGAAAACCCGTACGGAGTTATAGTCTCGTTCCTCGGTAATCGGGCCTTACGAGTGTCAATAACCGACGATCCGTTCTTATCTCGTTTGCACGCAATCTTCGTCAAAGGCATGAAGTCCTTCAGGAATGCTCCGAATAAAAGACGAGACTGGCGTCGCTGTGTCATCCTTGAACCAAGAAGAGCTTGCTTCCAGAAAAGAACAAAGGACAGAAAGCCTGATTGCTATTAGAGATTTCTCATCAATAACCGTAACTTTATTTCTGGTATACTTAGTGATCAAAGCCAATGCGTAGTTGTTTCGCGAAAAGCGCCATGGAAAAGGCTTACCCTAGACTACCCTAGACTAAACCCCAACTACGCGGTCTAGCCTCTTAGAGTCTAGCGCTTAATCGCTCCTGGAAGACAATCACGTGGTACCTGTATTGGGTAAGGTCGCCGGGTCCCTGGTTGTCCCGGTAACCGTGCGCCTGTTTGGGTAAGGCGCCCTTCAGTTTCGCGACTGTCGAGATCATCACCGACATTGAAACGCCGTCAAGAAAACGTCTCGGACAACTTCATGCCAGCCGCCGAACTGAAAGGATGGCGGTGCACCAAGAATTGACAGACAGTCGACCAGAGTCAGTCAAAGAAGCCGTCAAGTCCACCTCCACATGTACAACGTCCACCTTTCAGTCCTTGCAGTCGCTGTTGCAAGCCACAACATCGACCGTCGAGAAAGCACGTCAAGGCGGTAAACCTGCCAAGAAGACATCGCCTACCGTAATTGTGAAGTCTGTTACACGCACAAAAACAACGCGATCAACCAAATCCCAAAATGAAGCCAAGGTCGAAGTGTTTCAGACTGTTACTGGCGGGCAAGATGTCGTCGGGCTATCTCTACAACAAAGGCTCGTTCTGGCTACCGAGGTTTTCAATACAGCATCCAAGGCCCTATCAGATGCTTTACAGCGTAAAGATTCTCCAAAGTCCCCTTTGCAGCCAACTTCGCCCAACCGAATCGTATCATCTCCTGCGAAGAAACAACCCACGAAGCCAGTAAAGACGACGCCGAATGCCAAAGGACTTTCTGAGGACGGGCTAATTGCAACAGCAGAATGTGCCATCCTTTCTCTCGCGACTTTGCGCCATCTGAAAGCGGATAATACGTCAAACACAAGTCTTCCGAGTTTGCAGCTGGAGCAAGGGGCATGCATTCTTGCGGGAAGACTTATAGCATTGGGACTACATGACCTCGCTTACAGAGAGTTGAAATCTTTGAAGAAAAGATTGCAGGAATACGTCTTAGTAGCCGTCGCGAAAAGCTCAAAAGAGTCTGCATGTCGCGCTGCGCAAGATACGAAAACGGAGTTGGCGGGTGAGATAACGGCAGAGTTGCTGACATTCTTGAATGTCGAACTTGCAACCCCCATTCTTTCTGTGCTGCTCTCGCTTCAGACAAATGTTTTAAAGTTGGCTATCTCGGACAAGAAAGCTGTGATCACAGACAAGACGTGCAAGGCCCTAGCTACTTCCATCCAGAGCAGCCCTGCCAATGTTATCTTGCGATCTTTGGATTCCGGAAGTCTTAGCAGAGATAGAGCTGCGCTTCAATTTCTATCTACTTCCAACAACATTCTTAATTTATCAAATACCCTACAAAAAACACTCACCCCAGGATCCGGTTCGAAAACAAACCGCAGCGACCGACTATTTACCGCGCTGAATCTACAATTGTTATCCATGGAATATCGTATTATCTCGTGGGAGCTGTCCGGTCACAAAGGCGATTCAAAACGAGAATTTTCTGACCACTTGTCACGATTTTTAGACGCGTTTTCCAACTCTGGTTCGAAAATCAAACCATCCGAGTTTACAACATTGAATGCAACTGTCCAACGATTACAATCCAAGGTGGCAAGAAGCCAGATGAAAGGGGAAGAGTACTCGTGGAAAATATTGTATAGCCTCGGAAAGATTGCTCAAGACGCTTCATGTTTCCAGCAAGCCTTGAAAAATTTCTCAACAGCGTTGAAAAGAGTCACAGCAGAACAACCTATGGCATCCTCCTTGATCCAAAATAAAATTGCCTTTGTCCATCTATGTTTACTGAAGGGCAATAAAGACTACAACTCCGAATTGATAATCGAGTCTCTTGCAGCAGCAGCGTCTGGATTGAAGTCGGCCAACAAAGGCAACGCGAATGACCTCGAAGCTTTGGTAATCGAATCGGCCAAGTTGAAAAAGCTAGCCATGGCGAGACTCGGAGAGTGGGTTTCTTCAGAGAATATCCCTTCGGATGAGACAATAACGGCCATGGTTGAATTCCTACACGCTTTCATCCGATTTCTGAGACGATACGTAAGTCGCCAGCCAACAAGTCAAGGCGAAGGGGGCACGAATTCACAGCTACAAATTTTGAGCGGGGCAAAGAATATTATAATCACGGCAGCGGAATCTACACTCGCACTAGGGAAAATGTCTCTCATTAATCAAGTTCCTGCATGGGAGCATCTTCAGCCAGTTTTCCAGGACTGCGGACGTCTGTTAAAAACATTTGAGGAGTTTGACGATGGTGATTTCGACGAAGGATTCAATTGGCGGGCATCCATTGTCAAGCTTTCCAATCTGTTTTGGTCTCGTTATCTTAAGAGACGGGAAGCAGGTCAAGGATACGATGAACTCATCCCACTCCTGGAGCAGTCCGTCAGCTTGCTTCATGGGCTCCCTGGTCCTGAGAGAGACGCTGGTTTTGCAGCGTTGAAATTGGAAAGACTCGCTCACCTTTATCTAGATGCGAGAATGGGAGCAAAGTCTATGATGTGCTTCGAAAGGTCTATTCAAGAACATCTTGACTTGGGTGCTCTTCAGCATCAGTCGGAGTATCTTTCAGGAAGGCCACCGCATACCGCCCTTCACAATTCTGACAGCCCGGGTTATAACATGACACGAATCCTATCTTCATATCTCAAAATGCAAATGCGGAGGCCCACAAATGACGACAACGATATATTCGACAACAATTCATTAGACCTTGACGCGCGAGGCATGCTCCTAGAATGGCAGCTAGGGCTGCTAACAGAGTTTCATAGCCATGACGCGGACAATGAAAGGTTTAAGGACTTTTTCCAAAAGCTGCTTTTTGAGCTCTTATCCATCTACCCTGGAAATCAACATCTTACCCGACGATTACGTGTTATTCGATTGGCGCTTCGATTTGTCCTCGACCACCCAAATTCCATGGACAATGCAGTCATAGAGTCTATTGTTGAGGATGCTACTACGCATTTATCGACTCAGCCAAATACCCCAAATGATGCAGAGGTCGAATGCTATACGCCATTTATCCGAAACTCGCTCAAATTTATCCTCTTATTCCGGGATGGTGATGTCAAAACGGATGAGCTGCGCGGCATCATCGCCTCCTGGGCATTGATAGTACGGCATTGCATCAGCTGGGACTCGCTTCAGTCCGTAATCGATGACTATGGCCTTTTACTTGCTCAAATAAACGCAACTTTAGATTATCTGGAAGCGCGTGGCAATTGGAAGCTACATTTAGCGGTGGGCGAGATACTTTTGCACATTTTGGAACTGCAAAAAGCACGGGACAACTCGGCCTTAGTTGCGGCTACGTTACGATGCTGTTTGCAATATTGCCGCCTCGGGGATCAAAAGGCAGCTTCCAGTCTTCTAGAACGCGCCAAACAACATCTCATTAACGGATCCTCGACATGCTATACAAAGATGACCTATCAATTAGTCCTTACGGAGTACAACTTGGAGATTCATGACATTGATCAGGCAGAAAAGGCCATACTGTCAGCTCAAAGACTCTACCAGAGCAAAGACGTCCAGTCTGAAGTTTGTGGAAGCCGCAGCCAGTCAAAGATCGCATGGGAACGTCTGGTTATAGACGGGGCATTACTGTGTTCCCGTATAGCCGATCAAAGGGGGTGTCTGAAGAACGCGTTATACTATGCCAAACTGGCTGTCCGGCTGAGCACGCGACTATGGGCCAAGTTGGAACGGTCAGCTGGCAGGAAAAGGGAATCTGAACAGTTGCCGGAGAAATTATCTGATGTGGATCTTGTTATTGATGGGGTTGCAAATATCGATCTCGCTGATACCCCCGCATCTTCGATGTGGAGTTATGCAGAAGGGGCAGTGTTTTGGAAACATGTAGCGTCCCATAACGCATGTTTCATGAATCTCATGCGCCTGTCTGCTTATAATGGGCTGTTTCAAGATGCTATTTACTACGGCGAACAGGCTTTGAAGGTCAATGAAACGTTGGGTGCTTCATTCCGCCTGCTCACCTGTCAAGCCGAGCTTGGATTTGAGTGGATTAGAGGTACCCATGTTTCGGAAGCGAAGAAAGTTCTTGAAGTTGCAACGAAGCTATCGGAAGGACTAATCAATGGCGTGGAAATTGTGAAGTTGAAAATCAGTTTAGCTGCCCTGAGTAGGATCGAGGAGGATTACGATGAGGTTCTGCGTCTTCTACAAGAGGCTGAGACCATGCTAAGTCGAATAACCGATGTTCGAATTGATTCTTCCCTCAGTGTCAAGCCATTAGACACTGGAATAGAAGGAAAGTTTGCCAGCTTGAAAATACGCCAAGCCTCGGTACAAAAGGAAAGCGAAATAAAGATTTCTCGTCAAACTCGAAAAACAAAGGCAGCTTCGAAATTAACGGCAAAGACGGAGGAAGATGCATCAGTTGAACTGAATGGCCACACAATGCCGCAATCTCTTGTGATGCTTAAGAATGAGATCCTCCGACAGCAAATTCACACGTTGCTGGCAATCGAAGATCTGGAAGGGGCATCACGTCTGCTAGATGCCGTCAAGGAATGTTCTTCTTCGACGGGGTCACAAATCTCATTACAAATCGAGGAGATGGAGCATTTGCTCGCGGATGCAATGAAGAGCATTTCCACACATGCAGTATATTGTGTTTTGCCTGAGTCCACTCTATCTATGCCTTCTATAGAAACAGCAACCTCAATCGTCAAGCTCCCGCTTCCAAGAAGCAAAACTCCATCGACGAAGAGAGGAAGGCCAACCACCAAAGAACCACGCAACCGTACCGCAAAGGTCGTGAAGAAAGAAGTTGATATCGCCAGCATCATGTCTCATGCCAGGAATGCTATTAGCAAAACAGTCAGCCAGGCGGTTTCTACAGGATCAACTGCAGAGGGCCATACTGCGTCGGGTCTTATGGGCCGTATTTCGATGCTTCTTCATGCAACAACGCCGGGTCTTGTGGACGAAGATGTTTTGACACCGGTAAATGCAAATGGTACGTCATTCAAAGCGATATCGAAAAGAAAAAAAAATCCTAATTCGCTAATATAATATAGAACTCGGGCGCATTACTGCTTTCGATCGCGAGCGCCTTGCAATTTGCATCGACAAGAGTCTTTCTGGTTTATCGGATCCAATGAGTTGGCCTGAAGGCATTCCTGATGACCTCGACCTGAAGCACGATATCATTGCGAATTTCACACAGAATTATGTAGACATTCTGCCCAATAATTGGAACGTATTGTCTATTTCATTAAATTCCGACCGCACTGAATTCATCATCTCAAAAATGTGCCGCGATAAGTCCCCTTTCATTCTTCGTCTCCCGCTTAAACGAAGCGATGAAGACAGTCAGGATGAGGATGATTTCACATTTGATTGGGGCAAGAATGAGATGAAGGAAATTATAAGACTGGCAAATGCTAGTGCTCACGATGCCAAAACCCGCATAGATAAAAACTCAAAGAAACAGTGGTGGGCCACTCGCGAATCTCTCGACCGTCGATTAGAGACTTTGCTGGACAACATGGAGAACATATGGCTCGGTGGTTTCCGTGGAATTTTCGATGCCACGCCCCGAGATGCTGACCAACTAGCTCAATTTGCAAGCTCGTTTGAAACTATATTGGACAAACACCTTCCGTCGCGCCGAAAGTCTAAAAACAAAAAGGACAATTTCAAAGTTCACGAAAATGTGCTCCATCTTTTCACTGGTCTTCGTGGCCTCGACAAACAAGAAAGTCCTGAAGATTCAGTCCTGGACCTGCTTTATTTCGTGGTGGATATCCTTCAATTTCAAGGCGAGCGTAATGCATACGACGAAATTGACTTCGATATGATGGTGATCGACACGCTTGACATCATCAATGGCTTTCATTGCACCAATGCGGGCAATGGTGAACCTCCCAATCATACCATATTGATATTAGACAAGTCGCTGCACGCCTTCCCTTGGGAGTCTTTGCCATGCCTGTACGGTCTTCCTGTATCTCGCATGCCTTCCTTGGAATGTCTGCGAGAGAGAATCACTCGTTTTAGATCCTCTGAGGAGTCTCCTCGTGAAGCGTTTGAGGTAAGCCGCCACAACGGCCGCTTCATATTGAATCCAAGCGGGGACTTGAAAACAACGCAAACAACGTTTGAAGAAGATCTGTCTCAGATGAAAGGTTGGACCGCTGTCGTCGGACGAGCTCCCTCTGAAGACGAGTTCAGGTCTGGGTTAGAAGACAAAGATATCTTTCTTTATTTCGGTCACGGTAGCGGCGCGCAATATATTCGTGGACGCACTATCAAGCGTCTGGACAAGTGTGCAGTGGCGTTTCTGATGGGCTGCAGTAGCGGATGTCTGACTGAAGCCGGAGAATTGGAGCCTTATGGCACGCCAATGAACTATATGCAGGCCGGGTCACCTGCTCTTGTAGCTACGCTGTGGGATGTCACGGACAAAGACATCGATCGATTTGCGAAGAACACATTTCAGCAATGGGGACTGCTTCAAGGAGGTGGTGACGTTGCACATGGTGGGAAGCAGAAACAGAAAAGTAAAAAGTCCTCAAAGGGCAAGGAAGTGGCAGGAACTGAGTCCAGTAACGCTCTTGATGGGGCAGTTGCACAGTCTCGTAATTCCTGCTTACTGAGATACTTGAATGGAGCGGCGCCTGTAATTTATGGGATTCCTGTATATCTTAGCCAGTGAAGCATTTTGTGGCGTTATTGGCATATTTTTAGGTGCTTCTTTTTTTTGCCTGTTAGGGTTTTGCCATTAGATATTTTTTTTCTCAATCGCAAATTGGTTTTTTTGGTATTTTCAGATAATTTGACAGAAGCATTTTCTAACATTTTCTAGAACCATGTCGCTCCAGATCACACCGTTCATGCATGCTCGTAGTGAAGGGAGAAGTTTACCTATTGCGGAAGCGGGTGGAGTTGCCCCTCAGACCCCCCAGAAAGTTCCCCTCACAGACTGACAAATTTGCCCCTCACGAAGTCTTGATTGTTCTCCATAAATCAGGGTCATAGATAAATCATCAATCCCCCCCTTCTTTCCAACTCCTTCGTCAAACCTACCAACAACTCCAGCGGGTTCAATAAGCCAGAAACAAGGACAATGTCAGTCACCACCAAAGCCTCCATCGCATCTTTCGGCGGCAAGCTATTAAAGCTAAGCCATAATGCCAAAACGACCAATTGCGAGATGAATTTCAACCTATACCTGCCCCCGCAAGCTTCCAATGCAGCTGGCGCGACAAAACCGACGATCCCCCTGCTCATCTATTTGTCTGGATTGACCTGCACAGCTGACAATTGCTCGGAAAAGGGGTTCTTCCAGCATGGTGCAAGCAAGAAGGGGATCGCGGTTTTGTATCCCGACACGAGTCCTCGTACGTATCCCCCTCGTGGACCTTCTGTTGTATACGCAGGTGCTAAGGTACTAATATACATAAAGGGGGACTGAATATCGAAGGCGAAAATGACGCATATGACTTTGGTACAGGCGCCGGCTTCTACGTTGACGCTACCAAAGCACCTTACGACAAAGGATACAACATGTACACCTACGTAACCGAGGAACTACCACAGACTGTTTTCGAGGCATTCCCGGAAATTGATTCCACTCGTGTCAGCATAACAGGCCACAGTATGGGTGGACATGGTGCTCTAACTCTTGTAAGTCCCCTTTCTGCTTTTGTTTCTAATGCATTCAACAAAGTCTGTGTCTGGAAGTCAAAGAGAATGAGAGAGCAACTTGTTGACCTTTAAGCAGTTCCTCCGAAACCCAGGCAAGTACAAATCCGTCAGCGCCTTTGCGCCCATTACGAACCCCATCAACTGCCCCTGGGGCCAAAAAGCATTCAGGGGATACTTTGGAGAAGACAACCAAGAAAAATGGAAGGAACATGATGCTACAGAGCTAGTCAAGAAGTGGAAGGGGCCATTGAATGCTCTCATTGATGTGGTGAGTCTGTGATTTTTTCTCCACATTCCTATTCATCCCGAATAACGGACATCTATCCACTAACCAAATATCGCTTTGACTGTTTAGGGCACAGGAGACAATTTCTACAAGCAGGGTCAACTCCTACCTGAAAACTTTGAAAAGGCTGCCCAAGAAGCCGGAGTCACAGGCGTAAATATTCGGTATCAGCCAGAATATGACCACAGTTACTATACCATGGCGACATTCTCGGATGATCATGTGGAACATGCTGCCAAGTACCTGTTTGCGTAGTGCGTCATCTCTTTTCCCTCTTCGTGTTCTTTAGTTGATGTTATTTTATTCGTTCAATGATGGGAAAAATCACCCTTGATGAGACCGCAGTTGTGGAGTCCTTTGTCGTGTGATTGTCGACTACATATAACATAGTCCATTTCTGACCATCAAAATGATAGCAGGAGCCACATGTCAAATAAAGCGCTCAATCAGAAATCCCAGATTTGAGATGAATAATATTTTCTTTTTCATTCCTCGCTAATTATATTTAAATACCATATGATCATAATCAACATTGCTACCACCGTCTCCTCTTCCCGTCTGCCACAGGGCGACGATTCCAGCTAATCCGAGAACCCTGGTGATTAAGGTGTTAGGAAATGTCCATTGATCCATTCATATGCCAATCTTTCGTTTTTCAGTAGGTCACTTCTCTGAGACCATACTCCGTGGCAAGTGATCTTTTGAGATAACTCCCTTCGTTTTTTGGGTTTCCTGCCTCGTTATATTCATCAACATTCAATATTTTCTCATGCACCTTCTTTTTATTATAGAAGAAGATGAAAAGCGCCTGTTTAGGCAATAGGTGTGGCAACGCCATGCAAATGCACATGACAACAATATGTACTGACGAAGAAGGAAAGAAAGAAAGAAAGGAAATTGACAGGGGAATCTAATTCATGAAGGTATTTCTTTTGCGGTGATAGACTAGCAATTAAATCAGGGGAAGAACAAGGGATAGATTCAGGAGCTGAGCCGTTGGATGAAAGACTGCGAGTATGTTAGCAAATAATGCCCTTGAATGTGTACAAGGCTCAACTAACCAGAAAGAAGGACCGGAATCCTTTCACATCCAACTGAGTTAGAGCATTCAAGTATTCCCCGGCCAACTCCGGCCCCATGCCCATTCCAGGAAGTTCCTGGCCACGAAGATAATCAATATACTCCGGGCCTGCCTTCAGGTATATCGATTTCTGTAACCCGCCTGCTTCTTGCAGAACATGTCTTGCTTGGCCGTCTTTGGAGTTAAATCCAGCGGAACTCGGTAATGCCCAGGACATCGGAGAGAAACGCGTGAACATGAATTGATTGAACCCAGGTATAGCGCTTTGAGAAGGAGTGACACCGTTCTTGGCTGTTTCAGAACCCCAAGTACTTGCCATCTTGGAGAGAACAGAGAACGCCATCTTAGCTGTTGTGGGGTCGTCGATGTCTTTGACAAAAAGTTCCATAGTTGTGATGACGGAGTCAAAGATCGGTTGGTTCGCTATTTCGCGTTAGCAAGGTAACTAAACTTTTGTAGAGGACCCTGAAGCCAAATTGAAACTAGAGAGGCAATATTACCTTCGCTGACGAGAACCGACGCGAGATCGTTCTGTAACAAGGCTAACAGAAAACTCAGATATTCTCGCTTCAATTCTGCTAATTGTATCTCATCATCTGTTCCTGCAGTAGATTCCGAAATGCCAGCAAAGACACGTTGTAGAAAGGGCGTCAGGAGGGTATCAAGTATTCCATATATTTCCGCCTTGAAACCAAAGATAATCTGGTCCAATAGCCGCAAGAAAAGAGCCATCTCATCCTTGGAAGATGTCTCCGTTAAGAGTCCATCAATCCATCTTGGCAACTGAGGGAGTAACCGCAAGCCTACAATTCCGATCAGGCGAGAGAATGTGAATCTCGCTGCGGTTCTGACGTTGAAAGACCCCTTTAGCGATTCAAGGGCGATCAGTGTAGCTTCGGCGACTTGTCCAAAAGCTTCTGCAATCTCAGGAACTGTTGGGCTTGACGCTTGTGAACCGGGCATTGAGTCCGAAAATCCCCTGGCAAGAGTTCCGAGGGCCATCATATCATGATGTATTTGTAATAATGCGCGCTCGTCGCCGGATTTGGCGACGCCCAGATTGTTCTCCATGTCAACAAAAATAGGGTTCATCACGGATTGCACATATACGACTTGTTTGTCAGCTGAAATATGAGGTGCTGAACACAACGTGCCCACAGCTTCAAAGAGATATAGTTGGCTGGTGAAAACAACGTCGGCTGAGCTTTCATGCTCTGCCGAAGACATGTCATCAGCGTCGTCACCTTCGGAAGGTAGCTCTGCTCTAACAACTAGCAAGTCACCCAGTGCTTCAAGAACGGTTTGGGCGACGTTGCCTATGGGTAACTTCAGGGTTTTTACGAAGCGGAAGAACAGATACCAGGCCCGTGTTCTAACCCGCTCCATCGAATGGTGGGCGAACTGCAGGAAACTCTCTAGTACGCCGGGAATAAGGTGGGTGTGGTGTTCAAAAAAGCTGCTGTAACGGACACATATTTCCATAAACTGCAGTTGAGTCGCAGGATGATTGAAAGACCTGATATCTATAGGAGGTGAGCAGCCGAGCACGGAGCAAAAATTAGCGACTAAAGGCAAGGCTTACCAGATTCCACCATCCTGTTCATCATCTCAATGAGTCTCTCACAGGCAAGATTGTTTGGTTTGTTCTTGGCGTAGAGGCCTCCAGACTTCCCAGCAAGTTCGCCGAATAGGAACATCTCATGCAAAGCTAAATCGAGATCGCGCCAGTCTAGTTGCCCCCCTGTCTGGCGAAGATTACCAAATGTCGTTCCCACTAACTCTGAGATGGCGTCTATGTAAAGAGCCTCATTTGCTGCGGCGATTATCTGCTGTAAGTTATTCAACCGCTTGCGAAGGTCCTGGAATTCAGCCTCTTCTGTTTGATCGTCTTCATCGCCCCATGAAGATGTCTCGTCGTATCGCATTTTGGCAATGATGGCTTTGAGAATAGGTAGCAACATTGGGGCATGTTGGTTTTGAATGTCGGTGTTCGACTTGGATACTTTTCTTGAGTACGATAGCAAATCCATGACACAGGGAATAATAGTAGAGCATATTTCATCGTAATCGTCAGAGAAGAACCTCAGAACATGAGGCAAGAACGACTGTAGCAAGTTATTTGCTTTTTCTTTTGTTTCAACAAGTGTCGCGTCGTTGTCCAAAGCGCGCACGATATCAATAACGGTTATATTAACAAGTTTTGCGACGGTTTCGGCCAGGTCGGTGTCGTACTTGGAAGTGAACCTGTTATCATTCAATGGGGGGCTGTTTGAAAGTTGGGTAACAATGCTGTCAAGATTCAAAAAAATGATCATGTCGATTTTGTCTTCAGGTTTCATTTTCTTGCCTACAATCTCGGTGAAAACATCAATAGCGGCATCCCGAACTTTCTCCTCTCCATCCCGCAAGTCGGATTTCTGCGCACGCGACAGCTGATGGAACAAAAGATCAAGCATGGTCTGATTTACCACCAGGCCAATGTCAATCCAGCTGACCCAGGTTCCAATAGCTTTCAGCGACATTTCCACGATCTGGTTATTGCCTTCTGGCCATTGGGACAGGATCTCCTGCCAAGAGCCGGCAATTTTGTGGATGTCCCGCTGTCGGATAAGATCCTTAAGAGCATTGGCCTTCTCCTGCTCTTCACGGGACCGAGGAACCAGAACATCGCCGATCTCATCGTGAATCGAGTAGACGACACGAAGGTAGAAGACAACGCCGCGCGGGTTGTTGCGGAGGTTCGTAGACGGATCAGTTGTGGTTAAACTTAGAAGATCATCGAAAAAGGTCTCCCATCCGTTTCCGTATAGAGCAGAAAACAAATATGTTATGGTCTGAGCAATCTTGTTTTGGATTGCGCTACCATCGAGGGTTGTGCCTTCACCCGTGTAGGCCTGGCGCAGATAGCTCATCAACCCTTCTTTGACATACTGCAGACCCTGGAAGTCAATCAGACCAGTCTGGGCAGCGCTATTAACCACCTCAAGAGCGACATGGCGAATCACCTCGGAATGGTGTGGTGTCCTGGTAAAGATGGCGAGGCAGACCTGCCATCCTGTGGGGTCGGCACGGAGCTGGTTCAGATACTCGAAGGCTTGTTTTTTGAGGTTTTGGTCCGCTGATGGGTTCGAAGCGATCTCGATTGCATTTACTACCTGTAACAGCACAGACGAGGTCGGTCAGTACCAGCAAGTGCAATTTTATTTATGAGCATCATATTCCAAGGAGGGGGCGGGGCAGAAGGAGCGGCGGCGGCAGATGGATGCCGTCACTAGACAGGCTACTTGTGCGTGATGGTGGTTTTTTCTTTACCTGGTCCTCCATTGTAACGCAGCCAAATTGCCTCGACGAGTCAAGATGACTCTCGAGCACGGGGCGTCGAAGTATGCTGGCTTAAAGGATGTAGAGAGTGGTGTGCAAAGAGGCGAGGTGGTGGACACATCGACGAAGGGAAGTCATATCAAGCCGGCCGCGGTGAATTTTACAGCGCCATTTTCTCGGCGGGAAGGGACGACAAAGGTGGATGAATAATTCAGGCGGGCGCTGGGTGGTGCAACGACACGCAGTTGGCTTTGCTTTGCTGTGCTTTGCTCTGTTTGAAGTTTGCGCAGTCGAAGGTGGTTTGGGGACGCAGAAAAGGCAGCAACAGCCAAAAAAGCCCAAGAATTAAGCTCAGTCGGTTGTTTTGTGCACACAGGAAAGGGCCACCGCCCGCCCGCACTGGCACGTCCCTGCCTGCCGAATCGAGCGCCCAACGTCATACGCACTGCAAGACGAACTATAATGCTTCATTATTTACTCCGTAGCGCTCTCCCGTCTCAAGGATGTTTATTCCAGCGTCTTCGTCTATTCTAGTGTTTCATACTAACAATTATCAAGGAACGCCAGATGAAAGCACAATTAAACAAAATCCTATATTATCTATCGACGCCCTTCCTGCTGCAACACCTGCTGTTCCATGCGGTCGAACCCCTCCACGGCGACTCCATATTTCTTAAAGACCTCAGGCTGGTATCCATCGGCGATTTTCTCAATAAAGTCCTCCTCATGCCACCGCTTGCCGATGAGGTCTTCGAAGGTCTGCTCTGGCTTCCTTTCAATCGCCCAAACGGCCTTGTACGCTGCTCCGAGCGCACACGCGTTTTCGCCGACATCTAGCTTATACACCCCGTCATGGCCGCCGAGCACTTCTCCAGCAAGCTTAGCAATGGCCTTGTTCCGCGAGCCGCCCCCAACAAGATACACGCGTTTTGGCTGCGGGGGTAGGCCTTCCGCAGGAACAGTGGTGAGTTCCCGCGAACGAAGTCGCAGCGACAGGAACTGGCTTTCCACGATGGCACGCGCTTCGTCCGTTGGCACATTCCAACCGGATGTTGTCTCTTGAAGGCTCTGTTGCTGCGGATCATAGTTGAATCGCCACTGGCCTGCTGGCAAGTTGGGCACGATCTCTGGACGCGGGAAAAAGAGCCCCATTTTCATGGGGTCGCTCTCGCTTTTCTGGCCCATAGCGGGGGCTTCAAGCAACGCCTTGTCGAAGTTTGCCCATGGATTCTCTGCAGCGCTTCCACCTTGCTCTTTATCAATCGCGTCGCGGACATGTTCTCGCGCAAGCCCGCCGTTCTTGTAGCATAGCATAAACATGTGTAGACCGGGCGTGGTGGGATGGTTGAAAAAGTGCGTGGCAGGGTCTGGTTTGTATATTGGTGTAGACATCAAAAACGTAGTCGACGTTCCCAATGACACCATCGCATCGGAGGGCTTCAAGGGCAGTGCAAGGATGGTTGATGGGTTGTCTCCGGTTGAGGGGATGATGGTACAGTCTGGGCTGAAGGAATACCGCTCGACAAAGTATTTATGTATCTTTCCCAGATGCAAGCCACCGTCCTCCGGCACATCTCCAAGCTTCTTTTTCAAATCAGCAACCCCGAACTCCCCGGCGCACAGCTTGAGTAGACGATCGTCCCACGACCCTTCTTTGATATTCCATAAATTCATCCCACAAACATCTGAAATGTCAAAGGGTGCGACGGCACCTAGGAAGAGCGACGCCAGGAACGAAGAGACCAGTGAGATTCTCTCTGTCTTTTTATACTGTTCAGGGTATTTGCGCTGGAAGCGAAGGATCTGGGGACCTGTGAATCGCTGATGTGTTGAGGACGAGAATTATTAGCACACAAACGAAATAACAAGAAAGCCGGACTTTATAAAGGGTATGAGCACCTACATGATGCGCCTTACTCCCAGTCACCTGAGCAAGGACCTCGGGCCCACCCAAATAAGCATCAAACTCATCACACTCTTTCTGTGTGCTCGCATCTTGCCAGTTCGGGCTATATGGGTGCGAGAAAGCACCGGCGAGCTGGTCCTGTAAGGACTTCTTACTGTCCAACCCAGACAACAACCGATCTGCATCTCCGCTCCAGTACACACTACCGTGCTGCTGACCAGCACCGCTGATACCCTTGATGCGTGCAAAATCGACTCCCTGCTCCTTCAAAGTGCTCAGCACCCAGTCCAGCGCTTGCAGCCACATGGCCACAGGCGCAAAGACCTCGTGTTCTGCTTCGTTGGTCATGACGCCCTTTTTGATGTCGAAGCCGCGCGAGTGCGCATCAAAGTCGAATTTCGCTTCATACTCGACTTTGAGGTCGGAGGAGACCACGAGGCCTTTGAGTTGCTGTGTGGAGAGGTCGAACCCGATGTACAAAGGCCCATCGGATGCCATCGTTTTTGTCTTTCCGAATACCTTGGCTGAATACGAATTGAGGTATTCGAGTTTAGATTGTGATATTTCAAAAATCCTCGGAGTGAACGCCGGGCAGACAGGGCAGGTAATAGGTAGATATATGTCAAGCCAAGTGCCCACAAACGATAAGCTCCGTAATTGATTCACTCTAGGAAAAAGCCAACTCGTCAAAACAAATACAAATTACCGGCCTGGTACAGAATTCGATCGAGTCCAGACCAATAAATCGTCTCAGGATGCGCAATGGCTAAATTCGCTGCGTTTTAAGTTTTGCAGAGCTAAACATGGATGCGCCGAATCCGGGGAAACGTAATAATTAGTCCCTTCACCTTGGAGTGCAGGGAACCTATGATGGTGGTGAACGATTTATGCCGAATCTCTGAATGTCAGTATTGAATATTTACATATACACCAAAGCAGTTGTTGCAAGTCACTAGGTATAGTAGTTGCGAGTGAAGCGACGTGTGAAGCGATGAGCGAAGAAAGACGAAATAATAATTGTGATGTCAGCAGGAGACAGCGGGTAATTGCACTCAATTTAACCGGCTGGTGTCCACTGTAGGCGCCACGATGTTTTTCTGAGGCACTAATCTCAATGTATAGCGCTTTTTTTTTCCTTTCTTCTTTTTGACAGTTTTGATATGTCTACTTTTAGATCAGATTTAACTGGAGAGGAAACTTTAACCGCCCGAGATGCCTGTTGAAAAATGCCCTGGTGGGGGTGATTGAATTCTAGATACTATGTAGTACCGGCTACTTAATCCATCTGCTCGCTGTCTTCATACACTGTGACTTCTGCCACATCAATTAATTGGTGGAGCATCAAAAGTGCCATTTAGCGAACATTGATCGTTTTCTTTCTGCTTTTTGATGAGAAGTGCGTGCGTTCATGAAGCTAGGTTCAGCCTCGGAGATTTTCATATATCAATCATCGCCGCTTATGCAACCCAGGCTGATCGTTGCTATTGTGTGCGTGATTGGTCTCATCTTCGTGCTCTTCAGGTTCGGGGCTTGCCCGAGGACTCACGTCGCCAGGGATAAACTCCTCAATGAAGTCAATATGTTCTAGCTCTCGGGGTACAATTCGGATTCTGACTCTGCGGACACCGCGCACCTTGGCGCCAATGTTAGTCCGTAACGATTCTTCAATCTGTCGCGTTTGCTGGACAGGCGTAGAGCCAGCGACCGCCACTTCAATATCCATCAGGTAGTTTTGCCCGGACTTGAATCCTTGTATGTCCCGAATTTGCACATCCTGCATCTCAGATGACCGTGCAAGGGTCTTCAAAGCAGCCTTTCGAACAGACTCTTTGATTTCTTCATCCACTGTAGTATCAGCGAGCTCTAAGAGGGCCGTCTTCGTGTTCGTCCACCCTGCATTGATGACCATCAAGGAGATGATCAGGCCTCCGACTGGGTCAAGCCAGGCCGCGTTAGAAAAAATGTGCGCGCCAGCGATTGTAGCCAAGGCGACGATGCTCGTCAGGGAGTCGATTCGATGATGAACGGCGTTGGAGGCGAGAACGGAAGATTTCCGTTCGATTGCGATTTTCATAGCTAGAAAAATATACTGTTAGCCACACATGGAAGAGAAGATATAATTCAAACATAAAAAAATAAATCGGTAAATGGTGTCTCACTAGCTCTATACAGCCATTCCTTGACTACAATGGACCCTGCTGCTAGCCAGGCCGCATTGATGTTAGGTCCGAGCACTTCCGCTCCATGGCCATGACCATGCGAATGGCCATGAACGAGAAGACCAGCACGCTCGAGTGCCTCGAAAATCTCTGGCGCAAATTGGGAGAGGAGAGCCTGACCGGCATCCAACCCCATCAAGGCGCCGCCGATGAGCAACAGCGAGCTCACACCCAATGCTCCCAGACTCTCCACTTTCCCATATCCATTGGGAAAGCGTTCGGTTGGAGGCTTGAGCGACCAGGCCACGGTGCCCAGGGTCATGAAATCGGAGACCAGGTCTGTGAGCGCGTGGTACGCATCAGCAATCAATGCCTGGGAGTGGAAGACGTAGCCTCCGATGAATTTGCCAATGGCCATTGTCAAGTTGACAAGCAAGCCAATCCGCGTGATTCGCACCCCCGCATCCTTTTTGTTGGAGGAGGTTAGGTAGACGTTATCATGGTGATGATGGTGGTGCTTATGGCCAGCATGGCCTCTTTTCTGAGTGGCAGCCATTGTCGATCTTATGGCCCAGGATGTAGGTTTCAAAGCTGTCCTCGGCGAGCACGCGAACAGCGAAGATGGAAGCGACGCAAGGTGTCGACGAAGTCTAGGAGAGTGGAAGGTGTTGGATGTGCACAATGACCGGCATTGAAGCTGTAATCGTCGCCGCGCAGTGGCAGTGATTATGGTGGTGGTGGTGGATGGCGTGTGACGACGCGCAAGCGGTCTTGGTATTGGAAGGAGGTGGCATTGCAGCTGGCCGCCGCTTCGTAGCGGCGGCAGGAGACTCATCGAGGGCGCCCACCAAGGTGGTCAGCCTGGTCAGCAGCAGAAGCAATGCGTGGATGTGCGCGTCAGCGGTCTAAAACAATGCGTCTATTACCTTCTATTCCCTCTGTGAATCCGCACTCCACGGGTATATGCTCATTCTTATCTGCTGTATTGTGTTACGGCTGGAAATACTAAGTAGCGAGCGGCGGCCGAGTTCGGCAGCGAGAATCTGGTCCCGTCACCGCCGAGATGGCCTTATGTCAATCGCACCCCGCCAATTAATCTCGATCAGCTGATGTCGACGCGGGCAGTGCCATAGAAGCTGATGTTTTCGCCGTGTCAAGAGCTGAGCGGGCTAGGAAGTACGCACCAGGCACTGCAGCACTGCAGCGGCTAAGAGGGAGTGCGCCCTGGGTGACATCACAACCAGCCGACCCGACCCAAGCTTGGCGCTTGACCTTCACGTTTTACCTGCACCTTCACCTTCCAACAAGCTCCGAGCTACGGATTGACTTTTCCAGCCACGCTGCCACATGATCTAGTGTACCTACCCACCATAGGGATTCTGTTCCCTGGCTTGGCCATGCCCTCATGTCTCCTCTGAGAATCCCTTACACCAAGCCGTTCCCGCCAGCCATCATATATCCCAAGACTGCCAGCACCGTCGCCGGCTCCATTGACGCCATCGCCGACTTCCTCACTGCTCCCCCGTCTCCGTTCCTTCGAGGAATCGACGTCGGAAAAAATGGACAGACCGTGATTCTTACCGGGGCTGGCATCTCCGTCGCGTCGGGCCTGTCAGATTATCGAGGGACAAACGGGACATACGTGCGAAACAAGTCGTACCGGCCGACATACTACCACGAATTTGTCACCCGACACGAAGCTCGGAAACGGTACTGGGCTCGAAGCTACGTGGGGTGGCCAGGGCTTGTGAAAGCGAAGCCGAATTCGACGCACCACTCTGTAGCGGAGCTTGCAAAGAAGGGATATGTTAGTAGCGTGATTACACAGAACGTCGACTCCTTCCATTTGATCGCACACCCGAGCCTGCCGACAATCGAGCTGCATGGGTTCTTGCGCTCGGTCATCTGCATCAATTGCCACAATCTGGTGCCGCGAGACGACTTTCAGCGATCTCTCACGCGCCTCAATCCCGCCTGGGCAGAGTACTTGGATGAAATGCTGGAGTCGGGCGCTCTAGACACCAACAACCCGGAAGAGCAGCGTGCAAGAGGCTTGAAAATCAACCCGGATGGCGACGTGGATCTTCCCCAGGCGCCGTATTCGACCTTTCGCTATCCGGCCTGTCCACACTGCTTAGCGCAGCCCCCTTTGCTCTCGCCCAACAAGAAGGAGACCCCGGTGAAGGCTATAGTAGAGACTGAGCCCGACGGCGCGTGGTCGCCGTCGTCTACCGCAGGGATCCTAAAGCCGGCCGTCATCATGTTTGGCGAGTCTACGAACCCGGCAGTGCGGGCTGCCGCTGAAGAGGCGATTGACGACGCTGGCCGACTCCTGATTATGGGGAGCAGTCTGGCTACTTATTCGGCATATCGACTGGTGGAGCGCGCACACAAGCGAGGCATGGCGATTGGGATCGTCAATGTCGGCGGGGTGCGCAACGAGTCTCAGATATTCGGCAATCTGCTGCACGAGCGGCTTCTACAGAATCACGTCCGCTGCGACCATCCCAGCGAGGCGGTGCTTCCGGAGGTGGCAGCGCGGCTACGGCCGATGTAGATACGTATAATGTAGATTAAACAGCAATAAAGAACAGGCCCAAATTAGATATACAGAAATGAAAAGAAGAAACGACGAAAAGAGACCCAGGGATAAGACACAAATAGCCGGCCAACCACCTTGCAGCAGCCAGCAAGGACCGGGCGCTGCCTCAGGCCAGATGGCGGCGTTCTGGGCGGTGATTGGCGGGAAGCCGCGGGGCTGCAGCAAAGTGCCAACTCGGAGGGCCTCCTGCTAAGCGCTCACTAATTGTACAGCGATGTGCTAGTCAACCCGGTGCTTGATCTCTCATGCTTCTGGACATGTATTCTTCTGCTGTCCACACTCCTGCCCGAACTGAAGCGTCCACCAGCCTGCCCATCCGCTCTCGCCTCGAAACCACCGCTCCAGCTTCTCTCGTTGCTCCCAGTTCCTTCCTCTTCACGCAACCGCCCTCCGCCGCCTCCAGCGCTGCCAATCCCCCGCGCTCTCACACCCTCGCTCATTCGCAAGCACAATCCCATACGCACACGCATACGCAGGCTCTTCGTTCACCAAGACCCCCACCACCAGCACGCCGGCTCAGCATGGACAAGCCTCAGCAGCCAAGTTCTTTCCAGCAGCTGGAGAAGGTAGCACCCCTCCAAATGAGGATTCCTTTCGCGAGCATACCTTGCTAACTTTCTCTTGCAGCTGGGTGAAGGCACCTACGCCACGGTGAGTTTATTGTGCCAGCCATCGAACCAACGGTCTTAAATCTTGTACACCGAAGAACGAAACTAATGCCAATTCTGCGTGACGCTAGGTATTCAAAGGCCGTAATCGACAGACCGGTGAGATGGTTGCTCTGAAAGAGATCCATCTGGATTCGGAGGAAGGCACGCCATCCACGGCAATCCGAGAGATTTCGCTGATGAAAGAGCTCAAGCACGAAAGCATTGTCTCGCTGCACGACGTGATTCACACGGAAAACAAGCTCATGCTCGTTTTCGAGTTCATGGACCGGGATCTGAAGCGATATATGGATACAAAGGGCGACCACGGCTCACTCGATTATATTACTATCAAATCGTTCATGCACCAGCTCATGCGGGGCATCGCTTTCTGCCATGAAAACCGTGTGCTGCACCGTGATCTGAAACCCCAGAATCTGCTCATCAACAAGAAGGGCCAGCTGAAGCTCGCTGATTTCGGCCTGGCGCGGGCTTTTGGCATCCCTGTCAACACATTCTCAAACGAAGTCGTGACGCTTTGGTATCGTGCGCCGGATGTGCTTCTCGGGAGCAGGACGTATAATACCAGCATTGACATCTGGTCCGCTGGTTGCATCATGGCCGAAATGTACACTGGTCGACCGCTTTTCCCCGGCACGACGAACGAGGACCAATTGCAGAAAATCTTCCGTCTGATGGGGACCCCATCCGAACGGTCATGGCCGGGGATTTCACAGTTTCCAGAGTACAAACCCAATTTTCATGTCTATGCCACACAAGACTTGAGAGTAATTCTCCCTCAAATCGACCAACTGGGTTTGGACCTCCTCACTCGCATGCTGCAGCTGCGACCAGAGATGAGAATCAGTGCCGCCGATGCTCTCCGGCACCCGTGGTTCAACGATTTACCGCAATTGCAGGCACAGTTGCAGCAGCAGCAGCAGTCACAGCATCATCACCAACAGCAACCACAAATGCAGGGCAGCTACGGAGGAATGGTTGCAGCGCAGCCGGGCTACTAAATCATGCCGACTCCCCCTGACCGACTTAATGCTGTGTGAGAAACACATGAAAATGGCGCTTATTAATAAACCCACACGCGATCCTCAAATTATTGGCAGTTGATACCCGAAGATCTATATCATATCCTCTTTACTGTTCTGCCCTTGTTCTTCTTTGGGTATTAGTTTCCTTGGGTCAAACATTTGTATTTTCTAAACTTTTCCTTTGTTCTGGGTATAATGATAGTTATGTGTTATGTCTAAAACGTTCATCCGATTACTGATTCACCGAAAACATGGTTATGAGAGTAGCAGAGCGGGTCTTCCAGATGCTAAATAGACTCATTCGGCATCAGTCCCATTCTTGCACGACATTCCATACGTAGTCTGAACTACCCAGTCTTATATGCATACAACTATGGAGGATTTACCGAAAGCAGGATCTACGGATGTGTGTGCCGAGTGGATTTAGTCGTTGACCCGACTGGTTTGGAGCACCATGTCTTTCCTTTATTATGTACATGAACTGCCAAACCTTCGGTCATAGGGGAAAAAACCAAGCACATAGCCTTCTCTGTCACACATGCTGTGGTACCCAGTCAGTCTATTACGGAGACAGGCCAGGGATGTGGCTCAGTCGACAGCCACTGTCTATCCACCCAGTTACTGACAAAGTTACTCTTATGCCAACGCAATGTGGAAATAGTCTATCGAGCTAGACGGATATCAATTTACATCTGGACGGGTAATGGCCTATTTCAGCTTGGTGTCCTTCACCGTTCGACTCGGTTCGTATGAAGTTGGTATGTATAGAATTTGTCTGTTGTTTAAAAGGCACCTGCCTGGGTTGAAGAAGGCAACCCGGAGAGTAATCTCTTTGATGACATGGCATGACATGTCTTGAAACCTATTAGAATCAATAGGGAGATCAAGTATCCAAAGCGTACGCTGCAAGGTATGAATATAGAAGTCACTGAAGTTTCGTCCGTTTCAGGGGATTATTAAGTGGCAGCAGTTTACTATTATGAATACATGCTGCCTGAGCTATGCCCTGCCTATACATATACTCTTACCTAGATAGGTGTTTTGCAAGGCCCATTCCATGTCAAAACCAGGGGCTGCCATAACGCAGCTCTTCAATCACATACCGCCACCTTTCCCTAGAGCTGCACTTAGTGCTGCACATACAAAAAGTGACCAACCTGCGGTCAACTGAATACCGGACAAAGAGAATTTCTCAAGGCAGATTTATGGAGCAAACAATCCAGCGTACCTCTGATCAAACGTTCAGTCTTCTCTTTGACGACAAACAGTATAAAAGACTTCGGACCTGTCAAGGTCGATGTTTGCCCTTGCCTTGTCACATAATTTACTGTTAATCCTATTATCGCACGCAAGTCGTACATAAAGACGAATGCTACGGCATTCTTTCAGTCAGGTTGCGGATGTCGGGTGTCACAAAGCCCTAAGTAAGTGGCCAACGCAGTCTGCGCTCCGGTCATGAACCAATCACGGTGATTATTCCAACCAAGTTTTCTTCTCTTTTCAATTGTTATAGTTTCCTTCCATCTCTGAGAGCCTCCGCACGGGCAATCGCGCCGGTCTACACACGTACATGTATGTAAGGCGCAGGTCTCTTTGTTTGCTGTGGAGCACGATTTCAACGAAGCTCAAAGCGCCGCCATCAAACGAGACCCGGCAAATCGAGTGACAGCTCAAGGATTAGTTTGTGACATATGCAATATTTTCAAACAAGAAATCATTTTCACCAGTCCCCCCTATTTCTTATCGAAAGATGATTTTTTTGGGCACCTTGTCGTACTGTGTGAAACATTGCTCAGCTTATCTCAAAACTAGCAGCTGCTGTTTCGTTGATGATCACGTCCCGGTCTAGGTTATGCATTGCCTGGCCTTGTAACTAGTAAATTATATACAATTAATTGATCCCACTCCGGCCCGGGCAATGCTACGTAGGTGCTTGTCCACTCAAACAAATAGCACGCATATATTGGTTGCGATATAGTCCATCCCGTGTGTGACAAATATCTCCGATGCCTATCAAGTCATGAACCCACCTGTTTACACTGCACAGACATGAATCTACATGAACGCTTACTTATGAAATCCACCCTCGCGAGACGGATTGGAGAAGCTGTTCGGTAAACGTCAATCGGTATCGATAGTAATCGGCGTTTTCTTCTGTACTTAAAGAAGCAACATTGCCCCCGAACGAAAAGCCTTTAGATACGAATTATAGTTGAGAAAAGTGAAGTGTTGAAGTCTAAACTGAATTTGCAGGCAGCTGACAGCCATCATTTGACTTGAGCCATACTTCCTGACAATCGGTCCTGCAGCCAGTTGAGACAACATGTCGCTCAGCGAACAAGAGCTCAATGCCATCACGGCCGCCGAAAGGACCAACTCAATTCTTTCGGTTATCGGCACAACGATTGTGATAGGCACATTCTTGAGCTCGCAAGCCTTTCGCAAGCCTATTAACAGAGTCGTGTTTTATGCTGCTTGGGCCAACATCTTCAGCAACGTTGGAACGCTGATTTCTCGCTCGGCTATAGTCAAGGGTGCGAGTGGATCCATGTTCTGTCGATTCCAGGGTTTTTTCATCCAATGGTGAGTAGAGCAATGTGTCGAATACTCTTCTCGTCCTATATTCAAGTACGTGCTTGCTGATCTAGTGTGACATGGTTGTTGCAGGTTTATGCCCGCCGATGCACTTTGGACGTTTGCAATGGCGTTCAACGTCTATTTAACCTTCTTCCACAAGTATGATGCTGCCAGCCTGAGGAAATTGGAATGGAAATATCTCCTGTTGTGCTATGGCCTGCCTTTTATCCCACCACTTGTATACTGTTTCATCTCGACCGAGTCAAAGGGCCCTATATATGGCTCAGCCACAGTTCGTACTTTCTTCTCTTCTGCTGCCTGTCAACTTCTAATTAATCGTTAGTTATGGTGCTGGGTTTCCATCGACTGGGACATTCTCCGTATTGCCGTGTTCTACGGCCCAGTCTGGTTTGTTATCCTCCTCACCTTCGCCATCTACGCACATGTCGGCATAGATATAGCCCGGAAGCGGCGTAATCTCAAAAGTTTCAACGAGGTCCACTTGGAGAGCCGATTGAACAAACTGTTTGAGATACATGCATCCAAGGTAGTCCAAATTACCAGCGAAGCGGCAGGAAAGAGTATCACTAGTCACGACAGCAGCAGCAACAGCAGCACTAGCGGCACGTCGCCCAAAGACCAGGTAGGCGGAAAGCCCGAGGTAAAGATTCCTCTCGGCCAGTCTCAGAGTAACCCAAGATCGGACGGCTACGCGACTTACTCGGTGACGGTTGAAAGAGGTGAGGATTTCCCAATGCCGCCGTCGACGACTTCAGTGGTGGGAGGCTCCAAATTCCAATTCGCATCAACATCTCGACGCGCAGCGCGGGGAGAGATCAACCCGGTCAATGCTGCGGCATTCGCGTATTGCAAGTACGCCATGTTGTATTTCATTGCTCTGCTGGTCACATGGGTAAGTAGCAACATTTCCGCTGCAGCGGCTTTACCATCGCTCTGTGAGTGCTTGCTAACGCAACCACAGGTCCCGTCGACTATCAATCGAGTATACAGCCTCGTATATCCGAAAGACGCCAACTTCGCACTCGAGTTTGTCTCTGCGTTTGTGCTTCCCTTGCAAGGGTTCTGGAACAGTATAATATATGTTGCTATCTCCTGGTCTACGATTATGGAAATCGTTCGACGCTGGCATGTTGCCCGCCGCCAACGCTCGTCGTCATCGCATCAGGTGAACAAAGTGTTGCGTTTGAAGAAGTTTGTCATGAGAAATAAGAATCAAAACACACTGGAAGCCACTAAGCCACAGGATGAAGTGGTTTCTGGTGATTCGGACAGTACGAAGCGGTTTGCCAGAGACAATGCGGGAGTGAATGGAGGGCAATGAAGCTGTATTTTGTGTTCTGTAAGGAGTCATGATTCTTGGTTTGGTTGGTAACTGGAGTTAAGGATAGTTAGTGAGTACGGATGTATTAGTATTCCAAAGTACGTTGTAATGAATGAGAAGAATGAATGAAGTGACAGCGTTTGAGTTGAAGCAGTCCGTTTTAAGTAGTAAGTCGGCTGGCCAATGAGGGCTAGCCTGGCCGGTTAGGTAATTAACGCGTCGCGCTCAGATTCTCCGCACCGCCTCATGTCAAACGCACAACTTCTACACTCACAGCCTGACCGGGTCATAGCCAATTAACCGCGACAAGAAGGCTTCAATCAGCTCGCGCATCGCATGGCCTCCATGGCCTCATCGCAACAACAGCAACAGCAACAGGGTGGCACCGCCGCATCCCCTTCCCCTCCATCCCCTGCTCCGATCCCCTTGACTCCGGGCCCGCGCGCAACTCGACTACAGGATATTTACAGCAAGGCTCTACGTGCGACGCTCAAAGCAAACTCGTACGAAAACTTTGCTGCTTGTTTTCCCACCCCCGCGCGCCATGTGCCCGCCAGTTTAGAATCAGTGCATCGCCAATTGAACGCCAAGTTGGAGGAAAGCGCGACAGCCGAGTTTAACGAGATCATCAAAGAGCGCGATGTTATCAAGGGATTGAACGAGCTGGACAGATTGGTTGGAGAAGCTAGACGCCGGAAGAACCAAGGAGAGAGCGAGAATGACGTGCCGTACGTTTTCTCCCAAACATGCCGCTTTCCTCGAGTCTTCTATACTAATGGAGGAACAGGCCGCACACGCTAAATGCAGACGGTCTATACCAGGCTCACCTGACGCCTTACCTGCGGGAAGCTGAAACTGCTCTAGCCGCCAAGGTCGAGACGACACAACAAGAGAATGCAGCGCTCGCAGAGAGAGCCCTAGCCCAGCGACAAGAGCTCGAGTCATTGCTCTCAGGGCTGGAAGCTGTCATGGCCGATCTCGAAGGCTCTGCTAAGACGTCGACTCAATACAGCAAAGCGCACAATTTGCGACAAGAAAGTCTACGGATTGACGAAGAAGTGAAAAAGCAGGCGGAAACCTGACGACTTTACCGCGCCGTCATTATTTCCCTTTCACCAGAAAGTTATGTACAGTCTTTTTAACATCGAAAGATCAAGACAGCAGGGACTCTGCATCGCCTAGTGACACTATACTGTCTTCCACCATGTCTTGCACAAGGACAAACACCTTTTCCGGATCAGCATTCTTGAGCTGATCGAGCTTTGTTTTGTCGCCAGCCAAAGCTGCAGCGACAGCCTCTTTACAAGATCCTTCCTTTTCTTGCTCGGAATCGCCGTCTCTTCGTGCCAACGCAGCCGCGCCCCGATAGTACGTTTGGGCATTTTTCAGAAGCGTCGCACCGTTCTCGAATGCCGTTGCATGGTTCCAAGGCGGGCGGCCAAGCTGCCATCGAGCCATTTCAGCATCCCCTCGAGCAATATGGATTTTGGGTACGTTGTCTGCTGTTGCTAATTTCGAAGCTGCAGCCAATGCGTCCAGGGCTGCGCTTAAACCTTGCCAGCGCAGAGCCAGAGATTTCTGCCCTTCCTCAATACTACTTGTTGGGGGAATATCTGCAACAGCAGCATTGAAAGAGATGAGAGCCTCTGCTTTGCTACACAGGCCTTCAGGGTCGTTCGATAGGTCAAGCTCGGGCGGAAATGCGCCACTGAGCTCCCTTTGATAAGTCTCAACGTCGACTCTTCCAATTCTGTACAACACCTCGGTCAGAGCTGCCAAGAATCGCGCACGAGCAAGAGCGACTTCTTGTTCTCTATCCGTGCCTTCAACGTAAGCTGCGATTTTGTTCTTCAACAAGTCGTACGAGTACTCTTCAACCCATGCCAGGGCGTTCCCACCACTTAGGACCAGCAGGCTGCATAAAGTTGTCAATGCCTCTAGCTGGGCAACAGCAGTGTCGACAAGCGTATTCTTCGTCACTGGCTCTACCACAGCGGCCCACTCTTCTCGGACAGGTTCCGATTCCGATTCCTGTTCGGACACCGGTTCATCTTGCATGATTTGCGACGAAGGCTCACCGCTGTTTTGATTATCACCATCCCGCTCGTTGGAGTCCACCGTCTTGAACTGCTCCTGAAACTCGGTATACCGAAGCTCCTGCAGCACCAGACATCGCTGGAACAATTCCAATGCCTCATTCAAATATTTAATTGCTTCCTCGATTTTCCCTTCACTGGGGCGTTTGGACTCGGTCAGAGCCTCTGCAAGACTAGTCAGAACCTGGGCTGTGTTGAACAAGACGTCTGCGTTATCCTGGTCGAGGACAAGGGCATCTCGATGCGACTGCAAGGCGATATGGAGGATTTTCATCTGCGGGGCCGGAAGTTGAGTGGCTAGTTTGGGATGCTGGGTGATTTCGTATTGGACGCGTGCTCTACGGATATGTCTTTATCAGTATTGGGATGCTTTGAAAGCAAATAATTTCATTAGAAATCAAGACAGTCTCGACATACTTGTTGTAGGCCAAATCAAATGACGAGGGAAACTTCCTGAGTCCGTTGTCGTAGATTTCAATGGCGCGCATGAAGAATCGCATCGCTTTTACAGCGTCGCCAGCCCGCCATTTCTCGCCGCCTTCTTCCTGCTCGACGCCGGCTAGTGAAAGAGTGCAGCTTAGCATGTGTTTCTCTGCAATCGGTACTTAGTACATACCGACTAAGAATTCATCGGCAGTTTCGGGGTTCTGTATGAGAGCAATCTAATAAGTATGAATCCAGAAAGAGGAGGAGTATGGACGCGGCATACAGCTTGATGCCTGCCCTTCTTCTTGGACTTGTTCTTTGCATTATTAAGCTCCTTGAGAAGGGGCTTTCCCTTAGGCATGGCGTAGGTTGTGTGTGTGTTTAATGAGATACAAGATATTGATACAAATGCAGTCGTGGTTATATTTCCAGGTGGATGGAATGACTTGACCATCGTCATTATTTCTTGCTGCGGTCTCTGGCCAATCACAGCGCTACTGTCCCACTTGCAGCTCGAGCCAATCAGACAACGCAGGCACAATATCACTTGATTTCCTACTACAGTAAAACCTGGTCGATAACAGCAGGATGATATAAGTTAGGAAAAGTAGCAACCACGCGAGTGTATACTACGTACACAATAGTGCCGATTGTCGCAGTTGGGCTTGCTCAGATGTTGACAATTGCTGTAACTTTGTATGCGTAATGACTAAGTTAGCAGATGAAACGGACGGTGTTGCGTAACACTGCTGCATGCTACGTAGGACGCACCATGTGAGATGTTAGATGTCTATCGAGTCAGCTATTCAGGCCCCGGTTCCGGCTCCAGCTGCCTGCAGCCTAGAGCAGTGCTAACAAAATAAGAATAGACGCTGAAGCTAGGGTGGCACGTGGCTGGTATGAGGCTGTAACGTGTATGCATGGGTCGTTGGATCATGTGAATGGATGCAAAGACACCAGCAGATTCTTCGTGCGTTGAGTATGATTACTACGATGCTCAACTCCTAATCAGACGCATTCTTTGTCGCCTGCATCTGGACAGCATTGCCCGAGTCATTCTGAGACGGCGGTGCGGTCAAGATGTGTAACGTACGCGTACCGTACCGAACGGAAATATCGCCCGTTGGTGCCAAGTTCCTAAGGCGACCTAGCCCCTCATGGTGAACACTCTTTGAGCCTTGTTCCGTGACTCTCCTCGCTCTCCCAGTCCGTTCCGAGGCAACGCTTTATTGTTACCGTCTTTAGATTCCTCTTGTTTCCCTTGCTCTCAGCCCATACAACGGAAGACTGGTCTTCAACATTTGTATCGCCGGATCGAGCACGCACGACGCACGCGCTATACCCGCCGGACCGAGATCGTCGAATACCCTCGTGCGCAGAAAAGGGGAATCTTTCCACGGCCAAACAGCCTCCGAACATCCCCAATACCAGCTGTCTGCCCGGCTCTGCGCATACCCTTATCTGTATATAGATTATATACACACATTTATATACCAAAACCTTCTATACAATGGCTCGTGCTTCGCTCGAATCTGAGAGGCCAATCATGGCTCCGTCGGTATGTTTTCATTTGTCTCGATCTCCTCGATCTCGCGCCTTTTACAAACCCTGTCGCTCTCACCTGTGTTTAATGCGACTGTTTCTGTTGTTTCTTGCCAACAAATATGTCTTGTTTTTGTCAATATCAAGCTAATACCAACTGCTAGAACCGCAACTCAAAACGCTTCTCGACCTACAGCGGAGTTCCCTCCCTCGCGCCGTCGGATCGCACCAACGGCAGCCTCCCCAGCGGCGATCCGCGCATGGCCGAAATCAAAGAGTACTCCGACTTTGTCGAGCGTCTCGAAAACAAACCTCTATCCAACCAGCGATTTGTGCCCAGTGACGAAAAGACGGACAATCTGAATAAGCTGGCGCTCAGTGCCAAGGTAGAGCGCGCGCTGGGACGAAGGATGACTGGACAGGACGCTGTGATGCGCAAGCCCGTCATTTTGGACGAGAAGAAGGCGCTGGAGAACTGATTTTTGCCATGAACATGATCCTTTCTTTGTTTCTTTTCCTTTCTTCTTTAGGTCTTTCTTTTGTTGGATACTCGCATTCCCCAAATCTTTTGGTTCATATCAAATGTGCGACATTAACTGCTATTTTCTTCTTTTTCTTTTTTCATATAGGTCTTGTCTAGGTTTTGGAGATATTCTTTTGTCATCTTTCCTTCGCTCATTGTGATTGCCCTTTTTGGTGGTGACTAGCAGGTTTTGCATGCCCAAGCTTTACATACATCCTTTGTGGTTTTATATATCTCATACATATCCTTCTTACTCTGCACAAGGACGCTACTGTCTCCAATCTCCGAGCAGCCGGGTGTTTAGATAGTAACAATCGTTCGAACAGCAGTGGCATTATTACTGTCTATGGTCATGTTATAATGAGCAATTTCTGACAGAAGCCGCTGCAAGGCGCCAGTCGATGTCTAGACCAAATTTTAGCATTGATCGAAGGTGTACATAATTGAAGAACGCACCTCCCACATATAAGTTCACATCTGCATCATACTACATGCTAGTCATACAATAATTGACGGCGGCGACAGAAAATAGCGGCGGCCTTAGTCAGAGATGCGTGCACGGGCCACCCTCGCACAAGCTTCGAGATGGGCAACATCGCTGTTTCTCGCTCTCTCTCTCTCTTCTCTCTGCTCTTTCTGCTCCTCGCTTTTCCCAGTTTTACGCCATCCATCGTGGACCTCGCAGTCTCCTCTCAGCCTTAATTCTCCCCTCTCTTCCCTTCGCCATCCCACATCTTTCTTCCCTTTCAAATATTCCCCACGGAAAAGTTTTCTCTTCTGCGCTTTGCAGCCACTACCGACCCCGGAATCTCTTCGCTGTATTCAAATTCACCTGCGTTTTTATTCCTCGTGAAACTTACGCCTCTTTTTAATCCGTCTTCAACAAATCGGCTCCTTCAGATTCATCTTCTGTACACCTATCCGGCTCCTGGTTTATACCATTGATATCCCTTCAATTTAAATCGTTTACCTCGGGTCGAATTGCCATCGCATTTAGCGCCGCACAGTCTTGATATCATTTTTCGATTCTGTACAGCATCAACTTCAGGTAAGCAAATCAGTCATCAAACCCGTCTGCAAGGATCAGTAATATTTCCTGCTTTGTTTCGTTTTCTTTGAGTTTCCCGCTGATTGTTTCATCGTCTTCAGGTCGCAAACGACGTCAAAAACTTCCATTTATTTTCGCCCCAGCGGTCAATCCCGGAATACCTCGCTATTGTTGGCGTTTGCCCATCGCGTTTATTACACCACATTCTAGAAGGAAATAGACTAGAATCTTTACGTTTCACTCAGCATACATACATAATGGCCGACACGACTCAGGCTCCCGTCAACGGCACCTACGTTGCTCCTCCCACCAATCCCTACGCTGACGCCTATCTGGCTCACGCCACAATGAGCAACGCAGGCGCTAGCTATCATCCTGCGCCTTCCTCCACTGCCAACGGACCCGTTCCCGAGAATAAAAATGAAATTTCCAAAGACGAGGTTGGTTGGTACTTCGTTGAACAGTATTATACAACTATGAGCCGCAGCCCAGAGAAACTCAACCTGTTTTATTCACGCCGCTCACAGTTGGTCTGTGGCAATGAAGCTGAGTCTGTTCCTGTTATTGTTGGTCAGAAGGTGAGCAGACTAATCCTCGCATCTTTAAGTCATCAACAATGAGTAGTACGTGTTGACATAAAACCAGGCCATCAACGACAAGATCAAGGAACTTGACTTCCACGACTGCAAAGTCCGTGTTCTGAACGTTGATTCCCAAGCCTCGTTCGACAATATCCTCGTCGCGGTTATTGGAGAGATTTCCAACCGCTCCGAGCCTTCTCGCAAATTCACACAGACTTTTGTCCTCGCACAACAACCAAACGGCTACTATGTATTGAACGACATCTTCCGATACCTTGCAGATGATGACGAAGAATTCGTTCCAAGCAACGAAGCCGTGGCTGAACCTGAAGTTGCTGACGCACCTGAAACTGCGGCAGTGACCAAGGAAGACACCGCCACTGAGTCTGCAGAGCCCGCAACCCTCGCAGATGACGAACAGGCTGTCGCTAAGGCTGATGCCAAACTGGAAGCCGTCGCTGCCAACGGTGAAGCGGAGACAGTTGAAGAACCTGAAGCTCCTACCCAAGTCAATGGCGAAGCTGTCCATGACAAAGCCGCTGTTCCTGTTACGCCTGCTGTACCCGTCGTCCCCGCTGAGGCTGAGACACTGAAGCCCGAGAAACCAGAGACTCCAGAGTCTACACCTGCAGATAGCCCTGCTCCCAAGGAAGCTGCCCCAGTCGCCAAGCAGGAGGCCGCTCCTGCTAAGGCTGTACCCAAAACATGGGCTACCATCGCCTCCAACAACCGCGCTTCCGCTGCTGCTGCTGCCGCTGCTCCCGCTGCACCTCAGCCTAAAGCAACAGCAACAGCAACATCTTCTCAACAAGCCCAGCCACAACAGGAACAGGCTGTTGCAGCGGCTCCAACTGAAGCTGTTGCAACAAGTAGCCAGGCAGCGTCGACCGATGGGGCCGGATGGCAAACTGCCGGCCACGATCACAGCAAGAAGCAGTCTCGCACCGATGATAAATATTCCGCATACATCAAGAATGTCACCGACAAGGTTGACGCTGCGCTGTTGCGAACCGTGCTCTCTCGTTATGGAAAACTCGTCCACTTCGATGTCAATCGCCAAAGGGTAAGACAATGCTCCCTAACTTGAATGTTTACACAATGGACATTATTTACTAACGTGTTTTTCATAGAACTGTGCTTTTGTCGACTTTGCTGATCAGGCCGCATACAACGCCGCTGTTGCAGCCAACCCTCACCAAATCGGAAGCGAACAAGTCACTGTGGAGGAGCGACGAGTCCGTGCCGGTAACTTTGGCAGCGGCTTTCCAGCTGGCCGTGGCAGTGGTAGCGGTGCTAACCGGGGTCGTTCCGATGGCCGAGCTGGAAGCCAAGGCCGTGGTGGTAGTGGCTTTCAGCGCGATCAAGGACGGGGTGGTTTCGCACCTCGGGGCCGTGGTGGCAGCAACGTCAACAGCAATAAGGGACGTAGCCAAGCACAGGCTGCTTAAATATGGCGATGTCTCACCTCACGCGTTGACGCTGAGATGGAACCCACCGCAGACAACAAAATAAAGGAGGAAAAAGATATTAATAGGCATTTGATTTGATTATCAGTCTGCAAAGTCTTTACACGACACGTTTCGTTAATACGGCATATGCATACATACAAAAAGAGGACATTATCATGTCACTTATCATTACGACAGGTGGTCTACGACATGAAGGATTGAATAGGGTGACGATTTCTTTTGTAGCTGTTACAGCATGCTAGCGGTTTGGGAAAAGTCGCTTCTTTATTTGGTTTTCCGATTCGTTATGGGTGCGCGCGGTCTTACATTCATTGACCACACTGACTGAATCAGACTGGTTTGATTGATTCGACATTCTTGTATCATCCTTGGTTCTTCTCTTTCAATTTCTGTCTTTCTATTAGAATATGTCTTGTCTTGTCTTGACCATGGTTATTTCGAGTCATGACTTTGCTTTTTCATGTGATCTTCTTGTCTTCTTTCTTACCCTTCTATTCGTGTTTTATTTACAAGCATAGCGAGCCCAAGTGTTCTTTGTTTTATCTATTTTTATTTCTGCTTTCTTTTTCTCATCCCTATCTTCATCCTTCCTTGTATTCCATCATGATTGCTCGTATCTATCTCCTATTATTTACGAGTCTACTGGAAAGTGTACTTTGAGAAATAATTCTTATCACTAGTGTATATCGAATCCAACATACTACATACTATCTAAGGATTCAATCTTTAATTATTCAAAGCTTTTGGCGATTCGATGAGAAAACGGCCTTTGCAAGTATTTCAGACTCATATTTCACAGTCCCACTAGGACTGGGTTTTACACCATCCTTTCTCCAGAGATCCAAACACCTGTGCTTCTAGCTTCGTAATATTCGATGCCAACGCACCAGGGCCATTAGGCCCTGGATCGTTATATGGAGACACTATTCTAACATATCCACCAGTGACCTCAACCACAACTCCGCCTTTGATAGGAACATCCTGTACTCCAGAATCGTAATCACCTATCTTCGTCCCCATGGAATCTCTTTCAATTAGCGCAACCATCACCTCTGCCACATCCTCGGGCTCCGACCAGTAGTCCTTCTCCATGTCTATCGAGGCCAGCTTGTCCGGGTTCTCCAAATACATAGGAGTACGCATTATCCCTGGCGCAACAGCAGCGACACGAATCCCCTTTGACTGCTCTAGTTTCGCCATGGAGCGCACAAACCCATTGATAGCATGTTTTGTGGCCGCGTAGACAGGCGTGGAGAATGATGCCTGTTGGCCATTGGTGCTTGAGACGATAAGAACGGTCATTTGCCGGTTTTCATCAGATGAGTGATTGAGCGCCCGAGCGATTGCAAGCTGCGTAGTACGAATCGGGTGGACGACATTGATATCGATCTGCGCGTAGCGGTCGCCGTCTATAGAGTCGCGGCTTTTACTGGTGCCTGGTGGGACCCAGAAGCTGCTGAAATCCTTAATTTGATTTATTAGTCAAGCTGATTCGATTTGTGTATGAGAGGGAAAACCTGTTTAAGTGATAGAAAGATAGTCATACTGGCTCGAAAACCCCCGCACCAGCAACCACGATTTGCACAAGCCCTAATTCCTTCTCGGCGGTTGTAAACATTTCTTCTAGTTGCGACCATGACCGCACATCGGTCTTCTTGAAAAAAGCCTTGCCATGCTTTTCAGTCACTTGTGAATGCGAATCAACAACAGCTTGCGCCTGAGGTGTCAGCTTGAGATCGGCAAAGAGAACGTTGCATCCTTTTGCTAAAAGAATGGTCGCCAGCGCCAGATTCAGGCCGCTGCCGGCTCCTGTTACAATGGCGGTTTTGCCCTGGACTGATTGCGCCATGGTGTGCAGTTGAATTTTACGGACTGGTGATTTTGAATACGGTGCTATCAATAGAATCGAGCTCTTTCTGATAATATATTCTATCTTATCTGATAGGTATAGATTGGAGGCGACAAGAAGCTTGAAAGCCCAAATTGCATAGCTCTCTCAAGCTAGGCAAGTAACGCCGAGGGTCCACCGGCCAGCTAATTCTAAGATACTTGTTCAATCCAAATTGGAAGTCACTATCAAGAGCAACTAGCCATGTTTGAGTTTCAAATTTTAAGTACCTTTTTGCCTTTTGTTAATTGCCCCTTTATTTGATTGATCTATCTAACGGTTGCCACAGTACACTTGCCTCATATAGATACTCGAGAATTAATAAAAGTCTATATCAATAATGTAGACAAAGCAGATGTACCAAAGTCTTTGTATTAATTCAAGCTCATTGAACTTAACTCTAAATCTGCGTGGTATGCTAAGATTATACACTTGAGAGAAGACAAGTATGAAAAACTAGCCCAAAGTGTCTAATTAGCGAACACCGAAAAGCAAATTGTGTGTCTAATGCTCTTGTGACGCATTTACAATACCTAGGAATATGCCTCTATCTAATATTTTGATTAATTTGCCTCCTTTACCTCTGCGTATAACCTCCATCGACAACCATTGCGCTCCCCGTCATAAACGAACTCCTTCCCCCAGCCAAATATACCGCTGCATCTGCAATCTCTTGTGGCTGGCCTGCCCTCATCATTGGCACGGCATTGGCAACTTTTTCTTTCAACACCACCCTAATCAATGGCGAATCAGTCGTCATCGGAGTCTCGATATAGCCTGGGCAGACACAATTGATCCGCAGCCCATCCTTCGCATAGTCTTCCGAGGCTGTGCGTGTCAATCCAATGACTGCATGCTTTGAGGTAACATAAGAAGTCGACGTGGGTGTGGCAATCATCCCTTGGATAGACGCAATATTCACAATAGAGCCTCGTTGAAGCGGCCTTCCATCAATCACTGAGATAATGCGTTCTTGCTTGAGCATAATCTTTGCCGCGGCTTTCAGCAGGTAGAAAGTCCCGTTCAAATTGATGTCTATAACGCGCTGCCAATCCGCAGTCTCGGCAAAAGCTGCACCACCAAGATGCTTGAACGCCACACCAGCAGCATTCACAACGTAGTCGAGCCGGCCAAAGTCTTGAGCAACAGAATTGACAATGGCGCTCAGTTGCTCCTCATTTGTGACGTTGACGACATGCGTCACGATTCGACAAGAAGATGAAGCATTTTGTTCTTTGATTGCCGCTTTCGTCTTTTCTAGTCCAACGCCATTGATGTCGAGTAAAGCAACGCCTGCAGCGCCATCTCTAGCAAATGTCAAGGCACATGCTTGACCAATTCCCGAACCGGCTCCGGTAATGAGAGCGAAGCCTGAGATATCCATTTTTGTTGGAGTCTTTGCGATAGATGGGTCGGGTTGTTTGTGACTTTGTGCACCGGCCCGGTGATTAGGGTTAGGATCAGAATGGCAGTCAACTTTATACTACTGAAACAACGTTGAGATAAGGCAAAAGACGCCGATTTTGATCAAACCTGGGTATTTGTAGTTCGGAACTTGTGTTCAGATTGTTCAGTACAATATAAGCATTTGCATGCTGTCGGGAGAGCTCATGCAATGGGTTGGCTTGGATCGTTCGAAATGGGAAGTTAATAACGACGCTATCTCGCCAGACTCCCGAACAGGTAATCTCTCGGTCTCCTATCGATGCTCTTCTTTGCCACTTCTGATAAAGAAACAAATCAAAAGTTAAACAATATTATCAAAATAAACCAGTAAGTTCTTATCCAGTTGACTTCCATCGGCCCGATACCTCGACACGCGGGGATACTTTCCCGTTCGCTGTTTTGTTCGACCTTGTTGGACTCTTGTAGGGTTTCATACTAGAGATACAGTCTCTATAGATAGATAAATCGGGATATTCACTTTATCCTTGACCTCACCAATATGACCAAATTTGCCTATGTATAGATGTATACCCGGGCATCTGCGTCCGACTACATATCATAACATAAACGCTGCATTTTTTGAATATTCACACTCATATAAACCAACATTGTTCTGTGATTGAACACCTTTGAAACAAGGATGGGGTCAATTAGGGAGCCCGTGGACTTTGACGTCCTCATCATAGGTGCAGGACTCTCCGGCATCAGCTGTCTGTATCACATCAGAAAACTATTCCCGTCGTGGTCCGTCAAGGTAATCGAAGCGGGAGACAATGTCGGAGGAACATGGTATTTTAACCAGTACCCCGGCGCTCGCTTTGATTCAGAGACCGTTTCTTACCATCTGTCATGGGACAAGGAATTCCTGCAAGAATGGGATTGGAAAGAAGAGTTTGCGCCACAAGCAGAAACGTTGAGGTACATTCATCGTTTCTGCGAGAAGAACGATATTTGTCGCGATGTTCAATTCAACACCCGGATTAAGTCGGCACACTGGCAAGAGAATAGACGGTCCTGGCTTTTGACAGACAACGAGGGAGCGCACTACACGACTACATTCGTTATCACCTGCACCGGTATCCTGTCCGAGCCGCAGCTCCCCAACATACAGGGAATCGGCAACTTCAAAGGTCAGGCGCATCACACCTCTCGATGGCCAAAAGATCTAGTGCTGAGTCGTGACTTCAAAGACAAGCGCATTGGAGTGATTGGTACAGCAGCGACGGGCATCCAGACGATCACTGCCATCTCAAAGGAGCCCAGCATAAAGTCTTTGACAGTCTTTCAGCGGACCGCGAGTTGGTGTGCACCCCTCCGAAACTCCGAGATATCTCCTGAAAAGATGGCCGAGTATAAGAACAATTACGACACCATTTTCCAAAAATGCGCTGATGCACCGACTGGTTTTCTGCACACCCCGGACCCCCGTAAAACATTCGAAGTATCTCCCGAAGAGCGAGAGGAGCTATGGGAGAAGCTATACAACGAACCCGGGTTCGGGAAATGGCTAAGCGTCTTCTCCGATACATATACAGATCGGAAGGCGAATAAGCTGTACTCAGACTGGATGGCGAACAAAATTCGTGCTCGAGTCAATGATCCAGTTCTTGCTGAGAAGCTTGTACCCAAGGATCACGGTTTTGGGACAAAGCGTGTGCCACTGGACAGTGGCTATTTTGAAGCTTATAACCAGTCCAATGTGCATCTGGTCGATCTCCGGGAGACTCCTATCACGACAGTTACTGAAAATGGAATCTTGACATCAGATGGAGAGGAACATAAATTAGACATCTTGATTTTTGCAACTGGATTTGACGCGATTTCTGGCGCACTGGCTGCTATTGACTGGCATGCAAAGGATGGTCGACCGCTTGTTGGACTCAGCAGCAACGGCAACACAAACAAAAAAGAAAAGCAAGCCATTTGGCTTGATCACGAGACAAGGACTTTCCTAGGACTGATGGCTCCGTCGTTGCCGAATGTCTTCATGATCCTTGGTCCTCACCAGCCCTTTGGAAATGTTCCGCGCAGCATTGAAAACTCTGTCACGGTAGTCATGGATCTTTTGCAATTCATAAAAGATAACGGCTATACCTATATAGAGCCAAAGCAAGAAGCTGTCGACGCATGGTACCAGCATGTTGTTGACTGTAGCGAAGGTCTCCTATCGACCGAGGTGAGCAGCTGGTCTACTGGTGTGAACACGAACGTTGAAGGGAAATCACATCGAAGGGTTGCAAAATACAACGGCACATACAAGCAGTATCTCGAACAGTGTCACAAGAGTAGGATTGGTGGGTGGAGCGGTTTGACTTGTATGTAGACAGCTAATGCATGATAGAATGTGAGGATTCAGTCTTTGGTGATTTTAATGATTGCTAGTTACTATCCGTGGCCGCGATGAAAGACAATTCTGGACCACAAATATCCAATAGTATCTCTTCTGATTATTTGCTATAGTTAAATAAAGGCTATTGAAGTGAATAAAAGGATGTGTTTTGAGTACGTTATCTGGTAAAAGTGCTTGCAGGTTTGTGATTCCAATCATGGTACCCGCTCGTAATTCCATTGATATTCAAATGTATTTGTTTGATTTCTCAGTACATACTAAGGATTCTTTGGCAAATAGGGGAGATTTTAACTCCAAAGCGCCCTGATCTTGCTCCACCGCGTGTCTTCTCCCTGTTCTTTCTCAAGTCTCGTCCACATCTCGGCATCTGCCTCGGTCTCAGCTACGCCTGTAGTCAGGTCCAAATCTTCAATTTTGCGCATCCATGGCTCCTTCAAGCCAATGGTCAACTTGTGGCCAATCCATAGCACAAGGAAGATGGGAATTCCAACATAGGCAGTTAAAAACCCGCTAGCTGTGAATTGTCCTGGATAGAAAACGGTAAAACCGTTGCACAACAGAAGAATAGTAAATGTTACTAAGCATATCCATGTCGCGTAGGGCTGAATAAACGAGTGATAAGGCACGGTCACCTCTCGCAGCAAATATCCTTTACGGAAACGGAGGAAGGTGACTGCGCAGACGATCCAGGATGTATAGCCTGCCGTGTTTGTCAGACTAACAAACCAGTTAAACACTTGCCCTGCTGCATTATTTACTGCAAGATATCCCAATGGTCCGAAGCAGCTGCAAGCCAGGATGGCGTAGAAAGGCACACCCCACCGGTTGCATCTGGTAAAGATGCGAGGAGCATCCCCTATAACTGCAAGGGAGTACAGAGACCGAGAGGACATGTACAGATATGCGTTTCCAGCCGAGAGAGCGGCTATCAAAATTCCGGCATTAATGACCGACGGCAAGGTGGAAATTCCCGCGTTGGCAATGGCGATGACCCAAGGAGACGCGTTGGCATTGCCAGCTCCAGATGTCAATCCTGATGCATTGGAAGGGCAAATGACACCGATTGCAGCTGCGCCTAACACGTAGAAGAAAACTAAACGAAAGAAGAATCGACGACTGGCTATAGGCAAGTTCTTCCGTGGATTCTTCATCTCTCCGGAGGTCAATATTAACTGCTCCGGGGCGAAGAAAAAGGAGAATCCAGAGTACCCCCAAATGTATAGAAAGGCTGTAAACCGGCCACCAGCCCCACCAACGAGGTACGCTTTCATTGCACCAGGGTTGTCCCAATAGCGATACCCTAAGCGGTCGTGATTGGGACCGCCACCTAGCATGATAATCAGGGACAACAGCAGCAAGCCTGTTGCCATGATGACCTTCAAGCCCGCGAACCAGAATTCTGACTCTCCATACACGCCGACAGGACAGAGGTTCAGGACCATGAAAAAAATCAGACCAAGAGTAATCCAGACCGCTGGGCTGATGCTGTTCGGCCAGTAGTCTATTATAATAACCATGGCTGAGAGCTCGTATGCTACGATAATGCCGAATGAATAGACATACAACCAACCTAAGGCAAATCCCAGCGAGGGCGAAACGTAACGACTAGCGAGACCTGACATGGAGTTTCCAGAGACCGGCGTGTAAGATCCTAACTCGCAAATTGCGGTGACGATGCCGAAGACGAAGAGGGCCATCAGACCAAAAGCGAGCAAAAGTAGACCTGGACCCCCCATAGCCAGGACCTGGCCAACGCCAATAAACAGATTTGTGCCAATACTTCCGCCCACGGCAAGCATTTGCGCATGTCGAGACTTGATGTTTCTCTGCGTGGTCCGAACAGGGATTTCGAATTGCTGTCCGTCGCTCCTTGAGTCGACAGAAGTGAGCGCTGGCTCGGGGTCGACCATTTTTCCTTTTCCCTCGTTGGACGAGAAGCCTGACGCCATGATAATGGATTCGAAAAGAATGAAAGAGACAACGACGAGATGATGATAACAATGGATGGAAATTAAAGGTTGCCGTAGAAGGGGTTGGTTTCAAGAGCACAATGACCAAGAGGCACTATGAATTGATGTTGCGTGTCTCTGCCTAGGTACGCAGACAGGCCAGACAACAAAACATGAGCGTCTGATGGAGAGCTCCAAGGTTAATATGAAATACGCGAGAATCTTGCATGTACCTGGCATACTAATGCCTGGCGTAGCAGGAGCACTGCGGATATACTAATAGCAACAGTAGTGTATGAAACGCAGACGCCACCTCGCGCTAAACACATTGTATCTTTTACTTAATTTCAAAAAGGAAAGCGTTGGTTATCTTTAGGAAAGTCTGGGGTTAGTGCGATATGGCAGCCCTAGCTTCTAGCTTCTACCGAGATACGCTGTATCCACCAGGGATACCGGTCGAGATAAGGAGAGCCACCGAGCCGTGGTCCTGGGATGATAATGAGTGGGCACGCAGCATATCGGCGCAAGAAGATGCCAGCCTGTCTGCTCCAGCCATAAAAACGGCGTAGAGCGAAGCCCTACAGCGACAGGGACAGAGACGCCGTCGGGCTGGTCTCCGGTTACATAAGCCGACAAGCCGGCATTTGCAGCAGGTCACGCCGAGGCTAGCCCGATCGGGATAGGGCTCAGATAACAGTCGCCCTGACTTTCTGCTTTGGCGACGACTTCCCATCTTTACTGGAGCTGTGCTTGCTCGCTTAGGCATCTATCAGCCATGCTCATGCTCTAGCATGGCAGACGCAATCCAGCCTCGTTCGTTTGGGGGCTGCAGCACGGTATGCATCACCTGGGCATGTCTTATCTTCGTCTGTACTCACTAGCATACAGTGCCGCCGGCGCCGAGTCAAGTGCGACGAGGGACAGCCTACGTGTGGTCCCTGCAGGAAGTCTCGCATCGAATGCGGAGGCTATCGCAGGGCTATCTTCTTCGACTTCGAGGAGGCAAATGGCGATCAGCGAACCCGTTTCCGCCGGCCCCTGTTCACTGAGAAAGGGCGCAAGCAAATGAGCGAGCAGATCGCTGCTAGTGTTCCAAACAGGCGCCTCCTTTGGCACCTCGCCCAGATCGATGAGCAATGCCAGAACATGCCTGTTGGGCATCCTGTAGACATTCACCGAGGCCCGTTTACCGTGTTTAATGTATCCCCTAGTAGTGCGTTGCATGTGCCGCAAGAAGACTTGTCAACGTGCTCGGAAACAGATGCTATCCAGCCGCGAGGAAGTCCTCAGGACCAACCGCATGATCGTATTCCCATGTTTTCACATGATGACTTGGCCTGCTTACCCTTGGACACATTTATCCACTCTATTCTTGAGTCTTCTGAACAGAGTTTCATTTCTCCTATGTTTAACATATCTGATATACAAAGACATTCAGACACAGATATTCATGGAGACTTCGGCATGATCACAGACACCGTCTCTGTGTCGTCAACCCACGCTGCAGAAGCAACAAGCAACCACATACCACAGCTTATGCCCGCGTGGCATATTGACCACCCTTCGCCAGTGCAGTCGTCCTCCATTTCACGCATGCCAAATGTCCATGACACTGCTCCCCCGGACGCAGTGTTCCTGCTACAATACTTTTCGACCACAGTTCTTACTTTTCTGACACCTGTTCCGCATAAAAAGACTCATTGGCACGTTTTACTTCTTCCGCATTTTCGAAATTGCCTCGCTCTCCTGACGCTTGGCCAGCCATTAGATCATGCTAGCATGTGTGCATTTTATGCCATACTAGCGATAAGCGCCCTGAGTTTAGGCGGCACACAGCAATCTCAAATGTGGCTTGAGCAAGGAATGGCATACAAAAAACAAGCACATCAACATTGTGAAATCATGGTTGACACAGCCTATGATACGCCAAAGAGGTACAAGTACAAATCTGTCTTGATGGCTCTCCACATATTATGTCTAGCGTCGACCCTTCGAGGCGATGCAGTTCAGGAAGAGTACTACTTTCTAGAGGCAGAAAAGTTTATCAAGCTGAAGGGCCTCGGGCGCAAGAATTCCCGAAAGGTGCAAATGCTCCATCACTGTTACGCATTAGAACGGATGATCTATGAAAGTACTTGTATGCGTGGTATCAACCCAAAACACCGCCATCGTGTCCATAATGATATTGAATCGGTCAGCGTGATCCCATATCCAGAAGACAGCATGGCTTTCCGCCTACCGGATTGGCACAACATGGACGAGGAAATCTCCAGGGTTGGCAGCCCGGAAGAGAATGCAGATGGCGTTGATGGATTTCTCGGCCTTTGGCCAGGCGTGCTTGACTCCGAAGTTTTTGGCTTACCCGAGAAGTGGATTGTACTACTATTGTGTGTTGTGCTACTTGGAAAAGAAAAAGATGCTGTCGAACAAGGCGGTTCCCTGGGTTCGATTGACTTGCAAGAGTTTCTCCACCGGGCAAAAACGCTGGAGAGATGCATAAGCCAATACGTTCAGCCATCAAAAATTCCTAATCTACGCGAAGGGGCAGCAACAGACGCGAATTTGAAAGCTTTGAAAAACATGCTTGACGCTCTGCGATATGCGATTGAAATTTATTTCTATCGGAGAACATATGATGTCAATACGGCGTGGCTTCAAGACAAGGTCGTCAAAGTGCGTGACTGTTTGTTACTTTGCGAGAGCGCTGATTATGGTTCCGAATTTTCTGGGTGTGTGGGATTTCTGTGGTCATCCTTCATTGCGTCGTGCGAAGCCGAAGACCCAGAGGTCCAAATATCATTCTCGAAGTGGTATAAGAATGCTGCTCGACGAACTGGCATGCACTGCTGGCTCAATTCACTGAATTTGTCGGAGCAAATCTGGAACGAGAAGCGTCGTTCCAAAGGGTCCAAGGTAACTTGGATCGATATTCTCAAAAGAAACCGGCTCGAGCGACTCCAGACCGTGGCTGTTGCCGGCTAGTTCGATAAGCCAGTTTTATGTCCTTTAACTCAGGAATTTTGAGGCTAAACGATAGCCATATTGCCGAATCCAGATGTTAATTCCAGCCGTAGGAATAGCTCACGCTACAGCTCCATTGTGAGGCTCGCCGTAAGACCATTGGTAATTTCAACTTGGCTTTGTGTTGACGGTACACTGGACTTATGTCTACATACTTTGAGCGATATTGGTAGGTATGTTATAACAGCCTTGAGTTCGGCCCATGATTGCATGGAAGTATGCTAAGGGATGAAGAAGCCGCGAATCGCCGTTGGGCGCTCACTTCAGTTTACGTCGGACTCACATCAATATCCATTGATGACCACCGGCAAATCTGGTGTGGTTTTCTAACTCAAATTCCATCATTGAGAGTTAATTAATATTCGAGATTGCACCACCAAGTCGTCAATATTTCGACACAACGAATCTTCACACCGAGACATAATTGACCTCAACTGAGGCACACCTGGCCTCGTGGCTTATCTAACGTGTCCATTTGTCTATTAGGCTACCCTGATCACTCTAAAAAATTTGTTGTTGAACCTGCCTACTATGCCTAGATACACTTATAGTGTTCTATAGCTAGAAATATGCATATATATATATATATATATATAATATATAATTGTGCCAATTTTAGATTGGAATCGCTGCTTATCTATGTTATTGTTTTCATTCTATAAATAGACCTATTTATTAAGCGAGGAACTCAGCAATCTCCGGATTAAATAAAGCTGCACAGAATCAGCCTGCAGTCCAAATTAGCTGAGACATCTTGATTGTGCCATGTTGCTTTTTAGCACGTGATCATGCCCCTTCCTAGATTTTTAAACGACAATTATTCCTATCTTTGCAAATTCACGAGAACCAAGGAGCAATGATGAAAAGATTATAAACCATCATGGCAGCGGAATATTACTGGCTCAATCTGGTTTCAACATTAATATCCTCGACCTTTCTGTTATATGTACCCGCCAGACTGTGGAGTTTGCGGGGCTCGACTGTCAAAGTCGTCCCGAGCGTTCAGGGCTATTCCAAGACAGTCAGACCTCCCTTTGCTTTGTATCTGTCTACGGCTTGATATGCTGGCTTACATCTAAGCTTATTAGATCCTCACCCTAGGGCTTTCTGCTACTCATGTTATTTCCCTGATTAGAGGAGCTAAGCTATCAGGTCGCTTCAATGATCAGATTCCAGTAGTTGCATCGCTAGTAGCAGCGTTTGGGCTTACTATATTGTCGTTTTTTGAACACCACAGGACTTTGCATCCGTCAAGCACCGTGATTATATATGTGGGTTTGTTATTCGTCCATGATTTGATCATTCTCTCCCTGGACTCTGGTCTGCATGAAGCAGGTATAGGGCTTGATCTGGCGACTTTGAGATTGCTATTGGAGCTGAGCATCTTTGTGATCGAGTCGCAAAGCAAGGCTGCCATCTTAGAAATTCATTATAAGAACAAGCACATTGCATCTGAAGAGCTCGCAGGAATTCTTGGGTGCACACTCTTTACATGGATCAACCCTGTTCTGCAGCATGGTTACCACAATATTCTGTGGCAAGACGATTTACCAGAGGTCGATAAGGCGCTCTCTTCAAGAGTTTTACGCAAGCGGCTACTTGAGACCTGGGAGCGAAGCTGTAAGTTTCACATATACAAATATTGTTATAGGATGGACTGACGGATTAATTGTCATGCTGTTAGCCAAAGCAGATACTAGGTTCACTATCCCCCTAGCTCTATTTAGATGTTTTCGAGCAGAAATTCTGTCGCCAATTATACCACGTCTTTTCTTGATACTTTTCCGTTACATGCAGCCCGTTCTTATTCGTATCACTATTGATTTTGTCCGCGACAACGGTCAGCGAGATGGCGCCAACTCCGGGAGTTGGCTTGTAATACTTACATTCCTAATTCATGGCGGTCTTGCCGTAAGTTGATTCATGACTACATATTTCAAGAACATCTAATGAGAAGAAAAAAGATATCAACGTCGTCATACCGACATAAACTCAACCGGCTGCAGATGATGACACGGGCCGCTCTCATCGGCCTCATCCATGCCCGATCATTGAGGATTGAAATTCCTCCTACCGAAGATGGAAAGGCATTAGCACTTATGAGCGGGGATGTTGACAACGTCGATACTTTTGCAGAGATGTTCCATGAGACTTGGGCCCAAGTCGTGGAAGTAGTGGTTGGGACGACGCTTCTCGCAAGAGAAGTAGGGTGGTTTGCTCTTCTGCCTTTGCTGATGGTGTTTGGTATGGTGCATCTCTTTTAAATGGCGGATCTAAAGATACTAACCAAGTAACAATAGGGTGTTCTCGAATGAGTGCCTATGTTGCGAAACATCTTCATGGAAGACAAAAGGATTGGAGCATTGCAACTCAAGCTCGTCTTGCAATGATAGCTTCTGTCCTCGGTGGCATCAAAAGTTTGAAAATCCTTGGTCTAGAGCAGGCCACTAGCTCACTTATATCGAACTTGAGAGTCGAAGAAATTGCAATGTCGATAAAAATGCGATGGATTATGGTGGCATACAATGCAAGTGGTAAGTGACAACACATTCTTTCTTTTTATCTGTAGCTCTTTGAGACTGCAGATATACTAGTTCACCCACAACTGATTATTTGTACATGCAGCCAATGCACTGGGTATATTCTGTCCAGTGTTGACGTTGGTGCTTTTTGCCGTATCCCAACACACGCAGAACAAACTCAATGCTGATATAGCCTTCACCTCGATTGCTCTTCTCGCCTTGGTCACTCACCCAGCCAATATGGTCATGACTATAGTACCGCGTGCGATTGCTTCGTTGGCGAATTTCGAAAGAATTCAAACTTACTTGACACAGAATTTTCTACATGATAAGCGGGTAAATATGCCGTCACTTATCGTGGAGAACATAGACAAATTGCAGCCAACTCAGCGACTTGCAATTGCGCTGGATAATGTTACTATCCAATTTTCCTCTAGTCCGTACCCAGTTCTTCAAGATATCAATTTTCACATGAATGAAGGCTCGATATTCATATGTTATGGGAATGTTGGAAGTGGAAAGTCTTGCCTAGCACTGGCAATTCTGGGTGAAATCAGTCCTAGTGAGGGAAGAATAGGTGTTGCTGGCGGCCGCATTGCATTTGCCAGCCCTGCAGTCTGGCTTCCGACGGCCTCAATCAGGGATATTATCTGTGGAGAAGCTAGAGAGATTGACACAGAATGGTACCAGACAGTCATCGAAGCCTGTAATCTCAACGCGGATCTGGAGTCCCTAGTTGAAGGAGATATGACATGGGTTGGAAGCGGTGGCATCAATCTTTCTGGAGGACAGAAGTCTCGCATTGTGAGTCATTTCTTTACTTCTAGCATATCATCGTCTACTATTTTGGTCTAAACTAACACTTATGGAAATTACCCCGAAGGCTCTGGCTCGTGCAGTCTATTCTCGATGTCGTATTTTGGTCTTGGATGACCCATTCAGCGCCATTGACGGGGCAGTCGAGAAAGATATTGTCAATTCCTTGCTTGGACCTGAAGGGGTTCTACGCAAAATGCGTAGTACCGTGTTTCTAATCAGTAACAGTAGTATGTCTGACATTGGTTACCCTTGCCAACGATTTGCAGATCAGTTTCTTACGCTTATTTAGGTCAATATTATCCCCTGGCAGATAAGGTAATCTTACTCAATGATGGACGAGCACAAGTTCTGAGCTCTAGGGATAAAATCCTCCAGACCCAACCCCAAATAGTAAAGATCAATATATCAAACGAGAAAAATGAGGATCATATATCACAATACAGATCTAGCTTACAAACAGATCAGACGCGTATCAAAGATGCCGCTGCAGATGTTCCAAGAAGAACTGGAGACCTGGCAGTATACAGTATGTATAACTTCCTAGAGTTTATAATGCGTTCTGTCGAAGTAATACAAAATCTAGGTCACTACTTCCGATCCGTCGGGATTTTCAACATGGCGCTCATGGCAACGTCCACGGCTGTATATTCGTTCTGTCTGACTTCCTCGCCGTACGTGTTGAAGTGGTGGACTGAGTCCAATGGTGAAAAGACATGGGTTTACATTACGGGTTACGCAATATTATCCTTCATGGCCTGGACAGCCACGAATTGGTCTATGTGGTTCGTTGTGCCGTTATATTAATTCTGCTATTTTCATTAACTGTAACTATAAGGTCAACACAAATGGTCGTCGCTCCGAGGTCTGGCGCTACGCTGCATGCTCGACTTCTTGGGAAAATAATGAAGTTTGTTCTCAAATACCCAAATCAATTGCAAGTCACTAATCCGAAGGACAAACAGTGCTCCGCTTTCGTACTTTTCAACCTTCGAGACTGGGACCATATTGAACAGGTCTGACTAATTCCTTGTATCCATTGATAAAAAGTTTTTATTAACTAACATGCGCTCATTCAGGTTTGGACAGGATATTCAGCTTGTTGACAAGAAATTGGCTTCTGCATTCTCAAGTGTTAGCGTCCGTACGTTCCAAAAGACCCTGCGTGTGTGACCAACTTGGCCATACTGATCACGAATTTCTCAGAAATCTTCAAATTGAGTATGCAAGGAATTATCCTCCTCGCGGCTCAACCAACAATGGCAATAACCTTGCCGTTTTGCGCGGTTTGTGTGTATTTTATACAACGAGTTTACCTGAGAACCTCCCGCCAGCTGCGTTTCATTGAACTTGAGTCAAATTCGCAGCTTTATACAAATTTTTTAGAAACAGTGAGCACAGAATTTCAAGTTCAAGCTATGTGTCCATAACGATGACTGGAACGTATTGAACAGATAAACGGTATTGCCACAATCCGCGCATTCGGATGGCAAGATAAAGCCGAAGATAAAAATATCGAGAAACTGGACATCTCACAGCGACCATTATATCTTCTGCTGTGTTTGCAACGATGGCTCAATGTGGTTCTAGACCTGTTAATCGCGGGAGTTGCTGTGATTTTAATTGCCTTGGTGGTAATTTTTCGAGACACAACTACAGGTGCAAACATTGGACTTGCACTCAATATGGTCATTGTGGCGAATACGACGTTGCTTCGCCTGGTGGAATACTGGACAAACCTCGAGACTTCTCTTGGCGCCGTAGCGCGGCTGCGGTCTGTTGATGAAGATACGCCTTCTGAAGAGGAAGACTGGGATGAGGACTATTTGGAGCCCTCGCTACAGTGGCCGGAAAGGGGTGCCATGAAGATCAGACACTTATCAGCTGGGTACAAGTTAGTATCACTCCCAATTGAAAACATATGGTCATGACTAACATAGACCTTCGCAGCCCACAAGCCCCGGTCCTTCGCGACATCAATATTGACATCCGAGCTGGCCAAAGATTTGTTCTTTGCGGTCGAACTGGAAGGTAACCAACAACTCTGCCACAAATCTGGAATATTTTGACTGACGTTGACTGCAGTGGAAAGAGTAGCTTTTTCCTCGTGCTTTTGCGGCTACTAAAACCTCAAACTGGTACTATTGAGGTTGACGATGTCGACATCTTTCGCTTGCCGGTACATGTTGTGAGACGACGATGCTTCATCGCAGTGCCTCAAGAACCATTCCTTTTGCCCGACGCAAGCGTCCGATTCAATCTCGATCCGTACAATCAGCATGATGATACTACTATATTAGAGATCCTGCAAAGAACCGGACTGTGGTCAATCGCTTATAGTACTGCCAGCCACCAAGACACCACCTCCCCAAATATCTTGCCGACGAGCATTAGCAATACTCTTCAGGGACAACCTATCATCGATCCTAGCTTCCTCGACAAACCGCTGGCCACGTTCCCACCAGCGTCCACCGGTCAAATGCAACTCTTCGCCTTTGCGCAGGCACTCCTACGAGCACAGAGAGGATCGATTCGATACCATGACCATGACGCGACCGACATCGCGGAACCAAAACCGATCGTCGTTCTCGATGAAGCCAGTTCTTCGCTGGATCCAGAGACAGAGGCGAAGATGCAAGCAATGGTGAAAGAATACTTTTCTGACCGAGGTCATACGGTTATTGCCATTTCTCATAGGCTTGGCAATGTGCAGAAAGATATGAGACTGGGGTTTGACACGGTAGCGTGGATGGCTGATGGGCGACCTGGAGAGTTTCCTGAATAATTACAGAGAACGACGTGATTGTCCTATTCAAAGACGTCTACGTCATGTTTTCGTTGCAGCTATGATATTTTGGGAGAGGAACGAGAAAGGGTACTCATATAAAAGTTGTGCAGTATTTCAAAGTTTTCGGCGTTCATGACCGTGCCTACATATTCAATCTACCAACGCATGCTACTTTGTAATCAAGTTGGAGAATAATTAATTATCACAGCAATTAATTGAATTTATTTATTGCAATACTAGTAAGTAGGAAAGTAATAAAATTAAGTTTAACGCTCAAACGCCAGTCACAATCCACCGTTGGAAACATGACTCTGATTTTTCGATTCGATCCAGAGAGAAAGAAGAAATGTTACATCCGAATTTCGTTTCACATCAGCCATCAATCAGCATCACATCAGCCGCCTAATTTAGTCGACTTCCTCCATGGCGCTCTCGCCAGTAGCCTCGGCGGCCGGGGCCTCCTCGGCTTCCTTCTCCTCAGTAGTCTCGGCGTCTTCGTCGACGTTCAGACCAAGGGAGACGAGCTTGTGGATGCGCTCGGCGAAGCTGGCGGGCTCCTCGATGGTGAATCCAGAGACGAGGAGGGAGGTCTCGAAGAGCAGCTGGGTGATCGACTTGACGGTGCGGTCGTTCTCGCCGTCAGCCTCAACCTTCTTCTTCAGTTCCTTGATGATAGGAGACTTGGGGGAGATTTCAAAGGTCTTCTTGGATGCCATGTACGAGCTCATGGAGGTGTCACGGAGAGCCTGGGCCTTCATAATACGCTCCATGTTGGCAGACCAGCCGAACTGGCCGGTACGGATGGCGCAAGGAGCGCCAATGAGCTTGTGAGAAACAACAACCTTCTCGACCTTGTCGCCGAGGATGTTCTTGAGGCTCTTGGCGAGTTCTTCGAATTCCTTCTCCTCCTTCTCGCGCTCGGCCTTCTCCTCATCGGTCTCCTCAAGCTCGAAGTCCTTGGTGATATCAACGAGCTTCTTGCCATCGAACTCCTTCAACTGAGTGAAAGCATACTCGTCAATGGGGTCGACAAGGAACAGAACTTCAAAGTTCTTCTGCTTGAGGCTGTCAAGGAAGGGAGACTTCTGGACGGCCTTGAGGGACTCGCCAGTGATGTAGTAGATCTGCTTCTGGTGCTCCTGCATACGGGTGACGTAGTCAGTGAGAGAGGTGCTCTCATCGCCAGACTTGGTGGAGTTGTAGCGGAGAAGCTTGGCAAGAGCCTGGCGGTTCTGGGTGTCCTCGTGGATACCAAGCTTGATGTTCTTGCTGAAAGCGCTGTAGAACTTGTCGAACTGCTCGCGGTCCTCGGCAATTTCGTTGAAGAGCTCAAGAGTCTTCTTGACAACGTTCTTCTTGATGACCTTCATGATCTTGTTCTGCTGGAGGGTCTCACGAGACAAGTTTAGAGGAAGGTCCTCAGAGTCGACAACACCCTTGATGAAGCTGAGCCACTCGGGGATGAGGTCGGTTGCATCGTCAGTGATGAAGACACGGCGAACGTAGAGCTTGATGTTGTTCTTGGTCTTCTTGGTTTCGAACAGGTCGAAGGGAGCACGCTTGGGGACGTAGAGGATAGCACGGAATTCAAGCTGACCCTCAACGGAGAAGTGCTTGACGGCAAGGTGGTCCTCCCAGTCGTTGGAGAGAGACTTGTAGAATGAAGCGTATTCCTCTTGGGTGATGTCGGCTGGGTTGCGAGTCCAGATGGGCTTGGTCTTGTTCAGTTCCTCTTCCTCGATCTTGGACTCCTTGATCTTCTTGGTCTTGGGCTTCTTCTCCTCCTCCTCGTCATCGACTTCCTCGATCTTGGCCTTCTTCTCGCCGTCTTCCTCCTTCTCCTCCTCGGCGTCCTCATCAGGGACCTCCTTCTCGGTCTCCTTCAGGACGTGGAGGTAGATGGGGTAGGAGATGAACTCGGAGTGCTTCTTGACAACCTCCTTGATCTTGCTCTCGTTGAGGTAGTCGGTCTGCTCATCCTTCAAGTGAAGGATCATCTTGGTACCGCGGCCAAGAGGCTCGCCTTCGGTGTCTGGCGAGAGAGTGAAGGTGCCACCGGCGCTGGACTCCCAGATGTACTGCTCGTCATCGTTGTGCTTGGAAATGACGGTGACCTTGTCGGCCACGAGGTATGCAGAGTAGAAACCGACACCGAACTGACCGATCATGGAGATGTCAGCACCAGCAGTCAAAGCCTCCATAAACTGCTTGGTACCGGATCGGGCAATGGTTCCGAGGTTGTTGATCAGATCCTGCGAATCACCGTTAGTGCCAGCCAACTTAGAAATACGTAGAAAAAGGTTTCACTTACAGCCTTGGTCATACCAATACCGGTGTCGCGAATGGTAATGGTCTTGTTTTCTTGATCGGGGATGATGTCGATGCGGAGGTCTTTGCCCGAGTCGAGCTTGGAGGGGTCTGAGAGAGACTCATATCGGATCTTGTCCAGGGCATCGGAGCAGTTGGAAATGAGTTCTCGCAGGAAGATCTCCTTGTTGGAGTAGACAGTGTTGATGATGAGAGACAGGAGCTGAGAGATCTCAGCTTGGAACTCGAAGGTCTCAGACATTTTGAAAGGTGTGAGGCGGCGAAAAGGGTATCCTGGGGACGGTTGACAGTCAGTTTGGATTGCGTTCAGAGTTTTCTTCTTCCACACCGCTGTTGCCAGACAAGGCTGTGCGGGGAAGGCGAATTGCTCGGCGCCAGGCAGTACTTACAAAGTCAAAAGATGATGAGGGATCACAGAGAGCTAGACCACAGGACCCAGCAACACAGAGAGGCACAGGAAGAAAAGGATGATGGTGGATGAATGAGAGAAGAGAAAACGGGTACGAAGCTGTTGCTAAAATACTCCCCGGGCTGAGGCACCACCTTCCTTCCTGTAGCTTCGAATCGATTCTATTCTACCGCCGGCCGCTAGCCTGAGATAGGCTTAGCGTCACACTGCCTATTCGATGTCTTTCTATCAGCCTGCCTGCTCTCCACGCTGCAGCACGGCATAGCCTATGTTGCTACCAGCTCATCTGTGCCCCGTTGTCCTCTTCCTGACTCTCATTGCAACAGCAGTAAACTCATTAATTACAGCGCTGGCTGATCGCAAATCCCAGGAGGGTGCCTGAATTACCAGGCAAGCAAAATCTGTAAACGGACTAGGCGCGAGTTCTAGATTGATCCACCAGCGTTTGCGGCAGCCAATCACAGCCCGTTCCAGAACCGCGATGTCCGGAGTTCTGCCTGAGGAACGCATCCTCTACTGTTTGAAAATCTATGCAGTTTCTGCCGTGGCTCCGGACTCCGTACAGCGCCCTCTGTCGTAATTAGCACAGCTGGTGGACTGTCTGTCCCAAGCTGGGCCGGCAGGCAGATCATTGAGGTAAACAACCACCGTGAGGGGTGGCGTTGCCCAGGTAGCTATCCGGCAACTCAACTAGTGCAGAAGCTCGGGCTCGGTTTGGCATGGCAACTGCTTTTGACTCGTTGACCGCCTACAACACGCAGTGATACGTAGTAAACCAAATAAAATAAGGTTGTTTTATTTCAGAACTAACTACTCCACATTGCTCATGACATGGTTTCTATGCTCACTTGGTCTTTGTTTTTAAACAGGTCGAAATCATACGCCGTCGCCCCCTGACATCGGCTCGGTGCTCTGCGGATTACGGCTGTGTGAAGTTGCGCGTGCGGAGTATCAGAAAGCTAGAAGGCCTTCTCGCCTTGGTAGTCACGGGCCAGCCAGATGTCCCAAGGTCACTCGCAGAACTCTGGTCTAATCCTGTGAATGCACCCAATCAAAATGCCATTCAGATAGGCTCTGAGACGGTAGCCCCCACAGCTTTGCCAGCCAGAGTGCCAAACCACCCACAACCCCAAAACTGCCCACGACCTGCACAATCATCCAGCCCCGCCGGCGTAGATCGTCGTTCCATCGAACAAGCCCGAGGGGATCCTGAGGGCTCAGCTTGGTGAGGCGATATTTCCCAGTCTGTCCATTCAAAGCCCGCACTATGATGCCCCCGGGGTTTTGGTCGGCATCGAGCTCCAAGCCCGGAAAGCCAGGTGTCTGATGGATTGGTATTAATGTGCCGTCCACCACACACTCTCCCAGACGCTCAGTAAGCCAAGCTGCCCGTTCGCCTCGTGCGAGTGCAGCATATCGTTCGCGCTCATTCTGTAGGCTTTGTTGCAGGTCCGCGGCCCATTTCGCCAGTCGTACTTGAGCCAGCTTTTCTTCCTGTTGGGTATAATCTGTCACTCGCGCTAAAGCGTAATTGGGCGCTCCACCAAATGCAAACGGGGCCATTACTGCATTCGAGACTGGGTTGGTGGGAGGGGAGACCAAACTGCCAGGACTGATCGACCGTCGACGCAAAGCAGTTGCACCGGTTGTGTTTGCCCGTTGGGGAGCCAAGATAGTTGCGTTTTGGGTCAGCTTCTTGGCTGCCGTATGACGAAGCCAGGACATATTATCAGTATCGAATATCTTCCCGATCAAATATTGCAATTCCGAGGTAACAAGAGGCTGGATATAATCAGGACTCATCAACACACTGGCATCCATGTTATCATCGTCACTTGACTGGGCTGAAGAGACTGCAAAAGGAGCCTGTGGTTGTCCAGTTTCCGATGTATTTGTTTCTCCGAAGGCAAATGGGCGCACACTACGTTTCTCAATTTGTGCATGAAACGCCTCCTTTAGAGATGTGATCTGGGAAGAGGAGAGTAAATCTGATTTTGAAATTAGAGGGATCACGTTGCTGAAATTGCCCAATTTGCAAATACACTCGACATCGGTAGAGAGGGTTTCTATTACAAGTTAATCTAGTTACGACTAATAATATGGAAGATGGCTTACCTTCGGAGATAAGGTATAGGATTGAATCGACTTGAGAGCCCCCATTCCCACCAAGCATATTTTGAAAATCAGAGTTGGGATGGCTGACAGAAGCAATAGCGCGTGATAACTGTTGCCTCAAGTATTGTATGATAATGTCATTTGCTTGGTTGAAATTTGATCGAGATTTGCTGTTTGGTGGTGCTGTAGTATCGACAAAGCAAAGGTTTCGCTCCAAAACAACCTCACCATTGTTTTTGCGTCGCCGCAGGACACGAGAGTCTTCGAGGTCAGACCACCATGCCGGATATGGCTTGGTGCTTGCATAAATTTCCAACAGCGGGCCAGTGTTTGGCTGCTTGAGACTTGGCCTTGAGCGAGAATGTCCGCTTTCTAGTGACGCTGAGCTCTCTACAGAGTCAACATGAACAATGTCGTTGCATGCTTGGAATATCGACTTGATCAACGAAGACTTGCCAGAACCTAACGGATGAAATGTATGTGAGCTTGTCTTCTGCATAGAGTTAATACCGATAATCCATACCTTTTGACCCAGCAACAAGAATCTTAAAGCGGCCAAAATGCTTGCCTTTGTCAGTAAAAGGGCGTCGACTCGGCATACTAATACTCGGCATGATAAGCTGCGATGAGCTATCGCCTCCACGGAGGTTATGATGGTCATGGTAGCCTGTCTCAGACATATCCTCTTCCTCTCCGCTTGATGCTAGAGCCTGGCTACTGATTTCATCTGTGATGGATATGTCATCTAGGGGTTTGAAGGAACGCATTGATAGTGATTTGGGGCTGCTCGGCAAGCTTGCTGGATCGTCGTTTAGGCCAAACGGAGTGAGAGGGCGCGACGGTCCGGGCGATGCTCGAGGCACAGATCTGGGAGCATCCGGCCGGTCAATATGGTGCAGGAAGTCCGATGGCTTGAGTGTAGTTCTACGGCGGGAGCTCGCGTCATGACTATCATTAGAATCCTGGTGATACGGTTCGTCTTTGGCATCGACCGCAATATCTGCAGCACTGATGGTATCTTCTAGGCTCTGTACGCCGTAAGTGCTGTCTCTGGCAGAGGAGAGGTCATCCTGCATCTCTTGTTCTCGTTCTCGAGCGAGGAAGAACGAGGTGGGCGAGGCGGACTCTGAGCATGGTGGAACGGGAGGGCCGGCGGAGGGTTTGCGGGGTGGAGGGGAAGGAGGGAAATCCGGGACAACAGGGCGCATTCTGAGGGCATCTAGACTGCGCGGGCAGCAGGGATAGAACGAAAAGGCATCGTCTTGGACGATGAGGAGTGCTTGTCCGGTGATGCGATGTTATCGGCTGACACTAGCACGAGATAGGCGATGATGATATGGTGATAAGGTCACGTGGGGCAGTCCCGGCCAATGGGCGCCGGGACTCCCCGCAGTGCTGGATGCGGCTAGCGTGCCTGCCCGACCCAGTCTAGGCCGGGCCGCTAATTGCTTACAGTCTTACATTACATGCATTACACGCTTAGTACGCGCATTAGCTAGTGGTCCAATACCACCTCGCTGTGCGCTGTATCCACGGGTACGCCGCGTAGTATTACATAGTACCAGCGCCCTCAACGGCGCTTTTGCCTGCCTCAGGCCGGCATTCTAGACGCAGCCATAGAAGCTGCGTTCGCCCAGGCCTCCCGAATTCTCCTATTGGGTTCAGCTGGCAGATGCAAGATGCTCAGGGGTGGTGTGGGAACTTATTGCGCTTTATATGCGAGAATCTTAGTGTTGGCGCGATTGCCGCCACTCGAGTGTCGGAAGGATGAGCCGTCTAGATCGGAGGGCTAGTAACGTGGGATTGCACACAGTAACCGTCTGCAGAAGACTAGAAGTACGGGGGAGAGCAAAAAAACACATCCTCGCAGGAAGAACACCCAGCAAACACATACTATCGAGCGCAGAAAGGTGAATCAGAGGAAGGAAGCTCGAAGAAGAAAAAGTTGCGCTGTCCAGCAGCTCCACTGAGGGACCGCCCTCACTAAATTACCCGGCAAAGCCATTACTAGTATTTCACCTCAGCGCTTTCCTCGAAATTAGTCTCTCTCCCAACTCTTACTCTACAACTCGACATCCTCGCTGACCAGGGCAATCAATTACTCGCCGAGTCTGCTCTCCGCCGTGCTCGCCAGACACAGTATATACACGCACACACACATTACACCCGCAGGCCACCTGCGGCTGAGACGACCACCCGGTATTTTTCGCGTTCGGATAATTACGCCTGCACATTTTTACGACGACGGCTGATCGGAGCCGCGGCCGAAACCCCCCATCCGCCAGCCCACGACGACCGCAGTGAGTCCCAATCGCCAGCATCACACCCTCGCAATGGAGCACGACACTGCCATGGCCTGGCCAGAGCAGCTCCCCGACGAGGCGCTGATGGCAGCCGGCAACGAAGATGACTTTTCCAATTTCCTGGAGTTCGGAATGGATTTTACCGAACTGGAGGGCCATAACGTGCAGCAGCACCCGCACCAGCAACAGCAACATCTCCCGCACCAGCACCAGCAAGCAATGCAGCATGCCAATCATCACATCGCAACCTCCCTCGCCGATGATAGTCGCGTTGCGGCCACTACTCAAGAACCACAGTACCAACCCATGATGGGCGAGCACATGGCCATGGGCATTCCGAACAATGGCCCGGTCGCGGAGTCTGGATTTCATTACCCGCAGGAACAGCAACAAGTCTTCCACCAGCAGCAATTATCTCAACATCCCGACAAGCTAGTCCATCAGCACCATCACCAGCAACAACAGATGGCCCCGCACGCTTACCAGGAGGGTCAGCGTATAATCCCTCCCACGCCCAACAGTGTTGAACTCCACGGCGGTGCCGCTCGCTACATGCAGCGCGTTGACCAAGGCAACGATTTATATGAGAATTACGGGCAGATGAGCGAAGAGCAGGTAACACAATCCGGTATTCCCGCACAAAAAGAGTTCAATTGACTGATTGTATCATGTAACAGGCGGCTGCGTTCTATACTCCGCTGGTGTCACCGGCAATGACACCTTTGGAAACACAATTTCGTCTTCCGGAATACACGATACCAGGCGAATACTTCACGCCTCTCACCTCCCCTGCGCTGGAAGCTCAGAATCCCAGTTCTAATGGTTATCCCTTCACAACACAGCCGCGACAGAATGCAACATATGCGCCATCGCCAGTCGATACCAATGGACTTACAATGACGTCGGCGCCTCCGTCGCCAGCTTTGTTCAAAAGCAAGCGGCAGACACGTCGCCCATCCACGGCAACCCGGACTGGAGGGCGCGCTGCCAAGGCATCGCCGTCCATCCAGGCCAAGAATTGGAAAAAGCAAAACAGGAATTCGCATCTTCTCGACGATCTTAGTAGTATCAATACTACGCCACAAGACCAAGGCTCCAATCGACATCCGAATAGTGCACAAAGCTCATTGCGCTACGGGAGCAATGAAAGCTCTCAAGATTCTGTCTCACCTGAACCTATCTCGGAACCACTCATGCCCCCCCCTGCATTGCCGCACAAGTCACCGGCGATTGTACCACAAATGTCCGAACCCAGCTCCTCGGGAACTCCAGCGACGCCAGCAACCCTGATGAGAATCACGAACCGGCCGCAGCATACGCAGCACCCGTCGGGGCATTTCTCGGGACAAGCAAGCTTGGTCTCGAGTGAGCCGCAGGACGAGACTATGGAGGATATAGCACTGCCTGAAGCGGCAACCGATATTCGCCCACGCCTGAGTCGTGTCAACACCGCCATCGCTACGAACAATCACGACAAATCCCTTACCAACACTCCCACTATGGAACCGCAGTCTACTTCCTCTCGCCGACCTTCAGGCTCACTAACTCCAGGACTCCTGCCGTCCAGCGCTATGCCGTCTCCCAGCGGCCCGGTCCCTAAAAAGTCCGAATCCAAGTCTTCCACGACCACTCGCAAGAGACAGAGTGTTAGCTCTTCCCATGCCAGCCCTGCTCTTCGCCCGAGAATCAGCCCCAGCATCCAACCTCTAGTTCGAGGAGATGGTAAGTCTAATACTGAAGAGTTCACTTCCACAACAAAAATAACGCGCTGACTTTTCATAGCCATGACGAGCGAATCGTCAGCATTATATCTTGCATCCAAGTCAAATTACCAGCATATCCTAGATGGCACCGTTCTACCTGGAGTATCATATCCAGAAACACTCGCAGAGAACCTAAGCAGCAAACGAACCAACCACAAGCTCGCCGAACAAGGCCGACGAAATCGTATCAACACGGCACTCAAAGAGATTGAAGCCCTGTTACCGCCTGGGTTTGCGCAAGAGCGCGCAATCAAAGAAAGCAAAGAAAGCCCTGCCGGCGGCGCCACCACCACAAATGGCAACGGGGTCGCCAAAAACGGCGAAAAGGAGAAAAACGCACCCACCACAATCAGCAAAGCCAGCACCGTCGAAATGGCGATTGATTATATCAAAGCGCTGAAGCAGGAACTAGACGAGACGAAAGCCAAGTTGAAAAAGGTCGAGAGCCGACTTTCTGCTGTGAAGGACGATAGCGATGGCAATGCCGATGTCGACGCTGGTGCCAAAGCTGGCGTGGCCGCTGATGATAAAGGAGTCTCCTAGCGTGCAGAGTTTGGCCAAGACACACGCGAAACGCTTGACGTATAGTCTCTTTTATGCGCCAGTCGGCTTTTTTTGATGTGCCAAAACACGGTCGGTGTTGACTTGATGTGATGTGTGATTTGACTACGAATGGGTGGTTGTTTTGTGATACGATCGATAAGATACCTCGGGTGTTTTTCCTTCCTTTTCTTCTTCTTCTCATATGTATCTCCTCTCTTCTCGACTCCTACTCATCTACCTACCCATCTACTTACGTAGATCTACTATTTCCGCCTTTTCATTCTTGTTATTATTATTTCCCGAGGAGATTCATGTATGTCCAAACTTTTATACGTTGCTTTTTCTTATTTCAAACGGTTTCCTGCGTGAGTGAAAGATGGCGCTGAGGGCTTTTCGTTCTAATTATTAGGCTTCTATGTTTGCGGGGAGGAATAGTACAATCACATTTTCTGTTTGGGATTACCTTTCTTTCTGTTTGCTTGATTTTGTTACCTGTTTTTCGGGCACCCGTTTCAGTGGTGAAAAGCCAGGGAGGCTTCTTTTGCAGCAGCTAGCTATTTGTTCACTTTAGTAAGAATCAGAAACAAATGAATTACTGGTCCCAGCCAAGGATATCCTTCTGTCGTCTCAAGTATCCTTTAGAGATAGATTAAAAATTCAAGCTTACGAACAACCTCCAATCTGCGCTATCAATCCAATAATCAAATGCCTAAATAGAAAAAGAAAGAAAAAGAAAAAGAAATAGTGCTCGACTCGCGTCGATATCCTTCTATGTATTTATATGTTTTTTATGAGAAAATCAACCTGACTGCACAGCCAGCACGCGAGAAAACGTCATGCGTCCAACTCCATCGTCCCATCATCACAGCGGACAGGGCTATTAGACGATGCACCGACTGAGCTCATCCACTGCCTTCTCTTCTCCACCGCCGCGGCACAGTCCATTCTAACCGGGTCTTCGCAGCACGGGATCCATTTGTAATCAACACAGGCAGAGCCAGGATTATTAGTCTCGGACTCAACCTCGGATCCAGCCTCGTCAAGGCAAGAGTCAGACACACGCAAAAGCGTCGCGTACCAGGCTGAGGCGGATTGCGTCTGTATATCATGCATGACGTCCTCGCGAAGCCAGAAGTTGACGCTGGCGGTGTACGAGCTGTCAGCTGGCTGGGTGCAGGTGAACGCCGTTATAATTATGCAGCCTTCTTCAGGGAATGGGGAACTCATTGACGTGGCTCCGGGAATGTAGACGTGTGCATTATAAATAGCTAGTAGTAATGGTGTGTCTGTCGCTTTTGGGGACGGGAGGAGTTTGTTGAAAGTGATGGTGTATTGGTAGATTGAAGTAGCCGGTGGTAGGCTAGTAGCAATTGCGTTGAAAGGTAGCACACGTTGAAACATTGTTGTCAGTGTGGAAAGTTCTGGGATGAACGGGGCGACGCTGCTCTCATATCCATGCTTCAACGCTGGCACGATGACGCCGCGGGGGTTGGCTTCGTCTGGTGTCCTTGGAGGAGACGGTGATGCGTTCACTCCGTCACCTAGTAATTTTGCAAGTACATCAGCTAGCCAATGGGCTGGGTAGCCGATGTCGTGGAGGTGGATGAAGAGGGAGAAGAAGTGGGTCAGATTAAAGGCTGGAATCGCTTTATATGAGCTATTGCCAGATGATATATTAGTCCCATACGGCGCAGCCAGGTTGAAGAACTGTGTGAACATGAAGCGTGACAGCTCTGCGCGCGAGAGTAGTTGCTCGTACGGAAAAGCTGCCAGTCGATCACGTCTCACTTCTACGGATCGCGTCGATGAGGCAGACGTGGCTGCATATTCACCCTTCTTTCTAGCCACTTGCATTTGCGTGGTTTTGAAGAGCATTTCCTGGTCTGGGACAGAGTCAAGATGGCCTGCACTAAAAAGTAGTCTCGCCGTCTGGGCATCGTTGAGGATGTTGCTGGCGCTTATGATCATTGGGATACTGCTCTCATACGCGTTCGACAAGTGTACCAAATCAAAAACAGTGGGAGCAGCCGCATTCCGATAGTCAACTAGCCCATATCGTATCCAATCAACAGCATCAATGGCATTGCCCAAAATACACTCAGCACTGAGCCGGCCGCGAATTCTGCGAAGCGCTATCACCACCATTTGGAAAAAGGATGACGCATAGTCAAATAGTTTGGTCTTCCGCGGCCCGCCTCGCTCTTGAACAGAAACGACATTGTAAAGAGTCCTGCAAACATCAAATGGGTTTCCAGATACAGCGGCATCGAATGCATTGCTTTGCCTCATGTACCAGTCCTCGCCGTCAACAAGCGTCGGGTTGACACACCAGTTTTCTGTGACGTGGTCTAGTAGTTTCTCCGGTGGCGCGTCTACCTCCAGCAGCCGCAACAGCTCTGGCTCGTGCTCTCTCATAACGCTTCGCGGAGCTTGTAGAAACGGGGCCTCAAAGTACGTCTCAAACTCCTTTCGGCAGCCCGAGGGCGCTCGCGGCGATGCGTCGTTTCCATACAAACTCCTGTATGAGGTTGTCACGACATACACACCCTGAACAATTTTATCGATAACCCCGCTTGTAGGACACTGGTTAATCACATGCCAGTTCTTCCAGGTCTCAAGAGTGCGGATCAATTCCAGCCTATCTGAGTCGTAGACTTGCAGCCATGGCAGAGGGGATTCGTTATGCCGTAGCCGATCAAGGATCGAATCTACCGTACGGAAGAGACGATCTGAAGCATAGCGAGGAATAATAACCCCAGCGAATATGTAGTACACCACCGTGTAGATCTCTGTTCTTTCAGCCTGGGGGAGATCGGTTAAGCAAGCCAGGTCATCCAACAGCACCGCGAGAACAAGACTCCGCCCAATGGCGGCGCTGTTGTTGTCGTTCAGCACAAACTGATACTTGCGTTTGAAATGGGATGTCGAGTGGACAGCCATACGCTCGGTGACGCCGAGCATGGCAAGCTGGGCATAAAAGTGGCGAGCATCACCAATGCCGCCAAGGAAAATAGACAGGTCTCTGTCTATGTTGGAGTGCACAACAAAATCAACCAAGTCAGTAAGCTCATTCAGAGTCGTATTCACGAATGGTCGCTGACTGCCGCTTCTAAGGGCGTGAAAACAATGTCAGCTACATCGGCATGTCGTTCTTCCAACGAATACTCACAAAGACGGTCGATGGCGGGGTAGTTCTGCTAACAGGTGCGATCTGCAGACATCTGCATCAGGCATGGCTCTCCAGAGCAACTCCGCATTCTCCAAAGAGTCTTGATAGTGGCATATCTCACTCTCGTTCGTGACGGAGCCACTAGCGCTTAAACGATCTAGCCACTGTCTCGCGGCGTCAAAGTTGTGGGAGTGCAGATAGGCCCTGATCATCCTCGGCACAAGCTTCTGCTCGGCCACGGCACTGGTATTGGTGCCATTGGCCTGGTCGTGGCGCTGGCAAATGGCCAGGGCGCGCAGGGCGCTTTGGATGGAGTCAGCCAAATTGCCGCCCTCGTAGTATGCGGCAGAGAGATTGGACCATGGCAGGTAATCGTCTGGGCCGGCTCGACGAGTGGCTTCCTGGTAAGCTTTGATGGCTGCTGCTGTTAGAACAACGTGCTGGATCAAAGATTTACAGAAATGTAAACAGAAAAGCACAGAAAGGAAAGAAGGAACAGATGGCACGTGACTGGCTGCACTCACCGTCGGTCAGCTGACCTCGCCGGTACAGCGCGTTCCCCCGTTGGCGGAGCTGCTGACCGCTCGTCATCTTCTCGGTCCTCCCTCCGCTTCTGCTGCGTCCACAGTTACAAGGAACAGAGGGAAGCAGCGCCCTGATATACCTCGATCTGGCTGATAAGGGACAAGAAAAAGCAAAGGAAAGAGAAAAAGAAATGAGAACGAAAACGAAAGAGAAAAGGAAGGCTGTTGGCCCCAGCTGCTGTCTGCCTGTCTCGCCGTTCTTGCGGTGTCTCTTTTGCTCTGTACCAGCGACCGCCTGGACCGCCAAGGCACAGCAGCATCGAATCTAGAGCCGATCTTGCGCGCGCTCACCGCTAGTTAGCAGCCTGCAGCTAACCCCGGTTCCTTCGATCCAACGGCCTGGGACTGCGGCCAGAGCTAATCATACCTTGCTGGTCGCTCCTCGGTCAATTGCTGTGAAACCAAAACAGAACAGCGCATGAAGAAGCCCTGTCCGACGTGTCGGGAGCAGTCGGTACCTAACAGAACAGAAACAAAGCGTTGGCGTTTGGGCCTTCTTACAGAGCGAGTTCAACCTTCTAGAATTGGCGATCGAACTGATGATTGACCGATGGATTACGACGACTACACGACGACAACGTAAAATAAGATACTTCAGCCCACAGTGTCTATTACTATACTAGTTTAATATGTAGGAAGTACAGCGTATCTATGTCTTTTTCAAACCAGAACTCTTCCATGAGACACAGCAAACATCACTGCATTGGGGACCAACACCCAGAATGGAAATGAACAGGCATCGAAGCATCCCCGCCGGTATACAAAACAGCCAATCAAACAAAGGGGGAATATGTCGGGTGCTGAAAAAAGCAAGCAACATAGAAAAAAAAAATAAACCAGCAAAAGAAAAATGGTAAAACCCAAAATGAAACGAAAAAATACAAAAAAAGAGCAACCGCGCACATCACCAAAAGAAATCCATGTATCCATATCTGATAGATGCTCCTTCGACTCGGACTACTCTGTACGGACTCACGGAGTATACCTCGCCATGTAGAAAGGTCAACTAATCTAATCTTCGAAGAAATTCATAATCGCTCGGATGCCACGTGACCCCAGCCCATGAGGTGGATAGGCAATGTACAGGGGCTCTTCGTGGGCTCCGAGTTTCATGCGAAACTCACTCTTCCGAGTAAGGTGGAATTGTTTGACCACGGCTTCGTACGTGTGCTGCAACATGCGCACCTTGGCACCCTTCATGTGGTGACCCGGGGTCAGCACCGCGGTGGCACCAGCACCGAATGTGAGCGACTTGATGCCCGACTTGGACGCCGTCTGGATCGCGTGCGTGGTGATATACTCAATCGTACCGTTGGTTGAATCCGGGAAATCCAAGCTGTACTTCACTTGCATTCCCTGCTGAGGTGCCAGCATGGCCAGCGCCACAAACGCTTCGATGTTGCCGTTCTTGTCGCTGGCGTAAAAGTACCAGCGGTGTTCGTGATCGCGCCAGGGGGCGATCTCTGACAGATGGATCTGTGTGCCCTTGCGGTTGGCTAGCCAATCTGCAATGCGTTGGTCAATCTTCGTCCTAATTTCTTCCGATGGGAGTTCGCCGTGCGGGACCTCGATGATCTTGACGCCCTCATTTTCGGCTCGCCGAATCTTTCGGGAAACCTCAGTGTCGGATGCTAGTAGGTTACGCTGCGGGTCTACGCGCTCTTCAGCAATGCACGACAAACTGCGCCATCCTAGCTTCTCTCCCAAGAGCTCCTCGACTGCAGGGGAGATCAAAATCCAAATGGGTTTGAGTTTAGTTTCCCGCTTCAGCCAGCGCAAGAACCCACTAATGACGCGGTTGTACTGGCTTTGGTCGCATAGTGGATCGCCGGGGATGATGGCGTAGCTGTGACTTGGGATGTAGGAAACGGCGCCTCCAGTAAAAGGGTCTCGCCATATTAGGTATCGATCATCCAACCAGGATGTAGACGTCGCATCGCCATAGTTGGCGATCAACTTTTCCAGAGGCTGATAGTCCTCCTCGCTAGGGGCTTTACGGGAGCGGTCGTGGTCTTCCTTCTGCCATGGCGGTTCAATAGTCGAAGCTTCAGGATGGCGCAGCTCAACCACCGTCGGCTGAGGCGGGAAGCTTTTCGGATCGCGGTGGAAGAGAGAAGCCAAGCGGATATTGCCCAACTTGAGAAGAAGCATGAGGAAACGTTCTAGACCAACACCGGCACCGGCATGGGGAGGCGCGCCCCATCGGAACCCTTCAAGGTAGTCTTCCATCTGACTCGGCTTGATGCCGTTTTTCTTCATGTTTTCTTCCAGCATCGCGGCATCGTGGATACGCTGGCCGCCAGAGACGATCTCTTGGCCGCGCACAAACATATCAAAGGAATTGGTATAACGCGGGTCGTTGGGGTCAGGCATGGTGTAGAAGGGGCGAGCGGAGACGGGGAACTTGTCGAGAATGTAGTAATCGGTACCATACTTTTCTTTTACCAGCTCGCCCAGTCGGATTTCATCACGAGTGGCCAAATCTTCGTCTTCCGGGATCAGCTCGCCGTCTTCGCTGCGCCAGCCAGAGTCGTTGAGCAGCTTGACGCCCTCGACGAATGGAATAATGGGCGTCTGTTCGAGGATCACGACGTCCTCAGATGGGAACTGGTGCTTGATTACTTCGACCTCTCGACGGTATTTGCTATAGATGCCGGTGATGATGTGCTTCAGGGTGGCGTCAATGGTCTCAAGCATTTCGTGATAGTGCTCTTCAATTGCCATTTCAAGATCTAGACCGGTATACTCGGTCAAGTGACGATGAGTGTTTGAGTTCTCCGCTCGGAACACGGCACCAATCTCGTACACACGGCCAAAATCAGATGCAATGGCCATCTGCTTGGCCAATTGGGGGCTCTGCGCAAGGAAAGCGGGCCGTCCGAAATACGTCAATGCAAAGACGCTCGCGCCAGATTCAGTAGCCGAGCCTTGCAGCTTAGGAGTATGGATCTCAATGAAGCCCCGCTCATCGAGCGCGGCGCGCCAGAGGTTGCCGACTGCAGATTGCAGGCGGAAGATGGCCTGCGACGTGCCGGTACGGAGATCAAGAATACGGTTGCTAAGGCGAGTACGATCAGGGATGTGGCTATAGCGACCCTCGACTCGGTCTTCCTCTTCGGTGCGGATCTCGGCTTCATAGACTGAAAAGGGTACTGAGTCTTCGCGGCGCACCACGACATGAAGCTTTTCGATGGAAAGCTCTACATCGTGGTAAGTGCACCCGAGCACGGGAACGGCCGGGCTCTGGACAACACCTCGAACACGAACAATGGTGCCGGTTCGTAAATGTTCAGCCCAGGCGACCATCGCCGTGGACCGTTTGTCATCGGCATGGAGCACGCCCTGGAAGGTGGTGAGTTGTTGACGGAAGACCAAGAAAACTAGCTTGGCGCTCATTTTTCGGATGATATGCAGACGAGCAGTGAAGAAGATCTCTTTGCCAATCAGACTGGTTGAAATGTCGGTCAGCGAGGTGCGCGGCTCGCGCGTACGCTCCTGGCTTTGCACCAGAGGCAAGTCGCCATAGCGCTCGCGCTGTTCGGGGGTCTCTTCACGGGCGAGTTCTACCTCCTTTTCCTGGCGGCGCTGCTCGGAGCTGTTGCTCTGTTCCTCGCTTAGGCGACTTCTGCTCTGGCGTTGCTGCTGGCGAGCGAGACGCTTCTGTTGGTTTTTGCTGATGCCGGTGGAGGAGGAATCGTCGGACAGGTCGTCGGACGAGGAGATTTCATCGCGGTCGCGCAGGAAGTTGACCAGCGAGCGGCGGGGTGAGCCGGTGCTGCCCGCGCCGTCCGAATCCACGCCGTCATGCTTGGGGCGGATCTTGGACAGGGCGCGTCTGATGCCTGACATGGTGTAGCCCGGTGGGCAGATTCGAGGAATTGGAGTTGGATGATAGATTATAGAGGCTGTATAATGAATTTCGGCGTGTGGGCAGAACTTGAATTAAACAAGGTGAGCGAGCGAGTGAGTAATTGCGGGGTCCTGGTCTAGACGACGATAAGGATAAAGACGGAAGGATCCGGCGATGCTGCAAGGGAGGTTGTTCTCGGTCCTTCTTTCAGACTCCTTCCCGATGGGTGCCGAGGCAGCAGTGGGAGAGGACGCAATTGGGGAGTTTGAGGTGGTGGAGATGAGGACCTGAGTTTTGGCTGCGAGCGATGATGCAGCAGAACAGGCAGGCTGGAGGGGGAGCTGCTTATGTCAGGCGATGACCAATCCGGTAGCGGCTTGGCGGGATGCTTATGTAGCAAAGGCAAGTATACAAGGTAGGCATCTATGAGTTTCGCTATGCAATTGGAGATGTGGAAACATGGAGACATATTAGACATGTGCGTATATATACTCTGTACGCTCTGCCCGGTGCACCTGTTCTACGTTGACCGCAAACCGACGTCAGCGCGCTAGCCAAGCGTGAGGCACATCGCCAGATTCCTGCTGAGCGGATCCCCGCCAAGCCCAGCCTCGCAAGAATCAGAGTCTGCTCTTGGCCTTAGTGCGTCCTCAGTCGGCAGCAGAGGCATGCAGGATACGCTGGATGCTAATGGAGATAGGCAGGAGATCAACAGACAGGCCGGGCCGCCGAGTCGTGACGTTTGATTAGCTGGAGGCCTTCCGTGAATGGCATGCCCCGTATGACGTATAGACTCGGAGACTACTAGTACACTCGCATACACAGAGAGACAGATATATGTGTATGTGATTGTTTATTTATTTAATTACTGGTTTATTCCTCTCTTAATAACGTATCTACCTCCATAGCGTGTATACTGGCATCGTATATGTTCTTTATGCTGATAAATCTCGAAAAGACCGCAGCTTCTCGAAGTCCAAGTCAAGAGTGTGGCTTGGGCGAGGCATTGCGCGTAGGCCAGCGACATGACATATATACCCGGCAGGCCTGCGGATCCGGCACAGAATGCTAGCAGCATTGACCATCCGTCGCTCTTGTCTATATACATATAACATATACACAGACATATACAGATGTATATATATTTATATTCACATTCAGATATTCGTGTATCCACATTCACACTACACCACGCCATCTAAGCATAATAATTCATAAAACCGCTGCGGAACGCCCCGGCAACCACCGCCCGTCACACGACTCCCGCCCGCATGGACGACAACCATCCCAAACGGCTCCGGCTGGATAGCGACAACGCTCTCGACGCATCAACCATGGCTTCCCGCCGCACCTGGCTGCAAGTGCAGGCCGTCTTCTGGCGCTGCCTCATGTCCATAGGCATGTTCCTGCACACCGTCGGCTGGGCACGACCGCGCCCGTCCTTTGTCCGCCGCATCCCCCTGGGTACTCGGGGCCGAAAAGTCGACCTGTACTTCTACTGCCCGCCATCCTATTGGAAAACCCGGCGAAACCGCCGCTCTACGTCGTCCATCTCATCATCCCGCCCATACCCCGTCGTGGTCAACTTCCACGGAGGCGGGTTCACCCTCGGCACCGCCACCGACGATGCCTTCTGGGCCAAATGCGTGCTGCAAGAGACCGACGCCATCTTCGTCAGCGTCGACTACCGCCTCGCCCCAGAGCACCCCTTCCCAGCCGCCGTCGACGATGGCGTCGAAGCCCTCCTCTACCTCGCCTCACATGCCAGCGAGCTCAACATTGACGCCTCCCGCATTGCCCTGACCGGCTTCTCGTCCGGCGCCAACCTGGCCATCACCGTGCCTCTGCGCCTACGCGACCGGGTCAAGAACGAAGCCAGCAGCGACATCATCCACATCGTCGAGCCGCTCGACTCAACCCAGAACCTGGTCAGCAGCCAGGGCAATCTACACGTCGTAGCCACCTTTGCCTGGTACCCGCTCCTCGACTTTGTGGCCTCGCGCGAGCACCGCCGCGCCGCCAGCGTGATCCCCGGGAAAACGATGCCAGCGTTCTTCACCAACCTCTTTGACGAATCCTATCTTCCCGACCATGCCCAGCGCTCGTCGCCGTTTGCGTCGCCCGAGCATGCTCCAGACGACATGCTAGACGAGGCGTTGCCGCAGGACATCTTCCTGTATACGTGCGAGTGGGACATGCTGCTGCACGAGGGCCAGCGGTTTGTGCGTCGCTTGGAGAATATGGGGAAGCGGGTGCGTGCCATGATGGTGGAGAAGGTGCCTCATGCCTGGGACAAGTCGCCGAATCCGTTCCGCGACCAGCAGAAGATCAATATTATATATGAGTCGGCTTGTCATGAGATGCAGACTATATTCAACCATGCTTAGGTGTTTCTTTTTCTTTGTTCTCGTGTATAATATGTTGTACAGCTTTTGAGCGCATTGTTAGCGGGTATATGGGTTTAGATTATAGACATGGTATTCAATTTTTTATCATTCGCTTTTCTTTTTTTTTTTTTTCTCTTTTTTGAGCAATATCTACAGGTACATACATACATATAATGAGTTATGATTTAACTATTTCACATTTTTATTCATGTTCATATCCGAAAGGTAGATACTCTGACATTATAGACGCCATGCATTGTATACCAACATTTCCTTGCAAATGCAACAAACGCAACTATAAAAAATTTCCACAGCTCATTCCTCGTCCGTCGCCGTGGAAGCATCATCATCATCTTCATCATCCTCATTATCCACCTCACCCGCACTCTCCGAGGAGTCATCATCAGCATCACCGTCGCTCCCCGGAATCGCCCGCCACTGTATGTAATCCCCCTCCAACCAGCGCCGACTGCGCGGCAGCTGGTACGGGTCAAACGGAAAGTACGCATCAAGCTGGCCGCTGCCATCATTGCCGGCGCGGATCTCGCGCTCGACCATGGCAAAGCGCGGATCCGTCAGGGTCGTGATACTCCTAAACGAGGACATGCGCAGTCGCTTGTTGGACTCGATCAGCGAATAGACATACATGAATCGGAGGTGGTGGGCGATGCGCGCAAACTCGGCCACTATCGCCGGCGAGCACACTTTCAACGGGTTGAGGCGCGAGTAGATGGTTCGCTGGAGGATGTCCTTGACAGAAGGCGGGAATGTGACGTCGTCCTCATTGTCGAGATCGTCGTCGTCGTCGTCGGCGGCATCGTCTTCTACCGCATCGTCGTCCTTCTCTTCGGCGGCTGTTGTGAGGTCTCTCCAGCGGAAGCAGAAAATGTACAAAAGTGCCTGTGCAGTAGCGTAGAAAGGCCCGTACCGCCGCAGATCCGGTCCGCGACAGGCTGCCTCGAAAGTGGTTTGGAGGTCGCGGAGGTGGTTGCCGAGTAACTCAAAGGTATCCCGGACGGCACGCGCAGGCACGTGTTTACCTCTCGCGAGGAAGCTTCCCAGATATGCAGCAGCCGACTGGCGCATGATGGCTGGTTGGGTAGCGCTGAAAATGATGGTGGTGCAGGTCTGCACAAACCGGTCGATGAGGTCTCTAGAGTATTGGGAAAAGTGGAAGATGAGGAATTGCGTATGGCGGGATCGGTAGGTGGGGAGGATGGTGCTGCGGAAATGAGAAAGGAGCAAGTCTAAAGCGTTATTCTTCTCATCAGGTGTCCCGTCTTTGAAAGGGGGTGCATAGAACTCAAAGAGCTGGTCGATCATGCAGTCAATCTTGCGGATGTTGTCTTTGACGTTTTTCAGACGCCGAGTTTCGACGTCTGTAGTATCGTCATCGCTAATCACCGACTCTGCGTCTGAATCGTCGTCGTCGTCGTCGACTGTGAAATCTACCGGGAGGGCGAGATCTTCTAATATATTCTCGCCCACCTCGTCCTCGAATTCTTCCATGTCAATCTGGATCTGCACGTCTATCTTGACGAGTCTCTCGGTAATCAAAGCTGAAATCTCGGCCTGAAGCTCGGGGGCGTAATCAATGATCTTCAACAGATTGCGAGTGTAGGCCACATTAGCCCTTGCGGAATCGGTATCAAAGGGGAATTGCCCGGACAGGATAGGAGACAGTGTGCCGCTCGTGGCAGGCAGTAATTGCATAATGAATCTGAGCGCCGTATGCACTCGGTCATAGATTTCTTCGTGTGAAACAGTCGCATAGCCGGGGATTCTACCAGTGCCTTTTGGGACTGATGAAATTTGAATGTCAGCTATTGCAAATAATTGCAAAAAGAAAGACCCCTCTTACCCTCTCCAAAATAGTTCACCAGCATCTTAAGCACCGAACGTAGATATCCCGTATGCGCCGCAGATAGATTGGCCAAGAACCGGATAAATGTCTTGACATACGATTCATCCCGGCCAAGCCATTCGCTGCTCAAAACCGCATGCACGAGGCCCGAGCAGCTACGGTCGAGCGAGGAGACATTCGCCAGCAAACCCGTCAGATGCCGTTTCATCGACGTCGGGCTGGGTATTTCAGACGAGTCGTCATCGTACAATTTTTTAGGATCTGTTGTGAAAATCTCTTTTACCTGGTCATAGCCTTCGCTGTCGGAGCCCGAGACGTGTCTCTGAATAGCTCTGCGGATTTCTTCCCGTATCAGAGCAGTGCTTTTTTCTCGCGGTTCGCCTTGGCGATGTGTGCTCGCCTTTTCGGCGGTAGCATCGAACTGGACGCGGGCTCGTTTGGGAGGCGCTGGGCCATCGCCGCGACTGCTTGCAGCGTCAGATGGAGGTGCAGAGGCCGAGGGCTGAGAAGACATGTCCATGGCCGCCATCTTGCGCTTCTGGCCGGCCATGGCCGACTTGGACGACTTGAGGATCGAGGTTACAGGAGAGATTGACGGGAGTGGCATGTTGCTGGGTCGTTGAGCAACCACTATGTGGCTATCTTTGTGTTCTCTCTATTCGGCTGACGACTCAAAACAATCTGGAGTTGATAAAACTGGTCGATAAAAAGACGGACTCGACGCACACGACAGGACCCACCGAGCGTGTTGTGGTCTGGCGCAGACGTTCCGTTCGTTATGGAGCGGATTAACCGCCTGCCATAGGTGAGAGCTAACAATAACGATTGCACAAACAACAAACAAAAAGAATAACAATAGTGATAAAAATCAGGTGTGTATGTCGACGGAGCAGAGCAAACGCTGGGGCCAAAGAGGAGAGAGGTGACGATAGGAGAAAAATTTGAGGTGGGGCGGCGCTTCCTCCACTCGACCTGGAGAAGGCCGCGAAAGGCGGTGACGGCTATTTCGTTGTGCGCAGCTCGCTTGCCAGAAGCAGCAGTATTGCTTTTGCTTAATCAACACGAGTGATGACTGATAGTCAAGTATTGATACTTAAGTTGATGGAATGGTGTGCAAGTGTACAAAGTACAATAGTATTCGATTCGAGCCATGTAGTTATTGCCAACACCCACTTCCGCCGGAAAAGGGCTCCGGCATGCTCACTGCAATGCGTAATACATCGCCAGCGTGCATGATGTTACGCGATTCTACTACCTACTACATCGTATATGAACCGTCGTATAACTGTGACATGTGCATTGCATTCATTTTACACAGATAACAGGCCCCATAATCATCCTAATTGAGCAGCACAGGAAGTACATTTGTGCATCTAGACACCATAACGAAGTGCTGTCTAGATATGGGGAATAAACCAAAACAAACTAACAAACTGAGAAGGTAGATTGTAAAATATGTGCATGAAGATTTGCTCTGGCAGAGACAGAGCTTAAATCGAAGGAAAAGGCAAAGAGTTTGAACAGCAAACCTTATAACCCCATAGTTGTTTGATATCAGAAACCCAAAAAAGGAAATACAACCGAAAAAAGAAGATCATAAGGAGTGAGGACCATTCATGGCGTATAAACAGAAAACACGGGCAATTTGTCGCCACAGAACTAGAGGCAGGGGATATCATAGAGTCGTCGAGGTGGATCGTGGCATAGATTTAAAGAAAGACAGAACATGGCTGAAGGGACTTGATATAGTCTCCTAAAGCCAAGCTTTGGTTGCCAGCGGTCCAATCTCGTCGTCAAATACACCGCCGTAGAGCTCTTCAATTTCAGACAGATAGTCATCCAAGGAGAACTTCTTCAAGCCTTTGTTGAGAAGGATTTGCTCCTCCTCTTCCAAGACTCTCAGCGCGCCAAAATCTTCGGCAACCTCATTCACCTTGTCGAGCTCGCGACTGAATGGGTGTTCAGTGTACTCAGGAACAGGCGCAAACGCTTCTTGGCTGCGGGCGGTCGCCATAGATGACGGCGGTGGCGACATGCGCGACACCGATCGCTTGCGGGCGAGATCCTGATGTGACTTCTTGGTGTGCGAAAGCGCGCGCTTGGGCACGCTGGGCGCATCGATGCCTGTGGACGAGGTTGAAGAGCGGGCCGTACTGGCGACCGTCGCAGATCTCTTCGGGAAATAGCCCGACAGGTGGTTGGGCTGCATGACGGGCTCAGGCTCAGCCGACACAGGGGTGATGGGAGAGACAGGAGTCACATCGCTTTCGTCTGCAGATCTCAGCGACGAAGCAGAAGAAGATGACGACACCGAACCCAGATCAGGGGCGTTGTAGACGAGCGGATTCGTTGCCGATAGGAGTTCCACAGGGCCAGAGATCTTGCCACGATTGATGGTGCCGGCGGAATACTTGATGAGGCCTTCGCGATAGGGCATAGGGGTTGAGATCTCGGGGCGCTTATGGCGCTTTGTAAACGCACGGGTGATGGATGCCATTTTCCCTTTCTAGCTGATGTCGAATATGGTAGACTGAATTGCCTTTTAATTTGTTTCTGTAAAGTAGGATCCCAAAGTCCAGTTCAAGATCGAAGAATTTAGTGTCGCAAGAGAGATCCAGATCTTTCGAGCGAGATGGCCGAGAATCGTTCTTTCGGTTACAATGGATATTCGCAATACCGTGGCAGTCGACTTTCTTCGTTGGCTCTTTCAGGCAGCGAAAGGAAGGTGAATGGTTGCTCTGCAACCGGATTTGTACGACAGAAAGAGCGAGGTGTCGAGTGGCAATGATTTTGTTTTCTTTTTTTTTTCTCTCTTTCGGGTTTTCGGAGGTGATAAGGAGCGGACCACCAGGACTCGCAGTAAGTAGTGAAAGGAAGGCAGAGAGGGGGCCGGAATACCGCTCTCACGCAGGCACGCAGGAAGTGCAATGCTGAAGGAAAGAAAGGAAGGAAGGAATGAAGATGAATGACCCGAGGGAGTGACACAGTGAGGGAGAGAAGGGAGAGCGCCGCATGACTGAGCGAGCGAGACGAGAGTGAGTGCCTGCCTGACTGGGCCTGGGGCAGAGAGAGAGCGAGAACACGCGCTGGTCTGGACTAAAGGCCGTCTCCACCGCCCAAACGAAAGGGTTCGTTTCGTTCTGGCAGCGCGCGCCAATCAGCGGGCGGGCTGTATTGCGGTACCAACGGGGGTATTTGATACTGGCTGCGATTGGCGGGCAGCAGCCCAAACGGTTTGTCCGAGCCATGGGCGGCGGGCGCTGATTGAGCGGTACAGGCAGGAACCGTATTGGATACGGCGGCTTGCCACGCTCAGGGCGGGCCAAAAACCTTGATCACAGATTTCAGCCACTCGAAACAGCCCATACTGTGGAGCGCGGCGTCCAGAGCAGACTAGCCCACGTCGCATCCACGGCTGGCGCTTGCCTTGTCGGGCCTAGCGTGTGGCAGCATGCGATATGGATGCAACCGTCAAACGACGTCAGGCACACGCCTTTTGTTGCTGAACTTGCGGATAGTACGTGTTCTCCTTGCAGGCGTTTGTCCCAGACTGTTCAGCGACACACCAGCGCCGCCAAAGAAGGCACCATGACGGCGCAGATCCTTGCGTGGTGCCAGCAAGGATCGCGTGTTTCCATGTTCCGACCTTGCAGCCAATCGGCATGCGCAGTCAGGGCGCCCCCGGCTGCATACTGCAACTCCCGTATTGGGCCATGGCATGGGGTGTGCTAGTTACTCCGTACTACGAGAAAGTCGAAACTATGTTTATGCGACAGGTAGCACTGCTAACTAGATCGCGACGATGCCTGCTAGCTATGTCATAGCGCTCATTGTGCAGCAAGCCTCGTCGTTGGCTGGCACACTGGTGCATGCCAGTCTCCGTCAACGGTTAATCTATTTTTGTTTATTTTTAATATACTCTTCGACCGAGGCTCCCCCCTTTAATCTGCTGAGCTCTGACTGCGTGATCAGCCTGAAACTACGACACAAGCAAAACACATGAAACGTGAGAAAAGCAGCCGACGTCAAACTAAAGTAAATGCCGCTAGTCCCTGCTAGGATTAAAGTGAGCGCTAGTGCGGATCAGGAATAGTGCGCCCACCCCCCATTTGACCCCCAATCGTTAAGTTAACATAAACATGTAACAACAAAGTAACCCAACGCGAGTATCTACGTATGCTGTCCGACTGACGCTGAAGTCGGACTCTGCATCTTTTGAATTCTAAACTGACCCCACTACGTATTCAGTTGATAAGGTTGATAAGGCCACCTGTTCGTTTCTCGTTATTCACTGTGGTGTGCATATTAGCCAAAGAGCATATGCAAACTACATCATACGCATTCGGAATCTCGCGTCTGCAGATAGACTTGCTCTCAGTCATGAGCGGTCATAGAATTCATGCAAGATTCGATCTATGACAATCAATCGATATCTCCACACACGGTTTACCGCCTGCTATGCTCTGAGTGTCTCCGGAGTTTCACTTCCATTCCCTCTCCAATCTCTATAGCTCTAGATCACTGACAAACACTTTTTTGGCTCCATTTAATCTCTCAGTCAATCTTCTCCCGCGTCTACTAATTCTAGCTGCTTCCCAGCAATCATACATCGGTCGTTCTGTAGCACTTGCAGTGGTCACGACGGTTGGGTCAAGGCCGTCAGCATCACTCGACACATATGCATAGATAGGACGAACGAATAGGCAACTGGCTGTCCGTGTTGGCTGCTGCTGGTGAGCCGTATTCGTGCTGTCCAATTGTTGCAGTTTTGCTGGCTGTTCCTTTTGTTTCCACGATTGCTGCTGGAATCATGCAATGCTACTCGTTGCATTTTTGGTGAAGTCACAGCTTTCCAAGGTAGAAGACCAGCAGACCAACTTTCTCTTCTACATTTTTTGATAAAGCATCAAAACATTTTGTGATGCGTAAGTCTCGCGCTCGTATCGAGCAGAACCTGCTTAGTATGATGTTTTGGCAAGTAATACCTCAAAAAGTCTCTTTAAACTCCTCACTTGTTAGACCATATACCTCCCAACCACTTTCTTTGTGCGCCTCGAACTGAATTATAGCAAAAAGAAGCCAATAATGTCTTCTCTAGTTAGCCTATACACCGTAAGTTGACAGTTTTGTCCACAAACTGCGTGGGTTTCATAGCTGTTTTGTGGAAATTCAACGACATCTTTTCCTGCATTCTACCAATATATCTTGGCTCTAGAATCTGGTCGTCAGCTTTGCTTGATGCAGAAGTAGAGACTAAAGTGTTCTGCGTATATCTCAGACGTGCAACACCATTGCCTATTGAGTATAGCCCTAGTATCGGGTTTTGCGGTCTGGTCCATAAGATCAGGCCTCATGTACCGCCCCAGGCAGACTTTGTATAGACAAATTTAGTGTACGACAACCAATAAATCTGACTAAACATCAAATAGATCTTAATCGGAGTCTATCACGAACCGTTTATAATATTTACATCTCAAGGGGGCTCTACGAAGTAGCACACCCCGAGACTATACATTCAAAGTCTGGTCTTCATGATGCATCAGATCAAGCATAATGCTTCTGGCCTTTTCGGCTTGCTCCTCGATATCAACATCCCACAGCCAGCGAAATCTCTCCTTCCATGTGTCCTTCAATTTCTGCGCGTCATCGCTGACCCCTTCATAACACAGACATAGCAGATCTGCATTCTCCTTGCTACTTGTCACGACCTTCTGGCTGCGTTCGCGCCGCACAGCATCATATGCGTTGAAAGCAATAGCAACATCGTCCGACGTCGTGACGCGCGGGTCTGCCAGTAACTCAGCCAAAACATGTGCATCCTCAATGGCTTGGCCCGCACCAGCTCCCTGGTGCGGAGTGGAAGCATGTGCAGCATCGCCGAGGATCGCGACTTTTGATTTTGCAAACGTCGGGATGTGCGGATGCTCAAAAATAGCCCATTGAGAGGCGTCCGACATATACTAGAATCATATCAAATGGTCTGACGTATATCACATTCACATTAGAGTTAACTTACCTTCATTATCGAATTGACGTACTCTCCCATATGCCCAAAATCTTTCTGCATATCCTCTTTGCTGGCCGCGCGGACCCAAGTATCGTTGTTCCAAGTATCATTCAGAGTGTAGAGGCCGACATTGACCTTCTTAGCCCGCATAATAGGATAGGTGATTCCGTAGGCGCCTTTTCCGATATACCAGGTCGAAATCCTCGCGCGCTGTTCGCCCACAGCTTCTACCATGGTTTCCATGTCGAGCACGGCGCGATAGCCGTACATGCCGCTGTACTGCGGCTTCACTCGCTCTGGGTCGTCTGGGAACAGAGACTCCTTGACTTTGGAGCGGATGCCATCACAGCCGACGACCACGTCGGCCAAGGCAGAAGTGCCGTCTTCAAAGGTCAAACTGACCCCAGCCGTAGTCTCCTCCAGCTCCGCCAAACGCTTTCCGAATTGAGCCACACCCGCAGGAATGAGATTGACCAGAGCGCTGAGAAAGTCAGAGCGCCGCACCGTGGTCTGGCCGGAGGGTAGCGCGTTCAACGTCATGAGGCGCTGGCCTGCCTTGTCCCCAGTGGCCCAGATGACCTCGAACCAGGTCTGGCGGAACTGCTCGTAGCCCGGGCTGTCTGCATGCGTGGTGATGAGCGAGTCGTAGATATTGCGGACTTGAGGATCAATGAGCGGCATAGTGCGATGGGCAGCTGGACCAATCGATAGGCCTAGCCCGACCTCTCCAAAAGCCGAGGCTGCTTCGTAGATCTGTACCGCAACATTGCGCCGCAGCAGGCCAATGGCTAGAGTGAGGCCGCCGATGCCTCCCCCAACGACGGCAACGGTGAATTGCTTTTGGGAAGCTTCCGCACTGTCCATGTTGGAATTTCCACCGTCGGTACGCTGGATAAGTTATATGAGCTGAAGTAATATATAAATCGTATAACCTTGATAACAACGTGAGCCGTTTCCCCGTGGAATACGCTAAATATTAGTATGCAGTAGTATGTACTGTAACTCAGTTACAAATCATCATGTCCTAACGATAGGCAGAATCACCACAGCCGGATGTAATATTCCCTGTAATCCGACTCAGTCGAGGCGTTGGGCTAGGCTTAGCTGTGCCGTGGATGCAGGCGGAGGATGCAAGTTCTGCGAGCATCATATGTTACGTATTCCGAGCTAGTATTATAAGCGGAATCAATGAAATCCTAGCTGATACTGACTAAGCGGTGATATATGTCAAGTTAGGTTAATTTAGTTAACTAGAGAGTAATTAATTAGCTAGGATCCTGGACCCTGGATCCTGAACCCCCGGCAGTGGATAAGGATCAGCAATCCAATTATATTCCGACATGATGGCGCAGCAAGCATCCGAAAAGCCCCTAAATGGCGCAGAGCATGGATGGTTCTCAATCCGTCGTTACACACTGTGTGATTGTGCGACATATTCGTTCTCACGAAATTTGCACGCAGGACTGGGTTTCTTATGCTAGCTATGATCGCACAAAACTCGACTTGAACGATGTCTTCCCTGGGGCAGGGATGCAAAAGGTCCAGATGCACTATCTGGGCTAACCCGGACCGTGGCCAAATCCATGAAATGTGGACAGGGGTCAGTTTTGGGCTGTAGGAGATACCTAAGTCGGTCTCTTGTTATAAGGACACCCTACAAGCAGTGTCTCTTCTCTTCTCAGGAGCACTTGACGACTAGCTGCGTTAGGAGACATCATCATGAGCCCGCAGACGGTCATGACTGATGTGAATAGGGCTTCTGAGCTACTTATACCTACGATACTAACCACGATTGTAGCCTTCATCTTGACCGGGCTCCGAATCTATGTGCGTATAAGGATCATCAAGTTGCTAGACTGGGATGACTTCTTCAATGTGCTAGCCATGGTGAGTTGAATGATGTTTTGTTGGGTTACCTTTCAGGAAATCGGTTTTATGGTGCGAAACAATGAAAATGAAATACTAATCTCTGTTCCGGCTCAGGCCACGACATTCGTGATGATGGGCTTGGTCATCGGCGGCACATCTAGTGGAGTCGGGCGACATATTCAGTTTTTGGAGAAACGTCTTGCCAAAGCAACGCATGGCATCATGCTCATGCGGATTTGCGAGTTTATGTTGATTATTTCAACTGTTTTCGTGAAGATCTCGATCAGCTTGTTCCTAAAACGACTTTTGTACGTTTTACCAGGACACCACACGGACGCATCTAGCTGACACAGTCGTTCCATTGCAATAGTCCTACAAGCAGAAGATGGAGAGCTTTCTTCTGGGCCTTTATCGTATTCAACACTCTGACGAGCTTGGTCGATGCTGCTGTCATCTTTCCGCAATGCACCCCAGTCGAATACAACTGGAACAAATCGATTGACGGACATTGTTGGTCGAACACTGCCATCAATGCGCTTGGAATTGCCCAAGGAAGTAAGTTCCCACGCTTTCTCTCACCTGCTGTCTTTTAAAAATAACGCAAGCGATAGCTATTGCTGCCGCAACCGACTTCACCCTGTCCGTTCTGCCCATCGTGTTCCTTTGGAATGTGAAGATAATCTGGAGAGTCAAACTGGGCGTCTGCGCTATCATGGCGCTGGGTTTTGCGTGAGTCGACCAAAAGATTTTGACTATAATGAATTACTGCTGATAAATTTATAGGAGTGGAGGTTTTGCCATAGCGCGCACTCTTCTAGTTCCTAGCCTGACTTCAACACAGGACCCAACCTGTGTGTTTTATCTCTCGCCTGGGTATGGAATACAAATTTTGCTGATCTATCTATTCGATCATAGGGGATCTAATTCCGCTTTTCAAATGGGCAGTGTAAGCTCCAATCTCCGCTTCAAAATAAAGTCACTGATACTAAGCACAACCAGACTCGAAGCAACATTCGGTGTTATTGCAGCTGCGGCGCCCTCTGTTCGTCCCTTACTTGGCCATAACGCTGCCACGACATCTTACCCAAAATCAGATCCGCCATCACACTCTGTTCCGCTCAGCAACATGTCTCGCTCCAAGCAGAGGTCGCGCCATTCCTGGCTCACCTCACAACGCAGCAAGATGCAGGTGCTCCCTGACGACGAGGCCGGATCAGACGGGGACAGCCAAAAGAAGCTGTGGGCTAGTAAAGACCATGGAATCGTGAAGACGACTGACGTCCAGGTCTCTCATTCGGCTCGCGAGAGAACAGCTAGATCCAGCGATGAAATGCTGGTGTCAGGCGTGGTATATCAAAACAACAAGCGATAGGGGGGCGAGGAAAATTTTTCTTTTTATTTCATCCAAATAGAAGAGAGACGTAAAACTGTTTCTTTATGTAAACTCTATTGCATGCTTATTGAAATTGTACAAAGACTTCATTTACGTATGCTTTCGATATATACATGGATTGGCATTGTAATTCTTGTACTAAAAATTGACATATGCCAACTCAATCACACATGGTCTGGGAGAAGATGTCGCATTCCATAGTGCCAAGGCAACACTATTATATCCTCCAAAGATAATAATACATGGACTATAAGGGTGATAATTGATGCAAATCTGCGGAGAATTCCGAGTCGGTTGCCAGGGTCTGTCACAATACACGAACGTTACCGTACACAAGCCCTAGTTCCGTCCAGGGATCTGCTCTTTCTTTTCCGCAGACACACACTATAACGGACTAACTAACAACCAGATGCAGCTTCTCGCTGATAAAGCAGCTAGAACGACCAGCTTGGTCTTTTGGAGGGTTGCCTCATAATTTATGCGAATCTAGAAAATGCCACCATTCCCTCATCCCTTGAATCCCTAACCTGCTTGAGATACAACCCCGATGTCCAAAGGAAGTCTCTAGTGATAGCAGGGAAATGCACTATAATGAGTGCCATCTTGCTCGTCAATGCAAGCATTAGCTTTACTCGGCTGCAGAGCTGGAACCCACTTTTTTGCATCATGGCTGGCCCTTGTGTCTGACCAGTGAATTAGCAGGGAGGAGAACAAATTAAAGCACGTTGCGCACAAAGTGAATGCTCCGAAGCAGGGGAAAAGCAATATATTTTTGGAAGCCCCGTTTTTCTTGCCTGCTATTCTTCTGCTTCGCAGGTATTCTACTGTCGCATACAAACAGCATCATCATGTCTGACACTGCTTCTGAGGAGACGAAGACCACATTGGCCGTTATGACCGCCAACGCAGAATCCCCAAAGGTAGTTAGGGATAAGCGTGGTCGTGATGTCGTCCTGATCCCGCAGCCCACGGATGACCCAGAGGACCCATTGGTAAGATGAGAGACCGTTCCGTTCCAAAAATGAAAAGTCAACGTCTGATATTGGATGGTATAGATTTGGCCAATGAGCAAGAAAATCATCATCTTTGCTTCTGTCTGCCTTGCTGCCTTCGCAGCTCAGATGTCGCCAAATTCTAACATGCTCACCTTCCTGTCGCAGGTGCCAGCTTACAAAAAGACGACCAATGACCTGCTTTACTCTGTGGCGGCTGGTCTTACAGGATGGGTAGCCGGTCCTTTCATATTTATTCCCTTTGTGGGAGTCATCGGCCGCAGTGCAGTCATATTTTGGAGCCTTGTTGGTGTCTGCGCTGGCCAGATTTGGGGAGGCAAGATGACTGGAGTCAACGACTACATTCCGTTCACCATCTCCAGACTCTTTACCGGCCTCTTCGGCGCTATCCCGGCCATTCTGGGCAGCGGGTATATCGTTGACATGTTCTTCCTGCACCAACGAGGAAAAGCCTTTGCTATTTTTGAAATTATGATTATCTTCGCCGTCGTCGGTGGAGGAACTCTGGGGGGCTTCATTGCCCACAACAATCCTTGGGATCTTGTTTTCTGGTGGACCCTCGGCCCAGTAGGCGCCGCAATAATCCTTGTCTTTGTCTTCGTTGAGGAAACCACCTATAGTCGCGATGCAACCGTCCCTCGCCCTCCCCTTCCCAAGCAATGGCTGGCCAAGAGGATCGCCACATATTTCCCAGGAACACGTACGCAGCCTGCCGGTAAAGGCAAAGAATTCGTAAATCACCACCATTCTCGTCTCATCTTATATAGAAAGGTGCGCTAATCTGTGAGTAGGTGCGTCGTGCGATCGTCCCGTTCCAGATCACTTTTGCTCCAATTACCCTCCTGATGGGAACGTACATTTTCATTGCCCTTGGTCTGCCCATCATGCAGGCCTCCACGCTCGCGACTTTTTTGGAGCCTCCCGTTGTCGCCGGTGGCTATGGCTTCTCTTCGCTGCAAATGGCCTTCTTCACCATGACCGCATGGGTTGGCATCCTCTGCGCCCAGGTCTATGGGTACTTCTTCAACGACAAGACCCCTCTCTGGGTTGCTCGTCGCCGCGGTGGCACCTGGCACACCGAATACCGTCTATCAAACACCATTCTACCATCCATCCTGTTGCCCATCGGTCTCGGTTTGTGGGGAGGAGGCCTACAGTACCATCTCCATTTCATGGTTCTTGCTCTCGGATCTTTCCTAATCTGGTTCGGTGCTCTTCTCGCATTGCCCGTCTGCTACAACTACATCATCGAATGCTTCCTGCACAATCCCGTCGAGGCTTCCGTCTCACTGAACGCCTACCGCGTCACCTTCGGCCTGATATCCGTTTTTATCACCACTAACTGGCAGGACGCCGTTGGTGTAGGCTGGATGTGGGGAATGGGAGCCTTCTTCATCGTCTTCGTCGATCTCATCATGATTGGGCTCATTCTCAAGGGTCATGTTGTCCGTCAGTGGACTACCAAATTGAGCAAGACTCTTGCATTTACTGAAGATGGGGCAACTATTAGCACCAAGCAGGACGGGGCTGCTTAGTCTTGGAACTGCATTCGTAGTGTTGTGAGTCAGTAGCTCAATAGTCAGGTGCAATATATTGTCGTGCTCTTGAGATGGTAGACACTTGTCCCCAAGCTGGCATTTCGCCTAAGCTACATCTAGCTGTATTGGACCCCGAGGAATTCAGGTCTGATATAGCTAGTGCATGATCATATATCTGGCTAAGTATAATACAATGTGTATCTTTCGCTCATTTTCACCTACACGATAGTATGTTATAGAAAACCTAAAAAGTTAGCATTCGTCCTTCCCACTGATTGTCTTAGCGAGTGCGGATACATTCAAACCGCAAAGCCAGCCTTCAACACATGAAACGTGGTATTATAGATCTATATATACATGGCAGATAGTCGTGTCCCTTCAAAGTCGATAATTATAGTTAGTATATTGATCGATATGACGGTAAAAAAGGGTAGGCAGTACTGGGAAAGCTATCAGTGTATGCGAACTGCACGTAGGAAGTTTCAACTTTTACATGCATTAGCCTACGCCATATAAATAGAAATATGTAGACCACCGCAGTAACAGTCTTCAGACTTATAAAAGTAGGATCGAACACCATGCAGAACGGGTATCTCAATTTAAGCAGTAGCACGTCTACATCAATCGACACATTACATGTACAGACGCAGGCAAAAATCTGCTTAATCTTCCTCCATAGACTCCCAGCCGTCCTTCCCGGCTTCGCCATCGTCCCCTTCCTCCTCATCCGAAGACCCACTATCATCGTTCTGGTTGACACCCATAATCCGCTCTTTGATTTCACCATCCTCTCCAGGAGTAATTTCCGGAAGACGACCTGCAAATGCCCGACGCACAGCACCATTTGTAGAAGTGTCCCAGATCTGTACGACACCTTTGCTACCGGCAACAGCGAGACGGAAGCTGACTTCCGGGTCCGGCGCAAACGTTGTCGAGAACACCTTGCCAACTTCCAGTTTACGAGACACCACCATGTTGGGCTTGTCATTTGCTGTGTTCCACAGCTTGACTTGTTTGTCGGATGAGCCTGTCACCAGGAATCCGGGGATGGTGGGGTTGATGTCGAAGGACGAGACTGAATCGTCGTGAGCCTGCAACGTCCAGACAGGCTTCGAGTCACTGGGAGAGGCAGGGGCGTTGCGAAGGTCGTATTTGTAGACAATGCCATTATCTGTGGTGACGTAGAAGTAGTTGGGGTCGTGGATGTCCCAGCGTAAGTTCTCGACATCAGAGGCTACCTGCCACCGAGGTGCTTTGGCGTCAGGTGCTCGCATATCTGCCGCAACGACAGTTCGATCATAGCTACCGCTGAGCAGAATTGTGGATTCCTTCGGATGCCAATCGAGCGCACAAACCTTATCTTTGTGATAGCTATATGACTTGGCGCATTTTTGTGTGTTGAGGTCCCATAGTTTGACAGTAAGATCGGCAGATGCAGAGGCCAGAAGGTTCCGGTGTTGTCGGTTTGCTGCTAATGCCAATACTGAGTCCACGTGATATTCATCGTTTGCTTTCTTGCTTTTCTTATTCTTCTTCGTCTTCTTGCTGCTTGAATCTTGGTCATCACTTGGTCCCAGGATGGCATTTGGATACATGCAGTCGACGATATCGAGATCCCAGATTTCGATTTCAGGCTCCATGGTACCGACAGCAACAAAGTTTCCGCTTGTGCTGCCTTCTGTACCCTTTCCAACTGGGAAGTCAAGCCATTCCACGCAGAGCGGGATGGCTGGAAGCATGATGTCGTGGTGTACGTAGAGGTTGTCTGCCGAGTCTTCATACACGTAGACTTCCAAATGTGCGACTTCATCTTCAACTTTTCCTGCAATAAGTAGATTGTCCGTGCCAAGAATCTGTAGCTCTTCGCGGTCTTCATCATCCTCGTCTTCTGGGAATTGGAGATAAGGGTCCTTCTCGCCCGGTTTGTGATACGCCAGAGACTTGACGTTGCCGAACATGGTGACTTCTTCACCATCTTCATCAACTTCGTCACTGTCGTAATGATCGAGGTTGTACTCTCTTAGATCATCGTCGTCATCCTCATCGTGCTTCCCGTTGCTGTCCATCGCACAAAACGGCCGTCAGCATATACAACAGAAATCATAGACGGATCAAGCTGAGCACAAACCTTAAGCTTTTCTTTGCCGCTTTCCCATCTGTCTCTTCAGCCATCACTTCGTCTTCTTTATCTTCTGCAGATCCATCCTCTCTAGCAGCTTTCAATTCTCCCTTAGCGTCTTCCAATTGCAGTCTGGCTATCTCCGATATCCGATTAATTTCCTCCTCGTCAATTTCGTATTTGGTGGGGAACTGAGCAGCGACACCTCGCCGCACCCACGCCGTTGTCGTAATCATAGAATTCATGGCGAAATTGCAGTCGAAACTTCGTGTGCAAGAAAAGTTGATCGGCGCCTAAGCGGCGAAAATTGTAGTCGACTCGGCTATCTTACAGCCTTTAGGAGGACTGATTTTGAAAGATAGAACAATGAACCAGCCAACTAAAACAAAAACGAGCCTAACTGCAAAAAAGCGAAATAATCTGCTAAACACCGGGCTCAACGATGTTTAGAGAGCTTTGGAAAATAAAAATTATTTGGTACTTTTTTTTTATCGCTCCGCTCCACCGGCAGAACCACAGACTATCGCTCACCGCCCGCGGATCAGACAATCTGAACTTTGCGGCTTCCCACCGGACGGAGCAAGTTCTCTGGAGTCGAGATATTCCTTTAGACCACCGCATTGGCTGAAACGCAACTCAGAAGCAAACATGCATTCTCATCTTCACACACCTGAAAACATAAGTTCGTCATCTCCCGCACCAATACGATATGATTTCATAAATTTCTAACCTTCTCATACAGACTGCGAGGACATTATGAATGCCCTGGACGAATGCCACGCACGCGGCTTCCTTTGGAAAGCTCTTGGTCAATGCAACGATATCAAACGCGACGTCAACCGCTGCCTCGGTGCTGAACGAGCGAAGCGTGCGAAACGGAACCGCGACGAGGCTCGAGAAAAGAGGGCACGCATCGAGAAGATCTGGGCCGAGGAAAGATCGAGAGAACAAGGCGAACTTTCGCAGAAGCAATGAATGGGCTGATGCGTGAACTCATTTCCTTCAAGCGATTGAACACTACTAAGAGCATTTGCACGGCGTTTGAACATGGACGAAGGAGTCGCCCTGGCTTGTTATTCTAATATAAGAGTGCAAGGAATCATTTGTATTATATACCATCGAAATGGCCATGTTGTGGTTTGTACATAATTTCTCCAATCAAGAATCATCGAAGAAATAGCTTTTGCCTCTCCTACTTGAAAAACGACATGATGCGAAGCCCCATGAAATGAAACCGAATAAACGCCACATAATGAGTTGGAAATTATAGATCATTCCACCGAGACTGGGACTTCCCCAGCCTCACTTTTCGCACTCTTGTGCTTTCTCTTACGTTTCTTTTTGACCGATGCATCTGCGTCTGCATCTGTATTAGCTGCATCGTCTTTGCTCTCGCGCACCTTCGGCTTGGTCTTTCCTTGGTCCTCCGGCCTCTGCTTTCCTCGGTTCTTCGGCTTCTTCATGCTTAGAGGATTGGGCGCCTTGGCTCTTTTCACTCCCCGATCCCTAGTTGTTGCCGCTGTTTCTTCGTCGTCATCTTGCGCGTCTCTCTTCCGCTTAACGCCATTGACAATGTCCAACGCAGCATCGATTCCACTCTTGAATTTGCTCTTTTCAACCCCCAATCGCACTTTTTCAGAGGGTATGCTCAACGGTTCCAACACCATGACTGACCGTTTCACGTAGATAATGGGAACCCCAGGAACAGATCGAGCGCCAGACCGAAGAGCCGCGGCCTTTGTGTTCCGTTCTTCCATTAACGCTTCTGCGCGCCGGCGCCTTTTGTGATCGTCTGAATTTATGTCATCATGAGCCAATGCGATAGGCTCGGCGGTTGCAAGAGTGTAGTGCTCTTTGTTGCGCATCGTTTCCTTGCTCGGACAGAGCAGAGATAGAAGACACTCGACTTCGTCGATAGGGGTATCATCATCGTTATGGGAGCAATGCCGCATTGGGAGGACGGTTGGTGGGGGAAGGTGTTGCGGTCTGTAGGGATTATTTGTCCTTGGATTGATAGGTTGCGCGGCATTTATGGCAGCGAGGGTGCATTTCGAGATTACTGCAAGAGATATGTTAGCTATTCAGCCGATTGTTTTCCTGGCATGTGGTGTGTTGCACTGACATGGCTTGACTTTGCCTTGCAACGTCCGCTCTAACGCGGGTATGAGATCCATCTTGAACTGGTGCACCGCGCGCAGGAAATTTGAGTCGACTATTGGAAATATTAGTAACTGATGTGCAAATAACTCGCGACCACGATCATCATACCCAGGACTTGGTAAGGTTCGTGAAAACCAAAGGTCAGCTCATATTGGTGCATGAGCTTGCGATATTTCTTCGAGCGTTTGGCCCTCATTTTTTAGTGAGACTCGAGGACACAGGATTTGAAAACAGCTTGATGGGAGCTTTCTTGCACAAATAACGTCTCTTCGGAGTTGGAGGTTTGAAACTTTTTCTGCGGCGGCTCGGAGAATGGCCCGTGCACGGTCCACCGATAACGATAGCGGCCTCAGGCATCAAGCGATGTCTACTGGAATATCGTCTTTCTACGTCCACACTACAACCACGCAACAGCATGCAGTGTCTTTTTCTAAGGGACCGAAAAAAAAGAGAAAAAATTCCTGTGTAGACTCTACATATTAACACGCTACTCCTGTATAATCTTAGCCCCCTCCTCGTCCTGGTGCAACTTGCGGAAACCCATCGAGCGCAGCGAGTGACCATAAAACAGCAGAACGACAATCGGCACAAATGCTGCCAGCGAGAGAAAGGCTTGCATGCCAAAGACCCAGCCAACTCCGACCTTATCAACCCAGGCATTGATAAAGAAGGGTATTCCTAGCCCCAGACCCAGACGGTAAATGCCCAGAGTGGAGTTCAACTCGGTCGGATATCTCATGAAACACTCGACCAGATAGTTTATGATGACTGGATTAACACAGGTCGCTGCGAATGTCACGAGAAAGGCTCCAACTGCGAGGACCATGTAATGCAGGTGGTACTGTAGCGATGCACCAACCAAGCCGAGTGAGATAATCATCAAAGCCGAAGGGATCCAGAGAGCGTGCAGGCGATATTCGGGCTTCCAAGTCCCGGAATATTTCCTAGTGAGATATAAGGGAATGCGGTCGTTCATGTAATGGCCCCATATCTGAGCTGTGATCGTGCCGATCCAAAGAGTAAATGTGACTTGAATAGCATTCAGCACGTGGGTTTATCCAGGCAACGTTTGGCATACTTACAAGCCGCATTTTGTTGGGCACTGAATCCATAGCCCCCAGATTCAACAGGCTCTTGCAAAAACACGCTCAGAAGAGTGTTGAAACTGACGAACCATCCGGAATACACCAGAAGGTAGACTCCGCCAAGAAGAAACACTGGACTGAAACCGATTAGGACCTCGGCAACTGCTGAATGTGGCTTCATAATCGTGATCTTATCAGTATCACATGAAAACATCGCAGCTTTTACAGAAAATACGTAATACTTACTGCCTCTCTGGGACCGTTTAAATGTGCCACTTGCGTGCCTGGGAAGAACGTGGCGATGCGGTTCTGCACAAATTTCGACGGTTGAGGGGGATATTCCCTTTCTCCATTTTTTCGCGTATAGCCAGTCTCTTCAAGGAAAATGAAATCTTGGAGAAGGAGAAATTAGTCTCACTCTTTCTTCAAAATCGGGCATACTTACACAGTATAATCACCGCACCCTGCAGTGCCACTGTCCACCAGAATTGCCATGGCCACGGGGCATGTTGGACGATGAACCCCCCAAGCGTCGGTCCAATTACCACCCCGAGAGATGACCAAACCATAAAAGTATTGAATACTTTCCCTCGCTCATGGAGGAAAAACACATTGACCAAAATCTGCGGACCTAAGATGGTTGGAGATGCGCAGAAAAAACCAACAAACAGACGCGAGATTATAAATGGAACATATTGATCCGGTTTGGTCATCAAAGCCGACCATACACTACCACACGTACTTGCAACCATACTCCAGAATAATATGGAACTGTAGCCGAAGATATGCGTCAAGGGCACAAGCACCAGTGGACCGACAACGAGGCCACCTATGGCTGTTGAGATCTATAGAAGCCACGTTAATGATCGACTACTCTCGAGTCTAGACTCGTCCCATCATACCGTATCAGCCACGTCATTGAGGCTTTTGTGATAAAGCTCAGCTTGCGCACTAACGCCAAGCTGATTTGCAAGAGTAGTATCATGCGACGCGAAAGCTGCTAGACTGAGAATGCCCAGCATCAGATACTTCTTCCGCTGCCTCCAGTTCTGGACACCGAAATATAACAAGTTAGCGCATGTCAAACGCGATCAAACAAAAGACGTATAGAGACAGTAAAAGAAAACAAAGGAGCCCGACCAGAGGATCTGTGCTATCATCGCTTGGTTGAGGGACGAGAATTATATCTCCACGCATTTTTGGTTGAGCATTTCCCGACGTCGACCGAGATGCCTGTGCGTTGTCGACGGTGGTTGCTTTCTCTGTTTCTTGTTCCATCATTTTGTACTCGATGGTACACAGACTCCTTATTTCTCTATATTTGCATAGGTTAGAGAGAGAGCGACACAGCCGTTCAAACGACCACTATTTTCTTAGTTGAAGCACTCAAGTTTCAGGGCCAGCAAGACTGAAAGCAAGAAGTTCGGGCTCTCGAAGTCGGGCATAGAAGCTGAGCAAGTGGAGAAATCGAGTCCACCTGGCAACCTTGCACGCTCACCTCACACCATGCATACATGAACGACATGAGTTACCAATGCAATGGCTCCGTTACGGGGTACATGATTGCCAGTCTCATGTATGCAACGTACCTATTCGCCAGTCAGAATAGCATATCCTTTATCACCGCCGGGCATAATTTTCAGAATTTGTACGACCTGGACAGATGGGGTAGTTATTGTGCCTATCCCTCTGATCGTGCAGACATCCTCGGACTATCTTTTCATGTCCCAACCACCACTTACCGCGTCGACAACGCGTTCGTAATCTGTGCAACGTAATCAAATAATTATGAAAAGTTTCTCGAATACAAATGAAACAAGGCATACAATTTAGGCACGCAAAGTGCACATCCTTGCGTTGCATTGCACGTAGCATTGTAAGAGCGCCAATTATTGGGCCCCTTACGCGAACAGGAATTTGACACTTAACCACAGCCACTTTTGGATATGTAGGTCTACACACCACGCTGTGGTAAATACATTCTGACTAGCTAAATACTTTCTGCGCTTATAAGCCTCGCAAGTTTTCTCCTTGCCCTCTTTTAGGCATTTTCGGTCGCCAAGTTGGCCACGCAATTCGTTTTCGAGGTGTCGCTGGGCCAGCGGTACTCAGACACCAAAATAGTGACTGTTGAATAAGATCTTAACAGAAATCTAATCGAGAACTACTTAGAGTAATCCGAGAGCCAGACAGAAAACGAGCCAGACGTTCTTACGAACAGGTCGGAACAGTAGAAGATAAACTTTCAAGAGGTTTTTTTTTATATTCTTAGACTGGCTTTTTGGTTCGGGAAGAAGCTCCCCTATCGCCTCCCTTTTATGTTTCTTTCTTCCCAAGTCCTTGGATTTCTTAAGGATAACATCAATTTAGACATCAATGACAGACTAATGCTCGAGATGCTACTAATCAACACTTCTTCATCGTCTATAGCTTGCGGTGGCCATGAATAGCAGTCCACTTAGGGCTACTAATGGGAGTATCACAAACTGCATTTGAATTGATAAGTGCTGTACAGAGAGCATTCGCAGCATTTCCGGCACTGCGCAATCAAGTTTGACAAGGAGCGACGATGTCGTCAACGCTTAACCGGATATGGACCTAGGTTTGTTTCAGGTATGAGTAGGAAACGAAATGGAGTGAGTGTATTCATGAGAAAAACTGATTTTGCAAAGCACTGTAAGACCTTGTGACGGAAGGACTGCAATTGATGCATACAATTGCAGATGATATTTGCAAGCCGATGCATTCGGGGTTGAAAAGATGATTGTCGAGGTGCGAATTGCTGACAAATTTGAACAAGGTAGCAAGCTCCTATTGACTGACGCCTTTCTTGTGGCTCGGGTATGAGTCCGGTGGTCTCTGCGATGCGGTATATATACTTTACACCTTTGGCTTCACCACGTTGTAACTTCCGAAGCCCGCTCTGGACACCTTCGAGTCCTCCAGGTATAAGCTGCCGTGGATGGCCGGAAAGATTGCCTCTGGCCAATTCTCGCGCCACATACCGCATAAGCACATATGCAAAGTCGATATCCTTAACCCCCAAGTCTTTGTCCGCAGGTTGGTTGGGCATCGTGGCAACAAAGAATCCATAATGCGCTGATCCTACATTGCTATAACCAATCTCGACATTGGCCGGAATGCTGGGATGCTTATATTTGTCGGGGGAACCTCCTTGTACAACAGATAGATGACCCCCGGGACCCAGCAGTTGGGAAATTGGGATCCAGGATTCGTTTTCACAGATCGCATCGAGAGCATGGTATGCAGTGATGCCCTTCAGTGCTTCCTTTACCGCTGCCTTCATTGCATCGGCTCCTACACGATAGTCGATGATGCTGTCTCCCAGCTCTGGTTTGAGAAGAGGAGTCAATCCAGAGCGTGTGGCACCACATATTGCGATGATTGGATGGATATTTGCAAGAGATGCCAGTTTGATTGCGAAGGTGCCCAGTGCAGAGGAAGCGCCGTATACAATCAACGGCAATGGCTCTGCGTTTTTAGAACGGCCCATCCACGGTGCCGGGAGACTTTGGCGGCGAAACAAAGGTAGAGCCGCGGCCAAGATCGTGAGAGGAATCGTTGAAGCTTCTATAAGATGATTATTAACAGGCATGACGGAAGAGGGTCTGGTCTTCCGCCTATTACTTACCTTCAAACGAGATATTGTCGGGAATGAGAAACGCTGTATGGGCTGGAACAACCGCAAATTCAGCATATGCTCCTCCTGGCATTAGCATCTTGTGAAAACCCGCCACACGGTCACCAATACGGAACTCGCCCATGTTTTTGACGTCTTCGCCAATAGCGCTCACGTATCCGGCGACATCGTCACCGCTGTTTATGATTTTTTTGTTATATACAAATGCCTGTAATTTGCATTGTAGCTTTCTTAGCCTGAGCAGCTATGGTACCAATGGAGATATATACCTTTAGGGTTGCTGGCTGCAACAACCACCTTGACCAGTATCTCGTCGGGACCAATGCCAGGCACTGGTCCATCTTGTATACGAGCGGTTACCTCAGGGAAGGTCGGAGAGACAATTACTTCTTTCATCGCGAACCAAAATGGGCAATGGGGGAAAAGCAAGATAAAACTGAGGGGATTTTTCAAGACTTAATCACGCACGGTGCGGCTCTTTATAGGCACGGGTCATCGTTATGTCTCAAGTATTATTAATTAATAAGCTGCCCATCGCATCCCACACGCAGCACGTAACGTAATCCGAAGTGGCATTCTTTTCCCGAACCCGTATACAATCTTGATTTCAATTCCTAATTTCAAATCACGTATAATTACTAGTACGACAAGGACATCTATTTTTTAATCACTTCCAGTAATAACATTTGCAGTTGCACAAAGCCCCATAGCAAAGTTAGTCTCATCAAACTTGTAGATGACTTCTGGTAAGATTCTGGAGTATGGAGCTCTTTGGTATCCTGTCCATACACAAGGCAATACTGTACCCGGGGAACCTAAAAATCTAACAAGGCTATTGATATGCACAATGGATTGACAGGAGGATATGAAGATAATCAATTAGGACGAAGACGGTGACCATCCAAATTTAGTACGTATGTGTTTCTGTGATGTTTAGATGATATGATCTGATAAAGTGAAGGCGCACGTGACGGCGTGCCTAACCAAGCAGATAACCACGGTGACGGGTTCCTCGAAATGTCCCTCTCTTCCTTTCTTTCCTTTGTCCCCTCTCTCAGACCCTTGTCAAGTTCACTCGATCTCTCGAAGCCTTGGAGTTGAGAATCCACGAATAATGTGAAACATGGCCGCTTCACAACGCGCCAAACTTGAATTGCTACGCCATGCTAACCGCGGTGAGGAGCTCACAAAGGTGCTGGAGCAGGACGCTTGTGTCCCAAAAAGATTCTTACAGCGATATGGCATAGACTTGCTTTCTTGGATGGCCGACAAACCTACGGGCAGGGAGATAGTTGATCCCAATCCCCCGCACCCACTCTTGTTCAAGCCCTGCCCTCTACAATTTTTCCACGACCACCCCATTGCTTTGGACAAATTCGACGATGCTGCGTCCAGAGGTAGTAATATGAAGTTCTGCGAATACGATCCGTCTTGGAATTCGTCGGTTTGCTGCAATTACATTGCGGATTACATCTTCAAGTGGGCACATGGTGGTCAGATCCCACGGAAATTGCCAGCCAAAGGGCTTAATCTGTTTATGCACCACGGTATTAGAACGCTCAGGTAGGTCTTGCGCTTACTCATGCCTGGATTGATGATTCTAATGATATGTAGTCTTCCTCGTCGTCTACGCATGGCATGGGAGTTTCACCGCTCGACTTCCAACGGCTGGAGATCTCAGCCTTTTCAGTATAACGACAAGGCTGATGGGGCTGCTTTTCCTCACATTATGCTGTTGACTACTCAGTCTAATGTAGGTAGAAATGGAGCTATAATGCAAGGTGAGCTGGACGTGATCATAGCAGCCATGCATTTCCGCATCAATCAGTATGGAGACGAAGAAGAGGAGGATGAGGAAGATGATGAAGACGAATTACGTTTCCCTAATGAACGGAGATTTCCTGTAAGTGGAGTTCAATTTAACGTCTAGGCAATGATTCTATAATTTAACTAGAACTAATGTGTTTTCATTTAATAGGTTCTAGTTATCTCTTGCGTTGCTCCTCAACATGCACGGATATATTATGCTTGCATGGACGACAGTCGTCTAGTGATTCAACAATCCCGCGTTTTCAGTTTTGAGAAAAAGAACACTGAGCTGCTAGATATCTTCGCAACCTTCTTACTTAGCTGTCCAATCGACGAGAGTGCCGAGCTGCCGGCAGTCCAACACCCTGGAGTAACCTTGCCTTTCAGGTCAATGACACCAAGTTACCTGTCATCTTCATTATAGTTGACAGAAGTTCTAATAGTCCCAGATCCGCCAGTGATATGAAGCCTAAACCGGCTTCATTTGCTTTAGCAGGTCGCAGGGGGAGAATCTTTTTATCTAGTGGGCAAGGGCGAGAAGAAAATCAACGAAAATATTAATACATGTGAGACAAAAGAATTTTAGACATGTAGAGGTTACTGACTGATATTGTGTTTGGATTTATTAGCATTAGAAATGTGAATGCAAAATTGAATTTTTCCCCGCCCAACACCAGAATTCTACCTAAAACATAGTCTGCTTGCATTAATGTACACTTCCTGGGCGAGGGATTTGAAGTCCCTTCTCCCTGCCCATATGCCCAACAGCGAGGGAAGTATATAGTAAAAGTGTTCGAAGACTGGACAACCGCTTATATGATAGTTGCGTTGATGCCCCTCTCTTGACCACACGCCTCTCACTTGTCGTCTTGAATCCAGTTTATGCAAGTCGCACGTCTCTGTGAGACTCGTTGAGCCATCTTGCCCGTCCCACTGTTAAGAGAAGCTATTCGCTCCAAATGACGAGTCCCACATGGGCCAAATACTATCGTCAAAAGTAGTAGAGCGCTCATAAGGCATCTCCGAAAGTCCCATCATCTCGTCTAAGCTATTATCTAGACAAAGCTCTGGCTGCATTTCGGGTAGTTGTTTGTTGTAACTTGCTTTGCCCTCAACATACCGTCGACGTGCCCGTTGTATCAGATCCCATTTCATGCTGGCACCCATCCGTGATCGTAGGAGCATCGTTGGTTCGGACTTTGATAGCCACTTGGCTTTACTCACGTATTCGATAATGTCGCACACCCGGTTGTAGTGATCACCCTGGGCAATGGAGAGCGATGAAAGGACGGTCCAGGCTCGGCTGATCGCATTATCGGCTTCAGTGCTATGTTTTAAATTGGAATTTCCTTGCCTTGTTAGTTGTAGCAATGTGAAAGCGGCGGCCACAACGTTTTCGGCGTCTATGGACATCCAATGATGCGCTTGATTCACTGTCGATGTCGACGTTGTCAGGTTGGATTGATTTGGTAATGCTGCAGCTTCGGTAGCAGTATTTCTGGGACATGAAATTTCTATAAGACGCAAAGCTGCCGCATACGCCTTTGACATATACGAAGAAAACCACATTCGTGACGAAGCAAAGGCGGCGCCGTCATTGCTTGCAGCACCACTGTTTCCTGTAATTCCATCAGCCGTAGTCTCGGATTGTAAAAATGCATAAGCATATAGTCTGAGTTTGGTGCCTAGATAGCTTCGCTCGACACCGCTCGTCCAGCTCGACCGGTGTTCCATTGCGAACTTCTCCAAATCTCGGTCAGCAGAATGAATTATGGGCAATGAATCAGGTGTCAGTCCATCCGGAGTCGAGACATTTTGTCCTAGTAACTCTGAGAATCCGGCTTCCTTATATGCAAGATCTAATAGTTGACGGAACGTCTGATTGCAAATGCTGTCACTGTTCAAGGCGTGAATCACTGTGTAGTCTGGCTTGACAGTGGCGGGAATGCCGAGTTGAGCACTGATGCTAATTGTGATAGTCATCTGTTAGTGGAAAACAATGCAGAGGGAAGAAACTTGGTAAACCAACTTCTGATTTATCATAAAGCAAGCAACCCATGTGGTTCGCATGGACGCAAGCATTTCGTTGTCAAAGGGTACGCCCATGACAAAGTCATTGAAATGATTGGATCGATGAAGGCCGAGTACATTTGCTTTGTTGATCGCTATCCCGCAGTACGTCGGTGATGGATCATCTTGGACCGCACCGAATGGCATTGCCCAGACGCACAGCAGCAAGTATGCTTGCACGAGAGACAGTGAAGGCGATTCGCGGATCGCACTCTCCATGGCAAGACGTCTGATAGGCCAGATGAGAATTTTTCGGAGATCTTTGCATTCTGGAAGAGACCGTGACGACACGGAAACAATTGCCCAAAAGAGCAGACGGCAAGAGCCGCATTCTTCGAGCACTCGTTCTTTTGGAAGCAGAAATGGAAACTGGGTATGGTAATATCGATAGTACCTAGCTGTAGTAAGCAAGGCGGTTGACAAGAAATAGAACATTCTCATAACAGCATACTCTTCTACTATGTTCATGAACATCTCTCGTGAGACTACCGTCTGCTCCAAGACCTGGAAGTCTGAAATTGTCGATGAGCTGGTCGTCATCGGGCCAATGGATGTCGGCCCATCTTGCTTCTCGCTCATACTATCCGCAATGGGCGTGGAGTCTTTGCCTGGTGACTCTAACATATTATTACGAAGCATATGTATTTCACGCTCCAGCTCATCGAGGCGCCTGTTATTGTTATCTTAACAAAAGCTCATCGAGGCGGTGTTCTATGCTGCACATACTCTCTGCGAGCCGTCCTTTTGAACGACGGGTTGATGGAGCACTCCTGACCAGCCTTCTGGCATCGTGAACACGGAGCTGGGAATTTGTCTGCAGAATCACATCGTAGCTGAAATGTGTGAACACGTTTCCCTCCATGCGAAAAGCCATTAGCAAGGCTTACCTTCATTTGCCGGCAGTGGACACATGCCACCCCTTTGCGTCTTTTAGATGATGGGTTCATTGTTCAGTGCGCTGATAAAAGGAATGCAGCTAAACGAAGCTTCGTTGAAGTATAAATACGCAATTATCATGAGCAGGGGTTGCGTTGACCCGCTGGCGACGGAGGTGGTTTTCTTAATAATTCAGATGTACGTAAAAACTAGCATACGATCGTTTTGCTCAGTTTTGAAAGTTGGCATGACGGCTAAAATGCGTGTAATGATGAATTTTTTATATGCCAGCTACATGCTCTCTTTCTGGATTGTAGCACATGGACAAAGGTTGATTCTGAAGAAGCCGAGGAACCGAGTCATGCCTAAATGATGCGCTCCCCGTAAGCGCGTCGGGCTCCGCCGGTATCCAATCAGCACATATCCAACAGCCTAACCATGCCCCATGCCGGAATATTGGAGGGGCAAACTGTGGGTGGGCGCTTTAGCTGTTTGCGGCGGTATGGCGTTTCTTGCCATTCAGCGCTCTCAGTCTGAATCTCATGTCTGACGAAAAAGTTTTGTATGTCCGTCCGTCTTCTTCTTTGACGCTATACTTGTCAAATACGCAAAGTTCTACTTGATTGTGAGGTCTCTTTGATGCAGTTTTCGAGATCATTCGCAATAGACCTGAAATTCATTGATGAGGGGCATAACAATTGACCAAAAAAATATTGCGAGATCAACTAACTAATCGATGTATTGGTGCTCGTGATGCCGTTGAGAGGGTGCCTCTACAAGTGCTTGATCAGGCGCAGGCCTGCCTGTAAGAAAGATATACGGTAGCTCCTGCCATAAATTCAAAATTTATATTCTAATTTGCACTGGATTCTTATGGAGTGACAGCTGCTAATTTGCCGGTACTATGGTACAGGGCTCGAAGATCTTACCACCACTTAGGGCTGGCTGCGCACGAATCGGGCAATCATCACGCAAAAAATCTGCACTGCGGATTGATCCTCGAAGAACTCTCAAAGGAGCCTTGGCCCATGCACAAACAAAAGATGGAACTTTCGTATTTACACAGGCTCAAATATAGGATAATTACCAGAACTAGCCACACATCACCACACGAATGACCTAGTACCAGAACATAAAGTCTGGGTGGTCATCGCATATATCCTCCATTCCCAAAGCTCTCATCTCGGCCGCTTCTTCACTGCCCTGATTACGGGCTTTTCGAGTATTCGTAATCCTCAGATAAAATATGAAAAGTACTGTTATTAGAGCTGCGATGGCCATCGCTCCAAGTGAGAGTCCCTTGCCTCTGTAGTATTTGGGCGGAGTGTTGAAAATTTCGGCTGCGAGGATAGCAAAGCTCTGTCCGAAGACCATAATAAAAGCTAATGATCCTGCTCTATGCAAAATTTAGTAGGCAAATTCCGCAAAAATCTATAGCAGCACAACATACCTTTTCGTGAAACCAATGATATTCGAGTTCATCCAGCTTTGGATCAGAACCACGGACGGAAACGTACCCATTCCAACGAGGAACGTGCCTGCGAAGGAAAGATGCCGTGAATTGCTGACGATTAGGATTAACCAGCCAACTGCAGCTAGCAGAAAGGAGATAATCAGAAACATGCCGCGTTTTCGTAATCTGTCCGAAAGTGTGCATATCGCAATCGTGAACACACCCGTGACAACATAGACAGGAATTAGCAACAGTTGCGTATGTACCGTTGAGTATCCCAGCAAATCGAGCATGATGGGCAGGAAACTGGAAAAGCATGCAAGGCTGACGTTCACGCATGAATACACAAACGCTAGAAGTCGGTTAGCAATGACTGACTCCTACAGATCTAGCTAAGCAAATGCTATTCAAGAAGCGCCTACCATAGAACCACACTTTCGGATCCTTGATCACAGCAATTAGTTGCTTAGGCCGAATCTTGGTATGAGCTATGTTAAAGGCCTCGATAGAACGGCGCATAGCAATTTCTCTTTCTTTCTGATTAAACGCCCACGAAGCCGTCTCAGGAGTTGGAGGGAGTAGTGCCAGGACTACAAAGCCCATGCCGACAGACATAATTCCTGGGCCATACATCAGTCTAGCGCAGGTGAGTAGATGTCATTCACTCCATACTTACCCTCGATGAGGAAAATCCAACGCCACGCCCTCCAACCATGAACCATATTTAGATTGTGCTCCACTCCGTACGCGATCAGGCCATTCATGCTCCCTGCCACCGCCATCATAGAGAAAAATATTGCGCCGCGAGTAGCAAGTTCTTCTCTTCGATACCACAGTGTTAGATATAATGGGCCAGCTTGCAGGAAAGCTTCAATAGCACCGATCAGGACCCGGAGGCCAGCGACTGCCTGCCAGTTCTTTGCTTGACACATCCTAAATCCAGTTTTAGACACGCAGGTATTGTGTTAGGTAACGATCTGCTCCTCTTACACTGTAGTTGCTAGTCCCCATCCCATCATCGCAAACCCAAGCTGTCTATTCGGCCCAATCGCTCGTATAAAGATATTCCCAGGGATTTGGCAGACTATATATCCGATGTAAAAAAAGGCAACGCATTGGCTTAACTGACTGGGAGTGATGTGCAATTCACTGTCCATTCCAGCAATGGCTGCATTGCTAATATCGCCACGGTCCTGAGATCGGTCAATACAGATATAGTGTAGTAGAAACAACTACTTACAAGAGTAGCCAGGAAGTACATCGTTGCTATGAGCGGTAAAACGATCATATCAAGCTTCAAGACATATCGTCTTTCGGCACGCAATTCCTCGGGGGTGAGAATCGCCTTTTCATGTATGCCTAAGCCGCCTTTTCCAGACAACGGCTGGGCGTTTGCGCTTGTTTCCCGTTCGACATCGTCAATTCTAACATCATTGGGCTTCTCGTCGGTGTGATCCATGTTTGTATGATCCATGTTTGTGGCCAGCAGAGGATTTAAGGATTATCAATACAGTATGGAGACTGGAAATATCCAAACTGGGGCCCCGGATCTTTGAGCCATATTAATAGCAATTCGATATGCTTGGACCCCTCGTTAGTTTTTCATATTCTGGGGTATACCCACACATCTTGGCCAATGTTTCCGCAGCTGGCTACACGTTGTTCGGCAGCGATTCGGCATGTGAGCGAGATCGGCCAAATCGCCCTGTCCGTGTAATTGCGATGATCCATCGCAGCCAAACATTATTGCAATTGGTGGGCAGGATATTAGGTAGCATTAACCATTAAATCATCACACTAAAACACCATGCGTGAATATAGGCATTGTTTGGTTAGTATTATGGCTAATAACCCGGCCTAGTCGTCTAACAATCATGATGTTTATCAAGTCAGTCATGTGGATTTAAAGTCCTTCATAGACTTATTGTAGAGCAATGATTTATTAAGACACATAGCAGGTTGTCTTGATTGCCAATTAAGACGTGAGATACACTTCTGGCGGCCTCGACGGTGCTCAAATAAGACGATACAAGCTGTTTTTATTTTCTTCTCACGTAAAATCTTACAGAATTGCCATGGCATTACACGGACTAGCAACACCACCAGGCACGTCCAACGGCTGGCTCGTCAGAAAGAATGACCATTTCTGCCTCCGCTTGCACTCTGCGGCCAGCTCTTCCAAATTCCACAGCTCGCCAATTGGCATCCCCCATCCCGACAGGAATACTTCATGCAATGCGTGTTTCAAAGGACTTGACCTGTTTGGCGGCCAGGCTTCGTACGCATTAGTGTCTCCTGCGACAGCTGCAAAACCCATCTCCCAGTGCCACTGTGCTATCTCAATAGAGTTCTCAACACCGGCAAATGATCGCTCAACTCTGCCAGCCAGATCAATTCGCTCATCATCGGAACGGCGATAGTAGTCCTCCAACCACCCAGAGCGGATCAGAAGTATGTCACCGACCCTGAAGCCAGTGCCTTGGTCCTCTGCGCACTCCAGCAACTGCTTTAAAGTTATAGGGTAAGTACTGAAAGAGTCGTACTGAATACCATTTTTGGTGGCCCAAGAGCGGAAGTCCAGAAGCACCCCTCGGCCTGCAATAGCTTTTCGTGCCATATCTGCAACGTGTTATGTGCACATGCTTTGGTATGGGTTAGATGTTACGCACTGTGTATGCCCCCACGAGTCGTCGACGTGGGACCGCTAATGTCTTCTTGCGAGAAACCACCGTAGAACTTCCTACTAGCTTGGTATGGTAAATGTCGCAACCCGTCCCACTGACTAGAGCTCTGTGTGTTGAGTTCTAGTATGTCGTCGTTGGAATGGGTCTTGATCACGAAACTGTGCTTAAAGGGTCCTCTGGCAGGGTTCATCGGTGTACTTGGAACATTCAACGGAAGACTGGAACAAAGAGAAGGTGTCGACGGTTAGAATCATGCTTTAGCAAAGTTGGACAATGGATTGGGTGTCTACTTAAGGCTAATAGTGTGCCCTGTCTCAATTTCTGATCTGGCCGCGAGCACAATGTCAGGCGTCAACAGGTTTAGAGTCCCCAACTCGTCGTCTTCGCCATACAGGCCCCACGCTGAATAGGGTGGGTGATCTTTGTTCAGAGGAAGTGATTGAAATCCGGGGCGTGCGGACATGGTCGTACAGTTCATGTCGAATTTAGCAAAATTCCTGCCCAGCTAAAGATAATATTTGGATCGAAACAATTGCAGTATGCTTTGGGCTTCCGCAATTCATATGACTAAACGTGGATAGAAAGCATACACAGTATTACCAAGAAGTGGACAATTTGTGCTAAAATATGAGCGGTAAGAATCAGGTGATATTTGGCAGGGATGCCAGCATCCATGAGATTACATAATTGTCGTAAAAGCTGTCGCAGAGTGCGTGTCAACTCCAGAGTGATATGCAACGAGCAGCAGCATAAATTCACCGAGTGATTTGCCCCTGGAGTCAGATACAAGTAGGATAGTCTAAAAGACAGCGAAAATGAGCGATCTCGGCTTCTGGCCGAATTCGGCAGCGAGCCGTGGTCGGCTTGTAGAAGTTTCCTATTTAGGAAATTATCTACTTGCATGCTGAACCCAACCATGTGAGGCATCTGGCGTTAGCGCTCATGCTATAGACCGTATAATTACCGTGGGAGATCTCTGTTCTTTTTATTTTCCAAGTACTATCACCTACTCCAAAGATTGATTACCTGATCTTAGTCGCTACATACTATCACAAACGCTTATATACGTGAAAATGAAAGACGAACTGAGAATCCTCACGCCGATCGGCATGCTTGGCTATGGCTTCAGTGAAGAGCTTTTCTGGGCTGCAATCGACGAGGGCGTTGATGCAGTTATTCTTGACAGTGGCTCAACAGACAGTGGGCCGTCAAAGCTTGCCCTAGGCCGCACATCGCTCTCCCTTAAAGCCTATGAGCGCGACCTGGGCATTCTAGTTGCAGCATGCCATTTTCGTAAAGTTCCCCTTCTTATCGGTATGTAGAATAAACCTACCCCAGGACGAAATATCTTAGACCGATTGATGCTGACTCTCAGCAGGATCGGCAGGTGGAGATGGAGCCAATGCCCATGTTGATTTGTTAGCCGACATCGTTGCAGAGTGTATCGCACGCGAAGGATACCGGTCTATGGAAATTATCCGCATATACGCAGAAGTAGACAAGGATGTTGTAACGAAAACCTTGGAGGCCGGCTTAGTGACTCCTTGCTCGCCTGCCGTTCCAGAACTCGAACAATCAGATATTAGAGACGCCTCTCGGATTGTGGCACAGATGGGCCTCGAGCCGTACTTAAAAGCGATGAAGGAGAATCCAAACTTTGACATAATAATTGGCGGTAGAGCATACGACCCCGCACCTTACGCGGCTTTTTGTCTTTGGAAAGGCTTCAGCGACTTAGGGATAGCATACCATATGGGCAAGATTATGGAGTGTGGTGCGTTGTGTGCAAAGCCAAAGAGTAAGGAGGCACTGGCTGTTATCAGACGAGACAGTTTTGATATCAGACCATTAGATCCACAGGCACGGTGTACCAAAATATCAGTTGCGGCTCACACTCTATATGAAAAGAGCCGCCCAGATTTGTTGATCGGGCCTGGAGGAACATTGGATCTAACCACAGCTACGTACGAAGAGCTCGATGATCAAAAAACTGTTCGGGTTCGAGGACCAACGTTTATACCGCAAACGCAATACACTGTCAAGCTCGAGGCAGCAAGGTCCAAAGGCTATCGAAGTGCCTTTATAGGAGGGTTCCGTGACCCAATACTCACCTCCCAAATAGACGATTTTCTGGACCGCGGCAAAAAAAAGCTGGCGGAACATATAACGTTTCCTTTCAAACTAGAAACCCACATCTATGGTAAAGGGGCTGTGATGAAATCTCTAGAACCTGATACCGCCATGACGTCCAATGAACTTTGTATCGTGGGAGAAGCATGGGCAGAGACCCAAGAGCAAGCGAGCTATTTGACCAGCATGGCAAGAGTTTGGTTAATGCACGGCAATTATCCTCATCAAATTGCAACCGCCGGAAACTTTGCGATGCCCTTCTCGCCCTTCGACATCCCGCTGGGGCCGTACTCGGAGTTTTGCATATATCATGTCATGCCCGTTTCCGATCCAACTTCTCTATTCAAGATCGTGGCCCACACCGAGCATGGCACAAACACTGCTGTACCTATCCAATTGCCTCCCATTGATTCGATCACGGGTGCTGTCAACAAAGCTCAACTTGGTGATATCCCAGATCTCGTCGGTATAACAAATGCAAACCTGCTAGGAAAATCGCCGCCGCCAGGATATGTTTTCCTCGCGTCGCTAGCCAGCGTGCTTCGAAGCAAAAACGCGGGACCGTACGAGCTCACGTTTGATATCATGTTTCCTGACAAGCAAGTCTACGACCGGGTCAAAGAGGCAAATGTGTTAACGACCGAGAATATTTCGCGCCTCTACGGCATCCCGCTTGCGGAGGTTCTCGTTAGTATGTGGTGGGAGCCGGCCCTGGCATACAAGGCGACTATAAAACGGCCAAAGGTCAGTGCCAGCTTTGGCGAATCTGACACACATGGGAGCGGCCAGCATGTGCCTCTGATGTATTTGCAAATCCCGCAAACTGAGTCAAATGGTGCGACATTGATATAGTTTTGATGGTCGGTATTTATTTAGAAGCATTGACTGCGTTTATACTATAGACCAGTGCTTTCAGCCTTGTTGTTATATGTCATGTAGTAGCAGTGACATATAGTGCTGCCAGTTTGCTATCTTCCGGTATGGTACCGCACTTTCAGGCCAATTGTTTTATCACTCCTGTACCGATGCAGTTTTTAGAAAGTATCCGCAATAGATATTCAACGCCCTCCGCAAGATTGGATTGCGAAGTAGCATCACCGTAAAACTTTGCTATCAGAGGCCCTCTACCATTCATGACTGATTACTGATGGATATATGTTGTATTTCTACTTTACTGCAGGCTTAGGCTATCTAAATAATCTGATTCTCAGGATCTATCAAGTCCAGAATGGAAGAGTGAATTATGCTTCATTCTTTGTAACAATGAGAGAATGTAACCCCTAATATATTCCTATTCCTATGAAAGCTATAATAACAAGAAAGCAGTGACGTAGGTGCATGATTTTCCCCCTAATACAGTAAAGCACAATCATGACTATGTCAAACAGTATCTAAGCAGCGTGTCTGAATATCATGTTTCCGAACTTCCCGAACAATAAGTGGCCCCCTATCTGCGGGGAAGGGTAACTCAATACCAGCAAGTTATAGAATCGCCCGAGACGTCGACCCCCGGATTTCCGCCCAAAGTCACATATGTAATTTCCGGGTTCAGCTCTGCAATGTCCTGTCCCCATGCATTTGTGACAACGCATTCACTGTTCTGCGGGAATGCAGTGAGCATCAATGACGTGGCGATGATCTGTCCGCTAGGGGTAGCAAGTCTGCTACCGCCAAACAGACTTTCGAAGGACTGAGCACTGCCATCAAGGGGCACATTAGCGGACACTTGAGCGCCGCTTTGGTTGTTGATGAGAGCTACTGTGACCTCGTTGGGGGGTTGGCGAGCCTTGAGTTGACCGGGTAATGCGGCAACGGAGGTGGAAAGAAGAGTAGCGATAGCGGCAGCGATGAAGGACTTCATTTTGAATTTGTAGTTAAAGCTTGAGTTTGAAGCTATTATCGAAGAAATGAAAGTTTCTGGGATTTCTGCTTGATTGGTTTTGCGACTGGTGTTGCTTGAGATATTTTCTTTCCTCTGAATTCGTCGAGGGTGGTGGCATATTTATACCTTTATCCTACCTGAACTTCTGCATCATGAGCTGAAATCGCGATATAAACTTCATCCAATTCTCCAAGTCCTGTCTCACATGGTTGACAAGTCCGGAGTATTTTTAGCATTTGCTTTCCCGACGACTTCCTGAGCACGAGGAAAATACGAGTTTGTACTCTGTTTCCGTCGAGTCCGAGTCTTTGACGTAGACCGCCATCTTGAAATATCAACACAAGTACACTAATTACGAAGTCGACACGAGAATTTGCTAGCGTGGTCAAATCATAGCCTCAGTTTAGCTGCCAGCGCCAAGCATATCTAAGACAGTTAGGGCGTGTGCTGAGAATGAACCGAACTTTTAAACGGCGCCGACCCCATGGTATTCCGATTGACAAATCTAAGCCGCAGATGGCTCTAGGGGGATCGAGAATTCGCGCCCTAAATAGAAACGTGGGTCAGCTGGCTGGCCGATGCAGGGATTTTATCGTGGGGTTGATGTCTTGGTTGCCTTTCAGCTATTAGGGCTCAGCTCTTGGCCTGAACCTTATGACCTAAAGTCTCCCGCTTAACCGCAACGTTATTACTTTACATTGTTGGGAGACGAAAGTCGAGTTTTGGTGTTCAGTCGCATTTTGATTTTGAGAAAGAAGAGAAATCCTTGCTTTCGTTCATTATCATGGTACACTCGACATTCCCTAAAGCGGTTCTCACCAGCTGTAACAGCTCCGCAGTAACACAGATTTATTAAACTCGGATTTGACGCATACAATACTTGGCACACCTAGCTCTTTGTTTCTCCGGTAGATGGGAACGTTCATCCCTGTCCTATGTGCGTACCAATTAAAAGGAATTGCTGCACGCGGATCATTCACCAAGTCGGGCTTTTTAGGGCTAGGTATAGTTACTTAGATTTGCCTAGTAAGCGGCAAGAATTGAACCGCCTTTCCGTCTTGCCTTATAAGTCCCTCGGCCTGCTGAAGTTGTGGGCTTATTTGTGAGCTCAAAGATCCTCTAAAGTCTCATGTAAGCGCCATATGGCTTGATGCACCAGAAGACAGCTATGCCTCCTTTGTTCGTCTTAAGTAGGCGCGCTTCTTCGGCAATAGTCTCGGTGACTTGGCATCTGGAGCATATCAATAGTGGCATATGGCGAGAAAGTCGAAGCGCATCCAGACTGTAAGCCAATGAATTTCTGCCTCTATGGTCAACTTGAAGTCTTGAACCCGGGTGGACAGGTCCTCAATATCATCAGCACTACAATGCAGATAATGTGATGGGCCGGTCAGGTATAACACACCAGCTTCTTGAGGATTTCAGTACAATTTCTGAAAAGTCCCGCTCCCAACCTGGGACCGATCTTGTCTTGATGTCTCATGCCTTATCGAGCGTGGGAGCAAGCAAACGGTTCGTCAGGCGGCGGTACCGCATTAGTTACCGCGTAGATAGAAATACACGGGGAGTCTTAACATGGCATTCATCAAAGACAATACATGTTCAGGAGGCCGTTCTTTGTTAGTACAACCCAATTACTTTGTCTATGGGCACGTGACGGCGTTGCCTAAATAGGCCGCCAACCGCACGTTGAGTTTCTCCAAAAAGTTCTCCTCTTCCTCTCTGTCACTTATCAATTTTTCTCAGTCTCTTTGTACGTTCACCAAATCTCCCCAAGCTTTCAAATTGCTCCTATTTCGCGGAAGCAAACGTCCACAACGACTTGTGAACATGGCCAATCCGCAACGCGGCCCGCTAGACTTTCTACGCCGCGCTTTTCGCGGCGAGGAACTCGAAAAGGTGCTCTTAGAAGACACTTGCGTTCCTGATAGCTTTTTACAGCGCTATGGTATTGAGTTGGTCTCTTGGACACTTGACAAGTCTCCGGGTAAGGAGGAAGTCGGAGCCAGGAAAATGTCCAAGGCCCCCCTACCTCCAGTTCTGTTTACACCTTGCTCTCCACAGCTCCTTGAAGATCATCCTATCACTTTGGAAAGGTTTGATGACGACGAGTCTAAGGACAGGGCTATGAGGTTTCCGGAGTACGATTCGTCAAGCGATCTGGCGTGGAGCTGCATAGACGTTCTGGATTACATCTTTGCCTGGGCATGTGGCGGTCGAATCCCGAGGAAACGGCCAACAAATGCGATTGATCTTATGATGCACCGAGGAATCACACAACTCATGTAAGTGCGAACTGCTCCAAATAATACCTGAACTGATGGTTCTAAATGATATTTAGTCTCCCTGATCGACTGACCGGGGCCTGGGAGTTTTACAACCCGTTTGCCAACGGATGGAGATCTCAGATTTTCGAGTACGACACTGGGGCTGACGGAATTGCTCATCCTCACGTTATGCTGTTGACTTCCCAGTTTAATGTTGGTAAGGATGGCTCTATAATGCGAGGTGAAATAGATGTGATCCTAGCAGCCATGCATTTCCGCGTCCATCAAAGATTGTATGAAGACGACGAAGATGACAACAATGAGGAAGACGAAGGAAACAAGCTTCGCTTCCCCAATGAACGAAGATTTCCGGTGAGTGGGTTTAAATATGAAATCTGTACGATGGTTCTGTGACTTGAAAAAAATAAAGCTAATGCAGTCCAATCCAATAGGTCTTAGTTATCTCCTGTGTTGCTCATCAGCGTGCAAGAATATACTATGCTTGCATGGATCGCAATCATCTAGTGATTCGTCAATCCCAGCTTTTTAATTTCCAAAAAAAAAACATCGAACTGCTAGACTTTTTTGCGACCATCTTACTGAGCCACCCAATCGATGAGCGTGCTGTGAAAGGCCTGGAGGCAACCTTGCCTTTCAGGTCAATTACACCCAACTACCTTTCTTCATCATTACACTCGGCTCGCGGCATACTACCCCAACATGGGCTGGTATCGTGGAGCCCGAACCGGCTTCATTTGCTTCCGCAAGCGACAGAGCGAGCCTCGTCTCATCCAGTTGGTAAGGGCGAGAAGAAAACCAATGATAACACCGACACGGTTGAGAAGAAAACATAACATCTTAGATAGATAGAAGGGAGGAAAGATTACTTTTTTGCTTCAATGGCCGGCAGTCACTTCACTGGCCGATATTGTATTTTGACTTATCATCATTAGCCAAATCAACTAACAACTGGGAGTTTTCTTCGTACAACACCAGAATTCTAACTAAAACACGTATGTTCTGCTTGTATCTATATACATATTCCGAACGAGCGGGTTTAAAGTACCTACTGGCCCTAGGCCTAAGCATGTGGCCATCAGAACTAAGAGAAATTCAAATCATAAGTGAAAAGATGAGCTCAGCTCTTGACTAAACCTTAGGACTTCAACTTAATCACAACGTTACAACAGACTTCACCAGCTGTAATGTCTCCGTCGTAAAACATATCTCATGTAAACTGAAATTTGACGCATACCGTACTTGGCGCGTCTAACTCTTACTTCTCCGGTAGATAGGAAGATGTTCAGAATGCCTGTCCTACGTGAGTACTAATCAAAAGGATTTGCTGCACGCAGATCATTTACCAAGTCCGGGCTCTTAGTGCTAGGTCTCTGAGTATTACTATGAAAGTCTGACAGACGCCATCTAGTCCAAAAAGATGCCAGTAAATCAATAGCATCCATATACGCACTTATTTAAATAGTATTGTAGTTCGTAGCGGGGCGAAAACAAACGACGATTTTGATATTGAATCTAAGTACTACATACAGAAACAAAAAAAACCCCAGTGGGGAAAAAATACAGGTAAACAGAAAAACAAAACGCGTACAAAAAATGTCGTTTAAAAATGAAATTGAAAAAAACCCCAATGGGGAAAAAAACCCATGCAAACTTTTCATGTGGAACGACTAGGGACCAGTATGCTGAACCGCCACAGTTTGACACGGGGGTCAGAATGCTGACCGTCTAAAAAACCCTCGAGGCTTTTTCGCCAACGAGGGAAAAAAAAGACATACCAAGACTCAAAAGTCAAGGATCAATTCAAAATCCTCAGAATCAGCCTCATCGGCGTGATCCTGAGCGGCTACTGAGCCTGTGCTCTCGACGCGAGCAGCAATTTCCGCCCTAAGAGCGTTGTTATCAGTAGTCAATTGCTCTACCAATTGACGTAGTAGTGTGCACTCCTCCTCGAGTGCACGAATTCTCTCTGAGTCTGAGGCCGAAGCCCCAGTCACCACAGCCGCCTGCTGCTCGACAACTTGCTCCTCGTTGACATTCATCTGCTCATGCTAACATGGTTAGTTTTCACTTGGCCGGCTTGTTTACAGATCTTGCAAAGTTGACTCACTTCAGTATTATGGTGGTGATTTACACCACCACGTCCGCCTCCGCCGCGTCCTCGACCACCGCGGCCAAGTCCACGTCCACGTCCATGTCCATGGTTGCGGCGTGCTTGGTCTTCGTAGTGTTGGCGCTCTAAATCTAGCACCATCTAGATATCTCCATGTTTTAGAAGTGGTTGACTTTGTGTGTTATATGAGGAGTTGTACTGACTGCGTACTGCAGGGGGTCTAACTGTTAGTTCACGTAATGTATCTGTATCATGGAAGTAACATACGGCATATCTCATCCTTGGACAATTGTCTGCAAGGTGAGATCTTGAGTCGCAGATGCGACACCTGCGTCTCTTGGGGTAATTTTTGCCGTTTCCACGGCCACGCCCAGCACCATCGCCGCGGCCACCACCACGGCCACCACCACGGCCATCAGCCAGCGGACGAGAGCTTACCTGATCAGACATTTCTGATCCTTGCTGGTGCTGTTGTTGTTGTTGTTGTTGCTGCTGTTGCTGTTGCTGTTGCTGTTGTGGAGCTTTGCCGTGAAGATAGAAGAGAGGAGGGAGAAGAGAGAGAAGAGAGGGAGGAGAGGGAGGAAGGGAAGTGAGACGAGGAAGGAGGCTGGTTCCCTGTTTGCCGCGTTTGCAAATAATTCACGAGAACCCTCAGCCAGCTTCCTAGGATTCTCTCAGCTGGCTTCCAGGCAGCTCTGGGCAGGCTGTCTGTTCTTACGTTAACGTGATGGCGCCCTCCGTGTCATCTATTGGAGTCTATCAGTTACCAATTTGATAATCTGGAGAGCTTCTCATAGCATTTCTGTATATCGATATCTTGGAAGGCTTTCAAGAGCTTTTGATTATTCTGGCTTAGGTATTCTTATACTCGTGGAGACCTCTTCGTTGTAAGACTATGTGTCAATACTATTTTCTTGATCTGAATCTCAGGAAGCCTTGGAATACTTTTGACTCCTGTGGCTTCGGTGTTGTTATAGTCTTACAGGCCTGCTCATGCTGATAATATACACCGATGCTGTCATGTTGATTTGCATTCCAGGAGTTCTTCAAATCGCTTCGGCTGCTGTTCTGGTCTGGATGTCCTTGACGTCTCAGAGGCCTCCGCAGGGATGTTCTCGCTTTTGCCAACAATATCCAGAGGAGTGCCCCAAATCCTGATTATGCGACTGTTCAGCATTTGCATAGCCATCTGAGACCCTCTACCATGAAAAACAAAGAGAGGGGATTCAGCCAATCATGGCCTTTCAAATGAGGCAAGTTGCCCTACCACGTGAAGACTTTTCTCTTCTCCTCTTCCCCCTCCCTACTCTCCCTCTTCGTTACTCTTCCTAAAGCCAACCTTGTCCTCTCGCAACCTCTCTCGTCATTAAGCCTACAACAGTCCTGCTGTATCTGACATATCGTCGCTATGGCCATGCTCGGCAAGCTCAAAGGCGGGAAGAAGAGGGAGAACAGAAGGGAGCAGAAGAAGCAGAAGAGGAAGGAGAAGCAGGAGAAGAAGAAGAGTGACGAGAAGAAGAAAAGCGACGAGAAGAAGCAAGGCCCAGATACGACCAAGTATTTCACAAAACTTCCTGAAGACCGAGACACTTGGGAAACGCTGGCTGCAGAAGCCAACGTGGGCTCAACAGCTCTTGGATGCCATCCTCACATGCTATCTGCTTCGAAGGCCACACAAAAGCAGTTTCTTCTCTACCGTGCCATTGCTGAACGGGTGAGCCCCAGGTCCTTTGATCCAAAAAGGTTTGGTCTTGAGGGTAAAGTGGCCCAGGCAAGAAACCTTCTCGCACAGTCACAAGAATTCCAAACGTACCTCCAGGGTCTCAAAGATGAAACACACGGTGGTCTAGATGGCTTTTCTCTGATCCGAAACGTGCAAGCCGAAATTTTGCAAAAACCTAAGGGGCCATTTGAAGGGCCTTGGAAATCCGACGAGTCGCCTGTCAATAATGGCTGTTTACTTTGGGCGCTAGCAATTGCAGAGATTGCTCCAAATAGTCCATTTGTTTGGAGATCCTCCAAAGTCCGTTTCACACTGAAATCAAAGTTCAATTCGCCTGGTGGTACGACGAGTGAAAACGATGACGAAGAAAGCAAAGCGAAAGAAAAGAATGAGTTGGTCGCCGTTACAGATGGTCAACTACAGCATCGCCAGACCTTCAAAATCGAGGCAATTGTTGAGTGCAAGGCCAAGCAACGGGACTCATGTTCACCAAGTGTTGTCATCCAAGAAACAGGACAGATAGGGACTTGGATTTTTGAATACCCCGGAGAAGAAAGACAGTAAGTGTATTCAGAATCTGTCCGAGTTTATAACTAACAGTTAATATAGGCGCGTCATTTTAGCTCAGAATGCCGACGAAATCTGGTTTACGTTTGCTCAATATAGCGATGGTTGGGTAATCTACATGACCGAGGACGACGTGGATCAGACGGAGCTGTTGAAAATGATACAAGTGGGGCCATATCTCATTTCAATCTCTGAACACATGAAAGCTGCTGGAGAGATAGTTTTGGCTCTTTGTCTATGAATCTGGTTATTATGCCGCGCTGCCGATGAAGGCCCCTGAAAGTGTTTTCCACCCTAAGAGCTGAAAGGCAACCAAGACATCAACTGGGCTTCTTCATGGCCACTCTACTTAGCCGCCGAATTGACGAGAGTAACGTTCAGCTAACGGCCATAGAATTTATTCTCGGAGGTAGACAATGAAGAACAAGTTTGGATCTAATTCAGTGTACCTAATATAGACGCTAGACATTTGTATTTTCCATTATCGAGACTAAACAGGCAGGAGTTCGCAGGCATCGTGTCATTAGTGATCATCCTGGTAGTTCCTCGTCGATCTCGCTGTTCTCCGGAATTCATAATTCTGTAGTTTTTCTTTTCCTTTTCCTTTTTTTTTTTTGGACCTTAGTATGAGAGCGGATCCGAAGTTGTTAGAATATCTCTCGAGTCAACTGAAATATAATGGAATCAATTGATTTGCATTGGATCAGACTAGAATATACTAGGCTAGATCTGATCATTTCATTGCATTTCCATTCATTAGGATTGCGTGCGATCACATTTCAATTCATTGCATTAGGATCACATTTCGATCACAATTTATTGCATTTTTGTTCTAGGTTGCCGTATTCTGCATAATGCCACACATTGGCCTTGTAATAAATTACAGGTCCCTAGGTTTTCAAGGAAATTCTTCTATTCATATCAAATGCAATAATATACTTTATCTTAGGCCTTTTCCTCCATCGAATTTTGCGCGTGGCTCAAGCTGCAAGAATTTATAAGATAACCCGGTCAACTCTACAAAAGAGATTAAGCGGCATTCAACCAAGATCTCTTGTATGCGCCAACACCATAATTGACTCAATTTGAGGAGGAGTCGCTTGTCAAACGGGTGCTTGATCTAGATAAATGTGGATTACTCCCCCCCCCCCCCCCGGCGGGGCCCCGGGCCCCGGACGGGCACTCCGTTGTACGAGAGATGGGCCCATTGCTTGTCATGATCCTTGTGGTCCGGTAAGGTAGGCAATTCTCTTCACTTTTCGTCGTCCAAGGTGAATGGCGATTGACGATGAAAAGTATTACTAGTATCGCAGCGGCCAGAGTGGATTGCACCACCACACTACCATTTGCCATCGTGGCTGTTGGACAGATATTAGTTTTGCATTTCCTTTTGTGGATTCTGGGCTGCATAACTCTAGATACCTTAAGCCGATAGTTTTGAAGAAATACTACTTCATTGCAATACAGTACTGAACAAATCAATAAGCAAAGTGTCACATAATCCAAATTTCGTCAATCCTTAAAGACTGAAATAGACCCGTCTTCGTTTGGGATTGGAAGACCTTTGGCCTTCAGTTTCTTAACCCTTTTTTTTTGCTTCAAAGGAGTTAGACTGTCCCAATCGCTGTATAATGCCAAGTCAGCTTGTGATGCCTTAATTACAGAAGCCTGAGCAGCCTCAGCAGAAACCTCATCGGGTGGTGGTATTTCAGCAGGGGCATCATATTCGTGCACCACTTCTCCGGCATGATCCGCCTCTTCGTACACGTCTCCAGTAGGAGCTGTCTCCTCATACATTTCTTCAGAAGGAGCCGCCTCTTCGTACCCTTCTTTAGCATGGACCTCATCCTCGTAAACCTCTTCCGCGGAAGCCTCGTCTTTGTACACCACGCCTTCAGCAAGAAGATCATTTTCAAATATCACTTCGTCGACGAGGGGGACTTCTTCAGAAATAGTTTCTCTAGGAAGGCCTTCGTCTTCGTACACAGCTTCCTCAGCCGGGAGAACATCTGCTTCTACAGGGTCCATTAGTCAACACACACTCTTGAGTCTCCTGCAAAATGTCAAAAACTGGGACAAGTACAGGTGATCCTTACTGTTTTCAGGCAATAAATGCAAGCGAGCGGAGAATATTTCCACCACCATCTTCAATACCATGTTATCAAATCGGTCATTCTGACCAAGACCTTTGTAAAGCTCATCCAGGTTCCATTTTAGTTGAGAAGGTTTCAGCATCCGTTGTAACTCTCCTCTGATAAAATTCGAAAACCAAGTTTCATCTTCGGTGTGTTTTGAAAAGATATCTCTGGTTTCCCGAAGTATGTCAGACAAGGATAACTCGTCACCAAAGCGTCGAATATACTGTCTGGCGAGAGCTTCGAGATCAGCAAGTCCATACTTCCTGGATGCCTCATAAACGAATACGCTTATCCTATACTCTCTTGCGATGTCAGATATGCCATTCTTGAGTGGCGATTTAATCGTTTCATAGTTGCCCGAGTATAAGAAATGCACCAAGGAGTGTCCCGCATCCTCATGGACATCATGCATCTTAATACTGGAAGAAAAGGGTGGTATTAGTGGAAATTTAGGGTATGTCCGTAAAAAGCATTCGGGAAGGCCGTAATGTTTACTCCCAATCACAAGGGTAATAAGAGGCGTTTCATAGGGTCAATAGAAACGGTCAGAAGGACTTTTAACCAAGGATGTGACAGAAGCTACATACGATGACAAGGGTCGATGATAATCAATCTTCGAAGAAGCGACATCGGCCATCACGCCGTTAGGGTCTCCAATGGTCTGACTCTTTTTCTTGATTTTCCCCATATTCAAAGTGGACGAGTGTTGGAAAAGAGAAATCAAGAATTTGATTGATTAGAAATATGGAAAGTGCACTGCTTCATATAGGTGTCTAGGTCGCAGAAAGAGGGGAAGTGCAAGTCTGAGTTGTTCTGCAGGGATTCTGCGGGCTCTACCTAAGCAGACTCCTATGTCTTTCAGCCTGACAGCGCGTGCGCTTCACCAACAATAAGTCAGGAGGTATATGTTTCCTGGGTGCTTTAGTACTATGCAAGGCTACCTAAGCTGAGTTGCCACTTAATTAGTCTGATTACGTCAAAGTGTGCGAGCTCGTTATCTGGAGTTTGTTTTCATCGCTCGATATATCCGCAAAGACGAGGCTTCTAGCATATCCTGCGCCATAGCACCGCTCTTAGCTTGCATATCTGCCCCTTCTCAGGATTCTCTTCTATTGATGGAAACAAAATCCATACCCTAATGCATCTCGTCAGTATCTTTACAGCTGTTGCATAAAGCTTCAAAATTATTAATTTTCGTATTGTTCGAAGGTGACACTCCTGCTAGCTGGATAGAAGGCTAGACTTTCCAAAAGTGGAAATTGCTAGCCTAATATCGAGTGACGGAGCCTTTTGGATCCAAGTCCTGTTCGAGCTCAAAGAACCATCTCGTAATTTGTTCAGTAAAAGAATTTTCCCGCGTAGTCATAGATTCTACATTCGTGAAAGGCAAGGCTGACTGCTCTCAGCCTCGCGCAACTAGTTGTACACGTCAGTTTTCAATGAGGGGTAAAGAGAAAATCAGTCGAAAAGTATGAAACCTGCAATACTGTGATATCGAACCTTCGACCTACTATCCACTGACTTGTCATCTAAACTTATGAGCACAAGATGCCTACCTCCCATGTCAACCGAGATATTGAGAATAATGACGCACTCCAACGAGCCCCGAAAGAAAGAATTAAATGGATGACTCCATGGAAAAGAGGACCGGTCTCCAATTTGTCGTCTTTAGCGACGATGTTGAAATCTAGCAAGAATGGCGATTCTGCGTTAAGTTAATAGACACGACATGCAAGATTCCCAATAACAGAGTTCGCTAACAGTTTGAGAAAATTATGTAGGTATCCTCGATCAGGCAGGACAGTGTCTCTTTCTTTGTCTTCGAAAGCAGAAAGACTATTACGTTGTTCAAGTACCATGCATTCGCCCGGCGCCGACACGTCAAATGATATCTCGACATCAAAGATGGCTCCCAGATGATGAGGTTTTTGAGTTCACGGGTGACGTGGACTATGCTCCGCTCACTTCCGTGGAAAAGGCAGTCGAAAGCGATGCAGCCATATGGCATAGAATAAGGGAGACATATTTTGATGATAAGGGCAAGTGGAGAAAGTGGCTTCCTTTCTATGGACCCATATCAGTGCGAGAAATTGAGGTACAGACGAATTGACTATGGAGCCCTCTGTTACTAACACTAAATGGAACAGTTTCAGTTCGTTGGAGTGATAGATCAAGACACACGGTACCGAGTGTTTGGCGTCACTCCTGTTGACCTCCATGAAGTCGAAGAGCGAGCAGACTGCGTTATTGCATCAGCACCAGATGAGGCTGATTATAATTATGGTAACGAGTGTTGCGGCGATTGGCACAGCACAAAATGCGCCGCATCAAAAGATCCCCTCTTAACATGTATAATGGATCTGGTAGAGGAGGCCAAGCACCGAAAAAGAAGGCTTGGCATGCTCAGTCAACTGATAGACTGTGCCAATCACCCATGGATGGCTAACGGACTGGAAACGCTAAAAGGTATGGCGCAGGACAGCTGTATCTATGAACTTGAGTATGTCCAAACTCCTTTCTTCGCAATAATCATCCTAGATCTAGTTAATAATGAAGACAGGAAAATCACCATACCACAACATGACCGACCTTACTGCCGGACAGACACCATGAGAGGAATCGAACTAGTCATGGGATGGCAAAAAGATCGTTTGATTCCGAAGTCCCAACTGTATATATGTTGGCTTTGCTTCAGTTTGGCTTTGACTTGGTTGTGTGTAATCGTCTGGGGAGGCCGATCAAATGATTGGAGTACTGCAATGGCGTTTGGTCAGCTGCTAGTTGCTTGCATCTCTCTTGTTTTTCTTTACGCAAATACTGATACGTGATACTCTCAAGTCCAATATTAGTCGACAGTAAGCTATCTTCGTACAATATACCAGGCATTTTTTATGACAAATACTGGGCTGACGACTACGCCTAAGTGGCTGTTCTTCTTCGCAAAATCGCGTAGTCCTTCAGCCACCTCTAGACGCCACCGCAGTTCAATATCTCGTCGAGAGACATCCTCCACATTGTACGGCTGGCCTGGTGTCTTCTTCAGGCATCAACACGAATACCAGCATCAGTATCAAACACCGAACACATTTGAATCGTGACACCCTGGCCAAGATATTGCAAAATATTTTGGGGACACTTGTATTGGTTGGAAAGTGGTAAGCAGCTACTAGCATGGGCTCATCCATTTTGTGGCGCGAAGATCCGTCTCCAGATACTGCATGCGCTTTGAGTGTATGGGTGGTAATGGTATGCAGACTAGTCTCTGATTCCTATACAAGAGACACCAGCGAGGCTCTTCTAATAGAGGTTGTGCAACGTAAGCTAGAGGGTCCTCTTGTGCAGTATCATAATGGATGTTATAAGACTGCTAAGTGATACCAGAGCGACACCAGCCCAGATTCAATTCTCTCGCCTATCCTTATTAATAGCACCAGAATCTAAAGAATCTCTATAGTCCAATAGTTTCTCTTCCATTTAGTTCCATCATTATTGGATCACCGGGCACTCTTATGAAATTAATGCCCCTACAAGCATTTGATCTCCTTTCTACCAGTGGGATATCGCCGCCTGTATCAAAAAACACAATAAAGCTAAAAATAACCAGACATGCCACAAAGAAAGAGCAGGTGCATGTGATAAATCCCAGAATACAAAACGAACCCAAAATTGCCAGGGAGTTCTGGATAACAAAAGGATAATATGTGATGCCGATCGAGAGTAGCAATATAGTGCACAACAAGCCAAGAACCCCAAATAGAATTAGCACGACAATTCTGAAAACTATAAGGACTTTTTGACCGTCTAGGTGGATAACTTGAGGCTCTGGGTCATCAGGCAACGGAGGGTCAGGGGCCAGATCTGCGAGCTCTGGTTGTGCAGGTGTCGGCCCTGCATTTTGCGGGATTCCTAGATGAATGAGAAAGAGATATCATCCGACAAAGGCAATAATACGCACCTTCTAGGTTATTATTTCTTGCCGCCATTCGGGCTTTGGCACGTTCCTCGAGCTTTGGTGTCCTGTATGGCTGAGGCTCGTATTTCTGGGGCATCCAAAGCTCAGAAGCGCAAACTTAAGATAAACAGGAGTATAATACGATAAATATTTTTGATAAATAAAAAACGTAGCAGCTCTACAAACTCACATCATCCGCGATCATCTGAGATTTGTAGACTTTATTGGTTTTCTGCTAGACTGTGTTATCAGCGGTTACAAACAGGTATCTAATCATCGATAAGTTCGATGACTGCATGAAAACAATAACAGCCAGGTGGGTCATGCGCATATACTTGTGTATTTTCCCGGGTGCGCCGTCTCTACGAAGCCACAATAGAGATTGGCTGACCGTCCTGAGAAGAGGAAAGGAAGAAGAATGCAGTATTATATATGCAGTTCAAGAGAGGCTAATGACGTGTTCTCAATTATGTGGCTTCGACGTACGCTAGGGCTCAGCACGTACATGTCATTCAGGCTATTTCACAAGGGCTGCACCAAGTTCACCGCGGAAATAATCTCCCAGAGGAAATCCCATGGCTCAATCTACGAAGATACAGTAGCTTGCACATTCAAAGTAACAACTAACACTCTCTTCGATTCTGTAATAGGGGTAGGCTAGATACAGCCAATAGTAAGATGGTATAGGCTCGAAGGACAAAAGTTGCTGCATCGGTTGGCGGTAGGGTTATAGCAGAGCGAATCAGTGGGTGCAAAATGGACCCAGAGTCAGTCACCCTGACCGTGGTGGAACCCAGGTCCCCAGCGGACGCGAGTCCACGCAACTCAGTGAGGAACAGGCGTGGGCCTGCCAGCCCCTGTCCCCCAGACTGAGTGCTCAAAATCATCTGGCTCACTTTCGGTCTCGCCCTAATCATCTTCTTTCACAACATGGAAATCAACAGGTTGGAGAGAAATGGGTATACAATCTTGTTCAACACCGCTCAGAGATTGATTCAACGTTCTCACGAAGATATAACTGTGAACGAGCTAATGCGAAGATCCAAAAATAATTCAAGAGCATTTGGATCGCGTACGAGATGTTATATCTGAATATAGAATCTTTCCAGAAGATATTTACAAGTTTGATGAGACTAGCTTTGCTATGGGGCTTTGTGCAACTGCAAAGTTTATTACTGGAAGTGATTGATATGCTCAGCCAAAGCTTTTACTGCCTAGAAATTGAGAATAGGTGATTGAAATGAGGCAACTAATTCAACTGGATGGGCTCTACCTTTGTACATCATGTCCAAGGCAAAGAAAAACATACGATTAGACCGGTTTGATGATCTTCCAGATAGAATCAATGTCAGTGAAAATGAATGGACTATGAATTAAATAGGATTAGAATGGCTTAAAACCCATTTTATTCCTTATGTTAATGGTTGTATAATGAGAACATATCGGATGTTGATTCTTGATGGCCACGGAAGCCATTTGACCCCGGAATTTGATTGTACATGTACTAAGAATAAGATCATTCCAGTCTGTATGTCTTCTCATTCCTCATCTTTTACAGTCTCTTGATGTTGGCTGTTTTGCTGTTTCAAAGCGATGTTATTGGCAGCTAGTTGAGCAGCGGATGAGACTTGGATTCAATCATATCGATAAAATCGACTTTTTAACTGCAATTCCAAAGCCTTGTACAATAACATATAAAGCTCAACGTCAGTAAACTACAATCAAGAGACGTATAAGTGAGCGTACAAGAAGCCCAAATCAAGTGATTGATCAAGCAATTATGCGCATGTCAAAGGCCTATGGAACAACAATGATTTAGAGCTGCGCATGAAAAAAAAAAAGAGAAGCAAAAGTGCCAAAGATCTAAGAAGCAGATATTCATTGAGCACGGAATAACTAGAAAGGAAGCTCAGGCTTGTACAAGGCCAAGTTGAGGCATCTCAAGCTGTTACTACTGCTCCACGGGGGCCGGAGTTTAATATCACCGAAGCCCCACATGGTTCTATTTCGACTTTTCTTTGCACGAATTCATTCTCGACCTTAAATACACGGCCACTGGAGAATAAACAATACTCCCAAGCATTATTGCATTCATAGGTAAATTCCCTCCTGCTCTGTAATTCTTATTTTCTTTTCAATCACACCAAAGCACAACGCAACACAAATCTCAATGACATGATGAGAACTATTTTGAACCTTCAAACTTATAGGAAGAGCCGGAAAAGGTATGGCATGAGAAAGACCTAATCAAATAAAGGATTCTTTTCTCGTGTCGTCGGTGCTTAGAATTGGTTCTGCTGAAAAAGAAGATTTGTGCGCGACTGATGTTTGCTTTGGTGCGAGGAAGATTGAGCAGCGATGTGGCTGGTTGATTAATTCTGCGCGTCGTCTCTACAGTGGAATGGATTTCGCTAACTGGTTTAAAGGTCTCTAGATTATAGGTATTTACGAGCTGTGCGAAACACTTTGAATACAATAGGAGGCGTGTCAATTAAAGGCACAGAAGATGGATACAACTTGAGAACAGAATTCCAGTATGATCGGCTTAATTTACAATTCCATATTCAGGATATCTATCTATAAATCAACTTTTTCGTGCCTTCCAATAAAGAAAACAACCCTATTTGTAACAAGACAAGATTGACGCCATAAATGCTCATGTTATGGAAACTTCAGCCTAAGCAACACTCAAATACCCTCGCTTAACACCCGTAGACGTCTTAGAGATCTGTTGATCTTCCCATGTATCCGCATCAACGTAGCTCTTGCTGCCCTGCTCGCGGATCTGTCCGCCAATGAAATGCAACGCGGCAAGATTGAAACCCATTTCGTCCTTCTGCTTAGCCAAGACCTCTCGAAGGGTGGAGCGGATTCGGTCAAGCATCGGCCTCATGAACTTACTAGACACGATTTGGCGGTGGTGTGTCTTGAGCATGAAGAATAAGATGCGACATGTCAATGGGACTTCCATTTGGTGACTCGCCCATATTTCAAGAAAAGTGAAGAGAGCGTCGAGTTTAGAGAAAGGTAAGACAAGTAAAGCATCCTGCAGTGAAGCAGCTGGGATCTTTTGTACGATGTTCAGCAGATGGCGTTCCGCCGAAACATTGCCCAGTGCAATGTAGACTGGATTTCGCTGTGGCGGTGCTGCGTTGGGGTTTTTTGATTTGGTAATTCGCCATTGCCGCATAACTTCGAGGTCCTCCATGCCCATATCAAGCGCTTCGATAATTCGCTCACCGGCCATCAGAGTGATGACAGTCTGCTTACCTGCGTCAACTGCTTCTGCTTTGTCCTCGCCGTTCTCTTCGTCTTCGAGCGAGGTGGTGAGTGTGTTCTCGTACAACTCTTCCAACTCCTTCTCGCGCTCTTCTTCCAGGAAAAGCTGCTCATCAGTCTGATCCCAGACACGAATACTCTTGTCATGACTGGCGCTGACGAGAAACTCGCCGGAATGACTCATGGCTAGTGCCCAAATCTCTCCATGGTGGCCGTCAAGTTTCTGGATTTGCTCAAACTTGTCACCGTCCCAGTATTTGATAATGCGATCTTTGCTAGCACTGAAGAAATTGTGGCCGTTCCCTTCGTTGTTGTTCGGCATAAAAGCAACTGCCATAATGCTGTCTTGGTGTGCGAAGAATGCTCTGTGGCAATCTCCAAAGTCCAAGCCCCAGAGACGGACGTTCTTATCGGCAGAACACGTCACAATCAATTTGCTGTCGTACGAAATGTCCATGTTGAGCACTGGCAGCTTATGTCCGTACAGGTTTAGGAAAAGTTTCAAAGTATCGACAAAGAATACTTTGACGGTGTTGTCAAGTAACGCGACAGCAAGCAGCTTTGAATCTGGAGAGAAGCGCACATTGAGGATATCATCTGACATCTTCAGTGTCCGAGTATGCACAAGTTTAAGTCGTGGCGTGGTCCGTTTTGTGCCTGCGATTTCTTCCTGCACAACTTGGAAATTCCAGAACTTCGCTGTCTTGTCGGCACTGCCAGTCACCATTGATTTGCCATCTGGATGGACATGCAATGTCCACACCGGCCCCTCGTGTGCCTTTATCGTATCGAGGAGTGTCGATGATGCGATATCAAACACTTCGAGTTCTCCATTTTTGTTTCCAACCACAACGATCTTGTCACCAGGCAAGAATGCAGAGCATAACGAATAGCCGCAGTCAAGTGTCCGGAGACAGCTCTGCGTCCGCACATTCCATATCTTCAAGCTGCCATTGGACGCCGATGCAAGCATCCTGTCGTCTGAGCTCAGGGCCAAGGAACGTATGTCGGTACGATGCCCAGGTAGGTCGACGGCAAAGTTGCGGCTATACTCAACCTCCTCGCTATCTTTGGCCTTTTTCCCAGCGGCCACAACTCGATAGGTCTCGATTTCGTTGTTTGTAGTTGCCGTCAGGATTTGTAGATTGCCCGACGACTTGGCCGTGATCCAAGCAAATGACTTTAATTTTCCAGTAGTTCGCACAATCACATGTGGTACGAAAACCTCAGTGATTGGCGGCGGTGAGTTATCGTCAGCTTCGTTTGTGTCCTCCGCATTGTCTTGTTCCTTCTCCTTCTTCCTCCTTCGCTTTCTTGCAATACTCTTTTGTACCTCGGTTGCCGATCGGATTCGCCATATCTCGACAGCCTTCTCTGCGCCGTGCATACCAATATAATCTGCGCGAGGATGGAAGGTAATACCAGTGGTTCGGTCCTTATTTTGCCGATAGAAACTCCCTCGCTCGATAAGAATTCGTTTATTCTCGTATCCTTCCTTTTCTTTGGCCACCTCTTGCATTACTTGCTCATCGATCGACCACACTTTTACCTCTCCATCATTTCCTCCAGTCACGCAACCCGTTTGATCTGGGGACAGCCCCAGGCTCCAGCATTCGCCATTGCTTTGGGCTACATGTGTCTCAATGCAGTGTTGTGAAGAGAGATCCCAGATCTTAATTAACGAGTCCTTGCCTGTGGAAAGAAGAAAGCCTCCGGTTTCGCTTGGATCTGATAAGCCCGTGCTTGCTTCCTCAACTGGCGATAGAAAATTCAGGGATGTGATCTGATCCGTGTGTCCGCGGAGTTTATACAACCCGACCTCCGAAATAAGGTCCCATACGATTATGTCCGTGTCTTTGGAGCCACTGGCGAGGCGCACGCCGGACTGGTCGAAGGTGAGCTGCGTGATTGCGTTTCGATGGCCATTGAACGAAATAATAACCGAATTGATCCGCGAGTCCCATAGACGAATGCTCCCGTCATCGTACCTGTATTAACCCATGTTAGACTCGAGCGCTTGGCTACAGCTTGGTCAATTCTTAACATATAGAGGAACATACCCGACGGCAAAAATATCTTCGTCTGATTTGCTCTGCGTTATGGCGGTTACTTGGGCTTTGCAATCGGCTTCACGCCATCGGCCGAGCAGCTCGCCCTTTTTGACGTCCCAGCAAAGAACTTCCTCATTTGCGCCCACTATCGCCCTGCCTGCACCTGTGCGGCGCTCGGTACCGGAGACATGTTCGTCTTTGGCCCAGACTGCATTAGACGAGGACGAAGTAACGAGGCCGAAGGTTTTCGAATGCTCGAACTTCCTGTGTGATATTAGTTTGAAGTTCGGAGAACAAAATAAAAAAAAAATGGAGATTTAAGCGCTTACAAATATGATTTGACCATTTTCAAGCCTCTTAGAAAGAGAAACTTGCGCTGGCTTGAAAGCTTCCTTCTGCAACTTTTTTTTTCTTCTCCGGGCAGTAAATGACGGCTCTATCGATAATTGCGGGCTCTACGGGAGACTGCAGGCCCCGCGCTGGCAAAGGCGGTGTGCGGGGGGGAGCGAAGCGCCATGACGAACGACATCACAACACCAAACCACCAACTACAACAACGCCAACATCAACGCCTCGTTGCCCCTTCTTGTGCGCTTCTTTCCTTTGGCGACCAATTCCAGTGTCATGAACACTGCGCCGCCATAATGCTTCTCCTCGACTACCAAAATGTGCTCATTCAATCGATCCTCACAGAACGCTTCTCTGGGTATGTCCCCCGCAGAGCCGGACCAGGCACCAGCTAACCAACACTCAACCCCAGTGCGGCCCCCGTCTCCATAGACCAGGTCGTCTCCGATTTCGACGGCGTTACCTTTCACCTCTCGACACCCGAGTCCAAGACCAAGATTTTGATTTCAATCACCCTCAAGTGTTTCCGCGAGCTGGTTCAGTATGGCGCCCAGGCCGTGCTGGAGCGCGAATACGGCCCATACATTGTCAGCCCAGAGGCTGGATACGACTTCTCCGTGCAGATCGACCTGGAGAATCTGCCGGCAGATGAGGAAGGGAAGGAAGACTTGATTCGGCGACTGTCTCTGCTGAAGCGCAATGTCATGGCCGCCCCGTTCGAGCGTGCTTTCGACGAGTTTGCCAAGCTGTCAGAAGAGGCATCGCGATACACTTCAGAGTCGGCTCCGCAGGGTGTGAAGGAAGGTGGCGAGGTCATGGCCATTCACTATCGCGACGAAGAGGCCATCTATATCAAGTCCAGCCATGACCGAGTGACGGTCATTTTCAGCACCATCTTCCGCGAAGAAACAGACCGCATTTTTGGTAAAGTCTTTTTGCAGGTATGTTCTACTTTACGCTGTCTCATTAGTTATTGTTTCGGTGTGTATGAGGAGATGCTGAGCTGCGACAGGAGTTTGTTGATGCTCGAAGACGAGTGCAGTCACTGCAGAATGCGCCCCAAGTCCTATTCCGAAACGACCCCCCTCTCGAGCTCCAAGGCATTCCGGGATTGAAGCACTCGGGAGATGATGGAAAATATAGCTATATTACATTTGGTTCGTCTACCCAATAGTTGTATGTTGGATGTGAGCAATTACTAAAGAGACCAGTACTCTTCCCCCGTCACTTGACGCCCCAACGCCGCTATGATAGTATTTCTCACATTCAGACCTTCCGCGATTACTTCCACTATCACATTAAGGCATCCAAGGTGAGTTCGTAAGTCTGTCTTGAGTATAGACTTGCTTATCTGTTTACAGGCTTATATCCACACCCGCATGCGAAAACGTACTGCCGATTTCCTCCAAGGTAAGAACAGCACTCGCTCCACTTACATTTGTTTTATTCATGTACTGACAAATGCAGTACTCAACCGTGCGAGACCCGAGAACGAGGAGCGCGAAAGGAAAACGGCCAGCGGGAGAACGTTCCGAGTGCAAGGTTAGATTCCGTACGTTTCATACAGCGGATGGGAGGGCTGGGTTCAGTCGTTTTGGCGCTGGAGGTGTGTATGTCAGACGAATGTTTGAGATTGCTTCTGTTTCGCATGTGGGAGTTGTTCAATTCCAACCGAGAGAGATCCAGATTAGTGTGTTTACTGGCAAATTGATGCACCAGTGCAACTTGTCTGTCAATTGTATTCATGAATACAACTACATAGCTGTGCCATATATCATCGATGGCGTGATAAGCCCGTCCTTTTCCACCTGTAGTATACCTTCTTGACCCCGCAAAGCATATTATTCCAAGACAAAAGGTTCAACACGACTGTAGACGGTCAACCCACGAATCATTACCCCTCAGGCACAGACGGCACCTGTTGACCTGGTGTATATGGAACGCCTGAAAAAACAAATACACCCCAGCTGATTGACTGCCTTCTGCACATGGCGCTAGAACAAGTGTCGTCGCCAAAATCTTGACACGTCACACTTGCAAGTCGCTATCACTTTGATCCATAGCACACAGCCATATAGTCGTACAGAGTAGAGCGTACAGACTACACAGCGACACACCCTCTTTGCTGCCACAACCGCCTCATGCACGGGAGCTGTCCACTGTCAACACGCTTTTCCCATTAGTGCTATCGACAGGGGAAGTAACTGGCTGGCCGAATAGGCTACCTGCCAGAAACATGAGTGCGCTAGTTTGGTGGGCGCTTGGGGACTTGCAGTGGCCGGGGTCCCGATCCTTTGCATCTAATGAATCTATCGGTGGGTCGTATTCAGACTAATCTATCGGTCCATATTCACTTGGGAACTCGTTGGAGCCGCGGGAGTTTTCTTTGTTTCTTTTTTTTTTTCCTCTTCGCTGTTGGTGAATTTTCGACTACGGTATATCTACCAGCGCACCGCTTTTTGCACATTTCTTTTCTCTGACACCAAATTTGTGATGTATGCCGCCGAGAAAGGCGTCGTCGTTGGATTATCCCTGTCAGTCATGCTGCACGCGTTCTAGTCGGCTGCCTGGCGGGTCTAGGAAGGGTCCTCCGGATGCATTATATAGGTCGGGTGCTGTGCCACATTCTCGCCCATGACTGTGCAGCATGCTAGTGTGTACGAGGACTAGATTCGCCAAACAGACCAAAGAAAAATAAGGCAAGGAGGGGCAAGCATCCTAAAGCTCTTTCGTTTGCCCTGCCCGATGGTCTCAGGGCTAGTAGTTACTCTGAGACAAGGGTCAAATGTCACTGTACAAAGGATAGTGCCCCGGCTTAGCCCAGTTAGAATAAAAATAAGTCCGACAGAACAAGCTCTCGTTGGAACGCATTCTGGTTTAGCACGTCCTCAGTCACAGTGCCGAGTGTAACAGCCCTGGGGACCCTTGTCGCCGTCGAGCCAGAGCCGCAGCGTGATTGGCCCTACCCTGCGATGTTCCCATGCAGACACCGCGCCGTGACTGAGAGAACAAAGAAAATGGTGCCCTCTGCCGATGACTGGGCGTTGCTGCGTGCTACTTATTTGTGCAATTAGCTAGATTCTGATTCCGTCTGCGCGGCATAGTGTTGTGCATGATAATATTCGCCGTTGGGAAGAGTTGGGAGTGTGTCTGATCATATCATGTCGCTTTTTCCACCTTGTCAACGGGCAAAAGAATGGAGGGGGGTAGTCGGTGATTTTTGTTGAGCATCACTTAGATATAGGGTCTATCTAGTTTACCTAGGTAGGCAGTTGTTTTCGATTAGGGTATCCTACCGCACCCTTACCATCTTCAGGTACGAGAGACACACCTACAAACCTGCTGGAAAGTAAGATCTCATGGCTCATAGAACAGGTCAACAAATTTCCCGCAACGAACACGCCGTGAGTTTTCTTCGCAATGACCACTCAGCTCAGCAATCTCCCTCCGGAGATCGTCTTTATGATCCTTTCGCACATTCCAGTTCCCTATCTGCTCGCGTTTGGCGCAACCTGCAGAACGAACTACATATACCACATTCTCTGCATGAAAAGACTGCATCTCGCTATCTTCCACAAAAGTACGCACGCAATAGCGGCATTTCTCGGCGCCGGTTCTCAGCAGAGCTTGAAAGAGCCGACAGCGTACAAGCAGACTGTGATGATAGAGAGCTACAAAGTACAAATCATCTTGCCGCACGAAAAGCCTGCTTTCAGATCAGCAGAGAGAATCTCCCACCGTATTTCCTCCTCAACAAGACACAAGTCTCGGAGGCTTCTCCGGGTGTGTTCGTCGGAGGATAAAGGCTATGTGTTCTCGGTCTCCTGCGAGCAGACAGTCCGTGCACAAAACAAGACCTTTGCTGATATAGTTCGGCGATACGGCCAATCTCTTGAAGACTTGGAGTTTCTGGCATATGGCCTGAACGAAGAGGGGGCATTGGCGCTGGGAACGAACTGCGGGACAAAGCTGCGAAGCCTCGCTCTTCGATTTGACCATCCGTATGTGCGAGATATATCACTGAGTCAAAAATACTGGAGCGCGCCTGGTCCTGGTAGCCCTGCCTGGAATTCTCTCATTGGGATTGGACCCTTGAAAGGAAGAGTACATATAAATAACCTCGAAAGTCTCGTCCTCGAAAGGGCTAGTATCACGCCATGGCAGCTACGCATGCTGGTCAAGCGAAACAAACGATTGAAAGTGTTGAAGCTGAAGACTTGCGCGGGCACCCAGCCCGAGTTCGTCAACTGGCTAGGTGGTGTTTCCACCCCTGAGGACGACGATGATGAGCCACCAAGACAAGATGGCGATCCAGTCCCAGGGGCTTCCATTGTAGTGCTCTGGATCGAGAACTGCGATACCATTCGTACAATAAAATCGACAAATTATCAAGCAAACCATGGCCTTGATGCTGGTTTGGAATGGGTGCGAAACCTACACGCACTTGAGGTAAATGAGCCCCGTTATAGGAACTTTTATGATACCCAAGGTGGCTGACGGCTGATGCTAGTCACTTTCCTTTCGTGAATGTCGACATATCGATTCCAAGGTCGTCGTAGAGGCAAACAAACTGCTCTGGCACATCCCAGAGCTACACCTGTCTCAGCTCAATGATCCTCGCGTGGAAAACCTACCGGTCATTGAGGTTGATCCGATCCATGGCTAATGAATGGAGATGAAAAGTGAGGCGGGCTCCATGAATCGACTTAATTTCAACTGACAATAGATTCTGAATTCACCTCGCGAGTGGCTGGTGTCCAAAGGATGCACAAGGATATAAGCGGCGAGACACGCACAATGAACACGACAATCAACAATAGACATGTCACGTGGACACCTCCTTCCTCGTCCTCTCAGCGCTCAATAGACCATCGTGGCCCATTCATTCTGCCCTGTCCAACTATTCAAGAATGTCTTTCGCAATGCCCTCTTTGCAACGATACCTACACATCCTCCCAGCAACTCAGCACAGCAGCAACTTTGACCATGCGCTTCCCTTCGCTATTTACTTCTCGTCGGCGGACAATGGCCAGCGACAGATCTCAGATATCATCCTCCAGTGGTTTTACCATGAAAAGCTTCGCGACCAGTCTCTTTTCGAGGCCTTCCTTGGAGCAGCACGACAGTAACGCACCAGTGAGCCCAATTTCATCTGTAGAGAGCGACTATATCGTCGGACCTCCATGCTCGCTCAATGGCCAACACCATCAACTTGATATCCTGATACCGCCTCATCAGCTCTTTTCACCACCGACGCCTGGCATAATCCCCTACGCCATCAACTCAAACGACTGGTATCACAAAAACTACTACAGCTTCGATCACCAACGAGCCTTTTCCATCGCATTGAAAAGCCCTGACGATATCTGGGACAGCGTGTATGGTACGACGGGCGTGGTGTATGCCATTGCAAAGGTGTTCATTGCGTTGTGCCGCAGTTTCCGTATTGACGTGAGCTCAATTCCGCCATGCGTGCTGTTTTACTCGTGAACTAACTGGCTGGCAGCTGCACACCCCTACTGGCAACATCTTGACGTGTGTTGAAAAGGCAGAACGAGAGCTTAGACGAGACTCAGTCGTGAATTTTGTCTTTGCCATTGAGGATCTCTATTTCAACTTGTACGCCCGGCTGGAAATCGAAATCGCTCTGCTCCATTTCTGCTCCTCTTTCATAATCGACGGACAGAAGCCGAAGCGCGATGCAATACCCACAGTTCCTGACCCTAATCATGTTTACACCATCTTGAACGTCTGCAAGAAAACGCTAGGAGAACAAGGCGTCTGTTCCGCATTTGATGACCGATTGGTCAGGTATTACAAGCATTCCTATGTCGAGGAGATGACCAGGCGGTACAAAATCGAAGGCACGCTACCACTTGACCCCAGTGGTTATCGTGCGCATGTGAATGACACAATAGAAGACACCGACTCTTTTACCTACCGCCACTGGTGCCAGATGTACCCCGAATTGGAACATTTGTCTACTGAGATTCTAGCATTTCTCTCGGAGAAGTACCTCCCAATATATCCTCGCACCGTTCGCACACAACATGACTACTCGTTCAAGTCACATAAACCCGGATCCGGCGTCACATGGGAAGAAGATATGATCTGCGCTCATCGCCTCTGCTCACTGGCAAGGATCGAGGGCAAAGCAGTTGGAGAGTTGCGCCGGGAAGAAGAATCTTTTAGTGTCATACGATATGCAAGAGAACAAAAATGCATCTGTCTTGATATATGCGCCTGCTCCGGATTATGCACCAGATCAGGGAGCACGCTCTGTCCGTGCTCGAGCCGATGGGTACGTGGCATTCTCGCGCACCAGCACGAATCCAGGGATAGCATCCGAGACAACTGTACAGTCATGGGGGAATTGACGTATGAGTCGCTTGCGGCTTTGAAGCGCGAGCTTTCCGATGATTTGGTACAGCGAGAGCTGGTCGGGGGAATCAATATCATCCGGGAAGAAATGATTAAGCAGCGCACGACAGCTCAACCGGCAGGCAGCGAACTTGACATTGTATTCATTCCTTGATTTGTGCTTCTTTTTTTTTTTCTGTTATTGTGGTCTGCTGCCATCGTTGATGGTTCGATGATGATTTCTCGGTAATGTTTCTTATGACGATATGAACAACATCTCCCGATATCTGCACCTTCTACAATGATACCGATGATTTGAAAGCCAAAGTCCATCTCACCGTAGATCTTTTGGGTATGTATTCATTCTGGAAAGTTCTAGTTCCCGAATTGTGCTGGTTATGCACTCTGTAAAAGACTGTCTTGTTATGGTTAATATAATAATTATAATATTAATTAAACATGCCAAATTAACTGCTGAATGTGTAAGGGTGACATCGGGCGAGAGAGCGCCGGGGGAATAAGAGCGGGTCTCCTGTGCTTATCCGATAAGGCAGCTCGGTCAACTCCAGCGCGCAGTCTTACTCCTCATATTATTATCACCACCAGTCCTTCAAGCCTGCCACCGTCCAACCCACCTCTCGCTCTCCCATGCATCGCGACTTGGTGCTATGAACGTATCCACCTCTGTGCGCCCTCGGTGCACCACTGTACGGGTATGGTGGCCGCTCACTCGCCGGCTCTCCACGCGACCAGACCGACTGTGATCAGGCTTCGAGCTGGCCTGGCATCGCAACTGCGCCGATCCCACGTCGCTCGACCTGGCTATGGCTCGCGAACTCCTAGTCCTTCCAGACCCGCTGAATCACAGCCCTCGACCAAGACATCCTTCTACTTCGAGACGGGCTATGCGATGCGCCCAAAACGCCCTTCCAGACCCTTCCCGCCTCCTTTCGTCTCGCACCCATCGACCTCCTTCTCCGACCCGCTGACCACGCATTTCCAGAGCCAGGATAGACGGCGGCCGAAATTGGGGAACGAGCTCATCCGGGGATTGACAAATGGGGATGACGCTATTCTCGCGAGCGAAGTCTTGCTTGGTGTCAACGATGGTGTTGGAGCGTGGGCCACAAAGCCGGAGGGCCATGCAGCGTAAATATTAGCCCTTTGTGTTACACGCAAACATTGCTCAACAGCTAACATCTAACTGTTACAGGCTATGGTCGAGACTGATCCTGCATTTCTGGGCCCTCGAATGCGAACGACAGGCTCCCCAAACCGACACCCCTGACACCGTCGGGTATCTGCAGAAGGCCTACGAAGAAACCACCGCAGCGACCAAACATTGGCTCGGCACTACCACCTCAGCAACAGCACTGCTACACAATGACACGCAACAGACCAGCGTGAAACCAGTACTGTATGTAACCAACATCGGCGACTGCCAGATCGTCGTCATACGACCGCGCGACAAGAAGGTGCTTTTCAAATCGCGCGAACAGTGGCACTGGTTCGACTGTCCCTATCAGCTCGGCACGAACAGCCGCGACCAGCCGCGCAAAGATGCAGTGCTGAGCATCATTGAATTGGAAGAAGAAGACATTGTCCTAGCAGTCTCAGACGGGGTGACCGACAACCTTTGGAACCACGAAGTAGTCGATAATATCCTCGAAAGCATCGAGAAGTGGGAATCCGGCGACATTGGGAATTATGCATCTGAGAAAGACGCGGATCTAGCGGCTTGCATGGTCTTCGCGGCAAGGCGTCTTTTAAACGCGGCCTTGGCGATCGCGTTGGATCCTTCGGCTGATAGCCCGTATATGGAGAAGGCTATTGATGAGGGGCTCACTATCGAAGGAGGTATGTTTGCAGCGTATCATCTATACAAAGTGGTTCGAGAAGCTGACGGCGATTCACAGGCAAGATGGATGATATCAGCGTGGTCATTGGACAGTGCAAGAAAAGATAACCGAAGGACTATTCGAATCCTACAACATCACATTCCCAGGCGAGCCACAGTGTGGGTAAACAGCCAGCGCTTCCGATTATATCGATCATTCTGCGCCAGGTTACTCGCCATGTATCGGCATCCGGTGCTCGCATTCTGTTTTGCAACCATGATTGCTCATGAGGCGGACGGCAGCCTGTCCTTGGACAGGTGGTGAACATTGATACTTGTACACATACGCATATTCCTAATAAATAATCTCCATTTTTCCTGCGAGGGAATCATACAGAAAAATCAATCCATGCACTCAAGTCGAAATACAGAGGATCCTCGACACCACAACCAGCAGCACCGTCCAGCTCACACTCCCTCATAAAGGCGTCAAAATCGTTGTTCTCCATCAGCAAATCCCAGTACTCCGTGTCTTTAACCTCGCCATTCATGACTGGACACATGGACTTTGAACGACCAGCGTCGCCTCGTCTACTGTCCCCAGCCCTCTGACTCGAAACCGACCAGTTCGTAGACGCCAATTTCCGCACAAAATTGTCCTTGAAAACCTTGAGCACAGTTGCAAATAGATAAAAAAGATCCGGAGATCGGCCCCCATGATCACCTGCCGCCTGCGGTGGTGGTTTGCTTGTTGTTACTGACAGATTCTCCAAATGGGCCTGCAAACGCTCCATTAGGGGTATGTAGGCTTCTTGTTGCGTAGAGATGAAGTTCTGCCATGCAGCAGAATGGAGCTCGTCGACTGGAGTCGTGTATTTAACGAATTTCGGGAATATGATGAGCGCGCTGATGAGAATGGCCCATTCTGAGAAAGTTAGTTTTCGGCACTCGGTCGGGGTCATGTTGATGTAGAAGTCTATAAAGTTGTTGATTTCGGCAAGGTATGTTGGAAATATCTGTGAATAGTGGAGTGGATGGGCATGGTACAGAGGATGATTGCTTGGGGTTGTTTCCTGGCTTTGATATAAAGGGCGTTTTGTCGGCACGAGCACTAAAGCATAGACTTTGATTCTGGCAAATTTCCGCAGGAGGTGGATTTTGACTTGAGTTGTCAGCGATCGATTACAATTGGCATGACGTGATACGTACTGTTTGTCTGGACAGAAGCGGGAAAGCTGCCTTGTATATGGCTCAGCTCTTGTAGATAGTAATGTACCATATCTTGTAAAGGACATTCGCTCGAAAAGTTGGACATCTCTTTTGCAACATCACACCTGTGAATCCTTTCGATAAACTGACACAGTAGCACCGCCGAAGCTATCGTCTGGGCGGTTGTGTCATTGGTCGTCTTTAGCATTGAGCTCAGCAGCTCATTTGAAGGGCACAGCGTGAATGACCTCCGTCGCTTCCAATCCATTGCAATGCTAGAGAAATTAGTAACCGAGCATGGAATCACTTTCATAGCATTGCGTCTCACATTTCAGACTGAAAGTAACATCCTAAAAGAGTATTCCTTGCAATAATCTGTTCTTCGGCAGAGGACAGTCTTGATTCCATTGTGCCTTCGAGATTCAAATCCGATACCATGGCTATTGCAAGCTGCATATATTGCCAGATCTGGTTGTTGAGGGGCCTCAGATGGGTAGGGTGCCTATACAACACAATATTTGAGTGTTATCTCCTGTAAAGTATCTTCTGTAACGGATTTGTTGTTCGCATTCGTACTTACCATGCAAGATATACCAGAAGACCCTGCAAGTAGTCCACGGACTTTTCTCCCTGCATGACGACCCGCGTCGCCAAAACTTTTCGGAAATGCTCATCCACTAGCCTTTGAAGAGCCGGATTGCATGCAGATGTTACCACCAGAATAGAGAGAAGTAGAAATGGCCTTTCTTTACGCAGTGTCTCTGCTTTTGCATCGTCGTCAATGCTGACGAATGGGAAACATGCTTTTTGCGCATGGAATGTCTGCAGCATCTGTTCAATCTGGTTCATTGTGATATATGGTCTCCCCGAGCAAGTCTCTTTTACTTTTTTGCTTCTTGTAGCTGTTGACCGTCTCTCAGTTGACGGCCTAGCCAGGTCATTGCTTGCATCATCTTCAAAGGCAGTGGCGTGTAGTCGGATCAGTGTCTCAGACTCATCCTCGTATTGTCCGTCGAGTGTGGCTGGAGGAATATGAGTCAAAATAGAGTCTAATGCAGTGTTTGTTGGGACAGATTGAGGATCTGAGGCTTTCAATCGTTGAGCTACTTTCTTATTTCTCCTGAATGATATATACATGAGCAATGTCCCTGTCTAGCCGGAGAGCGCACGCACCTTGAAGATTGACTGTCTTCATAGGAACATGAAATCCCAGTTTTTTGGCACCTGCATTTCGTTACTTCTTGCTTTCATCAAAAAGGCATTGGCAATAAAGTGTCGTTCTACCGTTGGCATTTGTCTGAGTGGGCCGCTGGAAGACATCGCGTCTTGTGTGATTTACACGAAACACAGGCACGCGACACTCTTGGGCGCGGGCACATGAATCGCGGATCGTTTAATTCCATTTCAGCAAGCCCAATATTCACTGGAGCTTGCGAAACTCGACAAAGCGAGAGAGACGTTCACCGCGGAGGTTAAGGCCTGGTCTCGGCAGGAAAGTCGAACCGAGCTGCTGCTGGCCAAGGCCGGAGCCCGGATGGCAGGTTGACACGAGTTTATACAACAGCGAATAAAAACACGCAGCGAGACTACATTCTCTCAGCTGGCCAATGTGCATCGAAGGGAGTGCTATTTTCTGCAGTCGTTAATACCTTCCTCCCGAGCTATCATGTAGATCAAGCAGACAAAATATACTCGACTTGCTTGGCAGAATCCTGCTCCGGTGTCAGACGTAGAATATATAAGCCGAGATGGAAGCAGACTGTTGACCTTTTCCTGTCATCATTCGCAATCCTCCATAACAATCACGTTTATAGCTAAAGACAGTTTCCATTCATTTAAATGGCTCCCATTCGCTTTGGTATTCCCCTCTATCCATACCAAGCCCTCGATGTCATTGGGCCTCTCGATATCCTTGCCGGCATCTCCAAACTGCTTTTCCAGCGCGTCGCAGAACAAGGACGACTACCCGAAGGGCAAGAAGACATAGGGGTTGACATTGAATTCTACCACATCCTCGACCCAGTCCACAAATCCAAGTCGGTGAAAACCGAACACTTGGAGCTTGAAAACCTCCAGGTCTCCGCCACAACTACCTGTGCCGAGTGTCCCCCACTGGATTATCTTCTCTTCGGCGGCCCCTGGCCTTCCTACAAGTTATCAGACGAGGTGATTTCTTTCATACAAGAGCGAGTCAGTAAGAACGAAATCAAAACGGTATTCACGACTTGCACCGGAGGCGCAGTGCTTGCCCAGACCGGTCTTTTGGATGGGAAGCGCGTAGCTATCAATCTAGGGCTTTATTCTATGGTCGAAGAACTATACCCTGCAGTGAATTGGGTGGGCCCATCGGCAAAAACCAACTGGGTGGTGGATGGAATCTTTTGGACCGCCAACTCGGCGTGTACAGGCATGGACATGATTGCGGATTGGGTAATCCAGCAGTATGGCATGGATCTGGCCAAGTCGTCTTTTGAAGGCTTGGGCTATGTCCCGAGAGATGTTAGTGGGAAACTCCGTGTGCTATAAATGGCAAGTTGAAGGAAGTATTATAGTTAGAATGCCTCACATCCGAGTCAGTAAGAACTCTATTCAAGACGAACGAAACAAAACACTCAATAATGAATAAATAAATAGCTTGACAGTAATGGCATTCAACCTTGGGCTGACGATCTCATGGTTGTCAGCGTTTCTTTCACCTACTATCACGTCAGAATTGCACCCTCTAAAACATGTTACAATTCCAATTTATCGTGTGTATCTCTTCTTCTACGCACTAACACTAGGGCTAGCGTGTTACAAGTGTCTACAATCTAAAGCTACCACAGATTGGCAATCGGTTAGCGCGTACAGGTTGATGCAAAAACCTGGGTATAATAACAAATAAATTTCTGAGGCCTTCCTTAATATTTCGCTGAGGAATCAGCACAACTTGAGCAACAAGCTAAATGGCCTCACCATATCACACGCGTTGTCACGGCCAGAGCTTTTGTTACACCAACTCTACAAACATCATCTGGCACCAAATCAGCTCGTTAATAATGATCACTGACATAAATTGTGCTTAGCGATTTCGCGTCGAGATACTGTCTCTGAATTCAGCAGCAATAGGTGCTCCAGTATTCAGGCTTGTCTCCACATCGCCGTGTACCAACTCATCACCAATCTCGAACATCTTTTTCTCCAACTTCTCGGTCATCTCTAAGACAATCTCCCGATATTTAGGATCATGATAGACGTTGAAGATCTCGAGTGGATCCTCCTTGCAATCAAACAGCTCCCATTCTTTTTCCTGCCCGCCAGGTCGCGTACCTTCCAGGCCAAAGTCCTCGTTATACCAATATATCAACTTATACCTCTGATCGCGAACGCCGTAATGAGCGTATGCTTCGTGGACAGGATCTCTGTGCATCCAGTAGCGGTGGTAGGCCACTTGGTCCCAATCACTGGGCGTCTGACTATGTAGTAAAAGCCTGAACGAGATTCCTTGCATATACGTTGGAATACGCAGGGAGGCAAAGTCAAGAAAAGTAGGCGCAAAGTCGACGTTAGATATTATATCGTTGCAAACGCTGTTTGGTTTGATTTCCCGAGGGTAGCGGATCAGAAAGGGCATCTGGAAGGACTCCTCGTACATGAACCGTTTGTCAAACCATCCATGCTCGCCAAGGAAGAAGCCTTGATCAGATGTATAGATCACAACGGTATCCTCAGCCAAGCCTGGCTCGGAGTCTAGATGGTCTAGAAGACGGCCCACGTTCTCGTCAATAGACGCGATAGTGCGCAAGTATCGTTTCATATAGCGCTGAAACTTGAACTCGGCGAGTTCAGTCTGCGAGGAAAATGTATAGAAAGCACCTGTCTCGCGGTCCATCAAACGCAAAGAGCTCACATCTTCCGGGTTAGGAATCTTTCTCTCAGGCCAACCAGGTGCTCCGGGTTCTCCCACTTCATTACCTCCCTCTGGTTGTACGAGCCCTAAGTCGAAATAGGTCAGATCATCTGCAACCCGCATTTTCGCGACCTTGGCAGCTTGCGCTCGATTCTTATAGTCATCTGTGAACGTGTCGGGTAGTTTGATGTCTTCCTGATATAGGTCCTTGTGCTTAGGGTGGCATTGCCAAGAGCGATGTGGCGCCTTGTGATGACACATCAGGAAAAAGGGCTTTGATCGATCTCGGTTCTCTATCCATGAGATGCATTTATCCGTGATTATGTCCGTCGCATATCCCTGTTCAACGACCGACTTCCCCATCTCAATCATTTCGGGATCAAAGTAGTCGCCTTGGCCGGGCAAAACGGTCCAGTAATCAAAACCGGTGGGCTCGTGTGCTTTGCCTTCTCCAAGATGCCATTTCCCAACCATTGCTGTCTGATAGCCTCCCATCCGCAGTTGTTTAGCGACATTAGGTAGACGATTATCAATAGAGCTGTCCAAGGTCCTTACTCCGTTTACATGGTTGTGAGTGCCAGTGAGGATGGTAGCACGACTAGGCGTGCAGATTGAATTCGTTACATAGCAGTGATTAAACTTCATTCCCTCACTGGCCAGTCGGTCTATATTTGGCGTGCTGTTGATATTGGCACCGTAGCAGCTAATTGCTTTGGCTGCATGGTCGTCGGCCATGATAAAGACGATATTAGTTTGCTTGCCCATGTTTGCTTGCAAAATGTTTCCAGGCCTATGGCTGTAGAATTTCTGACGTCAAAAGTGAGATTAACACAATCTATAATTCGATTTCGTTGTATGAACCGGCAAACACATAAAAATTGAAAATTTACGTGTCGTGTGGATATAAGAGATGATAACAATGTTGTTTTATTGATTGCGCGGTCCGATTACGTGCTTTGCAAGCCACGATGCTTACATGTAGGTACCCCATGTACCCCATATTTCAACACAGTCCTGGCGTACGTGGGCAGCCCCGATTGGCTACAAATACTGGGTCGATTGAAAGAAAAAACTATCCGATGCACGCGGGTTTTGTTTTCAATGTCGTTGGTCTTTGCTTCATGTTGCAGAAAGATTAGGGTTGGTAACCCTAAGCCCGAGGACAGGACTGGCCTTCCAGATTCTTTCCTGTTCCGTTCACCCATTTCTGCTCAGGGAGTGCCATGGTAGCTAACGTTTTATTTAGGGTGAGTATTTCGTTAGATCTACGTTATCCAAATAACTATGACACCGTTTTCAAAGAGGCATTCTGTCTACTTGACCTTTCAGAGGATTATTTTCATGTCAAACCTGGGAATATCTGCATCCCCTCAATGTGCCATGCGGCCATCAGATGATTAGATTCACCAATTTCACGGCGTACTCCAGATCTTTACCGTCTGGAAAAACCAAATAGCGGCATTCTTTATAAATGTACTTAATTGTTCACCCAATCGTGATGAAGAATATGTGACGACTTATCTGTTATTTGTTGTTTTTATCGGCACTTAAAATAGAAAAGTGAGCGGTGTCACAATCTCACATATCAATTCTACCAGCTTATTTCAAACGGTTTCCCAAGTGTTAATTTCACTGCTTCCTTGATCCAACACAAGACAAGTTTTCTGATGCTTTGTTAAGAAAGCTCAAAACTCCTCGTCTTTTCACGTGCTCTGGCTGTTGTTTTCATCTGTCTCATGGGCCGTGACTTGCCCAGCAATCACAGTCGTTTTTTCGCCATTTCCAACGGAGCCCGACAGTTTTGGCTCTTGTCCTCAGCTAATTAGCCAATTATTGTCGCATTTTTGTCATGGGCAGATTCCAGATTAGCATCGACTTTGTCCTCCGAAGCCATTTGATTGTCCGTAACTCCCAGAAGGCGCACTTGTATCTCCTGCATTTGGATTTGATTCAGAGTCGTCCGGTAGTGCTATCGATTCTGGTTGGACTTCCGAGGGAGAGTGTAACGGCGGCGGTAATGGAGGATCATGGTGGTCTTTACGAGGAGTGACTTCCCCAGAACATGGAGATACCGTATCGTCATACATTGCAGCATACTCAGCTTGTATCTCAAACCGGTCCGGGATATACCCATCGACACTGCTATTTCGCATGTCGATTTCCAAAAGTTATCCCCACCGGAGTAGAAATAGAAAGAAGGAAAGAGAAGAAACACAGCTAGCCTCGTTGGTGAAGAAGAAGGGCAAGGCTGAGTTGTCCTGCCTGCCTTTGGGCACATCACTATTCCGGCCGGTCAACTTGCAGGGGTGGCCTCACATAGGTCTGCCTCATAGTAAACTCTTCAAGTCGTCCTGAACTTTCGTTGGATAATCTAATTTTTCTCTTTCATCACGGAGCGATATCGAAATCTTTTCCTACGGCATTTTAATCTCTGGATTCAGTCAGTGTACCGATGTCGATAAGTCCAATGAGACTACCAACACAAAAAGATTTAGATCTAAGGCCATGGAAATATATCGGTGACTCACCTCCAAGTTTGCACAGTAGATTCCGATAATACACACTGACTGCATGCTCAGGGTACCGTGAATACTCCGCGTTCCTCGCTTCCGATAATGATTTTGGCAATATTCGTCGGTTTGACCGACTGAATGCTCGAGTTATCCTCGCTCTACAGGATCAAATCGGACAGATAGAAGAAAAGATAGACAACATCGATCGTGAATATAGTAGATGTGAAGCGCCTGATGTGAATAATGGGTCTTTCCGACATGACAAACAACAAGCGCGAGTAGACCTTCTCTGGGAAGCTCGTAGCAAGCTTGAAGAATTTAGTGCAGATTCCCCAACTCTTATTCACAGATACTAGCTTATATTAGAGACTAGATCGATACATATATTGGTATGGACAGCTAAAGACCCCGGAGTCCCCCACAGAGGGAAACATCGTCAGTACAAAAAATTGGCTCCACAACTACAAAGGAGCTATTATGGATGAAGAGCAGGAATACATCACCAAAGACGATTTGTTTTCATTGGCACCACACGACAAAAGCCCTTTGCGCCGTGTCTTTGAACGGTCTTCTCTATTTCGATTATCGAAGCTCTGGAAGAAGAATGCACCGCCTTCTGACCTACCCTCCCATGTTCAACAGAACCACATACACTATTCCTACGATAAACGGATCGATAAGTTTGTGACAATGGTGACGATATTGTCTGGGTTGATCATGATTATAGCACCGATTTGGATTCTGGAATTCACCAATACAACAGTGTTAAAGTTGACTGTGATAACCATTTTCATCCTTTTTTTCTTAGCCTTGGTATCCTTAGGGACAAATGCAAGGCCCTTTGAATCTTTGGGTGCAACAGCAGCGTATGACACTCAAGGAGAGGAAGCTGTAGCGATGAAATGTGCTAACAATCCCCAGGTATTCCGCTATTGTTATGGTCTTTTTGCAGTTTGGTAGTCCAAGTCCTGGCTGAACGTTGAAGAAACATTCTGATGACATCATCAACCTCAATGGAATTCGTTGTGTTATAATGGCTGGCTTGTAAATAGCAGCGGAAACAAATTCTCATCATTCTTGAATCATTAACAATAGGGGGGGAAAGTAAAAGGATTGCTACCATCGCATCGCTTCCAATTTCTACTGAGGTTGGACTTATCTACGTGCATTGTTAGCTAAAACCCCAGAACTCTACAATAACGTTAGGTTGTATTCAAAAATCGTCTCTTCTACACGAATACAGAGGATACAATCATGAGACAGCTTTCATTGTCCCGCAAGCCGAGCATGTCCACCATTCAGTCTCCATGAACGCGCCGCATACATGGCACAGCCATCCAAGGGGCTTCTTTACATTGCTCCTCTCTAGTTCAGCCATTGTTTCCGAGGTATCGCCCTTGAAGGATAGCACCCGACTAGCATCGCTACCAGTGATAGCCTCCGAGGCAAGCCGACTTCGAGGCTTTGATGTCTCTCTTTTCGAGGAAGTCCGAGTCAAGTCAGTCACAAGTCGTGACTGCGCTGTTAATGAGGGGGTTGGCCGTTCAGAACCGCACGCATCGCAACAAAGGTATGCTGGCGGGTTTTGGAGGGTACATATTTGACAATTCCAATTGATTTCCTCTTCTCCGGCCTTTTCGCTAGAGCCTTTTTCCTGGTCAGAAGAAGCGCCAGATAATGTTCCCGAGCTTGCAAATCGTCTTAAAGGCTTTGTACTTTTCGGGGCTGGAGGTGGTCGCATCGACTTGGGATAGACGTTTCTTCGAGGCCCGCTTCGAGGCCCAGCTGGATTCTCTTGGCTGGGAGGGACGTATGACGATCCGTACTTCTCTCTTTCCTCTTCTTGAATCATTTCAATATAAGCCTGCATTATGGCCCTTTCATTGGCGTCATCTTCCTCCGCCTTGGTGCGGAAACCGTTTCTTGATGCTTCTTCAGCCAATTTCTCGCTTTCGCCAGAGCCCGAGGCGCATCCATTAGTTACATCAATGCGTCGCTGGGCAGCATCTGCAATGATTCTTCGCACGTCTGATCCTCTCATCAGGGGCGCACCTCCTAGCTTTTGACCAGAGCCGGCCGACAAAGTTCGCCGTTTCTCGGCAGCAACACGAGCTAGGCGGCGAGCTTCGTCAAGAGGGATTTGGCGGCCCCCGAGACGCTTGCCTGCTGAAAGGAAACCTTCTCCGGTGTACCCCTTTCTGATGAGTTCCTCGTGTTCATCGCGAAGTTGGTTCCAAAGAGCATGGAAGTCACGATTATGGGGCCCATGCACGATATGACATAATCTAATGGAACTACAGTCAGAAACGACAATCTTCGACGGTGTTGATGTTTATGAAACTCAAGAGGACAGATATCCAACTCACTCATGTAACATGGTATCAACAACCTGCTCTATAGGTAAGAACTGACGTTCATCGGTGGGATATCGTAATCGCAAGCATATCTTCTGACCGCCATTCACGTTGAGGCCAAGGAGATTTCGCTGATGTGGATAGAATTCGCATAACGTGCCGACCTTCCAGCTACGTTGCCTCATGATAGGTTTCACCAGAGATGCCACCTTTCGCAGAATTTGAAGCGCTTCGGCTTCTCGTGGTCGGTGTTTGTCATGTTGGTATTCGAGGACGAGCGGGTCGATCTCACGCATGGTTGGTTTTCTGAGAGCAAGTGAAAACTCGTTGCAAACGCTAGTTTGGGCTCATTCGAGATGAAAAAGGCCCATGATCCCTCACACGACCTTGATCATCCTATATCTATCAAGTAGTAATGGATGGATGGATCCAGAAAACCGCTTTGTAATCCAGTTGTGTCCCGTCCCGGAGGCGAATCTGGCGCACCAAGCAGCTCCTCAAGCACACGATCTGACACTGGAAGATTCTGACGCGAATCTATAAGGTTCCCCGGTTCGTGGCGAACAAAAACCACACTAGATGGAGGATAAGATAAAGCAAGCGGCGGTGCCAGAGGAAGAAGAGATAAAACGCGGCGATAAGATTGCCCGCAGGCAGCAAGGCAGCAACCCGACACGTGGTCATGTGACTTCCCAAAATTGCTAAATTGGTAATTTATAACCCTAACCCTATTAATAGCATTGATGTGGCAAGACTGAGACGATAGAGGCTCTATAAAATATGTATTATGTTCTTTTCCTTGTTTTGCAATCAATATTATTAGGCCTGGATGTCAAAATAACGTAGTCTAACTATATACATGTTTAACAGCTAACTAATTAACCGCTTGCACATCGACACTTCGATAAGGACTCTCCAGAAGTTCAATATCTTCGCTACTGAGTCTGACAGTCAGAGACTCACCAGCACTCTCAATTCTGTCCAAGCTATTCAATCCTACAATAGGACAGGCACCCTTGCTCAGCAACCATGCCATGGAAACTGCACTCATGCTACAGCCTTTCTTCTGCGCCACATGCTCCAAATTGGATATAATTTTCTCGTTCTGGTCACTGCTAAACCACTTCGCTGTCTTTGCATCTTGTTTTGAGCGTTCTGTCTGTATATTCCAGGGTCGCGCCAACAGACCTCTCGCAAGAGGGCTCCACGGAATCAGTCCAATTCCCTCGACATCACAAAACGGGTTGACGTCGCGCTCCTCTTCTCTATAGATGAGATTGTATAAATTCTGCATGCTTGTAAACCCAGTCCAGCCATTTATTTTGGCTGTATAGTGTAATCTGGCAAGCTGCCAGCAGTGCATGCTAGACGCACCCAAATAATGCACTTTCCCCATTTGCACTAAATCATGGAGGGCCTTCATGAGTTCCTCTGGGTTATCTTTTACGGTCTCATCCACTCGATGTAGTTGAAGAACATCGATATATGTTGTATTGAGCCGTTTGAGAGAAGCCTCAACCGCTTCGAAGATATGCTTTCGGCTAAGTCCCATTTGATTGACTAGCAGACCATCATTCACTGCAGGATTTGGCCTAGCATTGGAGTCGATATCCATCACAGGATAGTAGAGCTTTGTCATAATGACGACTCTGCTGCGTGGTATTGAGTATTTTTCCAATGCTTTTCCAATTATCACTTCAGATCGGCCGTTCGAGTATGTGTTGGCTGTATCCCAGGTGTTGATACCACAATCGTAAGCCTTTTTCAGTAGTGGTAAAGACTCTTCTTCTGATAATACCCAAGGACTTCCTTCCCAGGATGGATTTCCAAATGTCATACAACCCAAGATAATTCTGGATACTTTCAGTGAACTCTTGCCCAGTCTTCGATATTCCATGGGGTATTTTGTATGTTGCGCCATTTTGATCTCTTCAACGTCCTATTCTCGTAACCCTAACAAGCATTCAAAGTTCAACAAAAACTAAGTGAGAATACTCGAGAAAAATCTTATATCGTCGTGAAATTTGAAGTCTTCGAAATTGTCTAGTTTAGTGAATTTGCATTTCTTGGCTTTCAGTGTCGGCGCACATGCCAAAACCACGAGTCAGCTGTCGCCGGACAGGTCACCGTCAAATCCTAATCGACCAAATTTGGCAAAAACATCATGAACAAACCGAGGACGGTACAGTTCTCCACATCTCCACGATCTATTACCAAGCCATTTCTTGAACTTCCCCGAAGGCATCTTTTTTGATCGCTATCAAATCAACAGGTATTTGAGACGTTGCGTGGCGACCGGCCGAAGAGGGTCCAGCATGCACTCGGGTTTCTCTCCGCAAATTGGTTCAAGTCAATGACCAACCCCGAACTATTTTGCTGGATAGAGGAGGGGCAAAATAGCATACTATTTGGTGGGGTGAAATCAGGAATTATTTAGGAAGCATTCTAAGATGAGCTCAGTCATTTTACGAGACTCAATCAGTCTCTTGTTATATGCAGTCTCCAGAGGGTATTTCTACAACTCTTTCCGGAAAACAGAAGTAGTAGCTATAAACAGTTGTTACATTTAATACATAATAAAATCTTGGACAATCCATGGATGTGTCAATTATTCAACGAAAAAGTCGTCCCCAATCTGCACATATTTGATAGTCTGTCTCCAAAAGGTGAACGCCACGTGGATCACACCATCATCTCCAATCACCATGCTAGGATAGGACAATTCTCGGTTGAGCTTGTCCTCGCTATTATTCGTCATGCAGAATCCATCGCCATCTTCTAACACCCTATGCTTGTATGTTTTCCCATTGTCATCGCTCCATGCAATACATAATGGAGCCCTAGGGGCCCCCCAGAAAGCATCTTTTCCGCCGTCCTTAACCGTCTGGTTTTGACGTTTGTCATCCTTGTCGCCGACTTCATCATACAGGCCAGTCCGGCGGCCCTTTGCATTCTTTCTTGAAGAATGGTTGTAAACCACTATAACCCGACCCGAAGGCAAAACATCGAAGCATATTCCTGCATTGGGGTTTGGAAGAGGAGTTGGTTCTGGCGGGGTCCAAGATAGTCCGTCTGGGGATGTTGACGAGTAGATAAAATCAGCCCATCTACTCCGGTAGAGACCTAAATAGGATCCGTCTTTGAGCCGCTGAATCTCCATATGAACGCAACCAGTGCTGTTTGGTATGGTGTTCTCGGACCACGTTCGTCCTTGGTCGTTAGATACGCGGATCGCCGAAATATCATCGTTCCCCAGCCATTTCTGGCCTGCATCAACTCTGCATTTGAAGGTTGGCACGACTAAATTGCCGTTATCCAGCACAATGACAGGCTGTCGGATGAACGTTCCCGGCTCCGAGAACACCACCTCTGGATCCTGACCCCATGTGACCCCATCATCTTTCGAAGTAATCCGCTTTACAATAGCCGAGTCTTGGTCACCTCTATGCTGTGATGTGTATAGCAACCATATGTCCCCGTGCGGATCCTTAAAGAGCACTGGGTTCTGCTCGCTGCGGGTGTTGTCGTGTGTCACTTGAATGGCTTCCGACCACTGCGATTTGCCCGATTCGAGGCGTGAAAGATAAATGCTTATGTCAGGCTTGCCCTCCATATTGCCTCCGAACCAGGCGCATAGTAAGTCACCATTTCGAAGACGTAGCAGATTCGATGCATGACATTGGATTGTGGCCGGTCTTAGATAGGCCTCTCTATAAAAGAACGATCTTGAGGGTTCCCGCAATACACCGTCTGATAACTTTGACACTGTTTCTTGAGAAATGGCCATAATTTCGGTTGTTATCTAGCTATCTCTCCACGATGCGAGTATGTCGAAAGGGTTAAGCCGCACAACATCAACCTGGATCTGCCTTGATTTAAACGCTTTCCAAGTTGGCAACACCGGTTGCTCCAACAATAGATATAAAAATGTTTTCTTCAGTCGTCACTTTCTTCTGCGTGACGGCTGTAAGAGCCAAGTGGAGCTTCTATCGCAGTAGGACAAAATCATCGGACAACGGCCGACGTGCACGAGCGTCGGTGGACTGTCCGATATTTGCGTCTGGGGAAAGTCTTCCCCACAAAGACCATACTGCGGAGTGGCCTGTGCTCAGACTGGGGTTAAAAACCCTACACATCCCCCAGTCTGCCAGGAAGAGTGAAATGCGAAGAGATGCCTTGTGGCTGACTTCCTGTTTCATTCAGTCATTATATATTATCTACACACCTCGTTTAAAGAACACACGATGGCTGGCGGAACGAGTCTGTGGTGGAGCAAGGATGCCAAAACGGATCCCAGGAAGATCTTTAATCTCCGTCTTCTATACCTCATGATCGGTTTATCGTGGGCTGGTTGCTTTTATGGATTTGATACTGGAAATATCGGTGGAATCGTGACACTGAAGTCGTTTGAAAAGGCTTTCGGTTTGATCAACATCTCGCAGCAGGAACTCGACAACCGGAAGGTAGCTTACCTCGCCCTCTGCCCTTTTTTGAGAGGCCTTACTTACACTCATGCTATATTTAGGGTACTATTACTGCCATGGTGTCTGCTGGAGGGTCTGCTGGTGCTCTCCTCGCTGCTCCTACGTCCGACCTGCTCGGCCGAAAGTGGTCGGTCTTCCTATGGGGGTCCATATTCGTTGTTGGTGCCGCACTGCAGATGATCGCCAACTACGAAACGCTCCTTGCTGGGCGATTCATTGGTGGATTGGGGGTCGGTGCAACTTCAATGCTGAGCCCCTTATTTCTAGGTGAGGCTTATATCAGCCCTAAAAAGCGCAACCATCACTGACTGTTTTCTAGCTGAAAGTGCACCCAAGTCTGTGCGAGGTTCCATGACCTCCATGTATAACCTACTTATCATACTTTCCCTCATGCTCGCATTTTGGATCAACTACGGCGTGTCACTATGGTCGACAAACAGTGGTGATTCCCAGTGGCGAACCGCCATGGGTATTCAATTAATTCCAGGAGTTTTTATGTGCCTGATGGTCCCGTTCGTCCCGGAGTCTGCGCGTTATCTCATTAACCATGGCAAGTCGGAGAAGGGGTTACAAAGCCTTTGCAAACTCCGCAATCTACCCAGTGAACACCCTTACATACAGCTTGAATACAGAGAGATGGAGGCGCAGATGCAGTATGAACAAGAGTGTTATCAAGGCCACAGCTATTGGGTTGTCATCAAGGACATCTTCTTGATTAAGAGCAATTTCCGACGATTTTTCCTGGCTGTAATGCTCTTTCTCTTTCACAAATTTACAGGCACCGATTCTCTGAACGTATGTATACCTTTATATCCTTGCTTATCACATTGGCTACGTTCAAAAACCGCGAATACGACAGTGAAGCTAATGATATTGAATACAGTACTACGCACCGGAAATATTCGCACTCATCGGTGTCAGCGGCAACAGCTCTACGCTATTGGATACTGGTGTTTATGGAGTCGTCAAACTAGTCACAACAATTTTCTACGTTGCCTACCTAGTGGATCGAGTTGGTAGACGTCGACCTCTACTCGTAGGCGCAACCATACAAGCAACTGCAATGCTGTACTTGGCAATCTATCTTCGATTTGCAGGGACTAACACCGAGAGCGTCGGGGGTACTCCTGCTGGAGGTATTGTCGGCATCATCTGGATCTATCTCTACGCTTTCGGCTGGTCTTTTGGACATAGTGCTGCATGCTACGTTGTTGCAGCCGAGATATTCCCCACGCGTATCCGCTCTGTTTGCATGTCCTTTTGCTTCTTTGTCAATTGGATTGTTGACTACGGCATCACCCGAGCGACTCCAAACATGATCACAGAGATGGGTTATGGAGTATTTTTGCTCTATGCTCTCCTTACCTACAGTGGTGTTGTGTTTATTTATTTCTGTATGCCCGAAATGAAAGGGCGAAGCATAGAATCTATGGATAATCTCTTTGAACGGCCATTGTGGACAATGTGGAAGCACGCATATCCAACCAAGGAGGAAACCGTCCGAGCCGGTGTCCAAACAAAGGATGAAATTGATGCAGATGACGAGACTTATAAGGGTCCGTCACAGACTGTCCACCTGGAGTCTGCCTGAGAAGTGGATTAATGATATGAGTTATGATGACTTCTGACCGAACATTGAATACACCAATACTGTGTACACATTGACAAACAAGTGCATGAAATTATAAACCCGTAACAGCAGTATGCCTACTGACACTAAATATGAGTAAAACAGCACCTGTGTAGTCAACTTGAAGTCGCAATTAGAATACCACCAATTAGTGGACAAAACCAGTACTTGCTGTAGATAAGATATCTCTGGCTTATTTTGTCGACGGCAACGGTAAAGGAATATGTTCGTGTATAAAGTCCAGTGCTTCCAGAACCTAAGCAACTGTCAGCCCTTCGATACTAAGTGCAACCCATGCCACGTCAGGATATTACACACCTTTTCGTCTTCATAGGGGCGTCCGATGAGCTGAAGTCCGACGGGGGCATCTCGATAATATTCTGGGTCATCTATATTTGTTGCCTGGGTTAGCCATTCCATCTATCAACATTGAAAGTAAATGCAGCACTGACAAAGTTTGTAGTTAAACTCATCCTGGCTGTTCCTTGGCGTATAGCCTTCCTCAACTTTGTCGATTTCTGGTTGCACATTTGTCACAGGAAACACCGCAGCTGGATAGTCAAGCAAATTCCATTGAGATGTATATGCCCAGTACCTAGCCTGGTCGAAAGGAGGCGCAGCTCCTGGGCCAACTGGAGAAAGAATCACATCGACCATGCCTGTCGGCAACCCCTGCTCATCCACTCCAGTAGCCGTGTCATTCCATAGCTTAGCATATTCCTTCCTATATTCCGCATTTTTTGCCATTAGCTCCCAGATCTCTTCAACCTGCAGTCGCTTTCGGTGCTTGTTTTCCGTGATTATGAAATGAGTAAGAGGTAATATAGGCTCTCCACCTTCAGCAAAGAGCTCTAAATTCTGGACCCCGCCGTCTGCATAGTACATTGAAACGATACGCTCCCAGGCATAGTCGTGCTTATACGGCTTCCAGTCTACGATTTCAACTCCAGGCAGCGCAGAAAGTCTAGCCACAACCTCACTGAGCGCCCGTGTGACGGGAGGATGTGGTCTTACAACCTTATCGTCCCACAGGACCCCAATCTTGATCCTTTTCTGATCACCAAAGTAGCTAACACTATCACGCCATGGAAATGGCATAATAGATGGATCTGTTAACCAAGGCTTCGTGTCTAGGGCTGTTTTCATTATAAGCCGCAGCCCGCCCCGTGAGGAGCTCAATGGGCCACCCACCGGTGGGATCCCCACGGGCCCATTAGGAGCAGCAAATTTATCATGGGGGAATCTGTTGCTTGTTGGACGGAGGCCGTATATGCCATTATTAGCAGCGGGACTACGGATACTTCCGCCGATATCAGTCCCGATTCCGACAACACTGCCGTTGAGTGCTATCAGCGCTCCTTCTCCGCCAGAGCTGCCTCCGCTTGTTAGATTGCGATTGTAAGGGCAGACAGTTTCACCATATAGGTTGCTCGAGGTTGCAAGATGCATCAAAGCTTGGGGCTGGGTGGTTCGTGCGTAAAGTACTGCGCCTGCGTTGTACAGTACTTCAATACCGCTGTAAGTCGACTCTGCTTTCCGTGACCACCAGGCAACATAACTGCAGTTGATTGTTCTCCCTTTCATCGCAAGATGTTCTTTGAAGCTGACTGGGAGTCCATGGAGAGGGCCAATAGGCTTCCCGTGCTTGGCTAGATAGTCGTCCAGAAACTTTGCCCGTTCAAGAGCTTCATCGGGGATGAGCTCTGTTATGCAATTGACCTAGCAGAACATTAATCCTGTTTGTTCATTGACAAACTTATGCCAAATGGTAGAATACCAGTTTTTGTGCGAGGCCCGCACGACGTAAAAACGAATTCGTGACCTCCACACACGTCCACTGCCCAGATGCAAGCTTTCTGACGAGGTCTTCCGGCGCAGTCTCGGTGATTTCAATCTCTCTGGATGACAATAACTTCCTGGGTATGTGAATTACGTTGAGTGGAAGTTCCTTCGGCACGTCTGGAACTGGTGGCTGGACCAAGGCGATCGAATTGTCGCGCGAGTCCTGTACTCTCTGTGCAATCTCTTGCCATGGAACGCGCCCCATTTTGCTTTTGGTCTTTCTCGCAAATAAATTAAGAGAACTGGTTAGAAAGGCAGGGAGATATAAAAATGATTTGATGCGTGGTGAACGTGTGCTTCAAGATGTTAAGTTTGTCAAAGACCTCGACCCCGCCTTCTGTGAGGCCTGCCTGGTTAGTCACCGCATGTGATATAATCCCTGTCAAGAGGGCGTACGACCATATGTACAACCCTGGCTAGCTCGGACGAAATAGTTGATAACAGAGATAAACAGATCGCTACCAATGTGGGGCTGTCGTTTTTTGATCTACGATAAGGAATCATAGCGTCGGCGAGTCATGATGATGCACAAAGATACGTTTACGAGACACTTACAAGATCGCGACAGAGTCCTAACAGAAATCGAGGTTATTCTAACTTCGAGGTGAAAGGATCTAGAGAAAGAGGCAGGTCAGGAAGGAAAGTCCTTGTCTACGGTTGATTTTGCATAGAAACTTTTAATCAACATCGCCGGATGATGCCATGGGCTGTTGCATATATTCATAACATGGAGAGTAAATTTTCAGAAACTTGCAGAAGTCTGCGGTTATTTCCTGTTCACGATTAGCAAGAAGCTATAAAGGGAAGAATGTGGATGTACGTTAATTGCAGGGAAGTAATGGATAGTATCGAGAGGTAGCGAAAATACGTATATTCCAGGTACTCAATGGATGTGATTAGTAATGCAGGAATCCAACACACTTGCATTGGTCAGGTATTAATTGATATAATTTCCTAATGTGATAACATGATTCAACATCATGCGAGCGACTCAAAAGAGGGTTCTAGATCAAGACTATCCCAGTAAAGGCCTTGATCTATTGCCCCAAGATCCATAATCGATAAATTGCCTGTCCCCGGCAACCAATCTTGAAATGTCGGCATGTCAGCCAGATCAAGAATTGGCAAGGTCTCGGATTGTTCGGTGTTGAAAAATGTGTCCGATATATCATTCAGATCTAGACTGTCCCTGGTAGAAGACGTGTCAAGGGATGGTTCCTTGTTGGCGCCGACGAGATCACTTGGAGATCTCGTAAGTCTCGGGGGGACTTCAGGCAACGACTCTGGCAGATTAAGCACAAGTTTGCTCAGAATGCCATGGCAGACATCAGCGGTCTTTGCAAAAGGCTTAATTTGTTCAAGGAGATTCAAAAGCGACGCAATACCTTGCAAAACTTCTCTCCGCCTGTGAAGCTTGCCGTCTGGATCATGGATGACAGCCGAGCAAAGAGCGGCAGCCGTATCGAATATGACAAAAGTAGCAAAATGAAACTTGGAATGGATGGGGAACTCAAAATCAAGATTTTGATGTGATAGATCTACCAGCTTCAACGCCCACTCGACTCCTAATCTCTGCAGGCCACCTTCATTTTGCGTATTGATGAGATACGGCTTCAATTGCTGAAACATAATCATATCGCCTATGGCATGAAGTTGGAGACGTTGTAGAACGATATATCGGTATTCGTCGTCCCATCTTGTGTCCGGTTTAGTGAACTTATATACGGAAGGGAGAGCAGATAGCCATTTTTCGATTTCCTCTTTAAAAATCAACACTTGGGGTGGACTCAAAGGCTCAGACGCGTTTTTTAAAAAGGTTGATAATCTCTGCCCAAGTTGGAATTCGAACACGACATGTGCAAAAGGAGATGGTGGTTCTTTGTCGGAGGTCTTCTCCAAGTCTATTCTTGGTGCAACGAAGTTGCTATTATTTATGATTCGCGGTCGAGAGAGTGCGGCAGACATTTGCCTGAGTCGGTTAGTCAGCGCAATATTAAGCTTCCAGTGATTGTCATACCAGTCCCATATATAGAGAATACACCAGACTCTCCTCCTTATTTCACATTCGAACTCGGACAAACTACCGTTGATCTCATTCTTGTGCATGCCTATTAAGACAAAGATTAGAATGTGTAACCGAATGTCCTCATCCGCACTCACCGATCTCTTGAGCTTCATGTATAGCCGAACCCAACACATGCCATGATTTTGTGAATAGCGCCTCGGCCTTGAACCAACACGCTGCCAAGAATAGCTGCTGCACTTGCATCAAACCGCCTTTTCCTGGGGATATCTCCAGACTCAATCGCTGGGCAGCTTTATGGTATCGCTCGGATAGGACATCAGTCTTCTCACCAAGCTCAACTTCGAGCTTCTGCCGCAGTTCTCCAGAAATAAATTGTGTCGAGCAAGCGCAGATACGAAGCAAGAGGGTGGTGAAGACAGAACTAGTCTTGTTTCTACTAGCACGATCTCGCCACCAGTTTGCATACTCTTGGGAGAAGGTCTGCGGGTATATCATATAGTACTGATAGTTGAGCTCTTTTAGAAAGAATTGCACAAGAGTATCTACGCAATCAGCCTCAATAATTGCGAAAGGATAATAAAGGGATATAAGTTGTGCATACCAGTGTAAGGCTTCGGCGGTAGGGAAGCCAGAGATCTCTGCATCTCCGTCGGCGATTGAGATCCAGACTCATTGTTGGATCCGAGGGAGACAGACAGAGATGCCCCGACGGGATCCCTTTCGTCAGCCATATAACCCAAAGCGCGCAACCCTTCATCTCCACTTAGATTCGTGGTGCCTGTAACTGAAAAACGTTTGGTTCTGGTTTCAGGGATGCCTTCTTGCGGGCTCTCAGAAAGTTTCCTAGTACATATGTTTGTCAGCTTCTAATTAAAAGTAATGATTGATGGCAAGTGTTGATGGTGCGGGGAATATGGAATAAGCCCACCTCTTGAGCTTAATCGACGGCCTGGCTTTCTCGGAACTCTTTGGCGAGAATTGACAAAGGTGAACCACATTCCTAGACCGGCAATGGTTGCAGGGCCACTCCCGACTGCACTGGTGGATGTTAGCCCTGATCACGTTGTGTATGGGTCCATGGAAGATATATAGTAATCATGCTGATCATACCTTTTGCTTCCGGCGCTGACATTCCGTGCACGATGTCGACGTCTGTCCCTTTAAAGCATTTGCCGCCATTGTTTAGCTAGTGCACCCTTCCTGTAGTATTAGGAGAGTGTTCTTCTGAGCAAAAATGGTGGAGGAAGAAGTTATTGATGGTCGGGTCATGTGACTGTGCGGCGATAGGCGTATCACCGAACAGACTTTGGATGCAGATTTCTACCCCATCGCAACATACGATCCATCCATCTCCTTCTGGACAGGCTATCGTATCGCGAAAACAAGATGACAAGCGACGACCAGTTTTTCTTTGATTTTGTAAGACCGACTTGTATGAGTTCGAGAGATAGGCTAGCTGGCTGACTGACTGACTGCAAGCTCGCCGCCATCCCGAATGACGTAAAGCGATACTCTGCGGAAGTCGCAGAAGCTATCGACCGCAACGTCGACTACGCAGCCTCCGCCATCAAAGACACGCTGACCGTGTACTTTCCTCATATTATATCGGTCGGCTCGCGCGATGCCCCTGTTCTGCGACAGCCGCCGCCCAGGTCGGTGTCGGAGCGTGTGTGTGACTGGGTGATGCGACACCGAGCTTGGACGGCAGCCATCGTGGCGTTTTTCGGGACTGGCGGTATTTTATACCTTGGGAACAGATCGTTTAATAATAGGAAGAGGCGAGCGCGGCGAGCTGGGAATGGCGCGCGGAAGGAAATAGTTGGTGGGTTTGTTTATAATTACACGATGCAGGATTATCTAACTGACATGAACAAGTCATTGCCGGATCACCCCACGAGCCCATGACAAGAGCTATAGCAGAGGATCTCGAGCGCCGTGGCTTCATCGTTTATGTCATCGTCCAGTCCGTGGAGGAAGAACACACAATCCAGATGCAAAACCGCGCTGACATTCGTGCGTTGCATCTGGACTTGACCACTGTAAGAACATTCTATATGCTGCATGTCGCTTGCTTTTCAATGCTGACAACCTCAAAAGGCACCCTCTACACCTTCAGACATCCACCCTGCGCTTCACGGCATATACTCGTTGATATCGCAACCACAGTCGCCTGCGCCTGGCATCCAGCCTCACACCTGCCAGCTAAGCGGTCTGATTATACTCCCATCTTTGAACTACCCTACGGGCCCCGTACCGACAATCTCAGCATCCAGCTGGGCCGACACAATTAACACACGCCTTCTCTCACCGATACTAATTACTCAACTATTCATGCCTCTCGTCACGCACCGAAACCACAGCAGCACAATCCTCTTCCTCTACCCATCAATCTCTTCCTCTCTATCAGCACCCTATGCCGGCCCCGAAGTTGCCGTGACCCGCGCCCTATCCGGGTTCGCAACCTCTCTCCGCCAGGAGCTCCGTCTCCTACAATTCAGCAACGGCGCCTCCTGCAACGTCGATGTCGTCGAAATGAAACTCGGCAACATCGACCTGGGGCCTCTTTTCCGTTCTCCGCAAGTCGCCGGCACCGAGGTCCTTGCCTGGAGTCAGCACAACCGATCGTTATACGGACCATCATATCTATCAAGCGTCGAACAGCGACCGGTCGCCTCTAATGGGCCAAATACCATCCGCGGATCGCCCGCCAGGGTATTGCACCACGCGATATTCGACAGCATCGCGCCGCCGCCGTGTCGCAAGTCGCTACTCGGCCGGAAGACAAGGCGGAAAGCCGTAGTGTATGTTGGACGCGGGTCTCGCTCATACGGAATAATCGGCGAATGGATCCCGACGAGCATTGTCGGGTGGATGCTGGGGCAGGGCAATCTGACTCCGTTTTCGTCAGATAGCGGGAATAGCAGTGAGACTGGGTGGGAGAGGGTGTGAGTGATGGCAGCAGGATCTACCTGATATATGCAGTGTATAATATCGCTCCAACCTATATATTCCACTCTTTATATTGCAAAGTATTATACATCCAACCATGGGTATTCCAAAGCAAAATAGATCGCCTCGCAAACAAATAGACATTAAAAATTATTAGGCCTCTTGGAGTGATATCCGGCCTCCATAGACATAGGAGCCGCGTTCACCTGGTCATTATGATTCGTATAATTATTTCCATCTGGATAAACAAAACTGTGGTCGCGCCGGGCCCTCTTGACCTTCCCACCAGTCATCCTGCGGCGCAGCCAGATGAGGACCCAGGAAACCAGGAAAAGAACAATGATTGCGGCCAAAATGATGAAGCAGTACGCGGCTACCTTTCCGCTGTGTTGGCCGTGCGAGCCCGGATCGAGGAAGGAATACGTGTAGAAGCCCTCAGTGTAGTTGGTCAGATAGGCCAGGGCGAGGTAGAACAGGAGAATCAAGATCAGAAATGCGAGGTTGAGGACGGGATGGGGCGGGGTCGTGGTTAGGAAGATTTCGAGAAGGGCATAGAGGCCGATGAGGGCGTGTTCGGAGGTCTACTCAATCGGTTAGACTATGTTATATATATATATATTTTCTTTTGTCAAAGAGGACATTGGGAAAGACTTGCATTGCTCCACACATCGAACCAGGTCGAAAACCCGCCGTACAGGACCCCCCAGTAGATAATGAGCACCAGAAACGGAAACGTGGTGACGCACGTATAGTACAGGGCATGCAAGCCCCGGAACACACGCGGCAGTTTCTCGAAGATGGCAGATCGGCCCGTGGCGGCATAGGTCAAGCTATAGACGGCAGACACCAGGAAGTAGAAGGCCATGCCCCAGAGGTTCAGGTTGGTGAAGTAGCTGAAGCTCTGCCCGATCAGGTAGCTTTCGCCGTCAGCCGTGGCATAGTAGCCGAACATGTAGATGATGGTGAAGAATGCGTAGATGGCGATGATGGCCCTGATGAGGCCGAGGACGACGGGCGAGACCAGCCATGAGGTCTCGTAGGGATGGAGATGGTCCAGGGCAGGGTCTGCGCCGAACAAGACCAGGAACGGGCGGCGGTGCATTTTCTCCCCCCCTCCGCGAACCGACAGAGTTCCACGTTGTATTGAGATTGGCGTGGTGTGCTGGATTTTTTTCTGTAGGGCAGATAATCTGCTTTGTAGAGTTTCTACATCATGGACCTGTGGGTAATAAATACACTTTTTGACGCGCAGCTATAGCTTCTGGATACGAGACTGGTCGTAAACCAATACGTTCTGCGGGGATGCGTCTGCCGTCGCCCCGCAAGATGGCCGCGTAGTACGTACCAGGGAACTACGTAGTAGCAGCTGTGGCACTCTTGCGATAGCGTTTTCGATTTTAGCACTGTCGTCTTGATCATTGATGCGTACATGCAGATTGTCAAGGTAGTATATATTTCCCTCACGTGGTCAATTGCTGTACTGGAATAGCTGGCTACCCACAGCGGAGGGAAGCCAGCGGACTGCATGTCATGTATGACACGGAGACTTGTCTCGCGGGAATAAATGGCTTTGCCGTGGATCATACGTGGCAGCGGAAAAATACCTGCGTAATTTATCATCGTACGCAGCCTGATCGTGCCCAATCAGCATACTAACGCGCGGTAATACGTATGACACGGTGCAAGCTGTTCTCTGATTGGCCAAGAGGCAGATCCCATGTCGGTTCACCAATGAGAGGCTGCCAGAGCATGCGCTAGGCTTGTATGTCAGGTAGTCAGCCAATGCTGACTTGGAAGTGAGATAATTCCTTCATAGCACTAGATAGGAAAACAATCTATCCTCTGTACGAAGCACTCTTGTTCCTCCCAGACACGCACAGAGTGCTGTGGAACAGGAGATCTTGAAGTACGTACGCGGTCGTAATACGAGGCTCTGGCGCCAAGCTGCCAAGGCGGTCAGTTAGAAATTACCCCTGAATCCGCCATTACGAGCCGTCTCCATTTGGATGTCCCACGGCTCGACGACCCAGGCCTGATGATCGGTAGGACGGCAGGCGGGCTAAATTGCCATCGACAATATGATGCAAGGCACTGACGGGCAGAAGACCTTAATTAGCTGTCCGCTTTTGCTTCCAGTCTTCCATAACAGGAAACTGTAGAGTGCAGAGTGTCGACAGTCGACAGTCGACAGTATTACAGCAGATATCAAATAGGAGTCTGCAGACAGACACATTCCGGTCCAGACTGTACTCTGTGCCCAGACGGCGGGCACTGGACAGTGGATAGAATAGAGTAGTAGTGCGTATACTATTTCTGAGCTACGAGTGTGTAGCGGCGCGCTGATTGGCTGGCGGTTCAGCCTCCGTGCCTGCCTTCTGTCAGCGATTTTAATTGTCCATGGCTCCTTCCGCTCGCCCCTTGTCTTCTGTCTGTGCCTTGCAGAGGCAGTCGCACCTGCCACCTGCCTCCATCATCTCTCCACAGCACAGCACAGCACAGCAACATAACAATCATAACAACAACAGACACAACAACAACAGCAACAAGTCTTCTCTTATCTCGCGTCCGCTTGAATCGCCTCTCCGACGCCGGTCTCTGCTGCCGGAGAGTCGAGACTGTCCGCTCCTTACTCACTAGCTGTCTTGGGCCGTCACTCCTTGGCTATCCCGCTCAATCCCAACCAAATAAAGCAAAACCGCCGACACGTTGCAGCTTACACTTTATCAATAACTACTATACAACCGAGAATCACAAATTTTCGTCGTCGTTGAGACTCGGTCGTCCACGTGCTAGCGGATCCTCACCAATGCTGAGCGTCACAGACTACCGTCATTGTCAATTATCAACTCACCCACGTCAGAAGTGCTCCTTCCAGATCGATCGCTGCGCCGGTCGCCATCTCGTCTGCTCCTGAAAATTCCGCTCGGGGCAGGACTACTACATAATTTCGCATACGAGTGCGACAAGAACTACTCAAGTCATGTCCTCGCGCATAGATCTACTCGATCTGCGCCCCCATGGCGACCCCAACTCTGACAGAGGCAGTCCGTCCCCTCGAATACCGTCTCCTCGTGTTGAGCACTTCGACGGCGAAGTTCCACCGGCGCTCTCTCCGCTCGATGCATTTGCAGCGCAAGGTCGACTCCTTGCCAGACAGCTCGATGAATCCATGAGAAGAGACCGGCGAATGAGCCGATTGCCGCCCCAGAGCGTGGCGCGGTCTCTGTCGCAGCCCCGTCCTGGTTATTTTCGCTCGCCCGGCTCAGACAACTCGCAGAAATCGCGCGGAACAGCCGCAAGTCCAGAGCTGTCCGCGCATCTTGCGTATGAGGAACAACCCAAGTTCCGGCCGCAATCGCAGCATCCACGCATCAGCGGCCTATCTATTCTTCACAGCGAAGGCGGGGATGACGACCCCGAGCAGACGCCGGTGCCAGCTGTTGATGCATCCAACAGCCAACTTTCAGGCGAATACTTTCAAAGACTGCGCGCAGAATCTCCCGATGAAGACCTCTCTTTACGTCCCCATGGCCTAGAAACAGGCAGCAGATCTGGCTCGACTTCAATCTTGAACAATAATTCTACGTCGCGCGAGTCGTCTTATGATTCTAACCCGCCCGCTGTATCCTCAAGTCTGGCGCCTCCGGTCTCCCCAATGCCACCGTCACTCTACTACCCCAAGTACGGACAGCCAGAGAGTTCCGATGACGACTACACCAGTTCCAATGGCGGCTCGACCTTTTCAAAGTCGCGTAAACTGTCTTCTGGCAGCGCCATATCCATGCCTCATTCGCCCATGTCTCCATTCGTGCGGTCACATCCAAGGTCGCCGTCTGTCAGCTCAGAAGCCTCAAATTACCTGCCGCGTCCTTCGTTCAACTTTTCACGACCACTCAGTCGCTCTAGTACTAACCTAAGTCTATCGGCTACATCCCCGCTCATTCCGAGCGAAACATCTTCCAGCCAGCCGAGCTCGATTACATCAACTCCTGCCTTGGATACCAACCCGTCGAATGGCATCCAGAGAGAGCATAAACCCGCACCAATTGTTCTAGAAAATGAGCACATGTCAGCAGTGGGAGAGGAACCACCGTCGTCAGCAGTTTCGTCGTATGTGTATGCAAAGTACTCTCTTCCTCGTGGACGGATGGTGTCACGAAATTCGTTGGTCTTTGAAGGCTTGCAGACGCCTCATTTCGAATGGAAGGAGCCACTGTTCGCACAATCACCCATTTCAGAACGCCACCGCTCTCCATCGCCAGAGAGCCAATCGAAGGGAATCACGTCAGGAGCCCAAACGCCGAAAGCTAAGCGACCAGCTGAAGATCCTTCCGACATTGCTACGGTCGTTGACCCACTCGACACTGTTCCAACGCCTGCGGTGCGGCAATCGCATGAAATCGTGCGTGCAACGGAGCCATCATATCAGGACCTCCGTCCTTTGCAGCGGTCTTATAGTGAGCGTGTCGACGACACGAATTCGCTGTCCGCGGACTCAGTCAGTACGATCCGACCAGTCACTTCGCGAACCGCAGGTACGACGTCCACGGTCATGGAACAAACGGCCGAGGAACACGTTGAAAAGGGTATCGAGTGCCATGAAAACGGCGCTTTACAGGAATCAACCTACCATCTGCGCATTGCCGCGAAACAAAATCACCCAACTGGCATGCTTCTGTATGCGCTAGCCTGCCGACACGGATGGGGCATGCGGCCCAATCAGCGAGAAGGTGTTCAATGGCTTCGCAAAGCTGTCGATTCGGCGGGCTTGGAGATTGGCGAGGATGATGAAGCGCCTGTCGGAGGCAAGGATGTTGCGGCTCGCAAGGCGCGACGAGCGCAGTTTGCGCTGGGTATTTACGAACTAGGGGTCAGTCACTTGAATGGCTGGGGCATTGAGCAGGACAAGGTTCTGGCTCTGCGGTGTTTCGAGATTGCGGCGCAATGGGGCGATGCGGATGCGCTTGCTGAAGCAGGTTTCTGCTATGCACAGGGTGTAGGCTGCAAGAAGAACATGAAAAAGGCGGCGCATTACTACCGGATGGCGGAGGCCAAGGGCATGAGTATGGTCGGGAACAGTTGGTGAGTATTTTATGCGAGACAACAGGTAGACATGATAACTGACTAGTATGCTCGCATAGGATCTACAAAGACAAGTACATGGGCGATGACGACGACGCGAGATCAACACGTGGTCGCCCATCGGGGCCTGCGGAGAAGGAGAAAAAGCCTCGCAGCAAGTCCCGGACGCGCAGCATCTTTGCACGGAAAAAGTAAAACTGCATAAATAACGTCTTACGATACGACCTGCATTATCATTCATTCGCTTTTCAGCTTCGCCGTATATATTTGTACGCATTTTTTTTTTTTATCCTTCGTCTTGAAAATCAACGCCCGGCAGCATTGTTTCTTTTTCTACCTGTTCGGCATGGTCCGGTTCTTTCCATTGATACCCTATTATCCCCCGCTGTTGATTATTACCCTTTGACTTATTATCGACTACTAGCTCCTGGGGTATAAATCTATCTTGACTGGTCAAATCTTGTTTCTTTTTGTGCTCTTCAGAGAAGATGCTTTTTATTAATTCGGTTGAGGACGGCTTGTTGACAAATGCATATGCAATTACTCGAGCACGTAGTTGTCGTACCTAGGCATCAAGAACAACAAAATATCTCGTGAAAACACGAGCTACCTCGGCTTGCCGCATCCCCTATCTATCCGGCATTATTTTCTATTCTTAAATTAATATAACCACCCGTTCCCCATGGGCAGGGATGTGGAATGTGGCTTCGGCCCAGAGTCGAAAAGGAGACAAGCAGGAAGCTCGGCCAGTGGCATGCAGGCAAATTAATATGGATAACTTACTAGGCGTAATCTATTTCTCCGGCGACGTGGGGAAACTCCAGTGCCAAAATCTGGAGATTTCAGTTGAACGACACTAACCGCACGCTACGCCGCGCTACATCCATGGGATGATATATCAGACTGGCATGTGACAGCATATGATACGTCTGGTTTTAATCTCCTGCAGCAGCTAAATGGCAGCTAGCCAGGGACCCTGCTCGTCTCCTGCCAATGGATACCCCGGCATTGGAGGCTGATACGGCGCCAATACCGCTATCTCGGACCAGCAGATGTCTGGCTGCTACCCTAGCTGTGGCTAGCAGTGTTGGACATGCTACGCTCCTCGTTCGGAGTTGATCGCCACAGCTGCACCTCCTCACTGCTCTGCCCCAGACAGGACAAGTCTGGTTACAGACATTGCCACAGCCGGGCCAGCTAGTAATTATTCAATACTACTAACCTAGGCATGACGATCCAACGGGCAGTCCGAGAGGGCAGGGTTTGTCTTGGTGGTTGCACTAAATCTGACTCGATTCGCCCAGTAACTAAATAACATATTAATATTTTCCAAATACTGTCATTTCATTTATTTTCGCTCTTTTCTGTTGTCTCGTCTCGTCTTCTTTTTCTCTCCGCCACTTTTTGTTTTATACTTTAACTTTATAACTTCTTTTCTTGATCGATCATATTACACGATCGTACTGATATAGGGGATCACACTCGTTTGAGACAGACCACCGACGGTTCCGAACAGGTAGGTATACTTTTATACCTGCACTGTGCCTTCACTCGTCGAACGTCTTCCATATAACTTCAAGATGTCCGACACCAAACCTGCCAGCGAAGGCCAGGAAGTCGTTGCGCCTGCGCGCGGCGGCTTCCTTTCGCGGACCGGGGCTCACTTCAAGAAGTGGTGGTGGCTGCACTTTCTTATTCTTGCGGCAGTGGTGCTGATCATCACGCTGCCGATGTAAGTCTACTCAAACTTGAAAGTTTCGTGCTTATAAGAAAAATCTCCGGATCACTAACACAAACCAGCGTTTACGTCGCATACCCCAAAATCGCGCAATCCGACGTCAACAAATCATCCATCAACATCACCAGCCTGACCTTCTCCGACCCAACGCCCGACTCAATCCACATTAACCAGACCGAAATCCTCACCAACCATGCCATCTATCACCCCACCATCTACGGCTTCAATGCCACCGTGACGCTGGTCGGATCGACCGCGGGGCCCATCGCCATTCTGCCCGTGCCGCGCATCAATGCCAACAACGGCGAGAAGATCGATGTCGACGCCACGACGGCAATCAACACGTCCAGCAACGCAGTGGCCGACTTCTCCACGGCCGTGCTGACCACCGAGAGCTTCGAGCTGAACATCTACGGAACCCCAGAGTTGAAGGAGATGGTGCTGCCGACGCACAAGGTTACATTTAACAAGACGGTGAACATGACTGGTCTGTTTTTCTCTATCAGCAGAAGCATTAGTTGAATGTCCATGTTAACACCTCAACAGGCCTCAACGGCCTCAAAGGCTTCGCTCTCGAGAACATCATGATCTCCCTCGAAGCCAACGCCGACGGCACCAACATGAACGGCTCGGTCTACATCCCGAACCCGAGCGTCATCACCGTGCCAATGGTATGCACCGACTCGGCCAGATGTCTTACCTAGAAACCTACTAACAACAGCTTGAAAAATTAACAGGGCAACGTAACACTCAATGTCTCCGTCAATGGCACCCAGATCGGACAGACCTACCTGAACGACCTCACGCTCGCCCCCGGCAACAACACCATCCCTCTCACCGGCACCATGAACCAGACCACCGTGATCGATCTTGTTGTCGGCAACAACTCGGCCTACCCCGACGGGATCATCCCGCTCGACATTCTCGGAAATTCCAGCGTGTACAACGGCGTCGAGATTCCGTATTTCACCGCCGCGTTGCAGGCGAACACCATGCAGACGACGATGAATCTGACACAGGTGCTGATCGATTCTGGACTGGGATCTTTGGCTAGTGCTTTGTAGTGTTTGTTTGCTTTTTTTTTTTTTTTTTTATCTTTTTCTTTTTCTTTATGCTGTCCTTGCGGTGTGCTCCGAGACATATAATCAAGCCTACTTGCAATTGCCAGAGCTGAATACTTGCAAATTGATAAGCAAAGATGTAATTGAGACACATACCCGGTCGTCTGGGCCAGATCGTCACCGGTGGCTTGCTTTATTATATACACAGCATAGTCACCAAAATCCATAATTTTATTGATAATATTCTGCGCTCAACTGACATCCTCTGAATTTCTTTTAGGCTGCTGTTGTAATTTTTCACAACTCCCTTAGCCTTGGCTCTCGTGAGTATGGGCGTCTATTTGCGCCTGACCTCGCTCCCTCCTCCTGCTGCTGCTGCTGCTGCTGTGACGTTGGCGATACGACTATTGAGTGTGATAGTCCTGGTTGCTTTCGATGTCTTTGTTGGTGTATCTGAGAATTGACGGGTCTGAGGGATTGTGATCAATGATCAGAGAATCACAATCATCTACGAAGACATAATCGTATGGATTTATACTCAGGAAAACCTCGGTGCGAGTGCAAGCACCAGATTCAGATCTGTTGATTGCCGAGCGTCCCGACTCCAGAAAATGGGGTTTCCCCGGAAAAGCGTGTACTACGGTATGGGGAGAGGCCGCAGGCTTGGCGCTCGGATATCACGAGAACCTTTTAATTCGTCCCACTACGCCAGCCTTTCTCCGTCGCTTTCTCCATGGGATCGTTGCCATCGCACACTTCCTGTTTCCTCACACATAGCACGCTGCAGGTCGTATCGAAGGGGCGGCCCAGCACTCACTGGTGAACTGGGGGCGATTAGTCTTCCTGGGTTGCGAGGTGAGCCGTGGCATGGCATCGTGGACCAACTGTGCCCTCTTGTCCCTTTCTTGGACTTGCTACATGATTTCCAGATTCTGCTTCACCCGCTTATTTCCCTGATTCACCTCTATTCGTTCAGAGAATCCGTACAGGCTCACCGGTATGAATCTGACCCAGTCTTCTTTCGGTTATGTATTGCTCTCTGTGCCGTCACCTAAGCCTCTCTCCCCCGGAAGGTCAAGGCGTATGGAAATCCTCGATACGCCAGTGCTTCGGAGATGGGTGGAAGCACCATCAAATTGATTACGGCGAGCCGCCTATGCACCGAACCTGACTGGCAAAATGAGCCCTCCATACAAACGGTAATCGTCTCGTGTCTCCTATTTTGTGCTGTCGCTCATACGGCACGAGAAACCCAATTGTTGCTACACTTCGCGGATGCTTCCCACTTCATGCGGAAATCGAGGCTGTATAACAGAGAAGGCTATGTATCTATTTGGCTTTAGTTTAAGTTATACACAGTTCAGAGTTACAAAAGCCCCCGTCTCTAGGGACCTACTCACAGCAGTCAAAGTCACTGCAACCGTGAAGAACGTCGGTGAGATGAAAGGGGCGGAAACTGTGCAAGTCTACACAGAGATGCCGCTCCCTCCTGGGATGAAACGGTGAATCAGTGGACGGTCGTTCCTGGAAGCTATGACATCTTCGTTTCGACTAGTTCTCATCCGAATGATGTGAAGGCTTGCCTCTCACTCCAGGTTGATCAAGCGATAGTATTTGGGCCATAGACCCTTTTACCTGGTGTATAGGCCTGGTGAGAAGACGATGGATAAACCGAGTCAGAATAGACTGTAGAGCCTGGAATTTAGAGAATTTGACAAGAAAAAAGGGGGGGAAAAAGTAGCTCGAAAGAGGGCATTCAGTAGCCCTCAAGCCAGATAGACCGACGGACATCAGAACTATGTCCACATGGCGTGCTGTAAGATGATTGAAATTCTAGATTGAACCATTATCGTATTGGTTGCAAAGCTGACCATTGATTCTTCAACTCCTCGAAAAGTCTCGAGGTGAGCTTACAGTCGTTTTTTGATCCCGACCGGATATTTCCTATTTATTTTCAGTCATATCCCCATGACCATGTACAACGGTACAAGATTGGTGTATATATTTGTTTTTGTTGGTCGTAAGGATCATCCAAATGGGCATGCCATGTGGCAAGTTGTAGGGTATGCTGTATATTTTGATGTACAAGTTGACAATACTACCTAATGATCATTATTCAGCTGGTCTCAGCTTCGAATGCTGATGTCCGCAGTTCAGAGGCGGTGGGGTTTCTCAGTCGTGTATGCAATATTCCAATGTCAACTGATGGGTATGTAGTACACGTATGCATCAACCAGTTTCATACTACACGTACAGACATGTACAACATAAAATAAAGCCATAGAAACAAACGCATTAGCCGTGTGTTAACGGCCAAACAGCCAACCAATATTCGTATCATGTCAATCGTAATCTTTCATAACTTTTTTTTCGCCTTTTCGACGTTCGCCTTTTCGACGCAATAATCCACCCTGGAATAGTCAAATATATACTACATCCTTGTCATCACCATCGTTACCATCGTCATCGTGACTTGAAAGACTACAGCTCGTGCAGCGTGTTGTACCCCGTCTCCAACAGGCTGTTTGCGCCTCGCTTGTCCGCCGCAATATGCCAATAGAACAACCCGCCCAGCCTCATGCTAGCCACAAACTTGGCCTTGTATTCGACTGTCTGCGGCGTATCGTACGAGACAAATCCACCGTCTGCACCGCCAACACAATACGCCGCACCTGCAGTCTCGTCGACCACTTCTTTGGCGCCCGGTCTGGGGAGCTCGCTGTAATCGAACACGCCGTCATCGCCATCGGCGCCTGAATACGGCTGGTTGACGTTGTCGGCGCCAGTAAATGAACGTCCGTACACCGGGATGCCCAGTAGGAGCTTGTTTGATAGCACGTTTTGGCTCAGGCAATATGCCACTGCCGACTGGCAGGAAGTCGAAGCTGCGTCGCTGTGAGGGTGCAATGGGGTGTAGAGCTGGGATTGATGGCCTGTTCGGTCAAGCCATGGCCCCGAGAAATCGTAGCACATGACCAGGAACAGGTCGACGGATTGCTGGGCTGCGGCAAGGTTGATGTGTTTCAGCGCCCATTCGCCGGCGGGCAGGGCACTCGACACGAAGTAGCGGGGGCTCGGGAGGAAGGCTCTTACTTGGGATAGGAGATGAACGTAGTCTTGCCCTTGCTGGGCATCTGAGGGGTGCTCCCAGTCAACTGCATATAATGTTAGAGCGTGAATCCACATGGGAAAAACAGCATCAGAGCCTACTGTCAACACCGTCCAGATCAAACTGGTCGACCAACGCTCGGGCACTCTGAGCAAACACGGCCACTGCCGACGCGCTTCTGGCTACAGAGGCAAAGTTCTCGCTGCCTTTGCCGCCGCCGCCGATGGAGAGGATGATCTTCAACTGCGGGTACTGCTGTTTCAGCTGGGTGAAAGCGCGGATGCAGCCCTCTGTCCCGTCGACTGGCATCTGGGAGTCGGCCCATTCATCGCTGAGCTGTTTTCATTAGCTAATGAAACAAATTTTGGTGTTTAGAAGGACGCAGCAGCATACATAGACTTGACCACTCTCTTTCACCCTACAATTTACTACGTCAGCTTCTGTCTTACGTAAATGACATTGTGAGGGGTTATACCATGCAAAAGCGTAGAATATGTGAGAGACAAAGCCCAGACGCAATGACGAGGGCGGCTGTTTCTTGTAAACCCTCCAGTTTGGGTAGTACGCCGCATTTGCAAATATCGGGATGTCAAGGGCTGCAGAGCTGGACGAAGCCAGCGCAGACGACGGCGTGGCAGTAGACGACAGACTGTTCAGTGCAGCAGCCGGTGGCCATCCATTGTTGTTGGGACCTGGGACAGACGGAGTCATGAATGAATACATTTAAGGGACAGGAAGGCGTCAATGTACAAAGCGAGAAGCGAAGCAGACAAAAGAAAGAACTTATTTCTCAGTCGGGGCCCAGTACTAGTGTGTTTTTGGTCTGTTGCTTCTGGCCGAGTGAGGATGATCTGCTGGCCACTGCCGAAGCCGCATCGACGGACAGAATGCGGGGAGAGTGGACCGCGGCGGCAGCCAATGCTCGAGGAGAACCGATGCGAGGCGCTGCGATGCGATGCGACGTGTTGGCTGCAGCAGCGAGCGAAGATGAAGAGCAGAGAGATCGGAACGAGCAAGCGCAGAAGGACAGGAAGGAGACGGTGAGGGTGAGGGTGAGGGTGAGGGTGAAGGGTCGAGATGGTGGCGATGAAGCAGGCGCCCCGAAGAGGAAGTGGGTAATTTGTATTGTGTACTAGGAGTAGCAGTATTGGCTGTTATTATATTTAGATTTTCTCAGTATTTGTCCATTCTATGTCATGGTTTTTAGTCAACTACTACTAGTAGCTTAGCAGAGTGCACTGTCTCTCCGCCGCGGTCGAGCTACGCCGTCTAACAGGCCGGGAATAGCACGCATTACGACGATGCTCTCGGTGACTCGTCGTCCAGCAGCAGACTCTTAACGTGACTAGCACATGTTGGCTCGCCTTGCCATCTACAGATCTGCCGATGGTCGTACCGATTAGTCACGGCTGTCAGGATGCTGCAACGCTCCGCACGGTAAGGCTGGGCACAGACTGGCACCCCAGTGTTGGACTATTAGAGTATTTTTGCTTTTTTCTGTCTATTACAGCGTCCAAATCTTAGTGCTGGCAGGTCACGAGATCGCCAGCATGCATCAATGCGCTCGGCCAACCAGCCCGCCGCCGTCCATTGGTTGCTTACTATAGTATAATATATTTGTATTCGTGTCGTGTCTAAATGTGACCAGCATATTGAAATGGTAGCATATGCATACAATTCCGGAGCTGTCTCATCCTGTTGTGCTGCTGTCTGAAGATGGTCGTCGGCAGGGAAGAATTGGCTAAGCACCAGGCTGCATGACTAGGCTGGGGAAAATTTTTTCTCACTAGCACGGTGAACTCGTTTAGGCCATGACCTGCATTAGCTGATATCCAATCTGCTTAGTCGCCTTGCGGGCATCGTGCGTATAATTGTGGCACATCTTACCTACAAATAGGAATGCACATGACTAATGTAAAGCCTGAATCTGTAATATAATGGCGAAAAGTATAAAAAGCGAGACTGTACAATACTAATCGTATATAGATACTTTGCAGATGTACAGAGCTGAGAAATTCATAGCACTCTCTTATATACCAACACAACAACACCAGAGGTCTCCAGAAAGAAGGAATCGCAAAAGCCGGAGAGAAGCAGATGTAGGGCTGGTGCGGGGCAATGGAATTGATACGCTGACAGAACTACAGCAATGAATGGTGTACGTCTGACGGGTATTTAGTATTTGTAGCCAGGCCCTGATCTCTGGTTGTATGTCTCAAATATTAATATATTGTCCAGATTCATGTCACAATTCTTGCAAAATTGTGGGCCATCCTGTGACTTGATACCAGTGACTTGAATACTGATATAGTGAACATCTCATTCCACAGCCGACTTTTTTGACTCATGTAGATTAAAATCACGGCGAGAAGTTTTTTTTCTTCTCAAGTCTTAGAGAAAAACAATTGTTCTTTATTTCATGAATATGACTTCCATCTTCAAGGCTGTCGCGTGACATGATGCAATAGCTTCAGTCGTCCCCAGATTCTGCAGTTCTATCCACAGCATCGCTGCATTGTCGAGAGAGAAGACCACCTCTCTAGAAAATGAGAAGAGCTCGCTATTGCTCGGCCTGTCAATAGAAAATCATAGCTATTTCCGTCGCTAACATGAAGATCCCCTTTATCGTGGGCTGCTGGTTATCTCCAAGCTCCTCCGGCTTCGTCCCAAGATTATCATGTGGTTGCTGCGGATCGCTAAAATATGCGCGCCTGCAGGCTCTATTTCAATAGAATGTGATATCAAATGCAGCCACTTCCTATCAATCAAACGGCAGGAATGCATATGTCAGACTTTGGCGCAGGCTGACTGCCGTGAAATGCGGAGACACCACCCATAAGTAAGAATAGTTGGTGCTGCGCTCTTGGTGTGTTGGGGACAGACAAACCACGGCTGATGATTCCGAACCTGGGTCGGTACGCAAGATGGGCATATGGTAATTCCTGTCTATTTGCAATAAATATTTAGAAACTATGCCCCGATACAGCAAGATTTTGGTGGTATATCACCGGCGATTGCCGTCTTATATTAGATCAATATCGAGAGAGCATTGTAAAAGTGCCTGAATTGTTTGTCAGCAACATATCAAAATGAATTAACGTTAGTCCATAAAAAGATTGTCAGAAGTCAGTCAATGAGAAGTGAGGTCTGCAGGAGACAAAGGCTGACAAATCGGCCATCACGTGATTCGAGCTCAGTTCTTGGCATCAAGAGCTGCAGCCAGCTCCAAAACATTCATTCAGTCAGTCACTCTCTGCGATAGGCACACTCTCCATATTTACGACGTTCAGCCCCTTCAACCAGCTCAGCCATACACCTTGAATCTACAGAGTATGGCGACTGACGTGCAATCAGTCGTCGATCGACTGATGACAGCCGACGCCTCGCATCCACCGCCAAACTACAACTTCTCGTTCACGCCGTATCTACGGAAAACATTTGGCTTTGGACTTGCCACCGACGTGCCCGTCTGCAAAGCCTTCAAAGAAGGACACTGCCCGCTCGGACCGACATGCCCAGACCGACACCCAACACCCTCGCGCGTCACAACGTCGACGACCAGCGCATCCGGACTCGCGCCGTCCGTCACGCACGGCTCGCTCGTGTGCAAACACTTTCTCAAAGGCCTGTGCAAAAAGGGCTTCAAATGCGAATACCTGCACGAATACAACCTGCGCCGGATGCCCGAATGCCAATCGTTCTCCCGCTCCGGGTACTGTCCCAACGGCGAAGACTGCCTGTACCACCACGTCCGCGAAACGGCGCGACTGCCGCGCTGCGAGCATTACGACCGCGGGTTCTGTCCGCTAGGACCCATCTGCGCCAAACAACATATTCGCCAGACGCTGTGTCCGTATTACTTGGCTGGGTTTTGCCCCGACGGCAAGAACTGTCAACACGGGGCGCATGCCCGCTGGACAGAAAACTTGCCCAAGCCGCAGGTCCGCGTTGAGAAGACGGAGGAAGAGCTCGAACGGGAGCGTGCGCTGATCCGCGAGGAACAAGAAAGGGAGGAAGAGAGGCAGCGAGAGTGGCGAAACGAACGAGGGCGAGGAGGCTTTATGCGGTACCGAGGAAGGGGGAGGGGTCGGGGCATGTAGCCGATGTGTTGTTTGAATACTGACTGCATGGAGTTGGAGGCGTTGGGTTCATATTATTATCATGCTGTTCTGGATACATGTACCATATACCATATACCATTGATTAGTTTCATACGTCGCGTAGCCAAGTGATATGCACGCGTATACAATGAGAGAGAAAATTTAGTCTAATTGAGTATCCTCTTCGGAGTCATTCCAATATCATTATACCTGCTATGCTAGTGGCATATGAGGGAATGAGGCAACACCAGGCCTCGATTCGTGCTTACTGAAAAAGATAGCTCTACGGGAGATCTAACCATAAACTCACTAGGCCGCCATGCTACCTAAATGTTTCCGGGTTTAAGCAGTAAAGCCTCAGAAATTAAATCTTCCAGCTCAATCTAATCTATCTGTTTACATTTTCTCATTGAACCTATGCACATCATTTATTGGGCAGTAACCTCCATCTACGTCATTCCCGCGAAAGTTTCCGTCCCATCCAAGCGTGGAAGCCAAGCCATGCGTCGCTTGCAATAAAACTCTTGCCCTGGCGACCACTCCGACGGCTCCATGTTCATAGTACCTATGGCGATAACTACAAGGTCTGCCAGAGAAGGATTATCATCATTGATAACAAAGAGCTGCGACCCACAGGTAGCACAGAATTTGCGCTGATGGACGTTGCCAGAGTCTGTGTTCTTGTCTTGGTACACAATCGCCTTGGAGTATTTTGAGTTGCTAAGAACCAGATTCGGCAACGTCAGGAAGCTAGCTACTTTCTCTTCAAGTACGGCGGAGTTGCCTTACCGTCTTGTGATAGAGATTATTTGCCATAAAGGTAGACCCTGTGGATCGTTGGCAATTGCCACAGTGGCACAAGACCTTTGCCAAAGGCTGCCCATGGACCTCGTACTGGATTCTGCCGCATAAGCAATGCCCGTGGACAACGTTGTCACCAGAAGGAGTGCTGGTAGACATCACTAAGATTGACTTGGATTGTGTCAGAAGGACGGTGTAATTTGGTGTAGCTCGAGCGAATTTACGCAAACCTGAATAACAAGTTACGACAAAGGCATTTTTAACTGTAGAGCAGCTGTCTGTTCAATTGCCGCTGGCGATACTTGTCAGACTAGCGGCTTGATAATCGGCTATCCCTCGGGGCTCGCGGCGACTACTAACTCATTGCTGCACAACCATGTAATATTTGAAAAGGGAAAAAGGGTTCACCTTCCTGGTATGCGATTCGACAAATCCTGCAACAATGATCGCGTGAAGATCGGAAAGATCGCTGTTATCTTATCAGAGATCAGAGTAATGCAGACATGTTTTCTACGAGATAGTGGGAAGGAAATACAAAGTATACGATATACAGGATACGGAACGAGAAGGACTGGACATCCAAGGGGCGCCTGTCCACCATCATGTGTTTAGTTCCTCTAGCTTACTAAGTGAAGATGCTTCAAGCTGTATCTGCGAATACCTTCGGACCTTTGCGTGGTCTGATCAGTCACAACGCACCTCGACACAACTCGCTGACTAGCAGGCCTATTCCAGGCACTAGATCAAGGCGCTAATCTGAGAGGCTCAGCAGTGTTAGGTTGAGCTAATCGTTACTGGTTGTTGCTCACCACGAGGTACACACCGGCCCGGGCTATGCCTTCGCGGCTGCTCCCACACGAAGCTAGCCGAAGAGATCTCGAGACTGGAGAGCTCCTTCATATAGCGTATTACTAGCAAGAAAATGATAATCTTTGTGCATGTGAAGCAGGCTTGAATTATTGTCTCAGATTTCAATCGTGGTGAGTAGGATTGTCCGTTAGTGATTCGTATGGTGGTTATGCAATCTAACAAATGGCCTCCGCGGTCCCTGGCTTCGGCGGCGGCAGGCCTTGCTACCAGCGTACAGCTTTCCTATACCATAAGTAGATATCTTACAAAGAATTGTTTTAGTTTAGTTATTTCTAATTATATTTACGAGAACTAGACAGCGAGCCATCCTATATAATACAGTAAATAGGTCGGCAGAATGGTGTACATAGTAGTTAGAAACGATAACTAAGTTACTAAGCTGCGATAAGATAAGCACGGATATAACAGGCGGGGCACGAGCACTGCATTGCGCGAACTCCAGGGGTTCACATTGGATGAGCGGCAGAATAGTATGCTGACTTAGTTAAATACTGGTCGATGTCATGTATTAATAATGGGGTGGGCTGAATGCTGCCCCCTGCGATGGGCTTATTTGTAAGACTCCGGAAATAACTAACTATGCGGTGACGGATATAGTTAGTTAGCGCTGCTTGGTAAGGATTTGGTCATCATCGATTTTGGAGAATGATCGCAACTGGCCCGCCACCAGCCAATCAGGACCCCGCGCTGTGCTGGCGGGGTGACAGTCCAGACGTTATAAAAGCCTCGTCCCCTGCTCTGCCGCCCCTGTCCTGCTCTCCAATCCACTGTATCCCACCCTCTACAGCTCAATTCACTCCAATTTCATCTGCAACCCACTTACCACCGCCACAATGGTTAAGGTCGCTATCGTCTTCGTACGTGCACTGATCCATCCCTGGCTACGATGTATATGCTTGCATAGCTAACGCGCACCAGTACTCCACATGGGGCCACATCGTCAAGCTGGCCGAGGCCGAGAAGAAGGGCATTGAGGCTGCCGGCGGACAGGTCGATATCTACCAGTGCGTACTGCTGCTGCTGCTTTCTAAGAGGGAATCAATTATAAATTACTAACGCTCGCCTGCTATCCAGAATCGCCGAGACCCTCTCTGAGGAAGTCCTGGCCAAGATGCACGCCGCTCCCAAGACGTCTTACCCAATTGCCGAACCCGACACCCTGCTGCAGTACGACGCCATTCTCTTTGGCATTCCCACCCGTTACGGAAACTTCCCCGCTCAGTGGAAGGCCTTCTGGGACAAGAGCGGTGGCATCTGGGCGAGCGGCGGTTTCTGGGGCAAGTCTGCCGGCCTCTTCATCTCCACCGGCACCCAGGGTGGTGGCCAGGAGTCCACTGCGCTCGCTGCCATGAGCACCCTGGCCCATCACGGCTTCAGCTACCTTCCTCTGGGCTACAAGCACTCGTTTGGCCAGCTTGCCAACCTCAATGAAATCCACGGTGGAAGCCCATGGGGCGCTGGTACTTTTGTAAGTCTCTCGCTGTTTGCTCTACTCCTTATATTGCAAGCCAGGATGGGATTGGTTGCTAATTGTCTCCGTAGGCCGGCCCCGATGGCAGCCGCCAGCCCAGCGCTTTGGAGCTCGAAATCGCCGAGATTCAAGGCAAGGTGTTCTACGAACGTGTCAGCAAGGCTTGACTAGAAGGCAGCACCGAAACAGAAAAGCCGACACAACCCGCACCCGCTGCCACAGAGGCGTCCACCGCAAATGGTGCCGCCAATCAGAATGCCCCTCAAGAGACCAAGAAAGAAAAGGAGGGTCCTTGTGGGTTACCAGCAAAGTGCGTAGTTGTGTGAGGTCTTTATCTGATTATGCAATGTGGAGTCGGGGAGTTATGGTGGCCACTGTCTTTGACATGCCAGGTGAAATACAATTATATCAATATCTTTTCAATAACCAACATCAAAATGAAGCAAGATTTATTTAAACAACTGTCTCTCTCTCTCTCTCTCTCTCTCTATATTATCTATCGTAGTTGCCGTTTTAAGGTGATTGATGCCTCAGGCACAATAACCCCGACCCTAGCCGCATTAGGACTAGTGCTCCCCGATGACGAAGGGAAGGAGCTCCTCGAAGATCCCAGCAGAAGACAGCAGAAACAGACAACACAACAGCACAACACCACGACGACACCCTGCTGCATCTGACATGGCATGACTGGACGACACATTACTTTATCCCCAGCATATTCCGGTTTCTTCTTTGTCTGCCCTCATCAACTTCCTGGTTCACCCTCCCCGCCCACTATGGCCCCCCCAAGGCCGATCGTCCTCCGCTTCGAAAGCCGCAATGGTCAGTTCCGACTGACGGTCAACCCATCCGAGTTGTTCCCTGCGCTGGAAGCAAAGGTTGTCACCATGTCACGATCCAGCTGACTTACAACTGACACATCAACTAGATCGTCGAGCATCTCCCCGACAGCATAGACCCCACCTCGATTGTCCTGTCGAACAAGCCTATCGGTGTTGGTGGCGAGGAAAGACTGCTGAGTGCTCTGCAAGGCGTTTCCATAGAGAGAGTCGGCTTGTCGTAAGTGTTTTCATCTCTGGCTGACATTCATATGCCACTGACCGGCATCTTAGCCACGGAGACAAGCTGTTTCTCGGGTACCGAGACAAGTCTTCGCTTGCAAATGGCACATCCCACCCACCACCAGCCCAAGTTACCAGCGAGTCACGACGTCTCAACGGAGCTGCCGTACCTAAGCAACCCTCAGTATCCCTTCCCCCTCGACCGAAATCTCCATCCGCCATTATTCAAAACCCTTGGGAGGTAGTGGAGCAGTCGCCGCTTGATGATGCTTTGGACAAGAAAGATGGAAAGATTCCACGACCACGCGACGCCAAAATGTGCAGACACGGGCCAAAGGGGATGTGCGACTATTGCATGCCGCTAGAACCGTACGCCCCAGAATACTTGGCAGACAAGAAAATCAAACACCTTTCCTTCCACTCGTACCTCCGAAAGATCAACTCATCGACCAACAAGCCAGAGTTGAAGAGCTCTTACATGCCCCCGCTGAGCGAACCATACTACCGCGTGAAGCGAGATTGCCCTTCCGGCCATCCACCGTGGCCCGAAGGCATTTGCACTAAATGCCAACCGAGCGCCATCACCTTGAAGCCACAGGAATTTCGCATGGTTGACCATGTCGAATTCGCGTCTCCCTCGCTAATTAACGGACTGCTAGACTTTTGGCGGAAGTCCGGCGCTCAACGGTTGGGATACTTGTATGGCACGTACGAGGAGTACACCGAAGTTCCTTTAGGCATCAAAGCCGTCGTCCAGGCCATCTACGAGCCTCCTCAAGTGGATGAAGTTGACGGTATAACACTGAGTGAATGGGTTAATGAAGCAGAAGTGGATGAGGTGGCTCGTCTGTGTGGCCTGCAGAAAGTCGGTGTCATATTTACCGATCTACTTGACGCGGGTGCGGGAGACGGGACTGTCATTTGCAAACGCCACGTTGATTCATATTATCTATCGTCGCTGGAAATAGTATTCGCTTCTCGACAACAAACCCAACACCCCAAGGCGACCAAATGGAGTGAGACTGGCCGCTTTGGTTCCAACTTTGTTACCTGTGTTTTGAGCGGTGACGAGAACGGTGCCATCGCGGTGAGCGCGTACCAGGCATCGAACTCTGCTGCGGAGATGGTGAGGGCCGATATTATTGAGCCCTCGGCCGATCCCTCCGTCATGCTTGTTCAGTCGGAAGATGACGACGATGTCGGCAGCAAATTACGATATATTCCCGAAGTCTTCTACCGGAGGATAAACGAGTATGGGGCAAATGTCCAGGAGAACGCCAAACCTAGTTTCCCTGTGGAATACTTATTAGTTACGCTGACGCACGGGTTCCCTACCGAAGAGTCTCCTCTTTTTGTAGATAGCAGCTTCTCAATAGAGAACCGAGAGGTCATTGGCGAAAGCCAGGAACTACGATCGGTTGCTCGAAAGCTCGTCTCTCATGGCGACCCGAACAAGGCAATCCGAGCAGTATCTGACTTTCATCTCCTCGCGTTCCTCCGTTCGTTGGGAACGTTTAATCCGGTAAGTATGTTTATCTTCTGAGATGACTGGACGCTAATAGCGGCGTCTATAGGAAGAAGAAGCACTTCTCGCCCGTGTGGCTACCACTCATGACCCAGCGGACGGCATGCAACTCGTGAACACAAGTGGATGGGCAACCCTGGTCGCAATTCTTCAGGAGAGTGGTGAGCGTCCCCTTAAGCGCCCTCGGCTACCCATAGCTGAGGATGTACCCGCACCTGCATCTGTTGCTTCTCCAAAACACCGGCATCTCTACCCAAGATCCGCATCTCCGAATTCAGACAGTGAACGTCTTGCTAAGAGGTTTAAGGGGACTAGCCTAGAGTAACGACAGAACCCAGTTCCGCCATGTCCCATGTCCGATGTCCCATGGACCGCTTGAATAGTAGAAACGTCGATTGAAATTTTACGTTTTTGATATCGACCTACCATACCCCGGAAGTTACGCAATGACAGTTACGAGTCACGCCGAAGATACGCGCGAGTCACGCGGTTCGAATGGTGGTTTTCGCTTGTTGAATATGGAGCACTCCTGGGCTATCGATCGGATGAGTACTGACATGTTGGCACGCCCAATTGAGGCAGGGTTGATCATTGCATCTCTGTAATTGATGTAACGTGGATCAAAAGTCAGGATAGAAATGGGATACATCACTCGTTATTTCTCAATCTTATTAACAAGGCATGTATAGATATAAAGGAGAATCATGTCGCGTCGTAAAGATATTATAGTAAAGAAAGAGAGATAGAAGTAAAACATTACGATTCCTTGACAAGCTCGGCCAGCCTCTTCTCCAACGTCCGCCGCCCCTCGAAACTTGTCCAAACCTCATGAGGCGCGCCATTTACCACATCCCACGCAATCAGATTCTGCGTAATCCCAGTCATTCGCTCCTGCTGCCCTGCCCACTTCTCACTCTTCCGGACTTCGACGCCAGAACTAACCACCACCAAGGGCGTTTCTGGCGTCTGGATATTCCTCGCACTCGCAATCTCACTCGACGTAATGCTCGCTGCGACCAGATTCTCTTGCAGTTTAGCCTTTATGAACCGCCCACTCTGGTAAGAAACTTTCCCGTACACCCTATCCTCGCGCGTGCGACGCTTGAAAATCGCACCCGCCAGTCGGTCCAGTCCTAAGGGCGAGATGATGCCTCGCCCCCATAGGACAAATCCACGACCCGGGTTTCCGATCCGCGGCTGCAATTCATCCTCATGCAGCGGATCGATCAAGAACAGGCCGCTAATGTCGTGAATGTGCCGACTGGCAAAGATCCGGCTGTAAATACTGCCCACTCCAGCCGAGACAAGGAGCCAGGGCCCTTCCTCGCCAGCCAACGCCAGCGCTTCGGAGAGAGCGTCGGCTGACATGCCTGCTGAATGTGGCGAGGGGGCATTGTCCGACCATGCGAACCCCGGCCGGTCCCAGTAGCAGTATCGATCTATAGTGCCGTTTCGGTATGCGTCATGAATAAACGGCTGCAATGTGTGCTCCGAGGGCCCTTCGCCAGCTTCAATTAGGATTGTGGGTGCTTTCTTCCCCTCCTCGCCATCATGGCCATATGTCACATTTCCGACGCAGGCCAGATGGACCTCGTATTTCTCGTTGTTGACAAGATATTTCTTCCCAGGAGCTTCCAAACTGGCATCTGATGCGCGCAGTATCAACGTCGCGGTAAGTAGGATGGCCACAAGGGCAACGACACCCAACACGACTGTCTCGGCCAGCACAGCACTCCATTCCAGCAGCGACCGTCTCGTTTCCACACGGCCCGTCAGCCTTTCCTCCTCCTCTTCCTTCCCCCTCGCAACAGCATATATCTGCGCGACATTATAGATAGCAACCAGCGCAGCCCAGACAATCGACGCAATGCCCACCCATCCTTCCTCCAGCCGAATGCGCGGCACAGCAACAATAATAATCATATCCACCACCAACAGCAGCGCCAGCACCGTATTCCACATCGCCATGGGTTTAGACGGAACGGCGAAAAACAGTAGACTGATGATCAAGTTCCCCACCGTCAACGTGGTGTACGAGAAGTCGGTGAAGCCCGAGCCACGGTTGTATATCAACGGCGGGCTGGCGAAGATGGAGACGAGCAGAAACACCCACCAGACGAAGCTGATGGCGAGGAAGAGGCAGCTGAAGAAACGCAGCGCTCGGACGCTCCAGAGGTTGTACGGTGATACCTATATACGCATATACCCGGTGTTAATATCCTATACTGGACAAATGAAAGGGTTCCGACGAGAAGATTTAGTAGACTAACAGCTGGGTCGTCCGGGCTCAGGAAGCCCTCGTTGGGAGCACCCCTCGGCAGCAAGCGTGTGCGCTCATCGGGCTCTCGATGTGTCGGTGAGTGGTCCTCTTCGTCCTCGTTCGCTCTGTTGGACACCATGGCGGTGGTACTGCGGGGTGGTGACTGCGTGAGTTGTTCTGCACAAGAATACTACCTGAGCAGCACCAAATATCTTGACTCGAATAATTTGATGGATTTTTTGTTTTCTTTAGTTTTCTCTAAAATGTTTCTCTCCCCAGATGCCACCAAAAGCCTGAAATGCAAGGCTGCTTTCCCGATTCGGACGGCTGCCGGCTGACGTCATGACGATCTTTCTGCCTTACGATTCAGGCATCATTTTCATATCAATATTTGTTTATTATTTTGTTTACAGTCTACAATACACGCATTATCTTATCCTTTCTTCAACCCTGCTGCCATGGCTTGCGCAGCCATGATATCGCCCACCTTGGGCGGCAGCACCAGCGGCGTCCTGTCGTTGCGCTTGAAGAAATCGACCAGGAACCGCGCCGTCTTGGCTGGCTGGTCCTCCTGGATGAAATGCCCAGCGAGGGGCAGCACTTGCAACGAGTATTTCCCTGTAGTCAGATCAGTCAGCATACATCATCCGGCAATGTATTCTTGGATCAGCCCTGCCTACCTTGCATCTGCGCTATCATAAGCTCCTTGTCAAGCCGGTCTGTGCCAGCGAGAAGAAGCAGCTTGCCGCCCTTGGCCTCGATGAACTTTTTGCTGAGGCCGATGAACCAGTCTTCCCAGAACGGCTTGGTGTCTGCTAGGTTGGTCCTCCAGATCCACGGTCGTGACGGGTCGGAGGGCTCTTGCTCTTCTACTAACAACGATGGAACCGACACCCGGGCCGAGGTGGTGTTGCGGATTGTCCGGGAACGAAAGCTGCGGTGTCTGCGGTTAGTGTCTGCGAGCACAGAAGGAGGCAGGGGGTCTATCATACTGCCACTCAATTGCCGAGGACAAGGAAGGGAACCGTGTTGGCCGAGTCGATAGATACGTGTCCATGCTTTGGAGAGCGTCCATTGCAGAGCCTATCCTGTGTTAGTAGACACTGGGTTAGAGCAAAGCGTGTAGTCACCTTCAACAACATCCAAAACTGCATATGCGAGCACCTTGGTGCCTAGTTCGCCTCCTTTGGCGACATCTGTTATCACAGCCCCTCCCAGACTGTGGCCGACTAATACTAGATCCGGCAGCTCGTCCCAGACCATTTGTGTCTGGGCACCCCGTATGACAGCCAGAAGGTCACGACTCAAAGTCTCCAGGTGGTAGTCGGGATCTCTCTGCTGGCCGTCCAGCGGCTCTACAGTGGTGCTCCCATGATGGCGGGCGTCCAGCGACAGTATGCCCGCTTCTGGCAAGATTTTACGAATCTCTGTCGCACACGCAGCAAACGACAACCCGGAGGAGCCTGCTCCGTGATGCGTCACAAACAGAGGCCCAGAGTTTGACGGCGGCGTAATGTAAGCATGGTGCACAATATGCAGGCCGTCCGAGTCTCTTTCTATGTATAGTTCGCGCGTAAAGAACTCCCGCCACGTTAATGACTCGGTGGAGCCTCTACGCTGGCTTTTGGGGCTGGTGATTATTAGCAGGTATTTTATATGCATAATAAGGAATATCGTATGCAGACGATCCAAGTAAACTCACAAAGCCGGCTTCGCAAATAGATTTTGCGACGCGGATGGAACTATAGTGCCTGTTGAGGACGCCGAGGATGTCGACGACGAGTCAAAGTCCTCCTCTTCTCTGGGGGTGCTCTCTTCGTTTTCGTCAAGCACTGGAATATCAGGCGGCAGCTTGGCGAGTCTGGATTTGACAAAGGCCTTTTGCAGGTCGCTCATGTTGTCCATCTAGTCACGTCACGCTGCGAGGGCATAGTGTCTGTGCTGTATAGAACACGCTCAGTAAGAAAGACGAGGGGCCGGCGGACCCCACTTCCCAAGCTTCAGCTCCATCAACAGCGCCGCCGTTGTCCCCCCGCCATGCAGCAGCTGTCCCATGCTGGCATAGCTGTGCCAACATGCATCGGTTTCGTTCCCTCGTGTGTCCGTTTATTGGATATTGGATCGGATGGCGAACATTGCCCAGACTGGCAGGCGTTACGCCGGCCTCTACTGCCAATCTATCACTGAGGTATAAAGGTCACCCAACACAGCCCTGACCGAAACTCTACTCTTCTTTCTTTCACCACGATGAAATCTAGTGTATAAAAAATAAAAATGGCCCTTCAACTATTCCCCCAGTCCAGCAAGATAACAGCCGTTTCCGACGGCACCAAATATGCTTACATCCACATTCCGCCAGCCGACCCCAGCAAGCCCACGCTGCTACTGCTCCACGGCTTTCCAAGTGCAAGCTTCGACTGGCGCCATGTCATTCCGTTGTTAACAGGGCACAAATACGGAATCCTTGCCCCAGATCTACTGGGGTATGGCGACTCTGATAAGCCCGCCGATGTGGCTGCGTACTCGTTCAAGCGGATGGCAGATCACGTCCCGGAAATCCTCCAAGGCGAGGGGCTGAATCAGGTTGTTGGCATAGCACACGACTGGTGAGTTCAGCCTACTCTGTCTGAAAAATAAGTGCATCGTAATTCTGAAGGAAACAAGGGGTTCCGGGCTCCTTTCTGCACTTGCCATCTACCACCCGGCTCTGTTCACGGGTCTTGCGTTCTTGTCCGTGGGCTACGTTCCGCCGCCGGCTAGTGATCTCAAAGCCTTAAACAAACTGTTTGAGCAGCATGTCGGATATCCAGCATACGGGTACATGGAGTTCTTCCTTACCGACCGCGCCGCCGCCCTGCTGGACGCACATCCAGAGTCAATGACTTCGCTCGGGTATTCCACCACGCCCGAGGATTGGAAAGTTAATATGTGTGCCTACGGTGCAGCAGAAGACTGGATTAGTAAAGGTAAAGTCGCGCCCCCGCCGCCGTGGATGAGCGAGGACGAAGTTGCCACGCATGTGCGCATTTTCAAGCAGGGAGGGTATACTGGGCCTTTGAACTGGTAAGTTATACTACAAGGCTCCCTCTCTCTGTTCGTGATGTGTCTGACAAAGCTCAGGTACAAGTCTGCATTTCAGGGAATCGACGAACCGATTTCCTCCAAGTTAACCGATCAGGACAAGACTCTCGACATACCTGCTCTTCTAATCTTGGCCCAGTATGATTACGCCTGCTTCCCTCAGTCTCAGGTCCAGGCAGCAGAAAAGTATCTGCCGAATCGACGGATTGAGATATTGAAATCTAGTCACTGGATTCCAACGGAGAAGCCGGCAGAGGCTGTGGCGTTGCTGCATGAGTTTATTAGTAGTCTGTAATGCTTGGGGACTATGCAAATCACTTTGAGGATCTGGCTCATGTGCACGTCGCCTTTCAAAGATGGTATACAAAGAGAAGAATACCGGGTACCCTAGACCAGCTTAAGACCGAGTGAAGAATTATCGAATTTTTATTGCAGGTCTCTTCGTTTTTGTATCTTGGTCTGTTTTATGCAAGCTACTCCCCCGCATACAGCTCAAATGAGACTGTCCCACGACTATGCTCCCTAATATGATCTATATCCGCATCTACATCCGCTTTCAAGCCGATTTCACCATAGATAACGCTGAAGGTATAGCGTCTCCGAACGTCACTGAATCGCACACCGCTCGAGTCCACTCGCGAAAGTCGATTCACGTAGCTACAGTCCACCAGAGCCATGGGAGCGATGGTGTGTAAAAAGTCGCGATACATATTCTCATCGCTCCACACATCCACAGTCCTGCCATCCTCTTCCTTTTTCTTCAAGCAGGATCGAACCTGGTCGATCCTGTTCTCGAACTCGTACAGATCGTTTTCGGAGACTATCGAACGCACAAGCTCTATGTTTGCGGCGCCAATACCGATTACGAAGATCGGTATGGCCGTTATAGATCTGAAAATGAACGTATTGCGAGCGTAAAAGACTCGACGGCCCTCTTCATACACCTGGCGATTGACGGCCAGAAGGGAGAGGGGATTACAGTGCGGGTTGCGCTGAAGCCAGACGCCCTGCGAGTTTGTGCTGACGCGATGAATGTCTGTGTCCTTCTGAAAGACAATTGTATCAAAGACGAGGGGGTGAACTCGTATATCATCAGCCTTAGCTCTGTTTGAGGATTGTCAAAAATTAGAATACGATTTGTCTCCATGGCTTCGAGGACCTTACCGTATGGAAGGTCGAGAAATTTAAACACGCCCTTCCACTGTGGGATCAACACCAGGTCCTCATCAAATGGAAGCATCCATGTTCCCGATTCGGTCTTTCCTGTGACCCCTTTAAGAGCCTTGCTGCGATGATCCCCATAGTGAGCTGAATAGATGACATGATCAATAAATTGTTGCTGGCCGAGGAGCAGTTTCGGGCAGTCCAGACATTTATAATGTCTCAAGCTGCTGCTTTTTGCAGGCAGCAGGCTCTCCTGGATTTTCAAGACATCGTGTATCCCATCTGCAGGGATGCGTAGAGTGTCTATGTACTGTAAGAGGTGTCTGTAGAGGTCAATTTTCCCGACGTACTTTTTCTGGCAGAATGGGCAGACTTGTGTGTCAAAAAGCATAATTTCTGACGATTAGGCTTTGATCCGGTCTTGTGTTTCTCCATAGCTGTGTCTGGTCTGTGGGCAGGTTATGTTTACGCGCTGTGAAGCAAGTCGCTTTCATTGTTGGTAGGGCACCGCTAATTAGCCCCATATCCCACCGCAAGTCCTCTAACCGACGGCTACTTCCTACAAGAGGGATTAGGTTTGTTTCAAAGTTGTCTAAGGATGACAATGAGCAAAGAGGAACAATTTTGATGTCATTCAGACCAGGCATGTATATAAACCCTAATTATAAAGGAAGAAGAAGTGGAAATTTGGTATCATAGTTCTCAGGTCAAAGGGACACATGATGGAAATAAATCAGTAAACGCGCCTGGTTTCGACGAAATTCTTCTTTTTAAAAAACCCCAAGCCACAAAAAAAACGCCTTTTTACTTCCATGGACAATGACCTAGCATGATGACATCAAATTAGGGACACGAGAAAATAGAGCAATGTTGTACACAGCCTTGTCATGGCAAATACGCGCCTCCAGCAACAATCAGATTCATGTTTGTGAATTTGACCTTGTATACTGGGCTCTTCTTCGTAGGGAAAGCGCTTATTTGGTCTGGAGTGACCACATTTTCTTTGCCCTTCTTCTTGCTACCTCCAGGTCCCACTGAAGCAGAAGGCTGAGCGCCAGAGGTCGTTGGGTTGGCATCAATTTTCGCTCCAACTCCGTTTTCGGTCGCCAGTCTAGCTTGGTTTGTAGCTGGTTCGGGTGTTGGCGGTGCAATATCCCATACACGCACGGTATTGTCTGCGCCAGATGAAACGAGGATGGTGGACTCGACGCTCCAGTCCAAAGACCAGATACCACCTTTACCATGTCCTCGCATACGCTTCAGCAAACGGCCAGGCGCCAAGTCCCAGAGGTATATAGAACCGTGGTCGTCGGCAGATGCGAGGAGTTTTCCATTGCGGCTGCATGCAAGAGCAGTAATATTGCCAGTATGACCGGTAAACATGCGAACTGCATTTCCAGTTGTCACCGCCCACATGCGGACTGTACGGTCAGAGCTTCCTGTAAAGACATATGCTGAATTTGGATGAAAGCAAACGCAGTCGACGTCTTGGTCATGGCCCGCAAAGATCCGCTGTTGACGGATTCGGTCGGTTGCCCAGAGTCGAGCAGTCTTGTCGTGTCCTCCTGAAACAAAATAATAGCCAAATGGACCCCAGCTCAAATCCCACACGGGCTGATCGTGTCCTTTGTAGACTACCATGCATTGCCACAAATCCAGTGACCAGAGTCGTATAGTTTTGTCTGCAGAAGATGAAAGCAACCAGCGGGCATTTGTCGGGGCCATTTCATCATCAGACCGTTGAGCGGAGGGAGCAAACTTGACAGCATATACGGGACCGGAATGCCCAAAGAGACGTTTTGAATTGGAGGGTGTCGTGGTGTGCTCTTCCACGCCTTCATGTGTTGCTTTTATGGCTTTGCCATCAAGGCTCCAAACCCGGATATACGAGTCTTCGAAGCCTGCAGCAACCAGCATGTTGTCATCAGAGAAATCAATGCAAATCATCCTGATAGACGAGTCAGCCACGAGTCATTTGATAGAAAATTTCGATAGTCGTCAACTTACCGATCATAGGTATTGTGAAAGGTAAATAGGCACACAGAGCACGCAACACCAACACCGCCGGTACGGCCTTCGATTCGGAAACGATCCCGATTTTCCTTGACGCGCTGCACCTCCATGGCAACATCACGCGCCGTGGATGGAGGGAATGCAACGTCGGCACGGGTAGGAGCATCCTCTTCTTCTTCTTTCTTGATCATTTGATCGTATTCTTGGATAAGAGTATTGCGACCAAGGACAGGTGGATTCTTTGCGTCGTGTTCTTCAAGCTCGGCTCGGACATCGCTCTCCAAGTCTGGTTCGGGGGCCATCTTTCCAAGCTTCAGTTTCGGTAGCGTACCAGTCATAGCAGGGTTATCGCCGGTATAAGCCGAACCAGGATGGTGGCCGGGTATCCCCTCATCCTCCGCGGGAAAAGTGTTCGTCTGGTCTGCACGGCCTAGCATTGCAGCAAAACTAAAGCGCTCATCGGCAGCCCGATCTTTGGTGACGACATTGCAATAGCCACTGAGAATCGCGGACATGACAGATCCTCCTTCCTTGGACTTGCTTTCCAGAAACTGCATCAAATTTGAGAATGCAGGATTGCTAAGGATGATACGGTATTTATTGCTTCGGTATATCTTTGCAGTGGCGTTGTCCTGGACATGCTCTGGCAGGCTTATTTTCTGCAGCGACCGGATATCCTCACTATGCTCGGGAAGAAAGAGGCTCTTGTTAGCACTGAAAAACTGTTCTGCATCTTGTGGGTACAAGGCAGTTGCCAAATCTAAGAACGAATAAACAAATAGAGGCCAGAGGACTCGTCGGAGTTCGGGCTGAGCACCGTTAGTATGAAGAATTTCCAATTGCGATAGGTTCCATACCTTGTATAGATCAAGGTTGTCTTCGATCCAATTCTTCAGGAGATCTTCGATGTCACGTTAGTTCGTAACATGTGACAACATACTACAGGACAAGCATACCGAATCCGTTCCTGTACTTCGGCCGTTGGTTCTCACTGAGCTGAGGCAAAGACCTGCCATCAATGTCTTGACTGGCGGATTCCATACGAAGCATCGCCTCTGTTCTCATATAGCCTTTTTTGGCTAAATAATCGATAACCTGGGTAACGATCAGTAAAAAGTCTTAAGTTTAAGTCTTGCAGTCTAGTTTGATTGGATGCTGGTCCATTTCTTTTCTATGCAGACGTCTTTCCATCTTTGCATATGCATGGAGGAGGGTTTCAGCCGCAGACACTCTCTTTGTCTTGTTTGCGGTAACAGCATGCATTGACATCGACACCGCAGCCCAATGAAAGGAAAATGGAAAGAAACCCACAATTTGATTAAGATTCTGCTGCGAAACAGGCGCAGAAGGAGGGCCCGACGGACCAGGCGTCGTGGGCGTATGTACTACTGGTGGATTTGCAGCTATCGGCTGCTGCTGGGGCACTGGCATTGGACCAATGCTGCCACTGCGCGGAGCAGGGCTGGGCGCGCCGCCGCCAGGCGCAGACATAGCGATGATCTATTATAGCAGCCGTGTCTGTGCAGTGTCAGTTGTCGTTGTTTTAGATATATCCAGGCAGGACGAGGGGACGTCGAACACAAAAGCGCGAAGGAGGTGAATTTGACGTTCCAAAAGAAGGAAAGCAGCGACCGCCGACGCCGTCTGATATGGCGCTACGCTGCTTTCGTGCTAGCGCGATATAGGAATCGCTGCGCGCACGTGATCTGCTGTCGCCGATCACCGCTGCAGCTGCAGCTTCATCTCTGGCTTCGTACTTTACTGGCTTTTTCACAGTCAGAATGGCCGACCCAACGGTCTTCTCCTCGGCCGACCGCATCCGACAGCTGAATGAAATTGACAAAGTGCGCCGTCCTTCAAAGCGCCCAAAACAATTCGTGAACTGACTCTCGCAGGACATTGCGAAGCTCGTCAACTCTGCCGGTCTCGCAATACAAGCACTGACCAATGCAAAATCAACCGACCCGACAGCAGGAAATTCGGTCGACGAGCGCAAGGCCGCGTTCAAGGCCGCAACCTCTCAGTATTTCTCTCTCCTGTCGTCGGTCGATGTCCGGTTAAGACGGCAGGTGTACGCATTAGAAGAAGCAGGAATCCTCGAACCCGAGAGTTTAACAACAAACAGCTCATTCAAGAGCGAGGCCGGGAGTGGTGCCGGTTCCACTGCAGCTGCTGGAGGCACAGGCACCGCTGCGGGATCCTTCAATCCGTTGGAGATTAGCTGGCTCAACAGCCGCAAGGATACAGTTGGAAAAGACAAGGAGGCCGAGTCGTGGGCTGCAGCTCGGGAATTTGTGAATCGAGTGAAGAATACTGCTTTAAAGGAGCAGCCCAACAAACCAGAGACGATGGATACCGATTCTAGCTCTTGAACGAGGCAATATGGCTAGGCAACATCTACTTTGGTTGCATGCAGAAAAGTTTGCCCTTAGCTGGGTGACTGAACTTCAGTATCTAGAGCCAACCCCAGAGTCCGTCTCCTCGCTATCACAGCCAGGAAACATCACCTTTGGCCTTGGCGAAATCAGCGCCATCAGCCATTGGGTCCTTCAGACAAATATGCTACTAGAGGACAGCAATAATTGGAGGATTCATTGGAAAAGCAAGTCTTGGAGTATTTACATAGACCAGGCCATTGGATTCGGTCAGTGGGTTTTTACAAGTAAGGAATTTAGGCTATCATGTATTCATTCCTACAGGGCAGTCGAGACCAGAATCCTATCGTTTGCTCATGGAGTTGATCATTTCCCGGTGAGCAGCTCGCTCTTGGTTTGCTTCTGACAGAGGAGCAATGCCTGTGAACGTTAGAAAAGAGGTGTGTATCGTGTAGGGCGAAAAAGTGACTTACTTCGAAGGTCGCCAACAACATCCTTGGCCTTTCCAAAGTAGACTTCCTCTGTTCCCACTAGTTAGCTTACATCTCAACAAACGCATCGATTGACCTACGAAGTAAATTCCTCATTTTCAACTCCATATCCTCAACGAGCCGGCCAACATTCGCAACGTGGCTAGCGTCAGACTCAAACGGGAGATCAGCCTCCACTTGTCGCGTCATATTTCCACTAAGATTCATTTCTCCCAGAGCCTCGGTCTCGTTGGCCAGGTGAAGGATCACAGTGCTGGTCAGTTTGTAGTGTGTCATGCGGGCGCGGTCGGTCGCTTCAAAGACATGGATGCTGTCCCATGCTCCAGATGTCTTCCCTCCAGGGGTCACACCTAATGCACATCACGATCGTTAGCCCTCTTTCCATAAACACCCATCATCATAAGAAATAAAAAAAATTACCTTTCTTCAACAGCACAACACCGGCAAATCCATCATCCAAATCCCAAAAGTAGACACTACCAACGCCGCCTTCGTAGTACAATTCCCGGTAAACATCGAACGCCTCGTTCGCCGCAACTTCCAGCTTGCGCACGCGCTCACTGGGGACTGTTCCATCTTCTATTGGAGGGTCGAACTCGTTGCTCCAGGGTGATCTGTAGCTATCGCCATCGCGGTTGTAATCGCATAGGAGGTAGTCGCGGTTGGACTTGGCGCATCTTCGGACCTCGAGCGGTTGATCGACCGATGCGAGTAGGTCTTCGGTGAGGTCTGGGACAAGACTTGTGATTGATTGGAGATTTCGGCCTGTGTCTCGTGGCGAAAGCCGACGGAGGAGGTCACTAGGAAGCGCTATTCGTTAGTGAAGGCTGTAGAGCGCGGGGTACGATGAGAAGCTGGAGGAGACGTATCACAGGATAGTGGTTTTATGATAGTCTCGCGGGAGTAATGAAGCAATGTACTTACAGAGCACTGTCGAATTGTGTGTCGGCCATAATGGAGGGCGAGTATGGAAGGAAGGTAAGAGCAAACAACAAACCGCTGAGAGAGGATGACCTGATGTGTTGACTTGAGCTGCGGCCCGCCAAGCGGACTACGCAGATCGTCCGGTGTCCACCCACGCCAAACAATACCTCATACCAACCATGGAATCAATGTGCAAATATGAGAGCCATCCCCTTTCGTACAACAACATAGCAGAAACTGCAAGAGAAAAGCGCAGGTGATAATAATTTGAGCATCAGCACATACATATTGATACAGCTGTGCTATACAGACTACTCCATATTGCTTTGAAGAACAGTATGTATTGAGAACGTTCTAATAAAGTCCGAAATATACAACTAGCTAGCTAAAGAAATCAAAATCGTCATCGTCATTGTTATCGTCGTCGTCACTGTCGATTACGGCTAGCCTCATTCTGGAAACCCTAGGCCCGACTTGTCTAGCAAGTGTTTCGACATCTGGCAAAGATGCGTCCGTATCGATAGCGCTCGCTTGGGAGATATAAAGAGGGGTTTGATTCTTATCAGCGAACAAGGGACGTGACGAGCGCACGGAGGGAAATATAGATTCAAATTTGTCCTCAAGCAAAGGTGATGGGTCCCTGACTCTTCGGCTCACGCTTTTGACAGCTTTCGGTTTGGAAGTCCTTTTCGACTTGGATTTCAGCTTCACGGATATGCGCTTTTCCAATAGCGCAGGAGCTTTCTCTCGCATTTCTTCGAGAATTGCACTATATTTTTCATCGCAACGAGGATCGGTAGTGTACATCTTTCTGAAAACATCGACCATTCTCCGAGTTACAGCTCCGTGTTCTACCAACTTTGTTGGCCGGTAGGAGCGCTGAAAATCAGGGTAGGCGTCATTCCGTGGACGAGTCGTAAACTGGGGCGTCGTGCCTCCGACGTTTCGGTATCTGACTTCGAGCTCGTGTTCTTGCTGCGGTGTTAACTCAACCTCCTTATAAGATGGATTAATCACCACTTCAATGGGCGCAGGAACTGTGCGTGATTTTTCGTTCTTTTTCTTTTGCCCCTGAAACATGCCACGGATGTCGCCACCTCCGTTCTCGCCAATACGAGAAGCTCTGGTAAAGCCAGTCTCAACGCCGTCGGGCATGTGAAACTTTTTAGCTGGCCTTTTCGGAGCTCGGCCTTTTTTCTTTGGCTCAGGCAAACCTTCTTGCGAGTTTTCGGGAGGAATATCGACAACTCGCTTATCGACAGTTGGCTTCACATCCTTGGGGAGGATGCGTGCTGATATATCATCATGGAATGCGAATCGACTACCGCTCGCTATAAGCTCTTGCATCTTCTCGTAATTGTCTTTTGCCTTAATGTAAGACTCCTCTTCTTTGCCTTGCATTAAAAGAAGAATGATGTTGCCAGCTCGCTTGCGCCCTGTTCGACCCATGCGTTGCAACATGCGAATGGGACTTGCGGAGGAATCGTAGCATACAATCAGATCCACTTCGCCAATGTCAAGCCCTTCCTCGCCTATAGACGTAGCAACAATAGTGTTATAAGTACCATTCTTAAACTTTTCAATGACACTTAGTTGAGTCTTTTGGTCCATGCCCTCGGAACCTTTGGCGCTGGCCTGCCCTACAAAGACATGCGGCCGTATAATTGGTTCGTGGCGCTTCAGAACCCTAGTAATCTCTTCAGCACTGTCGCGAAAGTGGGCGAAAATCATCAACCTAGTGTTGGATGTTGATGATTCACCGGTTCCTTCCCCGGCATCCATGAAATGGTTGAGAACTATTTCTCTCAAGTATGCCAACTTGGGGTGCCCAATGAACTCGGGATTTCGACTCCACGGTTGAACATGATCCATAAGCTTTTTGAAGTTGTCATCTTGGACAATGGCTCGCTGATGTTTGCCTCCCTTTTGGCCATCGGTGTTTGATTTGAATGATACCAGGTGGTTGTAGAATGGAACAATGCCGTGATATTTAAGCAAGTCAATGGAATGCGCTAAGCTCGCGAGTACGGTGAAAAGAGCGTTGACTTTTCCTTTGAGTCCAAGGTTGGCATTTCGGCCAGCATCAGAGGCCATCCACTGCTGTCGAGCCTTTGTCAGACCATACGCAGTAAGAGTTAATGGATCACGTCCCCAGTATGCATTCATGTTTCGTAGTTGATCGACACTTGGCTGCAATGCTTTCGATAGAAGATCCATGCAAAATTCCATTTCTTCAGAATTCGTGAACGTTTGCACATCAACATTTCGCGAGTGTACATATTCTCTAATATCGAGAGAATGTTCTGTACGAATCTCCACTCTTGCTATGTCCAAGCCGTCAATAACGGTCTGGACAGCTTCTACGGTAGACCCCGGAGTTGCAGTCAAGGCCAAAACCCTAAAACTTTGGTTGAAACGGCGCAGGAATTTCACAACCTCAACATAGGCGTAACCACCGGTGGCTCGGTGCGCCTCATCAACCACCAGCAATACAACGCGTTTTGGGTCTGCAATTCCAGTTTTCAGGTCGTTAATCAAAGTCTGTGGGGTCATAAAAAACACCCTCTTTGTCTGCCACTCCTCTGCCCGGATTCCCGGGGGGACATTCCCCGTAAGAAGGGTCGTTTGAGAACGAGGTATGCCCGCAATTCCCAGGCAAGCCGCTACTTGCTGTGAAACTAATGGTTTTGTTGGCGCAGTAAAGACTATTTGGGCATCTTTCGTCCATCTAAACCAATTCAACATCACAGTAGCAGCTATGAACGTCTTTCCCAGACCCGTAGGCAACGCCACTAAAAGGTTGTGGAACAGCCCTTTCTGTGAAATATTGAACTGATAATCTCGAGTCTTGCCTATATTAACGGGGTATACCCATGTCTGCAAGGCGCCGTCATCTAATTTATGGTGCGTGGGCGGTTCATCTCGAGGTGGCGGAGACACGTGTCGAATTGCTTGCGCCGGATCGCGTGTGGTCAGCTGAAACAAGGTCGTCTGCCGAAGATTCGTACGCTGAGGTTGAGCTGGTCTATTCAAAAATTGTGTGGTGGGTATCGAGGTCGTAGGCTCGGCTACCGGCGATAAGCAGGGGGAGGAGTCAAATGCATCGTCGGGTATATCTTCAAGGTCAAAGCTGGTACCGTGCTCTCCAATGGCCAATGGTCTTGTTGTATTTACTGAATGTTGTGCCGATATTTCGTTATTGTTGTTTAAGCCTGACCGAGTGCTCCGTTCCTCTTCGAAAGAATGTAACGAGGCCTCTATAGCAGCTCGCAGATCGCTGTCATTGCTAACTCGAGACGTACTGGCGTTTGTTTCAGGAAATTTGGGCGGCAGAAATGGTGGCTCAGGCTTCTTCCATCGTGGGCCTCGAATATGTGACGGACTCGAATGTGGTTGCGTCAATTGCGATACAAAGGTGTTCTCTTGCATGCTCGTCCTCTTTGGGACAAAGATTTTGTATTTGGATTTATGTTCCTCCCCGCTTTCTTCATCATCGGAAAGGTTGTGGCGGGGTCCTTGTGGCAGAAGATCGTCATCGTCATCATCGTAAATTCCGTCAGAACCGTAAGCACTTGACTGGCTGGTCCTATCATCTTCGTGAGCTGTTCGTGTAGCTATGCGTCTTCGTTTTGCCGGGCGTGGTGGGTTGGGGTCATTTTCGCTTGGAATAGTGGCGGATTCTTGGCTAGTCACAATAAAACCATCAAGATCGGAGTCGCTAAATTCGCTAGCCATTACAGATTTGTATCGGTGGCCTTGATCTCGTTGAGTCGGCGTTGCGTCGTTGCTTGCTTCGTCGCGCTGGGGAAGAAGCGCGACGCGAAAGCACGTGATGTTATCGCCGATAAGCCAAGAGTGGAATAGTCCATCGTATTACCCGAATCCTAAGATATAAAAGCCCTCCATGATGCCAGAGGAACAATCAGATGCCATTCCTGCAGTAACAAGATGTTCTGTGAGCTATAACTCATCTTGTGGCACATTTTATCTGAACATTGGAACATAGATCTCACCTGGGATTGTTCCAGAGGAAGCGGCACGAACGATACGCAAACATCTGAATGCATTATGTCTCAAGGGGTTGATGATGGAGGCGATGATAACCTGGGTCTTAGACCAGTTATCTGCTTTTAGTGATTCAACACGCCATTTTGGGTACCACAAGCGTAGTTTTGACCGCTTTTGAAGTCAAAACCTATATGGTTGATACGAGCATGGTTCCTCATGGGCAGTTCGCTCGGGACATGTCATTACCCCAAACCTATCAAGGGTCATCCAAACACGATGAAGAAATGAAGAGTTCTTTTTCGCGAATTTATCTGATGAATAAGTTTTATTCCATTGGTGAGCATCTTTCTGAATGGGTAGTGCATCATATCGGACGGTCGAGTATGGTATCCTTAGTACAACTCATTGAGGCTGGGCTACACGATCTTTATCCTGAATTTGGTGGCCATACTGAAGAGGTCCCATGGACCAATCACGCTAATTATCCTCATTTCAAATGGTTGGGATCCAGTGAGCATACAATCACGCAGGCAGAATTACTAACATCGCTCAAGATAGCTATGAATGCTTCAATAAGTGCAATCCGCATGATGTTGTTTTGCTGCTACTATCATACAAATACCGCAAGCTTCGGCCCTCGGCGACAATTCAACACTCTAATTTAACAATTGCTAGACTAAATTTCCTGAAATTACAAGAGCCTTGAAGAAAGTCTTGTGACATTGGTTCGGATGAAGTTCAACGACACATGAGTCTTGCCGAAATTATGATCCCAGTGAGTCGAGAAAGTTGTGATTCTCCAGCCCGGCCATCTTCCTTAGATACCTAGAGCCTTGAAAAGGCTCTTGAATGCTTACATTGAATCCAATATGTATTTGATGTCTGGCGGCCGTTAATGTACAATATTCATGGATTGCGGCGCTTTCCACCAAGAAACGGGGGTGCGACTTCAAAATCGCGCAACAATTCCCCTTCGTTTACGCTCTCATTGAGTAATCTTGGTCAAATGAAAAATAATACAGTGTTCCTTCAATACTGAAATTTTAGACTTATTGATCTTGCTCTAGCCTTATACAATGTATGTAAGTTTTTTTCCTCTTGTTTCTAGAAAAGCCATGGACGAAATGAGACTGTAGCCACCTTCGTTCATGTTTACAACAGCGACTGTGTAATGAGTTCAAGTTCGATGAAACTAGAGGCGACATTTAGTGTCACTAGAATATGTTCAACAATATCATGAATCGTGGCTTACATTCTGTATTGATCAGCGACGGTCCTCCCAGGAATGCGGAATGTCAGCCCCTTGTATTATGAGGAACTGCAAACAAATGAGCCAAGGTGGTACCTTGCAGTTTGGAATTAACTGCCATTTTTTTAATAGTAGAACAGATTTGTTTGCAAACTTTGATGTTAATTTGAGAATTAAGTAAGTAATTCCTAATCCGAAGCCAAAAACTCTCAAATTTACTAGCCCCTTACATATCAAGGTTGATAAAATAATCTAACATCGTGGTTTCCCGTATCCCTAACCTGCCCACGTAGTACATTTCTCCACTATTGAAAGGAATTTGAGGGAGTAAACATCTTTCTGTTTGCAGACCAAGGGGTTTTGTGACCATTGCCTGGATGCGTTGTTTCCCCTTCCTCATCCTGTTCCTTTCATATCTGCCTGGTAGATTCCTCTCCTTCGTATATTTCCCACCAAATACCCATCCTTTCTCTACTCAAGTCATACATTCGTTGTTCGTTTATCAATTCTTGTTCTTCTACACGAACACTCGCTTTGAGTCCGTAAAAGATAATACTTGAGTTTATTGCCTTTCACACATTCAACGAATTCTACAAGATGAAGTTGAGCATTATCACTCTCGCTGGATTGGCAGCTCTGGTTGCCGCGCAAGACCCTACTGCGACAGCTTCCAAAACTCCTTCACCTGAAGATGATTGTGCCTCCAAGTGTGCGTGATTCCAATTCTCACTTCAATGAATACGCGGAGACAAGGACTGACGTTCAATGTATAGGCAATCCTGACGATACATGCTGTATTGCGGCATGCTATAAGGTGCCTTGTCCCAATGCTGCCATGGCAAACGACACCACAGCTTGCGCCGCTGCATGCCCTCAGGGAAGCGGCACCCCCGCCGATACTGCCGCCTACGCGCAGTGCCAGCAGAACTGCTACAGCTCTCTTTTCTTCACTGGGACAGCCACCGGTACAGCTACTAATCCCCCAGCCACAGGCACTGCTACTGAAGCAGAGGCTACTGAAACAACGGGTACTGAAGCGACTGCTACAGCTACCGGAACCAGCAGTGGTACCCAATCAATCTTCAGCGGCAGTATGTATTTTCCCATCCCAGTTTCAAGAGGGATAAGTAGAGGCTTATGTTGATAATTTTACAGCCGTGGCTTCTCATGGTGAATCTGCCCAGAAAACTGGATCATCTTCGAATAACAAGGAAGACACGGACAGCTCCTCTACATCCACCTCCAGCAGCACCGCCGCTAATGCCAGTAAAACCGGTGCTGCAAGCCAGATTGGCACTCAGCTCGGCGTTGCAGGCGTTTTCGGTGCTATTATTGCCGCTTTACTTCTTTGAATGGGTAATATAAGAGGTTGACTGGTTGTCATGGTAGAATTCGACTTGGGCAGGTTGATTCCTTGTAGCTGTTTTGATAAACGAATACGATCAGGGCGGGTTTGATCTAGACTCAACAGATAAGATGGTTGAAGCCGAGTTCGGTGCATCTAAATACTGATGGCGAAGTGTGTCTGAGAAAGTGGGTATAAGAATTTTAATCTCGTGTATTACTAGTATCGACATTTAAATATGCACACAAGTCTTTGTTACAAATTTCCATCTTCTGTATTCAGTCTTCAAGGGTGCTGGGGCTCCTTGCAACTGCTCGAGAAATCACCCATGTCAATGTGAGGGGCTGCAGAAATAGGATAATTGCGAGCTCCAAGGTTGTTACCAGATATACTTCGTACTTCTATTCAGTCTAAGAGCTCTCCGCGTGATACAGAAGGAGCCAGTCCTTTAGTCGACCTGATTCACATCGTCCACAATCTTACATGGATTAACGGCCATAGATAAGTCATTGTAGGGTTATTATATAAAACCAACGCCAGGTAGGTAGGCAACCCGGATTACAGAAGAGTATCAAACCCTGCCATTTCCAATTCCAGTATTTAATGGATCCCTGCCGGAGTTAAAATAAAACTTTTTCGAATGTTCTGCGTCGGAATATTTGTCGTCTTTAGCAGGGGATCACCGGGTAGTTAGGGCTTATCCGACGCCGCCATTCGATTGGAAAAGGACGCGGCCGATTACACAGACTACACATTAGGCAGAATATTGTCACCACTAAGCCCAGTCTTTGCCTACATTAATTTAGATCCGCGACATCGAGAAAATACAGAGGTCTTGACAAACACGATTCACGATCCAAGGGGGTCACAAAAAACATGGAGACACAAACCGACATCCAAACCCTCATCGAGCAGATGACAGCCCACATGACAGAATGCATGGCCGGCCACGACCCATCGCACAACCCAGCGCATGTCCACCGCGTTGTATCTCTGGCGCATCGCGTGCTGGCCGGAGAACTAGCACGGCATCCTGAGACAGCACCATCAATGTACTCGAAACCCATCGTCACGCTTGCCGCGACTCTGCACGATATAGGTGATCACAAGTACCTACCAGCCGGCTCCACCGCCGACACCGACCCCAAGCAAATGGTCTACAACATCCTCCTCCAGCACGGCGCAGATGCCACTCTCGCAGAACGCGTGCAAACCATAGTAACCAACGTATCTTACTCCAACGAGATCAAAGACCCCGCCAAGATCCGCTCATTAATCGCACAACCGGGCTATCACGAGCTCGCTATTGTGCAGGATGCAGACCGGCTAGATGCCATTGGCGCAGTGGGTATAGCTCGCACGTTTACCTATCTGGGATCTCAGGGAGCTAAGAGGAAGGGATCATCTGTGGCGTGGGAACTGGATGAGTCGATTGCGCATTTCGGTGACAAGCTGGAGAGGCTGGAAAGTATGATGAAGACGGAAACGGGAAGGGAATTGGCGAGAGAGCGGACGAGGAGATTACAGGAGTTCAAGGCATGGTGGGTTGAGGAGACTGCGCCTTTCGATAGGTAATTTATTTCATCGGGGCTTTACTTCATTGTGTCTACCTTTGGGGGAATGTACCGAGACCAATGGAGATAGTGTTATATTCATGCAGATCCATATATGCAAGTAATTAATGAAACGAATGTCTATATCAGGCAAAGCAAGACCTTTTTCTTGGTTTTCTATGTTATGCTTCTTTTTTTGGGGGTGTTTCAATAATTCGTAGTCAATTGTATTACGCCGACTGGTCGATTCCCAGAGAAACAAGCCGAATGCGCGCGAGAGCAGGGGTATGAATGCTATGGGCGTCAGTCATATCAAAGTACCGCCTTGTCTTGTTGGGCAATAACCTGCAGACGGTGCTAGTTATGGGGTCCAAGGCATGATCCAAATGTGTTGAACAAGTGAGCAATACGACGAATGCCACTGTTGAACAATGCACCGAGCGCCAAAATAAAATTGAAAAAAATCATTTCAAAAGAGAAATATGCAGTGCACACAAGCTCCAAAACTCCAAATATCGCAATGTTGTCCAAATTCGAACAAAATAAATGAGTCATATGGCGATCAAGCGGCCAAACAGAGACGAACGAAAAAGTCAAGTAGTTCAGACTCGGTCTCGTGCAAAGTCCAGAATATCACAATCATTCTCAAAAAATCCGTCATCGTCGTCGGCTAAAGGCGCAATGGATGGCGCGTCTGAATGTCTCTTTTTCCGCCTTGTCGTGATAACAACCTCTTCGACCTCATCAGCACTATTTCCAAGCCTGATAAGGTTCTCCATTTGCGGAGCTCCACCAACTCCGCCAAGCAAGTCTTCGTCATCGCTCTGTTGAAGTGGTCGTACATGAATCTTCTGGGTTGGAATGTCATCTCCAAACACCCAAGATCCTTGCTTATGGCTCGAGGCTGACGGAGTGTCCAGTAGGACATGAAGCCCGACTCGCCGGTCCGTGTGGAAAGGTTGATATGGCGTGTTGGTCTCAATTTCAGCTTGTGACAGAGGCTGGGACTTCATTTTTGCGGTCGACGACGAATGTGGCGTATGTGACGGCAACGACCAGCTACCGTTGACTTGACCGTCAGCAGGTAGACCGATCTGTAACGGTCCACAAGGATTCCGCAGATACGACGGTAGTTTGACTTCGAGTACCTTCGGCCCTATAACAGATTGTTGCCGCCGTGCCTTGGCCCGGTCTGTTTGGCGTCTGACTCTGTAGAGCTTGAAGAGACCATGGTCAATTATCCCGAGTAAACATTCGTTGCGTGTCGATATCCATGTCACGCGGGACGGTACAGGATCTCGTGAGAAACCTGTCAGGTGTAAACGGTTTTCTCCCACGTGACGTAAAGTGTTGACAGTACCAGTGGCAGCGCCAACAGATTTGCTTAAGCCTGCTGCAACAGCTTTGCCGCCGATTCCGGCAGCAGAGGAGATACCAAACCCTGATGGTGTTCCCGAGAAGTTTGCACTGACACTTGGAGCACGCCCTCTTACGGCAGCAAGTATAGGCTGCGTTGAGCCTCCAACAAGTTTCATGGCGGCGGCGAATGGACTAGAAGTCCCAGTCTCCTCTGAGTCGGCTATTGACGAAGGTTTATCTTCCGGCCGAGAACCTTTAGATTTCGGCTGCACCCGCCGAAGGGGTGGCCACTGAAACGCAGGTCGGGGAATGTCAAACACATGCACAGTTCCCTTGCGAGTGATTATCGCAAACCTCTCTCCCGTTGGACAAGTCCAAGTTACATCCACAATGTTGGAAGTAGTCAGACGAGAATACCGTGCGATCAATCGAGCATGAGCGGGTGCAGGGTTGTTGCCAGTCAATTCATCAGACAGAAAAACGGCGGACCTGCAATTCTTGATTTGCATGAGATCCCAGACGTACTGCACATCGCCCTTTCTACTGGCGCTTAACAACATATGACCATTCGGGGAGAAGGAGAGAAAGCTGCATCCATTCGGAGGAAGAAAGGTAGCGATAGTTGCGGATGTGCTGCCTTTGAGATCCAGTCCTTCCTCCAACCTCTTCAAATCAATTATTGAAACCACCTCTGGCTCTGAAGACGGAGTCCCAGAGGTTTCCGGACCATGAGTGGGAGGGAACAAACTATGCCCTCCCTGCGGTGTCTCGTACTGTGGAGAGCGGCGCGCATTGCCATTTTGTGCCGATTGCTGATCCTTGTTCCAATAATTATTCCATGCCTGAAGTCCTTGATCTCCCATCCATCGAGCACCTTTAACAAGCTCTTGTGCCACCCCTCTTGCCACCTTGTCAAACAAGCTCTCGCCTTCTCCCAAGTCCGTGGCACAATTTACCGCTGGCTTTGATGGGGGTATAAAGGTATCAAGACCGGGTATCTTTTTGTGGATAAGGTGCGCAGGGACTTTTCCTAATGGTGGGGCTCGTGACGAAGATGTAGGTGGAACAACGGCTAGCCAACGCCCATGTAGAGATATGATGGGATTTTCCATACAAGCTGTTCCATATTGACCGTCGACTTGAGCACCGTCTTGATCTGTGGAGCTCGAAGATGTAGAGTAACGCCTTGCTTCTCTTGATTGTACACCAGTCCACGTTTTGCCCAAACACTGGTATTCAGAGGTAGATCGGACGACTCCATAGATGAATACCTCGCCGCTCACCCCAGAAGCGACAACAACGTAGTTATGAGTGGCGAATAGTCTCAAATTTCCGACAGGTGCGGGAGCTAACAAGGACAAGTTCGGATAATTATCAAAGCAAGGGGCGGGTTTACTTTGAAAAAGACTTGTGATATGTTCACCTGTCTTGATAGAAAATATCTCCACACTTGTCTGATATAATGTTTCATCTTTACCCTGTGGTCGCGGCTCATTAGTTAACGGCTTGACTGACAAGCCAGGGAGAATCTCATTCTCTGCAGATCCGGCAGAAGACGTCTCTGCAGTGTCTTCTTTATGGGCCATAGGACCGTGCAAAATGACAGCGACATGGGGACGCGAAGAGGCGTATGGATCGTTCCTTGCTGTATACGGTAGCAACTTCGCGTCGAGTACTCGACCATTCAAGCCAGCTAACCTCCCCAGGGTGCGTGTCCTCTGATCTTCAATCGCTATGACATCTAGTCCACCGTCAGTTCCAACAACAAGCACTCTTCCGCCAGTTTTGCTTGTTTTCAAGCTGTGCTCTGATACGGTGTCCCAGCCACAGAATGAGTAATGATCGTCGGTATTGAATCGACTCGGCGCTGGGATGTCGACTTCTGGGGCACCGTAGAAATGAGCCTGGGGTAGATGTGGCAGTGGAGGTTGGTTTTGAAGGTGGCCCATTGAATGCCGCTTCTGTCTGTCTGCAGATCGATGTCGCGAAGTAAAGCCTGGTTGGCCATAGCTAGTCGGTCGAGCTCCAGCTGCAGGAGGGGATGCTGAGGACGAGACGTGACTTCCGAATCCTGGGCGCTCAAAGGGAGTTGGAACACTAAAGGGCGAGCCACTGCTAAAACCTGGCTCAGGCAAGTCAGTCGGCGGACTTTTTCCAAACGGGATTGATTTTGCCCATGCGCCCGTCCGCATTGCTGTGTCGCTGTCGACATTGTTGTCGATGGAGCCCAACGCGTCTAGGACCGGAGATGTTGTAGACAAGGAGGGGTTGTCATTGGCAGGAGGGGTGAAGGCAGGCTCCGGGTACGAGGACGGATTGGACTGCGACGGCGGCGAGAGCGAGGTACTGTAACAGATGTGATTCTCAGTTAGCCCGGTAGTCTTCAGCCTTGGATAACAGGACCAACAAACATACTCATTGGCTTCCATCGGGGGGGTCGATTTGGATGATGTATCTTTGCCTTTCGATCCATGCTTGGCCTTCTTTTTCTTTTTCCCAGTCACTGTTTGTTCGGGCAGTGGAATCGGATTATTCGAGAGCGGGGGGCTGTTGTCAAAGAACTGCTGGTGGTCGGGACGGAAGAAACTCTCTGACTCTGCGGGGGGCATCCACGAAGCCCGTTCAGACGGGATCAGCCGGCAAGCTGGCGGCTGAGGTCGATGCTGAGGAGTGAGTGTATTTGTGTGCCTGGAGCGACGAGGGAGTCCTGTCGTGCTGGTTGAACGGCAGTTCCGTTTCGATCGTTTGCAGCAGCCACTGGCTGGTGTCGTCTGAAGTGAGGGATGGTAGTCCTAACGGAGGCCGAGTGGTCGGGCTTGAGCAGTCGAGGAAACAGCCCACCAAGCCGAGGATCGCGGACGAGATCGATGGTCCTAGTTGAGTATGCTGTGCGGTCGCAGACGCGCAGGAGCGGAACGAGAGAGGGATCAAGGGTGCAGTGTTTCCAGAACACTACAGGATATCGTCGTACCAAAAGGAGGCTGTTGTTCGGCGTGGAGAGCTTCTCGGCGCATCAATGACGCAATAACAATACACGCGGCTGTCAGCGGAGACAGCGGAGAGTGTTTTCGTGGGGAGGAGGATTCGCGGCGGGTTCCACAGCTATGATCGTAGTCGCAGTTGTTATAATTACTGGGTTGGCAAGGTGTAGCAAGACAAGGACGAGGGAGGAGGGGGAAGAGGAGAGGAGAAGGCGAGAGCAACGGCGGCGCGAGTGCCGAGCGTAAGGGGGCAGGCGCGGGTGGGGGAGGGGAAGGTGCAGGTGCAGGTGCTGCTGATAGTCAGGGCAGCGCTTAGCCTGCTCTTAGCATACACGTTGCTACGTAGTACTGTCGCCGTGCTGGTTATATGGTTATATAGTTATATGAAGCGGCCCCACGACAAGATAGCTCCTGATATGCTCCTCGTCTTCTCCCTGTGCGCGTAGGATGTCTTTGCTCTATTTATTTGTTTTGGCCGGCAAGTGACATCGTGCATCGTCACTCGTCGCAGAACATCACTAGAGGGCAAGGCATGTTGATGCCCCAGGCTCGCCACGCACGTATGCCACTGCCGCATCCACGGTACACTCGCTGCTGCTGACTCACTCCGCGCGCACTTGAGCCAGTCACTCCGCGCCCATTTGGCGTCAGGTGACGCTGCCAGATCCGATCACGGGTGCAGATGCAGACGACAATGCATCGAAGCTCTCTGATTGGCGGGTATTGGGAGCAGTATGCCGGCCTTGCTTGTATATGTACAGCCGGTATACGCTCTTAATATTAGATGAAAAGCAAGTTCAATGTTGCTGGTAATATGAATTAAAATAGCATATCTATTTATACAGTAATGGGCACGTAGTGCACGCAGGTATATGATATGAGCGGCCGGATCATTCGCAACAAGCTCTTCGTTGCCCAAAAAGAGCGATAGGTGTCATGTTGTGCAAGATGCTGCCCTTTCTCATTGAAATTGGCCTCATAGCCACCGGTACAGCGCTGTTACCTGGACGGAAACAGGGAAAAAAAGACAGGCTCGGATGGGCGACTCTCAACTGCTGAAGACGTCTCGAAAATAGTTTAGGTTTTCTTCTTGGCTGCCGCTGCCTTCGCCTTTGCGGCCTTCTTCCTGCTGCTGCGAATCATCACGATACCCAGGAATGACCCGACAACGGCTGAGCCCAAAAGGGTAAGAATCACAGGGATCCGAATCGCCCAGACGCGCGGAGGGAAGAGGTCGTGCAGAGGATGTCCTTGATCGACGAAGGGCTGCCACATTGTTCCGTTAGTTGCAGTTGAACAAAGAAAAGAACATTATTCATCCACGTACCATCAGCAGAGTCCATGCCGTGTAGTAAAGAAAGATCGCAGTTGCGACCAGCAGCATGGCGGAACCAACAAGTGGACCGAGCTATAGAGCGGTCAGTCAGACGAAATACAGGAATTCCTGTGTCATTAAATTGAACATACCATAATGAGTAAAGAGTCCTGCTCAGTTTCCTTGGAGTTGCGAGTCGTCGGGGGAAGACAGAGCTCCTGGACAGCTAGCCCGCCCGTACTTTGGCCAGATCGATACAAGATCACGTGATGCGCGGCCCTGTGGCGGCGCGCGGGCGGTGGATCTGTGGCTGGAGGCTTTTAAATTTCCTCCGCTTGAGCTTCCATTTCTCAACCCCAGCCACCAAGCCGTTGTCCACGGCACGGTGATTTCCTCACAATACCTTCAGCTTAGCGCACACTCGATTGACCTGCTTGGTACATTTAACATGTCCGACCCGCTGGTGCTGCAGTCCGCGGTGCGAGTACCGACTCCTCCCCCAGGGGTGTCGTACTCGCCGCAGCCATCGAGCGTGCGAAAGCGTTCTCCTCCCTCTCGTTCGCCATCGCCCAACCGTCGCAGATCGCCCCCAGTCGGTTCTTCGAAGGATGTCCGTGACTTGCCTCATATGGACCCTGACCGTGCCTTGGAAAGGGAAAAGCAACTGGCCGAACGGCTGCAGCAACACGAAAAACGAGACGCCGCGCGCAAGCCCATGACTGAGGACGAAAAGCAGGCCGCGGCCAAAGCTGAATACGAAAAGCTGCTTACTATGCGATCAGGAGGAACATATATTCCCCCGGCTCGCCTACGCGCTTTGCAGGCTCAGATTACGGATAAGTCTAGCAAGGAATATCAACGCATGGCCTGGGAGGCGCTGAAAAAGTCCATCAACGGTCTGATCAACAAAGTCAACGTCTCCAACATCAAGTACATCGTTCCCGAGCTCTTTGGGGAAAATTTAATCCGCGGCCGAGGACTATTTTGCCGAAGCATTATGAAGGCTCAAGCAGCGTCTTTACCTTTCACGCCTATTTACGCAGCGATGGCAGCTATTGTCAACACGAAGCTTCCTCAAGTAGGAGAGCTACTGCTCGGACGTCTGGTTGTCCAGTTTCGCAAAGCCTTTAAGCGAAATGATAAAGCTGTGTGCATCTCTTCGACCACATTCATAGCGCATTTGTGCAACCAACAGGTCGTACACGAAATGGTGGCAGCTCAGATTCTCCTGCTTCTACTTCATAAACCGACGGACGACAGTGTCGAAATTGCAGTTGGTCTTACCCGTGAAGTCGGCCAGCATCTAGAAGAGATGAGCGGACCTATCGCTTTGGCGGTCTTCGACCAGTTTAGAAATATTCTACACGAAGCGGACATTGATAAGCGAGTGCAATATATGATTGAAGTCTTATTTCAAGTTCGAAAGGACAAATTCAAGGATAACCCTGCGATCCGCGAGGAGCTCGATCTGGTTGAAGAAGAAGATCAGATAACGCATCGCGTCGGATTGGATGATGAGATTGAGACTCAAGATGGACTCAACGTCTTCAAATACGATCCCGAGTGGCAGGAACACGAGGATAGTTATAAAAAGTTGAAAGCAGAGATTCTGGGCGAAGGAAGTGATTATGAGAGCGACGATGATTCTGCAGAAAGCTCCGAGGATGAGGAAGCCGAAGAAGAGCGGGTTGAGATTCAAGATCAAAGCAACACCGATCTTGTCAATCTGCGCCGTACAATCTACTTGACGATTATGTCCAGTATGGACTTTGAAGAATGCTGTCACAAGTTGATGAAGATTTCCCTCCCTCCCGGCAAGGAACCAGAGTTGCCATCTATGATAATTGAGTGCTGTTCCCAAGAACGCACGTATTCGAAGTTCTATGGGTTGATTGGAGAGCGATTTGCCAAATTGAACCGCCTCTGGTCTGACCTTTTTGAAGAGTCATTCGCGAAATATTACGAAACCATCCACCGGTATGAAACAAACAGGCTGCGCAACATTGCTCGATTCTTCGGACATGTTCTGAGCAATGACGCTATCGGCTGGCACGTATTATCCTTGATTCACTTAAACGAGGAGGAGACGACATCGAGCAGCCGTATCTTTATTAAGATCCTGTTCCAAGACCTCGCCGAACATATGGGACTGCCCAAGCTGCGAGAACGCCTCACAGACCCCGTGCTTCGACCCAGCTTCGACGGGTTGTTCCCGCTGGATAATCCGCGTAACACTCGATTCTCAATCAACTACTTCACAAGTATTGGTATGGGTGCGCTCACGGAAGAGATGCGTGAACATCTCAAGAATCTTCCCAAACCAACTATCCCAGCTCTACCGCCGGCACAAGACGATTCAGACAAGGAGTCCGTTAGCTCATACTCGAGCTATTCCAGCTACAGCTCTTACACGGGCTCTACTCGGTCATATTCGCGGTCACGTTCACCACGGCCACGCGGTGATCGTGCAGCCAGCCGCGGACGATCATATACTAGATCTCCATCGCGATCTCCTTCATACTCGCGATCTCGATCTCGATCTCGTGCTCGCTCGCCTGTCCGTACTGATAGAGCGCGCAGTCGGCGTCGATCTAATACATCCTCGCGCTCACGCTCGGTATCATACTCGAGATCACCGTCACCTCCTCGTGCACGCGGCAGGCGTGAGCGGTCATATACGAGATCGCGATCCCGATCCGTGTCATACTCGCGCTCCCCGTCTCCTCCACCGCGTCAAGGCAGAGACCGAGGTGTCGCACCCCGACGCCGTTCCTACAGCCGGTCTCCAACACGGTCTCGATCTCGATCGAAATCTTATACTCCGCCGCCCCGCAATCGTCGGAGATGAAACACTGAGAAAAGAATTTGATTGTGTAGATTATTTGCATATGCGTGTGGGTTTTGATTTGGACATTGGCTGGTGTCTGCGCACTCCTTTCAATTGTTTTGTTATATCAGATGGCACTTTTCTGTTTCCGCGACGAGTATTATATCAGGTCGAAATGCTTTGCATCGTTCCATTTATCAGTTTTAAGGACTACGAATATATTTATATTGATAGTTTCATCCGATCCCACTCTTAGGGTATGTGTTGCCTTCCAAATGTTGCAACATTGCCAGTCATGTCATCCTATGGCCGTGTTTGTTGCCTAATCAATAACACCTATTGTTTCCTCAGCAACCTTCTACTTGACGAAATTCATGGATAATTTGGAGGGTGATTATCAATAACCCCTTTGGTCATTTTCTTACCACTCATTGAATGCAGAACACTCACAAATGTCGAGGCTTACATCACGGGATAGCACATATAATTCTTTTAATCACTAATCTATGATAGTAACAATTGTTATCTAATGTCCACGTATGTCGAACATCAAATACCCACAACACGCGACTGCGTGCATTGTACCACCATGACATTACAACAGAGCCCATGGCCCCTATTCCTCTTCTCTTCGGGAATACGAAGATTCCTTGCCAATCTATTTCCTACTCGGCATGATGCAGGAGATCTTCGGCACATGGCTGTCTACAATAAAGCCCCAACGGATACATACATACCCTTTTGTGAAGAAGTGGGTGCACGTATACAGACGCAAAATTAATATAGTCGTTTGCAGATGACCCATAGATAATATGCCTTTCTATGTATATTATGGGGTCTAGGTTTCGAGGACAATTCCATCCTTGGAGGTGATTGGGCTCACAGATGCAGGTATGCGTCTCTACCTTCCACGGTTGCATTGTTGCATGCCGTAAAGTGACTTTGCTTGAGGCGGTGAATTGCCCAACTATATATGCAAGTCACTTGGTATTTTGTTACTTTGTTACTTAGAGGTAACCGTCTCATTTGTAGACACAATACATTATATTAAGATGATATTCGTGCCCATGTGTTGTTCATTCATCGTACACTGGTGACTGCATCCATTTAGATGTGCACCAAGGATAACAAATTTTTCTGTGTGTAGAGGCGTTGCTTCGGGTATTGAACATCCCTGAGTCTGCTGTCATTATTTGTTCCAAGTACAACCTATCAATTAACACGCCGAGCCTCTCTTTTTCTATTTCATTTTTTTCAATGTTGAATCCTCAAAAGTTCATGATTTATATCAAAGGTCGAGACAATGTAATTGGGCTTGCATATGCACAGACTTACAACGTACTCCTTTCTCTGCTGTAGTGCATGTGTTTCGGCTTGATGCGCTGTCCTGATACATATGCAGACCTTGAATTCCTTCTGTGCATGACATTCTTACACCGACTTTGTGGCAGCCGTATCTCTGCATATCTAGGCCTCCCATAGGTCACCGAGTATATTATCGAGTGACTCATGTCACAGGTGAACGGGTGTCAGAGGCTGTTTGCTGTCGCTTAGCTTGAGTATCGAGACAATACCTGATCCGAACCGAACGCACAACACTAGGCGTAGTCGACGTTTTGATTTTGTTTTTTTTCCTTCTGGGCAATGTTCACTTTTTCTACAGTCCCAGTAAAATAGATGCTAGCAATGGCATCCGCTTGCCGTTTAGCCGTAATAAGTTAGCTCTAATAATAATCCATGATTTAAAGAAGGCTGATCCGAAGCAAACCCTGTCTAGCATGGTTTTTAGTTTGATCACTTAATCCACTGGTCGGTCCTTGATATTGCATGGCCAATGCAAGCTGGCGGCGAGAGACGAAAAAAAGAGACATATCACATACGCTACTGAAAACGGCGGCAGACGCGAGAAATTCTCGCTCTGAACATTAAATTTTTTCCCGGTCCATGCTGCTGAGAACCAGGCAATATGTAGAAGAGGATGTTATCACAAGCGTGTGTAGTTGGTGGTAGATTTACGACAATGATCTTTGAATGAGCTGCTCTATGATTCAGTTTATGGTTACATTGCTGGAGCATGTCCACACATCATAGTGCAAGACGTAACTGATTACTTACCAGCCCCCGACTACGAATTGCAATTTTCACCTGTTAGTGCAGTTCCTGAATCCCTGTCAATTTGTTCACTGGGGTATCCCCTGTAGTTTCTCGAGGTAACGAACTGAGATGAGCGATCTATCGACTATGAGCATGCCGGAGATTGACACCGGTTATGTTGGATCTAATATTAACAATCTGCATAATTTTATCTAGTGTGGCACTTCAGGACCCTTTTTATTATATCAGAGACGTGGATTCTGGGAAAGTTCTAGAAATGCTATGAGGAGTAAGAAAGTGAAGACCCTCTTGCCTCTCTATTGGCTCGAGGCAGAGTCCATTTCCCTGGATTTTCCGACCCTCTTCCTCTGACATGTCCGTGCATGTAGGGAAAAATAGAAAGGAATTTACTTTTCTTGTATTCAGTCTCCACCCACAAGCTATGTACTCATTCAAAGGGCAAATTCCCAACTTGGAAAGTAAAAGACATGTCAACTGCAAATGCTGCGGTGTTTGCTTCTTCTCTCTATTGACCACATTATTCAGTTGCATATCGCATGTGTAGTTCAACATCCAGCATGATCCAAGCAAGGAAATGCAAATGTATGACTCGCAAAATAATGATGACGCACATTTTTATGTATATTCCCAGCACGACCTCATCATCCGCTGTCTCGAGTATCTCCTGCCGGTGGTAAAAAGACCAGAATCTCAGTAATATCAGATAAGGAAAAAAAACATCCCAGGGTCAGAGTCCACGTGGCATGGTTTCACAAACATTCCTGAATGTCTGGTCGAGCCGCCCAGCTCTGACTCATGAGTCACATGACTACTCGAGGCTGATAGACGGGGTAATTATAACTGTATGTCATAATAAAAAGAAATATGGGGTTGAATTGACGATGTGGTACCTGCGTGTCTAGGTATACAAGTTTATCATAGTATAGTTAGACATGTCAAAGGGCCCATGGTCCATGTTGTATCTCTATAGACCGGTTGGCCTATACAGCTAATAGAGCTTGGCATCGAAGAAAACGATGGGAGACGAGAGAGAAAAAGCAATTATTTAATGTGTTTGAGACTTGCAGGGAAGATGCAGCTGGGGAGCCCACCCGCCAAAACCGCCCCTCCAGCATGATAACCGACTCAGCCATAAGGAAACCCACCAATTCAGAACCTTTCAGCTGCTGTTCTAATTACTCCGATTCTATGTATGTGGCTTTTGCTTTATCATAAACAAAAGTGAACAAAGTTTCCCCAGAGTCTCTCATTGATCGACGCTTTGGAAACATCCGCTCATTTGGGGTGAATAGAGGGTTTAGGGTTACTGCTCAGCATGCATGGTTGGAAGGCCAAAAGCAACGACATGTAGGAAAAACAAAAGCATCGCACCCGACTACCGAGACCAGAACACATAACACCTGACCGTTCCGTTTGGACGACTATCTTTGAGTGCGGCTGCAGCAGCTGCAGACAGCCCAGGTTGGTGATTGGCGAACCGATCAGGTAGCCTCGTTTACCAACCCGGAGTCTGCAGCATTTAAACATTTCATTCCCCTGTACTTTTCTTTTTCCAAGAGCATTGTCTTTTTAATTTTAATTCTGACTTCTTTCCAGACCCACTTCTTCTCGGGTTTTTCGCGGTGGAAACGGTCCTATTTGACCAACAGCCTGAGGCCGGTGAACGTCAACCCACTGGCCTGCAGTGGTAGTGGCGGACGCGCGACGAAGGAGATGCATCAATCACGTCGGATTTTACTGCGGACCGCGTCCCTGTTTTGTTTCTTATGCAATCACTTGTTTATATTCTCTATTTACCCCGTTTGTCTGCTCAGGGCTTTGTTGATGTAAGTTTGGCTCTGAATATCCATTTTCGCCGGAGTCAGATTAAAGTCAGGAACACCTGACAGGTTGCTTTGATCTTTTTCCAATCATTAACGCCGCTCACAGACTTTATACCGCAGCGTAATAATATCATTATTCGCATTTTCGAGATATATTTCCCAAACTGAATAGGCGGACGTTCCCGCCTACCCATAACCCTAAGCTGCCATCGTCAGGGTTAAGTGTTTGTTTGTTCCGCCGATAATGAAACAGGCATTTAGCGTTCGCAACTCCTTTTACTTTATATGATATCACCGGGTTGACACTGAAAAAAGTTCAGTTGACTTCCACTTACTCATGTTTCGGTCTGGTAAAAAAGCCATATAGTGTGAGTGAAACAGCCGTCCATGTTTGCTAAGGAGATTGACTCGAGCATACAGTCATAACATTTCGAATTTGTCAGGTTAATGACAGTTAATAGCATCAGTACGATTTATCCCCCTAAGGAATCGTGTGCTCAAAATATGCACATGATGGCTCCTCCCTTACGGGAAAGAGTTCGCCGGGGGCACCGAACTTACGAAGAAGAATTCGTGCTTTATCTACAAGGGGTCAGTTAAATCTGCTGAGAATTTCAAATGAGTCTCGTTAGTGAACAAAACTGACTAAAGGACCTTGGAAAGATACCAACTCATTGTAGGTGGCAGGAATTGAAAGATTTTGTCCGGCAGACAGCTTTGCACATTCGACAGGCTGTAGTTTATGATGATGAGCATGGCTATCCCACGGGGCTGGGCCAGATTATCGTAAAAAACGAGGACGAAGCATGGCGGACATTTCGTAAGTTTTTTATACTTCATCTTATTGTCTTCTTTTTCTGCACTGAAGGATTCTTACCTGTGGAGCATCTACTAATCGCAACCTGGGTTGTGCCATACAGGAAAGCTTGCAGCGAGCGGATGGGACGGTCAGCCCCTGACTGTGACTCTAGCTAGAGCCAGTTCTCCAACTAGGCCAATAGCTGGCCCTACACAAAGTCCTGCAGCTACGGTTCCTGCGACAGGGTACGCAGGGAAGTTTCCTAGACATGCCGTCCCTGCTACGCCAGCACCGGAGTCGCCTATAACAACCGAGTAAGTTAGATAAAGCCGAAGGAGAGACTAATATATAGTCCTTCAAACCAATATTTGAGTTTGAATAGCTCGGCTCATGCGTTTTAAAAGGTCCTTGCGAGCGCCTTCACTAACAGCGACAACCGCCTTTCCGCCCTTCATACCCGCGTCTCCTTATCCTATAAACCATGGACACACCCATCAATCCTTTCCAACATTAGAGTCAGGTTTCCCGTCACCAACTTGGAATCCCCATCCAGAAATGCTTATGAGCGCCTTTCCGTCTACGGCAGATCTGTATGAATATCAATATTATTTCCCATACTCACTTCCAGTGCCGGTGCCGATGCCTCAACCTGTATATATGGAGAATGGGCACGATTACCAGCACTATTTCTCCCCCATTACCCCTCAACATTCGAGATCCACATTTATAGCCGCAAATCCATACCATCACCATGGATACCAAGTCTATGGCTACGATACCCACAAGCTTGACGGTTCTTCGAGTATGTTTCAATGCGAGCCAGCATCATGCAACACTAGTATTCCTCCTCAGCGAGCCATATCCATGCAGGGAACATGTCACATCATAATCGACAATATTTGTTTAGACGTTGATGCACAGGCCCTGAAAGATCATTTTCGCGGTGCAGGACATATGAAACACTGCCAAATTATCCATTATAATACAGACGAGAGCGGGGGAAGCTACAACAAACACAGTTACCCAGGCCAGTGCTATGCAACGGCTTCATTCTCATCTCCGGAGGAAGCTGAGAAAGCAGTTACGATGTATAACGGGTCCGACATAGCCGGGAGCCGGGTAGTCGTGAGATTAGATTCAGAATGGCATGTATCTACCAACGATTCTCCTACTGTTGCTGGTGGTGATGGCAGTGGCGGTAGTGATTGGTCAAGGTCGTTATCGTTGACAACATCATCTACAATTCCATTACGGTCGTCAATGTCTGAATCAAGAAACGGATCCATGGGGGCCTTTTCAGCATATTCCGGTGAGTATATATTTTGTTGATCTTAGCGAAAGCCATTCTCACGTTCCTGTAGAATCTTCAAGTTCGCAACTATCAGGCTCCGTCTCTCAAAACCAACACAATTATCAGCACCATCGACATAGACGAGATTCTGGTAAAGAGTTGCTCAAATCTATGGCTACCAATGATGCACAGTCAGGAAAAACCGAAAAATATGATGATGACGATGCAAAAACACCGAATCAGCAGACAATATCAAATTGTGTGATAATACCACACTCTCGTTCTGTGTCTCCCAAGTCTGTCGCCAAATCTGGAGAGATAGAAGGTTCGGTCATACAGCAGCCGCTGGTTGTTAATGGATCCGTTCTTGGGAGACCGAAGATGTGATAGGGCTATACCTTACATCACTTACACCTTACTCCTTCTATCCTTTCTGGAGGTCTCTCGTGTGATGTGAAACTTTTAAGCTATCCATGCCCACCTGGTCCGACAGCCTTTGTGATGCTTACTATTGATTCTAGAATATAAATTATCTTAGTTGACTACTTGGCAAATACAGCCAAGCCCTTCATATATAAACATTTAGTTTGCATTTCAGTTGACTAGCGACCATGCCTATTCTAGTTTTGCCTTGAGCGTTCCAATCAAGCGAGTAAAAATCTATCCTTTAAGATGTTAGCTATTCTTTGCACACCCTCGACGAGCATTTCTTCTTCCTCCCAAGCCCAACAGATTCTTGCGCCCCTCTTCAAGATAGCCTCGTTGCTACTACCTTTACTACCTCTGACTCTCATAGCCCCATCAGCCAGAAACCTCAAATTATAGTCCTTCAAGGCAATAGCTGCAACGTCATCGGCGGCTATGCCTTCGGGGAAGGTAATATATAGAAAAAAGCCCCCCATAACTTGTTTGCTGGTTGGCTCGCCCTCAACGGCAGCCGTATACGGTGTTCCAATGTCGATTTGCACCCCCAGCGGACCAAGCTTTTCTTCAATTATTTGCTGCAACACCGTACAGCGAGTCCGATAGGTGGGTATTAAGACTTGCCTAAGATGATTTTCCATACTGCCTGTACGCAGTAGACTCTCGACCAGAGTTGAGGAGAATTGGCCTGGGGCCCCACCAGAGACAGTCGCACCCCTGATTGATGCAGTTGTTAGTCTATGCGTTTCCATTCGAAAGAACCCACCCTTATATCTAGACTTACACTGCATTCAAGCGTTTGATGAATTCCGGCGTGGCCTCAGCCCAACCGCATCTCAATCCTGGGCCTAGGACTTTAGAGAAAGATCCGTTGCTCACAGCATTGCCCCATGTCAGATCCCCACCTGGCATCGAGTTGTCGACATCGACTAATCTAGGGGGTGGTGGTGGTGGAGTCGCAAGAGACTTGTGATTGTCGTTTGTACCAAGGCCGTTCACCTTGTGGCTCTGCACTGTCCATGAGAGGAAGTCATAGCAATCGTCCGTGACGATTAGGGCATCTACATCTCGAGCTAGTTTGATCAGGGCCTCTCTTCGCGCAAGTGTGTATGTTTTCGCACTTGGGTTACTGAAGGTAGGAACAAGGTAGATCACGTGGCGGTATAGCTTGTGGTATTGGGGCGATTTCTTGAATGGAGCTTCTTCGTCCGATGCTTTTTGATCAACTTCTTCGATTTGTGCTCGTAGAAAGTCTACATCCACGCCATTTATGTCCTCTGGCACGCCGACTAGTCTTCCCTGGAACCCAGCGTCATCAAAAATAGTGCATGCCAGGAAGTAGGTTGGTTCGACCATCCACACACGCCGCGTGTATGTTGGGTCTGTGAAAGCAGACAAGATTGCAGCCAGATTCCCGGATGCGCCGTTTGTAATACATATGCGCTCGGGGGAAATAGGATCCGGGTGTGACGCTTGTGAATTGGTACTTGATGGCGAGCGCAGCGAGTACAACCTCGAGAGCCACTCTGCGACACCTTTTCGAAGTGCAGGATCACCAATGTTTGGTCCGTAAAGCATAGCTTCTGTTGCTCGAACATGATCGGAAAGAACAGCTTCTGCACCGGCGAGAAGAGCTTTTGACGGGAGTAGGCGAGGCGATGGCCAGCCTCTTAAAAGGTTGATGTGCGGCTCAGGAATGGCAGAGGATGTATTTATAGCCATGATTCTTGATATTCTTTTCTTCAGGTGTTCCTTCAGTATGTTGACACAAATGAGAAAAGAAAGACCTCAATCCTTCAACTTCAAGTAAAGCTAGCGTGTAGATGTTACTATTGTCTTCGATTAACCCCGATTCTTTTGCTGACGCAATTTGGAATGAGCACTCCGTATCGCTCCAATTCCGCCGACACAGAGCGCCATAGAACCTCCAATAAGAGAGTCATCAATTTTTATCGCTGTGGTGACTCCGCAATACGTATCAGAAACAGGCAAATCGCGCACTTGGAGACGTCGGAGAGTCAAAAGTCCTAGCGCGGCCGATTCTCCGACGGTCCCCGTGACCCCGCATGCCCTATCATTTTATTGTCCATCTCCAATAGCTCAAGGTTGCTGGCTGCCAATTCAACTAACGAACCAGATAGCCACAGGTTAATAGAGCTATCGTAGCTGAACACTTATCGAAGGTGGGGTGTAGGTATCGGAAGTCAGCTCCGCGGCGTAGTGAATTTACGATGCACGTACGGAGTGATCAATACAAATGGAGGGGTGTTTGGATCTGGTTCCTCTCTTGCTCTTAATATTAAGAATTCTTCATCGAACTTTCAATTCTTCTCAAATTAATACAATTACTTAAAAAAAGTACATTTCTGCAACTTCGTGTCATTACAACAATCATAATGCCCCAGGTTAAAACAACTCTCGACGCGGAGCAGGATGCTTTCGACAAAGAAGTCGCTGAGATCAAATCCTGGTGGGAGTCGAGCGCAAAACAGCGTCAGTTAAAGAGGTACGTACAAAACTAGATTCAGAATATCGTAAGGACCCATTGTCCAAGTACAAACCATATTTTCGAGGCGAAGCTGACTTGACCATATACCAGGCCGTATCCAGCCGAACGCATTGCTGCTCTCCGCAGTTCCATCAAACAACACTATGCCTCCAGTGACATGGCTCTTAAACTGTGGGAACAGATGAGCGAGCACCAGGAGAATGGTACTTGCGACCTGACATTTGGCTGTACTGATCCTCTCCAGGCAGGTGTGATGGCGAAACATCAGCAGGTACGTTGGATAACATCGATTACACTTTCTTCTCCTTTAAAAACTCATGATTCTTATTGGGAGCAATAATAGACTATTTATGTATCTGGTGCTTTATGTGGCTATTCCGAAGTCAGCCAGCCAGGAATGGACCATGCCGACTACCCTTGGGATACGGTTCCCGGTGTTGTAAACAAGATATTCCGGTCTCAGCAATGGCAGGACCAGCGCCAGCGCCAGTTCAGATTCTTGTATCCAAAGGAAGAGCGGAAGGACTTGGACAACTGGGATTTCCTAACGCCTATCGTTGCCGATGGAGATATGGGGTTTGGAGGGCTTACACATACAATGAAGATGACCCGCGCGTTTGTGGAGGCCGGAGTTGCTATGTTCCACTTGGATGATCTGGCGATTGGTAAGTAAAATGGCACAGCCTCGTCACTTTTTTTTGATATGAATAAGTTAATCTTACTAACCGGTTTTAGGCGCAAAGAAATTTACCACTGGTGAAGGACGGACTGTCATCCCAACGAGCGAGTACCTTTCTCGTCTCACTGCTGCTCGGACACAGATCGATGTCATGGGTGCTGAAACAGTATGGCATATTTCCTTATTTCATTTTATCCTCTATACATATATAGAATGTCATTAACAGCATTAGATTTTGTTGTGTCGCTGCGACACTGATCACTCCAGCTACATTACATCCGTCATCGACCCGCGCGACCATACTTGGGTCTTGGGGGCTACCAAACCCGTCGAACCTCTTACTATAGTACTGAACCGTGCTCTAGCCAATGGGGAAGACATTCTTGCCACTCAAAAAGCCTGGCTCCAAGCAGCTGATCTCAAGACTTTTGACGATGCCGTGGCCGCCGTTGCATCTTCGTCCCAGGAGAATCTTGAAGCATACCAAAGTGCAGTTGCAGCAAGCACAACTACCACATCATGCCCATCCCTCAGCGAGCGCCGTGCCCTAGCAAAGAAACATCTATCAGAGTCTGTCTTCTCAGAGCTCTTCTTCGACTGGGACCTTCCCCGCACTCCAGAAGGTTCCTATCGCTGGGCACCGACAGTAAAAGCAGTCATAAGCCGTGCACTATTAGTGGCTGGCCTAGGAGAGGCAACCTGGGCCCGAATGGACTTTCCCGTCAAATCAGACATTGAGGCCTTCCATCTTGGCGTCCGCGAGGTTCATCCCGACCGAAAGTTTGGCTTTGGTTACACCGGTGGTTATGACTGGTTGAAGGCTGGCTGGACCCCAGAAGAAGTCAAGAACTTCCCCTGGGATTCCTCTAAAAAATACGGCATTGTGTGGCATGTCCAACCAATTTGGGCTCTCCAAGGGCAGAGGAGAGGGACCGAGGATTTCAGTCGGCTCTGGCAGAGAGGAGGAATTGCTGCGTATATGAATGAGGTCCAGGGACCGGAGCTCGGATTGACCTATCCAGCTTTGGAGATTAGAGACTACAGCGTGCAGGATAGTGATGTTAAGGATTCCGGTTATGCAAGATTCAAGTTCAGTGGAGCCTATTTGGCTGATGCATTGTTGGAAACGGCGACTATGGGCATCAATGGTGCTGAGCGAGGACTCAAAATGGGCGAAGGTGTAGTCAAGGGGCCAGCGCAAAACCGGTTTGGTTAGTCTCATTGTACTTTACTACGACCTTCTTGCTTTTTATTGCCTGTCTGTTATCTACATGAAATAGCATAAGTTCCTTGTATTTTGAGTAACTTATCGTCATCGGTCTCAAGTAGCTGCTAGAACCTGCCGAGTGTTTTGACTAGTCGGTTAATGGATTTATCTTTTCATAACTTGAATAAATACGTCTTTAGGAGATCTTATATAAATTTAAAGTCTTCTGCAAGCATTGACACATCTTACTTAAACTATGAGAAGGCGTTGCGATATTAAGCAGGCTCGGGCAGAAGCATTCGCATGATCTTGAGTAATACGTCCACGCATATTAGAGCTATGAAAAATTACAACAGAAACCAGGAGAACCCCCAAGTTTGCAAACAGATTCATGTGCAACTAAAGCGTAAATCGGCAGGCGAACCCTTCTATCAGCGGCAACTGATACCAACTCATTTACCAAACATATCGGAAATGCTACACCCATTAAGTCAGTGCCAGGAAATATTATCAGTGCGGACAACAAAAATTTGAAGAGATTTATAAACGTACCAAGTTCTGCTTATCAGTCAAATCGCGAAAGTCGGTATCGTGATGCACAACCTCACCAGCAGCAGCGTCATGTGCATCACGGCGCTTGTTTTCGCGCCAACATACAAACATGTAGGTCCCAATGGTCATCAAGGACAGGACATAGGCACCCAGAATTGCGCCAGTACCGAGAGGATACAAAGGTGATTGGCTGCTCTTAAAAAACTGTGGGCCAATAATGTTTGAGACGCAGTAGGCAACAAACATCATCGCATTTACGGTGACCTTTTTGGTGTGTCCCTATAACAATGTAAGTTTGAAATGTTCAGAATATGCCGAGGAGTGCATTATCCGCCTTCACTGCGACTTACAGCTGTATTAGCAGTAACAAGACTGAGTGCAACGATGTAAGGGCCGAGATAGAAGAAAGACATCCAGAGTGCAGCCAATCGGCTATGAAGTGCATCTAGAGGCAAAGTGTATAAGAAAACGGCAGCTATCAAGCCTACAATAATGCCGAACATAATCGAAACACCACGAAAGTTGTACTTCGGCCAGTACCTTAGGGCAAAGTAGACTCCACCATTGCAAATGTAACTTGATGCCGTTTGAATGACACCATTGGGTATGGTCAGGAGGGATGAGCGTTGTGAGTCGTAACCAAGTCCACTCACAATCAAGGGACTGAAGTTTGTCAGTCCCCCATTAGGGATGCTAATCCAAATGTTGAAAAAAAACATCAACCAGACCCGAATGTCTAATAAGGCTTCGATGCACTGTTCTCGTTTAAAGGTTTTGTTTTCGATTCCTAGTCCAAATCAGCATGCATTTTGCGTACATACGATGAAAATTTCTGCTTTCACAATAATATCTGAAGGTGAGTACGTACCAGTCTGATTGATACGAACTCGATCAATCGCTATCGCCTTCTCGCGTTCGTTGATGAATTTTGCTTTGACTGGGTTATCCGGTAAGAATATGCCCACGACAAGGCCATATGTTATAGTCATGGCACCACAAATCCAGAAGAAAGTCTGCCAAAGTTGGAAATTGTTTGTCTTGATGAATCCAATGCTTTTTTAAGTCACTAGTTAGAAGTAGAACCTTTCCGAACAGGAGTAACTGAATACCACTCACCCGTAACCAATAGAGCCGGTGAAGATAGTGGATAAACCAGTATACATCAATCCATATCGCAGTGATTGCTCGCTAATATGTGTCAGTTACTGACAAGCATTGTTTACAAACAGCGAGATATGCCTAAACTTACGACCGCGTATACCACATAGACAATATCAGCATATTACCTGGCATAATGGGCGCTTCCAACAAGCCCAGGAGAAACCGACAAGCCATAAGCTGCGAGAAGTTCTTGACGAACCCCGATCCGATGAGAATTATTCCCCATAGAACCATGGCAACAGATATGGTTTTAGCGATGGGAAGTTTTTGCAACAATGACCCTGATGGAATTGACCAAAAGAGATAGCCGAACTATGCCATGTCAGCTCATGATGTTGTGAGGCGCTTTTTTTTGAGTGTAGGTCATGGGAGGTGATGTTTACATAGAAGACACTGCCAATCCAGGAGTACTGATTTCCCACAAGATGAAGGTCGGTCTCCAATCCGTATAGAGCGGCGGTGCCATTGCTAACTTTGTCCATTGCTGGCAACAGCACATTGAACCACAAGAGGGGAATCAATCGAAGGTCGAGCTTCCAGCGAAGCCGTACAAGCTCCTTCCGACTATACCCCTCGCCACCTTCGAACATCTCGGCAAGCTCCGCAGCAACATCGTTATTATGGTTGGCGGCTTCATGTTTGTGGTGTCTCTGGCCCACATCGTAGACTTCTCCTGCGTTTTGGCTTATCGCAGGCTCAATGGAAGCCATAGCGTTCTGTGACTTGTCTTCCATGGCTAGTATATTTTGCTAAGGGATTTTCAACGTATCTTCGACGCAGACAGTTCAACTCTTATATGCGTATTCACATGGTGCCGTGCACAGCGCACTCAGATATCGACTAGCTAGATGTGTTGACAGGGTTCAAGAACAAAGAGCGCTGACAAGACACATTGTTCGGACTCAGAAGTCCGACGAGGCGCAGTGCTCCACGCGCTCCAGGCCCATAGATAACAGCGCTCAGACGGCAAGATACTGGGGTTAGCCGTCGATAGCATGGATAGGCGCTGCTAGTGTTAAGCTTTTAAGGGATGGGCTAGACTGCCAGGGACGACGATGAATGGCTGGCAAGCAATATCCCGTGGCTTATTTCGAGGTCGCGTGCAGTGCTGCTGGCTTGCGACACGGTTGCGTCAAAGGGAAAAAGCGTTTGGCTGGGAATTGTAGAGACAAAGAGAAGTTCATGACAGAAAATAGGAGATAAAATAGGAGATAGTATGATAGATAGAGAGGAGACAAAGACCAATGCCTGAGGCAGCTCTTATCATACAGCGTTCCTGCCTGCCAAAGGCTGCCCCCGCTCTTGCCCCATCGGCGCCTGCTCCGGATGGAACTCCATTAAACATCAACTTCCAACTTCCACACCTTTACTACTATATGCACCTACTCCTAGCACTACCTCTGGCAAATGCTGGCCATGCCCGCCAGCTAGCTGTTTGCAGACCTTGTCTTGCCGGCAGCCGATGCATCCTCGCTTAATATGCACGAGCGACAGCACGCCGCAGCCAATTGGATCGTGAACTTTCCGACCGTCTGGCTTATCTGCCTCTTGATTCGCATGCACTGCGTCCCAGGCGCGTCGGTCGTCGGATTCCGAGCCGTCGGCTGCCAATGATGATGGATCAAGCAGTCCAAAGACTCGAGTCCTCGAACGGAGACCCCCAACTCGACCCACCAGACGCTTCTTCTCATCCCGCCAAGCGACAAAGAATCCTGGCGTGCAAGAGATGCCGTCATCGCAAACAGAAAGTAAGATTTCATGTGGGATGCAACCCCTTACTAGGCTGAGTGCGGACTAACATCAAACCAGTGCGATGGAGATGGCGAGACACCATGCTCAAACTGCAGAAGGGCAAATGAAGGTATGTCCTCTACAAAGAAGTGCAACATGGCATGTTCTCGCGAACATAGCATTAACCCAATTGAATTGCAGAATGCGAGCCCACTGAGCCAGCTCTAGTACGGGCGCGTTATAAAATAGAGTAGGCTCGACTGGTGATCAGATAGGTTGCGCTTCCAAGCTAACACTCTGTAGCTATGTGCGATCCCTGGAGCAACGACTGGCTCAAGCAGAGCGCCTCCTCCCGAAAGATGCCCTGTCCAGGATCGAGATTTCGACTAGGGAGGATGACACGCTGACTTCCACCGGAAAAGATCAGCTGCCGCAAGACCAGCCTCAGAATGCTTTGCCATCAGGTGAAATAGTAGGCGTCGACAGCCAGAACATACAGCCCAATCACTTTGGTATCAGAGGAGGCTTGCGTGAATCTGTATCTTCCTATGCAGGAAGCATTCTACCCGGAAACGAATCTATCCAACAATTTGACGATGCTGCTCCCGCTGCAAACATTTACTGTAACAGCGACTCGCCAGCTCAAACGCACCAGTCCCGAAGCTCTCATGCATCTGTACCTAATCACTTACACTCACCGGAACTTCGTCGAATCAGCTTAGGGGGTTCCCCGTTTGGACTGGTGACGCCTGATAATAATATCACCAGTTTGATGGCCACTCTTCCCTCTTCACGATCTTCACACCAAAATCATCATCATCCAAACTCCCTACATCCGCCTTCAGTGGAGCGCTACCTCAACCAACTAGCAGTGTGGCCGGACGCTATTCCCCCTTCAGTCGAAAACCATCTTATTGAAATTTATTTCGAGAACGCAAATAGCCGCTTTCCTTTTCTTTTAAGAGATACTTTTAACATATGGCATACCGCTTGGAGTCAACGGTCACCCGGAACTTGCCATGTTGACTTGTGGCAAGGGTTCTTTATCAACATGGTGATTATGTCTTCTATATCATTCGTAAGACGACGTCAAAAGTTAACTTTCAGCAGTTGTTTGCCGTCGGTTTACTTCTCGATCCCAAAAATCCTACGAGTGTGTCATACACTTCTCAGGTGAGAGAGATACCACCATTAATTGTGGGACAACATTTTTTGGGCACTGGGTGAACTAATTTTGAACAGAATTTCTATGATCAGGCTGTCAATAGATATCTGCCCCTGGTTTTAAAACATTCAAACCGCCTTTTACATGTTCAGGCATATCTCATGATGTCCTTGCACTCTATATTTTCGCCATCCACGGAACAAATTGTTCTTATGATTTCCTCGACAATTAGATATTGTATTCTAGCCCAATTTCATCTTGCCGAGGCTGAGCCGGATCCTATCGATGACGCAACACGTATTGAGATACAAATGCGCCGGAGGGCCTTCTGGGTTGCATATGGGCTGGATCGGCTGGCCTGTGGTGTCTTGCGAATTCCGTTGTCGATAGCGGACGATAACATCACTGTACCTGTAAGTGGATATTGCGCAGAGCTTTATTAACTGGGCTGAGAAATATAGTTTTTTGATAATATCGATGACGCTTCTTTATTGCAGGGCTCTTGGGCGTGTATTAGTCCCTTGGCCCATACGTCAGTCTCGGCAGCGTTGCATCAAGAGCGATGCCGTACTATCCAATCAGAGATCCTCAACGTTACTATGCGTTCTGACTTTACCATCAACTTCGACTCGCTGTCAGATTGGAGGTCTTACATTCTATCAAAGCTGGATCGTTGGCGGTCTCAGCTTCAAGGTGCGGCGGAAAATAACAACCGTCCCACAGATTGGCGTTGGATATTGATAGTATATAATCATTGCCTTCTTTTCCTTCATATTCCGACCAAGTCCAACGTACGCGGCCCAGCTGGAGATTGGTCATTGCGTGCAAGCATCCAGACCATCATGATATTCCGTAGATTCCAGAGCTACAAAACAGTCCCCCATCCGTGGCTTGGTGTAAGTTTGAGATTAGTTCTACTGTGGACATTTTACTAACCATTTTTCCCCCGCAGTTAATCAGCCAATTTTCAGTTGGAATAACTATCCTTTACTGTTTGTGGGCGACGCCGCCGAAGTATCGCAGCGACGCATACAACTCAAAAAAGGTCTCGGAAGCAATTCGTGCTTGTTCCAACAACATTACCATTATGGTTGAGCGCTGGGAGCGGGCTCAGGATCTTCTCGATTGTTTTGAAGTTCTCGCAACCGAAATTCCCCTGATTGAGCATACGTCACCTTTTTCTAATGATCACTGTGGGCGCTCCATGACTCGAATAAGCAATGATGCCGCGGATGAAATCCGTGCCAAGTTGCCAAATGTGAAGTCGATGGTGCTCAACCGTGAGATCATCCGCATGATACAAGAAATGATTATCGATGACTTTCCAGCAGGTGAAGACGACACGTCCATCGAAGCCTTTGCAAGTCTCGGCGAAAAAGTCATTCCATGCCCAATAACGAATAGCCAAGCATTCTCAGACGATCATAACCACAATACTCTATCCTATCCGCTCCCGAGTTTGTATTTGCCGAACAATCAGTCAAGTGAAATGGGGGCACTATTGATCGGGCAGAACCTCGAGTTTCCGGATAATCTTGCAGAATACGACATATACTGATGGCTAGGCGTATCATTTCTTATGTAATGCTTGCTAAACTAATTTTCAAATTCGGTTGTCTGAAAAAGAGATTTCATTGCCGTTCAAGAATACATAAAGACAAAATATCACCACGTATGCCCTTGGCAAGAAGTGGCTCCTGATAGCGAAGCTCACAACGTTTCTTCAAGCATGAATCGCCAGAACAAACGCCCCACCGCCAACCCATCATGGTGCAGTGCTACCCTCCGAACTCCATCTTCATACAGTTCTTGATCAAAACGCCCGTCCTTATGTCTGATCTCCAGGATTTCTCGCACAACCTTTTCTGAAAACTCCGGGTGTCCTTGGAAGGATACAAAGTTTCCCGGTTTGTACAAGCCTTGTATGGCGCAGCGAGGCGTAGAACCCAGATTCTGCACTCCTGCAGGACAAGAGGTGACGACATCCTGGTGGGAAAATTGAAGATTCTAAATGAACTTCTGTCAGTAGAAGCGCCGAGAGAAATGAGCGGTCACGTTGCGATTCCTACAAGCTGGTCTTTGTTGAACAACGCCTTTCCGGTTGGAGTCAAATCAATCGGCAACACTGCCGTTTCCCAGCCCTCGTCGTTCACGCCAACGGGAGCTCCCAATGCACGGCCGATGATCTGGTGACCGAAACAGACGCCTATGACTTTGACACTCGGCATTTGAAGCGCCTCATATGTAACGGAAACAAGCTTGTTGATCCACGGTGTATCCATGTACGCCGAGTGCTCTGTATTCAGCCATGTCAGCAGCCACCCGATGCTCTTCGAAGACAGTAGCTTACTCGACCCCGTAATCAGTACAACATCTACATTTCCCAGATCCGGATACTCAGCCCCGTCCTGATCAACCTGGTATTTCGAGACAACCACTGTCTGGTCAAACACCTCTTCTTTAGTTTCATGTGTTTTGAGATTTTGCGAGTTTAGCAACAACGCCTCAAACATGCCGCCGTATGTTCCATACTGTTTTCGGGACTGGGGCAGTGGCGTGTCGCATTCGAAAATGGCGAGACGGAGAGGGGAGACTTGTATAGAGCCCATCGTCCCTGTTCTTCTTTAGATCATACAAGCATACACATAAATATAGAGCGGTCTATTTAGGTGTTTTGGCAGATCGCTTGCTATGTAATGACTCGTCTAATACCATTATAAGCGCCATATAAACTCGTCTTCTTATATAAATTGCTCATAGCTACCTATACGATACTTAGAGTGGCAGCCGAAAGGCCGATTCCGACGAGCGGGAGCATAGATAAAGAGCATCGGATTGCGAGAGTCCGATCAACCTTATCTATCTACCAGTAAACCTTACTTGGCGTGTCAGTATTCGGCTACAGGTTTAGAATATATCTCATTGCCACAATCACCTACAAAATTATATCTTCACACTAATTCACCGAGGTCTTTGAGTTATTTCTGTACGCTTACGGCGGGGGTGTTTACACGGTAACCGCAACCCACGCGCACAGACTTGGTGATTTGCTCATGCCGCGTTGACTAACAAAGTTAACTTTAGTTAGTTAGGGTCTAGATTATCAGAACAACCTCGGAATTCGACTCCCCAACCGAGTAAAAAGGACGGCCCTCCCCGTGCATTGATAGACACACACACACGCCTCTATCTACGTAGTAGTAGTCCCGTTGTATTCCAAACCTTAAACCCACCTGCACGATGACATGCAGGATTGCAGTTCCACGTCAGAATCACACCCTACACCCTTCCAACCCCACCCATACTCCGTACGGCGCACTCCGCCAAAAGTATGAAGCTTGCAGTATTTCACTGGCCAGTTGGTGGATAATTACGTATTGCGTACTAGTGAGTAAGCCCATCTGCACGGGAGAGGGGAAAACCAGTGCTAATAATAGTAGCTCATGATGCATCCTACGCATTTGGTTATTTTCAGATGATGAATATCCAATCAATGGATGGATGGATTAATATATTTGGGTTATATCGATAACACGACGCATCCAGGGGTCGCATCAAGCGCACATCGCAGATAATCTAGGGCAAAAGGTGGTATAGAATCAGTGCGCTGAAAGTCAAACAAGGTAGGTATAGGGATATCAGAGACGCGCAAGAATTCAAGGGTATCAGCGGAATAAGTAAGAATGATGAACAAATAGAAAGAACGCCTGCCGCTATGTGGGAATGGGAATAGAAAATAGGCAATCCAAGCAATAAGTCTTGTTGTTGTCCTTTTCTGAAGTCTAGCTAAAGGAAGAAATAGATGCAAACAACTCGCTAACTAAATGCAATGCATTCAATCAATCGGAAACATCAACGAATGGATCGTTAAGTCGACCCAATAGCATAATGCATAAACTCCATCTTCATGGTGTAAACAATGTGGAAACCCGGTGCATGGCCAGATGCACAAACTTCAACCTTGACAATGAAAATCGGGTGCTGTGTGTCAAGTTTCTTCTGGATACGTAGACATAGCGGGGGTAGGCGGAGTCGGGACTCGCAACTGAGTCGCAGCCGCCCATGTCTTGTTCACAAGGTTGGTTTTGTCTAGCTGCGAACTTGGGCTAGGGCTCTCAACCTGTGTTACGCACATCCAACGCATCGGTAATAGACAGGTGTATCGTATATGTAAAAGGGGGCGTGGCGTGACAGTCCAAGCTTTAATTCCAAACACCGACCATTCCATGCATGACAACCTGTAAAGAAGTACGTTCGTTTCGCTTGGGGAGGGCTACTCCCAATGTCGTCTCCATGTGGCGCATTATCGAGTGGAGCTGTGCCTCAAAGAGTGAACGCCTTCCATCTATTTGGCGGTTCAACGAATGCTTGTGGGTATGTTCGGCACTGTCAGCGGTTGCTGAAGCCCACCATCGATGCGCAGCGGCTGCAGTAGTAGGAGTTCATGCCGAACTGGACGACGCCGGCGGCAGGCGTGGATGAGGTCTGGATGCTTAAGGATCTTTGGCAACGCGAGCATCGCACGATGTCTAGTAGAGTCGATGGTTGTGACTCAGATGAAGTGCGGGGTGACGCGAGGCCGGCCGCAGGGGAGCTCATGGTAGTTTTGTTGTGTAGTGTTGACGTTCTTGTTGGTTAATGATGATGTTGGTATTGCCGTTTAACAATAATAACAATAACCGGAACGATAGAGTCGAACAGAGTATAGGGAGAACAGTCGAGATAAATCAACGCTGGGTAGTGATGACTCTTGACCAGAAGAATAGCCGTCCTAGTCAGGCCGGCAAGTCATGCTCACTTAATACGCGGGAGAGTCGCAGGCCCGGCAAACACGGGGAGGCAGTGCTTGTAGTTAGGCAGAAGGAAACGGATGGTCTGGCTGTTAAGAGCGGATGGCCGGCAGTGGCAGCAGGCGTGGCAGCAAGGGCGGCGTGAGGACGGTTGAGGGCGTGTTGGGTTGGCGCGAGTTATGAGAGAGAGAGAGAGAGAGAGAGCGAGGAGAGAGAAGAGAGAGAAGAGAGAGAGAGACAGACCGATGAAGAGGAGACTCTTATGCGGCAGGAGGAGTCCAACCTTGGAGTTCAGGCAGGCCCGCCGGCCAACACGCCAAGCGGCCGCATTATTCAGTAGTCTTGTTGCGTATTGTGTATTGCGTATTGCGTATCGTGTATCATGTTTCATTGCATGCTATGATGTTACCTTCACAAAGCCTACAACGCTACTCCGTCACTCGTAAAACCTGCGCGAACAACTATGGTATGTCTGTGATCTGGCACAGACAACACCTAATGAGCTTCGACCATTGCATGATATCGAGTCTATCTGTACCACACTTTCGTGCGCCGTGGATCACGCAACCCCGTGCGGGCCGGCTCTTCCGTCCCAGCCATACCGTACGGTACAATACATACATACTTATACTCCGTCCGCGACTATGCCCATACTACGTACTGCATACTGCACACCCAAACAGACTGGACTCAACTAGGCAAAAGCCATTCTCCTTGCAGCCGTCATGGCGCCTCTTGCGCTGCTTTGGCGCGCGCCCATGGCGTCATCATACATGTGCCCTCAGTTGGCGTTGAATCTTATCGTCGTCATCGCACATTCCCCCAAGAATGGACGGTTAATGAGTGCAGCGTGCAGTGAGCGTGGTAAAATCAAGGTCAGTCGTTGTTGAGCACAACAATTCTATTGTCACGAATACTCTGTTTCATGTTGCATGTCGCACGGTCTTCTCTCGGAGATCAGTGGATATCAGCCACTACTAGCATCTCTGATTAAACAAATAGTTTGCCACTCGGCGTGCATCGCCCTCGAGTTGTAAAAGGGGACAAAGGGCTCTGAAAAAAGAAACACCAGCCAGCCCCTTTTGGGGGAGAATCTCCCCTTTTGGCTCTCGCTTCTTTTCAGAACAGATCCTGGTCAGCCAGTGTTTCTCTTTTCGTGTCGCCGGGTTAGTGCCCGTTGGTTGACGCCGTCGCCTGCCGATGGCCCAATCATCGCGCCCGGCTGATCCTTCAGTCCAGACATGTTTCAGCTTTGCAGCTCCGCTACTCACCGTAACTGACCCAAATTGATATGTAGTTACCTCAGCCACTGCTCAGTTCTGCGTAAGCGGGCCGCCGTCGCTTTGCAGGTGGGATTTTCCGTGTACTCCGTAGTGTGGACCATTCTTGACGGTTCTCCCCGCGTCGAACGGTTAATCTGTATTTGTATCGTACTGCGTACTTTGTTACAAACGAGACCAATCAGCGCTGATATCCGCCCTGGATATCCTATATCCGGATGCCGCCATCGAACCGTTCGTCCACTGCCAGTACTGCGTTGTCGATCCTCTGCTGAAGAAGTCGATTACTTATTAAGTTAGGTTTCGTTAGGGTTAACTTAGTTAACTTACGGCTTACGGCTGATGGTGCCTCAGGCAAACCACCCGCCTTCATCTCCGAGCCTATATTACGCTGCTCTTTCCTCTGTTTGCGCATGACATATAGCTTGCAAGACCTGCTAGGATACTAGTAGAACCAACCTCGCCCCAAGTGGTGAGGAATACGGTGCCTAGGGTCTACCAAATGTCTATTGTCTACTTGGTGGACACAATAATGCTTCTTTTTCAGATCCACGTCTTATCAGCTCGTCCCGCCGACGTCTTTGCTCTATCATTACCACAAGCGCCGAAATCTCGTAACGGCGTCCAAGACTACGTATAACGAAAGGCAATGCAGCATCACACAAAGAACGCAGAAAAAAAAAATCAAGATTTAAAGGAAAAATCATGGTATCCAGATGCAATCCATCTTACCATCTTTATGGAGCGGCGTGAATGTAGCGCGGGTGATGTCATGCCGTAAACCCCACCATCGCTCGCTCGTGACGGAACTCTTTTCCAACCGCTCGTTCTCCCTCAACCTCGCAACATAACAGCCAGTGGGCATTGGCCACGAAGAACAGCAGGACTATAGTCGCAAAGGCTCAGCAACAACCATATCTTTTTTTGCCCTCGATACCCGGTAGAGCTCCGTCGGCATTGTGATCGAGCGTCGATCGAGTACCCCGCACCAACTCACCACCAATATCTCAATTGCACCCAACAACATCATGGCAGGTGCCTCACCCAGCCTCTACAGCTTTGCGGATATCGACTCGCTGGCGCAGCAGCTGCGGAAATATGTTCTTATCAACCAGAACACCGCCCTAGCTCGACACGACGTGTTCCGGATCGCCGTTTCTGGTGGCTCGCTGCCGAACACTTTGGCAAAAGCTCTGCTGGCTCCAGGCGACGGCTCTGCCGAAGACCAAGCCCAATTCTCCAAGTGGGAGATTTTCTTCGCCGATGAACGCGCCGTCCCCTTGGACCACCCAGACAGCAATTACCGCCTCGTTAAGGAGGAGCTGCTTGAGAAGATACCCGCCACCCTCGGCGCACCAACAGTCCATCCCATTGACGCCAAGCACGTACACGATGGTGACACCACTGAATTGGCCGACCTCTACACCGAAGAACTCAAGCGCTCGTTCGCCGCCAAGGACAGCGTCAAATTGCCCATCTTCGACCTGATCCTACTGGGTGTCGGGCCGGACGGGCATACTTGCAGCCTGTTTCCCGGTTATCCGCAGCTGCGGGAGCACGACGCTTGGGTGGTTGGTATAGACGACTCTCCCAAGCCCCCTCCCAAGCGCATTACGCTCACTCTGCCTGTCGTCACGCACGCCGTGAGCATTGCCTTTGTCGCCACTGGCGGTGGAAAGAAGGACATCATGAAGAGAATTTTTGACACGGATGAGGGACATACTCTTCCGAGTGGGTTGGTGAATGTGCAGGGTGCCGGCAAGGTCTCCTGGTTCTCTGATAACGCGGCCACCGAAGGCGTAGCTTTTCCGAAGCGGGCCAGTCTGTGATGGACGATATCTGACTATTTCCTGTCTTATTGCGAGAGTTTAATATGTCTATTATTATTATGACTATCTTAAGTCATCTGGAGCTCTATAAAATCAGCTAGAATCGCTTGGGATATCTGATCTTTTGGTTTACAGACGAGAGAAAGGCGTGGAAGCGCAGATTAATTCGAAATGCTATGCTTTCATCTTCTGAAGAAATTGTATGCACATAGAAGCTATTTTACACCTTTGTTGTTTCCGTCGAGTATCCATAAAGATGTATTTAGGCGATCTTGGATGAAGTGAATAATATACGTAAGAGCAACGTACACAGACCTTTGCATCCCTGCCAATTCAAAGCGCTCATTATAACCAGTGTATATCGTATCCAGATGATTGAATGGGGTGTGGGAAGTGCCCCAGGCCCACCGGCCCATAGTCCAAGCTAAGCATTTTGGCGTTCCAAGTTCCAGCCGACGCGCCCCGCCCATAGCTACAGCGTCAACACCTCCGCTTATATCAAAACACACTACTACTCACTCACAACTCCTACAGCCCTGATGCCAATGACATACACAACTCGCAATGGCTCTGGAAAACCTCCCGGCTCGTTGGCTCTCACCCAAAGGCAGCAATCCACCACTGGTTCCTCCATCCCCTTATCCTCAGCCGACAATGCCAGCAAAAAGAAGAGTCTCCTTCCCCAACCTCGCGCCGTGGCCCGGGGCCTGGTCGATTTGAAGAGCACACAACTGGTCAAGCAACAACAGGAACAGCCGACGCTTCAATCACAGAATACGTCAAATGCCGTGCCAGAGCTGTGTCGCCCGGAACCCGCACATCCCCAAGAAGCGCCGCAGACGACGAGCTTACCCTCGCGGCCGAAAACCGCTGACCGAGTCGTCACACGATCAAAATCTCCTACCAAGCCACAACATAATGACACTAAACCAACCGCCCCCGTTCCTCCGAAGAAATCATCCATGCCTCCTACCGCTCGACCAGGCAGATCAGCGTCCCTCCGTCAGCCATCAGCGCCTAAACTTGCCAGCTCTGCAGATGGAAAGGGCCATTCCAGACACCGCAGCCAGGTGCTCAGCAACACTACCACCAGCACTACTACTACCAGGGGTACAATTGGAGCACCGCCAGTGCAATCAGATCCTTCGCGCCAATCAGAGAAGACGAATGTCATCAAAACGCTACGCCCGCAATTCACGACGTACCAACAACACTTCAGTCCCAAAAAAGAGAAAGAAACGTCGCGAACACAGTCTGCAGCTGTGAGGAAATCTAGCAAGTCAACTGAAAACGAGGGGACAGCAACATCGCGGCCGGAGGTTCCAGCTCTACAAACAGAGTTACTACAAGTTTGTCTCCTTCATTCATCGTCAATACAGAAAGACAGGGAATGGAAACATGCTGCTGAACGCGAATTACGGGAAAAATATTACTCTGTGGCGGCAACATATAGGGCCATTTCAGAGGAGGAACGACATATCCAAGAGCGCTTGAATTTCAAAGCTCTCCACGATTGGTCGGTTGATTCGGCGACTTTGGCGGAGATTGACGGTGAAACCACTTTTGAGGCACAGATTCAAAGCTTTTCGCAGATCACCCAGGATGTTGCAGATATGATAGCGGACGGGAGCGGTCGGTATACGCTTGTTGTCAAAGCTTTCGAAGAGTGGTTTATTACAGTCGAACACATCAGAGAAAGCCGCAGTAGTCCATCCGTCTTTACCCCTGATAGGATAGAAGAGCCGCAGTGCATTGATAGCCTTGGGCCAACATGGAGAGGCGCAGTTGACGAGTTGACGATGAAAGCCGAGCTGGGTCTGCGAGAGCTAACCAAAATTGCGATTTTTGCCATCAACGAGGACGAATTCTTTCGTAAACACGGCAGCTCTGCTCTGGTTCAGATTGCGCAACAAAATCGCGAGATTTTGACGCTGATGGTTGACGAATTGAAAGCGATGCGCGCGATAGAGCTTGAAACTGTCGGCGTGGAGAAAGCATGGATTGTGCACACAGCCGATCAGGTTGCGGCAGAGCATCGACTAGCTGAAACCTCTCTGCGCGGTGGTTCCCGGAGAGGTATTTGGACAACTTAGCTTGCAGAATCCAGAGTGGCGACAGGCTAGAGCTATGTAACGATACGCGAGACGTGATATACGTACCTGTTATAGATCTACGCACAAACAGCCTTGAGACACAGTTAATCGACTATCATTTTTCTGGAATTTTTCAATTACGACAATAAGACATTTGCATGGTAACTAGCCTCGTGAATGGACATGTGCAGCCGAGTACATGACTGCTCATATGCCGGTTGTGCGACGCGCGCATACACCCATGCACATGCACATCATGCAAGGTTGCGCGCGGATCCGGATGCACGCCAGAGCAAGTATGCATGTGCAAGTAACCAGGATAATATACTCGAGTCTTGGAAACCATGACACAGTTATAAACTTTATGCTAGACATGAAAAATTTGGCTGTAGTATCGATCAAGTCATCCACTTGTCTTTGATAGGAGTAGAGCATGGGTCACTAGCGGGCTAAGCAAGCAAACATTTGGCTGTACAGAAGTCCAACGATGGCCTTGTTTGTGAGAGCATTGCCATATATTTGATCATAAGCCTCGGTGGCAGGGTTTGTCTGTGTGATGAGGTATATATAATGTGTGCTTAACGACGTCAAGATGGCAAATTTTTATGAAAGCGGCTTCTGAGCAGTCGCAAACGAACTACAAGCACACTGTCAGCGACGACTTCGTTCATAGAATACAGACAAGAAAAAGAAAAGAAAAGAGAAGAGAAGACATACCAGTGCGTGTATACATGCATCTTATTAGTCTTTATTTCCTGCCGAACATGCGCCAACAAGACCTCCACTTCGGCCGTCGACCAGCCCCCGTACCGAGTAAACAAGGCCAATGAATAACCATCAACCGCACCCTCGAGGAACTGCACCCGAAAACAACGACCTATCTCCTTCAATCGTCGATCTTTCGGCCACGACCCAATAGGACAGACCTCCTCGTGTGATTGCACTTTCTCAAATCCAGCCTTTCCCAGCATTCCTTGGAACGACGGGAACAGGTCAAAATCCCTGCCCATTGAGCGTGAGATCCGGTGGAATTCGGCCTGTGGAAGTATATTTGGTGAGCAGGTTTGTCTTTGTCTCATTTGGTTATTTTCTTGCGGAAGACAAGCAGTTTCTTACAACCCATTTATACGAATATGATTCCTCGGTATATGTGCCATCGTCGCAGCACAAGTGAGTACGGCCTTCGGAGAGCTCGATCTTCCCGCCGGGTTTGAGATGCCTGCGCATGAGTATGTTTAGAATATGGTAACAGATTGGGTGAGAGTAGCACACTCACTTATAGCAATGTGCTAAAAACGCAGGGAAATCTAATATGCTCCCGGCCAAGCAGCGCACATGTATGAAATCAAACGAGTCTTCGGGAAAGTCCCACGGTTGCGTGACATCATCAATGATGAATCTCACATTAGGAGGAACCCTGCAGGGCCATTAGAACAAGTCGCTGGCGCGGAGTCGAGCAGCTAACCATGTCGGCTGGATCGGTGATAGGTCAACTCCAATCACCTCTGCAGACGGGTATTCATCCGCCACTGCAATGCGACACAACGTTCAGCCTAGCACTCAAAAGAAAAAACACATCCCCTCAGAATGCAGAGCGCAAAGCGCAATGTTGTGTATATGCACTCACTGTCAATCGCCCAGATGCCAGTTCCCGTGCCGACATCGAGAATCTTCTGCGGGTTGTGTAATTTGTCCTGTGAATAGCACACGCCGCCATCGAGGCACAGGCGGAAAACATGGTGGAGAATGTCTAGTCTGTCCTGCTCTTTCTCATCGTTTGGCAGCATCTGAGCCAGCCAGCCAGGCATCAGAACAGTGTCGATGTCGACTATAGTAGTACAAGTCGATCACTAGGAACACCTACATAAGAACCTGATCGATATGAGTGATAAGTTCGGCCGTTTTCATAAACATAGTTGCGAACAGACGACGAGAGCGACGTCAAGTCGCTCTCGAGGCTCTGCAGGTCCTCGCTCGCGGACTGCAACACATCGTGTCAGAACTCTGGTACGGCAGATCTCAGCGGATGCATACATCGACTTCAAAAGGCGCGGATGGCCGCTCGGCCTCGGCAGTGTCTGAGTGCGCCATCATGGGAATATTTGTGTGTGATATGTCATATCCATACTGGCAAAGTTAAGTTACAGACACTATTTATTTTAGCAAGACTGGACTGTGTCCTCCTTAGGACTTACAGCCTGCTTAGGAACGCCGTCTAACCATGCTGGGAAGGGCCTCGCTGGCCGCGGCTGCTGATTAGTCTTTGATGGCGCGTTCATCCCATGGGGCAGATCCACTTTTGGCGGGAGCGAGTATTCGCTGGCTGCGATTGGTTGTTTGACGAACAGCAGCCCCATGCTCGCCCGCTGCGAACGCCGCTAGCCGCTGTTTTGCCAGCGTAGCCCCTGTGATATCTCTGCTCCTGTGACACAATCCGCTACAATGCATGACAGGAAGCTGTCTGGAGCATCGTTCCATTTGGTAGCTGCAGAATTTGCATCGCAACTGCCCAGCCTTCATGCACGTAGATCCATCTGGTAACGTTGCAGGAAACCAAAACTCGTCTAACCACGTTGGGTTAGTCATAGTACGTGTGGGACCCGGGAACTAGGCACAATACGGGTTCTGATTGGCTGGGCGGGAGAGTTTGACACGTGTTCCAGAACTTAGTGTTAGAACCTAAAATATAAAGTACAGAAAGCGTTACACACATTACACAATTACAAAACAACGCTTCTGTCACTGTCCAAGATAGAGCGCATATAAAGATGGACAGTCGCATGTTTTCGACACTGACAGCGTGCGGTCTTCGCGCACGGCGTTTGGACGCGGCATGGCGGCAGCCATAAACCATGTAACTTATACCACAGCCGAGTCATTGACCCTCATGCTGACCGGGTTTCCGGGATGCGTCAGACAAAAAGTGCTCTTGAGTTGACTGTTTCTTGCACATATTAATATCATTTATGATATGCTCGGCTCACTAGATTGTGGCCCCGCGGATATCTCGGACCAGACAATCGATATAGACTCGCAACTTCCTGGTACGTACTACCCCGTACGGCGGACCACCACGGGTTATCCCGGGATCCACCAGTTTCAAACATTCAACAACAGCCCCTTCCAGGTTATCAGACCGATCGCTTTCAGCTTCCAGCATTCCACTGCTCAAAGGGTCAACTGTCCGCCGCGGAATGGTCTGAAGAAATCCGTTTTGAGCATGGGCCAAGTTTTAGGTTGGCGACTAGCCAGCTAGCGAGTCCTAAGTAGCCAACTGAGTCAATTAAGTTGCAGTCTCTGATACCGCAGTAACTTTACTAGACTCGCAAGTCCGCCAAACCAGTTAATATTTCGCAATTATTAATGCGTACTATACCACGCCATGGGTCCTGGGTCCTCGTCCGCATGCCTAGACTAGCAGGTAGTCGTTGGGCTTGGGGTGTTTCAAATGGCACACTCCCCACGTCGATCGTTTAATCTGTTCTTTTTTTCTTCTCCTTACTTTTCCGTTCCCTGAAGGGATAGAGTTCTCCTGTGTAAGCCCGGAGACTAAGGATGACATTTACCGACACAGAATTTCCGCTTCTGTGGTCGGCGGCAGCCGGCTTGCTGGCATTAGAGGTATTTCGGGCACTCTACCGGCTATATTTCCACCCACTGTCGGGATTCCCAGGACCCAAATTGGCCGCCGTCTCGCGGTGGTACGAGTTCTACTATGATATTATAAAACCGGGACAGTTCATTTGGAAAATCGAGGAACTGCACGAAAAGTACGGTATGTAAACGTTTGCTGCCAAGACAGTCGTTCGTATCTTATGGATCCGCGATGCATGATGCCGAAGTTCCGGATGAGCAAGCAAACAGCAGATACTGACATATCCCAACAGGACCAATTGTTCGGATTACGCCGGATGAACTGCACATCAAGGACCCCGAATTTTACGAGGTCATATATGCGCCTGCGGCAAAGAAGCGGGATAAGTATAGTGGCTGGACCATCGGCGCTGGAGCCCCGGCATCATCCTTTGCGACAGTCTCCCATGATTTGCATCGCGCCAGAAGATCGGCCCTGAATCCTTTCTTCTCCAAGCGCGCGGTGTACACTAACGCCGAGCAGCTCATTCGCGAGAAGATCGAGAAGCTATGTCAGCGCTTTTGCGAGGCGTGCGAGTCTCAGCAAGTGCTGCGACTAGACGCCGCTTACATGGCCTTGACCATGGATATCATCACGCAATATTCGTTTGGAAACAATGATGACTACCTGTCAGTGCCGGACTTTAAATTGGAATGGAAAGAGACGGTTATCAAAGGCTCTGCTAGTGGCGCGTTCATTCGGCAATTCCCATGGGCCTTTGCTATTATGAAGTCGATTCCGTTGGCGGTGTTGAGCGTAATCGCGCGAGATGCATCATTGCTCGTGCGATGGCAACAGATGGTACGAAAACAGGTAGACTCGATTCTCGAAAATAGCCGTGTCGGCCAGAAAGCGACTGGGACGATATTCCAGGCTCTCCTGGACAGTGACCTGGCCGCCGAGGAAAAGAGTGCGGATCGTCTTCAGGACGAGGCGCAGACATTGGTTGGGGCCGGAAGCGAAACCACGGCGAAAGTACTGTCAATCATCTCGTTCTACCTTTTCCGTAAGAAGGAGATGCTGGAAAAATTGCGCCAGGAGCTGTCGACCATCGACCTCAAGGGATTGGACTCGGGAAAGTACACTTTGTCTGAACTAGAGCAGCTGCCCTACCTGGTAAGTGCAGCATCACATTTGTCAAGGACGACCTGAATTGCGTCTAATACTGCTTGATAGAATGCCGTGATCAACGAAGGACTGCGCCATATGCATGGAGTCACGACTCGACTACCTCGAGTAGCGCACGAGGCCATCAGGTACAAGGACTGGGTGATCCCGGCATCGGTATGTTGCCATTGTCTTATTCCTAACTGACCCACTCTAATCGCCCTTCCTTGTTCCAGACGCCCATCAGTCAATGCAATTACTTTGTTCACATGGACCCGACCATCTTCCCCGAGCCCTTCGAATTCAATCCGGATCGCTGGATTGAGGCCAAGAAGCAGAACATCCGCCTCGACCGGTACCTGGTTGCTTTTGGCCGAGGCAGTCGCCAGTGCGTGGGCATCAAGTACGTATACTATTATATACCTCGTAGAAGGAGATAGTGGGTATACTGACCGTGCATCAGCCTTGCTTATTTGGAGATATTCCTCACGCTGTCGACCGTTATGCCGCGCTTTGACTTTGAAACGTATGAGACCACGGTTGAGGATGTGCGCATTACCCGAGACTATTTTGTGGGCGTGCCGGAGCCGGGCTCGAAGGGCGTCCGAGCTGTTGTCACGAAGGTTTTATGAGAGGGAGGAGTATGTGTTGTGTTTTTTACCCTCGCCTCGCCTGCAGTTCCAAGAGGCTGTCATGTTCAGACCTTATGCCGTAGTCTGTGACTGTACTGTGATAATGGCTCCACCAGCAGCCAATGTATAACCAGCAAAAAGTGGCGCTAGCGGGGTTTGCTTGAAGCCAATCAAAGCATTTCCGGATTTCCGAGCCCCCCGAACTAACGCCGTAGCTCCGCCGTTTAGAAACTAAGACGAACACCTGCAGCCGTGTATCACTTTATGTGTGCCGCGGAAATGCAGGCAGCGAGAGGAGTCCAGCCGGAAAAAAGAAAGAAAATGAAATATACGCATGCGTGTCTTGATTTTCTCGGCTACTTCCTGCGCTGCAGAGTGAGATAGGGGTGACCGCCAGGCCTAGACAAAGATGACAACTGTTTGCCGTCTTTCGCAAGTAGTCTTACTCCTTAGTTTGTCACTCGGCATGCAGTGTGCACTGTACTATGTAAGCACGGAGTGCTCTGGCCTCAGCGCAGGATTGATTAGGTGCTACGTAGCAAGCAATCGGCACGTCGTATGCTGCTACTAGTAATTCGTAGTCTGTAGTCTGTCTGCCTCTACATAGTGTCGCTTTAGACAAACCGTATGCAGCTGGCCCGAAACGGCGTAGTGCGCCGTGAATGTAGACACGAAACAGCGCTAGTCTGTTTGTGGCAGGGGCGAGCGCGCATTGTCGATGCTTATTGGGCGACGCCTGCTCGGTCAGTTCCGTAATCAGCGCTAGCCCGTGATGTCACGGCACATCAGCACGGATTGTTCGTACTCGACAAAGCAGAGAGACCGCCCACGGGAAAGCAATGTATCGATTGCTCAAGGGGTCAGCTATGCGTATGTCTTCATACTTCATTAGGGCGGACACCGATCGCGAACTAGACCCGGCGCGAGAAGAAGAGAAAAAAAAAAAAAAAAAAAACAAAAAAGCGAAGGAGAAAAAGCAAAGGAATCACTGTACGTAGTCTTAGTATGTGTGCGCATCGTGCATTATTATTAAATCTAGAAGGCGCCACCGGCCAGTCTGGCCCCGGCGCGCCGCCTGATGTCATTGGTGGGCCCTGCACCTTCCCTCGCGCAGCTGCTGGATCGGTCCTGCCTGAGCGTGCCATCCGCCATGCACCTTCCGCTTCCACCAGCTTGGATCTGGCGCAGGTTTCCTGTTTTGCGCCGCACCAAAACGTCCTGCCCGTCCAACCAACAGCGCTGTCTGAGTCGCGTTTCCCTGTTTTCGCTCTCTCTTTTCTCACATCCTGTCTGCTCCGCCTCCCCTCTACCATTCACCATCTTGCCTCGTCCCGGAGATCCTATTGCCTGTCGCCAGTGATTTTCGTGGTTCTCCTTACCGCACGTGACATGTCTCGTCGCCCCCGCGTCCACTCGCTCGAGAAGCCTAGCCATTGTTACGGAAAGGACTCGCATGTACGCTGCTCTGCTCATTCCTGCTCCCTGCCCAGGTGGTAACCAGCTCGAGACAGTTGTTCAGCCCGCTTTCCGTTGTCGCGACTGTGCGGACGTCAAGTGTCGTGCCTCGTTTTGTGTCACACGGGCTCAGTCCTTCGGCAAGAGACGTGTGTATTCTGAGCTCGCGGCCGTTAAAACGATAAAAAGGGTAGGGAAATCAATGAAGGGCAGCTGACGGAGAGAAACACAAACACGCGAAACAAACAGCGAGAAACAGTCAGTCAATCTCACTGTCACGCCCTTCCTACTCGCGATTATCCACCAGTCATTTACCGAGAATGATTAACCACACCAGCCTTTCCCAATCATTGAATAATCGTGAATAATCACCGGGCTCGCTAGTGACTATCACCCACCCCCTCCCCCTCAACTCAGTCGCTCATTCTATCTAATCCATCCGCAATGAAGTCGTCTCTGTATGATAGGATCCTGCAAAGAGAGCTTGGCCATCGCTCATATGGCTCGAACCTCAGAAGTATCTACAGTGCTGCAGAGTGGGTTGATGACTTGGACATTGTCAATGAGCTCGGTGGCCATACCGGATGTGTCAATGCCTTGAGGTGAGTGAACCCATTAACTCGCCTTGGGATACAATCTCCGTACGCGAGAATAAATTGCCTGACACGCCATAGTTGGTCAAAATCAGGGCAGCTACTAGCGTCCGGCTCCGATGATACATACCTGAATATATACTCGTATCAGCCGGACTCGTCTATTTCCCCATTTGCTCTGACAACATCCATCCACTCGGGGCATAAAGCGAATATCTTCTCGGTCAAGTTCATGCCACACTCTAATGATCAGACTTTGATTACCTGCGCCGGCGACTCAGAGGTGCGGATTTTTGATGTTGAATACTCCTTTAAAAATAGCTCTGCCACTCCTGCGGCTGATGTGTCTACAGCGACGAGGAGTCGGCGGATGACAGCTTTTTTCCCCGGAGTCCGCCATTTACATCACCGAAATACAAATGGTCGCGTCTATCGGTCTCACTCTGATCGCGTGAAGAGAATAGTAACCGAGTCATCTCCCTACTTGTTCCTGACTTGCTCGGAAGACGGCGAAGTACGCCAGTGGGATTTACGACAACCCTCCTCCGCATATCCTGCTCCCCGTGGTGGACAGGGTTTCATGGCGTATGGGCCTCGTGTCTTTCATGACGACTCCAACATTGCAGCACCCCTGATTTCATACAAGCGGTACCAACTTGACCTGAATACCATATCCTGTTCGGCAACCCAGCCACAGTACATCGCTTTGGGTGGTGCCCATCTCCACTGTTTTCTTCATGATCGTCGCATGATCGGACGCGACTTGCTTGCCGAAAAAGGTCAATCGACTGGATCGCCTCCCGCAGAAGGAAGCCATGACGACGATGTTATGAGCAAGGCGACCCGGTGTGTTCGAAGGTTCGCTCCGAGAGGTCAGCCAAGAATGAAACCCCAAGACAACGGCCACATTACCGCTTGCAAGATCAGTGATGCGCGACCAAATGAAATAATCGTTAGCTGGTCGGGAGATCAGATCTACAGCTTTGATCTGATTCACAGTCCGGATGCGAAAGAGACCCAGAAAACTGGCGGTGCGTCGAAAACAAATGCCACAGACAGAAAGCGTAAACGTGAAAAGGTGGCGTCCGCAACGTCTTTATCGGGTGAAAAGAAGAGGCACCCGCCGCGTCTCCACTCCGGAGAACCCCCCACAGACGATATAGAGAGGTCGCTCCGAGTGCGCTATGGGAATGGAGCATCAGACAACATCCAACTCCCTTCGGCGAATGACCTCAGCCAGGATGCGTCGGAGAATGTTCTTGAAAGGGCACGCATTTCGGTTTTGACGGAAGCTCAAAAGCTGAGTTTGGAAATTGCAAGAGGGCTAGTAAAGTTGCGAAAAACCTTATTCTCCCTTGAGGCGTCAGTCCGCGAAATCTCTCAAGCGCAGCGTCACTACGACATCGCTTCATATGAACCTTCGTTTACCGCAGCATTCAGTCTGGCATCAGCCTTGTTAAAGCAGATGAATGATGTCCATAGGTTATGGAGGTATCCGGTGAATCCCTCCCCGGATGTCGTAATATTCCAGCAGACTTTACGGCGCAATCGGGAATCCTCTTGGCGTTTCGTCCAAGCGTCCGGCAGTTTGGCCCTCTCTCTGGGCGCTTGCGTGGAAGATGATCTTCAAGCAAATATACGACATGGGTTGTTTGACCAACTAAAACCTGCGCCTTCCGAGAATGGTGTCATTGATTCGAGGTCTCAATTTGGCTATGACTTTCTGAAAGCAATTCTTCTCTGGATTAACGGTGGCCGAGAATCTCTTCTTGCGGGGTTCAAGCTAAATCAAAACTCTCCTCGCAATCGGTCTCGTTTTCCCATTCCAGAAGACGGAGATGACCGCGCGATTGAGCAATATTTGATACCCTATCTACGAGATTTAGCTGGGACGTCGCCAGTTGTCGATGTAGATGCTTCCCGTTTTGAGCATGATGAATCTCGCATACTATTTCAGACGCAACAGGCCGCTGTTGCAGCTTTTGAAAGGGCTGTTGAGCTACCCTTGGAAGATTTGGACGGCATCGCAGCTCGAAAATCGGATGAGTCGGACGACTCCCCAGAAGGGATAGTTCGAGCTTTGAACAGGAGGGCGGCGATTAAGTTCTGGGGGCTCAAAATTGGGAGAGGCATATTAATGAATGCTGCTGAAGGCGTTAATTTCGAATTTGTCAACCGTGCATTTGGTGGCCTGCGGACCTTTGTGAAAAAGGACAGCGATAACGAGATCGAAAGCGAGCGAATCCAAGAAGATATCAACACCGACGATGAGGATGAGATTGACACAGTGCAATTCATTGCCAACAGATTTAATATGCGAAGTTCATTCCCACATAATTATCAGGAAAGCCCATTACGCACCAGGAATATTGAGCTCGACATTGTGTCTCCAGAGGAGTCTGATGATTTTGACATGTTTGGTGACGGAAACAATTCTGATGAAGATATTGACCGAGACGATGACATGACTGATGATGATGACGACGACGACGATGATGATGACGATGATGACGATGAGGATGATGGCCAGGATAATGATATCTTGGGATTTATAAACCATGGCGGTCTTTCGAATCGTCGGGAGCGGGAAGATGTCGAAAGCGACATCCCCTGTGGCACTCATGAGATGGTCTATCGTGGACACTGTAATATTAAAACAGTCAAGGACGTGAACTATTACGGCTTGGATGACGAGTACGTTGTTAGCGGTTGTGATTCTGGGCATGTTTTTATCTGGGATCGGAAAACGGCCAAGCTAGTCAATATTCTCGAGGGAGATGGAGAAGTCGTGAATGTCGTCCAAGGTACGTGCAGCTTTCGTTCTTGGCAATTCCAACCCTAACAACCTACTAGGACATCCGTACGAACCAACCCTGGCAGTTTCCGGTATTGATAATACCATCAAAATATTTTCCGCTGACAGGCGCGCGCAAAATGATGCTCAACATGGCGTTAACATTCTAAATCCGGACCACCCGGCGAACATGTTTGGCACCCGTCCGAGGAATCCTGCTGGTGGCTCGCAAGATTTCGGCCTTCGAAGCTGCAAGCGGATCAAGAACAGTTACCAGATAATGAGTCAGAACGACATCGAAAGGCAAGGCGGCTTGAGCGATGCTTACATAACGGTGAGTTGTACTCGTCTGAACATGTGGATTAATATTTTAGCTTTTGTCTAAATGACAAATCTCATACTCACTGCATCACAGAGAAGCATGTTGGCTCAACTCGCGGCGTCACTGGGCCAGCGTCGAGCCATGGCAAATGGCAATGTAGCACCTGCAGAGGCTCGCGAAGGTGCTGCCATTGTACTTGACGACAACTGCACAGTGAGTGGACCCCATCACAAGAGGTCCTGTGACTAACAGATGTAACATCTCCAGGTTATGTGAGTATCCCGCCTATCTATATCATCATGCCACCCGGAACTACCTATTATTTCCCACACGAAAGCGTTATCATCATCTTTGCCCAGATTGGAAGCAGCGACATGACCAACCCACGATATCATCAGACTTATCGTTTTGAGATGAAAAACATCCCTCTATAATATGTTCAGCCTCAAAGGAAGAGACAGATTGGTATAAATACTTAGTAATTGCTATACTGCCGATAGCAACGCCAAAAGAGACGCAAGCTTGATTTTCATATTGGAACATTGTGTCGTATTTTATTCAAACTATCGGTATAACAGTACGAGGCCTAAATTAGATGAAAATATGAATATTTGAAATTTCAACAAAAGAGCAGCTTTAATCACATGAAGTCCGTAACTTAATTGGCGCTACTTATCGATAAGAATATGCAACCGCTACAGCCAATCACCGTCCCGGATCATAACTTTGATAGAAATTTTCCCATACATCTGCACCCCGCCATATTTTTCACGCCAGCAGCCAAAATTCAATAAGGCAATGCAAACAGTGACGATAAAACTGCTTCTGTATTATACGCATTCATTCTGCTTGTCTATATAATGGCAAACGGGCATCCCAAGAATCTTCTTGCCCAACTATCCGAATCGTCGGCCAAGATCTACAGTAACGTTGACCCCCACAATCCGCATATCTATCTCGATCGAGCAAAGATATATGTGAAGCTGGGTTTTCATGATCTGGCCGCTGCCGATGCTTACAGAGCCTTGACGTTGTTGGAATGCGTGTTTGAGCCTGAGTCGGCAGAGTATGTTGCCAGGAAGCGACAAAAGCCAGCAACGACACAACAACCTGATAGTCAAGATGACGTTGATGATAAGGAGGAGGAAAATGAGGATGATGATGATGATGACGAGGACGAGGACGACGAGTTTCTCGATATAACTCGCGCAGAATATGACCTTTTAATTGGTGAAACATATTTCCTTCTGGTCCAAAGTCTCGCGCGATGTGGATGCGTGCGGGATGCATCCGAATTTCAGTCTAGAGCTATAGAGCACTTGTTGGAGTTGATTAACGAAAGAAACATGAAAGATGAAAATATCGAATCTGCCCTTTCACAGCTCAAAGAACTCGATGCATCGCTACATGCCTCAAAGGGGAAACCGGCGACCCAAGGATCCGCCCGCAGGGTTCTCTATCCCTGGAACAGCCACGAACCTGATCGCAAAGCCCCCGAAACACTTGCCCTACTCAACAAGAGACTGGAGACCGTAGCACCGAATCTAGAAGTCAGAGCTGTCGCGTTACCAGCTCTACATGGAAGTGTTTCGGCCGGTGTTAACAGCACCTCTTCAAAAGACAGTCCAGCAAAGAACAGCAACGATGCTGATAACGACACCGACGTATCCATCCAGCTAGGCCTCTTTGCGAAAAAGGATCTACAACCGGGCGACATCATCCTACGAGAATCGTCTCTTCTAACCGCGACAAACCGTCTGCACGACGACCTCTGCGACGCCTGCAACGGACCACTCCCGGATCTATCGGCAAACAGCAGCCAGGAAGTTTCTGCGGTGGCCTGTCAAGAATGCGACGACACCATCTTCTGCAGCCAAGCCTGCCACGATCAAGCCCAAGAAACCTACCACGCCGCCATCTGTGGTCAAGATGGCCTCGAGTCAATCGGGAAAGACGTCGCGGATCCCAACGACAAAGCCGATTACCTCTACTTTCTTCTCCTAGCTCGCGCCATTGCCATGGCGGCTACACAAGACACGCACCCGCTGGAACTGGCGGAAATCAAGTACATATGGGGGGATTTCCACTCATACCACGATAATAAGAATGATCTCGATGGTCAACAGAATGTAAACGACAACAACGATACCGATGACGACTCGACTTTACCCTTCTCCTTCCAACTCAATATCCTTCAGCCAATGCGTCTGCTGGAGGAAATGGGCCTGGATCCTTTTACCACTCTCTCTCAATACGATACATGGATATTGAACACGCTCTACGCGAAATTTAGGGGCACTGCCTCCGGGCGTCTGTCGACCTGGGATGGCGGCCCCGAAGTATGCGCCGTGCATCCGCTATGGTGTCTAGCGAATCATTCGTGCGACCCGAATGTGCGCTGGGAATGGGGCGGCGAGATTTGTTTCGTGGTGAGAAAGCCGGAAGAGAGGGCTGTTTGGAAGAGGGAAAACGGCGCAGAGAGAACTAGCGATGGTCTGTCTTCGCAGTCGCAGCCCATCATTCGCGAGAATGAAGAAATATTGAATCATTATTGTGATATTGGGCTTGATGTCAAGCAGAGAAGGGATTGGGCGAAAGGGGCGCTAGGAGGGTTGTGTCTGTGTGCGAGATGTCAGTGGGAAATTGCTGGCACGTCGACATGAGAGCATTAAAGATTCGAATTGATTTCATTATAAACCATCCCGCATCGATGAGATCGATATAGGTAGGGTAGGCATCATAGACATCAATCGTGATTTATTCATACTGCCAAAGTGTCGTTGTCATAATCTGCCATAATGCGAGTTCCTCGTGTCATGCTAACGAAATGCCAAAAGTACAAAGAAGAAAGAGGAAAGAGGAAAGAAAAACTGTACACAACCATTATCATACAAGCCAGGCTGTTAGAAAAGACAAACGGACGACCAGAGATTTTGCTACCAACGCGCCAGAAATGTCATATGTATCGTAAGAAAGGAAATATTTAAGTTCATTTGGCGTGCTCAACAAGATCGCCATATAGATCGGCAGGAATTTTGCACACGAAGGACACAGTTAAACTTATGACTTTGTCTGCTTCGAGCGGTGGGAACGATCGTAAAAGTTTATTGGGACTGTAGATCAAGTTAGTCCCCTGCATTCTTGTCTTAGTATGAAGAAAGGAACATACCTTTCGCTCTGCAAAATTGCATCCCGCATTCGGTTGAGCTGTGCCACAATACACAGAATGTTCAGGTGCGGTCCGTAAGCAAACAGAAAATCCCATAAATGCAGGACTTCCGGCAGTGGAGGCGTGCAGGCGCACAGTGTCAGAACGGACGGAAAGGCGTAAAGCTCTGCGTGCATCCCTTTCGAGAAAAGATAGCTCGCTAGCTTAGGGTCGACAATCTCCAGACACCGATCAACCAGTCGAAGCCCCTTGTGAACGCCGTCCATTGCGCCCCGCACGTAACCCGGGCACTCTTTGGTCACAAAATAGTGAAACAGTGCAAAGGCTTCTACCTCGCTTCGAGCTGCATAGAGGAATGGAGCGCATAATACGTTCATGCCCTGCACATAAATTGCCGGTTTCGTCGCGGAGCTGTCTAGCGATACTGATTCGCCTTCGGGTTCTTCTCTGATAGTCGGGGGGCTGTCTATCGCAAGTTCTAGTAATTCTTTTCTTCTTGACGATGGCCGCGATGACGGCTTTACAGTCTGCTGCTGCTGTTGTTGCTGCTGCTGTGCGTCGTGCAATTTCCACGCAACCGCATTTAACAAACGAATCAGACTGGCCTCGGTGACTCGACGTTTGAACAATGGATCAGTTGCCAGTGTCCTAAACGTGTCATTCCGAATTTTCGTATATGCAGGCGATCTTCCTCGATGGACCAACTCAAGATACTCATCAGTCGGCAGCGGAGGGACTCCGAGCAGCGCGAGCCAGAGGTATATTCGATACGTAGACTAGAGAAACGAGGTGAAGCGATTAGCCGTGGCCAAGATATACAGGTATATTCGCAGATATATCTGGATGAACTCTGATACATACCATGCCATCTGAATCCGCATCTACTCGATTAGACAAAACCATCAATCTCAGCTCCTGCAACGTCTCCAGCAGTCTTCCGTCCGCTGGCCCATCGCGCAGCAGGGCATCCAGGCCTGATCTCTTGCTAAAATAGCCAGCAGAATCCGTCTTTCTAGCCGGGCGCTTCGCCTTTGCAGGCGCGGTTGTCAATGCCACCGGCGTCTTAGAGCCGGATTCGCTATTCGATCTCGCTCGTCCGCTACGGGGTCTCGTGGTCTCTGGTTGAGTGTCTGTCGCCGTGCCATTGCTCGCTGTCTCGCGCTGTCGGAGGTTGCCTCCATTCTGTGCAGTAGCCGGCACCAGCGGCTGTCCAAAGGTCGAAAACGAGGTCGACGTCAGGGACTGGTGTGACTGGAATTTGCGGAGCTTGCGTGGTGACTGAGGGGAGGCTGGGGGAGGCACAAACGACGGTAGTTTGGTGTTTACCAGCGAGGGTTTGTTGTTGGCGGACATGGTCTGGGCGACTGGGCTCGGAAGAAAGCACTCTAGTCAGTAAAGGAGGTATTTCTGTAGTTCATGTGCAGTAAAGTAAAGGTGTTGCGGATTCCTGAGCGCTTGGCTTAGTGAGATTCGAGAAAGTTGGTGCTCGCACTAGGAAACTTAGTGCCGCTGCGGCCAAAGGTTGCAGTTGCATGCGGGGTGCACGCGATCTGCCCGGGACGCGTTAATCGATTATCGCATCTTGGCGTCTATTTGCTAGTTATATCTACATGGACCAGCTTACGTCTGACTCTAGTATTAGTATTTAATACAGGCCGTTGCATTATCGAATAAATTATCTACCACAATATAACGCCACAAAAAAAAAACATTACCCACTTAAGCTCAGCTCAAGCAACACAGTTCAGCTATATATATTCTTCCGTTCCTAACTCCAATCCTTGGTGATCCACAGTCTGTTAACTCGGCGCAGGTTTGGCAGCACTATTCGATCCGTTGCCGTTGTCTGAGCTGCCCATGATGCTGCCAACAAAGTCCTGGTAATAAAAGACGTCGCCTCGCTTTTGCCCATTCAACCCGGCCATCTTCCCTCTCGCCCCAAATGCCCTCCGCCCTGTGAACCCGTTCAGGACTTCGTCTACCTCTCGTTCTGTGAGAGGGCTTTCCCCGATGTCCGGGTTCGTATGTAGAAGGGCATCTCGCAGCTCCGCAACATCCACCTGCCCACTGTCGTCATCGTCAAAGGCGGCGAAGGCGTTTAGAAGCTCTTTTTGCGAAGAGAGCGGCGCTAACAGGGTAGATAATGTGTTCAAGAATGTGGGTAGGTTCATTGCCTGTGCCGTACCAGCAGGGAAGTATTGAGCAGTTGCGCTTGAGGACGGGTCTTGGCCTAATATATTGTACATTTTTAGTAAGCTGTAGTCGCAGCCAAAGGTTAAAGCTCTGAACATACCCAAGTTTGACAGGACGTCAGCTACATCTTCACGGTTGACGTTGCCGTCATTGTCGCGATCAAGCACCTGGAAGGCCTCCCGCATATCTCTCACTTGAGACGCAGGGAGCTTGGACAGGGTCTCATTTCCGACAGCATTCGGGCGCGGTGATCGTGCGGCTTGCAGCGATGAAAAGCTATTTCTGCCCGGGGCGCCCTTGGTTGGTGAGGCTGGCGGTTCTCGCCATCGCGGTGACTTTGGGGTCGAGACTGGCGGTCCATCCTCGACTACTGCCTCTTCGTTGTCTCCCACCGTGTAAGACTGATTAAGCTTGCTGGGCGACGTCACCGGGGTATGGCCTCTTCCAGGCGAACTGGCGGGTGTGCTGGCTCGGAGCGCTGTGGTGGGCGAGCCTGGAGACGACGGGCGTCGGAACGGCGAGGCGCGCGGAGAGTTGAAGGAGAGGGGCGATGGTTTGTAAGGGACATTGGAATTCATCGTCGCGGGATCAGACGAGAATGGTGCTGTCCAGGTAGGATTCGCCTGCGAGACGTTTGTTTACTTCGTCCACCGCTGCATGCACAACGAACGGCGAGTCTGTGGGAAATGATCTGGAGCCAGGCGCATATACGTAAAGTGGCGGCAGAGTTAACGTCGTTCGTCGTTATCCAGTGCTCTGCGATCGGCCGTGTCTGTTCAATGCCCATTCTGTGTGCCGTTGTTGTTGCTTCATGGCGGGTAAACAAAGCGGTTGCCCACGCCAGGAGCAGCGCCCCGTGATTGGCCAGCGCCGCCCCACGGCCAGGGGAAGAGCGGGCCTGGTTGGTGCCTGAGCGCTCAGTCATCCATGCGGAGGTCCTTTTCTCCTGCCAGCTCCCCTTGGAGGCCCCTCAGTCTCCCCAGTCGCCTGCTGCAATCCCAGTACTCACTGCTGTCTGGATCTGTCTCTATACCTATAGCCTGCCATGCATCCAATCCTCTAGTCTCCATCACCGCAGTGTCACTATGTCGCCAGCCTCATCGGCTATCGCCCAGAGTTGAGGAGCATGAATCGCTGATCGTTCATAGCCCCATAGCACAGCATGTCAAATACGCTGCCTGCCCGAACACCGACCGGTGATTCTCAAAATGAGAAATTCTCCCTCGCAACCTCATTTCCGTCGTCGTCGCAACTCAGTGCGAGTGGGAAACCCAAACTGTCGCCCGCGGCTTCGTTCGTCAGGCGCACGCCGAGCAACGCACAGCACACGTCGAGGCGGGAATCAGTCCAGCACCCAGACCTGCTTAACAAACCGCGGAGGTTCAAGTCTCAGTATCCCCTAGACTCCTCAGAACGTCATGTCGAATACATTCTCGTGGCATCTTTCCACATCGACCGCGGTCCGATAATGGAACATCAGTATCCTACAGCGATTAGCGGCGATGAGAGCATGCTCGCAGAACTCATGCTTCCCGACCAGACACATGTACGAAGCCAGGATTGGACAATTTTCTTCCTCCATAAGGACTCGGAATCCGATGAGGAAGAGGAAGGCAATGAGACTGGCAAAAAGAGGAGAAGGAAGCGAAAGAACCGATTGAAAACCGACTTTGAAGGCGTTGAGGGGACGAGTGATGATGACGATGAGGATGAAGATCTATCAGATGAGGATGATAGCAGTGACGACGAAGAAGGCGGAGAGGGCCCGCCTCTCATGTACGTGCTGAATCTGGTAAATACAAAGCAAGACAACACAGTTCGCCGGTAAGTCCTCCCATCTGCATAAATTCTGGCAGCGGCTGACTCTGACATAGTGGAGCTGTGGTCAAAGCCATGGCTATATGCACGCGCCATTCCTTTTTACATATATATAAGGTTAAAAGACCCCCAACAGTAAAATAAACTATGTGCGGCTGCTAACTTCCCCGCAGCCATTGCTCTTGTTGGCTTTGGAGGATTACTTCAAAGCGCCATACCCGGAGACTCTCGCTTCATTGTACAATGCGGTCAACGCGATGGATCTTTCTTTGCTACCACGCTTTACCCTCCTTGAACGAAGTATTCTACAAGCAAGTGACTCGAAAGACATGTTCATTGAAAAGTTCGAGCGTATGATTGAACAGCGAGTTGCGGACGAAGAATCAGAACTTACTCCAGGAACCTCCTCCCCGGAATCGCTTACGAAATCGCGCTACGTGCTACCTCGAGATACGCATGAATTTGAATCTAAAGTAGTTTATAACGATATACCAATCCCAGTGAAGGTGCCCACAGTAATCTGGCCAGAAACAGTGGGCGATTTTTCACTTGTTAAATTGATTCAGATCTTTGCAACTCCACACTCTACGACTCCACAGCCTTTTGCTCTTCACCCACACCTTACGACTAACGGGGCTTATACCCATCCCATTATCGTATTGGTAAATGCTATTCTTACCCAGAAACGGGTCATCTTTCTTGGACACAACCGACCATCGGGAGAAGTGGCGGAAGCCGTATTAGCTGCTTGCGCTTTAGCATCTGGTGGAATTCTCAGGGGATTCACTCGCCATGCTTTTCCATACACCGATCTTACCAAAATTGATGACCTGCTCAAGGTGCCCGGTTTCGTTGCCGGGGTCACTAATCCTACATTCGCAAACCACCCTGAGTGGTGGGATTTGCTGTGTGATTTGCCCACTGGTCGCATGAAAATCAGCAGTCGAGTTGAGCAGGCACCACTCACAGAAGGGTCTAAATTTTTCCAACACCAAAACGTCAACAGCGCCTCTGGGCAGGCTTCTGACCCGACAGGCGATGTAGCATTTATGGACGACATTCAACGAAGCATCAGCCAGCGCTACGGCGAGGGAGTTATCCGTGCCAAATGGCGAGCGTACATTTACAAGTTTACCAGAGTAGCTGCAGCATTTGAGGAGACTGTTTATGGTGCATCCGCCCTCTATATCATGGGCCCAGGAGAAGAACCTAGCTCAAGCCCCAGCAGCACCAAAGCCGACCCATCTAATCTCGGGTCGCTCCGGGGCCATGGCTACGTGTGGCCTGATGAAGCTACTAAACATCGAGAGCTTGCAGCATGTGTCTCTAGGATTGAAGGATGGAGAAATACTCGGTCTTACTATGCATTTATCCAAGATGTTGCCACCTCATACAACGCCACCGGTCCTGTCAAACTCATGGACCTGCAACACCATCACGATCGCCTACGTTCTTTGAAACTACCTCCCGAGGAAGCAGCTGCCATCTACCTTGCTTTGTCACACTCGATACGCAATTACGCGGCCGTCTGTCAGTTATTGACCGTGACACCGGAGAGCCAAGCAGGGCTTTTCTACGTCAGTCTCGGACTATTTCATCCAGACGTTGCCGTGCGTGATGCTACAGTAGACTTACTTGATCGTATTGCTAGCCACGAAGCCGGGCGACACTTTTGGAACCAAGTTGGTCGGTTTACTAAACTGGCGTATTTTCGCATTAAGCGAGAGCGCGATAATCTCATCAGCCCTGCTCTTTCCACAGCCAGTCAAGGGGATCCCTTTGGCGGGCCGCTCCGTCAGCAGCGAAGTCTTGTCGGCATTGCTTTGGGTGATTCTTCTCAGCGGAAAAGTTGAGAGAACAGGCCTTTACTTGTTTCCGAAATTTATTGATATTATACCATGTCTAGACATTTACCACCAGGTGTGGAACTATTACATACCATTCTGTATAGTGAATAACCCATTCTGTAGCCGCAGAGAGAAAGCTTGCAGGCATTGGATGCCTTCTTGCATGAAAGCCCAATTAAGTTGACTATAGTTGTCCTTATGTGCCATTTTATTTTCCGGGGGTACGTATAGCTACTATACGCTACTATGTAAGCTCGGCTAGTTTAACAACAGTCAAGTAAGTCAGTAGTGGTTGGATATTAATAGTATAATAATATATAAGACTATTACATAGTAGTTTACTATCAAACACATACTATGCAATACTATCTGTTATTCATAGTTGTGCATGAATCCGCCGTCTCCAGAGTAAGTATTTCACATGACCATCAGTGCACTCCCTGAAGGCTGCATGCCCTCAGGGCTCAGCACGTCCGCTGGCGGATCCCCCCATCTATCTCAGCCTCAATATTCTTGTCGAAAATCCTTCCTTACCTTGTCAGTAAACTTAACGAAGACTGGGCCAGGTCGGGCCGATCGAAGACCACTCTCTTTATCTCTTTATTTTGTGGGATCCGCTTCCCAGGCTAATCCAGGGGTATCTTGTACTAGTGTTCCCACCATCGAAAATCCGTCATTGTTGTGCCATGCATTCCTTTGTTCCACCTCGTGGTCCAGTGCCAATTAACTGGTGTGAAATAGTACGTACGGATACGCATTAACAGTTGGCTTCTTGGATAGAGTCGCTAGCAACCTCTGTGGCGCTTCTTAGCCCGAATCCCCCTGCTCCGTCATCCCTCCTAAGCGAAGCGTTCATCCGGCTGTCATCGTGAACGTAAACAACCATGCGAGACTGCTTCGGCGCGACTGATTTGACACAGACATAATGACGAGGCCTCTCTGCTAGTCGGTGTCTTAGGTGATGTCGCGAGTTGTCTCATATCTGTTTGTCTGTATGGGGCCTTGCAGCCAAAGATGCCAAGATGCCTAAGACCGCCACCCAGGGTTTGCCATGCTCGTTCGCGTCCGACCGGGCCTGTTCTTCTGGCACCTGAAGAGTTCGTGAGTCTATCTTTCTTGTCCAGGACAATCTAGTCCAGTGAATACGAACTTGGAGGGAGCCATTGTTTTTTTCAGCGATTCTACTCGTCTACAAGGGGTTAGAAACAGCTTTCTTTGCACAGGACTAAGCAGGTTCTGCCCTAGCCTTGCGGGTCTGATCACTTAGTTAACTCAAGTCGGTCGTGACTCCGACGTGCATAGTCGCAGCATGGCCCAGGCCTCGCCAGCCTAGATAGATCCTTGATTTCTGCGACGGTCCAAGCCGCTTAGGAGTGGACACCCCAGCTAGCCTCTTTCAACGTGCTTTTTCGCCAGGCCTTCTTATATGCGCTCGGCCCCCAATTGGTCTCGATGATCGTATTCACTGTCGTCGTGAGAGGGGGCCGACTGGGGATGCAAACGTCCGGTTGAATGTCTTCTTATTCATCTGTTGAAGGATATCGTATTGTTTTTGTGACTTCTTCGTTTGGAACTCGCTTCTGGTAACTCTCTTGGAGAAACACCACCGTTGTTCGCCGAAGGTTCCGGCGTCAGCCAGAAGGAAACCGTCAACACCAGAAAACCGGCAGCGTGTGTTTGTCAAGAGATATGTCTTTAAGTGAAGTCTAGCTGCATCGCCACAACCCAGGAATGCCCTGTGCTTGCTTATAGATGAAGCAATCGGACCGAATACTGCAACAGACCATGTCCATCAGACCGCTACACTCGCACATGTGCCTTCGATAATCCTCACGGACTACCCACGCTCGTTTTTGATACGCCTATGCCCTAGCACTCCCATACAGGAGAGAAAGAAAAGGGCTTATACTCGCCCACGTCGTTCGTTAATAATCGACCTATACCCAGTACATCAATATATACGATCTGTTTATATCTTCTTATACCCCCGATAATTCCCGCTCATAATCATGCGGCTATCTCTAATCAGCAGCAGGCTCATCGGAGCATCGCTGCATATGATATTAATCTTATTCTTAATAACGCACAGCCGCTGCTCGCCCATGCAACAAAGGTCCCAGGAAGTCGATTCAGTGGCCAATTCAAGACTGATGGCTGAGACTGGGTCTACTCTCGTGACAGCAAGGTCTACTTCGGACAGCAGCAACTTTACCTTTCCCACGGCTTTTGATACACTGGGGGATAATTTCACAGCATCTAGTTGTCCCGATTTCTTTGCAGATTTCCTTGCTGATGACACTTACAAGTCCTGCTATGCAATCTCGCTGCTACTGCAAAACTCCAATTCGTTTTTCAAAGACTTGGCCTCGGAAGTGACATTGGACGAAGTGCTTGACACTTCCTGCTCCGCCAACGTGACCGAGTGTTCGACATTCATGACCAAACTAGCTTCAAACTTAACGAGCTCTGACAACTGCGGTGCGGACTACAAGCTAGGAAACCCCATTGTTACTCAGGCATACGATGGTATGATATCGTACAAACCGATCGCGACAGCGGCTTGTCTAGAAGATCCTTCAACTCAGGACTTTTGCTTTACCGAGGCAGCTACCAATGGCTCTGACATTTCGGATTATTACCTCTACTTCATCCCACTTGGCAATGCCTTGCCCGGTGGCAGTCGACCGACCTGCAACCAATGCACGCAAGCCACCATGGCAGTCTTCTTAGAAGCCGCTTTGATCAAAGGAAGCCCCCTGGCCCAGACATACATCCCAGCAGCTGAGACCATCAATGTTGGGTGCGGACCAGACTTCGTCAATGCAACGGCTGATGTTGGCAGTGAGAGTTCTTCCTCATCTTCTTCATCTTCGAAATCCTCTGGCCTTCTCACAGCAACGCCTCCGACATTGATTACTCTGCTTGGCTCTTCACTTGCAATATGCCTGGCATCGTTTTCGATGTTGTAGCCTTCGATAATTGGCGTGTCTTTTGCAGTATCTCTCCATTTATGAGGCATTATATTTATTGACACCTACAACCCCATCCTGCAGGGAAAGTGTGCTGACAATATAATGTAATATTATTCGCGCCTGTTGACTTTTATGGTTTTTGTTTGCCGGAAGCGTCAAGCATAGAGATTGCTTCAGCTCATGTGTGTATAATGATTGATAGTCTAGCAAGCGACATAGCAATATTCTGTATCTAGAGCAGTTCTGTTATATTATTGTTTCACATTACTCTGAACGTCGAGTGCTTCAATGTCTGGCGTAGAGGAACGGCTTGGCCAATCAGGCGGCGTTCTACGAATCCACCCGCTGTCGGCACCCGCGGATTCCGGCTGTGCAAGCGGCGTTTCACATCAACTGCAATTGCTATTGACTCTGTTAATCACCCTCAATAATCTTGACTTGCTGTTCGTCAGTATGCAGCAAGAGGATCCTATGGTCAGGGACGATAATGTCCCTACGTGGCGAGCGGTGGGTTGTGACTCTACTGTGAATCTGCCTGGTATACATCCGCTAACATTGGCGAGTGAATACGTATCGCGACAATCAAGTGCGATAATTGTCGAAACCGAAAAGTATGCCTGTTGTGTTGACAGCACCAAATAGTTTTTAGTAGTATATTAATGATATGCGACCAGGTGAAATGCGACAAACGATCACCCTGCTCCAACTGCAGAGCTTCAAACCTTGCGTGCAGGACCGCCAACCGGCCCAAGGAACAACGCCAACGAATTCTGATATCCGATCAATAGTCAGTTTATTGCCTGCCTGTTCTTCAAATTCAAGTGACAAGAGAGTATTCTAACAATAATTTTCTGTTTTTGCACTCACAGTGAAAGGAAAGTTGAGATCATCGAAGAGAGACTGGCTCGCATCGAATCTCTACTTCAAAATCTGACGTCCCTTTCCGCTCCCTTTCAACGTCCAGGACTCTCAGAGGCGACTCCGAGAATTTCAACGGCAGAAGCAACACAGGCCACATTCTCGACAAATGATATCCTAAAGGCAGAAAACATACCCGAGCGCGGCTCGCCGTTGCAAACACCCCGAAGCGGAAACGGCGATGCCAAAACTAGCAGCCACGACAATGCTGCTGCTGCCTTTGAGGGTGCTTCTTCGCTCAGTGCCCATTCCGTACACGCAACTCGTATCATAGAAAGTGCCATGAGCAACGATTATGCCGTCTTTGGTCGTAATCCTGAGATGCAGTCTGCCCTATTTGCACTACGAAACCTCATCGAGAAGCAGCAGCAACATGCGTCGCCAGGCAGCCATGACTATCGTTTCCCTAATCAGCAAGCCGAAGCTTCGTCGATTGACTTTTCATCGGCTAAAATGCCTCGTCTAGAATCAGTTGTGTCCTTTTTACGGATTTCTAAAGGTGAGATGCGGTGATTAAAGTACATGAATGAATGCAGGCTAAGGCTTTCTTTCTTATCTAGAATATCACAATTTTCTGGATCACCCCTTCATTGATTTTGAACAATTCAATGAACTGTGTAAAAAAGTCTACTTTGCAACCGAAGACTACTCTCTTGCTACTTTCGCGCTGGTGAACGGTGGTCTATACTATCTTTTCAAGGAGATAGCCTTTGTACAGGGGAAAAATGTACCTGAAGCTGCCGAAAACGCTGCTATGTGTCGAGCAAACCTTGAATATGCTATCAGCCGTTTTAACATCTTCATGACACCTACAAGTGAGAACCTGCAGGCGCTTCTGCTTGGGGTAAGTCTACGTTCTAGATCAGTTTATTTAAAACCTTCAACACTAACTGGAGTGTCAAATAGGCGTCTTATGCGATCGACATATCGCAGCCTTCCCTATGCTGGGCACTCACGTCCACTGCGGCCCGTGTTTGCCAGACGCTCGGCTATCACAGATCTGTGGGCTCGCCAGGAGATAGCCAGTTGGATATCAATCTCAAGAAAAGGATGTTCTGGTTCACGTACATTCTCGACAAGTCGCTCTCCCTTCGTCTAGGTCACTCGTCGATTTTGCAAGACTTTGACATCACCCTGCCGTTATCTGATCTATCAGCTGACTCTCAAATGAGCATGTGGGACACATTATATCATCACTGGATCAAGATTGGATACTTCCAAGGACGCATCTACGAAGAACTATATTCTCCTCGCGCACTGTCAGCACCAGCAACGGAAAGAGCACAAAGGGCGAAACAACTCACGGCAGATATGCGACAATGGTACCAGGAAACCCGAATTCAACTAGACCCTTCCCGAGCATATAATTCGCTCTACTACGAAGCAGCTGCATCGTCTTCCGAGATCATGTACTATGGACTTTCAACGCTAGCTTACCGAGCGATTCCACCTGGTCCATTAGACAGTTCCACTATTTTTACCAATGAGTGTATTGAAACAGCCCGAGCGGCATTGAGGGCGCATCAGAAAAATACCGAGCGCTACAAACACACCAACAGTCATATCTGGCACGGTTATATTTCATGGTATGCTTAATACGTCTTGCCGCTTCTCCACTCCTTCCATTAGTTTGAAATGTTTTATACTATAAACGATGATATAATGCTGAAATAGTACAACTGCAGGGTCCTCATCAACTGTCCGTTCACGCCTTTTATGGTCCTTTTCTGTCATGCAATAGCTACTGCAAATATGGAAGATCTCAAATGCTTAGGCGATTTTGTATCCTCTCTACAAACCTCTGGTGAATCCGTCGAGGCAGCTGAAAAGCTCTGGCGCCTTTGCCATGTCTTCCACCGCGTTGCAGAGCTATACATTGAGGCTAAGGTCAGACAACACCATCATTCCGATAACACCAACAGCAGCCATCAACTCGGCGGTATGCATCAGCCGTCCAACATATCATCACCAGCCACATCAACTACCTTAAACGCCAGTGATGCTGCGCTGAGGGACAACAGTAACAATAACAACAACCCAACAAACACATTTAGATATGACCCCCCGTTCCCAATCGACGATTTCGAGCCCTATCTAAGCGCGCTCGGCTTTCCCAACGCCGCTGGCTTTCTAAACATTGGAACACAGCAACCCCAAGCCGGATTAGTGCCTCAGACAGTAGCAGCACCAGGAGAAGGAGGGCCAGCGACAGAATACAACCCCACTGGGCCCGCCACCCTGGAAGCCGGACTTGGAGCGGGCGATGCCAATTCGTTAGAAAATTGGTTCACGGGGAATGTTAATATTATGTCACTTTTGGAGATGGATTTGTCGAGTATTATCAAATGAAATGGCGTTTTATTTCCGCTTAGCTTATAACTCATTTTCTATTTACGTTATTAATCATCACTACTGCTTATGTATATACTGTTTCATCGTAACCTAGTCATCCGTATATAGAATCGAGACCCTCTGTAAAAAAAAGCAGTGTTCTTCAAATAAAGTTGAAAAAGTCAAAGAAAAATACAGACATACGTGAAAATGCTCAATGTGAGTCTCCTGATCATAAATTCACAAAAAAAAATAACTTATATACACAACTTCAAAAGAAAGTAGGGAAACTATCAACCCCCCAAAAGTGACATCAAGACATAAATACATACATGCAAGAATAAACAGAATTTTGAACGCGCTCAATTGTGCCCCCTAACTACCGATGTCCTGCCAAAGATTGCTCCAAATGAGAACACGTCAGAAATGATACATGTAGTCTCATTTCGTGACACACGTATGAAGTGAAAAGATGAGAAAGGGTGGAGGGAGAAGATTTCGTGAGAAGAAGAGGAATTACAGTCATCATATTCATCATCTGCAGAAGAGAAAAAGCGTAAACAGCTCGCATAGGTTAGGTGAATTCCACGCTATGCTGTGCCTGTTGTCTGGCTCGCGCCTGGGCCCGCTCTGCTCGACGCCTTCTCCTGTTGTTGGCGTAATCTGCGCTCGCTTCCGTGCCTGTCCAAGTGCCTGGAGACGTGATGCTAGCAGTTGGTGGGTATTGTTGCATATTTGACGGCGGACGCGACGGCATCATAGATTGTTGGCTTGCAGCTGCATGCGATGGAACAACTGGTGCTACCGGTGGTGGAGGGGGTCCGGGTGGAGGTGGAACAGATACCTGGCTATGACCAGCATACGACGCAGATGGTGGTTGAAGAGAGCCCGAATAAAAGGATGCTGCTGGATGTTGTGAAGGAGGTGGAGGAGGGTGTGGCATAGCAGCAGCAGCAGCGCCAGATTCAGCTGCTAGAGCAGCCGCTTGCTCGCGCTTCACTTGTTCAGCTTGGCGACGCTCCATTTCTTCGACGCGCCGCCAACGATCAGAACCCGCTTCATTCCCAGAGAGGGAGCTTGCGCTGCCACGCCTGCGTGATCCTCGCCGCTCCCTGGATCTACGCTTAGACTCCCTGCTAGCTGCTGCTTCTTCTTCAGTCAGCTTTCGCAAAGTGACATGACGTCCATCATTGTGCATCTTGACTCTAACAGATACCGGTGGCGATGACACATCGTCACGGCGATCATGCCGTCGCCGGCTGCTGCCACCACTGCCACTCCGACGACGTTGACGACTAGCTGCTCCAGCAGCGGCGCCAGCAGCAGCACCCATGGCAGTAGCAGTTTCGACGTCTGTTCCAGTAGCACTCCCCGATACAACTCGATGCGACGGAGGCGCGGGAGGTATGTCTGCTGAATCCTCCATAACCCCTCCTGTCATTACTGTTTCTTCATTCGGCCCGGGCGTACGCGGTGGACGCGGTGTCACATCCGAGGTCATTTCGCTAGAGAGCACAGATTGGGACGGCCTTTGTCTTCGAGGGAAAAACCCATCTCCCGTGTACTTCTTCTTGCTATTGGCTCTTGCAACTCTCTCCTCCTCCATATCCCGTCTCTTGATTTCATCAACGCGCTGTTGTTCGTTATCGCCCTTCCGACGTTTAAACAAATTTCTTACCGCCGCAAAGGCTCCGGCTCCTAGGATAGCATCTCGTACAGCGTGTCCTTGGCGGTTATCTTGACCTTCGTCCGTTTGCGTGTAGTAGCTGTAGTCCATTGAGCTATAGCTTTGTCGTCTTGCTGGGTGCATGTAAGGTCCCTGAGTGCCAGACTGAGTACCCGAGGCAGCTCGGCCCTCTTCAACCCTACTCATAGTGCCTTCAGACATGCTATCACTTCGGGCGTGGGTCGGACGATAGCGACCCGATTCGGTGTCGCTCTCCCTTTCTCTTCGTCGGTTGAATAATGATCTTGCTAATGCAATTGCGCCGCCAATAGCACCAATCTCGAGCAGCCGCCTTGTCCAATTTGAACGATGATGGCCTTCATCTGAGTATTTCTCTTCAATATAAGAGCTTTGAACGTCACTATCGTCACGCCGGTGCGAAGATCGACGTTTGAACAATGCCGCCAATCCAGCACCAGCTGCGGCGGCCCCTGCCATACGGCCCAGATTACTGTGACGTCTTTCCTCTGAAGGAGGAGGTCCAGATACATAGCTTCCGCGACCATCTTCATCTGGCCCGTATATAACGCCATCTTCATCATACACGTAGGAGCAAATGAAAAATAATGCAAGCCAGAAGAAAGCCGCCACTGAAAAAAGAATAAATAGAGACTTTGGAGAGCCGTATAGAGTCAGACCCATGGGAATCTGGGCAATACCCAGGAGCACTGTGGCCCATCCTATCCAACGGTGAATCTGCCATGATATGTTAGTCAAGTTGGCAGCCAAGCTAATGGAATGACGATGCTAAAGGGATGGGTAAGGGTATATATACCACTAATATTAGAGGCGATCGAGAGTGCCTTCTGCCTAATTCTACTTTGTGAGAGAGCCAACCCCACAGGACCTGAAATATGACCAAGACGTATAATGCCAACCCGATGCCGTGATGGGGATTTGTAAGACTTCTTGACGGCCCTACTGCAAACCATCCCAACACAAAGACAACGGTTGTCAACAGCAGAGTTAATACCTGAAGCCAGGCATGATATCTGTAAGCCGAGTAGCGGTCATATATTGAATAATATCGTATAATCATAATGGCAGCTGGGACCAGTCCGAGGAAGACTATGGTTGCGATCACCCCGTGAGCCAGTATCAGTGGATAGTAGCCTGTCATGTCTCTAAATCGGTTTCCCATGCCTAGAAAAGTCAAGGCTATTTAGCAACAAATAAAGGGACGACCAGATCCTGGTGTATATGCATACCGTTATATCGCATTGTGTCGAAATTGACACCCATCAAATTGGGCAACAAGAATGTGTTTCTTGTGCTATCCCACGTTCCATCTCCAACATACATCGTATCTGAGGAGTACGTACTGCTCCCCGGCGGGGAGAGTGTGTCTGGCATTTTCTTGTGTGCGTGAGGCGCAGATTCCTCGTTCTGGATTGAGTGTCTCCACGCAGCTGTCAGTCAAGCCGAGGAATGTTCACCTCAATGGAGGAGATCTCGTGGGATCCCCCACTCGGCGGTATGCACCATGCGACGGCAGTTTGTGGATGATGAGACTTGATCTGGTGTTTGGATTGGAATGTAGCCTCGACGAGAATGTTCGATGCGTGGATACCCAGCGTCGGTTGTGCAAGGCAGGGAAGCGAGCGACAGTCCCGTAGTAAGTGATAAAGGAAGTATGAGAAATTGATGTGGAGATCCCTAAATGGAGATGTGTGCTGCAGTTCCCAGTGTTCGTTGCAAGAGCGTCCTGGAGCAGCACTGCATCAGACGGAGTGAGAACGAGAGGGCGAGAGGAAACAACAGTTTGCTGTTTGCAGTCTAGTCGCGGTGGGGCGGCTGCGTTGTCGCGGACAACCCGCCTTAGGCGCTAAGGCAACAAGGCAACAAGGCCACCGACTTCGTGTTTGCCCCAGGCCCCAAGGCATCCGCTGATCCTTATCAGCAGCCGCCATCGTCACGCGGTATGGCGTGCCGACTCTGCGATAAGGCGTCTCTCGCCTGCGCTCTCTTTCGCTCTTTCCCTTTTACCCAAGAATGGCTCCCTCTACATAGAAATTATCCTGTCACTTTTCCTTCGACTGGGGGCTTTTCTTGACACTCACCGTGCCTTTGTCTCCGCCATGGCTTCCAATACTGTAGAGGCCTTTGTCAAAGCGCTCTCACGGTACGTTTGATCCGCACAGCTCATGAACTGAAGACGCGCTGACTCTTTTCTCCTTCTGTAGGCTCTTAGGTTGGATCTAGTGAGCAAGATGTTTCAATGTCCTTGAATAGTTTCTGTTCTTACAAAATACAGCACGCTGGCCTGGTCGCTTTCTTTCTATCCGCAGCCCATTAACAACTTCCGCCGCCGTTCCACCTACGGGTTAGCCATCGACTTCCCCACCATCAACACGCTGGGCTTCCTGTGCTACAGTATATACGCTTTCGCCTTTATGTACTCGCCGCTGATCCGGAAGCAATATGCCACCCGCAACCCTGCTTCCCCTGAGCCCTCGGTGCAGTTCAACGATCTCGCATTCGCTGTACATGCTGTAATTCTCAGTGCTCTTGTGTACTCGCAGTTCTTCCCTTTCATTTGGGGCTTCAAGGTTGCACCATATCAGCGCGTCAGCAAGCCTATAGCTGGACTGTTCTGGGGATCACTGCTTACGATTGCCCTACTGGTGTTCTACGTTCTGAGTAGAAGCCCTGACGGTGGCTCTGATCCGTTTTCGTGGGCCTGGATTGACGTTGTATGTTTTATGGCGCCGAATTTCCCTACTCCCATTTGTACGAAGGATTAGTATAAATACTGACCTGCCCATTACAGCTCTACGCTTTATCATACATTAAAGTTGTAATCACTGTGGTAAAATACGTCCCCCAAGCATGGCTAAATTACAAACGCAAGTCCACCTCAGGATGGGATATCAGGCAAATACTGTTGGATCTATCAGGTGGATTTTTGTCTCTGATCCAGTTAATTCTGGACTCGAGTTTTGAGGCAGATTGGAGCGGTGTCACTGGAAATCCCATCAAGTTTCTTCTGGGCAACATCATAATAATCTTTGACGCGATCTTCGTTTATCAACACTATGTGCTTTATGGATCCCAAAAATTTCCAGAAGAAGATAACGACGACACCAATAAAGATCCCCATCTTAGAACCCCACTCCTTTCTGAGGATGGGGGTCTACCTCGATAGACGAGCCGACCACGGTCACAAGACAATATTTATTCAAAGGTCTATTGTGTAATTGCTCGCAGAACAAACCAATTGGGCCTTACTTATATAGAATACACATTCAAATCAGTCCTCTCCTACCTAGAAATGCTTACCGCGAACGACAAAGTTAAGGTCTATCCCACAATAGAATCGTCTCGTAGTAGACCAGGGTCAGCCAGCCAAGAACGTAGCATTCACCAGAAAAAAGGAACCGGAAAGAAAAATATAAACTGAGAGAGCAAAGTCAAAAATGAAAAAAGACCCGATTGAGCATTCTGGAAAATCTGAAAACTACACATCAATTAGTTCTATGCGACTGGGAAGACTGGTGATAGCTTTCATGGTTGTAATTAGGGCAAGGTTTGCCACCCGGTAATCTCAATCTCTATTATCACATAGCGTGAGGTGAAAGCAGCCCCATATCATCCAAGATACATATCTGAATTTTTGAAAGTTTCTAAATTTTTTTGGTTTTTCTAGGTTTGATGCTGTCATAGCCTTGGACCTCCTATAGGGAGTTCACTGCTAATACTTTTGCCGAATTATAGTTACCTGGTCGCGTGTAATACCAATAAACTCCCCGAGCACTGATCGATTTGTCCCCGAATCATTATAGCTTGGTTTTGAGCCAAATAACCGGCACACGGCAGCTGATCAAAAGTGTCATTAGTGAGACACAAGTGTCCATGCGAGTGAAAGTGCTAGCGGAAAATAACTACTTTTCTATTTACTTCTATCGAACTTCAGACATTCCAGCAAGGAGTACTCCGTATTACAAACTTTATTAATAGCCAGCGAGATACTATTTAACCTATTATAGATAAAAAAGTAAAAATTATTTTACAATGTATGCGCCTTCAAGAAGAAAGTTGGCACTGCCTAGCTACCCTGCATCCATCCTCAGCCTTGCATATAGCCCCTAATAAGAAAACCAAAAAGCAATGTGAAACGTAAAGGTATGTCATTTACTTCATTTATTCTAATTGGATGACTGTGTTTTTATTTGCACCCCGCCAAGCTGAATACACATATTAGTTTGTAGTCGTGCGAAAGGGAAAAGAGACCACCCCGAGTAAAACCGTTCAATATTTTTTTCAAGTAACATCCTCTCTTGGAAAAAGGGCGTCTAGCTGATGTCTGAAAACGGGCCCAGCTGTACCGTTTTTAGTATACTGAAGACCGGTGCCAGGGCGTCTTGCTAGGTCAAATCAGGTCTGGCAGGGTTCTTTGAGCAAACTCAGCCGCTATCACTGCATAAGTGCGAATGTCTCCATGCACTTATATTGAGACATATGCAATGGCCTGGAATGAGCTGGACCCAGGTACTTTTTTTATTGGGCAGCGTCGCAAATTCTTGATCGTAAACTAAATTCAATGCATTATTTCGAGTTGCATGCATGGCAAGGGAAAAAGAGCTGACTCTAACTGATAGAAATCACGCGTTGTAAAGCACGCTTTGATATGCATGTGGGTGGAAATACGCGTTTTTGATAATGACGAGAGAAGCCCTGCTAACTACATGTCATCAAACGCAACGCATAAAGAACAAAACAGACTCCATGTATATGCTCCAACGGCTATTCTCGAACAGAACTCAGGCGTGCAAACAAATAGGCTTCAAAAGCATCGAAAGAGTAAAGCATGAAAAGAAATATAGAAATGCAAACAACATAACAAATTCAGTGCAGCAAGCGAGAATAAGAGATGAATATACGGAAACAGAATTTACAATGACCATGTACCGCAATAGAATAGGTCATAGATATCGGCACGCGGGTAATCCCAGACATCGTCCGAATTCATCGACTGCTCCTACAATGGATCCGACGTACATGATCTTTCATGTTGTCCATTCGACTGAAGACCCGGTCACAACTTTCCCATTCGCAAGGAATTTGCGGGTTGTGCTTGGCTTCATGTCGAGTACGATCTTTCTTGCTGGAGAATCCGCCTTCTGTAGCTTGCGGACAGCCATCATACCGGCAAAACAGAGTTTTATTATGCCGATTGAAATGTTTTCGTAGGTCACAAGCTCGTGTAAACACGGACTTGGATGAGCAGCCAGGGTAGCGGCACCGCCACGAGCCATCCTGTTCTAGGAAACCGTAGTCTTCGAGATCCCCGGTGTCAGAAGGAGATGGAGGGCGCTGTGGTGCTGCGCCTTGCTGGTATGACTGCTGATAGCCTTGCTGCTGAAGCTGGTGACGGTGAATGTAGTGAGACTCTATTTCCGGAGCGCCACACTGGGGAGAAATAGAAGTGTTACTGTGGGCCATGGGTTGGTGGATGTATCCATGGTATGATGGTTGTACTTGTCCCATAGCTGGGTGTTCGTATACCGCCATTTCTGCGGCTGAGCGAGGAGGGAAAGCCTCTGTATAATGGTTCTGATAATATCCTGAGTGATTTGGTATCATTGCTGAAAGCTGACTCATTGTGGTAGGTGGTCCCATTTGATATCCCATGTTTGAGTAATATTGACGAGCCATCTCCTCGTCCATTTCACCTTCTGGGATCGGTTGTCCGTGAGAATAAAATCCAGACATCTTATTATCTTACTCGAAGTTGTTTGTTATTCAATTAATATGTGGCGAGTTGCTTCTCCGATGTTATTTTCTGAGGTAGGCTATGGGAGGTCGTGGGGTTGGAACCTGAGCGATATTGATGTCAAGATTCGGGAGAAACCACCCATAATATAGTATCCCGCCGAGCAGATAGGAAAGAAAGTAGATCATCTCTATCAATTTGGTCTAGACTTGATATGCATCACCTGTATGCCGTCATGTAGAAAGTATTTAGGGCGTATACCGTAATACGTTGTCTCATAATAACCACCGTACGCGTACAGCTCTCATTGCAGAAAGAACATTCATGGGGAAAATGAAATGATAACAATAATAGCATTAGTAGTACAAGTGCATGAAGCTGACGACTACGAGGCTACGACGTTGTGGAATCCGAGCTTCTCTTCAAGGGGTTTTTCATAGCACTGTGCTGCAGACCCTTTATGTCGGTAAATGGACCGGATGATCTTCAAATGAACATGGCTGAGAGACAAGACGCGTATCGGAAGATTCCCGCTGAGGGGGGCAAAAATGAGAAGACTAAGCCGGCGAAAATTTCAGGAAATCAGGTGTGGTCAAGATTTATGGATGCAGAGTATGACATTTTATGATATGATTGCTTACCCATGTACGTAGAAATTAGTTACCCTATCCAAGTGTATATGCACGGGGCATCTAACAGTCCTAACTAATCATCTAGTCAGAAAAGAAGAATGCACGTAGTTCTTCAGCTGTTTAATGCCTAAATATACATGGGTATAACCAATTATATTACTGCAAGTTATTCATTAATTCTGCCACCCAACTAGATATGGTTAAGGCATACACTCGACGGAGAACTCCGTGCACGCAGCTAATGCCTGTGGCCACTGAGAAATGAGTGCGACGACCGGGAAACCTCCAGAAAAAGCAAATTAAAAAAAAAAGCAACGACACGAGTTCCTACTGCCAGCTAGATGCACTTATTATTGAAAGACTAAAATAGTCATGCGAATCCGCCCCCCCGGGGAATCTGTACGCCAGTTAGCCTGCACGAAAACACAGAAGGTCCAAGCAGGAATCTCACTACAGCCCGGTCAGAATTGGGAGAAGCAATGAAATCTTGCTAAGATCTTATTACATATGTATACAGGGGAAGGGGGCCAAGCATCATCATTGAAATTTCTGATTCGGGGCCGGCAGCCAGTTTGTCTGTCCTTTCGGTAGATTCCTTTTTTTGCCCCAGCAATGACGCAGAGCTACAGCTTGCCTATAGTTTTTATTACACTTGAATTAATTTTTTTTCCTTCGTCGTCTCCCCTTCTTCGTTCATTTGATGACTGGTCAGAGCTTTCACCAAATGATGCTATCACAGTCAGCGAAGGGTTTCAACTTTCAAGACGGAATTTCTTTTTTTAGGGCGCGAGCGTTCCAGGTTCGGGCCTAGCGCTAGAGGCCATCTTTGGGCCCTGGCTTTGCGGCAGCTGCAGACGCCTCCAGCATGCGCCAACTACGTTTGTAAATGGGTGTAGAATCATATATTTACTACAGGGTGGTCATGGCTCAGCGGATTGGAGGAAGCAGTAGCTAGATATTGAACGGGTAATGCATTAACCGCCGTGTATTAAGCAGTTATTACCTGCTCATTAGACTTATAGAGCGTTGTTAATGGTCATAGATAGACGCCCCATGCAGCATGGCGATCTATAGGTACTCATTCCGAGCCCATGTAGGTTTGTCAGTTTCCCCCGAGATGCGTCCAGAGTACTCTGTGGCTTTAGGTTGATGTCGTGACTGCTTACCTTTTCCGTGTCGCCGGTGTCGTTTAACATGCCGTCCAAGTTTAAAGCCGGTGAGATTGGTGAACATTCGTATTCCGAATTTGACTGCCGACATTGACAATCAGCCAGGTACGGAGTACACAGAAGTGGGAATAGAAGCCTGGGCAACAGGGTCCTTACCGCGGCTAGGTGGAGGATTATCCGATTTCACTGATCTAATACAAAAGAAGAAATCCATAAGTCCTTATGTTTACAGAGTACAGTTTGCAAAGAAGCGTTCGTTCGCTCCCGCGCTCCTCCTTGACTGGGTGTGTGACTGTGCTCAAGCTGGACCTGGATTAAGCATGTTTCCTTTCAGCCACCACCCAACGGGTTAGTAGGACCCTGCGTTGTTTCAAGTCAATATGTCACCTCTGAATGAACATAATTGGGCAAAATCACCCCTTTCTGTATCGAGCATGTAAACTACATGGCTTCCAGCCTTTCAGCTAGGTTGTGGCATTTATTCCATTGTCTATGTCGAGATTGCAACGCAGGGCTAAATAATGAACGGCGACTGCTTACTTCCACAACCTAAGATGATTGACTCGATTGATCGTAAAGGTGAACATATCATGCCTACCAATTGCAGTCACTATATGGTGTGTATGCGCCCCCCCTCCGAAAATAAGAAACGCACGTCAATCTGCATACGCAAAAAGCCTGCTGACAGCCGAGTGTATTTATAATATGCATAACAGAGTGCATATGTGCAGTACAATAAGAAGTATTTACAATAGTTTCAAAGTAGGTACACGAAGAAAGTGAATATCAGTAAACGACACGCAAACATAACGCTCAGTCTATAAATACGTTGTGCCAGGAAAACAACACGGAGGTAATGCAGCTTGTCAGCAAAAAAAGGTCGAAAAGCTCTATTATCGAACTTATGACGATCGAGCCAAACGGTAGCTGAAAATAATAAAACAAATCAAATATTCATACACTGTCGTATCTCATCATGTCGTCATAATCTGGATATAGATGGGGCCGAGAGTTGCCCGTTTATAAATCGCTAGCCAAATTCTGTGTGCGGAAAAGGAAAGGGATATTCAATTATCCCCAGAAGAGCGAAACCTCTATTTTTGTTTAAAAATCTCCACTCAAGTGTCCTTGCTTTGCTTCTTTCTGCTTTCTTCCCGCCCTGCTTTCATTTGTGACACAGTAGCTGTGTTCAAGTCCTGTCGAGCGTCGTCACGTTCATTTGACGTGGAAAGTAGGCGTCTGATGGCTATATGCCAGGTTCTGCAGTGCCTCATCGATTCGTATAAATGGTAAAGAGTGTTCCATGAAACCTATACGAAAAATGGAAAATGACCTTTTCCGAGACATCATCCAAATATAATTGGAATGCAGTGTAGTTAAGTCCTGCCCCATAGCTTTCCATAAAGCATGATCAGACAAGACTCCAAGGACATATTTGAATTCGTTTTGATCAACTTATGTGCAGCATAACCGTGGCAAGGCTTCAAGAATGAAGACGTCGTCGACGGCCCCGTCCACTTCCCTTCGGTCTTTGTGCGAGAACATTTCGCAGCTCTGGGTCATCTTTATTTTTATCAATATGATGAACTCGCACGTGCCTGATGGAAAATAATATTAGAACATTGAACAAAACCATTGACTATAAACTAGACTTAACATACCGTTGTAAGTTGTCGGGACGAGGATACTTGTGCTGTTGGTCCGTGCAAAATGGGCACACATATCCTGGTGAATCGTGCACTAGACCATGGCGGATCATTTCATTTTTCCTCTTGAAACCCTTCCCGCCGACGCCCCGAGGACAGCCAAGAACATGACAGAAGTGTGGCCGGTCTTGGGAGTGAACATTGGCGTGAGAACTAAAAAAGGGGACTCATTAGTTATAACCGTTGAATACAACCGCGGCAATCAAAAATTACAGAAGGCGTACTTTAAAAGATATTGTGTCTGAAAAGCAGCCGCATTGCAGCCAGGGTATTGGCATTTGAACAAGTTCTGACCGGTACCAAGCGCATCTGGGCGTTCTTCATTAATAGATCGTAGCTCAGTTGGAGTGGGATAGTTGTGCGCAGGGCTTTTGCCTATGGAGGCTTGCCGCAACGATGATTCACTGTAAGATGTCATGTTGGACGTATCTGGCGTTAAACTTGGTGGGGGCATCGTATATTGCGATTGAGAAGCTGGCGATGTAGTTGTCAAGCTCATTGGAGACGGATGTGAATAGGGAATCTGAACTGTGGGGAAAGAATCGGAAGTTGTAGATATTCGAGATATTGGTAGTTCTGACTGTGTGCTTGCTCCCCGTGCCAGTTGCGGGGTTGGAGTTGACATAGCGAAAGGTGTGGATGGGTTACTTTCCAGGTCTGCCAGAACGGCTGAACGTATGGATGGCAAGTTTTGTGTATTATCTGGAGATCCAGCTGCTGATGGTGTCGATCCATGGAGGGCGGGGAGGATTATTTCATGGTTGTTTGGCGGAGGAATTGTGAACTTTCCCAGGTTCGAGGCTGCCAGGCTATCCTGTCTAGGCCGCTGGAACGTCTCTAAGGATGTTGTTTGCGACGGATGCGGTTTAGGTGGGAAAATTGCTTCTTGGGGGACCAGTTCTTTGATGGACGGTAGATAGGTATTTGAATTGGTACGTGCGTGGCCATCCGGAATCATATCCAGGGCAGTTTTGGCGAAGACGCTTGCTGGAGTTAAATATGGTTTGGCAGATGTAAGTGTGGACCGTGTTCGACTGTCTTCTTCAGACTCATCTGAGTCTGGCATCAGCGTCTCTTCCCCCGCTTGTCTAGCTATGTCAGGCCTATTAGGATCTAGAAAACCAATCAAGACGGCATCACCTAAAGTGGACTGGTATTTCCTGCGCCGGCGCCGGTGCTTAGGCGAGCGATCCTCCGAGGCTGCGGGACTTGACGGACTTTCGCGTTTGACATTTGATGATGCCTGCTGCTGCTGGTGTTTATCCTGCAGAAACGGGGGAATCGATACGTCTGGTCCATATTTTATCACGGACGGCGTGAGGCCGGGTGAGCGATTCACCGCATCGTCTGAATCGTACACGTCGGAGAACATGAATGCGATTTGGTGGTGCCCACCATGGGCCACGGTTTAGGTGGAGTGTTCCTTGATAAATACAAGACGTTTTGGGAAGTAGCGACAAATGCACCCTAGTTATGATAATTAGCACTGTTGGGCTGGTGCCAGAAAGACGCAGCAGACCCCATCATGGGAGACAGCACGGCTATTGGCGGGGACAGAAGCACGGTGACGGGAGCGATTGACAGGCTGTGTTTTACGGCTGAACGAGGACAGACGAGCATGCGCCAATTTATTGCTAATTCCGCAAACGCCAGGACAAGAGTTCAATGAATGCACGCACGCTCGAATGCGAGGTGAGCGCCGTAGCTGAACGAGCTTCGCTGACGCTTTTTCGTCGGACCAGCATGCTCGTGTATGTGCGGCAGCCACGGAACAATGTTGTCTCGGGGGAATAGGTAGGTACGTAGGCAGACGCAACAGAAACAGAAAACAAACATAAGATGGCGCAGTGTGCTGTGTGGTGGGAAGTTGGGATGTTGGGAGGTTGGGAGGTTGCGTTGTGGTGAGAGAGAGACAAGTCTTACCTTTTGGGAAGGAATGAATGAAGAACCTCAGATGGAAGGAACGAAACAAAGAAGGAAGGACCTGGATGCGGTTCCCGAAAAGGCAAGTACCTCGTGCCTCGCGCCTTCCGTTTGTTGCGAGCGGCGTGCCTGCCTCTTATTGTTGTTGCTCTGCTGCTGCTGTTTGGTGTTTTGCCGGTAGTAGTAGTGCTGCTCGTGCCTGTTTGTTGATTGTGCACAGAGCCGCAACGCATCTACTCCTTCCAATATGCGTGCGTATCTTCCGACAAATATAACCGGTTGGCTGGTCCAACAATCTTTCCCCTTTTCCCTTCCCTCGCAAGCTGCAACGTAATGTTCTTTAAAAAGAAGACTACGGCTGCTTCACCTTGCCCTCGACTCTTGCGAGCTGACGAATACCTCCGCCCGCGAGCCAATGGCGAGGTGCGGGGCCTCGACGGACGCAACTTAGCTGGAACTCGCGCCACGCAATCGCTCGCACAGGTGTCTGGCGGCGACACCCCAAGTGGCAACGCTAAAATTCACGAAGAAGATCGATGAAATCAATCACTCTCAGAAACCAACAAAACCAAGATCTCGAATGTCGTCGTCAGTCCATTGATGCGTGGTGTCATCCTCTCGCTGCGGGCAGCGGCTCAATGGGCGGGCGGGCTGGCTACTCACAATAATCCCTACGTACCCTCCTCGCTGTATATGGAGCTAGAGCTAGACCGCGGGAGAGCCGCTACACAATACGTACTAATTTTCGGAGTGGAGCGAGCGGTCAGAGACGCAGAAGCCATCAGAAGGAGGCTGAAAAAATCGGATGAAAGTGGAAAAAAGAATCGAGCAGGGGGAAAAGAGGAAGGGGGTGGGAAAAAGAAAGAAGAAAATAAATATATTGCTGTCACTAAAGTTTCGCTCCAGATCTCCGCAGCATTTAGACACAAAAAAACTGGAAATTTTATGCGGCCCAAAGCCACACAGCACGAGTCGGAAATGATCAGAAGGGAAGGATGAGCATTCAGATGGAGGGCGACACAGGTCAGCCCCTTTTGACTTGAGCCTCCATTTTTATGGTTATGCACTGAGCCCGTGAAAACAATGGATTCTCTCTTCCAAGGTGGCACGAGCCTCACCCAGCATGCCGGCCGCACATTCTCTGGGATGGACGGCCGATCACACTTGGATGATAAGAGACCGTCCCCACTCTCGGGAGCTACGTTCTTAGAGACGAAAGTACCGGATCGTAACGTTCTGTTCTTTGCGCCCTCTTTCCGTCATTTTGTCCTTGCTTGCTTCAAAGTTCACTGTATATAGCCCAAGGTCTCCTGCGTGCCCAGGCCGAAACCATGGGGTCCTCGGAAGTACAGCCATTGGAGCGACAATACCACTGATCTTGTGACAATTTTATGAGTTGCATCTGACAGCGTCCGCGGTACCAGCGCATGATGAACCGAAGCCCTATTGTCTTCAAGCAAGCCACCTTGGGCATTCTTACGTACGCCTGGCAAGCCTAGAAATAGCTCACACGCGTTTTCGTCAACTAGTCGTCGACCCGGGGCGAAGTGGTATCAAGACGATCGCTCATGAGGCTGTTATTACATTATCTTGTTATGAGCAATCAATTACGGGGAACCAGCGCTGGGTTGATGACAGTTAAATGAATCCAAGAGACGCACTACGACGTGGTAGAGAGCAGGCATGACGACGACGGCAACGACGACAACGAAGAGAACCTTGGACGATTGGGCGTGGAAACACAGCCGGGATTATGAATCGAAGAAGCTGACGCAGCTTGCGCCACAAAACGAGTTAGGGTGGGCGGAGGGGCGTATCCTGAGACGTGTCGGCTGCTTAGCACAACCTTTCTACATCCCCAAGTAGGCAACTAACGGGCTACTAGTTTAGCGCCGCAGCATGATGCCCGGAAGAGGACGCAAGCACGTACTAACACTCGTGTCGCAGTGCTTGGTGCAAAGACGGAAGATGCTTGGCTCGTGGAATTGAGAGTTGACAACTGACCCAGCTGCACCGATCGACACCGACGAGATCAGCGCGGAGGACTGTGGCAGGATCACAGACAGGCGTACCAGTGTTTCCTTTCTATGGAAATGAAAACGAAAACGAAAATGAAATTAGACGGCTGTCCACTCATGGATTGCTGCTGCCTGTGCGGCTCTGCATGCAAGCAACAGCGACGGATGGGCGGGCCAATCAACGCGCGGCCCCATGGATTACGCAGCCCTGAGCGGGGCCCAGTGCGCAAGGCCAATAAGAGCCGCAGCGCGCGGTGGTAAGGGCTGCATAGCGGGGCCGTCAGCGGGACGAAACGCCTAAACATGGCTTTCCCGCCAATCGCGCTGCAGGGAACCGGGTCCACCTCCGGCAATCCCCGGCACCTGGCGCTGCTGATTGGCCGGCAGCAGTAGCCTCATCCGTTGTTTCATTAGCGATTCCGCGTAATCATTAAGCCAGACTTCAGAGAATGCTTGTATACGGATACATAGTACTCTGAATAAATCTGGATCGTGGATGTATGCTTCATTCAATGCCAGTCCGCGCAGCGAGTCACGCAAGACGCGAGGCTGGCTGGCTGGCTGGATTACGTACCCCCCTCCCGGCCCGCTTTCCGTCCCTCGCACCACGTACTTTCCTGCATACTCATGACCATACTAGTACGTATGAACATGATCATGTAGGAGTCGTCGGACTCCGAAGCGCACAGCGCACCCTGTGGGGGACTAATGCGGCTCCAAAAGCTGGCCGCCAACTGTCCGTATGCAGATTGCTACCATATGATTCATCAACAGTCGAAGATGGCATTTCCTCAGTACTCTGTCCTGTACGCTTTCTGTACTCTGTACCATACTACCTGCGTAATCACAATGACTCAAACTAGTGTCGAGCTACGCGGTCAGCCTCACATGAAATAAATATAAAACGTTCCCCGCGGCATGCGGGACGTGCCGGAAACCCGAATAGGGAATGCCAGTCGGTGTTGACAACATCGTTCCACCTGGAATTTGGAAACTGTGTGCAAAATCTTAACAGCTTAATCAACGAGCAACCAAAGCGCGAGCCAACCAACCAACAAGTCTTACCAACACAAGCCGGGGTCAGCGCGAGAGTCAGAGTCTCACTGGATTATATAGATACATAATAAAGTCCGGCTATGTACTGTTGTTTATTGAATTTGCCGGAGCAATTTAGCAATCCTTTAACCGCTGCTTCATGGTGCATAGAGGAGGCAGCGTGATGAGCCGCATCCGGTTGCGCTAATTTAAACGATCTGCCTCTCGTATAAGTCTCTCTGTTGTTTCTCTGCGGAGACTTTTGTCGCTTCTCGAGTCATTGGATCCAAAAAGAAGTTCCCCTAACACGAGAGCTTACGTGATTTTATTTCAGCTCTGCCTACCTAGTCTCGTATGACCTGCTTTTTGTTCATGGCATTGCTCGTAATTGCCACTATGTGTGGGCGTACATATATCCCAAACAGGAAAGAGGGGAGAGAGGATTGCACCTTCGCCTCATAAAATGCTGTCTTGGCCACTTTTGTGATTAGATCGGGCATCATATCTGCCGCCGACTGTGCATTGACGTCCTCGCTAGGTGCATACAATAGGTGCAGAACAAGGAAATCGTATGTGTATTTTCTTCTCGGTATACTTATGTAGCGAAGCTAAATTGTCGGGTAATGGAATCAAACGAGACGTCCATCACCAATGGCCAGTACCTATATCTTGTAGGTGTTATTTTACCGGGGTGTCCAAGCTCATCCACAGCAACATTCCAGACCTGGCTTCCGATTCGACATGAAAGTGAAGCACCAATCAACTCTACCTCACTCCCGAAACAAATCCGATCAAATGGAACGAAATTCCATGGGCTACTCTTCTTTAAATCTATTCTAGTTTTGTTGCACATAGTATTCGGATCCGTCTCGTCGGAGACGATTAGTTGCATGGATCCATATAAGTCCATGCTGTGTAACGCGCGCATTGTCGCCTGTGTTCTGCTAAGTATAGAATGGGAGAGGCCGTGATGACGATTCACCACTCAACTTGTCTTGCATCTGGTCCTATTATTATAAGGCCGGAGTATTTGACGAATCCCCCCGCATCAATTAGTTACATGGACCTTTCATCATCCTATAACGACTTGTTGCGATGCAACACATACATCCTAAGAGAAACCCTTGCCGTTGAGAAGGATGTATTCGAAATGAATGTTGTCTTTTTGCCTACGTGTTTTTCTGCAGGACAATCATCAATATTCCTTACCTGAAATAACATCTCCTATATACATATCTCACGAAATCGATATTCGCAGGTTTCTCTTCCCAAAATGTTTAAAGTTGGTCCAGTCCGCCTTGAAGGATATTCTCCGAAAGTCTTGTGAATTAAGGATAAACTCATGAGCCTGGTATGGATTTAATTTGGGCCGCAATATTGCCCGTGTGCTACTTTTCTACCAATGAATGAAAGCCGATGTATAAAACAATTGTCCATTACACCGTTTATGTATCTTGTTAGCGTCTAGATGTCTACTGGCAGCACAAAAGTTATTGGTTCCACGTTTCCAACGTACAGTTGGTGATAAAATCAAACAATCTGTGAGAATCCAAAGAACTTTGATGATCAAATTAAATCCAAGTCTTAAATAACCTCTTCTGGCTCAACCTTCTGGCTTAACATCATTCCCGCGCACTTCAATGGCGGCAATCAACGCTGTATATGTCTATATAACTCTTGCTGTGGCAGTCGTCAAAATGTTTTGGTCAGTCTCTTTTTGTAACATCATCAATTTCTTTCAGATGCTTATCCAGCATGGACAACTGATAGCTATACAAAACTATCAATCAAAGCCTGGTTTATGACACGGAACTGCCCAGGGGGATAATTACCCCCATAGCGTCACAACTAAATAAAAACGAACCGCTGGCTTCTCCGTGCTAAGTAAATAAAGACTCCAGAAGTGAGCAGTTAACATTAGGGCTCCCTATCAATTACAGACGGCCCCTCTGGCGCTTCGCTGCCACGGCTTGCACTCGTCGATAGGTCTCTTCAGCAAACGGTTTCAAGTTCTTGGTGTATTCTTGCGCTCGCGCACTGCTTGCCTGTCGCAATGCATACCGCGCCGCAATTCCTTGCATAATGACTGACGTGCGGAGGGAAAAAAAGGCATCTCCCCAGTCGATATCTGGCCTTGGATCATAGCCAGACACTTCGGCATACCACTGTAAACATTGCTCCCTGGTCGGTATCCCCGGTAGAGCACCCTGCTGGAAAGTAGCCGCTTTATGTTCCACCGTGTCCAGGTAGTACGGACTGGTTAGATTCGAAATATCCGAAAGTGGATGGCCAATAGTCGCCATCTCCCAGTCGAGAATGCCAAGCACTCTGGGTTCGGTTTTGTGGAAAATCAGGTTATCGATCTTGAAATCACCGTGTACAAATGTTGTCCGATCTCGAGGCTGAAAAGCTTTGTTCGAGAAGACTTGCATATTTTCCTGGAAATGTGGCAGTTCTCCAACGGGCTCTTTGGAGTCTACGTCGACCGCTTGTGCCTGCACATGGGACACTCTCCCCAAAGTTGAGATTTGGCGGTCATAAAAGTTAGAGTGTTTCCCGAATTTCTCCATGCCAACAGATTTGGGGTCAACCCGATGCAGTTTCCCAAGAGTTCGAAGGGCGTCGTGCCATCTGCATGATTGGGAGAAGAGATGTCAGATACGCATTTTCAATAGGGATTCAGTAACAGCAATAAAACACACACACCAAAAAAAAAAAGAAATGGAGGAAACAAGGACAGATGCCGTACATTTCGCTTCTTTCTTGAGCGCTCACACCTGGGATAGCAGGGTCCGTGAACGATCTCCCGTCTAGAAATTCCATAATGTAGAATGCTGTGCCAACCACCTGGACATCCTCACACAAGATCAACACTTTCGGCACGGGGACATCGGTTCGCTCCAAGGCGTGCAGAATTTGGTATTCGCGTTCGACTTGATGCGCGGTTTTGGAGAGGAGCTTGCCTGGAGGCTTCTTACGCAGAACGAACTTCTGGCCATCGGCGGCGATGAGCTGGTAAGTAGGATTCGACTGCCCAAAGCCAAACTACAGCAGATGACTATATATTAACACGGTATTGCAAGCAGTATCTCGCGTTTCAGCAAGCCGCCACATACCTGCTTCACGTCTAGCGGCGTCTTGATCAATGGCAGATTGAGTTCAATATACCGCTCCAGCGACGCAATGTCGATGGGCTGCCGCACCGGACCAGCCATGACTGCTTAATTGTTTCTCTAGAGGTGTTGTATCGTAGCCAGCAGCTAGCGGCATTGACTGTATATGCGTGCGTGCGTTTGTGAGTGGTTATTTAATAGGTCTGGAGGTGCAAGTTAATGAGCAGAGCATTGTCCCTGGCGCTGTGGTTATGAGTGTAACTTGGGCCGAGGCACAAAGGCTATGGGAGCTTCCCCATACTTTGGCCCCGCCGAATAGCCGCGGCGTCCCCGCTGTTGTCTAATCCTGTAAGCTAGGCTGATTAATGTGCATTGTAGCATGGTTAAAGTATATACGGGGAATATTCACTACTAGAACAAGGTTCTGGCTCTATAACATAGGGCTTATGGCATATGGCAATGCTGCCAGGGAGCAACAGAGATGGTCGCGATAAGCTGCCCATGTGATTAGGGTTTGCCCTTGCTTCCCGTTCGGGTAAGACGACAAAAACGCGGGCGCGTCGCTCACCGCCTCGCAGAACGCGTCCCAAACTCAGCACGAAAGAACGAGATGTGCATCCAAGGGATGGCGGCTGGCCTGCTGGGCCCATAATACCATGCGTACTAAAGAACTCGACCTCCCACCCCTCCTCCACTTTCCTCTTTTCTTGACACAACTACCATGACGAAGGACACCACCCCTCCTCCTCCAGAAACAACGTCCTGCACCGCCGCCCACGAACCTCCTTCGCTCCCCGCTTCACCCCTCCCTAAAAGACCAAAAACCACGACAACAGACAAGGATCTTGCTTCGTCGAGTATCGCCGCCGACATGGGTTCTGTAAATGACAACAACGTCGCTGTCACCTCTATCTCCCAGCCCCAACCTCCGCTTATGGTCAAGAAGCTGGTCGAGTCCGCTAAAGCCCCTACTCGTGGTTCTGCCTTCGCCGCAGGATATGACATTTACAGTGCTAAGGAGACCGTGATTCCGGCAAAAGGGAAGGGCCTAGTAGACACTGGGCTGGCCATTGCGGTTCCCGAAGGCACATGTATGCCGTTGCGCTCGCTTTCTTAATTTTCGATACCAATGTCAAACCAAATGCTGATGACGGGTGTGTCAATCCAGATGGCCGCGTGGCTCCACGCAGTGGACTCGCTTCGAAAAACTTCATCGACACTGGTGCTGGCGTCATTGATGCTGATTACCGAGGCGAAGTCAAAGTACTGCTCTTCAACTTCTCCGATGTAGATTTCACTGGTATGACGAGGCGCTCTTTTCCACCCCGTCTTTTGACACTCGACTAATTAATTATGTAAACAGTCAAGGAGGGAGACCGAGTGGCCCAGCTTGTTTTGGAAAGGGTACTACAACGGAATTTCACTTTCTCATGTCTGAACATACTAACTCTTCGCGCTAGATATATACCCCTGAAGTTTTAGTGGTGGAACAACTGGAAGAGAGCGTCCGCGGCGCAGGCGGTTTTGGCAGCACTGGAAAATGAGAGGTTTTAATGGTGTTAACTGACAGGATGCGATAGACATGCAGTGCAGGCTTCTGTATGCTCTTCCGTATGCTCTACTACGATCCGGATGATTATGAACAACAGAGGAAAGGCTGTTCAAAACATTATCTATACTTGCCTTGACCATTGGGTCAATTGAATCAGACAGCGGTAGCTAGCCAGAGCCAATCTTTCAAATTGGATAGTCGCAGCAGCCCATCGATCCACTGCATTCTTCATTTTGTGCCTAGATTTCATACATTTGATCACCGCTTCACGATCGGATGGAACTTTGAGCTCTCCTTGCTAATATGACGGGATTTAGATAAACTGCACTCGTAATCAGGCAGCGGACTAGTAAGAGTTGGATTATCAGAGTTTTAGGTTGCTTCGCTAGGTGCTCCGTAGGATATCACAATTTTGAGCAGTCTCTTGGGTTCCAATTACCGACTGCTGAATCCATCGTTTCACGATTGCTTTTATGTATCTCATCTAGAAGAAAAAATGTATTAAGAGAATGCGTGGCTGTATCTTACGTGGCACTCTTTTGTTGGATATACTCAGGAAAATATCAAAATAAACCTGATACTGCTCCAATTATTCAAGTTTTCAGACATCCCGCCATTAATCATACTAAGTAGGCATATGTAGAAGCTCGTAGGGAATGGCATGACGGCGGAAGAAGGGCATGTCTTTGATGCCTGGTAATCCAGGCACCAACCCCCACTAATATTCTAATCGGCCCCATGATAAGAATAATTCTCGAGATCAGTCGATTCCTCAGCACGACTTTGGTTGAATGAGTCACACGCAGCTGCACCGCTACTTGAGCATTTATAGACACTTCGCGCAATATTTTGCATAGAAGATCGCCATTAGCCTCTGATCTGCACACCACGTGGAAATTCTCTCCTCCCCCACCTATTAGTGCGTCGACATAAGTGACCGGACTGCCGGAATGGTATCAAATGATTCTGTTACTGCTGCTTCCGCAACGATGCCAGGCTCTGATGAACGAGATGAGGTGCCTGAGACAAAAGTGCTTGCAATAGCCAGTCATGTATGTGTTCAAGCTGTTCAATTGAAACGTCCCATGTTCGGCAACATTTCTATCCAATTCAGATTTTATAGGCTGCTAATCCCTGCAAATAGGTCTGCTACGGGTTCGTTCTTTTGTTTGACAGTCCTACGATTTCTGGTCTTTCTTTTAAACTGACTAGAAATCCTCACCAGGCTGGTGGGAAACACAATGGCCACATTTGTGATGCAGTGCCTGGGCTGCGAAGTGGCTGGCATCAACACCGTTCATTTCAGTAAGCTTATCCCGTTAATTGTACCGGAAAGAATGAAAACCTGAAAGACCATCCCCGGCTAACGACCTCCAAGGCAATCATACTGGATATCGACAAGTGAAGGGAACAAAGACTAGCGCAGAGGAGATTCGCAACCTCTACGAGGGGTTGACTCAAAACTATCTCACGGACTTTGACGTTTTACTCTCAGGATATGCACCCAGTGCAGCTGCCGTCGAGGCGGTGGGTGATATTGCCCAGGATTTGAAACGTCGGGCAGAGGGGAAACCGGGTTCCTTCTTCTGGGGTAGGTTCAATTCGATCGAGTCTCGTCCTTTACTCTCTTCCCTGCCTATGCGTTGGTCTTCTCTTTGCTAAGGAAATATACTTATAGTCCTTGACCCCGTCATGGGTGATTTGGGCCGCTTGTATGTGGCTGAAGACGTTGTACCGGCCTATAAACGGATTATACATCACGCGGATTTGATTCTACCAAATCAATTTGAAGCAGAGTAAGTTCACTCCAGAAGTCAAAACCGGATGCACTACATGAAAAATCAATACGCAATTGTTACTGACAGCTACACAGAACACTATCCGGAATAAAAATTTCAACCACCAGTGATCTTACCAAAGCTATCTCTCTAATACACAAGATATATTCGATCCCTCATATTATTGTCACGTCAGTCCAGTTGCCGAGTCTTGGCTCGTCGACACCATCGGGGATAATGACAGTCATCGGATCCACAGTGCGCTCTGATGGTGCACCTAGATTGTTCCGCGTTGATATTCCGGCCCTCGAGTGCAATTTCAATGGCACAGGGGACATGTTTGCTGCTCTGACGGTGGCACGCTTGCGCGAAGCAGTTTTTGCCGCTGGGCCGACTCTCAGGGAAACGAAATCTTGGGTATCACCGGATGAAGTTTCTCCAACAGAGTTGCCCCTTGCGAAGTCTACCGAGAAAGTGCTTACAAGCATGCAATCTATATTGCTAAGGACGATGAAGGCTCGAGAAGTCGAGCTTGCCAATCCTGTCGACAGTTCTGAGGCCACCGAAATGACAGACGAACAGCGGCAATTCAGGGAGCATTTGCGGCGAACGAAGGCTTCAGAAGTTAGGTTGGTCCGAAATGTGAACTTTCTACGCCACCCGGTAGTTGCTTTCAAAGCGCAGGAATGGACGGAATAGAAGAGCAATTCTTGATTTTGCGTTCCAAGCATGACAGACGCGTCTATTAGCATTAGATATAGATAGGTGTTTGTTAGTGAGAGGTTAGTCAAACCACCATCAAAGGTCGATGGTTTAAAACATATGAACCATGTCATACATGAGACTCAAAAGGATGTATGAATTTAGCTTGATTGAAATATCTTCTCGACTGTCACTAGCTTCTGACACCCACATATCGAAATCTACGGCCTACGTCAATACGATATGCATGTAGCTCTCCGTCCATGCACCCTGCCACCAATGATTAAGGAGTAGAGTGTTTGGTAATTGGAGTGCAAAATAGTCTCGGCACGTAAAGAAATAATCCTTCAGCAGTCGGGTATGGGAAAATAAACCACGAAGCTGTACACACATATGCCTGATGAATATTAAAGCAAACAATGCGATCGTTTCCTTCTCCGTCACTGAAGAGACAGAAAGGGTATAATCCGCTGCTATGAAATCTTCGTAAAACTCTTTTCGCCCTGCGTGGGAGTAAGATCTGCGTCTATGTCTGGACAAAAGGAATAGTCATGTGCTTCCTGAGAAAAAATTGTCGAGCCTCATGTCATTTCCGCTCGAGTCGATTTGTCGTGTCTATTTGACAATCATGATAGATTCATTATCACACAGGAATCTTCGCTGAATAATCAAGATGGATTTTCATATTTCAGTTGCTTTCATTTTTTTCTCCTTTAAGCGACTTCACGCTTGCCTTCCTCGCGCTCCTTCTGTAGACGTTGTTAGTTGATGTTCACTCTTGTCGCACGGTTTCTGCTTAGATTGGAGAGCAGAGGACGGTTCAGATGCAACATACCAAAGCCTTCGCGGTGCCATGGAGAGCGTGTCTGTGGTTGCGTCGGAACTTGGGGTCGGTTCCTTTCAGAGAAGGGTAACGGTAGGTCTTTGGCTTCTTGATACTGCGAATCGTAAAAGTCGAGTCAGCACTCTTGTTTCAACCCACGCAGTCATATAAAGAGCATGTCGAGGAATCGTTTAGGAGCGACAGGCGAGACATCATGCGAAAGATGGGGGACTTGAGAACGCACCCGTTACGGTGAGCCTTCTTGCTCTGATTGTGCTGGGACGAGTTCTTGGACTCTGTTCATCGAATGAGTCAGCGATCTTGTTTTGTATGCATTAGCTTCCATTGCAATGATGCGCACGTACTGGCCATCTTGACGGTTTTGTCGCGATGAGGAGTTTGTCGTAGTGAAGGCTGAACTGAAGATGGGAGAAGTATCGCCGAAAGGCACGACTCGGGTAGGGCTCGGGTTGTGTGGGCTGGCTCGCTTAGGCCAATGTGGCTAGTGCCGTGCCGTTGCGGCTAGACTCGTTCGCCGTCAACCAATATGCCTGGGACTCTATGGTCTTGTTTGGCTACAGATCATACAGGTATTTTGTTCCCTGGTCTGGTTACAAATGCAGCACTGGTATAACCAATGCTGTTGCATTAGTTGGGATTTTGATCGTATCATTCTAATGCATACGGGAGACCGCTGGGGGCTCAGAGTAACGTCATGATAGCGGTCCTCGTTGGCCATAGTAATGATCATCTATGGATGGACATCCCACGATAACATAACCACTATAGAACACTCATAAGTCTTGCTTCTGCTAGAAAATGCATTAAACATCTATGCCGCCTCCAAGGCGACTGAGTCTTCTGTTCATCCGGTGCATGTCACGTGATTCAACGCCAAGCCTTTCCGGGAAGCGCGAGTTTGTTCCGACTTTGACCGTTTCTCTCGAACCACCTCAGCATATTTGAAGGGACATCGTCTGCAATCATCACCCTCCTTCAACTACCCGCACAATGAGCTCTCTCCGGTTTGCACGGGCTGCCCTCCGGGCGCGTCCTACTGCCATCCGCGTCCCTGCCGGTCGCAGAACCTACGCCGATGCTGTCCCCGACAAGATCAAGCTCTCCCTGGCCATGCCTCACCAGGTAAGATGAAAATGCACACTGCGCAACAGATTGGGCGAAAGGCCATGTGGACAAGTCAATTGCTAACTCCTCTACCTTGGAATCACTTAGAATCTCTTCAAGTCTGTCGACGTGTACGTTCCGCACCTCCCGCAGTGCTTTCAGCCATCTTTACTCTGGTCCGATATTAATCGATTGTGAAACAGTGTCCAAGTCAACATCCCTGCCGAGTCCGGTGAGATGGGTATTCTCGCCAACCACGTTCCATCCATTGAACAGCTGAAGCCTGGCCTTGTGGAAGTCATCGAGGAGAGCGGTGGCACCAAGCAATTCTTCCGTACGTCGTCTGAGAAACTGTCTGCACGCTGCAAAATTAAAGCAGACGATGCCGCATTTCTTGTCATGAGCGAGTCGACTAACAATGTTTGTGTCTACAGTTTCTGGTGGCTTTGCCGTTGTCCAGCCTGATTCTCGTCTCAGCGTGAACGCCGTCGAGGGATACCCACTGGAGGACTTCTCCGCCGAGGTCAGTTTACGTGATATAACCCGGTGGGCAGATTGATACTTACATATATTACAGGCTATCCGTGCCCAGATTGCTGAAGCGCAAAAGATTGCCAATGGCAGCGGCAGCGAGCAGGATATTGCCGAGGCTAAGATTGAACTTGAGGTATGCCGTGTCATAACTATATCAACTGCGAAAACTTTGTTTTACTAACCGATTCTCCCCAGGTCCTCGAAACTCTTCAAGCCCATGTGAAATAGACTCCTTGATGTAAATATTGTCTACCAACGCGTTTCAGTCTATTTCAAAATAATGTAGAATTATACTCAATTTCCTGAAGGTGTTTATCTCCTTCACCAATGGCATCTCATTTGTATTTTACTTAGTATGTCTTTATACAATCTCCGAAAGAACGGCTTTCGCCATGCTGTTCATATCATCAGATATTAACAAATATGTTGAGAAATGTGTGGGATGAGCGCATATTTGGAGTATCTTTCCTTCAAACATGATAAGTTAATCTTACCAGACCTCCCTACTTCCACACGATCAACTTCTTGTCAAACCCACCACTAATAACCCACTCTTCACTTGATCCATTTATAACGTTGACCCGGCCTGCCCAAATACTTCTCACTTTACTGCCCGCGTCGTGCCCATTCTTCAGCACTACAACCACCTTGCCAGTCTTAGCCTCCACGCCACGAATGGCCCCATCGTCTCCAGCAACCCATACCCCAGATCCATCAGGTCGCCAGACAACCTGTGGCGTTGAGTAGGCTGTTTGCGGCGCGAGTGTATTCGCTTGGATAATGATGGCAGCATCTTCACGGTTTTGAAGTGCAAGTGAGGCCATCGCTTGACTGAGCTGCGTTTCTGATGCGGGTATAGAAGTTCCAACAGCTGTGTCTGTATTGCGGACGTTATCTGACACCATCCCGCCATGGTGGTTGGCGTCCTGTCGAGCGCCGTCCTCGGGAATGTCGCTATGTGAAGAGGGGAACAACAACCGCACAATCATTATTTTCATGTGTGGTAACGTTGACAACGCCACAGCGATCAGCTCAGGGTCATGTGGGCTCAGAGCGAGGCAAGATGGTGAAAATGCAACCCATGCATTGGAGTGGGGTGCAAGGTTCTGCTTTCCAATTTCTTCACAAACTTGTAGAGTGCTTGCAAAGCGTAATGGTTCAAGATTGTAGTAGTATATATGTGTTGAGTCGTGCCGTGACACGAGAAGCGTCACATCCTTGTACACAGGATGACGTACAAGGAGTATAGATTCTGGATTTGTTGGTAGTTTTATAGTCCCCACTGGCTCACCTATCAGAAGATCTGTCGCTGCGGGAGAGGAAGATAATGTCATGCGGTAAATCAGAACTTGTGAATCCCATCCAGCGGTGACAACCCAAACATCTTCCTCGTTCTCATACGCAATGACTTTGACTACGTACTTCTTGTGGTCCATCCTTCGGTCTACGACTTCACTATCTCGCAGTAGGAGAAGTTGACCGGACATACTCGTTAAAAAGTGGTAGTGCCCTCCCCTAACAGAAACATGCGAGAGTATAGGTGAGTCGGAAAGTCCAACCATCGAGGCCACCTCTGAGTTGCCCGAATTCACGCCGAAAAGATTCAAACGCTTATCTGCAGTAGTAGAAACAATGTAAGAGGGATTTTTCTCGGAATTCTGGTCGGTCCCTGCCATTCGCCATGACGCAACCGAAACCGAGAGCAAATTGGACGACGTCGATGTTTCCATGACATGCGGCGATGACGGGGCTGAAGTATCACTGTTCATGAGCAAGTTCTGTAATGAAGCATCTGGGGAGTTGCCATCCATGGATGACCGAGCCAAGTTGGTTTCCATGTATGTCTACTTACCTGGCGTGCTCCATCCAGCATCATCAAGCTGCGAGTCACCGTGTCTCTCGAAGGATAAACTCCGATCAAATTTCTTCTTCTCCTGTATGATCCCCTCGAGAGTCCATTGGTCCATACCTGCAAGCTCGTCTGACTTGTCTGAGGACTTGTTCCGAGTATATCTGATAGTCCCAACGTCAGGCGGCAAGCCCGCCTCGCGGATGAAAGCATCTAGAGTGTCGCTGTAGTTGTTTGATCGCAGAAAATGCGCCACGAGCATGCTCGCTAGCAGGCTTTCGGACGATGCATTCTGTGGTGTCAGCTCTTTCAACGACGATGTCATTTTCTTCACGAGGGTTTCGCATATGATTGACTAGCAAGTGAGATGTTGTGATATCAAGTCTGGCTTGAGATTCGGCCCTGATTGGCTGGGAACATGTCACGTGAAATACAGTCACGTGCCGTTTCAGCAAGTGATAACTACGGTGACAAAGCTACGAGGCGAGATAAAGCGCCGCGTATGCAAGCGAGGAAAGCTTCACTTATCACCTTATCGCGGTATTCTTCACCCCATTCCACGTTATTACCTGTGAGTGCTCTGTTGATTAGTCATAGCTGCCGTTGACTTCACTCCGCATTTGGGGAAAGCGCGGGCCAAGACGCGGCAACCCGACCTCTCGGGACAATCTCAAAAGTTCCCACGAGCTCATCTTGTCATCTTCTCTCGCCTAGCATCTCAAAAGCAATTCTCAAAAGCAAGGACATCATCGTCGCTAAAGTCTGCTTTTTTGCCTTTACCGTTCTCTACTTCTTCCTGAATTGAACACCTCACACCGACAAAACTCGATTTCTATGCCAGCTGTTACAGCTCTTTAGTTTCTTTTCACTACAAGTATAATGGAAGTGGCGGCTCTTCAACAGCCTCCAAACCCGACCGCAGACGCCATGGAATCGTCAATGGATATTGATATGGATCTTGACTTGGGCCCAATTCCAGACGCCGAGCTCATTGAAACAGTGAGCTTTGCACAAATCAAATCTCAGCTTAACCTTGGAACGCTGACGTGTCAATTACAATCAGGATAATATCGATCACCAAGCCTTCACAGCTGAGAATGGCGTTGTCGATACCTCAGCAGCAGAATCGCAATCTGAGAAGGTGCACGTTCGGGGTGTGGACGATTTGACTACGGACGATATCAGGCGATTTGCGACAGACCACTTTCCCGACGAACAACCCAGCCGGATCGAATGGATCGATGATACATCTGCGAATATTGTCTACTCATCTGAGGAAGTTGGTGTGCGAGCTCTCACTGCCTTGACACAGCTCGGTGAGGAGGATATTTCCGCGCTACCGTCGCTACGACTACGTACAGCCAAATCGCTCTTGTCGCATCCAGATTCTGTTTTGCAGGTACGGTCTGCCGTGAAAACGGATCGTAAGAAACCTCGCGCGCATGAAGCTAGCCGGTTTTATCTGATGCACCCGGAGCATGATCCTCGCGAGAAGTTGCGCCGTGAGCTCGCCGAGAAGCGTCGGCAAGGAGGTAGGCGTGATGATAGTGATGGCGACTACCGGCGTGTGCGATTTGATGACCGTGAGCATCGCCGACGTCGGAATAGAGACGAAGGCTTCAACGCGAGTATGTATGATGATGATGGTGGCATTACTGGCGATCGTCGAGGTGCTTCTGGCGATGAATATTCAGATGCGGAAGGACGTCGCCGATCGAGGAGGGGCAGACAACGACATCAAGAACTTTTTCCAGAACGTGGAGGTGAATCTGGCAGACTTCGTGATCGCAGTGCATCGCCCGGGCGGGATGGGTTGGACGAAATGCGGAGAAGTGACGATGAACAGCGGCAAAGTCGCAGGCGGTTTCGTACGCGTTCGCCTCGAGTTTCCTCTGCTGCAGGTCGCTTAAACCAAAGCAGAGAACTGTTTCCATCAGATGACAATCAAGACACGAGAGAGCTTTTCCCTAACAGAACGGCGGCAAGCTACCTGAAAAAGGAACTTTTTCCCAACAAAACAAACAGCAACCATAGGCGGTCAGACGCATTTGATGCTGCCGATGAAACAGCCGATCTGTTCTCCAAACGAATGAGCGTGCCTCTCGTTGATGGGACTCAAGAGGAGTTATACATCAAAGGAGCTGCTAACGACCAAGGCATGGCTATTCGTGGCCAGTCAACGCATGGATTCTCGATCAAGGGCAATTCACAGGCCGTAAAGGAATTGTTTCCAAGCAAATATAATGCAAATGCCGGCAAGGAACTTTTTTCAGACAAATTGGAAGGACGTGGAGGGAGAAGACGACGGGCTGAGGACATGTTTTCCTAAGATAGTCTTTCTTTCGTTCCTCGCAGCTATCGTTTGGAAGAGCGGCTTTTGCGGAACAAATATGACATGTTTTTTTAACACCCTCGAATTATCACTCTGATCAAATGCACCAAAGCCTATTTGTTCACTATTGAGAAATGGATCAAGCAGACTGAAGTTTGGGTCAGCAAACACCGTAAATATATTCTCATACATGAATCACAGCCACCTACCTAGGTTCCACCCCATGAGAGATCCTATAATCTGTTTATTAATGTAAAACGCTATTCTTATCTACTGATCTATTGGATGACCCAAACAATCGAAGTCTAAATAGATAGGTGGGTTGATCTTTCCGAGGCTGCGTGGTCTCAATACCTCATAGGTAGTAGGTAGGTAGGCGTACTCAGGAGATATATATCCATCTATCCGTGGATGTAGTCAATCTCAGACTCAATTCCCCAAGCACATAATGGACTTGTTTCGACAAGTAAACGTATCTAGGCAGCATCTACGTTTTCCCACTGCTTAATTGACTCGAATTATATTGGCAGTCCCTCTCCTGGGCTGCAAGCTCGGAGCCAGGAATCGTGAACGTAGGGTATGTGCTGTCACGTGGGTATGTCAAAGTACCTATCAGCATATCATTCACTAATCAAAAATAAACCAAACCCAGTCAGCTCCGATGAAATTTTGCTGCGTCTCACCTGTTTCGACACGAAAAATATTGTATCTTAATAATCCGAAGTGACGTCTAACTGACTGAGGCTCTCAGTACCAAGCAGGAATCGGCACCTGTTTCTCTAATCAAGCCTCGCCGGCTCTGCCTCAAGAATTCCAAACGTGCCTAAGTTGGTATCAGCTTTCGGACTGTTGGCTCCATTCGTTTCTCTTTTAGAATACAAGGCTATCCTCATGAGGAAGGTGGCAGGAGGGGATCCAGCAGTTCTCGCAACTCGCCGATCGATGTGGAATGCCACGATGTGCACTGCGCAGTCTCATTTTAGCCTGCGGAAAACCAGCAATGGCGTCACTTTTGTGCATCACTGGGTGGCCTGAGGCGGTAGTGAGGCGAGTTTCGCCAACTTAATCCAACTATGCTCTGCAGGTCTACGACGCAGGTGTGGGTAAGGATTGTGTACGCCCACTATAGTTCCCATGTGGATGGGGATAGAATCGGAAAAGCGTGATTCTTGTTTATGAAAGAGAACAATGATCATTACCACGCCAGAAAACAACCTCGGCATGGAATAAGATTAGAACTACCTACGGAGTACTCGAGTCGGATACTACACGCGTAAACAAGCAACGGCGGTACGTGAGTGGACACGGCATACATGTTTACAAAAGATTCTGGACCAACCAGATCCATTTCCAACTTTGCTTTTGGCTCACCGTCATTAGAGTGGCACAGAGAATCGTGATTGGATCAGCCATACCCATCGCATTGGTTACATGCGGGCCGCTCGCCCGCTGCATACTAAAAACGAGCCCTAAATTTGAGTCTTTTTTTTTTCAGCTAGTATATGACCTAGTAGACAACTTCCATTGTCTTTGCAAGTACGTACAACGAGGCAAAGCTGTGGGTCCCTTCTTGCATTTGACAGGAAAACGGTACCATGCCCCCATGAATCTATGGGGCATGGACCTCGTTACTCTATGCAGGAAGCACACCGATGGCGAATCCAACAATTGATACATCTCATTCTGTCGGAAGTAATTCTCCGTAACGAATGGTCAGATATTAGACTATTACTTGTCCCTCCGATGTGCTATTGACGCATTTGCATTAGTAACATGTTACAGATGCCTGGACGCAGATATGAAGAACGAATTGAGAGCGTATTCTACGTCGCACGCCAACGTAGGAAAATATGAAAGGCAGATATCAGCAG